>JAPFBL010000014.1:4453750-5935000 GCA_026182355.1 Hermatobates lingyangjiaoensis
CACATGAGCTTCACTTCCTATCTCTTTAAATGGAATTAATTATATTCTACGAAATTTGTAAAACTGGAAGTAAACATGAAAGTCTATTATTTGCATGTTAATGTTAATAACAGTTAATAACTGTTTATCATGTTTATAAGTGTTTATAAAACGAAAACACAAAAAATATGGAGTAGGAATTTATAAAATAAGTTGTTGCTTTGCAGTACTGATTCAATCAAAAACAGCATTTTCAATAAGACAAACTTCATAAGAAACGATGTTTTTAATAAAATTTTGGCTAAACTCGTAATAATCAATAAAAATGATATTTATGTGGAAAGGCTTAAACCATATATAATTAATGTGTTTCGCTGGCCCTCTATATCTGCGAAACAATTGTGTTGAAAGCCCGTTTTAATCAATCAATGAACAAGGCATAGAGGAAGAAAAATGTATCTGTAGTTTTCTGAGGAGAGTTAGTGTTTTCTTCTAGTACTGTGGATCCAAAGTTTGAGGTCCCTCTGGCCCTAGTCTTCAAGTTTAAACCACCACACTTACAGTAGCTTTACACATTTGTAATTTACAAGAGGTGAAATTATGGCTCATTCATGATTCGGCAACTATTTTCCAGTTCTTAGTTTAGTTCCTAGTTTTTCTTAGTTTCTTGGCAATGGATGCCAAGTACATTTGTGTCACCCATGCAAGTCCTGCCTTCATCCATCACTCGATGATCTATTGGGAGTCGGTGAATTGAAAATGGCTGTGCCCAAGTCTCTAGTGTGGGCATTGTTTAGAAAACAATATTTGGAAGTTTTACCAGTGTACAAGTTGACTAGAATACTATAGTTGCTAAAGAAAAAGTCCGCAATGCTCTACTCAACCTGATTAGTCTTTACTATGAAAATTAAAACTTGCTTGACTTCAAGTAATCTAGTCCCATTCAAAGCAACGAATGAACAAACGACTAATGTAGCATATATTACAAGTATTATTCAGTATTCATCTCTTATCTGCACTTACTACATTAATATCAACATCTTGAATGATTCTTTTTGAAGAAATAATTCATTAGTAAAGGAAAGAATAACTTGTTTTAAACAAATCATCATCCAATAAGTAAAACGAAAGATGAGAACGAAAGTGGGTAAGGAAATGAAGAGAAAGGATGGCAGGGAATAGGAACTACAACTGCCCGTTAATTGATTTAACGAGGGTTACAGTTGGATAGTTAGATCAAAGTCTAAAAAGAATGGAACTGAAACGTGCAACTGGAGGTTAAGACAAATTTGTCTACAGGGAAATGTTATGGTTGTAGAAACGTGACCGAGGATCACGTGCAGCGCTATAACTGTACAATCAACGACACCTACATCTCATCTTGTTATTATGCAAAGCAATTATAAAACATAAAAAAAAACTGAAGTGGTATGTAAGGTGGATCGCGTGATGGGGGAGACGTCCTTGGAGGACGGGCAGACGTTGGCTAACAGGAAGAAAGCCGAGCTACAATGGCAACAGTCCCACGCGGCGACGTGAGAAGTAAACTTGTAGAGCGACCTCTATCCAGGCATTCCATCGCACTTTCCTCACTGTCCAACCTTCCCGTCCTGGTCTATCAAATGTGACAATGCGTTTACTCCGTATTCAGTCGAGTTGTGGCAGCAAACACCATTCGAGGCATGCAGTTATATAAATAAAAAAAGAACATTAAATATCGTCAAGTGGATATTTCCATAACAACTGTTAATTATCATAAAAGACTCAATGAAGGCAATTGCTATGCAAATTTATGTTTACAAACCAGAACCTATACATCAAAATGTGTAGGTAATCCAGAACTAATATTCTGGTTCAGTTCCCGCAAAAACTGACCAATTTCTATTCATCAGAGTACAGTCCTGCCATTCGTACTGACTTTTAACTTTTTAAAAGATAAATAAAAAAATAATTGAAATCCATCCAGGACAAAGTAAAATTTTTATTCATGCTACATCTCCTGAGAGATTACAGTTTTAAAAAAATACTGTATTTTTATTTTATTGATATAAAAGAAATGGATACAAAAATTTTGATTTCCAATTCAAATTTATAAATTTTCTATGGATTGCAAACGTTTTTGTAAGCATCTGAAATAAACAAAATTAATTGAATAAAAACTCTTCTTGGATTCTCCCAGATAACCAGGACCTAGATAACTATCCGCAGGAACCAACTGTGCATTATGAATTGATAAAGTGCCTCACGGTGATGTAGTCTTGTGTCTTAGTCTCACAAACATATTTTGCAACTAATTCTGTTGAAATACAAAGAATCCTTGAATAAAGAAAAACCTTTATCTTATTATTTGAAATTCATTAATAGGTAGTATAAAATAGACTTTCTGGTTAAAACATTGTAAATGATGAAGAAATATATCAGAAATGCATAAAAATAAGGTTGATTTCAAGTAAATGTAGCTTTGAGAAAGTTTATATGAACTCGTTTGCCGACTTTGGACGCAGAGGAGTGAGTCATATTTATTGCAGCCTTTTGAGGAAAACTTGAATAGCTCAGGGTTAAATGGTGAAACCCACGACGACTCAAGTTTGCCCCAATGCACAGCAATACAAAACTTGTGAAGCAGTTATATGAAAGTGCAGCTGTTCATCATTTTCATTTTGGTGTAATTGAAATGAGTGAAGTCATCTGACAAATGAAATTGGTAACAACCATCAAATTATGCAAGTTTAAACATGTCTGTTTACTTAAAGTGGAGCGAAATAGACGATAATAGTGGCTTCGAATCTTCCAACACATCGTCTGAATCTTCGATCTTCGAGTTCACCGTCAATTGAGTGTTCGAAATGCGTCAATAAACGTTTCATACAGTCTTTTGTGAGGAGAGTTAAAGCTTCTTGCCCTATTCTTATCAAGAGTAAATACCACATAATAACTGCTCTCGTAGTTCGTGAGAAGATAGTAGTTTTTGGATATTCAGTAATAATCAAAGAAAATAATTGTTTAAGACGCAAATAATTGTTAACATTATTTTTTAATACTGTATGCTCAAATTGCCGTAGTGACATATGTTTGCTCAGATACCAGTAGTATATGAATTGTTATTGCTATGCTGAACAGAAACAGGTAATTGAGTGAATAGCAGTAAATGTTTTAATCGTTTAACGAGAAACAGACTGGAGCAGTGGAGTGGATGCCGATCGCCGGGTAGGTCACATCGTGACAAAACAGCGCCTCCAGTATTGGCACACTTCACCCAAATACCAAGACCCATTGCTTAGCTCATTGTTATAATTGTCCAGCTGGTCGTTGGACGTGTGACAGGTCACCCACAGACGCGATCCCATTGTAGCTGAACAATACATGGACCACATGGACTAGTTCGACCCACTTGTATTATTTATTCACTAGAAAGGCGCTACCTGTCTGATTGCTTAACATTACTTCACAGTATTTGCTTCACAACGCTTCATAAATAAGACTCACTTTTCATGACTCAAGTAAGACAAATGCGAATTCATTAAATCAACACAGGCAATCCTCCATAACTACTTCATCCTTAAACTAAGCACTCGTCAGTAATGTTTTCATCTGCTTTATGATACCAATGAATTCAATTCATACTTCGAAATTTATAATAGGCACAAAATATATAACATTACAACAACATGATAACAAAGATATCCTAAACATTGATATATGGAGACAGACAGAAGGGAAAAAATCTTTCCAATAAACTTTTTAACGTTGAATATAAGTTTTGAATATCTGGTAAAACATGAAACTGAAAACAATAGACAAAAATAGTTCATTGGAAATCTCTTTAAACCATTGATTTCAGGCTTTTTTTATATTAACAAAAGAAATACTATTAAATTAGAGACTACAATTTTAAAGAACAATGTTATGAAAGCCTCCATGGCGAGATATTGGAACTTGATGAATTAAGTAAATCAGTGTACTGATAAATTATTACAACGACGAGCACATTTGAAATATGATCACCCGGAAAGACTTCTCTCACTGTAGATAATTATTACCACTATCGCAATGAAAGTTTAACTTACCTATACAGAATGAGATATCCATTCTGAACTAATATGACATGATTTACGACCACACGTTGACCTATCTTTATGGAGGCAGAGAACATAAATTCGAGAGCACCTGCCATTTAATTCTAATACTCAATTAGTACTAACTTCTATTATCACAAATGTTTGATTACGACTAAGTACCTGTAAATCAGATTAAAGATTTTGATATCATTTCCAAAAGGTTTTATCAATTCATTATTTCTGATACTCTGCCATGGTAACTTGATGCTTATGGATTTTAAGGTTACGATAAAATTGACTAGGATATACTAACGTAATACTTTTAGCAGTAATGTTTCTTCTAACTGATCTGTAGTTCATTAAAAGCAGTTTACTCACTACTCTTGATAATGACTTATGATAATAAACCGAGGCATTTCTAAACTTTATCTACCTTCTGTTGGACTCAAGGACTATTATCTTCATTCAATTCGCTCACTAGATTGTTTACATTTCCTTCATCAATACATTTTTTTTTGCTTCTTCAGATTATAGTAGAATATTATAGCAGAACTAGGTTCACTTATTGTATTTCACATTTTTACCTCCCCATGTTTCAACTCCGTAGTGGGATGGATTTCTTGATTTCATCTTCAGCTTAGATATAAGGCTAAGTACAACGGAGTGGTCCCATCATCAAGTCTTGTACCCTAACACTTACCTATAAGCCTAGTGACAAATTAACCAAACAAGTAATAATAAGCCCTACATGATTCAATATATTTATAAAATCTAGATTTATTTGTCTTGGTTATTCGAGTTTGTTTGTTTATATATACTTACTTATACCTATGAAATATTGTTACACTGAAATATATTTTAGGGAAAAACCCGCATGAGGTAGCACTTGATTTGTTGATATAAACGCCAGTCTGTGATTCACTGGGAGCAGGAATTATCGTATGGACTAGTTGCGGTGAGAGTTAGGTAGGTGTCACCAGAGGACTCTGAGACGAGGTGTGGAAAGATTAAGTGAGGTGAAACAAGACTGATGTAGGACGAAGGAGAAGGCTGGACCAAACACGTACACCCACTCTGATTAGATCTCTGTTCAAAAGAGCCGACGCAAACACCACAAGCAGCCCACGTCTTCAGGGCAAACCACTTCCTCGTGCATACTTGACTTTCCCACTTCTAGCAGGCATGAAACAGTACTGTTCACCTTAAAACACTAGTTTCCAAAAATCTCAGAGTCAACTCAGAAATTTTAACTATAATTTTAATTTTAAACACTTTCGAGTAAATACAAATATGATAATATATTGCTTAAACATACACTTTTCTCTGGGTTGTTTGGCACCTCAGAGGCAATCCCCCTTCAATAACCTAATGGCCAACGAATATACTCCTACTAAAGTGGTGCATTGATTCACTAAATTATTTCTGAAATACTGAGTCTGCAAAATACAATAATACTTTTTTTTCTTTAAAGGTGAACTTTAAAATGCAGGCATGGAAGGACAAGCCTTCAGGTATACTATGAGCAGAGTTAAAGAACATCAATTAGAGTTAACTTTTCAGTTCACAATACATTTTTTAATGAACTACTTATTAAGCCAAATAAATATTGTTGAACTTCAGTTTAACTTTTTTAACTATCAGTTACCCATAGTCGGGTGATCTGAAACTCTGGCTATTAATTAATATACAACTTATTCACTGTTCTTAATCGTTGTGATTAAACGTCACTTCATTTAGGTAAGTTAGTCACAAAATTTTCAATTTCATTCTTAAGAAAATTAGGTATGTCAGTAGTTAAATGAAAAAATGGTGATATTTGCAACCATTTCTAAAGAAAAACATTAAGGGTCATGTTCATTGCAACAGTCCAGTAGAATGTGAATAAAAGCAGCTAAACTAAGTATTTTTTGGGGCATCTCCGATGAGAAGTCACAAGCACAAGGCAACGCCAAGATCACCTCAATGTTTTTAGCCAACAAATCACTCCTCACGCTAGATAAGATTTTTCCCACAATTAAAACTAGCATAATTGACCATGCCAGAGAACTCAACTAATCTAACATTATCTTCTCACACCATGTGAGTATTAGAGGAGACTTATTAAACTGATATACACTTCAAGACTCCTAAGTTTCAAACAAAAATTATTGACAAAAAAAAAAAATTTTCTTAATTAATTGTATTGCTAACTAAATAGTTGAATTGCTTTTGATTGCTTTGGTTGGTTTCCAGTATGAGCGGCAATAAACCTAAACGGACACATATTTAGGAAAGAAATATATTTCTATGATTTCTTCATTCGTAAATAAAATTTCAACTTGTTGGTTAAGCTGAGATATAACAGGATGGTGGACGTCAAAATGATTACAGTCACATACAATCCTGACGGTAAGACAATTAATGGACTTACCTTGTGAAAAAGTCTCTCTCTTTAGCTTTTCAACAATGATTTTATCTTGATAAAAACAAAATAACTTATAACAAAGATATGATTAAATATTAGCATATCTTAAATGTAGAAGAAGAAAAAAACTGTTTATTTTGAACATAATGTAACGGCAAATGAGGAACTTGTTTCATAAGAAGTTGAAATGATTGTAAGGCTCATTGAGCAAAAACAATGGTGTAATTGATACTGAGGAAGAAAGAGGGGACGTTAGGTCGAACGTGGAGCACGTTATAATGGGAGTAACAAGCAGCACAAAGGATAACATTATAGCCGTATCAAGTGAACCCGTCAAATCTGACGAGTTGGCTTCGAATTCTACGCTTAGAGGCAATGTATCCAAAAATAAATTATTTCCTTCCAAGCTTTCGATACTGATTCCGTTATTTAGTTCACAACAATATGATTTCCATCCAATTAACGATTTTAACATTTATAATATACTCGCCTTTACGATCTGTATATTGTTTTTAAACCAAATACATGCATTAGAAATAACCATAAAATCTCTGGAGATTTGTAGTGTAAATAATAAACAGTTCTTCTTCTTCATCTAGTAGCCAACGTTTCTCTTGTTACGGTTGAAAGATCATAGTCTTTTTTTTTCATTTCATATTGTGGTTTGATCATTGATATACACTTACATATATATACATATAAGCTAACTTATAATTAACGAAAAGATTCAGTTTTTCACATAACATATTTACTGTAAAACCAATAGTATATATATTAAATGTTGCAGCAAATTCTGCAAAATTTATTACAATTTGTCTAAAAGAAAATTTTCTGCCTACTTACACTACTATATATATATATATATATATACTAAATAATCGCAATAAACACGTGATGAAAACTAGTGAAACTAAAAGTCACAAGGAAAATTTTCTGTTTTTTATTTTTCTTTTGGATTTTGCTTTCATATATACAAATATAGAAGTTGTAATCACTCCTTCATTTAAACAAATATTGTCAAATAACACCCTATATTTGTATCTGTTTTCTACAGAATTAATCCACTTTACCGAAATTTCTTCGGAATTTTGAGGAAGGATTTCAGAAATTGGAGAAATCATGCAGAAAATAGATACAAATATGGGGCGTTATTTATCAATATTCGTATAAGTAGGCAGGAGATTTTCTTTCAAACATATATCATTAAAGTGAACAGCAGTCTCGACATTAACAATCTTCAGACTTAGAGATTCCTTTCTACCAACTAACTTCCTGCTAACAAGATTTAACTGGATAAGGAGCTGGCCAAGTGACATATAAAACAAAATCAATGATAGTCAAAAAGATGGATTTTTTTTAAAAAATAAATTAATAAAGTAATAAGGTAAATTAATTTAGAAAGAAAATAAAAATATACCAAGCAGTTAACGTAAAATATAACGTTAACGATGCAGTTTAACACTTTTATTTTACGTTAACTGCTTTATATGTTTTTATTTTCTTTCCAAATTAATGTACCTTTCCTTGTTTTTTTATTAAAATATTTCTTAAAAAGAAATCCATCTTTTTGACTACTCATTGATTTTGTATATCATGTTACTTGGTCAGCTCCTTCTCCATTTAAATACTGTTAGCAGACATTAGTTCCTTGAATCGAATCTCTCAGTCTGAAGATCGTGAATGCCGAGACAGCGATTCACTTTAATGACATATATATTACTAAATTTATAAAAAGGTAGACATATAAGTATGGTTCAAAATATTAAATATAAGAAAGGTAATATTACAAACGAAATATTCGTAATATAGTTGTATATATACATAATGTTTGTTATTCAATGTTAATGGGTATCTACAACCTATTTTTAGTGGTATAGTTGTTGTTGTTTTTTTAGGTAGTTGTTGTTGGCGTTTAATTAGAAATGATTCATTCACTCTAAGAAAGTACACTCGATTTGTAGAACAAGGCATTATGATTGATGTTTTTAAGAATATAAATAGCCCCGGCTAGTAACAAGTGAGACCGTCACATCCTCCTCTCATCCCTGTATACAAACTATGTTCCTTATACTCATCTCAATCTATTCATTTAATGACTGGGTAGAAAAACTACAGTTTTTCTTATACAATCAAAGTTGTTTTAAAAGTTACTCCAATAATATTAAAACTGATTCCCACTCTTTGACTTCTGTATGAATTATTATATTCTCTAAATAAAACTATAAAACTTAAAATTACACAAAACATGACACAGAAAAAAGATAAAATGCTTCACTCGCGTTCCTTCCTTCGACGTGGGGTTCTTGTCAAAAAACACAGAAAGAACGCAACACATAATGTATATGCATTTATATATATACATGCAACTCAAAAAGATGACAGAAAACATTTCAAAAACTGGCTTTGATTATTCGACGAATCATCGTCATCAGAAGAGGGGAGGTCGTTGAGGAACGAAACTACACCAGGGACTCCTTTTGTAGTAGTCGAACTAAAAGAGCTTCCAACAAAAGCAGAGAGGAGAAAAGACAATTAATAAATTAAAATGAAATCAAACGAATCACCGCTAACAAAAGTAAAAAAAAAATAAACATTTAGAACTTTTTATTCGGGATTTACTATATTACAGCATCTTCTATATTTTTGTATGTACCACACATAACATAGGTTTTACAGTGAAACTTTTGTATATATATGTAATATATCTGTCTTATATACTATACTTATATACTGAAAGAAGCACACCAAAACAGACAATCCCGTTGTTTGGATTGCTCCAACATAAGCTAGAACACAAAAAGGAAGTTCCTGTCATGTGTAATAATGAGAAACATTTATCTAATCGAACAAGACTAATAACTGAGGAGCTTTATGATATTGTCATTGTTTATAAAATGATCGCATCACAGAGTCCAGGTGAAATAGTTTTAATTCCAAAACTGAATTTTTTTTATCTGAAGAGGACAACATTCCTTTTTAAGGATTCAATTTCAAATTCAGTTAGCGTTTGTCATGACTATTCATAAGTCTCAAGGAGAGACTCTACAGAAAGTTTTAGATTATTTATGTAAAACAGCATTTCAATATGGTGAATTACATGTTGCTTTCAATAGTGTCAAACAGAAAGAAAACGAAGTTTTTTTGGAAAATTCAAATTGTCCAAAAAAATTTTTAATAAAAAGAACTGTCTTAAAAATATGGGTCATTATCCTCCTTATTAAAAATTTAATTTAGAGTTCATTTGCATTTATGTGAACATGATTGCATTAAAAAGGAAGGTGTTGGATGACCCTCAATGGGTCACTGGTAGAATTGTATATACATATAAAACAATTATTCAAAACGTGACATTGCTCTCTATAATTAATATACTTTTCAAATTAGTATAACACACACTGTATATAAAAATACAAGAAAACTAATATAATATTGAGATGATTTTTTTTAACTCATTTTAGGGATATTTCTACACTTTCCAAGTTGTTGATATCGGTATTGAGAGAAAAAGAATTTGATTTGATGAGATTTCTTTAATGAAAGGTGAAGCTGGTTACGTATATCTAGGAATGTCAAGTTGTCCAAGCAAGAGTCACACAAACGTGTGACCTTTCCGATGGTTTCTCTAACCACTCATGCCATATCCACTCTCTCCCGTCCCCTCTCTTTGCCTTTCGAGTCTACAAATGACCAGCCAGTCACTAACATGACCATGTGTATTGGTCTTTAGCATTAGAATACTTATCGAGGTAGTCGTTATGAAACTAAAAATCATAAGCTGTTTATACATCAGTGTCTCAGGTTTACCAGATATATAGAAAGTTAATCCTTTTTGCTTTTTAACAATCAATAACATTAGATTTGGCTATTAAGGTTGATTGAGATTGCGTAACTTTTTACTCGGGAGGGTGTTTTTGTGATAATCAGTAGTCTTAATGAAGCAACTCGGGATATTTAGTCGTTTAGTTGCAGAGATGTCCAAGTCATTATCTACTGAGGTAATTAGGATGATATGGAATAATGAGGGGAGCAATAAATGAACTTCTAATGAACAACATATCAAGATAATGAAAAAGTGATGCTTTAATAAAGAGGTATGAAAGTTTGTTCTACGTAATCATTACTTTCTGGAAATCATTGACTTTATATATAAGTAGAAAGTCTTTTGTAAAAGCCAGAGCAGTATTAGTGACTTCGGCTAAGGTGCTTGACCAGGAGATGGCAATGAAGAGTTAGAGTGCACTGTTAGCAGGACCGTCAGTGGCCTTGAGAGGATATGCCCTTTGTGACGACCAGCTGAACAATGACATTCCTTCAGTGCTCACTTGATAACCTTCACAGGAGGCCTCTTAACTCGTCACGTACCAATCCACCCCAGCCCCTAATCCACTCCCTTCTTAATATCACTCTTTCTTCCTCGCACCTCAAGCTTCTGACAACGTGTCAATATCTTTTCCTCACAGTTCCACTTATTAATCATTTGACAAACATCCGTTTCTATCATATTAGATAACCCTGTTACTACACGTCAAATGCCCAATACAAGAATATCATACTACAGCATAATTCCATACATTGTAATTTTATAACAACCTTATAGTATTCAATACCAAAATGACTAAACTGTATGAAAATACAGTGCACCTAATTATCTATACCTTTACAATAATACTACGTTTACGCTCTAAATTAGTCTCTTTTTTCGGCAAAAGTATGAAAAAACACTGAATGCTCGTTTTAAATTACTTTAAATAATGATGAGTACATTGTCCATTGTTAGTCCTCAAACAATGTCTTTGTTTGTATATATTTGCGGAGTCAAACACATCTATTTTGAGATCTCTGTCCACCACATGATTGTGCATAAGAAAACATATTCGTTTATGAACAGAAATAAAACATAATTAAACAGAAGGATAAGAGAAATCAGTGCCAAAATAAAAAAAACACGGAAAACCAGCTTGGTTTTAAGTACAGAAAAGCGCTGAGGCTTATATTTCATTAAATGTAGATTCTAGACTTCTTTCAATATAATAAAGCGCATCACATTTTATATATAAATTAAAACTAGGATTGTATGTATTCGGCGTGTTTATTTTTTATAATAAATGAATAACTCCAGGTTATACACCGCTGGGGTACCAGTACAGAGACAACTAGGTCCTCTCCACCACGCTTTTTCTCTTTCGTCCATTAATAAATTATAGTAAAATATCTATAACTAATAGATTACTACTAGTAGTAAACCACAGATTAACTACTCCATTATCATTTATTATAAGCCAAATGTATTATATATATACGACTCACTTCTATATTTCGACTCATCATTACGTCATTATAAACCTGATTAGTATTAGTCTTTTTTTACATATTCTTAGTATGTAAGAAAGATCTTAGTCTTGTTTTCCCATTTTCATATTGTGGTTTGATCATTGATTTTTATTTCACGTGTTTATTGTTAGTTCACGTGTATGTGTGTGTATTCTGTAAATATATGAAAATTAAAAAAATTTCGAATGAGAAATTTAATGCCAGTCATTGTATCTACTATAAATTTGTTGACATGTTGTCAATAATGACGAAACGTGTATATTTTTACACGCTGTAGTTGTCAGCTATAGGTAATTGAAAACGCATAGCAGAACACAGTTTCAGCGTACCGCACATTCGTAGCTGTGTAATGTAGTTTAACTACGGTCTACTGACTGTCAGGCGCCCGCCTTGGATTGTTACTCCTCCTTACCTGCGTGCTGTAGATCACATGGACTTCTGAGCACTCTGCCATGAGTCAATGCTCTATTAATTAACTGTTTTATTGGCTCAGTATTCTTATCTTATTGTCTTCATGAAATTTACTAAATAATATTATAATTGCTAATTAACTTTCTCATGTTTTTGTGACAAGGTTATTTGTTTGGGTGTTCGATTTCGATTGTCCATTCTGGTAGTGGAACAGAATATTTTAACGAAGTTTATGTTATTCTTATTACTTCAGTAATAAGTTAAGTGTTTAAAAAAATGAAGAGCATTAAAATAAGTGATTATAATGTCGTTTTCAATGAAAGTTAACTGATAAGAAAAACTTGTGTTGATGAAAAAGGTTAGATTGTCGAATCTGAATAGTCAAAGAGTTAATGTTAAGATTAGTGTTGAGAAGGGGTATGGGGGGCTAGGCGGGGTGAAAGTCAAGGAGAGCGAGTGAACTTCTGAGGCTTTAGGATCACCAAGGTGACGGTAAGAGATGGCATTCCTCAAACCAATCACCATATCGAATGAAATAGCAGAAACAACCGTGTTCAGGTGGAGCCTTAAGCATCCAGACAGGAGAACTTCTGAGGCTTTAGGATCACCAAGGTGACGGTAAGAGATGACATTCCTCAAACCAATCACCATATCGAATGAAATAGCAGAAACAACCGTGTTCACGTGGAGCCTTAAGCATCCTGACAGGAGAACTTCTGAGGCTTTAGGGTCACCAAGGTGACGGTAAGAGATGGCATTCCTCAAACCAATCACCATATCGAATGAAATAGCAGAAACAACCGTGTTCACGTGGAGCCTTAAGCATCCTGACAGGAGAACTTCTGAGGCTTTAGGATCACCAAGGTGACGGTAAGTGAGGGCATTCCTCAAACCAATTACCATATCGAATGAAACAGCAGAAACACCCGTGTTCAGGTGGAGCCTTAAGCATATCCAGACAGGAGAACTTCTGAGGCTTTAGGATCACCAAGGTGACGGTAAGAAATGGCATCCTCAAACGAATCACCATATCGAATGAAATAGCAGAAACATCCGTGATCAGGTGGAGCCACTGAATTATTTCCTCCAGAGAGGAGAATAGAGATGAAAAGAAAAACTACACAATCTTACTGTAAACTCTAACTTACGTTCATTACAGCAATTCTACATCGCTATCGAAATAACCATTAATCATATCACTAATAACCTAAAAATTTAAAATATACTGTGTCATTTTTACCATTGAAATCTAGTAGAACATAGAAAACTGATGGCTTAACTAACAGTAAAGGTAAAATATGCTAAATTACTAGTAAATATATAGATATCTAGATCATAAAGATATCAAAAAGAAAAGTAATTTGAATTGAAACACTCGAGGCAACAAAATAAAATATTGCAAAAAATATCAAGAGAATGGGAACATTAATAATTTATTAGATAAAGTTAGTATCATACACTCAACTTTACTATAAGTGAACAATACCTAACACGTCGAAGATAATTTAGTTTTGATTTTATTTCAATCCAGCTTTCCCATTGATACAGTATGAAATTAATTGAATGACTTAATTTGTTTTAATGTGGCTATATCTACTTTATCAGTTTTATCAAAATTGGGATCATTTTTTGGCAATAAGAATGATAAAACTCAAAGATTGTAGTATAGTCGTCACCACCCATATCACCATGACTGGAGGCTCTCATTCCATAATTTGATGCGTTAAATGGATCAGTAACATCTTTTGTTTTATCTGAACATCTTATTTGAATGATGAACTGTTATCACTCATGATATTCTTTAGTAAATTTATATATATAAGAATTTTATATATATTAATTCACGAACTTTATATACATATACATTCACTAAATTCGCAGAAATATTACACACAAACATTCACCATTAAAGTCAACTACCTCATCATCACATAGTGAATTTTTGTGACCTCTTTCATGTGTGTCTTTTTGTGAAATTAGTTTATTAGTTAGAGGAAACGTTGTATTTAATTTCTCATATAGATCTATAACCTATATTGACACAAAGAACACACAGAAATGAAACAGAAACTGACTTAAAAAAATAAACTCAGAGACTAAAATAAACAAAAGGAATAATCAACGATTGAGGTTAAGCCTGGATCTACCCACCCAGAAGACTAATAAAAGCTTCTTCTGAAGCCCTCAGAGTGACATTTGAATTATTATCAGTTATCTATCTCAGTACCTGTACACAGAAACAGTCATTAAAACTGAGTCCGTGAGAAGTGGCATGAGTAGCAACGGGAAGGTAACTGCGTTTACCAACGGACGACCTGTGATTATTCATACGCAAGCTTAGCTTGGTGGAAGCCAAACCCACGTAAATTGGATACAATAGATACCACCAGCAGTATTAGGAGGCTTGGGAGAAGAATATGAGAAAAGATAGATATAAGATTAGTAAGTTTGCGGTAAGAAATAGACGGTGCCTCTCTGAAGACAGGAGAGGTATAGGTGGAAGAAGAAAGTATAGGGAAGAACTCCTTGATAACTGCGCGCAGCCTATGAGCACCAGGAAAATAAGTGGTGATGAAAAAAGTAGAATCACTGCGATCCTTCCTAGGGCCAGAATTATGATGTTCATCAGGAGGGAATACACAGTTATTAATCAACTTAGGAGGATAACTTCGGTCAACAAATTTCTTTTTTAATTAGTCGATTTGGAATGAACAGTTATTTAAACTGCTGCAAATTTTGGGAAGACGTAGGGATAAAGATCTGGGGATGGCCTTTTTACGTGGGAGGGATGACAACTATTAAAGTGAAGGTATTGCTGAGCATTAGTTGGCTTGATATTTTACATTTCTTCGTATAATATTCTTATGCGCGGCTTCATCTGTTTTGTACTCCCTTGTGAACTGGTTTCTGTAGTATATATATATATACAATATATATATATATATATATATATATATATATATATATATATATATAAGCAAAGGTTCGTTTAAAGATTGTGCTGTAATGTTAAAACAGTGTGAATATGTTTTGTCATAAACTTATTCTTGCAAAATAATGACAGCACTTTTCGATTTTTCATAGCGTTTCGTTTCAGTAGCAACTAGTAGTCACTTAAGTTATTGCACCAGCGCTGTATTTCGTTCAATTCTATTAAAACTATTACAAATCAACAACATACTCCATTAGCCTTGTCACGAAACCATTCTGACAAGTTCATATCTAGTATTAATGAAATCTAATTCAAAATGTATTCAATTAATATTTAATACAATTAATGATTTATAACAATGAAACATAATTTATCATCAACGCGAAAATAAAGATTATAGGATAATAGACTTAAGAGAAACTTACCATTATGGCCACCATCACCTATGTAGTCAATCTATTTAATGTATCTATACATCCCTATGACGAGAATATGAAAACTTCATACTTACATTATAAAAAGATATTTCACATATATTTCTTTTATAGAAATGTGAATAAAATTGATCAACTTTTTTGTATTTTTTTATGGAAATAATTTTTTTTCTCTCTCTATTTTATTACTCTTTGTAATATATATATATATATAAGAGGTTTCCATCTCTTATCTCTCCTGAAGACAGTTCAAACCGAAAATTAGAGACTGTAAGTGTGTTCTTTTGATTTCTCTATGTTTCTTTTTCTATATTGAACTATATATATAGTGAGAGAGAGAGAGAGAGAGAGAGAGAGAGAGAGAGAGAGAGAGAGAGAGAGAGAGAGAGAGAGAACTATGATATGAAAAGCATATGCATATAATAATGTTATTCTTTTCACTTTAATCTTTTTGCCTGTATATTGTATATATTATAATAATATAATATATATATATATATATATATATATATGCTGAATGCCAGATTAGATATTGAAAAAGACGAGCCAATCCCTGTTGCGTATTACTTTGGACACTTCTTATTGGTTGTGTGTGTTTTTTCGTTTTTAAGTAGGGACTGCGAGCCCTCTCCTGGAGTGAAGGCTGAGGCGGCCAAGCAGACGGAGTGTGCTAAGGAGAAACGTGTTTAACAAAAAAACACCCAAAACCAATAAGAAGTGTCCAAAGTAATACGCAACAGGGATTGGCTCGTCTTTTTCAATATAATATATATATATATATATATATTTAAGTATTTGTGACAACAAAAATTATAACAAATGTAAAGAAGAGACAAAATTACTCAATAACCAAACAAATCACCTTAAACTCATTGCTCTACACACATTTTGGTAATTAATTTTATAAATAAAAATTAATAGAAGTAATGGATAGAAAACAAAAGAAACAAAGAACTAAAACTCAGTAGACAATTCAACATCAGTCCTTATTAGGAAAAAAACATTCCTCTGCCGAACAACTCATAGTTACTACCACTTTAATATTTGACAGGTATCAAAATTTATCTCTCTCTTTGTATTTATCTATCTCTGCCTATTATTTTTATATAACCATACAGTTTAAAATTAGTTTGGTTTTCGAGCCCTGGATTACTGTTCCTGAAGAAGAATGTTCCTGAATATCGAAACATCCATAAAGTAAGTCTTTATGACTGTTTTTGATGAGTCAAAAATAAATAAGCAGGCTGTATTTAACAGGCGCCTTTTATGCCCCATGAACTATTTTATAACTCTATAGTGTATAGTTTTTATGTTTTCAATAACATCAGTCTGAAAAACTAAGTCCTGTAATTCACATATTAAAATAAATGAAAATTTCGCTTCGAAAGAAATATAGGAGATCAAAAAAAAGTTTTTTTTTGGGTTTTGAATTATTATTTGGTGAAAGTGAAAGTTGTCACTATTTATTAGAGTTTGGTTATAAGAGAGTGATTGGATCCTAGGTCTAATTTCTTGAAATAAAGATAGGTTCGAATTGGAGAAAGGTTTGAGGTCGGAACTCATTCTAGATATCTCTCACAAGATTAGAACAATTCTAAGACGACTAGTGGAGTTCTAAACACATGGCTAAGTAATTGGGAGGTTTAATTAAACTTGCCCTTGACACATTTACACAGAATTACAGAAAAGAAGGAAAAAAACTCTTTCCCACCTACTTTGGATTAGAAAAAAAAGAATTGATTTTATTTTCAGATTAGCGAAAGTGTGGAAAAAAAATTAGTCGAGTTGTGTTTAATTCGCGTGAGTATTTTAAACCAACAGCATTCCTCATTGTGATTCCTGGATTTAAATCAATTTTACTTATTTCTTATATACTGCAATTTTACTAATATAGGATACCTTTGCTTTGAAAGCTTAATGAAATAGAATTGGATTGAAGTTTACTGGGGTAAACTTGACACAAAAATTTATTTATGTTTTGATAGATATAACTGAAAATGACTTTGAATCAATTTTTCTATACATAACAGTCATAATTTCTAAAAAATAATGTACAAGAATAAGCTGACACTTAAATCTTCTATTTAAAAAAATTTCTTTCTTGAATTTGTTTGTCTCTTGTTTGATGTTTTTACTTTCATTTGAAATAGATATAAGGAATTGGTTTAAAACAAATAATTCGACAAATAGCTGTCTGGTTGTCATGTTGAAGGATGCAGTGCTGAGGTTACAGGTTAGCTGGGGCAGCTTGAATCTTCGTTTACTATACTGTCATATTAACTGTTTTCACGGAAAACTTGTTCCTTTTTTTTTTTTGTTTTAGAATGGCATATACCAATAACCTATTATTATAGCTTTCAGTAAAACTGTTTCGACCTTTTATCTCAAGTATTTTCTTAAGTAAATAAATAAAAAATAAAACGACAAACATGTTCTAATCATTTCGAGTTATTTTATCAATAATCGTTATAACATGAGACTTTCAAAAAGTTAAAAAATGTAATCATTATAGGGAAATGTAAGAACCACAATAAATTATTACAAAAAGAAAATTACTTTGTGAATATAGAAAAGTTACAACAATCAAAAAAAAATCTTGGGATACTCTATAATTGATACCGTGGCGCGTTCATTGTGGCATTTCGTCATACCTGGACATCAGGTGGTATAAGTGCCTTCAGTTGTCTTTTCTTGTTCTTCCTTATTACCTATGTATATCTGTCATAATTCTGGAATCTGTACAGACGGAATAGGCTACATCGGAAAATCTAACAGTGAACTCACCCTATTGTTCTCAACCATTCATATTTGTCTCCACTGTTCCCTTGTTATAAAATTGCGTATCTCTATGTTAGGAGGTATAATCAGTGGATTTTATCTTCTATTCTGTACATTTATTACCAACTTAACGATCCACTCGTGACGATTTTTTTTTTATTGTTGTAACATTCCGTGTGTATACAATAAAAACCAATTTGTTGAATGTAAATTGTTTACGACACTGATTTTTCAAACTTAATGCCTTCTTTTCATAAAACACTAAAAAAAAAAACAGACTTTTTCTTTAAAATGTATTCAACTTTTTACGTTTAACTACTAAAGAATTTCAGTTGGCTTCAAAACAAGACACTAGAAGTCTCTATATTTGGGAATAACTGTCCACCTACGTGTTGGAATTGTCAATTGCTACTAGCTCTGTGAACTTACTGGCAGCTTTCTACATGCTCCTTATAAAAACTTGACTAACAATTTTCATTTAATGAAACTGAAATGTAAAAATGCGAATTCTGATGGTAGTATAAGCGCCAGCAGAACCAAAGAGTTATATCTGAGAAATGCACATGAAAATCGAACTAAGGATTGTTATTAAACCTTGTAATACTAAAATTTCCAATTTAATTTTAAGAAAAGTAATATTTTTCGTCATAAAAAATGTAAAAGAGAGAATTCTAATATTCAATAATATTTTGATAAAATGAAGTTGAAAAAAATATTTCATAAATTTAAAAAGTTTTAATATTTTGAAAAGTCCACAAAATTTAGAGTTTTTATAGCAAAAAAATGCTCAATAATACAATACCACATAAAAGCCAGGTCGAAAATATGAACCGCACAAGATCAAAAACACCAAAACCTTAGTTTCCATACGATTCTAGTTACCAATAACTTCCTTCAAGAGAATTATGTCCCAGGATTTATACAGTCACCAGTCACAAAGGTGACAGTCACGATAACTGTCAATGTATACTGTTTATAAATCATTTGTTTAAATTTGGATCATTATTTTTTTAAAACATAATTAATCACACATCAATTATTCTAAGAAACTTGAATTAATTCTCATCTCAATTTTTTTCTAATAAGATTTGTTATAAAATATTATCTATGCTAACTAAAAGTCACACCAAAGGTCTAGCCAAAACGTCCTAAATAAATAAGTAATTTAATTTTGCCAAATTAGAAGTTGAAAAACAAAACATTGTTTTTGAAGCATTTAGTGGCCTTTATAAACACAACCCCTTAGAACAATGTGTCTTGGAAACCTGTTTGTATCTTTTTTTATGAAGACTTAACCATAGATATTTAACTTTCATGATTTTGGAGAGTTTATCTGTTTTATCGAAAAAAAAAACAATTTTTCTAAACATTAGATGCTTCATACAAGAACAAATGGGGGTATTTTATGTATAAAATTAATTTAAAAAAATGTATTAAGATGAATAAAGAAGGTTAGTTAGGCATGAGAGTCAATTTAATTGACGAGGCTTTGATGTGCTAATCTGCAGGGGACTGGCTGTTTTTTTCCGGAAGGCTCCTGTGAGCTGGCACTAAGTTGTTTGTTCAGACTGACCAGTCTCCTTACACCAGTCTACTCCACCAATTATCTTAATTCCTTAAACCAGTTTTCAACTTTTACCGCACCATCTCTATTTAATTAGCTTTGAATATCAATAGGCGTTTTCACCTATGTGAAACCTTCAACAGGAGACAGCCTCCACCTTCTACTTGCCGTTTTATCAACACAACACCTCCCTATCAATATCGTTATTTTAAAAGTAATTTTTCAAATCTGCGTCCTCAATTCCTGTATTCTTGAAGATAGATAACCCACCGCATTTCTAGTACCCGATTAAAACATTAATCACGGCAGTTAAAAATGACTCTGTCGTATGCTCCGCGTCAATTAAAAATATCATTAATGCAACGATGCTATGCACAACACATATACAGTACAACCAAAGAGTTTATAAACATCATTAGACAAACAAACCGATGGTTCATATCTTTCTAGAGTCATACGCAGGAGGTACAGGTAGGGGAGAGTTTGGTGTACACTGAGTGGTGCACATTAAGTGACGTTATATTGTTTATGTCATGTCTTAAGTCTATAAAGCACTTCAATTAAACATACTGAATTCAAATGGCCAATTTTATTTCACGATATATATTTTCAACTTGGAACTCAGAAAAACAATGAGAAACAAACACTCACGCACATCAGTTTTTCCAACAAATCACTGAGAATCAAATATGTAGATCATTCTACCTTTATATATATAAAATTGAAAATAAAATAGTTCGACAAGAAAAGACTACAAACAAAGTAAAATGAAGATTCAAATACAAACAAGACCCACTGCGATATTTCGACACACTTTGTACCCAGATAGAAGTGCTCAATGGTACATACCACTATACAGCTTTATGTGCTTCTATTATTTATAATCCTGATGTACAGGTAGATATAAATATATATTTCACAGTAAACTATAGATACAGAGTAAGGGACGAACACATTTACAGTCTCTTATTCTCGGTTGAACTATGATCAGGAGAGTACTAGAGATAGGGACACCAAGCACACTTGCAAAGCAACGGTTTCAGACCAACAGTGTTGTAACAGGTTTGCCCTGTTCAAGTCAAGTTAGAAAAATAAACTAGGAATAACTGAAGAGCTGAGAAATAATAAGTGAAACTTATATAAGAAAATGAGGAAATATAAATATTAGAAACTTAAAAAATAATAATAATGAAGAATATCCGGGAATATAAATATTTAAATAATACTAATAAAGATCACTAGAATAAATTATAAGTTAAAACTAAAGTTGTATAAATAATAATTTAAAATAAACGAAGATAAACGCCAAATAAATCATAAATAATAAATTATAAATAATAATCTATAATCTGTAATCATATGTATAAATTTATATATATATATATATATATATATATATACACTTTAACACATAGAAAAGAACACAGAAAGACACTACAGAACTCACTTCGCACTTCTTCCCGATGACCACGGATGTCGAAATATCGAAGTGAGTTCTGTAGTGTCTTTCTGTGTTCTTTTCTATGTGTTAAAGTGTTTATTGTCCACACGGACCTTTCATTTTATATATATATGACAGACGTCAGTCTTTATCTTCTCTTCTAATGCTGGACTGTTCTTCAAAATATTGACTGTTAGTGTAAGTGTTTTCCTTTTCATGTTTTGTTTATTTCTCGTTATATAATTCGTTTATTTATTATATAATTATTTAAAAGAACAGCTTTCTAATAAGTAATAAAATCGTTTTTAAAATCCTAACTATCTTAGGAAGGAGACAGAAAACTTTTTTTCTTCAACAGTTCCTTTTACTAACAATGATTTGGCTAATGAGCTCTACTCTCAAACATTGCTCCATATTTTTATTTCCTAAAAAAATTGCTAATATGCATTGCTAACATAAAATATTCATGTGGCTCATAATGCATTTATAATTAATGGTTGTTCTTTTCTTGCTAACATCGTCTTCATAAGGAAAGGTTGGTTGAAGTTTTTTATTTGATTTTTGATGGTGATGCCACATATAAATAGTAACCATATTTCCCAATAGCTATGTTAGAAGATAAATGCGTATTTTGTGTTTCTTGAACAAATTAATTATATACATTAGTGAGCATGTCTCTGGTGAAAGTTAAAGTCTTTGTATGGACTACGATGCCAGGTGTCTGTTTGGACAGCCCCCTCCAGGAGAGGGCAATGTCGGTCTTTTGTCTTCGGTTAGGTCACCTTTTAATAGGTCCACTTGTGATATGTACTTTAAAAAATGAAAACAGTTGATTGTTGGAAGTTAAGCAGGACAAAAGCGGAAACCTGAGAGCAGTTAAGGGTTATTCTGACTAATGTTGTAGAACCTGTTGGAGACGGGCGCTTTCCCCCGCTTTCCGTTTCATTCAAGTCTGCACTCTGCCTTCACCTTGCCTCCCTGCCTCAGTGCCTAGTACACCCTTCTTCCTTGACAGCATCAAACAACCCACTTTCCTCACCTTCAAATTAAGTTGAAAAAAATATTTTCTATTATATAAGTACAAAATTGATGACTTTTCTTCGATTGTTTGTCCAATCGCAATAACAAGCTTGCTCAAAAGTTGACTTTTCATTTATTGCGGATATTTTTCCTAATTATGAGTAAAATAGAAAACTAAGTAATTACCACAATATAATAGACTTCACATTATAAATCAGAACCACACAATTACAAATGTAAGAATAATATTTAAATTGTCTAGAAAAAATTATGTTAATTAAATTTATTAGTTCAAATTAATTCTAATATAGTGCAATCAGTTATTATGTGGTATTTACTAATTTTATGGTAAAAATCTAATGAAATGATCTCCACATAAAAAAATTTAATCGTATGAACAACGCGTTTCGAACGCGAAGTGTTCTTCTTCAGGCATTAACTAAAAAATGCAATGCCATCAGAGGTTTATCTATAGTACAAAGTAAATAAAGTGCAAAATAAAAATAAAATAAAATAAGGAAGCGAGTACGAACCTAAGGGTGAGTGTCTGCGGTACAACTGACTGGGAATAGGATGGAAGTGGTGATGGTATGAAGTGTGCATCAATTTCATATTGGAAGGCAGGTACATTTCTTTGTTATTTTTTTTCTTAAAGCTTAGGCTGGGCCTCTACATTTTCTACATTTTCAGGAAACATATTGAAAATATAACACAGAGAACTATAACGAAATACAAACAACAAATATAAGAGTAAAGAGAATATATATATATATATATATATATATATTAAGAAAAGTTGTACACTTAGTAATTTGCTCATTGAGGAAAGCAGAAGAATTATCGCGCACTAATTTGTTAATATCATACCCTTCTAAAATAGTCATTTCACGGAATTTGCATGTTTCGGTCTGGGTCAAATTGGTGGTTATTGGTGACTAAATGTTTGGCAAAATGGGATATGAATTGATTATTGTTGGGGGATTTGGTTTCTTGGACATGTTCTTTTTTTCTTTTGCTAAATGATCTGAGTGGCATCCCTATGTAATGTGAAGGGCAATTAGCGCACGACAATTTAGATACACCACTAAGAGAAAGGGGTTCTTGAGCTCTTTTTAAAGATAACAGGGACTTTAAGTCACCTGAGTTTCTGTAACTGACTTTTAAGCCGTATTTTTGTAATATTTTAGGTATTCTTAAGGATGGATTACCAATGTATGGGATCACCACCCAGGTTTGTATGATTTTTGTAGAGGAGCTGATTAGGGGAAATGCATGGCTGACTAATGAATTTCTCTCTTTCCTTCTAATTAACTTGTTAATTAAATCTGTGGATTATCCGTTGTTTTTTGCTATAGTTTTTATAGTTTGGATCTCTTTGCATTTGTTTTCACTCGATAAGGGCACAGTAAAGAGTCGGTGAATCATCGAGTGAAATGTGCTTAATTTATCAGGCATTAAGTGAAAAGAGGTTGAATGAATTATAGAATCTGTGTATGTAGGTTTACGGTAGATATCAAAAGTGACCATATTTTTTACTCGGATTATAGTCAGATAACTAATTCTCTTTACTCTTATATTTGTTGTTTGTATTTCATTATAGTTCTCTATGTTACATTTTCAATATGTTTCCTACACTTAGTCTTAGAGCAAATTTAGAAGCCTAGCCTAACCTTTGGGGGAAAAAAACATAGAAATGTACCTACCTGCCTTCTAATATGAAACAGATGTACACTCCATACCCTCACCCACGTCCTTTTTGCCCTATAATAGTTCAAATTAACTTAAAAATGCCAGATATTACTTTTTAGCATTTTTTTTTAATATTTAGCTAAGGGTCATTTGATTATCTTTAACTAAAATTAACAGAAACAAATATATTCCAAGAGAGACATTATTTTATGCATCACTAATATGGCGATATAGCATTACTGTTATTGTATTACTGTATATATTATAGTATTATAGTATACTGTTATAGCATTACTGTATATATTATACTATAATATATATTGTACCATACCATTAGTGTATAATACGTTAATAAATATTTGATGTATTACACAACGAATTACAAAATCACCCAAAACCTACAATCCTGTAATACAATACTACTTATTATTAATTTTACAATCAAAAGAAGGTTTCAGTCATCTATAACGTAAGACCGATTTACTGAGAAATTGTAGTCATTTTATAATTCTATCTTTTCATGAGTATTATTCATACTATTTATAAATCATGCATACTAAATATTGTTAAATGTATTCAAACTGATTACGAGTACAATGTTAAATAGACTTTTCCAATTACTTACCAAGGGTGTTTTATCAGAAGAGTCAACACAGTCTTGTTAGGAATGATCCAAGTAACTAAGTCTTTTATTTACAATTTGTAATAATGTAAAGTCAAATGTAAATAAAAAGTAACAATTCTAGGAGATAGGGAAGTCCTTATCAAAGCAAGCGTCATATAATCAAGCACTTCACGCCTTTAGGGGAAAGTCAAGAAGAGCTTAATGAAATCATCAGACAAAGTAGATTACATTTTAAAAGCATGTTCACAGCTCAGCATTTTTATTTTTATGAGTTATGACTTAAAAATAAACTAAAACAAGAGATGGACTAACCATATAATACCTGTTGTTGGGGTGCCCGCGCTAACGCATCACCAGTATAGCTACTTCTATACTACTCACATGATCGTACTACTTTAACTTATGTTATTTTAATAAACATATTAACTATGTTTCTAAACACTGAAGAAGTCAGAAATAAAAATCTGAGACAAGTTGAGTAACATTTTTTCCGTGTTAAAATCTTCTGCATCTTTCTGCATATTCGTCTTATGTGCTGACCACTACTATTGGAAATTTAATAGCACTGTGACACTGTCTAATTGCTTTTTCACAGCATTGTATCAGGTCGATCTAACATGTAGCGTACTTGGTCTCAAATCATGAGCACTACCATAGGCCTCTATGTAAGATATAAAATCTCGTGCACGCTGTCGCTGAAAGAGGACGTTAAGCTGACGGTTCCAACTCTGTATGTAATCTGTTAAGATCCTTACTCAAACAAACTTAAATAGAGTAATATTTACGACTCCGGATGTATAATCAACCAGCAATGTGGCTCAGCTACAACTAAAATTTTAGCAAATAAATGTGCCAGAATGTCCGACCCTGCAACTCTACAGGTGAAAGCCTATAAACTACGACGCTGGATACAAGCGAACAAACTCTCTAATGACTCAGTTCTTTCTAGCTAGACCGCAGTCAAGACTTGTAGTCCAGCTTACACAACTAATAAGATAGATTAGGTGGCAGTGGCAGTCCCACAAAGCAACACACAGATGCCAAGCATTGACCATTTATGATAACAAACAAAGAAGATTGATTTTACATTGGGAGTCGTACATTTTGCCAAACTGAAATGAACTTAAGAGTACAGATCTTTAACGAGTACCTGACTTCATACAGGCTCAGGACAAACTGTTTAACGTTGTCTCCAAGGGACGGCGTTATCAGATTTATTCACCGCTCACATGAATGAATCGAGAGCAAAGTGGGTATCTAATCCTGGACCTACCAGTTCAAAGGCCAGCATATTGCCACTGAGTTAACCAGGCCCCCACACAACTAATACAAAAACAGTTTAAAAACAAATCCACATTACATTGTATTCGGACTGTTTTTTTTAACAAAATTGTGCTAGAAATAATTATGTCATGGTTAGCAGGCATTGCAGAGGTTGCCCACCCATGATCTAGAACAACGCAACCAAAGATGAAGGGTTCTGACCCCTGACCCTGCAGTCCAGACCAGTTCCCGCAGTCCACCCACCTTGTCATTTGCACAGACTCACTTTTATTTTTTTTTTCTCTAAATTTTCTACTAATATAAAACAGTTAAAATAATTTCCTTGAAGTACAACATTAAGTATTATTCAATCAAAATAAAACTTAAATTATCTGGATTGGTCTATTCTAAACATAACTTTCCTTATTACTATGAAAATCATTCAGTAAAGCTTCTACTGAATGGCCTTCATTCAATAATTTAAACAGGTACATTTGCATTACTTCAAATCCCATGTTTAGTAAAAGAGATAGCTTACCATAAATTCCGACAATATTACACACTAATAACTCAGATTCATAACACTCACTCAAATGCAATGAAAGAATGCCATACTTATTATATTATTAATGTATGTAATGTATATGTATGGATTATTATATATAATATATGGACTTAATAAAAATATATTAAGAATAATAATTAATTAATAATTAATAAAGAGATAATTAATTAATAATAAATAATAATTAAAATTAAATGACAATTAATAATACCAATAATTATTAATAAATAATAATAATTAAATTAATAATAATTTATAACGAATATTAATAAAGATTAAAAATATTAATCCAATTGGATTATAAAAATAAAAAATTTAACTCCTTAAAATTTAAGGAGGATAGTATTTCACATTTTCTTAGTAATGACGTCAATTTGGTACTTTTTTTTATTATATCCTCGTAGTCTCAGGAACTAAATGTTACCAATGAGAACCCTAATACTATGCATTGATACAGCTGCTACTTGTTTTAAAATCAATCCAAAATTCTCCTGACTTGTATTTATACTCTAAGGAACTGCTCGTTACGCTTTCAACCACAAAAATAATTGATCACTTCCACTTCCAGAGAATAATAAAATAAATATACTGTTCAATTGATTGATTAATGCTGTTCATTGTGCCCTAAAATATGATGTGGCCTAGAGACTATGCATTCCTCAAATGACAATTTGAGGAATGTAGTTGCCACAATGACAACTGGGGTAGCTTTGTGGCTTTCCTGATGCCTCAAGACTGATTAGTATCAATCTTGAATCAAAACTGTTTTGATTGTCACTCTGACCCTCAATTTTAAGCAAGTTAGCCTGAACGATGTCAGGCACTAGTTAAAAATCCCCACCGTAAATACACTTGAGTTAAGGAAAACTTAGGAATATCAATGAGAGCTCAATATTTCCTTGAATCAGCGTCAGACTCATAACTTTGTAGCACAGCCTCAAACCCACCCAGAAAAAAATCTGAAGGTGTGGCATTTATTAGGCACAATGACATTTCGGATCTCCTGGAAGCTTGGAAAAGTCATCTAGTGTTAACTGTCACCTCCTTTAATTGGTTTCTAATGACTTATATTATGACGAAACCCACGATTTACATAATAAGAAAGCGTTATATTGGTGAATAGTGCATAGGGACTTTTACCGAAGACTTGGTCGGTTTTTTACGATTACTGTGGTTGCAATTTACTTGTTTCAAAACTGTCCCTAGAAATAATTTTTAAATGAACCTACATTTTCAACTCATACAATCTATTGATGACCCTTTAATCCATTGATATTCTATAATGCTCTTGATCAATAATTCTCAGGTCGAAATATACTTACACTCTGGTTAGTATGCACTTTATTGCACATACATTAATGGTATTTGAAAAAAAAAGTTTTCACTTTTTTTTGCGAACTACTCACAACATGAGAAGAACCAATATGACTGATACTAAGTGTGACATATGGTTGACGTCAGGGCCTGTGGATAACTGCCAAAGTGAAGTGGCAAGCTCTCCACCGCTCTCCGTGAAGACCATTTCAAAGAAATGCTAATGCTTTTCGGTTATACCTATAAGGACTTGTTTATCGCCAACTGATTATAATCAATGTGAAAAGGAAACACAGGAGGAAGGTTATCTAATGAGGGATAACAGAGCCAGATGCACAGTGGGCGTCGAGTTTACTTTCGGCGGGTGGCGAAAGCCCACCACTCATTACCATAACCGCTCATTTATTTCTCTCAACCTCCTATCAATTTCACTTTCTTCTAAATTATCTTAGAAATTTACCTCGCAACCTCAGTATGAGATCATTTTTTCAAAGTCATTTATAAATTGGGTTGTATAAGTATTTTGAAGTAGAATTTTTCACTCATTGTATTTAATAAAATCTTTGTTAAATAAATTTAATTTGTATTTCATACTCGTTAGAATTAGAAACCAACCAAATCATCTAAGGAAACTATCTCTATTTAGAGTACTGTATGCAAAATTAAAACAAGGAGGAATTTGAATGGCAAAAAAAATTTTAAGTTACAAACTAGATATCAACAGCAAATGTAAAAAATAAAATCAGAAAAAAAATTGTTTCAAAATCACCCCTTTACGTACCTAATCATCGAATATTAACTTTCACATAATTAAATTATGCGAATAATGTTTATTAACACTGATTACTATGATGGTTACCATCAGCTGTCTGTCATCCAGGTGACATTAAAATAAAGTTATAGGTGTGTAAAGTATGCTCTTTTCATTTTTCTTTAAGGCTCATTTTCTGATTTCTCTAAACAAGTAGGTGTTTTCTTTTTGTCTAAATTGTAAAAAATTTTATCTTAATTTTTGTCTCTAAATTGCACAGGTACGTGGGGGCCGCAACACAAAGAAACACCTCTCTCTCACTCTCTCTCTCTTACACACACACACACACACACACACACACAACATAAATAAATATATATATATATATATAAGATTTCACATAAACACGTGAAATAACAATCAATGATCAAACCACAATAAGAAAATGGGAAAGGGTTTGATCATTGACATATATATATATATATATATATTATTTGTAGTAGCTCTCTGACGAGATAGTCTAGAAGGAATCAGAGCTTGTTTTATATATCTATATACAAATGGGTTTGTTGTACTAAGCAAAATCTATTCACTGCATGAATCACCGTTTTTTCTTAATATTCAAATAAAGATTTATGCTCTACTAACTTTATTTTCAATACTTCGTAACTTAATCTGATATATTTACCTTAGCAATTGTAAAAATTATATTAATTCAAAGTACTTAATATTAATGTGAACTTTTGAAGTTAGATAAAGGATAAACTTTTGAAGGAAGAAAAAGTAGTTTTTTCACAATATTTAAAATTTTTATCGCAAGGTTAATATACAAACCCATTATTTTGAGATTGTTGTTGTAGTATATTAAACTAGTCAGTACATTCAAAAATTAAGAGTTTTTCTACAGTTAATAACTACGGAATATTCAACGAGATATCAATATATTTCTTTTCGTCTGCAAAAACCATAAAAAAAGTTGAAATATTTAAACTACGGTTTGTGTTTAAATGAAGCTGTTTAATAGCAGGGTTAGTAAAAAAACCACAATATGTTTAAAAAATTAAATGAAAAAAATGGTTGGTGAAGGGAAGACAGACTTGCAGAAGGTGTTGTGTCGATTCAAAGGGAGTTAATGATTGAAGAATGCTGAAATGAATCAGCCACTCAGAAATCTGCTTTCCTTAATCTCAACAAAAACATATTCCTACTTTGGATAAATTATTTTTCTTCCCTGCCGATCAGTCAGTGAAATAGCGGGCTGGTTCCATTGCTTGAGCAGAAATAAAGGAAAAGTAACGGGAAAAATAACAATGGTATCGCACCATGCTGCTGGTCTACTAGGTGAACAAAGTGACCAAGTGAATTCTTATTGTTTCCCAGATCTTCCCTCATTGTCCTGGAGATTTTAACGCTTCAAACAAAGCCATTCTTCGTTAAGACTAAGATAAATGTACACTGGAGACCTCTTTCATTCAGGCTAATTATGAGATTAAGAAAATCTATCAATTAAATAGATTTTCACCGTTAACCTAATTTTAGGTGGATTATGCAAAAATAAAAAAAAGTAATTACTACTTAGTTTAATAGTGCAAGATTAACTAAAATTTACACCGAGCATTTTTACAAAAGTACATATTATCAAATTAAACAATATTATCAATAACCTAAAGTTTAGGAATCTGGAGCGACACCAAAAAAGTTCGTGACGAAGCAGTCTCAAACCAAATGAAGAAACCCTGTGACCAATCACCTTCATAAAATATATGATAGATGCAAAATACTGTTAACCGAGATCTGAACATTCTCTAACATTATGACTTTTTTTAACAACTTCTATATTCATACCATATTATGTTACATACTACTTTGTTTTATGTATATAATTCAATTTATGAAAAAGTTAAACAACCATATTATCAATTTATACGAAGCAGAAAGAATTTCTTCAAATATTTTGCTAATGACTATGAATGATTAGTGACAATCGGAAAGAAGATAATGGAAGACATTTGTTAGTGAAATTAATTAAGTGTGAATAATGCGGGAGATGGAGCATTGACCCAGGAAGGGGCCGACGGCGAAATTAAGATATTCTATTGGATGAAACAGTTTTGGTTGGAATCCTTAATGGGACTATCAGTGGCTAATGGAAAGGAGTTTTGTCGTGATAGGCGTGACTTCCTGAGGGTGGCGACGTGTTTTCGGCCCAACACGACAGACTTGCGCTCGAGTGCCTGTGAGACTAGTCCTGCCAGCTCCTGAACAGAAGCCATTGTCTCCACCTCATGCAATCATCATTGAACACACATCTGCTTTTAACAACGGAAAAACAATCGTCGCTAAAGCCAACACTCCAGAAATCTTTTACATGTTCCTTTCACAGGTCAAAACTATTAAAATAAAAAAAATACAGTAATTATCGCATAGTAGTTGTTGCATAACTCCAACCTAAATAACTTCAAATTTTTAATTAAATATTTTTTTAAAACCTTTTTTTTTTTGAAAAACTTAAGAAGCAAATGTACAACTGCTTGTCAGCTTGAACATAAAGATATTGAGTTAAATATGCCTTGGTATTAGAGTTCCCTTGGTCCCTTAAAACTGCCATTAGCGAAGCCGTGGCGTGTACCTTTCTGTGGAAACACAACTCCTGGTAAAGGATTAGATGAAACTAAACTGCAATGAAATAGTGTGCAATACCTATACTAGCCAATACTGTGATATGCACTCTTGAAGTGTACTTGAAAACAAATTATTTATTCACGCATGCGATAACTATCTTATTGTAAACCTAGAAGTGTATAATAAAATGCATTTCCAAAAATTTTATTCTATGAAAAATTAAGGTTTTTTTTATCAAAACCTGAAGTGCAACTAATGTTTTCATACTGTTTTTATAAGAATACTGTAAAGCAAATAAATATTATATGCAGATATTTCTTAAATATGTCATAATATCAGGTGTTGTCTACCGTTTATCACTAATTCTAGTTCAAATCTAGTAAAAGATTCACCTCAAATTTGTAATGTAGGAGATGAAGTAACAATCATAGTACATCACCTCATATGACCTTCCCTTAGAGAGCAAGTACTGCTTGTCCTTAGGTGACTATCTAAAAAACATGAGTAACACCAAATATACTTATAGATATGTTGACTGACTGAATGGCAGTCACGACTTCTCACAGCCTTAGATGTTCCAGACGGTCGATTTTGCATATCTCAGACGAGAATACGTTTATAACTATAAATATTCATAAAATACACAAAAGGGTGTCTACTGATTTTGTGTGCAAATCAGTACGACCTGACGGTTAAAGGTAAAACCACCCCAAGTTCAAAAAGGTCAAGGCCTGAAATCGCTTAACTCCTATTATTTGATATTATTATTTCTATGCCTAAGAAATCAACACTTCAACAGCATAATGAAAAATCTGTTCAAATAAGTTCAAGTTCAAATACTTTATTTCACCCTCCTCAAGTGTGTCAGCCAAACATCATATATACATAAAATATTTCAAATAAACAAGTGAAAGAACAATCCATGTTCAAACCACAATAAGAAGTAAGTTGGGTTTTTGACTCTGACGAAAACCACTTGTTAAGTGTGAAAGATCTTTGTCATTTTTTCCCATGTGGTTTTAAGATTGATATATATATATATATATATATATATATATATATATATATATTAAAACCACAACATGAAATGGGAAAGAAAAGACTATCTTTCAACCGAAACATAAGGTCTTCGTCAGAGTCAAAAACCCAACTGACTTTTTGAATCTGACGAAGAACCGCTTGAATCTGACGAAGATATTAGTCTTTTTTCCCCATTTTATATTGTTGTTTGATCATCAATTGTTATTTTACGTGTTTATGTGAAATCTTATATATGCATATATATAAGTATATATATATATGCATAGATATATAATATGTATGTATATATATGTATATTTATATATATATATATATATATATATATATAAATGTTTCAAGATAATAAAATTTTTGTTTCACAAGTTCAATTACTTCATAAATAAATTAATATATGTATATATAAACTGTTACCACGTTTTCAAAAAACCAGTCATGAAATTCTTTAGCACTGAAATTCTTTGAAAATGGGGTAAAACTAAAACGCTTTGAACTGTTTTCATTTTTTTTTACTACGTTTAGTAGTAATTTCCTTGATTATAGAGTTGATTAGAGAGTTGTGTGAAGCAAAACTACTAGAACAAACACTGACCTAATTTATACCAAGGTTAATGAAATAGAAGAAGAAGCAGAAGAGGAGGAATATAAATCACTGGAGGAAAGTGCTTAGACAAGTTACCAACAAGTGTAAGAAAAGTAATTGGAAATAATTTGAGTGAGTAAAGTGAGTATCAATGAAGGAAATGATTGGGATAAAAAGCGAGTTAGTGACAAAGTAAGTAGGAGAGGGGGAAGGTAAAATTGGGAGGGGAGCCTGAAGAATTAATGATATGAGCGACGACTGACGTTGATTAGACCAAATATTGGGCTTTACGCAGGAATTTAAGGCCATTAAGGCCTGTGGGCTGGGCGACTTTTACCCGGAGTCAACTTAAGCCAGCTTCAAGAACACGTTAAATGGAGCATGAAGCGAATTAGATGAAATTAGACGAATTTTCTGCAACTAAAACCATAACTCTTGTGTTAAGTAAAAAACATTAGTTTCTCTTTTTCTTTAAAGCAATTAAGTAAGTGTAAGAAATGGAAGAGGAAAGACAGTTTAAACAAAATGAGACTTTTGAGAGTCAACTTTCTCTTTAATATTTCGTAAAGAGGGCATTACTAGTAAAAACCTACTACCATTGTTCAACAAAATTAATGGCGAGACACACTTGTCATACTATGATGAATACTGTATTCGTGCACATAAACTTTGTAACAGTCCACCAGTCAGCACAGTACTATAAAATTTTTTAGCAAACACAAATTACAATGTATTCCCATTAAACCATTGAAAAATTAGAGTAAAAATATAATTTAACATATTTATTAATTTATTATAAATGTGTGTATAATTGTTTTTGCAGATGCTAAGCTAAAATGTTTTGTGAAATAAATTCAACTCAAAAAAAACCGAGACACCCCAACTACTATTTTTTCGAGTCACTATTTGAAATGAAATAAAAATTAACAATATAAATTAAACTTAAGTTTTGGTAAGTATTCATCATAAATAAATGGGAGATATCATGATTGTTTTAGAAAGTTCATTAAATTACTTCAATTAATTCAGCTGTCATTGTTGTCGAGGTTTATTAGTTACTGTTCATATATTTTTAAGTAAGATGCATGAGACATGGTTTAAAGAGAAAGAAGTACTTTCTTTATACTGGACAGATTGAAAAATAAGTGATTTTAAAGTGAAGTTGTTGAATCCATTCAGTAAAACCTCAAATGATTGTTAGTTTGTTTCCCACTACACACACATGTGTTGGGCTCCCATGATGTACTACAGTTTAAAGTTTGAATCTTTTGATAACTAGCACCCATGACAGTCACATCCGAGTCTCATTAACGGATTGTTTTTGCGTCGGAGGTTTTAGCTTTACGTCATTCAAGCGATTATAAGAGCACATACTTATCGCGAACCTGGAGCTCAGGACTGTGAAAGAACTTGAATATTAAAATCACCGGATAAATGTTATTCCTCCGATTTGGGATTTCTTTTTCAAATTAAACAACAGATATGTTTTTGTTTGTAAGAATCAATTGCGAGTAACTCGAGTAAACTTGATATACGAGTTTAATTTGTTCCAAATCAATAATAAATAACAGAACACGTCCAAGCACCTAGAAATATTCAATTAAACATTAAATATCCTAAAAAATATATATATTTATATTTAATGATAGCAAACCCAGTGCATTAGTAGGCATAAGCGTAACTTAATAAATTACAACAAATAATAAAATGTCACTTCATTAAATGGTGTTTTAAATTGAAATTTTAGGCTTAAGACGACTGGAGACGAAACAAGGACAGTATTACACCAGGTGAAACAAAATAAATGAATTAAGTGTATGCTAAAGGTAATAATGTCATATATTGCTTCAGAAAGTGTTCGAGAGATATGATATTCTGTAAAAATTATTTCAGAAATAAAAAAATTCAATTTGCAAGTGAGATTTTCATGTCATTCAAATTGTTAAACCTACTAAGCAGCAAATAATATTTAATTCTTTCTAAATATCAAAATAGTATAATAGTACGACAACTTATTTTTGTTTCTTTTCTATTTTTGTGATGATTTGTGATTTGTGATTTACGGAACTGATGGAAACTTGGGATGCTAAAAAAGAAAAACTGGAACCAGTTGTTGCTCATTTCATTATTTCCGGAAGGGATATTACAAGCCGGTGAGTACTGATACCTTGAATTTTAGTTGGTATGTCGAGTGGAATTACCACGAGAATTTTACCTTGTTTAATGAAAAACTAGTATGTATATTCACTTGTTTATGGAGATACTTCTGTACTTTAGTAAAATAATATATATCCATTTATATGTGTTACAGTTCATGGAGAATTCAACTAAAAAAGTAGAAGAGAGAGTAATAGGTTAAGTTGAATCTAATTACAGAGGGGAGATGAAGAGCATTGTTGACTTTTGAGAGGCGACAAGGCTTATAGAAAGTTAATTGAGCGATTCCAGAATGAGGACGACGAGTGCTCTGGCAGAGGACATGGCGAAAACATTAATGACTTGATGTCCAGCTAGAGCAGGACTACGCGGCAACCATCGCCATTACCGCAGCTCTGTCAGCAGGGAGAAACTACTTTACTCCCGGCGTCCTTAGTTATTATGCACAAACAGGTCATATGTAGGCAACGATTTCACAACCAAAGCATAAAACACATTAGGAAAAACAAAGTCTCAGAGGTACTCACTTTCTGACCTACACCCATTAATTAAGTACTAAGGAATATTGGATGTAAAAAATAATGATGGACTAATAATACCTAAATGAGCTAAAGAATTATCAACATATAATTAACTTAAATAAAAGCATTTTAATATAAATAAGGACGAATTTTAACTGCATTTATACACAAAAATCAGTAATTACTGTGAATTCCTCTTTAAAACAGGTATTACTCTTCAAAGGTAGCAGATTTAAAGTGGGCTGGACGAATGACTTAATGTGATAACTATTAATCATAAATAAATGCGAGATATCATGAGTATTTTGAAAAGTCCATTCAATTACTTCCATTATTCAGCTGTTATTTTTATCGAAGTGTATTAGTTACACTTTACATATTTTTAAGAAAGATACATGAGACATCGCAAATAAATGTTGTTTGTACACATTATGCATGGTCCAGGCTTACAGTTGTTCTTCTTTCTATGAACATTATAGGCTTCACTTATGAGTGTTTATATTTTCATATGTACATGTCTCCAATGATTCATGACTCGCTATGATCATTAGGCGGTCATGGTCATGATTTAAAGAATTGCTTCAAGAAGTATAGGCTTAATCCTGATCTTGACATGATACTGTGACATGGAGACATAATCTTGACTTCCATGAGGCCTTAAACCAGGCATGGGCAACCTGCGGCCATGCGTGGTTTTGTGCGGCCCACGAAGATCATCTGGAATTCTATCTTAATATTAAAATTTGGTTTTTGGTTATTAAAAAAAGCTCACTGTGACTTTTGGAAGGAAATTACAACATGAGAGAGAGAGAGAGAGAGAGAGAGAGAGAGAGAGAGAGAGAGAGAGAGAGAGAGAGAGAGAGAGAGTGAGCTCTATAGCAACAAATGTTTCAGTTTTTTCATATATGATGTACTAATCTTTTGGAGATTGTTTGTGATAATTGTTTATCATAAGGAAATAATGAGATATGAACAATAATTTTGTTCACATTTCATTAATATGTCATTTTGTCCATAATGACACATTAATACAGCGCACAGTATGTATTTCTACATATTTATAAAATTACATTATACATATAAACTGTATATATCGAAATACCACAGAAATTACCATGCGGCCCGCGGTCACTTGGAAATTATATAATGCGGCCCTCAGGTCACAAAAGGTTGCCCATGCCTGCCTTAAACAAAACCGTGTTTCCTTGTGCTCCATGTACACCTCAGACTAATTTTTGACTTTCACACTTCATGATTAATATATCTATGAATGTCTTCTGTAGCTTTAATTTTCTGAACATGAAGCTAAAGTGCTAAGGGTTGCTGTCCACTCAGGGTTACGAATGCCTCCACAACTATTCACATCGCCTTAACAATTATTTGTGCGGTTGCTGTTTTTTTTTTTTTTTTTTGCTAATCACCATGATAATTTTAAATATATTACCAAACCTTCTTTTAGGCAATTGATTTGTATTTGTCCCTTTGGACTGTGGTTGTTAATTAATCGTGATTAATCCTATACTTCCCACAAACGTTCAGCATGTAACTTCACAAGTTTGTTTTCATTCCTGTTAATTTTCTACTTCATTAGCTTTTTGAAACACTGTAAGCCACAACAAATTTATTGTATAAATAAGTAATATTTCTATTTTTGAGTAAATATTATAGTATACAACTTGTCAGTAGACCATAAAATCCTTAGTGGCGAATAAAATATAACATCAACTGGTATAATACATCCAGTTAACTAATAGGTATATCATTATATTCAAGTTACAATCTAATTTATATTCCACCATTAAAACGTATTTTTTTCAACCATAACAGTCAAGTGAAATGGCAATAATGGTCATAGTTCTTGAATTTTATTCAAATTTTATTCAGTTGATTATCAGGGACAAGTTCAGTCTAAACTTGTTGGGGTTAGGTGTGGTCTTGTAGCCTGTTTGGCGTTAGGACTGAATATTTGCTGCTCCAACACTGGCTGACGGCATTAACCTTTTTATGAGAGAGATGATACATACTGTGCATACACTCCTCAGTGATGATATAAAACCAACATTATCACGTCAAGCACTTGTTAACTACATTATCTACCAACAGAACACTGCCATCTACGTAAGCCTACCAGCTCTTAGTGGAAACACAGACCCACCAGTACATTTAACATGACTAAATCAACTCCCAATAAATATTTAATAACACGTTGAGTTAGTATAACTACACAATTCTCTTTAACTCTTAAAAACATCTAATTTTTTTTATCGTACTTAATACATCTATATTTGTATACATACTTTAATTTTGTTTCACAATACTTTTGTCAATATATATACGTTTCACAGTAAACTATAAAAAATGAATAAAAGCACAAATACACCTACTGTCCCTAATTTTCGGTTGAACCGTCATCAGGAAAGTTCCGATAGGGACACCAAGCGCACTTGCGAAGCGACGGTTGGAGAGAAGTAAATGTGTTTGTATCTTTATCCTATGTTTATAGTTTACCATGAAACGTTTGTTGTCCTTTTTGAATCGTTTTTCTGTTGACAATATACATATATATATATATATATATATATATATATTGTGTGTGTGTGTGTGTGTGTGTGTGTGTGTGTGTGTGTGAGTGTTGAAATTCCTTTCTCATTTTTCTTACAGTTTATGTTTGGTTAGTTTTTCCAGTATCTCTGTTAATATTTTCCAACTTTTAGGGACTGAATTAACGAATTCACCAAAAACTTGTTTTCAATATCCATCTTTATAAGTTTGTAACATTTTTAATAAAACTAAAAAATGCTACGATAAACTGGCATGTTTAGGTCAACAATAATCATCTTAATGGAGTTAATAATGAAACATGTAGTCCCTTAACAGGAGGATCAAACATCCTAGTTATTATCTGTACTTTTTAGTTTTATTAAAAATATTGCAAGATTAGAATTAGCTTATATAATCCCTTGGAAATGGAAAACATGCAAAAGAAGATTTGAAAATCTAAGCAGAAAATACTACTACGATTAAAATGTATAAGACATTCAATCATCACACGACTTTAGCATTAAATATTCATTTTATTTTGAAGCAAAAATAATGATACATTTGAATTTATTAAAAAAAATCTAGTCTTTTTAATAATGTTTGTTCAATTCTTAAATAACAATACATAAAGTTGTTAATACTGGTAAAACATTTCTCACTATAAAACTGAAATATGAAAAGAAAAGATAAGCAGTCTCCGCTGTATGATAGGTGAAGATATCTGTGCAACTTGAACAAGTATTTGATACCATTATACTTATGGATAATATATTACTTCAAGTAGAAGTCAGTTTAAATTACTTTAACTTCACTAAAGATATACGTCTCTCGAACAACATCAAGTTCTTTCAATGTTAATTTATTTCACGTATAAAATATTTTGTCAATAACAATCATTATCAGTCTTTTATATTTCTTATTTGCATGAAATATGTTCATTTACTTCATCAATCTTCTTCATTAATCTATGAATACAACCGGCGATTTTTCCAGCAATACTTGATAGAAAGTGGTAAAAAATTTTCTAAATAAACGGGAAATTGAATTTTCTACGTATCTATTGTATATGCCAATTTTCTTTTCATTCATTTATATTTTTGGGTATGCTTCCGCATACAAAGTTTGTTTATCCAGGTGAAAAAGAGAGTAGATTATTTTTTTTTCTTTTTTGCCTTTGTTAATGTCATATAACTTACTTGAATAATCTAGTTAACTGTAAGGAAAATTAGCATTGTACTTTACTAAAATATGAAATAAATATAAATTAATGACATTTACGAATATTCATAAAAAATGTGGAAACAATTTAAATTTAGAATGTCTTATTGTTTCCTGATTGAATGCATTGTAAATAATTGCAAAGATGGAAAACGGATTTACGCAGGATAGGAAGGCGAACTGGGTCTATTGGTCAGACGATAGGTGAATACATTGAGGTACCTGGCAGGTGGCCTCGGGGAAAGCGACCCTCGAGAAACCGACACTTTGGAAAGCCTAGTAGAGAAACTTGCAGAATAAGTCCCAGTCGACTGAGGCATGTTGGCTGGCGGAGGCGGTCCAATTAGGTCTTAATAACACCAGCGAGCTAGTACTTGTTTAAACAACACTCCTGCCTGCCCCCCCTCGTGCGTACCAGCTTTACTTAATAACTGCTGCCAGCTCTAATTTGCACTGTGCTCTCATCTAAACTCATCAAGTTAATACTATTAACTACAAATATCTTCTTAACTTCTGATCACAAAATACATATTAATAGTTTAATTTCATTCAGAGAAACGACTTTACAATTGACTATAACAAACAGACGAGTCTAAAGGTAAAATATCCACAAGTAGAACATAATTTCATTAATTCCTTCTTTGTATTAAAAATATACCAATCAAGCTAGTTTTTTTTTCAGATTACAAGGGTGTCAAAATATAGAAGTGTGTTCTGTCTGTGTTTCTGTGTTTCCATTCACTGTAAAATTACGAACTACCTCGAAGAATATTCAGTTTTGCTTCTTGCCACCTCTAACAACCTCAAAGCAGTCGCACAGGTCATGATCTGGATAGGACATAAATGAATACCGTTTCTCCTGACGAATAACTGTTATGAGTCGTTGTCTGCCTGCGGAGAGACTCATTTCTATCTTCCTGATGAGGAGGCCATCGAAATATAGTAGTGAGTTTCTGTTTTATTTTTGTGTGTTCTTTTTGTCAATTTAGTTTATTTAGTTTGTGGACTCGTTCTATTTAATTGGTGAGAGAGAGAATCACAGATACGGGATTCTTCTCATCCTCAAGACGACGATGGTCGAAAAATAAAAGTGAGCTCATTTCTCTATCTGTGTACTACTTTCTTTTTAATTGGTTTGATTACAAATATATTAACTTTACATTGAATCAAATAAATCTTTGTTTTGAATGAACTTTATTTAAGAGTTAAGAGTTTTTGGCTTAAGATTTTAATCCAATGAAATACATTTTTTCTCTACATAAAAAGACTTGCTCGTATTAATTCTCTGAAATAAAGAAAAGTGATGAAAACTATTTAATACTTTTTTTAAATTAGTTAATTAATGTTTGTAAAAATCTATGTTAGGAGAAGTTATTTTTAAAGAATATGTAATTTGACTTTATCAAACCACGTTAATAAATAAAATAATTGTTGATTTTAGTTTGATCTAATGTTGTTGTTATTAAATGAGATTGTGAAGAAGGATGAGCGCATTGACAGGGTGTATGCGTGTCCAATGAGAGAGGAGGCTGCCGTTGAGGGGTGGCATGTGGAGACGCAAGGCCGGAATGTGGAGGGTACAAAGTGACATGATAATAGGCCGATCAGGGAGCGGAGTGCAGGGATTGAAAAGACGCCTGCAGAATGCTAGCGGGAGTCCCTAAAACCAACGGCACATGCGACCCACAATCTACGGACCTCTGTCGACCTCAACAAACGCCGGCAAGGGCTGCTGTTGGGTAACAAGATGATGGAGGAAACGTTTGTAGAGGCCACACAGGGTCAGTCAGTCATATCAGCTAAAGAGAGAAACTGTGCAGCATCCTTTGCTCCTCTCTCTCTCTTAGCAGACAAACAATCAAGCACCACTCACTTCCTTAGACTTGACCAGCCCTCCCTTCTCAGTTCTCTGTAACTCATCTCAAATCCACTTTCATCTTCTTCACCAGGAAGGCCTGCCAACAACCTTCCTTCTCACTACATTTGCGCAATTAGATTATCAAACTAACCGCACACCGTGATCAAACAGTTTACGAAAAAACAGTCACCTCCATCATTACCTGAAATAACTCACTCGTTAAATAACATCTTACAAGCATTACACTTCAGCTGTCGTGTATTCACAACAGGCACTCAAGAGTAATTGAATTAGTAACTCTTCCTTAACACTGAATGGCTTAAGCATGCAACATCCAGTAAATTTCTAAAATTCCAATGAATATAACTATTACCAAGACTATAGATATACGCCCCTTTATTAGAATTTAAGAATGGAACCACAATAAAACTGACATTTTTAAGCCGATCAGATTTAGGTGTTGTATATCTCCTGTGTACTTAGTTTTCTTGGTAAGATAATTTTTATCTAAAAAGCACGTTTCAAACAAGTTGTCTTAATCTTCTAGGTAAATGTAAAATAAAAAAAACTATTAAAATTGAACAAAATCATTAATAGAGATAATTATGAAGTAATTAACTACCTGTGAAATCAGATATAAAGTATACTTACCAATCTGTAAAAAAAAAGACATAGAGAACAGGATATAACAACGGTATAAACAGTACGATCTAAGGAACAACGGTATCCACGAATGTGCGATTGGCAATGACAGATATTTTCAAGCAACATATTTCAAATTAACCTCAATTTAAATAATTTGTATCTAGATAACGTATAGAACAAAGTTTCAAGTTCGAAATTAGTTCTTTTAATAAAAATCGTTATACGTACAGACTTTTTTTAAGAAAATGTCTTCACTCTCATAAAAAATGTCTGTAGGTATAACATAATTAAAAAAATAAGAAATATTATATTCTTGTTAATTAAATATTCCTTTCTAATATCAATTTTCGTAATAACAATAAAAGATTATTGTATTGTTTTGTTATATAATTCAAGAAAAGAAAGTTGAAACTTTCTTGTTGTTTTAACTTTTTCGTTATATAGTTTACGAAACATAATTGAGGGGAAGGAGTCACATTTATGTTATTCTGTTGTAGTGAAAACAAAGAATTTGATATATGTTTAGTCTTTAATAAGCTAACATAATATGTACACCATTAAATTAGACAGTAGTTGACTAAGTAGGTTATCACCTAATGAATATTTAAGGTGTATCGTATATTTCAAACAAAATATTTCTTTACAATGTCATCTAAATACCTTCTCGTTAAGAAGCATATTTAAGTCTTTTAATATGACTAACGAGCCGTTTAGTGGAATGAGTAATCAAGTAGCTTCACCTGAATTGGATATTTTAGTAGCATCGGATTGAGAGGGCCGAGTGAGATAGAAAAACAAGTTACGTAAAGGCCCCCTGCTGTGACAAAGTAGGGTTTACGCTATTAATTGTGGGTAATAAAGTTGATAAATCGACGAGAATGAGAGAGTAGCCTTGGATGAAGTCATTACTGATATGAGATCCAGTGGACTTGAGTTGTAGGTTCAGAGTTGTACTTAATGGAATCTTGTAGTGAGCTGGTTACATAAGCCAGCCTCTGTGTTATTTATGCTTAGCGGGAGGGACAAAGAGATAAGGGAATGGTACTGAGCTCTCTGTAGTCGCATACTAATTCGTGGGAGGCCGTGATGCATCGCCTGAAGCTGCTGCTCCTCAACACAGATTCCCTGAACACTTAAGCTCACTTTTATTCGTCCAAACAAAAACAGCTTTCACCATTGTCACAAGGCCAAACAATAAAGAAACAGTAATGGTCGCTTTCGTCACCAATGGACCATGGGACACAGGGGTTCTACGAAAGTCGACTCCTTATAGATATATTTCCTTTAACAACGTCCAAAGAGACAACCACCATAATTCAAAGTAACTTTCGTTCAGACTATTGGCTGCCTGATCTTGGCCTAGAAATAAAACCTTCTCTTCTTATGAGAGCAACTTTTTTTTTTATGTGATTGGTTTTATTTGATTCCGTTCTGTCAATTGATTTATCAGAAGACGTGACAGTCGCAAGAACAAGTATTAAAATAACTTGTGCCATCTGTATCCTATCAACATTTCAGTTTTCTTTATCAATTTTAAACGTAGTTTCTCGCTCGAAGATTAAAAACAGTTATAATAAAGTATGATATGAACAGCATATGCTACTCCTTAAAGTTCTAAAATAATTACACTTAGCATACATAATAAATAAATCAATATAGTTAATACATGTTCTGTTTCAAACTGATCTAAAGTTTGTTAACCAATAGCCGTCATCAACAAAATTCAAACATAGTGAGTGTTTGTGTGCTATCCGTCTCCTATCTAGCTCTTAATCATCTTGCGTCAAACAATTTTCTTTCTCTCCGAGATGTTTATGCACTCCTGACCTCATTCTCTACTCATTATTGATTCCTTTTATCATTCAATTTTTCTATTCATGTAATTTTTGTAATTGCTTTATTTTTATTGAAACTATTTTTACATATTTCTTCTCTTATTCAAGATGCCGCATCCACAGAACATGTGACTCCTGTGCAACAAAGTTGGAAGCTGTCAACCACATATATATTTTTTTTCATTACCTTCCTTCTCCATTACTTTTATGTTAGATTCTCAGATTTTACTTTGTTTGCTCTCTGATGACATAAATTGAAAGGCCTCAGAACCTTTATGTATTTCTATTGTTTTTTTCCTTTTTCCATTGTGGTTTAAACTTCAATGTTATATATATATATAAAATCAAACAGCAATAGGAAATGGGAAAACAAGACTAAGATCTTTCAACCCGCAGCAAGCGGTCTTCGTCAGAATCAAAAACCCAACTGGTTTTTTTTACTCTTGACGAAGACCGCTTGTTACGGTTGAAAGATCTTAGTCTTGTTTTCCCATTTCCTATTGCGGTTCGATCATTGATTGTTATTTCACGTGTTTATGTGAAATCTTTATATATATATATATATATATATATATATTACCTATGCAATAATGCAAAGGTATATAGGCTAAAAGGCTTAATGATGTTTATTGAAGCTAGACCAAACCTCGATAAGAAAGAAAAATAGTGTTACAATATATATATATATATATATATATATATATATATATATATATATATATATAATATATATATATATATATATAAAACATTGTTTCGATGAAAATATGACCGAAACGAACAAATAAAGATCAATGTACATGAAAAAATGTAGAGAAAAACACATACTTTCAGTCTCTAATTTTTGGTTTGAGCCGTCTTCAGGAGAGATAAGAGAGGGAAACCAGGTGCACTGGTACCGAAACGTTTGGGATTAGGAGACGTACCTGATAAAAAAGAGCACACAAAAATAAGGATAACACTAACTACAATCAATAATAGAACCACTGCTGATCGTCTAAAGAGACTAAAGAAAAAGAAGACCTACGTTACTGCCAGATGAAGGGTGTAGAGTCGAGTCACTGTTAGAACAGATATATAAGGATAAGGTTCAGAGATTAAGGCGGAGGAAAATGTGTGGCCTTGGTGTATATACACTTAAGGCAGGTGAACAAACCTGGTGAGAACGGCTGAGCATGCATCGCTGCTTCCCTTTAATCAGGTGCAGACGGTACCACGTGTGCTACGCCCGCAGACTCAGCCAACCAACACCTGCTTGCTATTCCCTTCATCCTTCAACTTCTTCAGTCTTCTTCCTTTCATCCCTCATCTAGCGTGCAGAGAATTATAATTCTACTGTATGTAGAATTATAATAGTTTTATTGCCAAATATTTATTTATTATGCAATTAGTCGCACAAGATAAATGTGGATAATATTATACGTGCATTACATTGGCGCAGACAATGCTAGCAGTAGGATTAAGGGTTAGCATATTAGGTAAGGGGGTGTCGTACTGGGAGGAAGCGAGGCCCATTAGGAGGCACTCTGATCTGCGGACGCACCTAATGGACCAGACAGGCTGTACTTCCTCCAGACATAACGCACGCACACCCTCTACCTACTCAACACTCAGCACTCATGTGGCGTTCTAACAGCACGCTGAACTTAACAACCACGCTGAACAGGAGATAAGTATAATACGCACGTGCATCACAAGTAAACATCGTTGCGTCATTACTTTTAGAATCACAATTTAGTTGTCACTGAACCACATCATGGAAGAGACATCCTTTCGGTACTAAATTCAAAAATATCCTGAAATAATTATTATATCAAGAAAAAAAAGTTTTCTGTGATAGGTGCAAATATATTATGACAAACAATCACTTAATCCTGATTATAAAGATACTCGAGAAAAAGAGTTATCTAGAAGTACGAAGTGGGAAAAGCTTGCGGAATGAGGGCAGGGCTGGCTGATTCATTACTTGCAGTAATAATGTAATTGGGCTGGTGTTTTTTGGGATGTGTCAGGAGGAAAGCGAGTGGGTGTGCGCAGAAGAGCGAAATGAAGTAGTAACGGTGTGGCAAGTGGTGGAGAGTCCAATTACCGGGAGAGGACAATGGAGCGCGGGATGAACGGGACATGAGACGGCAACCGAGCGCTCTCGTCCTCAGCTGCCTTCTTTAGGCCTCTCCTATTGCAATTACCTTACCACATACCATCCACTTCATTACTCTGGCGCGTGTGCACACAAGACAGGCAAACAACGTGCCTGCACACCATCACGTCAAGCGCAGTCAATTAAACATTCACTCACAACACTTAAACATAGTGTTTTTCATTCTATAGTTTTTGAAAGTCGTTACGACCAACACAATTAAACTTACAATAAAAAAACGTGAGTCTATAGAATGGTTCTGACAAAGGAGATGCTTCTCAACACCACCACTGAAAACGCCATGTGTTTCTAATATATTTTATATTAGACATTATACATGCACATTCTGTAATTACGCATTGTTACAGTACAAATATTAGAAATCCTAAAGAGAAAATATAACAATAACGCTATATATTAAAGTAAGTTCTAACTTACTTCTGTCTGTGACAAATGTTATAAATAAAATCTGAACGTTGTCATTTGAGACTTTGATTTGAATCTGACAAACTGACCAAGTCCTGATTTTTCATTTTTGTAATAGAAATATATTGACTTGTTTTAAATGCCCTTCATATCTCTACTGGTTTAGCAATTCGTCCATGGTAAATAGTAGGTTGCTCTTGAGAATGACAGTCTGAAACCTGTGAGAAATATGAAGGTAAAGTACGAGGCACGATTCTGTAATAAAATTACTAACAATATACGTAGTATGAACAATAAAATGTCTTATTCCATCTTAGAAGAGTTGGTGCAAACTTCTATAATATAAATCTTTTGACTGCAGTAGTTTAACCTAGGCCTGTTATTTACAGGTACAAAAATAAAGGATCTCATAATGTTGTTTTATGTTGATTATCGAGATATAGAAATGTGAAAAGAAGGAATGTGCAGTCAAAAGGTAGAACCAAGTCATGCTCCTTGTCACCACACCAGACAACTCAATAATCTTATTGCTTAATTTGCATCAACTTGGACTGATGACATCGGCTACAAACGCTGACACTCATACAGGATTGATCCGAGAGCAATGCTCCAGGATGTTATTGGAAGACCTATCACTCTTGCTGGCTGTTGATGAGGCTATCAATGACTCAATCCATTATAAATTATAACGGCTTCATGCATGAATACTAGAACCTGTTAATTTGCAACAGCAAGTGCAGCAGTAATTTTTTTTACAATGGGAAATAAAGAAGGTTGTAAGTAGGAGTGAAGTGATATAGGTAGGCATGTTATCAGAAAGATAATGGAGCGGAAGAAGGCAGTACTCTATCAGGAAAGGCCCTTGGCGACACAATAGCACTTGCTGCTTTAATAAGACACTAAATGGAGCAGGAGGGCAGTCAACTCGGCTATCGGGCTGATAGCAGGCTGTTATATGGGCAGCTGCGCCGCACGCAACGCTCACCCGCACACATGGTCCGTAACTACCAGCCAGTTACATCTCCTTTAACTACGGTGTACAGAACACATGAAACAACACGTAATGCTACTGCTTACTTATCTTCCAGTAAGCTTAATTAATACGATCACATAATATTTTAAACAGCATGAAATTAGTATTGTTGATTTGTTTATATGTGGTTACAATCAGTTACATGAAACTTTAAATGATTAAACCACAATAAGAAATGGGAAAACAAGACTAAGATCTTTCAACCGTAACAAGCAGTCTTCGTCAGAGTCAAAAACCCAACTCAGTTGGACTCAGTACTAAAAGTCCTCAGTACTCAAACACCTAGAACTCATAGAACTCATAAGCTCTACAGCCAAAGCTTTATACTCTCTACGCCATTGTTGTAATTCAACTTCATATTTTAAGTTCATTATTACCTTCATAAATGCACATAGAGAAGCATCTCTCACATCTAAAGTTTTAAGTATGATTTGACAAAAGTCTTTATCCATTCCAAGATGATTGAAACGCATTTAGATGTCATGTGAGAGAAGGTTTCAGTTAACTCTTGACAGATTCCTGCATTCCTAGTATGATCCAAAATACATCTTCCAGTCATAGTAGCTAAGTACACACATTTCTAATATATGTTCTACATATATTTTTACATTCTTCTGCTGAAGGTATAGTATTCAATTCAGATATTAACTTTGTTTCCTAAACAATTGTATTGGTTGCAAGGATTTTCCAGTTCAATCTTTCATCTAGGAACCTTCTTTCAGAAAGGTATAAAGACTGTTTTAGGTGGTTTTGTAGCCAGAAATTTATCATTTTCCACTCGTTCAACAATTTGGGGAGCATGCTACAACTACTGTTTCAATGGTACGATATCTAAAGGTAGTACCATCAAGTATTAGTCTTCTTTTCTTTACGTGCCATAGCCATCATTATTTAGACTGTTACGTAAGTCATCAAAACTAATCACTAGAATAAAAGCGTATCACTCTTCCCTAAGAACATCCTTAAACCTTGCAAGTATTTTAGATCTAATACTTCTACCAATTATTCTTTTACAATATTACTGCAATTTATTCTATATTTTTCCGATTAATCCATCTATATATTAGTACCATTCATCCATTCTAATGTGTCTATCATGAGATCATTCTACATCAAAGAATCAAACCAAACTAATTCCTTTAAAATTTCAAAATGTTTCATTTTTGTCAGAAAAATTTTTGAAAAATGTCAGGTTTATCCGATCACCGAAGAAGTAGCATAAAATTAGAAACCATATTGTAACAAGGAAATAAGGAGACCATTCGACATGGTTCAATATTACCCACAGAAAATTGAGTTCATAAAAACACCAATTATCTGACATTAAGTTTTTTACATGGGTGCAACATGTAGTTTGATTACAACACTTTTTTTTTACAACAATTAATCATACTATAGAAAACATCAGGAAATATATGTTTTATTGGAAACGAATAACAAGCAAGACGAAATGGTGTTGTTTTTTTACAATTAAAGAATTTATTCTTCTTACATATCATATTAACTCATTAGTAATTTCAATTTTTTTCTTTTTTTTTTTATTTAAAGGTGATAAGTGCATCGCCTACTAGGGCATTAGCACTAACTCTTTTCTTAAACCTTGAAATAACAATTTTATTTCACTTGATTCACTTAAGAAAATCTCAACTCAATATAAACAGTGTAAACAAATCCAACAAGTACAAGAGGTGATCAATTATCCCAAGATAAATTTTCCATTTTTATAATTGTATTGCCCTTTGCGGTAATCGGAATGTTATGCAATTTTTTTTATAAATTGCTAATTTTATCTTTTTTTGGCGAAATTGTATTGCTCTAAAATTACTTGTTTAGAGTTAAAAAAAATGTTTTCTGAAATCATCGAGATCATCAAGAGCCAAAAGATGATGATTTATTATCCATCATAATAAATTTATTAATTTATTATTCGTTTACGTAATATGTAAAGTATTACTTTAACCTTCTGGTTATTGTAATACTTAAAAAAACAATTCGTCAACTCAATGTGCTATTTTTAGGTATAATATTACTCTCATCCGTCAAAAGATATGGCTGGTATCCTACTCAGTAGCTTTTAGATTCAATAATAAGACAAATTCGTCATACTCTATTGGAAGAAATAGGTTTTTAGTTGCTTTTAAAAATGTTAAGGATTTTTTGTTTATTGCACCTATAATTAATTACCATAATAATAGCAGCATTTCAAAACTCTGTGGTTAGTAAACTAGAAGGAAAAAACGTTTAAAAACATATTTTGATTAAAAAAATTACTTTCCTATCTGGCAATATTGCCCAAAATAATAGAGCACATCACACTGTAAGGTTCATTACTATATAAAATATGAATTTGATGTATCAAACTTTCCAGATAGCAGCGTGCTAACTTTTGAAAACACACCCATCCAACCAACCAATCACAGATACCATCGAAAAAAACGTCAAAAAGGGACTTTGAAACCTCAAAACATATAAATTCCTAAATTTTGAAATCGATTTTTTTTTCATTATTTCTATCGTTATAGTAAATTAAAAAGTTGAAATAAATAGACAAACTGACAAACTTTAAATAATAAGATGAAAATTATTGTATTATTTAATAATAATACTTAGGATTAATGACCACTTGAAATTTCGCTGTTCTGATACACCTCAGTGGTCGCAGCGATAAAACTATGAAATCAATCACCTTCGTGTTCTCTCTAATCTTGTGCACTTTCTTAATGAAGCTGTACACAACTTTCTCGGAAATAGTAACTATATTGTAATACCAAATATTTTTTCAGAGTAATATTTTAACAAGAAGGGTAGAATATTTCCTATACTATAATAAAGCAAAAACAGTATGATATGTACTATTCTTACGCTCGTGAAAAAAACTGGATTATTAGCCATCAAGTTGAATAAATATAGACTACCAATTTAATAAACTAATAATCCAGATAAGCATGAGTGTTTAGTATGTCTGATCCCATGGTTAAGGGATTCTAATTTCTTCCACGCACCATTCAAAATCTTCAGTTACCCAACTTCATTTACATTTTGTACTTTCCCACTCATTAACTCTTTTTGGATATTAATATACTTTTAAGAATAGAAAAACTACTGCTCCAATTTATTGAACCCACCAATTATTAATAGTGCTTCCACTTTATTGCCCCCTCTCGCCCATTAAGAGGCAACACGCCTACTATTTATTGTGATTCTACCTGTTATAAACTTTAAGACTAAAGATTAAACATTGAAGTATTAATGCAAACCCTAATCTATTCTATAATACATTTCGAGATGAAGATTAAATGTTACTAATGAATTCAGTATTATTTGACGGGTGAATTACAGTTTACGCCCTGCGCATTGTTATATGTACACTGAATTATTATGGCAGAATTACTCGTTTATGTCATGACCACCAGACGTAATGGAAAGACGTATTATGACCGCATTAGGGCTGAGCAAAACATCTGACAACTGTTTCCTCCTACTGATCAAAAAACTCAAGTACAACCTAATCTAGACGGATAAATCTACGATTTTTCATTTAATCATAAATGACGAATAACAACTAAATAAATCCTGGTCAGTTCAAATGTTTTTTTAATTTACCCATCACATTTCACACCACAGTTATCTCCAATATCGACTTTATTCCTTTTCGTAAGTTTTTTTTTTTTTTGAGGAAAAAGATGATTTGAAACAGGACTGGTACATTCAAGAACTTAGAAGATATAGCCGGCACTCATGCAATACCAACTTCCATAAAAAGGGTTCTTTTTTTAATCACCTTATCATAAATAAGCAATGACATTATTAAAGAAGTACAACTAAGAGAAGAAAGACAACGCATTGCATCTCACTATCCCTGTTTTATATGTTTCTTAATTACTTATCCTGACTATGTTTAATTATGTTCGTAATCTAATGTTATATATCATATTGAACTCTGTTAAAAAGTTTTCTGAAGCTAGTTACAACTTTTCTTATTTATTGTTTTCCTCTCTTCAGTGGCATATAAAATTAAATTATTCTTTTAATATTAATTTTTTTTACAGTTTAACTATAAGTCAAAATACAGGATAGTAAAACCTTATCAATAGATGTCATTAATATTAGTAGGTGTCATGGTAAGGCCATTATCTAATATTCTTAACTTATCAAATGAAGGATAACAAAACCTACTTTGTACTTACCTTACGAGCTGATAGTATTCATGTTTTAACTTTCTTTTTGATTAGACTATGCTTATATATATTTTGTAGCTTGTATTTATATTATTAGCTAAGTAATGTAAGGCGTAAAAGGAAGAAACATCTCCTTAAAATTTGTGTTAATAGCATTCAAAAATAAATGCTCACAGATGGTATACGATTTTTAAAAATTTAAATTCCTAACCGAATATGTTGATATTATGTTTAAGTTCCGCAAAGTAGATATTTTCAAAATAACTTCTTTCGAAACAACCTTGAAACCTCCTTTTATGTTATGATTGAAATGATTAACAGGCTAGCAATCTCTGAGATCAACAATTTGGCACCTCCCACTTTGAATGTTAAAGCCATGAAATGCATAAACAGAAATAATTTAATCGATAAATATGCGTTATATCGACGGTTATTTGCATAACTTAAGATTTCGATAAGAATACATTATTCCTCTATTGAAGTGCAAACAAAACAAATTATAATGACTAGTATTAACTGTAGGTCAGCCTTTACAGTGCCTGGAATGACGAGATGGAGAAACTGATGAACATATGCTGTGATTATAAAAACAAGATAGCCTAGTTAAAAGTGATTAAACCAACATCTACCTACAAAGCAATCAAATGGAACAACTTGATTGAATCAAACAGAAAGTGACATTATAATGGTTCTTTGCTTAAACAGATCGTATTTATTTATTTCCATTGACCAATCATACCAATTATTCCACAAATGCACGACGATAAAGATCATGAGATTATGAAAAATAAAACAATAAATAAAAGGTATGATGGGCTGTCATACGCATTAGTGGTTTACTTCTTAATTAACATTATTGTCACAGCAATCATGACATTATTAATCAGCGAGGGTGGTGAAATGTACTTGCCATATTTATTGCACTTAACTAGCTTAATGACTTATCGGTATCCTTCTAATACTGATATTTAACTTCCTTTATTTTGTTGACAAAATTTCTTTGTGGTTTTAGCTTAATACAAATGATTATGATTTATATCATCCGCAAATAACTTTTACATATTTGATGGTGTCGTTAAATGAGAACTACCATGCATACTGTCCAATACACGCAATTATGTTACATATGACCTGTCTTCTGAAGGTTCCAAATTAAGGGTTTCACTTATTTCTAATTTATTCATAATCCATGCACTAATTAAGAAGTTTATTCGAATAATAAACTTAGCTGAGTTCTATTTTGTGCCTGCTTCCAATAATCTATTTATATATCTTAAAACTCATCTAACCACTAGGTTAGGTGGGACAGTTGTCGGTTGTGATTTGAATATGCAGATTACATATAACTCCATTAAGGTATTCACGGTGAAGGAGCACTGAGTGTAAAAGTACTGACTCTGATTTCGATCCTCAAAGAGATCTCGTCTCTACTCCTGATAAGGACAACTCCTCACAATATCGAAATGCCTTTTGTACTATACTCCAAGTGTTTTATCTTTATAATTTATTTTGTACATACTCCTTAATATATAAAAAAACCAATCGAAAATGCCTATATATATGTTGACATAAAATTTTTACATCAAGACTAAAAAAAAGTTATATCTATCAGATCAGATGTGAAAATCTGAAGGGAAACTGTTATTAGGTCTTCAGATCAACTATCCTTTGAAGAACATGATTAAAAGCATTTTACACAGAATTAACCGATAAACCACAATAAGTAATTTCAATGAGTGTCCAAGAACTTTGAATCACAAATGTAACTCAAAATATAGTAGCCTGTCATCCATAGATGAATAAAATACATAAATAAGAAATGAAAAAAAAAACAACCTTCATCGATTCACGGTTTGAATGATCAATTACAGTAATTTACTTTCCTTTCTGTGCCCAGTATGAGTTTACCTTATTTACTAGTTACAACTTTGTATACATGACGTATGTGTTTCACGAATAGATAGAGTAGTCAGAATAAATGTCTTTTTAATAATAAAATTGTTGCATTATGGTTCTTATACGAAAAAAATAATTTTAACATACTCAAAAAATAGTAGTAAAAAAGATTAAATGATGAGCGCCTAATGACCATAAATTAAAAGAATAAGCCAAGTGCATTAAAACTACGGTTCTAAGGCTAAAAACACACTGCGGGATCTTTTAAATTTCCGCTGCAAAATCCTCTTGAGATATCCCTTACAAGTTTCGGTCTATAATAGTCCGTGAAAAATTCAGACTCAACTGTTTCTAATGTGCGAGGAGAATTTAAAGCAACCGTCGAAAATGGACGTTTCTGCTCATCAAGAGTGGTTAAACGCGAATCTCAGTTATGTACAATTTCGCAGTAGGACTGAAATAAGTGTGAAAAACAAAATGCTGCGGCGGGCCGGCAGGCAGAGACTTCCTCGTCTGACTTCCTCCAGTCCACCAGACCACCAGGCCTCCTCTTTACACGCACTCATTTCTACTCTCCTCTTCCACTATTTCATAACAAAAATCCATTAAAATCGCTGGGTAAAAAAACAATTATTTGCCAAAATTTTTGATAATAAGTTTTACAAGTTTAACTCACTCAATCAAAAGTTATTTCGTAATTCTGGTTTTTCTTGTTCCATTATTTATTGTTTGGGACCTATTCATATCCATTTATTTATTTATAACAAACCAAAAGTTCTCATTTCTCTCATACGTAACACGCTAGATTTAAGTGAAATATGGCCCCACACTATAATTAAGTACAATTTTATCCTAACAATCGAAACTAAGCAGAAATTAAAAATTACTAAAAAAATATGCCCCTCAGATCCATTGCGGTTTAATTGTAATCAGGAGAGAAGTGACAAGGCCATCCCTAAATACTAAATGTTTCTCTTACTTCGTCCTCTCTTCTAGTCTTCTCCTGATGACGAAGAACAGTTCAAAATATTGATTTAGTATGTGTGTATTTTACCTTTTTTCTGCGTCGTGTTTGTGTAATTTAAAGTTATATATATACGTTTCAGAGTAAACTATAGGTAAACAGCAAATAAACAACACACTGTTGTTGACAGAACAGACAGAGGCGTCCCTGAAACGTTTGTTTCAGAATGGTTTTCCTTTTTGGGTAGTTTTCTTAATGATACTGTATATATATAAATATATATATATATGATCAAACCACAAAATGATATGGGAAAACAAGACTAAGATCTTTCAACCGTAACAAGTGGTCTTCGTCAGAGTCAAAAACCCAACTGATTCGTTTTTTACTCTGACGAAAACCGCTTGTTATGGTTGAAAGATCTTAGTCTTGCTTTCCCATTTCATTTTGTGGTTTGATCATTGATTGTTATTTCACGTGTTTATGTGAAATCTTATTTTATATATGTAATAAGTTTATCTTTGTATAAAAAAATAATGAACTTTAGAATTTATAATAGAGTAATATTATGTAATGTGGTGAAGAGGTGAATAGGACTGTGTGATCGGTGGTTGCTCTAGACGCATAGAGTAGTCTATTCATGGAGTAATTAAGCGGGACTCTGGCCACGGAGACAAAGGCGATTGCGGTGCGAGGCCTACGGTGGCTGCTGACCACTCTCCAGCTTGCATCACGTCTTTGGCTCATGCTGCAATAGGCGCCCTACAAACCTCGCGCACACACTCGGCACGACACTGCACTTCACACTCTCGCAAATATCATACTCTAATCTACCTACCACCAAACATTTCCACGCAACACAAAACTATCTTTTCACACAAACATCTCATGGTTTTTTTTACTTTTAATTACTTAAATGTTCGTGTAATTTAAAAGCATAACAATTTATAGCTGTTCAATGAAATTTTGTCTGATCAGAATCTCTAAAATTTTTAATTTTCTCTAGTACAATTAATTATTTAAAATACAAATAAAATATTAAAAATCACCAAATATTAAAATAAGCACAACATTTTATAATAAGTAGTAAACTTATATCTACATGGAAGCTAGAGTGGAAAACGCAGAAGTGGGACAAGGTCCTACGAACATGTACCTAGAATCATTCGAAGAATTGTGTTAAGGGTGTACATCGAACTAAAAACATATAACAACAACAAAAAAGAAATATTACACCGCAGATGTCCATGTTTGTAGAATAAAATTAGCAAAAAAATCGAAAAAAGTAACTACAAAAACTGAAGAATACATAGGATATAAAAAATATAACAACACAATATTCAAAACATGACTTAAATTTGATAACATTTGTTCTACCTACCCACAAAGACACATTTTTTGAACATATTAACATAAGTATACGATTATTTTCCTTTTATTTTGTTTTTTTGAGCTTGCGGACACATTTATTTGTGAATGGTTCTTTTTTTTTGTGCAGTTTTTTCTTCATACTTTTAGTCACTGACATCTCAATGATAACATGAACTGTATATCTGCATTCCAGCTTAGATCACATTAGATATAAGATATACAACAAGTAGTGTTACGTGTAAACAACTGAAAAAAAACCGGATTTCTTACTGAGTACGGAAATCCATATTCAAAATATACTAATCGAAGTTCCACATTCACTGATTGAAAAGAGTATTAAAATAATTCCGAAAGTTATTAAAAAAATTTTTATTTAATCAAATAACCTGTTAGTTATTCTTCAACATTGGAATGCAGTTTTTGTTTGAATCCTACTTTTATGGGTATTAAAATATATTTACTATAAATATTTGTTAAAAATCATTCATTCTTTCGACAAAATAATAACTAAATATCCTGCATTGCATGATAGAGAAGATAAATAAATTTCAATTCAGTTTTGTTTTGGTTGAAAACACGAATACGCTTCAAGTCAGCATTTAGCAAGGACAGCAGGAAAGACTGATCCGTTTAAAGAAAAAACAGCCCGAGAATTGAGTTAACCTTGATCTAAAAAAGCTACTGAAAACCAGTGCACTTGATTCTAAAATAGCCACCCAGGCTATGTGGTTATTGGCAAAGCTTAGTACATTTCTATTAAACCATTGTGTTATTTTTTTAGTCATGTAATTGCTTTTAGCAGCATTGTTGCTTAAAATCAACAATTCTGTCTGAGCTACAAAGTTATATTATACTCAACTCACTTTGTGTATCCAATTAAAAAAAAAATAAAACTAAAATTTCCTTACAAAAAAATAGGATGTACAAGTGATTGTTATTATGAACTTCTAAACTCTAATTATTAATGGTTACCGTTATCATAACTAATAAACAATGGATTTACAAGTCACTTAATTTATTATTATCCAAAAAAAATATATCATAAAAAAATAATTTATTATTAATATAAACTGTAGATTTACTAAAAGGTTTTATAAAGGAATTTACTCTTCAATTCAGTTAAAGGGATAATAAATTCATCAAGGATTTAATAATTATCAAGTTTAAAGCAGTCGGTTAGATAGAATTTTTTTTGTTAGTCAATATTCATTTACGTAAGAAAGAGCTTCAAAATCTAATCTGTGTTCATTAAAAGTCTAGTGTATCCTTGATTGAGAAATTCTTGATCTAGTTCATTTGATTCAATTAATGTTAATGGTCTCATAAAGTATTGGTATATTTTGTGAGGTAATTATAATTTGATGTATTAAAAACCCATAAAAAGATTTCACATAAACACGTGAAATAACAATCAATGATCAAACCACAATGATCTTTCAGTTGAAAGATCTTAGTCTTGTTTCCCCATTCCATATTGTGGTTTAATCATTAAAAACCCATATGAAATAAATAAATCATTTAATATGAATTAAAAAAAAATGAAGTGACATTATCAAGCATGAAACGTTAAGAATGGAGGAAACTGCGTTACGCTCATTTAACAAGCCTTTTCGGAAATATCGCATTGTACATTTGAAAACTGTTCATAGCAATGATAGCGTGCGTTTGTAGCAAATAAATAATTTATTTCTTGTAACCAAACGGAAACATGATGTGTTCAGTTATGTTATGGCTTTTTTACGAATTGAATATGCGTCTCAGTATATAAAATTAAAAAGAATAAATTCAGCAATAAAATAAATGTGATAGCTTTAACAAACTACTTTGTATCAAATACATATTTGGGTAAAAATTAAATAGTAATGTTTGATGAAGAAAGGTTTGACTGATTGACTGTGCTGTTGGACGTAGATAAGGGGCAGAGACTGGATGCAGGTGGGGTTATCTCGGCAGGGAATGACTAAGCGATGGTGCTTGAGGGCACTGATTGCTCAGGTCGCCACCGCCCTCATGTGTCTCTCTGATAACTTTACTCTGCCCTTTAATACTCTGTAAATGCCAGCTGAGCAAACATTCATTTCATTCAGAAGTCAACTTTTTATAGATATCTTTTTATATTACATGGTGCATTATAACAAACATTTCATGCAAAAATGTGAAATGATATGTGTTTCAAATTTTCACAAAATATGAAATATACTACATGTGTTCACAGAGCATTAACTTCCCATTCATGTAACTGTTTAATAAACACAGAAAGTTAAATATGGTGATGAACAACTTAGTTCTTATTATTTGTACAACATCTGTTAATTGCAGATCAACTCAGTCATTACATGACCTCTCACCTAATGAGGATCACAGAACAATCAGGCATCACTCTCACTACACAAGACAAGTGAGTCAAGATAAATCTTGAAATAACAATCAATGATCAAACCACAATACGAAACGGGAAAACAAGACTAAGATCTTTCAACCGTAACATGCGGTCTTCGTCTGAGTCAAAAACCCAACTGGGGTTTTTGACAAAACTACATAATCAAAGCTTTATCATATATTAATGATAATTACTTATTTTTAGTAATTAATTATTATTAATTAATCACATATAAAAGAAGGGCGAAACTAAATTTCATCAAATATTATTATAGAATTCATATTTTAATATGAAACTCAAGTAATTCTCAAGATTATTATCATAATTACTAAGTTATTATCAAGATTACCATAGGATTCATATTCGAATATGAATCTAATAGGTGATCTGGAGATTACAGTAGAATTCATATTCAATTATGAATGAAAGAGGTGAACTGGAGACAATGGTAGAATTCATATTCAATTATGAATCTAAGAGGTGATCTCGAGATTATGGTAAAATTCATATTCAAATATGAATGTAAGAGGTGATCTGGAGATTACGGTAGGATTCATATTCGAATATGAATCTAATAGGTGATCTGGAGATAACGGTAGGATTCATATTCGAAATGAATCTAAGAGTTGATCTGAAGATAATGATAGAATTCATATTCAAATATGAATCTAAAACGTAGTCAGTAAAACAATATGGAATTAATATTTGTATATCAATTTAAAAGGCGATGCTGTATATTTCAACACTTGAGAAGTAGATATGAAACTAAACGGTGATCTGGAGACTTTCGTAGCATTTATGTTCAGTTGAATGGTGTTTTGAAACCTTTTGCAGACTAAATATGAAAAGCAAACAACTAACATATCAGTTTGACTCTTCTGTAGCGTTTTCGTTCTCATATCAATCAAATGTTTATGTGGATACTTTAATAGTATTATTATAGAGATATGAAACTAAAATTTATAGAAAACTGTACTAATGAATATAGCAGGGAAAAATTATTTCGAATTTTCATTCACAGAGAAATATGGACATAAGAAAAGTTGATTAACATTTGTACAAAATAATTATTGTTCATATTTGAAATTAAAGACTCATAACGTAGTATTTTTTTTTAAGAAAAAGAAGGTAAAAATATTTAATATTTCTTTTTCATATAATAAAGTAAAATAAGATAGTAGAAGCCAAAAAGAGATTTACGTTAATTTATTAACCAACGCTATGCACTAATATCTAAAAGTCAGATAAATGGTGAATGATCTAGTAGATAAAGTTATAAGTAGTTGATAATGTGACTAAACTTAAAATGATCAAGTGTCACGTCGAAAGAATGGTCAAAATATAGGCCAGATGTTAACTAAAAAAATCTTAGGAAATATATCGTTGGTGTCAACTTTCCAACCAGATGTAATGATAGTGTACCTGTAATAAATAAACAATTTATTACACAATCAAGCTCTCTGTCTTATGGAGTTGAATATATTTATTCCCGCTTCCAGTTCCCATATCTTGGTAAAAAACACAATATTATCTAACCCTGCAATTTGACATGACGCAAGACGAACTGTTTATTAAAATATATTTATAAAGTCTGATACATGAATAGGTGTGAGTGAGTGGTAATTAATGAGGGAGTTGAAGATGTCCAGACTGTTCTCACGTGATGCAAAGCCACTAATGACCTGAGACAAGGAAGCGGACGTAGGTGAATAATGGAACAAACGATTACACAGACGATGCAAGCGGTGGGTGCTAGTGCTCCCTGAGCAGTACTCTCAACCAAACGGCGTCAGCACAATTATTGTAACCAGACAAGATGGCTTCAATTAGAACCTTACACCATTTCCAAATTAGTGCCTTGTACTTCATTTATAAATCCTTATTTAACTCATTGGTTGTGCAATCTGTAATTGTGTGGTACTTACTCATACAGGGGTAAATGGATAATACAAATTGTATCCACACAAACAAGCTTTTTTATTCAAACCACCCGTTTAAAATACTTCGTGTTTATCTCTTCAGGTCAACTGCTATAAAACAAATTTGACCTTTTATGTAAATTAAAAGTTACATAAATAAACCAGAATTATATATAATAAAATGTGCAATAAAAAAATGGTAATCTTAGTTTGTAATTTCTATTGTAGAGCTTTATCTAACGATGAACACGAAGTGCTTGCACGCGTAGTTTGAATAAAAAAACTTTTGTGGAGACTTTTTATTATACATTTACCCCTTATTTATTAATAGTACCTCAAAATAAATGTTTCTGTTAAATTAATTTATTTTGATAGCGTAAACCAGATTATGTTGTTTTAGTATTTCAATCGTTAGAAAATATAAAAGTAAGCTGGAGGTTGATTTAAGATTTTTATTTTAAGCAATGTATCTGATTATTGAACATTAAGAGAAATATTAGGTAGACAATCACGTTGGCATTCTTGAGGCTACCGCAAATCTATGGGGAAACCACAGAGGATTTATTACATACTTTGGACATTCAAGAAGGTACATGCTGTTATCTTACTGCGACAACTTAAATCAGGCTACAAGCTGCTCAGTGCAAAATCATTCACACATACTTGGCAAATAGCAGTTGTTGCAATTAAAGAAAACACTCATAATAAAGCTTGACTGTGTAAGCCAACCTACAAACACTGAAAACAGTACTCTAGAAGATGGGCAAGGTCCAACAGGTTGGGCGATGAGAACATCAATCAAGGTATGACTGGATTGTGAGTAATTTGAACTCTGCTTCTGTGCTACCAATAATACTCTTATAACGTAACTGAGAGCTTTAATCAATTTAATTAATAATAAACGTTATTTTTATAGTTTTTCTAAATTAATTTTTTTCCTAAGCCGAGTTTACAGCTTTCTGCACGAAACTCGAGCATATCAGCATATCAGAAATGATAATACGATCACACTTAAATTATACCATTTAATGTAATTATTTCATTCTAATGTAGTGCAATCAGTTATATCTATAGAGAGTTATCTATAGTACAAAAGTAAATACGTACTATAGATAACTCTCTGGTGTCATTGTATTTTTTTAGTTAATGCCTGAGGAAGAACACTACGTGTTCGAAACGCGTTGTTTATATCATTAAAATTTTTATATGTGGAGACCATTTCATTAGATTTTTACCCTACAATGAGTAATTATTTCAACACATATCTTCCTTAGACATGAATTGAGGACAAATTGATTGTCCAGAACTGAAATTTCTGGTTAAACAGAAAGAAAGACTTTAAACTCATATTGAAATTGTTGTATATTGTATATATCATACTAGAATTACATTTTTTATTTATAATTAAAAAATAACATTCTTCCATCTTCCAAATATATTGAATTGACCGGAACAGCAACACTTAGTTTTTAATTAGTAAAGAGGAATACAGTTGCTCCCGATAAGAGGCTTATTCTAATGAAATGGGCAGACTGATGTTTCAGTAGACTGGTTAAGACTACTGTCTGATACCTCACTCTACACTCCCACGGCTCAGATCAATGGCCCCTATGCCTCACTTGCTCTCTGCATCTTCCTTTACACACAATAGACTTCAAATTCATTTCCAAAAAAAATTTTTCCTGATTCAATTACCTAGGTCTGAAACATATTTATGTGTTTTTATATGTCTTAGCAAAGATTAATTAACTCCTTTGTTATGAACTCTGAAATTCTTTCATGTTATTTCAAATTGAAATTTTATTCAAGAATTCTTCTCGAGAAGGTAATTTATTGCTAAGCTAAAGTCAGAACTAACTACATTTGTTTATGTTTAGTTTTCGTAGACATCGATCCTTTAGGGATAAGAAAAATTAAAAAAACAGTTAAATGTGCTCACGCAATGGATAAGCACACTTAAAGTTTCATATGCTGACATTAAATGTCATCAGGAGAAAAAAAGAGGGAATACGCACTGACAAAACGATGTTTCATTCAACAGTGGATCTGCTCTCAATGAGTACACCTAACATATAACTACCTTCCTCCCAATTAAATGGAAGTTCGCATTTACAAAATTTCAACGTGTCCTTAAAGAACAATTCTCAATATTACTTCTTTTACCCCTCCACTTCTAGTACATGTAGTCTCCAATGGACGACACCATTGCTAAATACGTACTCCCAACCTTGGTAATTAATTCCTTCTCCCACAGATACTTGATCCCCAAGGGTGAAACTCACTCGTCTGGGGAAACCAACCCAACACCACTTCACGGCTCCTTTATCCTGTTCACAACGATTGGTCTACGACCTTCAAAAAACTATGTTTACCGTTTCCAGTGTTCTAGTTGTGATGATTTGTTCGACGTAGGTTTGTCTTCCAATATGCGTAACCTCCGTATGGACGGTCATAGAGCTTCCGTTATCAAGCGTTCTAACTTACCGGTCGCTACCAATTCTAATTCTCATGACATGGGAATCATTCTTTAATGATTGCTACAGGGCGAATTCCTTTTCAAGACAACAGCGTTACTCTGCTTGACTCTGAGGAAGCATACATTTGGACCCTCAAGACATGTACTGCATCTGGAAACACACTTACAGTCTCTAATTTTTCAGTTGAACCGTCTTCGGGAGAGTAGAGATAAGGAAACCAAGCGCACTTGCGAAGCAACAGTTGGAGACCAACAGTGTTATCACATGCGTGCCCGGGTTCAAGTCAAGTAAGAAAAACAAATAGGAATAAGTGAAGATCTGAGAAATAAGAAGCGAAACTGAAGTTTTTAAGTAAATATTTAAAAAATAATAATAATGAGGAATATTAAGAAGAAAACAACTAAACTAAATCTGGGAATATAAATATTAAATACTTGAATAACAATAATGAAGATAATATATATATATATATATATATGTTCTATTCATTCATATTTCATTAGATAAATGTTTGTATAAATACCACATTCTTTTATAGCAAACTTTACTACACTGAAACAACATCATCAAAGTCCCCAAAGAAAATGAAGTATATTCGCCCATATAGAGTTGTTGCTCTGAGGTCTCTCTAAGCCACCTTATGAAGCATGCAGCCTATCCAAATTAAGTTGTTAACAAATATTATTCCTATTTTAAAAAATTAGAACATTTGAATATAAATTACTTTCTTTTTGTAAAAACAAATTACCGTTTATGTTTTTCAGAATAACTAATAGTAAGACCTTTTGTCCACACGCATACACACATGAAAGTCATAATAGTAAACATAATGTAAAGATGGTGGTGTTAATGTTGGTGTTTTGTAAAAACAAAACTCGTTGACATTCTTGAGGCCACCGCAAATCTATGAGGTAACTACAGCGGAGTATTACATTCTCCAGACTTTCAGGGAATTGCAGACTGTTATCTTACTGTGACAATTTAAAGCAGTCTACAAGCTGTTTAGTGCAAAATCATTCACACATACTTGGCAGAAGGCATTACACGACTGTTTTTGATTTCTGCAGAATTTTAGGAGTACATTTTATTATCAATTTCATTTTTTTAAATATATATTATCACTCTAATATATTTAATAAATATCTAGCGCCAAACGATACATCATATTTGCACTGAATTCAAATTATAAATTTGCAATTTAACTAATTGTTTAGGTATTATCAAGTATTCTTATACTCTATTTGCTTAGATAATATAGAAATGAATAACTCACTTCAATTATTATAAACAATTAATATAGCACAACTAATTAATGCACTTCACTGGATCAAATAAAAATTATATCCCAGCTTGGTTTAGAAATCGTAAACACATGGAAACAGTGACCCAGGACCAATAAACACTTGTGTCTGACTAGATTTGTAAAAGGTTTAACTTGAACAAGGACCATTTTCCAATTTTTTATCAAATTAAGAATTTACTACCCAATTAGGGCACTATTCTGGTGCCCACCAACCCAAATCTTTGACTTGCTAGTTGATGATCACACAATGAAAACAAACCTTGCTTCAAAACAGCTACACCATTTTGAATTTAAATACAACATTTGAAGTTCAATGTACTTCTTGAAAATTTAATTCCTACTTAGTTTATCAATATTGATTTGATAATAATATGAGGGTATTACAAAATGAAAATCCTGAATAAACTACCTAATTAAAAATATGAACTGATTCATATAAAAAAGATTTATTTGATTATTTTGCTTTTTATAAATAGAAAATTCAAGAAATTGAAAATAGAACAAAAAATTATGTAAGAAAGATGTTTGAAATTGTCGAAGAATGTCTGAGTGTACATTCATAAACAGGGGCATCAGCTGACAATATATACATTCAAATGCAGAATATACCACAGGGAGGATCCAAATAAGAGCAAAACTTAATAAATCTAACCATAAAAGGGAAAAACAGGACATAGGAAGTTTTTTGATACGGAGAGTTGTTAGTTACGCAACGTGGTCTGACAGCGAGCAAGTGACATTCAGCTAACTGGGCCACCGGGTTCGTAAACGTTTCTATCAGTCATTTCTTTTCCAGATTTATTTTTAAACATAATCAATAAAACAAATAGAGTAAAAGTATTAAAATCTGGCTATGACTGTAGAAATGTTTGGTTAATTATTTTTTTTACGATGCCAATCAAATAATAAGTGTAGTCAAAATAAATATGAAGGTGAATGCAGGGTGGCCATCTTAATAAAAACTAGAGCTCTCAGCCTTGTCAGAGCAGCACTTAAATCTAGAGATGGCCTTCTCAATCTAAAAAGCGAGTTTCTCTTTAGATTATCATAGGATTTATAGGTATTTGTTTTTATGCGCTTATTAAAAAATTTATATTATGCAAACGGACCACGAAAAAATCGTCCTAAGGTCTATTTAATGAATACTATTATAAAAAAATAATCAAAAAAAAGAATTCGGATTACACCCTTGGAAACATTTTTTGTACAAATAAAATATATTCTTCTTAATTTATTGATTATTACAGAATAGATAGAAGAGAGGGAAAGAGAGTCAATGGCAAAAGAATTCAAGTATCTTAAACTAAAACACAGAAATACTTTTTCTAATACATTGACACTAAACCACATTAAGAAGAACTGCAAACTAACAATCAAAAGAAAGGCAACAGTCTGTGAACATTGTCGCTTCTTTATACCCTTTGTATTCATATCTTCTGAAGACAGTTTATTACTAGAATCTTAGAGAATCGTGAGCATTTAACTTATTTGTTCGTTTCTGAGTTTCAAGTTACAATTGTATTTAAGTTGGTCGAAACGGATTTACTATTACCTAAATCTCTTTTTGGTAAATTTGATGTGCTGTCCTTGTGAAAAGTTTCATTTTGGCAACATCGATATTAACGTTGTACCCTAAAAATCATAATCGGATAATTACTTGCAAAACACACAATAAGAAAATAGTTTTATGGAAAAATTTTCAAGTGATTCTCTCTGTGATACTCATATGTTCATAAGCAAGCAATTAGTCTTTACTTTTCTTTTATTTATATCGAACACTTTTCTACTAAACTACAGATTTTTAAGAGATGATTTCATTAAGCAATTAAGTACGTTTGAAATTCAAAGAAAATGTAAAATAATAATAAGAATATCAGGAATAATTGGGCCATCATGGTATACCAGAACTACAATATGAAACATCACAGGGATAAGTTTCTCTCACTAACATAGAAAAACTTTGATTTTAGCTGGATCTTAAAAATCAGTCATTTCTTTTTGGCATGACTTTTATTATTAAAACTATGGGGATATTTAAGGAGTTAATGAGAAATGTTTTTTTAATTTCCTTATTAAAGTATTCAGAGGAGAAAACTCAGAGAAATTTGAGAAATAAGTACATTAATTTTTTATTGTACATTAATCTCAGTAACACAGGAGTACGTGATAAATTATAGGTAATGATTTGTGTTTAGTATATAAGTACCCACTGTAATAAAACAGTAGTAAGTGAGAGAAAATCTCTTATGCCCTACGAAAAGAACCTAAAAAATTAACACTTACTTTGAGACATGTTTTATGCATGTAGAACTCAACTAATTGGGAAAAAATTGTTGTTTGTAATTGTAATAAAGGGAACATTAATTTCCCCTTAAAAATGCTGACTGGCGATTTGATTAGACCAGTAATGGAGGTGTTGAGAGCTGGAGGGATTTGAATGACAGATTTGCTTTCTCTGCAAGTCGCTTTTACTTGAGCCACCCTGCCTCCAAAGCAACTCAAAACCCACTCTTCCTCCTCCATCGTTTTGACTCTTGGTAAAATTCTTGAAAATTTTCTGTTTACACCTTCTTCATCTTTCAAAATTTAGCACTGACTGGATAATATATCTAACAGATCAGTAGATTAAATGAAAATTGAAAACTAAAATAGATGCGGCTAACACTAATTAATTACATTTTTTTAAATCAATATAATATGTAAATAAAATACACTTTGTTGTAAATCAAAGTTTACAGTAAGTGGCACCAGCCGTTTGGCTTATTCAGCAAGTTGTTGGTTGGACTTCTAAGCAACTCTCCCTAGCCGCCTGCAAGTCTAGAACAGTCTAAGTTCACTAGCATTCTTCCAAGTTTGGTGATGTTCTTGCCCTTCTCTAAACATATCCAGAACATGCATAACTCTGATTTTGTTCATCATAACTTTTTTTTAAAGTTAAACAATAAATTATGAATATGACGTTACTTTGAAATCTATGTAGGGCATTCAATTTTAGTTTCTTATTTGTCGATGCATCAACATATTTCACCACTACTGATAATCGTCAATTACTAATCGCTTGTATTTTCTGCCCAGCGTTGTCCTGTTCGGTTGGTTTTCTTCATAACAGACAACTAATTTATCTATTGGGGATATTTCTAACGTTCTGGTGTGTGCATGGCATGCCAATTCGTTGATACTCGTTAAAAGGGAATGCAAAACTTAATTAATATTTTTAATAAAAGGATGTGCTATACGTTATACTTGACGATCTGAATTCCTGATACAGATAGAGTGGAGGTATTATGTTATTTCTACATAACTTTTTCTTCCATGATGTGGGCATGATTTTGCTCATTAAAAATATTTCATCTCTTGTTCTAGCTGAATATAAAATAGGAAAAAAGAAACCTCACTTCTCAAATATTATCATTTTCTCAGAATAAATTCCTCCATGGCCGAATAAAGCTGTGGTTTTTCAGATTTGCATTTCTTTTTCCCATGATCCAAGAGCTTTTGTCAACACTTGAGAAATACTTAAGCAATATGCAGGTCACTCAATTCTTTTGGATGAATGCCATAATCTAGGCATATGGCAGTGCAGCAGTCCAATGATAAGGCGATTCTGATTCAGCCTTGTAGATTTCGAGTTAACCATTGTTACTAATTAACAATGAATATTGCTTGACATAAGACATTAGGAATCCAACTTATTTCTCCATTGTTAGACTTTATCATATCATAAAGAGCCTACTACGTTATAGGTTACATATCAGGACAGCATCTACTTTGTTATAGCACCCTATTATTTTCGGGAGCATCATACGGCTGAAAACTTTCCCCGGGGATTTCCTTCCTATATCAATACATTCATATATCACACTGTATTATTTGTATATAATAAACGGTCGGTCGGTAACGGTCGGTGGGCTCTTTCCTCCACTATTATTCTCCCTTTATCTTTCCTACTATTAATCTGAAGGAGGTGTGATTCCAACAATGTAGTGAAACGTGTGCGATTATTTCATTGTGTGTTTCTGAGATTTATATTTATTATTTAGTATTGCAGAGAAACTACAGAGAAACATTAGTGCTTGAGTGAATGAGACACTAATTAAATTTCTCCATAATTTCAGCACCACATTCCCTTCAGGGATACATACCGTAAAAAAAAGCAATAAAATAATAGCAACTTAGTCATAAACGCAGTTGTATTTATATAACAGAATATAAAAAGAAACACATGAAGTAGAAATCAACGAAATAACCTGAGTATACATATATATATATATATATATATATGTATATCAGTCTTTGTCCGCCTGTGAAGCGACTCGTTTCTATCTTCCTGATGACGAGGACATCGAAATATAGTAGTGAGTTTCTATTTCATTTCTGTGTGTTCTTTGTGTCAATATAGTTTATATATATATATATATATATATATATATGCAGAAAAATCACTATAAATAAACACGTGACACAATCAATTAAGTTTAAACCACAATGAAAAAAGGAAAACAATAGAAGTAAATGACCTGAGGCCTTTGAATGTATGTCATCAGAGAGCAAACAAAGTAAAAACTGAGAAGCTAACATAAAAGTAATGATTACTTTTATGTTAGCTTCTCAGTTATGGGTTTGGTTGGGTGGGTCTTGAAAATGACTGCAGCAGACAGTCGAAATGCGTCGACAAACATAAACCGTGGTTCTAACAACGAAAAAGGATCTTTCGCAAACTGGAAAAAGTTGCAAGGAAAATGTTCAACGAAACCTGTATATATATATTTGCAGCATTACATTACCAATAGGAAACGACAGCAGAGCCAAGACAGAACAGAAACAGTGTACGACAGGAACCAATTTTCTCAGCAGTATAAAACGGTCGAAAGACTGACATTAATTAAAACTGACATTATCAAAACTAATACTAAATGCACCAATCCTGAAGACCGGCTTAAGATAAGTATTTATTACAAAAGTGCCTCCACAACTAACTTAATTTTATAAATAACTTACAGCAAAATCCTCTTCTCCAGAAAACCAATGTAGTTTATCGTTATAATTGTAATACAGGAAACTGTGAGTTCCTTAAGTCATCATACATTGGCTCTACGGTAACGACTTTATCACGGAGGTTGATTATGCACCTTTACTGCTAGCACTCCAAAAGATCATTCTCATAATATGCATAGCCTAAATCTGAACAGAGAAGAATTTAAAACAACATAGAAATTTCATACCAAGAAAAATATCATAATAGACTGCAATTTTGGAAGCCCTGTATATAAGAGAGCATAAACCCAACCTCAACAACCAGACAACGAGTTTCAGCAGAATTTTAAAGCTCCATGCAAGAAACCAACAAAATAACAACCCTGATTCAGTGACAGCTTCATAGTGTTCTAGTGAATTTAATTAACCAGATGAATTGAACTGGAAAACCTGGAATTTCGGAACCACCACGATGGTGTAACCTCCTCGTCGTCTTAATGTTGTCAATTCATAAGTATAGCAATGCAATAATTAGTACTAGAATATTTATAATAATTATTGTAAGTGATTTTCTTAAGTTAATTTGTAAAAGGAACACAAAGAAACTCCCTACTGAATTTCGATTGCCCCGTCATCAGGAGGATAGATGTAAGTCACTCCGAATCGGGTTTTACAATTCAATAGATTGCCCTTGGTATAATTCAATGTATATAACTGAAAATTTAAAAAAGAATGTTAAGGTGCATTGTACTGCTGACTTAGAAAATACTAGACTAAAACTCTGACACTCACTAGTCGAGGGTGGATTGTCAGCATTCATTGTTTAGTCCGTCGTTATAGTTAATATCAAAGGATATCCTCTGACACTGATACATTCACCAATGAAAACTTTATCTTTTCAAAATTCGAAGGAGCGATTGAGTGCATCAACTGCATCACTCATCACTCTTGTAAGTTGTCAAGTTTCTGTCCTGTCATCCTTACATAAATCTATTGTAATCTTTTTTTTAATTGTTTTATTCAAGGGATTTTTGAATACCATTTAATTTGACTAAAACATAAATACAATATGCACAGTCAACTCACTGGATGTAGGATAGCAAATGTATGGTAATAATCAAGTACTGATTATTTCATCTCAAAACCCCTTGCTTATTAAAACGGCAGCTCAATACTATTAATGGTATAAATCTAGAGTTAACAGTACTCTATGCTAGCTTTGCAATTGCTTAAAATGTGTGAATGAGTTACATGCTGTAACTATTTATTACTTATTTAAATACCTCTGGAAGACAGACTCATAGACCTAACCTCGAAGTAAATCAGGTTATTGTAATCAAAAGACTTTTGCAAACTACATTCTTAGTAATAAGCATAAGTTGTAGACGTCTAACTCAGCAAATTACTCTTTGTACGGATTCTATTCTTAATTAAAATACTAATGAGTAAGGTAGGTTTGAAATAAGAGAGGCAGAAGAAATGCTCAAATAACGTCAGAATTTTCGCATTATCCAAAGAAATAATTACCTTCTTCCAGTAACTAGAGAAACCTGAGAATATTTTAAAAGTAACTTCATTAAAAGAAAAAGAGAAATCCGATTTTTATTAATGTTTAAAATACATTGCTCTTAATCCAAATGAAGGGCAACAAAGTAAGGAATGACTACCGAATACATGCTTTCTCTTCTCCCTGGAATATAATAAAATGATATAAAAAAATGAATATATACCTATGAAAAATATTCATGAAACATCCATAAATTGGTAATAACAAGTTTAAATCCTCTTCAACTGAAATCCTGAGATACCTTGCGAAATAATTAATTTTTACAAGATATTAAAGAGGAGCCAATTTGCCTGAATATGACGAACACCCAAAACATCTACCAGAAGAATTATACTTATTACTTCAGACAAAAGAAGGAGTAATAAGTTTAACAGTGGGTTAAACAAGTAGGATAAATTAGTACATCAACAACATAGGCTTTCGGTGTGTAGATCATTGGGACTCCGCCAAGCGGTATTTTGTTAAATAAAATAAACATTGTGCTTAGGCTACGAACAAAGGAACTGCGTTAGGTTTCTTCAATTTTCAACCGAAAAATGCAATCAACTTTCAACTAGCCTGAATAACAACAAATGTTATATATATATATATATATATATATATATATATATATATAAAATGATCAAACCACAATAAGAAATGGGAAAACAAGACTAAGATCTTTCAACCGTAACAAGCGGTCTTCGTCAGAGTCAAAAACCCAACTGACTCTGACGAAGACCGCTTGTTACGGTTGAAAGATCTTAGTCTTGTTTTCCCATTTCTTATTGTGGTTTGATCATTGATTGTTGTTTCACGTGTTTATGTGAAATCTTTATATATATATATATATATATATATACCATCAAACCACAATATGAAATGGGTTTCATTAAATACACATCCTATTTTATCATAATCATATCATTTTATCATAATCATAAAGACCACAATCCAGTTGGGCTTTGACTCTGACGAAGACCGCTTGTTACGGTTGAAAGATCTTAGTCTTGTTTCCCATTTCATATTGTGGTTTGATCATCGATTGTTATTTCCCGTGTTTAAGTGAAATCTTTATATATATAGATGTGCATATACATTTCAATGCAGATAAAGAAGCGCAGAGAAATTTAAGCACACGTATGTTCTCTAATTTTTGGTTCGATCCGTCATCAGGAGAGATAAAATGGGAAACTAAACGGACTGGTGCAGAGACTGTTGGAGACGCTTAGTTTCCCTCTCTTATCTCTTGGCTAATATAAATATATATATACTTCATTAAACTCTTTTTGAATCCTTGTTTTTGTCACTTTTCTCGTTAACTTTTCTAACTTTCTAAGAAGTATTTTGAAGTTTTCTGGAATATAAAATAAACAAAACTTCAAAATACTTATTAGAAAGTTAGAAAAGTTAAAAAGAAAAGTGACCAAAACAAAGATTCAAGAAGAGTTTAATGAAATGTGTATCAACGAAAATATGCTCCCTAATTACACAAATATATATATATATATATATGCTAAAAAATCACAATAAAAAATACAGTTGTTACAATCAATGAAGTTTAAACCACAAAGAAAAATAAAAACAATGTCCTTTCACTTTATGTAATCAGAGAGCAAACAAAATAAGAAGGTAGCCTAAAAGTTAACCAGAAGGAAGGTAGCGAAACAGTTGAAAAACTCAAGTGACAACACAGCTTGAAAAATAAAAAAAAAATAAAATTAAAAAATGCAACGAAAACAGTAAAAAAATAAATAATTAATAAAAAAATTAATAGAACGAAAATTATATACAACTTCTAAAAATAACTTTTTTTAAATTAAATTAAATAGAATACACAATAAGAAAAAAAGAAACAAAACAAGAAAACAAGGAGAGAGAATAGAAATTAAACAAAACATTAAGCTATATGATTAGAATCAACCATCCGGTCAGAATTCATGTCCATAGACACATATCGAAGATCACCAACAGGTCCCATTTTCTCAACAATGCCTAGAATTAAAAATTAATCTAGCCGAAATAGTCCTTGACTTATATTGATGAGTTTTTCAAAATAATATTTAATTAGGGCACTTTCCACCAAATTTCTTTCAACATGAGACGAGAGAAATATGAATTCATTATAACCTTATATATATATATATATAAAGATTTCACATAAACACGTGAAATAACAATCAATGATCAAACCACAATATGAAATGTGAAAAAAAGACTAAGATCTCTCAACCGTAACAAGCTGTCTTTGTCAGGGTCAAAAACCCAACTGTTGTGTTTTTGACTCTGACGAAGACCGCTTGTTACGGTTGAAAGATCTTAGTCTTGTTTTCCCATTTCATATTGTGGTTTGATCATTGATCATTGATACCTTTTAAATGATGGGTCATTAGAAATTCCAAGAATAATAAAAAAACATAACTAATTATCAAAAAGTAAGTAGAGTTGGCTAATTCAAGTAAATGTTCGACAATGAATTAAATTTAAAATAAGTCTGGTGAGAATTCTCTATGCGATTAATTAGAATAATAGGAATACAAAGGGGGAAATGACTGGAGAGAAGGGCTAGAGTCTTTACGAAGGAGGCATGCAAATGCCAGGTAAGCCGAGATAGCTCAGCGTGCAATGAGATCGCAGATTAATCGGAACCAATCCTATTAGTTCCCGCCATAGAAAGTCGCAACTTGGCCAGATTTCTCTCGACCCAGGGCGCGCAGTCCTCAGCCACCCAGAAAATGCCTTCCTCCACTCTTAAACACCCCTTGATGGCTTTATTTACCAAATGTACTTGTGTTGCCAAAGTAGCAATTAGACATCCTGAGACTTTTTACATGAGACCACAAATTATTTTTCAGTAGTTTAATAGAAGATACCCTAACGGTTTGTAGGAAGTTAGAATTTAATCCTCGATTACTTAATTCATATTCTATTGTTGATTCCATAAATTACTACAGCAAACATTTCCTTCCATACAGTCAAATATGAAACACTAATTATTATAGTTTCAAAAATTGCACCATTTTAGTATTAAATTTGGCTAAACCAATAGTACTTGTTGGATATTTAGTAGTTAAAACTTTATAGAAGAAACAACCATAAGATAAGTACCTTTAACTAACCACAGTTCAGTTAAGGTGCAGGTAACTTAGGTAACCACGAAGGTAAGGTGCAGGTGTGACTCTTACTTGGAATAATCTGCTGGTTAGGAGTTCAAATACAAAAAACGGTTGATTTATTCATGTAGAAGGTGAATATCAGATGCAAGCTGTCTCTCGAAGAGGAAGTAAGCCCGCCAGATTTACTGAGTAGGACGCACCCAATGGTAGGTACTCTCTTTTGATCCCCAGTCAAACTTTGAATAATGGAAAACCTAGGACTAAATAAATTAGGTTGAATCGATCATGTAGAATAAATCAGTTCTGTGAAATCACGAAGGTCTTTACAGATCACAAGTAATCTACTTGTGGAAACAAACACCATAAAGTAACCTAACCAATACCATGGAAATTCATGATACTTATCTCAGATTTTTTTTCATTATTCTTGGTAGTAAGATTCAGCAGTAAAAATTTAATACATTTCAAATTTGTTCATTTAAAACTTCTAATTAACCAAAACTCCTTAGTCTTCTAAAAAGCCTAGATTTTCAAGAATCATATCTGAAAGTAACAGGATTTAATAATTTCTTTTTTTTCAAATTGGTATTTTTTTTCTTGAACGGAGGTCTAAAGTAGGTAGTAAACTACTTGATCAAGTCTTAATAACCATAAAAATTAAAGTATACTTTCACCTCGTCAAAAAAGGTGTTGACTTGCTGAAGTCGAAAGCAACTCCTAGAGATATCAGTGAAACAGGTATTGAGAACAAGCTAAATCAAAAACATGACAGACATTTGCAAAGCATGTCTCTCGCTGGGATGTTTCTCATCCAAGTGGAAGGAGGCCAGTGTGGTTTTACCTCTTAGCTCTGGGAAAGATCGCACTAATGCCAATAATTATCCTGGAGCATGCTCACGTAGAGTGTTTGAACAACTTACCACACGAGCATTATGTAGGTTTTGCGAACACCTAATTATCCTTAATACACGCAATAGTTTTGCCAGGAGTTTTGAAAAAGTTTTGTAACAAAGACTTCAGTGCACTACTATTTTCTACGAATGTTTTAACCTTATTCTTCCTGTTTTTCACCTCATTATTAAAGATACTTCAATACTCGTATAGTTTACCTTTAAAGCGCAGAGTAAAATAGCAGACAATTTCACACCTGACTTCTACTTCAACCAGCTGCAATGTTAGCTATGCGCAAATTACAAGAGTTCACTAAAAATTGCGAATTTCATTTACAAATTTATCTTTCAACTTGTAACAGATAGTACGTCACAATAGTATTCATAAAGTGATTTTTCAAATAGTATTTCCACTAAAAATGAAGTCTTTCTTCTTAGAGAGTACTCAAGAAGAATCCAGTAAACTATTTTAGGACTCTACCAAAAATAATAACATATATGTTATAAATACATAGTTATGTACATCAGGTTAGTGTAAATACCATCTTGAAATGAATGAGTCACGTGTAATGAATGATATCATCGCATCTTTCTGATATCAGGATGCAAATTTTAACCATAACCTCTAAGCGGATGGTTTGATAAATGGTCTTGTTGAAATTTTGGCATCCCTGACAGAACTATAGTAAAATTAAAAATATATAAACTTTATTTATTCTTACAGTTGTTTTAAAATAAATATTTGCATAGATAGGATGAAAAAGAGGAATGTATGTGATGTTTGAAGAGGTATGACTTAATTAAAGATAGAACAAGGTAATGACACGGATGCGAATGGTCGGAGTCCTTGACACGTGACCCGCTCCACCCACGGCTCTAATGACTCCGCAGCCTCGTCCAGGCCCGGAGCGCAAGGATCTCGCCGTCAAGGGTAAAGTCGCCTCCTCCCACCAGCCCTAACTACACTGGCCTTGCCACTTCTAGTTTTATTTCTTCAACTTAGTCACTTTCGTGCATTCAACACCACTTTAATCAACCTTTTTACAGACTTACTACAATGACAACAATATTTATTATAAAACAGCCCAACAAGTAGACCAAAAAGATTTTACTGATACTCTTAACACACTAATATTCCTATCAACTAATATCAACAATATACTTCAATTCAATAGTAAAATACATAGACTTAGGAAGTTATACTACAACATTGGTGACTTTTACAAAAATTAATCTCAATCATTATTTCTGTTAGATTACGAGTGTCCACTAATACGACTGCTAACGCTAAATACATAACTATACTAAACATTTGCCTCAAATGAAATATTTTTCAAATAAAAGGTGATTTCACGATGTAGTAGTTAGGCATAGAATATGTGCAAATCAATATTAACCATGGACTCATCCATTTTAAGAATCATCATTTCAGTTTTGCAAAGTATACTAAATCAAATATTGCTAAGTTTAAGAAATTAAAAATAAATACTGTTTCATAACCAATCGTTCAGTCTATTATAAAGTAACGCCTTCATGAGGGGATGACATTTTATTTTGTATTAAAATAAGTCCATCCTTAAGGTTCAACCCCAAAAGTTGCTTGTTCGTCGAGTCATATACTAAGTTCAACTAAGTTAACATTCAGCATTATAGAGCCAGGAGTGTCATTTATCACCTAATAAAACCTGACTTTTTACTGTCTCTCAGAACCAAGGTCAACCTGTACAAGGCACTGTTGAGGCCGATAATCACGTACGGGATGACTACCTGGGCTAAACCGGTTGGTAAGTTGATGAGTCGTATGTATTTACGCACATCAATATAAAACCCTCCGGATTATCCTAGACGTACCCCGTTACATCCCGAACGAGTTCCTTCACCAAGAGGTCAAACTGGAGCGCCTCTCCAGGTTTATTTGAAGTCTGGGAATGAAGGAAGATTGTAACAACGCGGATTCATCTAACCCACTGGTAACGAACATAAAGACATTCCTCACTCAGGATGTTCAGGATGAAAAGGATCTGCTGACGAGGAGAGCTATGGCTTTGGCTGCGCCAGAGGAAAGCCCAGAGGACTTGACAGGGAGTCTATACCAATATGATTACGCTAGTTTGTATTTTTCATAAATATTATTGTTATTAATAGTACTATTACTATTACATATTACTAGCATAATTATTATTGTTATTATTCAATTACTATTGTTATTATTACTATATTATTATTATCATTATTATTAGTAATATTATAACTGCCTATATTAGAGTATAGTGGGACACACTATAAGCATAGACTTAGGATCAAGTTATTAGTTTGTAAGATACACTGTACAATAGAGGAAAAAGCCCGGTGGGCGACAGTTAGTGTCCCCCGTACCCCTGAAATTTGTAAATTGGAAGTTTACTCCCCTAATAAAGAATTTTCTATTTTACTTAATTCCATAACATTTAACAACAACCGTTTACAATAAAAAACTATGGGTTATAGTTTACTACATAGAGGCTTAGAGGTCACTCACAATAAAGCTCATACAGCAACCAACTGTAATATCTAGAAACATTCAATACGAAAAACAACACTGTTTTACTAGAGATATAGATTATCAATTTCAAAACATATCAGGGTTAAATAAACTAGGTTTATAACCTCTTATGGTTTAATCAGTATACAGTTGTTTGTTCTTGTAGAAGACAATTTAGGAGTCAGAGTGATTCGGCTGAATAAGAAAATATTTATCTAATTTCCATAAGATGGTGGTGGTTTCAAGAGATACGAGTGTCAGATTGAATGAGTAAAGGAGCTTTTCGGTGCGGCGAGAGAGAAAGGCGGAAGTGGGGCCACGTGACCTGCAGCCAGCTACTCCAGCTGCCGAGGCGTCACGACCAAGCTACCTAGTATATGCGTCGCCTCTCCCAGTAGTCACCTCATTCTTCTTACAATCAATTTATTACTAAATTACAGATAATTCTTTATAATATATTTGCATACTCGTTGGTTGATCGCTGCAAGTAATGTGAGATTACTTATCTATATCTCAAATATAATTTTCAAAACAAGTATAAATTTTTACACGATGCCTCAAAATACTTACCACATCTGTTACTACTAATGGTCTTTTGTCTGCATAAATGATAAAAACACTCAACTGAGTTAACTATTTTTGGTGCTGTTATCTTGTCACTATTTGAGCACTATATATTTATTTAAGTGATTCGATAAGTTATTTTCTTAAATATATAATAATAAAAGACAACTTCTTACTCTTTTATAATAAATATAATAATATAAAATAATATAATTAAATTATTTTATAAAGAATTAAATATAATATAATAATAAAAGACAAATATGGCATATATTCACTATAATTTGTCAGTTTTCATTTTCATATATATATATAAATATATATGCATGCTTTGTTGAACACGACAGAGTAGTTCCTGTCTATAAGTTTATAAGAAACTTATCTTATAGTAGTTCCTGTCTATAAGTTTATAAGAAACTTATAGACAGGAACTACTCTGTCGTGTTCAACAAAGCATACATATCCGAAGGACTGCTACCAAAGTATACTAATATATATATATATATATATATATATATATATATATATATGAAGAGAGAGAGAGAGAGAGAGAGAGAGAGAATTTTATCAGGACACAGTCAGTTCTTAAGGGTCAAATTAAACTCTCATTGTCAACATTTTGGTTTTTATTTAAAACCTTTTTCATAGGCAGAAGTATAAATTTTGAAACAGAAAAACAAAGTACATATTACATTAGAAGTTATTTTACAAAGAAAATTAGTCTGTGGATTTCAACAACTGTCCAGTTTGAATGAACACGTGACACTGTGTCACGTTATGAAGTGTCACGTGTTCATTCGAACTAGACAGTTGTTGTTGAAATCCTCAGACTATTTTTCTTTGTAATATAACCCGTAATGTAACACTGTGTTATTATGTTTCAAAAATTTATACTTCTGCCTATGAAGAAGGTTTTAAATAAAAACCAAAACGTTGGCAGTGAGAGTATAATTTCAACCTGAAGAACTGACCGAGTCCTGATAATCTTTAATTCTGTTTTTATTTCAAGGTCGATTCTTTTATTAATATATATAACTGTAAAATATATGTTGTCCAATAACAGTGCGTTTGATATATACAAACTCCATTAAACTTCGGAAAACTGGTCCAAACTGGACAACACTGGTCTAAATACGAATACTTGTATAAATGTATATGTCTATTTATATATTGCTCATCCATTAGGCAAACGCTCTTTTTCGCATGGCGCAATAGAAGACTAGATTTGAAGGTGACTGGTTAGCACTGCACGGGGCTGTGCATACCTCACTCACTGCTAAATGAACCCGCTCCACATAATCAAGTCTTGATCGTCAAACATCTATTGCGAAAGTAATTTTTTCATTAACAGCCATCAAATAACTCCTTCTTTTTTTTTCGTTTACAAGAACCATTTAAAAATTTCGAAAGACATCCAGTCTAACGAACTGGACTAACCTTAACCCGAATTTCACTTCAAATGTTTCATGTTTCTGTTTAACTGTTTGTCGTGATTGATTATAAGCCGGCAAAGGTTATTCAGACATCGAGTGTCAGTTTCACTGTAGGTTCTTTCAGGTAAACATTGATGTTAAAAAAATAAAGCCACATTTTTTTTAGGTATAACAACGCAATCTATAACTTGTAAGTTTGATTGCATTATTTCAGTTTATGAATGATACGTGAATCCTTTAGAGAACTGCGCTACTTGTATATGAATTATCTTACCATACAATGTATCCTAATCACGTGTCATTAAACAGAGGAAAATGTACACATAAAAATACAAGCACTCTCTTTAATATTTCTAAATTCATCCTCATCAGGAGAACATTATCTGATATCTGATATTCATTATTTGCTATGAAGTGAATGTTGCAGTGAGGTGGATGGTAATGATGCGTTTATGGATTGTGTTGTAGCGTTCTGCTCAGCAGACATTTCAGTTTCATTTTTACTGCATATTCAGTAATAGATTGCCGTAATGAAGTCAGAAAAAATTTACTTTGTAAACCCCAAACAGCTATACTTCACTCTTTTGCGACCAGGATACCGCGATTCCTTGAATACTGAAAGATTAACAATATGACTAATTTGGACGAATACTGCTGGTCCTCAAAGTCACATAGTATATATAAACGAATAATAACTTTTCAAACTGTCCAAACGCATCGTGATATAAGAATAATAAAGAACACAAAATAAGACTAAGATCATCCAACCATGAACGGTTCTTTCCAATGCTGGAAAGATGTTTGAGCTTTTTAGAACTGCATGCTATGTCTTATACACTGATATTTATTTCACATGTTTATTGAACTTTATTTACACGCATACATATCACATTAAATATCACAATGCTTTACTAATAAAATGTGCTAAAGCCTTAAGATTTTACGTTGCTAAAGAATGAGTCCCTAGATCATTTTCGTATTTCTCTAAGAGTAGTCTAATTCCATTGAATGATATTTTTCCTCAAAATACATGTGTTTCTGTGGTACACTCATCCACAATCATATTTCCTTTTAATATTAAGTTAAAGTAACATATAGTATACCAGTAATTTTTTTTGGTATATTGCAAGTTTTAAGTTGCTGAAAATTAAGTTTTAAGTTGTTGCATGCTTCATTAAAACATTTACTGAACAATGGTTGTTGAAGTGAACGCTACACTAAAGGGTTTTAAGAAATCGGTTGCTGGAATGGAGGTGGGTAATGTGTGGGGAATGGCAGCGGTTATTAGTTGGCCGTGACTAGGGAGCAATGAGCGCTGTACGGAGTCTGTAGCTGCCCAGTCAGCGGAAAGATGGGCCAGATACGCGGTGTCGTACGGTGCCCTGCGCTACCACCGCCTCCACACCAACGCACCCTGCCTAATCACTACTCTGTGACTCTCTCAGTCAAACAGTCAACTGATCTGATGAATGTTACAGCTAAAAATAAACTGACTCAGCCAACAGCCATCGCCATGTCATGTACCACCGGACACCTCTAGCCACAGAAGGTACTTCTGTGGGTGACACCACGTACCAGTGGTGCCTGGCACTTTTGACTAGCTCATAGTCAATGTGGACGCCCAATCAACAATGAGCCACACTTCCCCTCTTGACAAGCACGTAAAGCTGATCCAATTAAGGCAAAAAACGTGTGATAGAATATCACATCTAAATTCAGTGTTTATTTAATAACTATCCTAATTTAATTTGTAAAAGGTGATTACATTGATTTATTTATGATTGTAGAAATTTAAAATACAACTGTAACATTAAAAAAAAATTATAGTTTTCAAACAGAATTACAAATTACTGTGAGTAACGAAAGCCTTCGAAAATAATATTCAATAATTTTGTAGAAGAGGGCAATCCCCTCAGTTTTATCGAAAGCACTGTTCTACCTGCTGTGATTCTAATTTCTGTACTCGGAAGGTATCAGAATGATACTTCGTTTTCATCACTGCTATTTCGCTGGAGTCCACACGCACCGTTGTGAACAAGTTTTTTCCCCTATATCTACTCTTCCTCCATTTTCTTTGATATTATTTTACACCATATTTTATTATAAACTTAGATGAAAATTACACATTTTAATTAATGGAAATTAAACCATAATTATATTGTTTAATTGTTGTTTAGTTTTTTATTTTCAGGAAAGCATAATAATTAAAAAATAATAATTAAAAAAAAGTTTTAAATAATAATTAAACACTTTATGGCTTTATAATTATTAACAGTTGACTCTAATTTATATATAAAATACAAAGCACAATTATTTGTAACTTGAGTTGGTTGTAGATCCATTTGTAATTATCACACTCGCATTAAACAAGTTGATTCTTTCCGGATCTGTCTAGACACCTTTAATTGGAAGCAGCCAGTATGGAAATCATTGACACGATTGAGATCTTGACACATAAACCGAGTTGGATACTTAAGGAAGTTGTCTTTGGCGAGCCTGGTCCGGTAGAAATAGCGCTAGTGTGGGCTTGGTGTGGGCAGTGCTGGCTCCTTTTACTGACCCACTCGAGGTTTTCCTTTCGTTTCAATCATTATTAGTAATTTTGTGGTGTTTGTGTTCCACCTTGGCGCCTTTAGTCGACACTGATTACCCACGACTACCTTGGCTGCGACAATTCTCCTTTGATTAGTGTATTAGTAATTTACAGTCAAATTGACTAGTTCTGGGCTTTCCAACTTCCAATACTAAAAACTAGTTCCAAAATTAACGACCATTGGAAGAAATTCAGAAATGAGAGTAAAATCTTTCAACTAAAGCAATTTGTCTTCGTCACACTCGAACTGAAACAAGAGAGCCAGTTTTGAAGTTGCCAGCTTTGTTCTATTTCTCAATTTTTAGTACGTTAGGCACTTTCTTTTTAATTTATCAAGAATATTTAAGTTTTTTGTGGATTAAAACCAATGAGAATTTAATTTCCATCATGCATTATAGTGTAAGTTGATTACTCGAAAAAGATAATTGGGATTCCCAGATTTGTTTTGGTTTAAAAATCAGTTTAGAAAGGTTTGTATTAGTTTAGACGTATGTAAACATTTATAGTAATGACAAGTTTATAGAGGATAGCCTTAGTAGTATTATATGCTAATGTGTTGTTAATTTCGCTGAAAAATGAGTAGGTAGAGCAACTAATGTAGAAAGTGTAAGATTTTATAAAAAAAACCTAAAAAGAAGCCAAAAGTCTAGAAACATGGGAAATGACTGTCTGCTCTCTGAGTTAATGGAATCAGCGGCTAATTTGTCATGTAACGGCCTCCACCGTCACCAGAAGAGACTAACTGTTGCCTGTGCGACATCTGTCAGATCATGCTTGTTTTTCTTACTTTATCGTAACCAATTTACTTCTCAGATTCCTTTACCAGCATCCTGTTCTAAAAGTAACACTCCGCCCTAGTAATCCATTTGAAATATTTTCAAAAATACGTGCATGAAAATATATTAACACTAATATATTTCTTAACTAATAATACATACTACATGCAAATTAATTCAGCTTAATAACAAGCTACAAAGCTTACTTTTTATAACTATACAAATTTTGTATACAAAGTTATACAAATAGTTATAATTATAAAAATAACTATACAAAGTTATTTTTATAACTTGGTTTGTCTTAATTTGTAATCTATTATTTTAATAGAAATATTTCTTTTCTTTTTTTGTAGAGGGCTGAGGGACTGACAAAGTCAGCCCTCCGATGCTAATTCCTCGGGAAATATTGCTTCTCCCATTGGTTCTTCATTGGGAGTCCTACATTTTGCCTAACTCAAGTGTATTTAGAGTAGGAGGGACACTTTAACAAATACCTGACATCGTACAAGCTCGGCACCGACGGTGTAATGTCCTCCGACGGACGACGTGCTCAGATTGATACACCTGCCACGTGAATAAATCAAGGGCTACATTGGGTATCGAACCCCAGACCTACCTGTATAGAGGCGAGCACGTTGCCACTGAGCTAACCTGGTCTCCAGTAACACTTCATAGTTTATAACTCAGGATAAAGAAATGTGTTTCAGTTTCCTTATTCTCTGTTTGAATTTAGAAAATCAGTAATTCTGAATATATAGATTTGCTTTTATTTTAATATCAATAAAAATGTTATTAGGAAATCGATTTCAAAAATAATTCACATTAAAAATGAAATTTGTTACATAAATAACGAAGTATACTCTGATAGGGAGAAGAAAAATACTCCTTAGTATTAAAGAAAGTTTTTTTTTGTATAATCAGCCTTCTTATATTTCCTACTCTCAATAAAACCATAGAAAAACTATTACTGCTGGAGCATCTTGGAGACGTTGAAGCTAACTGCTGGGGTACTTTAGTACAGAAAAGGGGAAGTAAAATAGTTTTTAAGACGCAGTCCTATAGTCACCTATAAAATAATAATAATAATATTTCATCTCATTCCCAGGATCAAAACTTCACGAGATAAATGATATTTGTTATAAGAACAACTATCATAATAATTTTTTTATGTTCTTTCAAAAATCTTTTATTTGTTTTATTTCTTTTTATCATAGTATTTTGATATTCCAAACATTAAACAGTCCTTTAGGATAACGTATCAAACGATTACAAGAACACGTAGAAACAACACACAACTCACTTCAATATTTTGACCTTGTCATCATCATGAGAAGGAGAAGAGGAGTCTTGCTTGGCTATTACTGTTTGTCAGTAGAACTCCTTTTTCTTTTCTTTTTTTCTCCTGATGATGTTGAGGCCAAAATATTGTGGTCAGTTGTGTGTTGCTTCTACGTGTTCTATTCTTAAAATCGTTTGATAGTGCTTTGATATTGATTTGGAAGCTATATTGTTAAAAACGATGCAGAACTCTAACAAGGACACGATGACATCCAGTCTGAACAGTAGAGGTGACAGGGTGCTAATGTGAACAGCAAAGAATGTTGCTCCAACATCCAAAGATAGCGACGACAGATCATGTTTGTTCACATTGGTGTAACATAGTTTAAAAAAAATTGGGACTTTAACAATGATATCATCATTCTATCATTAAATTATGAAATACAATTAAATTGTACTTTAAAAATTCAACGGAAAAGTGTCTACATAACAAATGTTTTAAGAAGAAAAACTCGCTTCCAAAGTAAAGTTCTTCTTCGTATTCAGTATATAATGTATATGAATTGTGTAGAATTCATTTATCAATATAAATTCTTTTGCAATAGAATTATTTATATTTTATTTTATATTACATTTTATAATGTTTGAGAGCATTGCCTTCTAAAATGTAATTTTATTTAGATTTCCTTTATTTAATTTTTTCAGTATGATGAATTTTTTTTCAGTGTAATGGATTGCACAAGTATGGAATTTTTATTCATCAAAGGTAGATATGAGATTCTTTCACAGTGGAATTCAACGATCACAAAGCCTAAAGTTAATGGTTAACTGGTGGGGAAACATGTATAGCGAACAGAACGAAAATACATAGCTATAATTTGAGTGAATGAATATGTAGGGAGGACTAGGGGAAGGCCGTTGGGAGAGAGGTTGATGGCCTCACCTCAGAACGCACACCCAAGCTCCGTTTGGCTTTATCTCCCAGTTCTGCAGCCGTTGCCCACTGGACCTCGCTTCCTAAAATAGCATCTCTGACTCACTTCCTCAAACAGTGTTCTATTCTTTTTAAATCAGTTTCATTTATTGTAATGTACCTTTACAACCTCTCGGCACTGAAATCCATTAACAGTCCAAAAGACATTCTCATCAAAGCCAACTCCTCTCCGATTCTTTATTTATTTTAATAAAATTTATAAAATAATTAAAGAATAAATTCATTTTAAAACATAAATTACGTTTAATCAATTTTGGAGTAATGTTTTGGTTCATTCGTGATACACTTCTTTAGACCATTAAACCAAGTGTAATTGTAACTTTATGATTCATATCTTAAGGAGAGATGTAAACTAAGTCGATAAGGCAAGAAGGCAGATTTAAGAGTATTATTAATTATTAGATTAATTATTAATTAATAGATTAATATAATGTATTCAGTAAGTGTGTCATTGTAGCAACACTGTCGTGTAGATATTTTAATCTCAGGAGGAAGTATTTCGGATATCTAACAAAAATGTACTTCACTGAATTGATAGTAACTTAAAAATACCTTTCCCACTGAGCAGTCTTCAAAAGTTACACTGCATGGGCTTCTTAATGAAGTGAGTATTTGTTATTTGAATACTCGATTCACTGTGGTTTCTGGTCAGGTAATGCTTTGCACAGCTGACGTCTATTCGAGAACAGCGCTCACTGTACAGTGAAGCGACGAGATTCCACTTCCTCAGACGAACACTGATAGCCAGCCTTGTGGGATCAGCAAGCACCAAGGTTCCATAATTATTGGTTTCGCAACAAGGCAAACAAGATAAGTTGTTTCAAAATAACTTAATTAGAGTAAACCCCATCTTATTAAACATCAATTATTTGAATTAAGTAACTAAATAATCTATTCGAAATTATTAAGAAAGCTGTTTTAATATAAAACCACATTACAACACTATTAATTCTCTGGCTACCAAAAGATATAAAAAATTATGAATAGTTGTACACATTGAGCAATAAATACATATCACTATCTTAAAATAAAAAAACTGTGTCAATCCATCTGATTACCAAACACCCAGAATTATTAGAACGGATAAAAAATAATAAAACAAATAGGAGTTATATAAAAATTACAGCAAACGAAATAATAAAGTTTAAAACCTCTTTACTGACTTTAAATAGATGTTGCTAAACAATCACTTTAATATCAATAGTCCCAAATTATTTAGTTTTATGTTTATTAAATTAAGGATCTATAAGGAGTCTCTGACATCATCTTTTAGGTCACTTCTTTTACTTATAATGACGAATAACTTGAACTTTTATCTGAGTTTTTTAAAATAAAAAACGAAATAATCAATAAAAAAAGAAGGATTCAGAGACCTTCTTGTTAAAGAATTCAACCATGAAAAGCTAAATGATTTTTAAAGTAAGAACATTATTCCATCAAAGCTACGAAATCGACATAAATGTATATAGTCTTATTGCGAACATCTAATCACCATTGTCATATTTTTAAAATTAAAAAAAAGCAAGTACAGTTTTTTTATATAAAATTGCATAATGAATCATAGAAAAAAAACCTCCCCGAACAAAAAGATAATTTGATAAAACTGTTCAAAGAATTCTCCATATTAATTTGTTTGAAAAAAAGGAAGAAATTAAGGCCAAATATTTAAGAAGGAGTGAAAGGATGTAAGAGCTATATTTAACATTTGTTTTGATACAATGACCCGGGCCACAAAACTAAAATAGTACATACCAACAAGACGTCCGCCTATTGAGTGTATGCCAATGAACTCAACAAGAGAAAGACGAAGAGTAGTATAAATTACTTTAAATCAATCATAAGAATAAAAAGTCACGTTTCTTTTAAACGCCTTTATAGCAGCGCGTTATCTCAAAAGATATCCAAGCCCTATACAGATTCATTACGAGCAGGAGATAATAATTTTATAAACAAATAAAACTAGCCATGCACACTAGTTGACTGCATTGTCATCCTCAGCAGACAGTCCTTGATTCGGTACACAAGGTTTAAGAAAATGTTGGACATCGCTACACTATGTTCTATCCATTGAGTAAGATAAGTTACTTGGTTGCAGGGTCTTGGAAAGAGCAGTGAAGTTATGATTTTACATTCAGAAAAACAATTATGCCATTACTTCATACAACGATGTGGAATAGATTGATTATTTTCAAGGACCAACTTATATGTTTTACTCTTCAGCCCTATTTTATAACTGAGACTCATTGCCCAACCGTATCATCAGCTTGATTCTACCATATAAGGAATCCTAAATTTTTCATTATTTAAGCTTACTAGGAACGATAACGAGCTAACATGCCCACCAGGGACCGACATGTATCCGTCCTGCCGACGTACACGACAACCACAAGCTTTTCTCTTCTTATAAATACAAACAAGATATACATAAATCTTTACAGGTGTGGAATTGAGACGACAGTGAGATTAAAACGGTTAGCGTGACTGATGTGGGTAAGAGATATACCAGCTCACATATTTTTTTTATGGAAATCTTCTGTCTTGGTGAAGATGTAAAGCTATTACTTCAGTTCAGAATAAGTGTACCCGATAAAAGGCACTCCTTGAAGATTCCTACTCAGATCACTTGTTAATTAATGCAATATTATTTTTAATATGACAAGATTGTTACTGACATTACAGGAAGAACAAATACCTTGCTTGGCAAACTAAACGGCTGCTTTACGTGAGCCATATGAAAATTTTGTCATTTCTTCAAAGCAGAACTGTCTGACCCAGTTTGTTCAGGATGATACATTCTGTACCCGGTCTGACGAAGGGGAGAATATACACATGGTTGAATAATTAAGGGAGGCAGCATTTATGAACTGATAGTAATCATCAATTTAATTTTAATTTTTAAATATTCAATTAAATCTTTAAACATTTAAATTAACAAATTATTCGTAAAAAAACAAGAAAGTGAAAAGTTTCTAGTTTCACTTGAATATTGATAAGCTGTTAAACGGAGGATGTATATATTTGTTACTTACTTATGGCTTATTCAAGTTTGTGATGGTTCTGAAAGAGAAATTTAGATCGGCCGTCAAACCCTTCTTTAATTGATAATCAAGAATAACATAAATGCTCAGTATTATATGGCGGAGGCATGCTGTAAAAGCAGATGCTCTGGAATTTTGTGATAATTTTCATTTAGGTTTTCTAGCCGGCTTTCAAGTGCACTAAAACCATTAGAAATCTAAGTTATTAGGCTGAATATAACTTAAGACTTTCTCTAGTCGTAAAAAGATATTAAAACATATAAAACTACTTTACTTTGAGAATATCTAATACCAAAAGTTTAAAATAATTATAATTATAAACTAAATAAAACAGTTTGATCAATTAATAACAGAAAAACTATATCACCTTATACTTTATCATTTACGAATTAAACAGAACAATCTTTGGTTAAAAAGCAGATCTCATACATCAACAGACTCTACTGAAAAGTTGTCCACCTTGCTAGCCAAATCATAAATCAAAACATGAATTTCATTTTATCAGTCTTTCTAATCCATAGAAAGTTATCTAAACCCAATAAATACATTTGGTGTTTTTAAACAAAATTAACTTACATCAGTCATGCTAATTAACGTCTACAAAACAGATTTTTTTTTAAACATTATTAAATACGTATTGCTTTACTAAGTTAGTAAAAGTACATTCATGTAAAAATTTTTGCTTCAGAATTTCAACGGATTTGTGCGGTTTCAACGGTTCCCTGAGTGCATATTTTTAAGTTCTTGTAATACATTCAGGATGTATCTAACAGTTTGTGGGCATAAATAAATCACCGTTTGATGTGTCTAAAAAGTAACCCCTGGCTCTTAAAGTGCAAATGAGCTGTTTATTTTTATAAATACTACATATAGAAAAAACAATAGATTACATACTGCATGAATTATGATCCATTTTTCCCCCAGAATTGCTAACTCTACAGAATATAAATTTTGAAAGTTGCATGCATAAATTCTATATTTTTTTTTTTAATTAATACAATACACATAAGATAAAATAAACGCTGTTTACAGATTCGCATTTTCATTATATATTTTAAGTAACCTCTTGTAGAAAAATAAAAACAATAACGAAAACTGAAGTTGACTTAAATTTTTCAGTTAATATTTCCAAGTTTATTTGAGGAAGAATTCTTTAGTGCTTGTTTAACCTTGTACAGATTTGGTACCAGCAGATAGTTATGCGGGTCCTCAGAGAGGAACAACTTTCATATCAGAACACCAATAATCTAGGGTCATTACTATATTTGAACTATATTAATTAGTGGAGCACACATGATGTTGCATAGTTCAGGAATATGAAGTTACTAAAGAAGAATTCAGTGAGACTTTAGTAAGAACGAAAATGAAATGGTTTTGAAATATGGACAAAGGAGGTAAACTCAAAAAAGAAAATCATTTTCATACAAGTGTATACAAGCACACTCAACTATTGTAACCGTGCAATATTTTGATATTGGTTAATTATACTGCAATTATGAAATTTAAAAACGAGAATTTGAAGTAATAACTCAAATAAGTAATTTGAGTTAAAGAATGAAAGAAGTAAAAAAACTAGCGAGAAACGTTTTACATAAGAGGGACGGAGGATTCATTATTTTGCAGTTATATAAGTAGTAGCAGTGGAGTACATGTGCGTGACGGTACGATTTGAGGAGGATCAACGACCTAGAAGGCCGGCCTAGGCTCACGTAGCGACCTCGGCGACGTGGAGGAGCAGCGTGGTGCGGACCTGGTCCTAACCCAGTGGCCTAATCCAGGCAAGCGTCTGCGGCACTCTGCGCCGACAACCAGCTAATCACTTAACAATTAGCGACAATGCTACTCAACCCAAGTCTCCACCAGTTCCTTTCTAAGTTAAAAATTTATTGAAACCAATCCTTATATTTTCAACTTTCTTTTAGTTGTCTAAGTCGATAATTTAGGTTATTTTAGCATAATTTAGTTAATTGTTTACGTTATTTTATTTGCTTAGGTCCATACAAATAGGGAAATCAACAAAATTAATAAACTAAAATACGGTTCATAAGTTTCAAATATTGTATGAATAACCTACATCAAGATTCATACTAACTACAGGTAAAATTTTTTAGTCAAATCAACAGAGAAATTGGATAGATTTCTTTAAATATTAGTCAATCCCGATGACCACTGAAAAAAATACATGCATTTAAGTCATGCATTTAAAAAAAGTGAAACTATGATTTGCTAACTTAAAGATACCATATCTGAAAAAGGTGCAAAGTCCATTTTCTCTTTACTCCAGTTTTAGCACGTGCAGTCGTGCTAATAAATATCAATAAATTACATAAATTTACTAATTGTTTAGTTCATGATGAGAAGAACTTCTAAAAATATTTCATGTCAACTAAAAAGGATGGTTGTTTATATGGCCTCTGTCAAGACAGTGGAGGAGTGTTTTGACATGTAGATTATAATAAAGACGTCACTTAGTGAGGGGAATAATTAAGAGGAATAACAGACCTGAGACAACTTGACCCAGATGGCACTGTAGCCGGAGCGGAGCGTCCAGTGAAATACCGCCAGCGTTACGACCTGTTAATTCTGTCAAACTTCTTCAAAAGAGAATTGGAGGAGAAACAGAAGATTAGGGGAAAAAATGAAACAAACGAGACGAGAAGGTGACTTTCCGTTAGCTCTTTGGGAGAGGAAGAGTGGTGAAAAAACTAGTTCAGCAGGCAAATCGGGAAAAGTGGAGCGAGTGCGGTAACTGCATAGTTAGCGTCTATGAAGGAGGACCTTCGGGACATTCGCATCGCGATGTGTGGCTGCAAGACTCAAGCCCTTTCTCCGTCTAATGTCAGCAAATCTCTGTATTTCCAAAAAACAGATATTCAGGTGCTATCAGTCATGTAAAACATTACAAATATTTAATACTAAATACAGTCAATTATGGTAACAAAATAAGATAAATATTACAATAAATCAAAACCTCAGTTTTTTGTCTATGCAATAGACAATGTTAAAAAAGCATCTTAAAATAGGGGAAACCTGCTTTTAAGAGAATAAAAATACGAAAGTAACTTACATTCAACAATATTTTGCCCATTAAATGTTATATAATTACTTTCTCATAGTTATAAACATAAGTATCAAACAAAAGGATATTCCATTCTTATTATCAAAAATAAGTTATTTGATTCAATTAGTGAAAGGGATTTTACCACCAGTATTGGTCTAGGCAATAACGTTGAGGTAAAAGAAGTAATTGACTTTCACTACAAGAAATGCTTGGTAGGTTACTTCTAACAACTTTAGTTTTTCAGGTCATAGGCTTGGAAGCTTTAATCACATTTTAGTGTTTTGATAGCAAAGATTCAAATGAATAGTCGTTACTATGACGACTCATAACCAATACACAACCTATGCAGCAAACTATTAAAACAGCAGATCAAGAGTGCAGAGCTCACCTGGACTCTGCAATATTTATCACATCAAATGACTACAACCCGTAATCATACCAAGGACAATGATTGTAGGTTAAGCTAATTAAACCACTCCCATGAGAACAACAAGAACCCGCAGGTCTTGACAACTCTGCACAGATGTTTAATCTATAAGAAAATTCTTAATGTTCACGAAACTCATGTTGATTAGAGTAGTGGCCTCCAACGACTACCTGTCATCTTCCAGAGGAATGATCGTCTCTCTCTGAGGTGAGATTTCCCTATCTTTTTTGTTCTACTTGGAAAAGTCTAGCGTCAGAGGTAGTTAAAACTTTTGTTACCCAAGATTTCTGCCACCTACGATGAGAGTGCTAACCTCTACACAACCTTAAGCTAATAAACAATGTCATACAAAGCTTATCATTCCTCTGAGCTTATAATAAACCTTAAGGTTCACACTCTGTTTACCTAATGTTCATTTTCATTACAAAACTTTGGAAACTAAACTACTCAAGTTTGAGATCAACCATACCAACTAGTAGATTACTTCAAAAGTCAGAATGGATTAAAATACATGATGGCCACAGATTGATGAGATACTAGATTTTTAAGGCCTATCCTCAATGAAGTGGCACTATGACGGTTACTGTGGGTCTCCTATATGTGACTCGTAACTGTTTTGTAACTAGTGACCAATCAGAAAAAAAAGGTTGTTTTTCTTTATTACCTTTCTAGAGAGAATACAGGAAAGGACGAAAATTTATATAAGTTAGACGGTGAAAGAGGATACCCAAAGGTTGAGCAGTTTCTAAATATATCTGATTGGCCTGCATACAAGGCATTATGTAAGGAATAAGATTCTATTAGCACGTAGTCAAAACAAGGAAGTGTCTAGAGTTAGGAGTAATCGAGATTCCAAGGTAAATGGGAGACCGGAGAAAGCAGTTAATAATGGACCAGGTCACTCAAGGCCGCTAGCGCCGGAACTACGTACAGTGCCTATGGAAACTGTGCTCACCGCTACGTCAACCTAATCAGTGCGCTCTCATATCTAGTTAGAACTGAAAAACACTAAGCCTTTTCACTCGGGACGGCATTCCAAGCCTGCTCAATATCAAATGGCCTCTTGACGTCTTTCAACAAAACCAAGAGAAACAGATCTCTTACCGGTTATATTTCACTACTTTCCAAATATCACGTAATATACTCGCACAAGAAATAAAACTGTTGATCGAATAATGTATTCATGATTATTTAAATAATCTAACATATTACTTTAAATGGTACTGTAAGTTCTAAGCGGAATGCTGTAGTGAGATAACAAGTGATTCATTACTAACATAAATTTCGTAAAACTAATTTAAACCCATTAATTATAAATTTTAAAAGCCTCTATTACATTATAAATCTCGCTTTGTTAAGTAAACAGCACAATTAATTTGATTCTTAACGATGGTGTATCAAAGTTATAGAACTGCAGTGAAAATGACAAATCTTCGAACCAAAAGCATTCTTCAGTATACATTGTCTAATCAAAACAAAAGCAACTTAAAGGGGAAAGGAAAACATTCTGACTATGACAGGTCAACGAATATTATCCTCTCATTGTACTTCTGTAAATTCAAAACATATGAAAACATATTAAGAGCAGCAATGAAAAATATATTACATGCCATCATTCAAACCATACATAAAATTAACCTATGGGAGGAAAACAACAACGAAGTTACAAATAAAAATAAAAATCACAAACAACTGTTTGTGATGAACCCTACGTCAATATAAATCCTCACTTGGAAAGCAACCTAACTCTTTTTTCTCATTTCTTATTTGGAGTTTGAACTTATACTTATTGGAGTACTTCATATGTAGACTCAATAACTATAATTCTTTCAAGAAGGTTAACAATAGCCTAGACTGAAGGTCGATTGAAGTCTATAAAGAAAAAAATAAGTAAAAACAGACTATTACAATGTCCAATAATCATTGGGAAAGATAATATCCAAAAGAGGCTTCACATAATTGAAACATAACTTACCCAAGAAAGACAAGAAGCATCAAACAACCAATCATCGAAACTGATTAAAATTTTGAGACATGATTTCTGTCTAGAAATATTATTTCCGATATTACACAAACTGTGACTCGATATCCTGCAGTCGTCTCTAACTTAAAAAACTATCTTATTATTTTAATCAAATCAAGTTTACTTTAATCAAATTAATTATTTCATTTATCATACGGTTATATTATTAGTCCATTAATTCAGACAGTACATTTAGAAGTCTAGAAAACTGTTATGTTAAAAATTCGAGACCACAACTTTGTGGCTGTAAATATCCTAGTATTTAAGTCACTGAACCAAACACCATGTGCTTACAGGAGACTAATATTAATGAAAAGAAACTGTTAAAGTGATTTATTGGTTAGTTAGCTGTTATGAGTAATCATTTATTGTCAGTGATTTATAACCATTATTCTGAGCAGTCAGTAGGATTATTTTGTCAAACGCCTACTGTTATATTAGTAAACATTTGATATGCAAACCCGCACTACAAACTAAGACGCATTTCTTTGTCAGCGTCATAATCAAAAAATGATATTAGAAGACTAATTAAGTTCACTGTGTGGAGTCCCTAAGACTTTCGTATATTGACCTGACCATATAGACACTTATATTACAAACAAACGATAGGACATTATTTTTCAAGAAATAACAATCTTCTTCCGATGTCAACCAAGAAACCGTCACGTACCAACAAATGAAAAAGAAGTATCCCTCCATGTTATAACTCTTCTTAAAATATAACTTTTAGTTTATAAATTTGTCTTTATTGTCCCTGACTGGGAACTATCAATAGTCCACATACATATATGCCATTGACTGGTGACTATCAATATGCCCACATACATGTATGTGGACATATAAATATGTGATAACATACAAAGACATGTAGATAGATTAATAACCCTAAATAAATAGACGTTTATTTATCAAACATCAATTAATTGTGAATGGTGAACAGCAATTGCTTAACGTAGTACATTTTTTATTCATTATATCATTTTGCATTAGTCTATTTATATTTCGACTAGTTTTATCTACTTCCTGTAAAAAAATTACAGTTTATAATAAAGAACAGCATTGAATATACTTAAGAATCCCGTTTTTAGAACTTTAAATAGCCATATGGGAAAGACATAACGACAAAAAAATCTGCACATCTTGAACGATCAAAATAATTTATATGCCTTGATAGTGACTACATGAAATTTAAATCAATGTTTAAAGGGAATGAGTATGACGTCAAAATATAAAAGAAAGTAATGGAAGTGACGTAGCTGATGATTAAATTTTGTGCAAGCTACTATGGAATCGTCAGAACATTGTTATAACCTTATAAAAAAGGTAACATACAGATGATTGAATATATTCGTGAACAGAATAATCACAAGTAAAGCAAATGGAAACAAGCCTGCTTATCAAACAAGATCGATGACTGCAGGACAACTGTCTACCGAAACAATGATGTAACGTCATCAAGTCAAAAGGGATCTTATATTTCCTAACTCAACTGAATTAATTATATTATCTCATATAATATCTATATCACCATAAATTTCTAAAGTAAAATTAACAAATAAACGAAAGCACGAAATACTAAAATGAGATTGTAATCACAGTTTAAAAACTCAATTTTCAATGTTTCTACTATGGCAAAGGTCGTCCTCAGGAGCTGAAGGGATAAGTCGAAGAGACTTCAGTCAACTCATTTATACAGTCATGATCATAAATGAGGCTGACTGTCCTTTCTTCAACATAACACTCCTGCTCCTATCGAAGATCACTACAACGGTCAAAATATTCAAAAAGAAGTTTAATCCTTGATGACCTTTCTTTATGTTACTTTTGGTAGTTGCCTTTATCAGTCAGGTGATCTCCCAACTATTTTATCACTTATATAAAGTGAATTTATATTTATATCAAGCATAGTTATATATTATATATATATATATATATATATATAGATCAAACCACAATAAGAAATGGGAAAACAAGACTAAGATCTTAGTGTTGTTTCACGTGTTTATGTGAAATCTTTTTATATATATATATATATCACGACTGCTTTTGACAACGGCCTTTACTATAAAATATTGAAAAGTCAGTTTTAATCAGTTACTTTACTCCGATTATTCTATTTCATACTTTAGTGTATACGTAAATTTCATTTCACAAATTTATTGTTATGTATATCTTATATGGGCTAATTCAGTTCAACATTCTTTTAAGTACGTATAATCTACTTACAGGAACTATATTATAATTTATAGTTTTTGGAGTATTTATATCATCCATCTACATTGACATATATTCTGGCTATAAACTTACATTATTCTTTCTTTATTTCTATGTACCTTTATTGTTATTATATATTATGTACAATGTCATTGAACATCATTTATTTCAATTATCCCCTTATCATAGGAATGTGTTTAAGAAACGTAGAAAATATCAGAGAAACACGCACGTACAACACTGACAAAACTCACTTCTTCAAAACAATAATTATATTGAAAAATTGTTCCTAATTTTAACTTAGATAACTTAATTAATTTAATTAATGACAATTTTTCTATTGATTTAATATTTTTACTGAGAGGTACTTTCAATACGACATATATAATTCTATATGTAGTTTGAAATGAACTTATTAAGAACCAATTATGAGATAAATATAAAAAGGAGTGTTGATAGAGTAATACCTCCTGATTTTAAACTTGTTTCCGTTGCCGAAGACCATGATGGAGCCGAACATGTCCTGGAGGCGGCACCTACGGGGGAAGGCGCGGGCTTGCTAAGCGGGGAACACTCGACATGAAGTTAGACAGGACAGAGCTGCAGGACTACTGCCTCCACGCACAGCCCCTCCCCCGCAACTCCGCGTCTCCCCCCCTGTGCCTGTATTCCGCACCTATGTATTCCTTGCAAGTCTTCTACTAAATGCCAGTAACCAAAAACTTGCCGAAATTCATTCATTTCTTACCTTCAACTATGCAACTCTTAAATCACAGCGACACATTTCCTAAAATAAGGCGTCTAATAGTTACGTTCATTATTTTCTATTTTTTCAAAGAGTTAATTAAAATTTAAAACTTTATTAAAACGTAGGAACTTTATTAATAAAATAAATTACATAGAACCCTTAACAATCAAATTTCTAACTTTTTACATAATCACTAATCCTAATTAATATAAAATTAAAGAAATAGTTTTATTTATAAGTTTTATTTATAAGTCATTTTAAAAACCTCCATATTATAAAGAAAATTAAAAACGATTGTTACAAAATTTTTATTTATACAAAGCTATTTGAACTGATAAGTCATTAAAATAATAATTTATAGTCCATAATAGAAGAAGAATGAAATGTATAATATAAAATATTTCAATTGAAACATCATTATCGCGAACTGTAAAATTGTTTTTGTTTTCATAACTTCACAATTTATGTATGAAACTTCATTACTGATAAATGAATGGAAGTGGACGACAAATGAGGTTAGAAATAGTGGGAAGGAAATTAAATGTATACATTACAAGGATAAAAAAATAGCAGGGTATTTGTAACGCGTGCAATACGATTAGGGTACTATCCCTTTTGGAAACAATTGCAACAATTCATTAATGTAATAAAGAATAGTGTTTATTATAACTGTTGAAACTGAGAGAGCAAATGGAATAAATAAACGCAGACGATTCCAAATCTATATTGTTAGATACAATGCAATAGAATAGATACGTTAATAATCACATCAAATGAAGTATGCAAATCAGAATTGGTTATTTACATCAATCAGAACATTTGTTTCTGATTGATCAAAACACTATCTCAATTAGCTTCATGAAGCGACTATAGAAGGATGAAATGCAAGAATGACAGCGATTAGTTTAAACTGACTATTATGAAGCTAACTCAATAGAACAGGTGTTCACAATGACGTGATAGGATTCACGGTGTTTGAACGAACATGTGTCTCAAACAAGCCATCTGGTAGCAACGAGATAGCAATTACTTGAAAAGCAAATAGCATCATTTATTGTTATCACAAAACAATAATCACATTAAATACACGAGCAATCTGGTCTCACGGCTAGCCAAGTACTACTGAACTACATCCCTCATATTATTTACCATTTAGTTGGTTTAAATGTCATAATTCCTCTTGTTTAAGTTAAATTCATGATAAATATCAAACAATAAGATTCTTTTACAGTTATGTGATCATACACAAGCTTGCGATGAAATTAATATCGTAGTCTCAGCACTTTTATCAATATGTTTAGTGGATCTTGATTTTTAGGCCAGAAAAAATGGAAGATGCAGCTAACAACTATCATGAGAAAACATCTAATCATCCCATTTGAATCAGACTTACGGACCGGAGTAAGAGTCTCTAAGAAGAATACCTACTTTCTGTCAACCCACAAACAAAGATAGGGTTCTGAGCCCTTAATCTGCCTGGCACGAAGTGGCTTTGCCCACAGCACTAACTTCCCTCTAACTACCGACCATTTTCGTTCAACTTAATCAAAAACCACCCAGTACTATAATCAAAGTCATGAGTCTAAATACTTTGATGGATCTAGGAGGCCTCAGGACAGACGGACGTCACACTCGCCCTATGACACAAATAGGGACTATCAGACTTCAGTCTACATAGGCTGGACGGCCGACGAGGATATCCAAACGAAAGAACTAAACATTTAAAGTTTTTTTTCTTTATGTCATCGTGTCTATATGAACAAATTTAACAAAGGGTTTCCCTACATTTGGTTAATCTCAAGTAACTGCTTCATCTAAGCTAACAATTCGCAATATTTCTATAACATTGTGGTACGACTGGCGTTCACAGCCAACATAATAAACGAAAAATGAAAAAAAAAATAACCGGCTATAATAATATTAGCGCAGATAAAAATGCAGACTTTTTTATCCATCCCATATCTCAAAATGTCACTATACGTGAATATTTACAAAGCCTTTTACTTGTAAAAATGACTTTAATAGTCACTGGTTTGAGAAAGACGTTGAGGTTAGCAACAGTTGAGAGATCATACACCATCTCTGGTCAAGACAAGTGTCTTCGTTTAAGCCGCCAAGATGCCTTATGAATTTGATTTCAAGGGTAGAGTACCAAATGAGAAATCAGAAAGATTAAGCATAAACTTACAACAAAGGGATAATCAAAATTGCCTAAAGATTATCAAAATTATTCTGATATTTGTAACTAGTTTAATAAATAGTAAAATCCATTTCTTTTAGCCTGGTATAAGCTAAGTAGATACAGTACTTGTAAATGAAATCGCTTTCATTTCTTGTGCTTTTTCTTGTTTTGAAGTACTTAGAACTAATATTTTATATTTAATGGTTATTGTGTGTCTACCTCTCTTTGGACACACAACATGTTGCTCTGTTTTTTATAGATGGCTGTAAAATATAAGAGTTACTTGGTTAAAATAGCAACTCGGAAACTTCTAGACCATAATCGGGTATGGGATGGGTAATTCATTTTATGACCATAAACATAGTACTCGTATTTCATCAAAACTAAAAAAAGTAGAAAAATCACTTTTCACATTTCTTAGGTTACATATTACATAGAAACATTAAAAAAAATGAATGGGAACATTCATTTTATAACGATTATTTTAACTGGATCTAACCTATTATGGTTAACTAACTAATAAGTTAAAACTATGTTAGAGTTAGTAATAATTTATAAGTTACTAGTAATAAAGTTGAGTGGCAAGATTTCTTTTGAACAGATGAGATTCAAGAAATATGAATGTGCAAGTGAGGAAAGTAGAGTGAACTGAAAGGGAAGAGTTTCATCAGAGGGTGAATGTTGAGCCTTGAACTGCCTGTCCCGCGCACCCCTCGTACACCTCCGCAGTCACCTGACCTCATTACGCCAACCAATCCTCTTCGCACGCACTTGTCTCATTTTAATTAACTAAACATTATTTAAATCACAAAGCAGTTCACTTCAACAAACAATACAAATAACGATACTTCTTTCAAAACCCTCTCTTCACAAGCACACACACTCTCTATCAAGCTTTAATACAAGTCACGTACTTTAGTTTAGCAATAAAATAGGGTAAATTTGCTAAAGACTAATTTACACATCAACTTACTTCCATTGTAAGTCATAGTACGTATCTTTCATTAAAAATTATTTTCATTATTATTTTTAACTCTTTTCTGGATACTTCCCCATTATTTTACGATTGGATTCTACTTTCTACTACAGCAGGAATTTTTGATTTTATTCTAAACACAAATGAAAGCCACACATATAATATTTTAAAATATACTTCATTGTTGAATCATAGTTCTCATGTGACTTAATTAACCACGTACAAACAAAAGCCTAACGAATCAATCCTGTCGTGATTCATTTAGCACAATTATGGTATTACCACACTAAATAGATGAAACAGAAATTAACGTATAAGCTGTGACATCCGTCATCTATAATGAAGTGATCCCTGTCAGAGTCACGAGTTGCTTATGTTAGTAAATAGCTCCTAGTAAAACTTAAATATCTTATCACACTGCTTATCTTATGTATATTACATATATATTTATTGATAAAAGTATCGACCGTGGAATAGAAACAAAACTAAAGTTTATCGGGATTCTGTCAGTTCTTGAGGTTCAAATTAAACCCTCATCGCCAACGTGTCGGTCTTTATTTAAAACCTTTTTCATAGACAGAAGTATAAATTTTGAAACAGAAAAACTAAGTATTACATTACAAATTATTTTAAAATGAAGAATAGTATGTGGATTTTAACAACAACTGTAGTCTGAATGAACACGTGACACTGAACTGTCACGTAGTTCAGTGTGACGTATTCATTCAGACTACAGTTGTTAAAATCCACATACTATTTTTCTTTGTAAAATGATTTGTGTTGTAATACTTAGTTTTTCTGTTTCAAAATTTATACTTCTGCCTATGAAAAAGGTGTTAAATAGGGACCGAAACGTTTAAAGACCGAATTCAGGCAGTGAGATTTTAATTTGAACCTGAAGAACTGACCTTGTCCCGATAAACTTTAGTTTTGTATATAAATATATATATATATATAAAGATTTCACATAAACACGTGAAATAACAATCAATGACCAAACCACAATATGAAATGGGAAAACAAGACTAAGATCTTTCATCCGTATCAAGCGGTCTTCGTCGGTTTTTGACACTGACGAAGACCACTTGTTACGGTTGAAAGATCTTGTTCTACGAAAAAACTATTCATAGACAAAGCAAGATGTAATATCAATATCAAAAAAAGGTGAAACCTGAAATTATCACTGAATTCATATAAACAACTTTCTATCACTCATGACATGTATTTGAAGTTTGAGATTTCACTCTCTAGGAAAGCTTAAGGGTTTTATGCTGTTAAGTGTCGTACACTTATCACATAAAGTTTTGTATGAATGTAGATTTTGAATGTTTCCTTCTGAATATAAATATAAATATATTTATCCATAATGGTGTGTGCGTGTGTGTGTATATGTTTGTATGCGTGTGTGTGATTGCATGAGTGTGTGAGAGTGAATGTAAGAGAACGAATGAGTAACGGTGTGGTTTAGGAGAGAGAGACGCGAGTGTTTATATTTAAACATCTCATAGCATTTTGAGAGACACTAATGTCAACCATGATTATTTCTTGTTCTCAGGCAAGAGAGAAGTGGTGTGAATATGTAGTGGGTGATATAATGGAGCGAGTGAGAGTTGTCGCTTGAAATGCATAATCATGTGGACTATAGAGAAGCAGGCAGAGTCAATATTTGTATTGGGTGTCACAGTCCAGACCACCCTTGAACTTCTTGTTACCTCAACGCACTCAAAATCTCTACCACAAATCAACAATTCAACACTACTCTCGCCATCTCTGTTTAGCAATTCCAAAAACCTTTCTTATTTCTTTACGATGTGATTACATCATACTATAATTTAGGATTTAACTATGATCAGGCTTTTAGAAAAAAAAATGGAAAGTTGTAATATTATTCTCAATATGATGACCGCATGAAATAAACTTGAGTATATTTGTACGGGTGCATATTAGAAATGCTGCGTCGTCAAGAATAATATTAATACAATGATACTTGATGGATTCTGCATATGACCATTGGCATTAATTTTTAATTGTCAGAGTTTCCCTAATGCTGTGCTTGGCACCGCATACATCTTTTAGAATCTTAAGTACATATTAGCAGAGTATACTTGATGTGCTTTATGAAGCACTGTAGTACACTGTATAGCTCTGCTTTTCAAGCCACCTGGTGATCACTGATCAGGATGGTGACGGTTCAAAATATCTAGGAACGATATTCAGAGACTGACTGGAGCCACCAGTCTTTCATAGCGGTTCAGTAAAACCCTAGGACAATTGACTTTCACTTAATACTTGACATAGCAACAACTATAAACCTAATGACTTTGTCAAACCTGTTTTAGCGATACTTGTTACTTACCTCCTCACTCTCCCACCACAAGTCGACTGCCCAACCTACTCACAAAATCAATCACACATCCTCGACCATAACTCGCATTTACAGACCTTAAAGCCACGCAACAAATATCAAATCTACTTTGGATTTAAGTCTCAATAGCAACCACACACCTCTAGAGCACATGACCATTGTAAAAGAAATAACAGTAAGCAAACAAAAGATACAACTGCCAAAGTAATAACTGTTTCACAGATACTTCATCGAATCTTAGTTCATTTTAGAGGTTATTAATACTATACTATAAGAGATAAACAAAATTAGAATGTAGTTTAATTTTGATTTGGGCTGATTTAAAAGAGTGTGATATGCTAACTGCAGTGCTGGCATAGCAGAGCCCTGGCAGGTGGCTCAGAGCTGACGGCTCCCTAACTGGCGTCGACGCAGGGGCTTGGTTACTCTCAGACGCGCTTAGATTACGCAGGCGTTTTATATTCAGGAATCCAGTTGCATTTGAATATTTTACCGTGACGTCTACTGTAATTAGCCGGGCCATTGTTCTCTTGTTTGGGCACACGGCACTTCCCACGTGCCGCTCCTGTTTCCACAGATACAATTGCTTTTCTCTGCCGCTTGCGCGCAATCACCAACCATTGCCCTAGGTAATGGCATATTAACAACTCAACCTCAAACAAATACTTAAATTACTTCAGGCAAACAAAGCTTCATGTCTCCACAACTAAAGTAATTCAGCCTAAAAAAACAAATGCATTCAGTTTCATAGTTTTCAAAATAGGGCTGTAAATTCACATGAAAACCCAACCTCCCTTTAAGACAGTAATAATAAAAAGAAAAATTTTAATTTCATAACAGATACATAACATACATGGCAAAGTATGGATGATAGAAACTTAGGTCCTTGACTTGGTACATGTTTGAAGGAATTGTTACCTCTCCATCAGCACTGTTCAACACGGATCAATCAATATCTACTTTTTTTAAATGCACTACAAACCATTATACATCTTCATGAACATTTCAATATGACAACCATTATTTCATATGTCAAAGTAACTAAATTCTTTTTTCTAAAACGGATCTGCATCTCTTTTTATTGCAAGTTCAAATAAAATATTTAACATATCCCACTGCATTAATACACCATCTTTTAAATTCAGAATTTTGATTGAAAATGCATGAACAAAGTGTGAGAGAAGTACTAGCAATGTGCCAAAATTCAAATATATATACTATATGGTGAAATATATAATAAAATGGCGACATGTTATATTACATATGCATGTAATACAAAATAGACAATAGAACAGAACCTGTACTGTGGGTTCTGATTGGTTATTCTAAACCTTGTTGTCATCAAGAGTTCAGAAGAAAACTCTCTATGAGTGTCTTCATCCCGCTGTTTCTTGGGCTTGGCATATCTTCTCTTTTTGACGACGGATATCAACTCCTTTTTTGTATGCCATATATATATAAAGATTTCACATAAACACATGAAATAACAATCAATGATCAAACTACAATAACAAAATGGGAAAGCAAGACTAAGATCTTTCAACCGTAACAAGCGACGGAGGCTTGGACTCTGACGAAGACCGCTTGTTACGGTTGAAAGATCTTAGTCTTGCTTTCCCATTTTCTTATTGTGGTTTGATCATTGATTTATATATATATATATCCAGGAGTTCAAAATTGAAAAAGAATAACACACAAGGCAAAAACACACTTACAAAACTCAAATTTTCGGGCAATACATCTTCAAGAGAAACGAGAAAGGGAGACCAAGCACGACGTAGACACAACAGAAAGTAACCGACCCGGCAACCGCCAATGCAGCCCCTCGCACCCGGTCAGTTCTTAAAGTAATAGAATTAAGAGAAGATATAAACAAAAATTCAGATAAGTAATACAAGTTTGGTAAAAATTTGTTATATATATATATATATATATATATATATCACATAACGCTTATATGTATAGGAAACAATTGACGAAGACAACTAGTCTGACACAACTCACTTCTACATTTTGACTCCCACTGTCACGAAGTTCGAAGCACCTGTTTTTATAAATGTAAAGGCACTCTGTTTCTAACGGCCGACAGCCGAGCTAGCACTTTATTCTGATGACGAGAGTCAAAAATTTGAAATGAATTGTATAAATTCTTCCTATGTGATATATATAAAGATTTCATATAAACACGTGAAATAACAATCAATGATCAAACCACAATAAGAAATAGGAAAACAAGACTAAGATCTTTCAACCGTAACAAGCGGTCTTCGTCAGAGTCAAAAACCCAACTGATGGGTTTTCCGATGTTGGGTTTTTGACTCTAACGAAGACCGCTTGTTACGGTTGAAAGATCTTAGTCTTGTTTTCCCATTTCTTATTGTGGTTTGATCATTGATATATATATATATATATATATATATATATATATATATATATAGTTGTCAAAATACTATTCAATCACCAATTCCACTTGGTGAGTATATATGAGTAGTTAGATTGAAACTCTTATATGAACTGAATAAGATAAATTTACAGAGAGAAAATACATCAGAAGAAAACACACTATGATATTTCGGCTTCTTCATCATCAGGAGGAGAAATGAGCGGCTTGGAAGACAAGTATGTGTTGTGTGTTCTTCTGCAGATTTATTTTTAATTTTGTTTGTTGCAATATAAATTTCAAAAATATTAATGAAATAGATTTAAAAAAAAAAGTAGTTTTAATGATTGCTAATTTTCATTGCTAATTTTCGTAATAAAATTTCAAAATTATTTAAAAAGCTGTTATTATAGATATATATTCAAAATAAATAGAATTAAAAAAAATTAATCAAAGAGAAGGTGAGTGAATAATTGAAGGTATTACAGTGTAATGATTACTAATTGGTGTGCACTTGGATTAAGTACGAGTAAAACTTGATCCTAAGACCATGAAATATAGAAGTAACCTGCATGATGGATGACGAGAATTTAAATGTTTGCTTGATTCACTGGTCGACTAACCAAACGGAGTTCTGTGATTAATGCCACCACCTATCAGTCCACCCACCGCAGCTGTCGTAAACTGAATTTACATTCAATACTGAGCAGGCTACATGCAAGCCTACCACAGGGTCCTGCTCCCATTTCCACATTGAGTGAATTGTTAAATTACGAAATCAACTTCAATGAACACATTTCAAATTAATTGTAAATGAATCAATGCTATACTAATCTCTCACTCAGACAAATAAAACTGAAAAAATAGTACTTAGAGTGGTATTCAACTCCTATAAAATTTATAATTGTTCATTTTAATGACTATCACAAAGGTATTCTACATTTGAGTCAAATAAACCACTTTACGTTATTCTCTATATAATTTATATTATACTTTATATATTTATTTTCTCTTTCTTTATATAATTGTGTAAGTAAATAAATATGCATAGTTAGTTTTACCGTAAACACGAAATAAAAATTATGTCTAAACGACAGTGTGAAATTCAGAACTATGACTAAGGTTTTTCGTGCACATAATAAGTAAGGGTGAGACTTTAAAAGGAGCATTTTTCTTTTTTTGAAAATAATCTTAGTCACATTTTTGAATTTCTTACTATGGTTTAAAATTAAATATATATATCGCAACTGGTAAACAATTTAAAAGAAGATAACTGATATAAAATATGCAGTAGTGTTGAACCAGACTTGCCTACAGAAGGTTTGCTACTAATGTATATTAATATATATTCATATATATATTTATAATTTTAGAAGCAGTCCTTCCATAAGAAGTAAATTATTGGAAACAATACCAAACTTTACTCATACCTGTTCTTTAAGAAACTTCTCAATTTTCTAAAAAAAAACACTCTTGTTACTTCGACTATACAGTGGAATATATTTCCTATAGTCAACATACTTGAAATGATCACCATTCATTTATTTCTAATTATGAAACTTCTTGACATGAATAACTTCTTGGGGGATTTTTTTTGTTTATTTAAAGCAAATTAAAGACAAGTGGGGGGGATCTTTTTCTTAAGTTCAAACCAATCTGTTCCTTAATACTGTGGGGTGAGTGGCCTCTTATTTGAGTGACGAAGGCCCTGCTGTTCCTTGTATAATTAAAGTTTAAAATATTGTTACTACTTTCAATCTAAATATTTAAATTATAGTTTCTCTCTATAATTAGTATGACTGCTAAACTTGTTGTTTTGTTGCGATTCATTCTTTTTTTAGTATTTTTAGTATATCAAAGTTATGGAGGTGGTGAAAGGACCTTGGGTAGGTCAGCCCGGAGAGGACTTGATTATGGGCTCTGGAGTATAGTCTCTTAGGCATGAGTAATTTTTCAGAAGAAATGATAAAATAGCATTAACTATTCCAACAAAGAAGACGAACTTCAAAAACAATGAAGTACGGATGGACAAATAGCAGGAGGTCGGTGGATTAAGATTTAGTTCGTATTTTTTTAAAAATATGTTAAATTTATTTATTTATTGAACATGGAATCGAATGTAAAACTTAGACAAACGATTAAGGTCTTTTTTGGAGGTAGGTTTTACCATTAAAATTCAAATGTGTTAAAAAATGTGGAGATGATTATAAATTGTTAAATTGTGTTCCATTCATTGAAAAAACATCTTTTAAACGCAATTCAGAAAGAGATGAAACATATTTTAAAACTGATAACTTTTGGAGCCCTTGACATACAAGACCTCCCTAGGGTACAGAATAATAACTTCATTAAAGTTGGTAAGGACCAGAGTGAGTTTCGATCTCAAAAATAATTGGATTTAAAAAAATAAAATGAAAGAACTATGTTTACTCCAGCAAGCACTAGTTGACCAATTTCAATCATAATACGATTGAAATACTTCAATCAAAATACAAAATAAAACAAATACTATTTTGCAAAATCATAATAGTGCAAGTTCACTCTAAAATTAAATCCAAAGTAGGATTAGGATAGACTCATCCGAATGAATTTACACTGGCAATAATTCAAACAAGCACTAAAAGAATAGCGCTCGCATGGTCTCTATAGTATCTACGTTATCAGTCCAAATGTAGAATATAACGTTTACGAATATCCACTGTTAGTTAATTAAATAGTGAGTTTTGTTGTATAGTATTTGAAGTGCTTTTCACCCTTCAAAACTATTACATACATTTCCAATTATTTTTTAATCACCCAATTCTCATAATACAACACATGTACACTTCTCAATGGAATAAACATCTCAATATTCTCATGGATCTCACAGTTAAGGGAAAATTACTTCAATATTTGTAGTGTCCTTTGAATGATAAATGAATTATTTGACATATTTTAAAGCACAGTTCAATTCGGGAATGGTTAGTGAAATATCTGTTGCTTGCTAGCACATCAGTTCTCTTTCATTTGAATATCCAGAAATATGAGTAAGTGATTTGAGCATTAATGTTAAAATTACTAATCTTAATTTTTAGAACAAAAATTAATGAAGCAAAAAGAAATATTGGAGCGGAATAGAATAATTAAAAAAACTATTAAAACACATGGAAATAAATTAGATTAAATGATTTACAAGCCACATACTTGTGATGGTGGTTGCTGGTCGTAACTGAAGAGGACTGCGTTGGACTATGTTCTGGAGAGCTGTTCTTCTCAAGAGCAGCCTTAGGCGTCTCTGATGTGGAGAGCTGACGACGCTCAGCTTGGTGTTTAGCTACCAGAGGTTCAGACACATGGGGCCTCTTAACAACCAGAGATTCAACCATAGAGGACTGCTTGAGAACTAATGATTCAGTTAAAGATGGTTGAGGAAAAACCGGTGGATCGAAAATAGACAATTTGTTAAGTGGTTCGCAAAGAAGTGGTTGAGATTCGGAAGTGGTTTTGCCTATCGGATCCATACACTGGATACCTGTGGCAAAGGAAATCTTCCTGACCACGTCACTCGGTGCCCTCACTAAAGTAGCCTTCTGCGCAGAAGGGGGTGACACCTTGCCGTTTTCATTTGAGTACTCTCTTTCTGGGCTAATTAACAGCCCTAATTTATTCGTTTTAGTTTTATTGCCTCCATGGATCACTTTCCCTGATGAATGATTCAAATCATTTTTCGATGTATAATGACTGCCATTGTTTATAGACGGTAATCCAAAACATTTTTCTGAATTCGTTGGGCTTAAGATTTTGCAGTGAGACTTAGAGGAAATTATTTTTCCATTGGTAAGTGGCTTAGTGAACCGCATGGAATGTCGTTCTACGCTCGCTCTTGTAACCATTGGTTCATTCTGCGATTTAATAATATTTTTTCTGATTTCCATATAGTTGAGTTTTCTTTCTCCACTGTAATGGTTAGTATTCTTTTTGTAGGTTGGTGTTTGAGGTCCAGGTTTATTTAGTTCATAATCCGATTCAATAAAACTCATATTACTGTCCAGTGATCGTGGTTGTTCAGGCAATGTGTTGAGACGCCTTCCTTTGGTTGGCAAAGGAGGCGACAACAGATTAGGTACTTTTCTTTCCGAAAGTCTTTTCTCAGCAAAAATTTTCCTCTCCCAAATCTCCTTATTAGTATCACAGTAGTTAAGGCGGGATTCGATCATATTATCGACAAAACGTTCGTTGAACTTGCTTTGGAATCCATTGGTAGTTGCATGAGTGGTGCTGGGCTCCATAAGTTCAGGAGGCGGTGGAGGAAGAGGTTCGTCGCTGAAGAAGCCGGTCTCTGGGGCAGGCGAGGGCGGAGGTGGCGGTTCAGGGCTGACGGGTCGCTGGGTGTAGGCAGCGCCTCTGAGGTGAGGCTTCTTAGGAGGCCTCGCGGGGACCCAGTCGTCCACTGAGATGGAGGGCCCCATTATCATGGGCCCCATGTGGCTGCCGTTGGACGACAATGAACCACAACTTGAACTGCAAACATACCACAAAACTGTTACCATACATATTTACAAAATAACCTTTCATAAGAAGTAAGCCAATCCCTCAAAATATAACCAAGAATTCATTATTTGTTTTAGTGAAACAAATACTGATATTAATTCTCCTTTTTTGACACAAAGGTTGAAATAAAGAAAAATTTCTTGATTACTTAATTCTTTAGTTGGGGATTATATTAATCTAGAACGCCAATTACTACAAATGAGTGCAAATTTCATAGGAAGAAAAAATATTGGTAGGGGGGTTACTGGAAGAAAACACATATTATTAACGCGGGTATTCCTAATTTAAAATATCGTCATTGAATTGAGATTTCTCTATCCATATGTATTAATAGAGAAATATTACTGCATTTTACATCTAACACAATCGCAAATCCAGGTTACAAAAGCTGGGACAGTATGAACCGCTGAGGGTTAAAGGAATCAAAAAACCTTTAAAAGGTTCAAGGAAAAAAAAGTATATATTTACATATATCATTTGAAAGCCTGAAAAATCTAGGGAGCACGTTGTAAATCTATTAATAACTTCCTTAATTAAGGAATTTAAGCACACATATAAGCCCATCAACAGATAAGCACACATCAACTTTCATTAAATAATTTCTCAGGAAAATTAACACCCTTTCAATGAAATAAATTATTAATTTAGGATATGTCTTTTATGAAACGATATTTCAACTATTCCGAGAGCAAAAATCTTATACTAATCTTAGTCCACATGCTATCCTGAGCGAAAATTTTATCATTAATTATTTATGTGCATATTATTACATTTATATATAGTTCTATGTTGGTGTGTTCTACTTTGTAGGCTAGTTGAATATAGTTCTATTTTGGAGTTCTAGGTTTTCCCATTTCATATTGTAGTTTGATCATTGTATGTAGTTTAACAAACATACAGAAATTAAATATACACACTCTAATGTGATTCCATCTAATTTTTCCATGTTTCCTAATCTACACTGAACATTATTCGTCCGTTTCGGGTCGAATTTTCATCAAAGAAGTAAATTTACATATATACTTATGCAAATATTTATTAAAAAGAATGTAGATATTTTTGGAAAATAATTTTTAAAAATCAAAAACACAATAGAATACCAAATTGTCACCTCTTTGAACAATTCTTCTTTACTTCCGAAAATATTATTTTCATTTATCTTTTTCTAATCTGTTTATTTGTCACAATTAGTTAAAACTAATCTGCAAAACGTATTATCTAATGGCAGCAAAAGAGGTGATCTCTGCTTAAAGCAAGATTAGTTGCCATTGATTTGCATTACGCAACATAGATTTTTCAGGCTTTAAAACTATTCAAACATACAGGTCAATCCTATGGAGAGTATTTATAATACTCATTACAGAATTAATGGAAAACAATATAAATAACACTTTATAAAACTAAATCATCAGAAAACATTGCTATAAATAATATAAAACTGCAGCTCCACATAGTTGATTATGAAATATAAGCCCGTCAATCCTCTCCAGAGAAGCAGGCTTTTCATAATGGAAACGTCCCAAACCCAGTGGAGTGGAGAAGGAAATTTACTAGCAATGAGGAGAATATTCCAATCATTCAAAACAGTTTTTAGACAAGATATCTGCTTAATTTGAGTTAAATTAACTGAGAACTTAATCTTCTTGAATTCTGAAAACTCTTTTATGAATTAAAAAACTAAGTAAGTTTTCCTGATTTGTTCTCTCTTCAAGGACAATATATTGAACATTGCATATCAGAGCAGAGAATTTAAGAGGCTACATTAAAGAGAAATACTGAAGTCTTCAATTTACTAAGACTTTAACAGAAGTTATTTGAATTTTAAACTTCTCTTGAATAGTGAAAACCAACCTGTACTGGTGTCGCACTTCTTTATTGGACATTTTAGAGTGATAATTCGAGTCGTAACAGGGCCTGGTAGCCTGAAACAAAAAACATAGTATTAATTAATGTTCAATGCATGGGAGAAGCAAATATACGAGTACAAAAATATTTTTCAGATAAAAACTGTTGTGGGATGGATGTTGCTCACTAAAACTTAAGGGATATAAATCTACATCATGGCTATTTCAAAAATAGAATTTACTTTAATTAACCTATTAATAACAAAATACTTGCTATAATAAATTCATTAAACCAAAAAAACCTCCTCAAAAATTCTCTCTAAACACAACTGTTATTGCTTTAGTTGAAGTGAAGCTTTTAAATATTTAGATATTTTCTTATGGTATTCTGCTGAATATTACACTAAGCTTTTAATCAGCTGAATTATATATCATTAAATTATTATTTAATCATAATGTGTTTTTGTTTATACGATTTATTTGATTAACGAAACCAAATTCACTACAAGTAAAGTGGCCATTATTGTCTATCAGTGGTGAAAATATATTTTGCAATTTCTGAATGAATATACAAAGGATGAAATAAATAAAAAAATTTCTTGATTACTTAATTCTTTAGTTGGGGATTATGTTAGTTTAGAACGCCAATTACAACAAATGAGTGCAAATTTCATAGGAAGAAGAACTGTTGGTAGGGGGGTTACTGGTAAATTCATAATAAATTATAGTAATAATAACTTGTAAATTTGTAAATTCATAATAATAAATTTACTTTTTCAAATATGTTGAAATCCAGAACACCTTATTTTTTTGTGGTGAAAAAATTTATTAATAAATTTCTGTTACGCTGAAGGAAAAAAAATTGTAATGACATTCTACATTCTCTACTCATGAAGATTATGTTTGTTAAATCAAGATCGACACAATCTCTACCTTGTTAATTAAAATGAGGGACGGGAATAAATAAATATCTAAGAAATGACTGCTTAAACCTGGACATCCTAACGGGCAGCTAAAGTTTTAATTATTTCAGCAGCAGGATTTTTGTTACAGCAGAATGATTTAAGACTTTACATAAAATGTTTTATGTATGTAAATTTTAAATATGCAATTAAACTGAAAAGGGCAGACAATTTATCATACAAACTTGTCCTTAAATAAATAAAGGAACACAGAAAGGAGTAAAATGATTTAATAAGTAAATAGTAAGGGATGGTAAGTAGGTTTATACTTTTAATTATTCATTTAACATACTGTAAACAAAACATTTATAAACTCTGAATTAGAGATGAGTATGATTTTGAGAATCAAATATAAAATGATTATTAATTTGTTATTAAGTGAAACTGTTACTATTTTTTTTCTATTTATAGTTGATAAGTGTATCGTCTACTAGGATTGGCACTGTCTGGTTTTGTTCGATTCTCTAGTTCCTCATATTTTGTTGTATAGCTTTATTTCCTTTAGGAATGATGTCACTTCACTGGAATATTTATTATCAGGGGCTAGTGCTATTATCAATTTTGATGGTATGCCCGCAGGCATCCTTTCTTCCTCTAATTGTGGGAATTCATCAATTAAATGGGCCACCGTCAACACATCTTTACATTTGGGCATGAGGGTAAACTGTTACTAATTTTATTTTAATACAATAAAAATTTAATAACAAATGTGACCATTCATTTATTTTTTCAACGTTAGTAGATTAGCACAAATAAAAGGAAAAACACGAACATACAGTCTCTAAATTTCAAACCGTCTTCAAAGACCAAACATATTACGAATATGTTTTCTAAATTGGCACCAACCGGTTGATTTCTAATATTCATTCCGACTTAAGTTCGGCCAATCTCTTTGCTCTCATGATGACGGTTGAAACAAAAAATTAGAGACTGTAAGTTTGTATTCCTTATTTTACTAACTTTGAACTATTGCGTCCGTTCCGGATGGTTTTTACAATTTTCAAATACATATATAGGTCCACGTCTATTGCGTACTTATATTAGATCTCGTAGGTGTAGCAGGATATTTTTCTTTTCATAGAATTTTATGAAAGTAAAAATTTGGATACTAATGGGATCTCCAATATCACTAGATCTTGCCAACATAGTTATGGCTGAATTAGTAGAAGACTTAAATTTGTTAAACTATATGTGGATGACCTATTTTTATTTATTAAAAAAGAAATAGGAACAACATGTGTAAATGTTTTTAATTTTTTTTTACAATCATCTAAAAATTTGCAGTTTATATAGGTATGAAATTTATTCGTAATAAAAGGGTAATATCTTAACAGACTGTGTAATATCTTACACAAAACCAACTAGTGCTGGAAGCATTCAGCATTGCTCCATTCCATAGGATGAATCAAAAATTGAATTGCACTCAAAATTTAGGTAATAAGTCACTGAAATTAGCTTTAACTGTTTTCTAAATAATGAAATAAAAGTTGAAAATTGTTTTTACAGAAAAATGGTTATCCACATATTTTAATGTACATTATTCGTCTCGACATTTCAGACAGCAACAAGAAAATATTAGTGACAATAATATTAATCTTGAAATTTTAAATAAAAATATTTCAAATTTTCATTTATTCAGGGTTTATCAAACAAAACATACCAGAGTTCTCAAACATTCTATAATAAAAGAAAAAATAAGTCACTGTTTTCTAACTAGAATGAAAAAATACCAAAACAAAGAATCTTAGTTATGCAATAATATTTAAAGAATGCAATAAACGGAGAGACTGGAAAACAGTCTCTGAGAATGGAGAGACAAGCTGCTTTTTAAAAAAAATGATATAACAACAATGTTATTCAATATGGAAAAATAAACATAAAACAATAGCCCTCACATCTTAAGCCTTAACCGAACGGCACACTTTTGGTTTTGGGAAAGTAATTATTGTAGATGAAAAAGTATATAAACAAAGAAGAATAGCACTGGAAATTGATAATAAAAAGGTTAATTAAAAAGGAAAATTGATATCAAACTTCAATGATTATAGATTTTTAAATATAATTTGTCAAAATGTATAATTATTAAAACCTGACTAAGTAGAGTCAATGTTTGCTTATGAATGTCTCTAGATTACTTTAGTGCTACCCTTGACAATTGTGGGTTATTAACATTAGTAAAGTAATATTACAAGTCTACCAGTAATGTGAAAGTTTATAGTTGTTCTTATTCAATGAATACTTACTCCTGTAAGTCTTTATGTTCTTTTACTATATTAGTTTTACTTGTATCATTCTATGCGGGGTAAGAATATTGCGTACATATTTGCGACTGGATATTATTTTTGTTTTCCGCTCATTTTAGGTATGTGAACAATGTTTTAATAATCAAACGTTAACATACGACAGTTTAATTTGAGCCTGCAAACTTGTCCTAGTCTGAATTTATTTTAGTATTATTTTATCAAACAATCTATATACGTATAAATGTGGATAAAAGTATCGACCGTGGAATAGAAACAAAAATATAGTTTATGGGGACTCGGTCAGTTCTTCAGGTTCAAACTAAACTCTCAATGCCAACGTTTCGGTCTTTATTTAAAACCTTTTTCGTAGGCCTATGAAAAAGGTTTTAAATAAAGACCGAAACGTTGGCACTGAGAGTTTAATTTGAACCTGAAGAACTGACCTAGTCCCGATAAACTATATTTTTGTATAAATATATATATAAACTAGAATTTTCAAAAGAACACACAGAAAAGAAATCACTGAACTCCCTACAATATTTCGATATCCTCGTCGTCAGGAATAGATGTGAATCTGCCCAAAGTCTGATAACGACTCAGCCCACGTCGTTATCAGCCTTTGGTGAGTTTCACATCTATTCCTGACGACGAGGATGTCGAAATATAGTAGAGAGTTCAGTGATTTCTTTTCTGTGTGTTCTTTTGAAAATTCTAGTTTATTCAGTTTGAAGAATCGTCTCATCCAATTTACACACACATACACACACACACACACACACACACACACATATATATATATATATATATATATATATATATATATATTATAAAACTAAAATGAATCTAGGTTCAGTCAGTCCTCCACGTTCAAACCAAATTCTCAATGCCAACATTTCGATTTCTTTTTCACATTTTTCACAGACAGAAGTAATAATATTTGAAAATGAAGAATTATAAACAAATTAGAAATGTTCATTAGAATCAGAAACCCAATTTTGTTTTAATATGAGATAGTAAATATGGAATGTGTAAAAAAAAAAGAAATGAAATGGATATTTAGTTTCTATATTGGTAATAAGAATTACCTTACTACTTTAATTTAAAAAGGTAAATCTATCAAATGTGCAAAACACTTTATTTATTTTGCATACTTAAAACAAAATTAGCATTTCATTCATAAATATATCAATATGAATACAAAGTACACCTTTTTCGCAAAGAAAATCTAAAAATCTTAGTCAAAGAGACTAGAAGCCATACTTGCATTGCTTGATAATTATTTTGCAATTTTTTTTTGACTATATGTATACATCACAATTTCTTCTTTCTCTTTTGTATATATAATTAGGTCAAAAGTTTCCAACAGTATCTACTTCTAAAATGTTAATTATTTATTTCTGAGTAACTTTCATTCTTCTGGCCATCACTTGCATTTATAAACTTTTACAGCATTTACCAAAATATAAATACGAGAACTATTATCAACCATTGCTGATATCTGCAGTAAACTTAAACTCTAATGGCTTTTTAACTGCCCAGCAGAACACCATGATGTAGAATTGGATACAATGAAAAGTTTCCTATTAAGGCCTCATTACACATTTCATGTTTATTTTAAATGATTCCATTACTTTTTCCTTCTTCTTAGAATACATAAATCATATTATTATTATTGTATAAAAGTAATAATAATATAATTCAATGCAAATTGTTTACCTTTCCCTGGATGGCTTCTATATTTCTTGGTTTCAGTAATGTTTCAAATAATCAATAATATTATTTTGATAAAGGACTGACTGAATATTAATTACTATTAATCCGTCAAGCATTCCAATCAAAAACCATAATTTATGTGACTCATAATAGAGAATATTTTCAAAATCATATTTATTATTACGAAAACAGCATACCTACTTCCAAAACAACACACGATTTTTTTACTTAATTAACGTGGGTTATTGAGACATGCAGTGGATTAAAGAGGGAGGGAGGAAGATAGGGAAAGGGAGAGAGAAAGACAGTGAGAGAGAGAGAGAGAGATAATGGAAAAAAGAGAGATAAAAGCATGCGATGGAGTAAAAATAAAAAAGGAGAGAAGTGGAATGATAGGGAGGAAGATAGAATGGAGTTAGGGAGGGATAATAAGGTGTGAGAGTAGGAAGAACGAGAGGTGAGATGTTGAACCCAGACTTTGCACAACAGTTTAAAACTATTCATTTCTGACTGGCTATTACGCGTTTAGAAATAATTAGGTTGTTAATGAAGGGACTGGTATGACGATACCAAGAAGCTCTGCACAGCATTAATATGCAAATCAATTACAAAGTACCAAACCAATCTGTCCATCAGTCCCATTGACACTAATTCTGTATGATTAGAAATCAGTAACTATAAATGAAAGCCTCTTGACGATTGATTGCATGAATACCTTATTGTTTAATATTCTTGTAAATTAATAAGCGAAAACAATGTACTAACCGATAGCTCCGTGAAACTCGACATCAGAGAATCGCACTTGACAGATCTACTATCAACGGGTCACTGGAAAGATTTCAGACCGAGAAAACGTCAAAGAACAATCTATAATAAAGTTCATACTAAAAACCAATCATTGGGCGCTTTATTCATTAAAGCAAGTATGTGCTCATTAATACATGTCTTTACTAAATATACTTATAATTATTAATAATGTTATTACGATATTAATAATTAAAACGAATGTTATGGTTAAAGTTGGTAAAAAATATTTTTGTAGCTTCTGACACTAATACATGTGTTCTGTTTGTGATAGAGAATGATGTATCTGAAGAAAAGAACCTTTGGGAGACGGATTAGAATGATGAGCAGGTAGTAACTGTACAAGCCGTACTCTTTGAATACCTACCATACATGGAAACGTTACACAAAACTGTTAATGATACCCCCTTTGGAAAATAAAGTCTTACTCCCGAACAGACTATAATGATGGAATTGTAACAACTATCTCGCGATATATGTCTCCTGACGAGACAATGTTTCTTCATCCCTAAGTAATTATTTTTGTATAGAGATTCCCAAAGTGAATTTGACCTCTTTAGGACTGATATAGTCGGAGGCAGAAGAAGCACGGCGGGAAGAGGTTTGGAGCGGAGGAGGCCTCGGGGGCGGGGGCGGTGCCAGCTGGGGCTCCGACTTCCAGGCCGAGTGGTGGCGCTCGTAGAAGGACAGGAGCGCCTTCTTCTGGATGGCCTTGAGGGACGCGTGGTCCGTCACTGGCTTCACTCGCCTCTCGACCAGCGAGCAGTCGCTCTGCTTCAGCCCTCCGCACTGCTGCTGCCGCTCCAGGGCACACACCCTCTCAGCCACTGACAGCTTGCCTGGCGTCCTGGACACAACAAGCCTATAAACAACAGCTACAAGTAATGCTCACAGTGACAAAAATACAACATGCTTCGTCTTAAGTAATTCTATATTGTAATTCAGTCAGTAACTTAGACAATTCCACTTTATCATAATAAAACGATAAATAATCAAGAATTTTATATTATTATTTAATGATATTCAAATTACACAAAACTAACTAAATATAAGTATTTATTATTACCAAAATAAACTAATTTGACATAAATATTAGGTATATGGGTAAGAATTTCTAAAGCTTGTGAGGAAATGATATTTCAAATATAGATCGGGCCAGGCTATTTGAATATGTCTGACCTTTGTCTCAGGGGATACCAGAACTCTTCAAATATCTACATTTATTTAAACTAATGATAATTACGTATAAGACGTCATGTTTACTGCCAAGATGATTTATACATTTTACAAGTTACGATTAAGTCATAAGCCTATCTTCAAAAGGATATGCATTAAACATTTGAAGTGCTGCATGGGAATACAGTCATATTCAATGTTGTCACTCGATTTTCTTTTTCTAAACTGGCTTTGTAAATTTTCAAAAACCTGAAAAAATGAACAAAGCTAACTAGCCTTAAGCTAGTCTAAAATAACGGAAATTATGTGAAAATATGATATTGCTATAGAATAACCTACGTGGTATCGGTAAACAACAACTTATGATACATAAAAGGATTATTCTACTTGAAAAGTTCTCTCAACTTTTGTATAATATTTCTCTTCATGTAGAAAAGTATTTCCAAATGAAGTAGTTTTCATATTGGAAAGTAGTATAAAGTCGCTGTATTAACGTAATGACTCTGCATGTAGGAAACTACTTAAGATTTAAGTATTCTACAGGTAGGTATAGTACATATTTCATAGAAAAATGTTTCTCGATCCTGCAAAGTACTATAAATGCAATTAAAATATGCTCCATATGGACAAAGTACACTCCATGTAGGATTGTTCTTACAGGCGAAGTACTTATCATGCTTAGAACGAAGTTACCTTATAGAAAATCTACATTCAAAATTAGAAAGTACTCGAAATGCAAATAAATTTGCAAGTATATCGGTAATATCCCCTCCATGTTGGCAAATGCATCCATGTAAAGAGAAGTAAAGTTGTCTTCATCCACAAAGACAAAGTTAAAATTTGAACATATTGAAGCGACGTTCATGTTTTTCATTGAATCCTTAAGTAAGTTAAGAGGAAATCGGTAGGAGTACCTGGGAGAGGGAGGTGGCTCGTAGGTAGAGACTGGGAAGAGCCGTCGGTTGGAGGCGTGGGGGTCGAGGTAGAGGACGGACTCGGAGTGGTGGCGCTGAGGAGGGGGCACGCGAGCAGAGTGGGCGATGCTGGCGAAGCTGCTCACGTCAGACAGGGAGCCGTGCCACTTGAGCGTCTCGCTGGAGGAGCCTGAGCTGGCGGAGGACTCACGACCACCAGTCTCCCCGCCCCGCCGAGACCTGTCGCCAACCCAACTCTTTATACATACTCTTATGAGTCTATTAAAAATATATGTCATTAAACTTGACAAACTCCCAGCAATATATCAAGCAAGCATATGAAACTGAAAGCATCGGCTTTCCACCCCACTTCATTAGAGCATCATTCTTCATACTCGCAACATACTGAGTAAGATGAATGTCCAAAGCCTAAGTTTCTCTTTCAGCTTCATACGTGATTAGTTCATTCATTCGTTTTTATCAGCTAAAAATTATTCATATCATTATAAATTAAATGCATGCATATATTATTAAATATTGGCATGACTTCAGATATCTATGCTGCCACAGATGAACATCTACTGATCAATATTAACGATTAGAGAAGAAGGTAACATCTTCACCTTGTTAAATAACGTCTTCGTAGGACTGGTTTTCAACCATCTTTCAGGCTGTTTGACCTTGTTCATCAGACTTTTTCCTTTGGACTGGTTTGTCTATCTCTTACAGTGTACTGTGATTATAGCGGGTTGTCATGTATTTATAACTATTCTGAGTATAAAGATTTCTGATTCTTTATAACTGCTATGCAATGGTTTTATAAAATATAATGTAAGAAACTTCAAAAGACGAAGTGAAAAGGTCAACCACCTAACACATGACTTATTTAAACTATTGATGAATTCACGGAAAACAAGTGTATAGTGACGGTAATGAGTGATACTGACACCTCTGAAACAATGAATATTTACTTGTGTCAAAATAACGGATACAATTTTGACTTGCAGCCTGTAATTACTGAAAATTTGATTCAAGTAGTGAATTTCTTCATCCGTTTCAAAGACTGAAGATAATTTACTATTAAGAAAATAATAGTTGTTCGTACATCATTAGATTTCTCAAAACATTGACCATCCATTGGTGAGATGAAGTGTGAAGTAACTTTTCTAATCATTTTAAACTTTCTTCAAAGAGAAAATCTAAGAATATTGTTAAGTTGGCAATGGCAACCTGTGGCCTGTGGCCCACATGCGACCCAACAAGTGTTTTTTTCCAGCCCTTGGAAATTATTTTGAATTCTGTTTAATATTAAAAAATCCTTTTCTTTACTTATCTACAAAAGCTCATTGGGACTTTTGGAAGAAAATTAAATCATTAGAAAGAGAGAGAGCTCAACAGTAACAAATGCTTTAGTTTTTTTCTTTATATGACGCTGCTGATCTTTTGAGGACTTTTGAGGACATTATCATTATAAAATAATGAAACATGAATAATACCTATCATTATAAGGATAAAAGAAGGTTAGACATTTTAATATAGCACAGTTTCTATATAAGTATTTATTCATTATATGTATATGTATATAAATATATATATATGATCAAACCATAATAAGAAATGGGAAAACAAGACTAAGATCTTTCAACCGTAACAGGCGGTCTTCGTCAGAGTCAAAAACCCAACTGTTGGGTTTTTGACTCTGACGAAGACCGCTTGTTACGGTTGAAAGATCTTAGTCTTGTTTTCCCATTTTTTATTGTGGTTTGATCATTGATTGTTATTTCACGTGTTTATGTGAAATCTTTATATATATATATATATATCGCCGCCCTGCCTTCTTGCGGGACTCTTCGCTCTTCACTCTTCACACCTCCTGATGACGACGATGGTCGAAATATCGATGTGAGTTATGTCTGTGTCTTTCTGTGTGTTTCCTTCGTTTTGAATTTATTTTATATATATATATAAAAAGATTTCACATAAACACGTGAAACAACAATCAATGATCAAACCACAATAAGAAATGGGGAAACAAGACTATGATCTTTCAACCGTAACAAGCGGTCTTCGTCAGAGTCAAAAACCCAACTCAGTTGGGTTTTTGACTCTGACGAAGACCGCTTGTTACGGTTGAAAGATCATAGTCTTGTTTCCCCATTTCTTATTGTGGTTTGATCATATATATATATATATATATATATATATAATCTGTATGTATCGAAATAACACAGAAATTACCATGCGGCCCGCAGTCACTTGAAAATTATATAATGCGGCCCTCGGTTCACAAAAGGTTGCCCATGCCACTTGTAAAGCATTATCATCTACCAGTTCCTTAATTTGTACATGAAATAAGTCAAACTTTTTTTTATTCTTAACAATTCTTTCGTTTATATATTTTATTTTTGGTTCATAAAGAAATAAAAATATTTTCAACGAAAAAATTTGAAAATTCATATTTCTTAAAATTAAATTATTCTTGTTTTTTTTTTTATTTATTTAACGTAAACTCTGGGTATATCAGCACGTAAAATATCAAATTTGTTTATTAGCTCCATTTTTTCAACTAGCCGACATAAAACTATAAAAATATCAGGAGCAGTATGATTGTACTTATTTATTTTTTAAATTTTCCTTATTTAAATGTAGTTAATATAATAAATAATTTATTTTTTATTTAGGGGTAAAACTCGACGGATAATCAAAAGTTCATTTAGGCCAATTTGCCAGTGTCCCATGACGCACTGTGTTGGAAAAATAAATTAAATTTTAATTTGCGGGTTGTGTTTAAATTTAAAATTAAATACAGTCAAAATTAAATTTAAAAACAGAATGAAATCTGGGTAACCAAACCAGTCATTCTGGACCGTAAAATAATATTTTTTTTTTGTTTGAAGTACAAAATTACTAACGGAGATGAATATTCACTTGCATGTCCTATCCCACTAACAATCCTAAAGACAGTAAAACGCACGATATGCAAACTAAAGTATGTGTAAACATGTCGCGACTGAGTAGTCTCATACAAACTTGACTGCAGTAACTTAGCCAATCGCTTTTGGAATTCTTTGACAGTATGGGACAAATATGTTCCTTGGTCTACAGAAGACTAAGAAAAAACTTGCTTCGTTTAGATTCACATGCTGCTGTTAATAAATATTTTATTTAAATAACTAAGAGACTATTACTTAAATATATGACCAACACTATATGAGAGCATTCAACCTACTACCTTACAACCCAGCCGAACTTTAGATTGTCAAAATTACTTAACTGCACTATAACCGTCAATAATATATAACTTATAACAAGTCTTCAGCTACTGTTAAAATTATATGTGCAAATCATATTTTTTGATATATATATATATATATAAAGATTTCACATAAACACGTGAAATAAGAATCAATAATCAAACCACAGTAAGAAAAGGGGAAAAAAGACTAAGATCTTTCAACCGTAACAAATGGTCTTCGTCAGAGTTGGGTTTTTGACTCTGAAGAAGACCACTTGTTACAGTTGAAAGATCTTAGCCTTGTTTTCCGATTTCATATTGCGGTTTGATCATTGATATATATTAACTATAGTCCTTTCTTCAAGAACGCCTTGAAATAGCCATACAACAATTGAAATAATGGATATCTATATTAAGTGAACCTCAATTATAATACTGTTGGAACATGGACACAGACAGGCATTTATGGAATGAAACAAATAATATTGACTCCTAAACTCATGGTTAAAATAAAATATGTTCAACATCTATTGAATTCAAAAATAATTGCATCACTCATCACTGATTTATGTATTTACTTAATAATTGAATGTGGTACAGTTATATTTAAAACATTCTTGAAAAGATTATTAAAGTTAATGGAAAATACAAGATCGAAACAATTAATTCATTGAACTAAACTCCAGCCATATTAGAGCTAAATAACTAATAATACTGTTATTATTATCTATTAGTAGATAGTAAGATATCTGTTATTTAATAGACAGTAATAATATTAAGTAGATATATTTGCATACAAGATTTTTTAAAAAAAAGAATGATTTGCTTAGTCAATGGTTGTATTAACTTTAGTTGTCCCTTCAAAAATGTTTTGATATAATTGAAGGCAATTCAAGTCATCAGTAGCTCAATGAAGAAACTATTAATGCCATTATTGCAATTAGATTTAATTTTTAATTTTTTTTAAAAAAATGAAAGCAGATAAGAGCCATCAAGAGAGTTTAATTTTATTCAATATAATTTTATGGTTATTTATAACAATTTTTTCTAAGAGTTGATATCAGTAAATTAGATCCAGTGGACAGGTAAAGTTATTTATAATTTATTTAATAAATTATGGCCATAGATTATATTAAGGCATCTATAAAAGAAAATCTAAGCAATAACTACAGTGTTTCAAGGACCACCCTCGTGAGAGCTGAAGAGATTGATTTAGAGCTCAAGAGTAGTGATCGTAAACAGTAATAGACGAATAGCAAGGAAGGGCCCCAATCTCGTGAGAGCTGAAGAGATTGATTTAGAGCTCAAGAGTAGTGATCGTAAACAGTAATAGACGAATAGCAAGGAAGGGCCCCAATCTCGTGAGAGCTGAAGAGATTGATTTAGAGCTCAAGAGTAGTGATCGTAAACAGTAATAGACGAATAGCAAGGAAGGGCCCCAATCTCGTGAGAGCTGAAGAGATTGATTTAGAGCTCAAGAGTAGTGATCGTAAACAGTAATAGACGAATAGCAAGGAAGGGCCCCAATCTCGTGAGAGCTGAAGAGATTGATTTAGAGCTCAAGAGTAGTGATCGTAAACAGTAATAGACGAATAGCAAGGAAGGGCCCCAATCTCGCCTCTACCTTGCCATTTTAAAACGGCTTCAAAGTCCCTTTTACGCCAAACCATTCAACTTTCTCTTTTTTTAAAGTTAAAAATCTTCAATCCATCATTCACCTTTTTAGTTTGATTTATATTACTTTTTTGTTGTCTCAGATTTTTATTGTGAAATTATTTTATGCATTATTACATGTACATGCAGTTACAAAAACATCGAAAATGTACATCTGACAGAGTTTCACAAATAAGTACTACTAAACTGATGATTTTTAATAGCAGTATTATTTATAGTACTCAAAAGTTTTTTTTAATTTTACTTGTGTACATAAAAATCACAGTTAACAATGTTGAAATGGGACTAAGATCTTTTGACTCCTCGTCAGGATCACATCGCTGATTCTGTTTTTACAGAATTCTGTTTTACACTGTGCGATTCCAACATTTACTTGATCAACTTAGTCCCATTTCTGAACTTCTTACCGCAGTTTAGACGTCGTTTAAAAAAAAGATCGAAATGTTAAAAAATGAATTTCTGATCCGTTCTTCTGTTATTATTACATTCTACTATTATTTCATATATAATTTAAAAAACGAAAATAATGTTAACTGCAATATAAAACAGGAAAATACCAAAACAGAAAGGGAACAAAACACTACGATTGATATTTCCAGTAACAATTCGTCATCAGGAGATGATCACAAAAAAAAATGGAAAAATTTGTTAAATATATATTTATTTATTTATAATATTAGTTGAAAAGCAGAGCAGATTCTGCATTCACGACTTTTTAAGCAGCTGTTCTTTTTTCATAATTACACTTCCATGTTGCAGAGGCAATGCAAATAGCAAATTTCCCAGTGACATTTGCATTGCCTCTGAAACATAGAAGTGTAATTAGGAAAAAAGAACAGCTACTTAAAAAAGTCGTAAATGCAGAATCTGCTCTGCTTTTCAACAATGTATGCTCGGATGAAGATCTGCTGCCAACTTACACAAATATCATAATATTAGGTATATTTATTGTACATGAGACTATGTACATTTACTTTATGATTTTATGTTTGGTAGCACTTCTCCCTTCATAATTGAAGTATTTTATTAAGTAATGAGTAACTCGTTTGCAAACCATTAATGATATCCAGAGTAAAAGACTTGAACTGTACTATTTGTATGAGTTGATGCATAAATAATTAGAACGGAGTGGGGCAAGGCGAGACCTGTCAGTGTAGGGGGCGGTGGTGGAGGAGTCGGTGCTGGAGACGTAGCTGTGGTAGCCCTCGGACTGGGCGTAGGACGGCTGCTGGCTGTGACTGACCGAGCCGCCCGGCTCCTCGAAGGGCCGCGTGTAGTACTGGTCGACCTCGCCCCGGCTGCTGCTGCTCAGGCAGCCGTCGCTGCCGTCGTAGCCTCCGTCGATGCTCAGCTGCAACAACACACACGTCATCATCCACACTTCTATCATTACTGCATCCCATGTACACCTTACTCAAACAAAACAAACCATTAAAACTTGATTCAGACATAGCTCAACTCTCAAAAGACTTCTGCTCCTTTCAAACCAATGATTTGAAATACGGCTCTTTATAGTTTACATTCACTATCATATTTACCTTCAATACTATAGTAAATGTGGTATACTTGGTTAACGATTCAATTGTCATGACTTCAGAACCTTGAAAAGAAAAAGTGCGGTCTTTGCACAATAATTGAACAAAATCTATCATTTAAATCAATCAATGTTACTTTCTACGACCTTAAAATTCCTAGGATACAACATCTATTACTCCTCTACAGCAAAGCAATGAGAAACTCTTGAGAAACACCCACAGCCCACTAAGTTTTGAATTTATATTTATTATATCTCTAAATTTGCTGACAGTGGTCGAAAATGCTACCAAGCGTCTTGACAAGTATGAATGAAAAACAGAGGCCAATGAATATCTCTTGCCTATATATTATTATTTCAATATGTTTTTTAAAAAAAAAATCTATTTTGTTTATTATATTGATAAAAACCTCAAATTTTAAAAATACATTGAAAAACTTGTCCATGATTGTACACAAGGTGAACAAAAATGAAGTTACCAAATACCAATTATTTATAGGAACAACCATGAAGACCACTTCAGCCGGTCATCTTGCGTTAAAACTGAAAGGAACAAGTAAGATTATTCACGAACCACTAGCCAGAAGCTCTTGAATACTTAGTGGAAAACTAAGAATATTGTATACATATTGTTTATTCAGTATATGTACTTCTTAGTGATTGTTTGAAACCTATAAACTTCATTATATAAACCCAATTTTATTTGACTCTGCCATAAATATTTAAAAATCAGTTTCAAGCCATATTTTTATGAGAACTCTAATAGTTTTCGTACTCCCAATTTAAAAGATTTAATTAACAAAGACACATCTATTGTTCAGTCCTTAAAATATCCTTCTTTAAACATGGATAAACCTTTTAAAAGTTTTTAAAAAGAGGTTTCAAAATAGCGACAGTTACTTAAATGTCAAATGTCATAAGTTTGCTATGCAGACTTGATAGATTTCTCCTATTTCTCGTATGAATGTTAGCATTAATAAAGAATCTTAGTAATTTATTTTTTTTCTTAATAAAAAAAAAGTTAATTGAAAACACGTCTGCAGAAATGAAGTTTATTGGTATTTACACAATTTTTTGTAAATTTAGTGATAAGATATATAAAAACAATTAAGACCTAAACAATCAGTTACTAAAGTTGATGTATCTAACGCGTTATTAGTGTAAATAAATAATTTACGCTTTACACAAGTCAGCTAAAATCATCGCTCACAAATTATCTATATTTTACGAAATATTATTAATGCTTAAATAAATTGTATATATCAATTTGTTTAAGCACTAGTAATAGTTTATTCAAATTAGAATCAATGTTAATCCTGGTAAGCGTAGAAATCTGTAATACTTTGATAAAGAACTGTATATGTGTTGGTTTCTTTGGTATGAGTTGGACAACTTCATGGAAATAGAAAACCTATTTCCATTTTTAACATTTATGGTTAAAAATAAATTTATAACTGTTGACTTTTATATTTATCAACAGTGATAGATTAAATTTATTTAATATACACTGACTCTATTTATTTTAAACTCTTACTGATTTATATCTACAACCGTTTTTCATTTCATTACATCAGATAATACAATTTTTTCAAAGAACAAAAATTCATTATCTATACAAGCTTTAAAATCAATAACTTAAAACTTTCTTTAAGATATAATAACATAATTGATGGTTAAAGTAAGTGCAACATATAATAGAGAAATAAATTAGAAAATTCAAATAGGAAAACAGAGCTATAAATTACAAGAGATAAACACTTCGGAAATAGTTAATTTGTGAATTCTTGAAATATAATTCGATTTATAATATTTTATAACTCAAAAGAAAACCTATAAAATTTCCCAGTCATTTCTATTATCTATGATTTTCAAAACTGTCTTTAGTCATACACTTCAGTCCTTTTTGATGTTTAATAATTTCCCTTCCTTTACATGCTTTTTACAGTTCTTTTTTAATTATCAGTAAAGACAGTATACACCAGCACTATTTCATAGATTCATTTAACTGGAATTTCAACAAATTTGAAGTTACATGACTACCACAAACTTAAATAAGTTTTTAAGTAAATAAAGAACATACATTTTTTAAAGAAAAGAAATAATAAGACTCATACTATTTATAGATGGGATATGTAATCTACATACACATACAGCATGCACATACCCTGGGTATATACATATATTGTGAATGTCTATGAAATTTTGTATATTTTATATGCATATACAACTTGATATACATACAGTTTGAACAGAATATATGATCTTTACGTGATATTATGCATAAAAAAGACTCAAAAAACATTTAATAAAAGTAAGTCCAAATCAACGAAGTATTATTTCCACCTTTTAAACACGAATACGGGTATAAAAAAATATAAATTAATAATCATTATTGCACTTATTACTTCCGACATGGAAAATCGATGGGCAACCGGTGATTTCATCCTATTGTACACATAATATTAATAATTCATTGTAAGACTTCAATACTTATTTAATTAATGCATATAAGCAAATAATTGATTAATGTAACAATTACAATTATACTTACAATATGGAACAATAAATAAAGTAATATGACGAACATAATATATTTCTATTTTATTAAAAACAAACAATCAAAATATAATTGATAAATGGCTAATTTCTAAAAACTTTCGTTTACTCTATACCAGGGGTTCTCAATGGAGGTGAAATTCACCCCCATTCAGGGGTAAATTTTGGCTTTTCAGGGGGTGAATTGTGACCACGGTAAGTTTCCAGAGTAAGGAAAGCTATTATAAATATTTAATTATAAATTAATACATACTATTTTGGAATCAATGTAAAGTATATATACTACCTTGGAAAGAAGAAGGGGTGGGGGTAATGGCTTTGTGGGAAATGGCGGGAGGGGTGAATGGGCCAAGGAACGCTGAGAACCCCTGCTCTGTACTAAAGAACTAGAAATTGTAATTTTTGGTACCAAGTAATGGAAAGGACATAAAACTATTTAATGTTCCTGCTACATTAGGGTGATTTCTTGCATGTGCGTAGCTCTTAACTATATGAAGCAAGGACTTCATTTCGTAGACACAATGCTCACTTTCCACTAGCAACATGATAATCACAAGGAACATTATGCGGTACTCCTCAGTATAGTGGTACAGCGGTACTCCTCAGTATAGTGGTAAACCACTTGTGAATGAATCTGCCTTGGAATGCTTCTATCAAACTAGCTCCTCTTCGTTATTTCTTACCAATGGCAATATGTACTGCTAACTTCATGAGAGTAGGGAAAAACAATAACAGCAAAGGGTTTGACTGCCCAGCGCCGCACAAATGACTGAGGGACACATGCTACATACTGGTAACAGCCTGAATGTATATCACTAACAATCTCGAATACATATCCAGTGTACATACTATCTTATCCATTCAATAATACAAAAATACTTAACCAATATCCTGTTTAATAAACTCATGTTTAAAAGTATTACATTTTTATGAACAATTAAAATAAAAATTTAATACTGATTATCAAAGTAATAATGACTCCATTTTAATAACTACTTTTTGTTTCTAACATCAGAAACATTTAAATAAGATATTAAATGGTAATGATTAGTATTTGGTGGATTTGATTAAAGCTGAGTGTACCTGGGAGAGATGCATGTAGGGTGTGTAGCCATCATCGTCGTCGTCGACGTCCCGCTCTGCCGAGGAGGCGGCGGGCGCTGGGTGACAGCAGTCGCCTGGCACTGCGCTCAGCAGCAGCAGTGACCCGGAATCCAGTCTGTCTTCCTTCTCAGAAGACATTCTGTCCTGGTTGCCCACGGTTCTTATCTGCACACAAGCACTTACAATTTAAACAACACTCATCAATATATATATATATATATATATATATATATATATATATATATATATATATATATCAATGATCAAACCACAATAAGAAAATGGGAAAGCAAGACTAAGATCTTTCAACCGTAACAAGCGGTCTTCGTCAGAGTCAAAAACCCAACTCAGTTGTGTTTTTGACTCTGACGAAGACCGCTTGTTACGGTTGAAAGATCTTAGTCTTGCTTTCCCATTTTCTTATTGTGGTTTGATCATTGATTGTTATTTCACGTGTTTATGTGAAATCTTTTTATATATATATGTACATAATCATCAAGAAAACAATCCACAAAGGACAACAAACGTTTCAGAGTATGCTATAGCTGCACAGTAAATAGAAAAACAAACTTACAGTTTCTAATTTTCGGTTTAAACGTCACCAGGAGAGAAAAGATAGGGACACCAACCATAGATAGGGAGACGCGTGTTCGCATCAAGAGAAGTAAGAAAAATAAACCAAGAAAGTGAAGAACTGAAGAATAAAATAATTAATATATCACTGTGTAATTATAAATATTACAAAATATAAAAAGAATTATATGTTAATTAATAAAAACTTAAGTAGTATAATTAATAAAATAAAAGGTTAAGTTAAGAATACTTTTCACAGTAGCCAGTACACAATAAAAAAAAGTAAAAATAGTTAAATTTGATAAATACAATAAGAAATAATAAAAAAAATCTATATAATAAATTTTAAAAAGGAAAAGAAAACAATGTAAAAAATAAACATAAATAAGCAAAAAATAAATAAAAACCATAAAAAACTGTAAAAAAAATGTTAATCCTTTTAAACAATTTCATCTCTTTAAGTTTAGCTCTGGTGTACTACGGGCGTTCAAAAACCAAATATGGTTTCTACCATTAAGTAGAAACCAAATATGCGCCCACTAGGAAGCTCATAAGGTGACGTTTTTACTTTCAGGGGAACTTGTCGTAGTATCAGTGACCTATAACAATTGTTAAATGTTAACAATTATATTTTTTACTTATTTTTTATTGTGTTATGACTACCTTTTGAAGTATTCTTAACTAAACCTTTTATTTTATTAACTATACTACTTAAGTTTTATAAGTGTCACTTTGTATCGGTCGGTGGACACATTCACATCTCTACTCCTGTGTTCCTCTTTCTTTTTGCATATCTCTCGTGAAGACGGCAAGACAATAAAAATGATACCCAGCCAACATCCTTTCACCAATGCTGCTGGTGATATGGTTTTAGGTGGACATCGTGGCCACGTGATATCATATCACTCCTGTACACTGTAATTAAGAATCCACATATTTAACAATAACCACGATATTCCCGATTATTCCTGACATTAACTGGTTTATACAGTAATCTGACTGTGTTAATGGTAATTTTAAAGAAAAATTAAGGCTCACATAAGCCAAGCAGCATTGAAATAAATAGTATTAACAATTTCCATCTTAATACTCGGTAATTTAAGGTTGTAACTGTATTCACTAGGACTTCTGACGACAGAATGATTGATTCATGAGTCTTAATTTAGCATGAAATTGTTTCTTTTATTTTTCTTTAAATAACATTCTGAGTGTTATTATGACATACTTATTGCAACAAACACTGCCAGGAATATAATATGGACCTGGCATAGTTATCGGCTTTTATGTGGTGCCTCACATGTCAAGGTTGGCCAGCTGGTTGAATATAGCAGCATGACTGCGTCAGAGAGTCAGTTATACATATAACTTGTTTTACCATATTCTGTTCTAATAATCGTTTTAGAAGTTATTCTAACAGCCTCTTTCTTATCTTTTAACATATAAGTATGAACGCCTAACTAGCAGAAAGAAATCAGAAAAATGACCATGACCTTTCAACTAAAACTAGCGGTCTTCATCAGAGTCGAACTAATACTGTTGTAACAAATAATGAAGACCACTTGTTTTGGTTAAAAGATCTTAACCATTTTACTAATTTCTTACTGCGGTTTAGATGCCCATTTTAGTTCATTTCATGTGTTATTGTGAAATCGTAAAAATGTGAAAATAATATCAAATTACAGGAAATATATGAAAATATTAAAATGCTATTATATGAAAGAAAATCTGTTTTAGAGTTAACAGTAAGAGAACAATTAAGAGATACTGTTTGACGGTACGTTATAACTGTTGTGTGACGTTGACGGAGATGGTAAAAGGCGACAGTATTTTTCTCTTTTTTTGAGCTAAGTGCAGGTAGTTGGTGGGACGTGTTTCACGGAGCTCGAGTGGTCGACGGCGGCGCCTGCTGTCGCACAGACAAGTGCTTCTGTCCGCTCTCACGACACTTTCTCATGAGCCTCTAATCTTTTAATGGCTTCTCTTGCTAACCATGGAAAATTTTACATAACCCTGTGAACAAGTTTATATTGGAGTAAAAGGAGAAAAGTATACCACCCTACAATATTTCAATACAGTCGATATAACAGTTTATTAACTGGAGAGTATAATACCGGAATTCTCTATCTGATGAAAGAAGTTGATTTATCTTTATGCAGAAATAAAACGCAGCAGATATTCAATGGGAACTTCTATATAAAAAAACAAGACGGCTTCCAAAAGACATTGCCAGATCGCAGGCTGTGACTAGTTTGCTCTTTATCACAAGGAACGACTACATCAGAAAAAACTCACTTCTTCAAGTGCTGAACAGACCATTTATCTCTACTTTATAATTATGATGAAGAGGTGGACTGCAAACTCGTATTCAATTTCGAATAGTTAAAACCTTACCTGTTCATAACTGATTACTGAACTACCAGGAAATTCATGGGCGAAGAGTTATCTCAGTAAAAAAACTGCTTTAATTCATCAAAAATAAGTAACAAAAAAATTATCAGAAATCCCTCCATTTATTCAATAATAATTTATTGAACAATTTCAATGCAATATCGATAAGATACCAATTTGTAATGAGTAACTTTGCTACCTTGAATTTATTTTCCTTTACACTCAATGGGCTACAGTAAATGTATAAAAAGTAATTCAAAATGACAGCAGGTTGCTTTTCTCAAGATCTTTGTTAATTTGAGTTTTGTGTAAAACTCAAGAAACTGTAATCTTCTTGACAAATAGAGTGGTTTAAAAAAATATATTACATGGATTTAAGTTATTTCTTCCTTCGTTACTGTTGTCAGCATTGCTCTCGTGTAATTCAGGATGCTAACATAGCTTTACTAACCCATATCATGTCAGATACTCCACAGTCTTGTACCGAAATTCTCTTTACAGTACATTTACCTACAACATCTTTCCCGTAGTTTACAGGAATCATTTCATGAAATATTTTTGCTATGCATGGGCCTCTTACAGTGAAGTGGCACATGGTAATGCTGAGGAAGTCACACTGTTCAAACTTTTCTCAATGCTACTGATCTTTGTCACATCAAATTATGATGAGCATTTCCTAATCCAAAAATCCAAAATAAGGAACAAACATATGACCATAAAAGAATTAAGATAATTCATGTATTCTTATAAAACTGTTTACCACTAAAAGTATTTGTAAGAAATTTACACCCTTAAAATAACATATAACAAATAAACAAGTGCCTCCTGTTAGTCGATATTTCTAAATTTTCTTAAAATACAAAATCTTTGTCGTCAAAAATAAAATGGAAAGGAAGTCATCAAAAGAATGTTATCATATGTCTGACTATTTTGAAGGGTTGTGAAGTAGCTCACTTCCACTCATCCAAAAGTACTTACTTAACAATTTAGGGCTTTTCATATCCCCTATACAAAGAACGACTGCTAAGAGCAAATGGACTAAAACATCTTTTGAATGCTGTATCTATATACAGATATATCTTTATATTTACATATAATATAAAATGGCCATTTGAATGTGTAGTATTGCTCTAAACTTATATAAAGTGCATTTTCTAATATCCTTATTCATACCAAATGTATTTTGTTTCTTCGTTGCTGTTATAACCAGTTAATCAATCAGAGAGGGAACACGAAGTGACCAAAATATGACCTCATGTTTGTAAATTATTGAAAATGTTTGATTATTAAAACTTGTTTAAGTGGAACTTTTTTCAATAATTTCAAAGTAGTAACTAACAGCACACGGAAGATCAATCTTAGATTGTAATTGCCCCTAATTGTGTTTTAAATCACATTTCAAACTATGTATCAAAAGTAAACAGAACATGTCATATGCCCGATAAATGACAAAAAAAACCTCTCTGTGAAACTCAGACCAGACAGGTTCACAGAAGTTTGAAAACTACCATTAGTGCATGATTACTTCTGCTAGCAAAATCTAACCTTTAACTGACAACATTGTTAGAGTGAAATTAGATTATAAGTTCAAACAATGAAAATAAAGATAATCCTATGTCTAATACCACCCAGATCAAAATACAACGATTTTAATTGAAAAATCAAGCAGACCAATTTAAAAAACTGCCAGTAATATGGCTCACTCATAACTTAACATTGTGTTACCTAATAAACGATTCGCACGTTCCTTCCCTAGAACAGCAGTGAAGACAATGTCTGCAAGGAAGAGTGATATAAACAAACAACGAAGTAAACAATATAACTCCTTTTTTTACTTCCAGTAGAGCTTTTTTAATGAAGCGTAGCATTCGATGTGAATCCCAGTTAGGAAAAGATATGACTAGAATTCGCGTCAGTATTTTATTAATCTATATCAGATTTATAGACGTGAGGTAATTGTTGTATAGAGCTAAAAGGAATTTTTTACAATAAGTAAATTAAAGAAAAGCAAGGCTAAGACAAACAGTGCGTAAAAGAGGAATGGTGAAAGGGCAAGAGGTTATGGTACCAGGGCAGCAGACGGAACTAAAGACAGGAACACGATTTAGAGGATCAGTGAGCAAGCGATCCGTCTCGGAGAAAAAGTGAATAAAAGCCATGGTGTGGAGAGCAGTACCATTACAGGAGTAGAGGTCTCATCGATCTGCCCTCACCACGCCTACTGCGCTCTTAATCAACTTGATGAATTTTAACAGAGCTCTTACAGCACCACCGTGACAAACTCTAGGAAGAAATCTACGGAAAACTAAACTTTATAGGACTACTAAGCTGCACCTGAGGGAACAAACTGAATCTTCTATGTCATTTACAAGATAGTGTTCAACAACATTCCACTTATAATTAAACTCACCTATCATTCACTTAATGTTATTTTCACATTTACGAATAGTTTTAATTCCTGAAATACTTACAAACTAACAGTTTTCATATTATAAACAAAATCAAACATTTTAATATCTTTTCTGAAGTATGATTCCAGCTACTTTTGTGATTTTCATAATTTTATTATGCCTTCATGAAGAATATGATTCATGTAATTGATTGTTCAGCCGAGTGTTTGTTGTATCCGTAGAAAACGCAATTTTTATTTTAACTAACCTATAAAAAACAAAAGTGATAAAGTTAAGTTTAAAATAAGAGGTAATAAGGGGAAAATGTGGGACGTTTTCTCTGAGATGTGTGGAAGAGAGTGATCGTGGAGAAGGGATGGCGTAAGTCAGAAGGACGGCACGAAGGTGGCCCGTGATTGCAGGGCGCCTTTCTCTGAGCCAACAACAGCTCTGACAGCCACTTTCGACGGGCCTTGGCAAAACGATAGTCATCGCATGTCAACACCTTTCTCAAACCTGTCTTCTTTCAGTACGGGTCCAAATATTAAACTTAATTACCCTTCAAATAGGTTAAACGGTCATCATTCAAGGTTGTCAGGAATAGTTGAGTCTAAATAAACCAAGCCTCTTCACCTCACTGTTTATTCAAATAAAAAATGAGCAATAAATAAGCTTTTCAGTTTTTTCTGGTTGCCACTTGTAATGAGTATGGATGTTGGAATCCTGCGCATGATTCTATGTTTGTTATTTGTGAATGGTAATCCTTGTGTGCGTTATCCCTGATAGAGAGAAATGAAATTTTTAAAAAAATATCTAAATTCGGACTTTTTTTAACTTCCGTTGATGGAACGCTTTCTGCACATGCACTAAAAACTTGACAACCGTAGTGCAGACCCGTTCTCATCTTTGAAGGGTAGAACGGCATCAGCACACACTTGTTGATACCCTCCTTTGCAACATGTCATGGCACATCCAGTAGTACTACTTTAAAAAGTTTAGACTTCACTAGTCACAAGCTTAAGTTACGAAAATGCAAAAAGCTCTGGTCATGAAGCAGATAAAGAAGTGGTATAACCGCTTCAAACAAGAACTACAGGTTCATAACAACGTCACTTAAAAAGACATATTTTGTTTTAATCCAATGGTATTATGCACCATGAATATGGAATAACCAACCAGAAATTGAGCTGTGAAAAACATTTAACTGCAGTCGCTCGTACAGCCAGCCACTTGATTCCAGTTTCTTGGCTACAAACATTTCTCTGCTTGTTCAACATTCTCTCTACTCGCTGGATATGGCTCGTTGACTTCCTTCTACCTGGGCGATAGTGGGATAATTTTTGAACGGACCCTGTGCAGTAGTTATTCCAAGTCTGCATTGTATTAGGTACCCATTAAAGGTGTCAGATGTAACATAATTAAACAAAAAAAAAATACTTCTTGTATAAGACTAAGAAATTCTATCAAATCTATCCGGATATGTATCGCCCATGAACTAAATGGTAGCAAAATAACAAACACTTGACTTTCTATTCTTGTGGAAATACAGAAGGCTTCATCCATAGTCTGGGTGTTTAGGGGCTTAAAATTAATTGTTACAATTATTGTGACAAAGGCATTTCAAACCAAGTATTCAGAACTATTGAAGATAAAAGAATTGTTTAAGCTAGCAGGTTTGAAACAGTTTTACTACCTGTGCGTCATTCAGCAATTAATATTCCTATGTGTAATGAGAATTCTAAAAATTTAAACCTGCATTTATTGTTGTAATATGGCACAAAAATGTTACTGGAATTTTTTTTTTTTTTTTTTTTTGATCTCAGGTAAGTTAAATATAATCAATTGTTTTAACAAAGTTTCACTTACCCATCTATTCATCGTTGAACAAAGCTTTAGTGTATATTGTTCATCCAGGAGTGCTTGTTTTTAAGCTTTATCTTTATATCGATGTTCTAAAAGATTTTTTTAAGTAATAAAACTGCAAACATTCATTTCCCGAAACTTGTGAATATTTTTAAGGACATTTTAAAGAAGACGTTCTAAAGGATATACAATAGTTTTATCCAAATATTTGTTTTTGTATCCCCATCAAACAATCAGACTGAACTTGTCGTCGAAGACTGCTGCAGTAAGACATACATACTGAGTTCACATACACACCCTTGGTCATCACTTAATTCTTACTGCATTAAATAATTTGCATTCAAACATTTTGCATGATTGACAGTTACAAGAAAATGTGACTCGAAACACTAAAAAAATTAACAATTAGTGATTTTTTCCACTATGAAGTATACATGAAACGATAAACTTTCTTAATTGGCAAATCAATCTCACTTGAACTGAGTGTGACTACATGAATTACTTCCAATGTTTCTCTGAAAAAGACCAGTTATTTTAGTTGAAAGATCTTAGTCCATTTCAAATTCATTGGTTTTAACAAATATTTTTATTTCACGTTTTTACTGCAAAATCCATATATACATATTAAGATAAAGCACAGTATTAATTCCTCCCTATTTTTTTTTAACTAAATTTCCTTATAAATCCCCTTCATTGTCAATAGTTTAACAGTATGAGTTGATGAATGCTTATAAAAAAGATTTCCCCATAGGATTAATTGCCATTTCGGTTGGTTCTGCTTAATGGCCTCATCCAAACGGATAATTAGGGTTTTGAGTCCATTAATTGAAAAATTTCAATTCAGCCATACTACCAATAATACAGATTCAATTAGAAAATAAAAATTAAAGACCTCAATATAAGCGAAGAATAAATATTGAATAGGTTTGATGTAAAATCTCATTTTACTAATTTATCTGTAATTGATTTTTAAGTTTTTTTCCCTTAATTTTCTCTCCCCCTAGCTACCACCACAAAATAAATTGTACAAAGAAAATTAGGTCTGACTATGGGCAATTTCAATTAACCACCACTCCCCTCCTAAGTAAACTAAATATACATGGAATTTTTTTAAACTTAAATGTTAGCAAAAATTATGCCTAACCTAGATCCATGGTTCCGATACACTAATTATAATTCATCTGTTCCAAAACTATGAATACATGTGCCAACAAATCAATTCACAATGGAAGAAATTTATCTTAAGTAATGTGTCAGGAATATTATTGTAGGGATCATAAATAATCATACCTTTATCTTTAAGCGGTAATGCTTGGAAGAGCAGCACTGAAGTGACTAAATAATGGGTAAGGTTGTTCATCAGACTTTGACAACCTCAGATTAACGCTGGAGTTGAATTCTTTATATTCAATAAACATAGCAGTTTATGAAAGGAATTAGCTAGGGATGTCGTTTTGATTAATTATTACATCTAAAGAATTGCTTGAGCGATAACAACCATGATCAAGAGGAAGGACGTGGTAAGACGAGTATAGTATGTATAAAAGTTCGATCTCTAACTGTTACTGCAATTCCCTTAAACGAGCAAGTCAACATTTGAGCTTCTTGAGGTGACTTATAGAACCTTATAACAACAGGTGGGAGATCTCTAGTTACAGTTTCTAGTAATTAATTCAGGAGCAATAACTGCTAATTACATTTTCATCATAATTTCTCAAAGTGATGCGAACCGCATAAATGAACAAATTAAATAAATTTATTATCCGTGACTTTCAGCAAGTTATGTCACGAAGAGTCAAGTTTTACAAACACAGTTTGTTGAAAACACAACAAACAAACACAGATATCATCAAAAAAACTTCATAAAACGACTTTTGGGACCTAAGAACTTGTAATTCCGTCAAAATCTCAACGATTTTTTTTATGATCAGTATACTTTACTTATAGTAAAGTAAAAAGCAAGTATTCACAATTAACTTCGCAAAAGTTGATATAAAAAAATCTTGAATGACCAAAAGCAATAATATTCGTGATACAGATATTCATTTCATATTATCTTACAATGGATTAAAAAACCTTGATTTATAGAAAACTAGAGATCATGAAAAGTGCATGAAAAAAATGAATTTAAAGTTGGTTATTCGGAGTGTAGAAAAATACTTTCCGAATTTAGTGCATTATCTTTTATTGTTAACAGATACACAACTATATTTGTATTAATTTAAAAAAATATGTACTTCGATTGTAGATATAATTTTATAAAGCAGCCATAAAAACTGTATGAATAAATTACAATAACATAATTGACAAAAGTGTGTAGTCTAAGGCAGTGAGAAGCTGGCATTGGATCAGCCAGTGAGCATGATAACGGAATACAGCCTTGCAGAAATTGAATCACATTATAGCACGAGAGCTCTAGAGAGCAAAGGAGTACGAAAAATCATTTTTTTTTTTTACAATGAGCGTACGTTGAATTGCTGCCATTTCACGCCTCGTTTGTCAATAAGCCGTCCATGAATATCCGACGTTTTTTTTTCATGGTATACAGGTATAGCTGTTGATTTATTACATGGAAATATGGGGGCACTGCACCACATGTAATTAAAAATGTAAGTTGAGCTGATGTGTTGAAAAGAATGAATCATAAGTAATCGACCCGTAAGCTAAGCTGGTGATGTTAAAAAAACCACAGAGCAACTTTGAGAGTTTAAAAAAAAAATGGATATCACAGAATGAAATCAAATATCAAATAGGATAATATTTGAAGTATTATCCGAATGCTCTTTTCCGATGAGAGCATTAAAAAAGAGGTATTGAGGACAACATCGTAAATAAATGTGGATTGCCATCATACTATCAGATGAAAACACTATTTTAAATAGAATCACTGCTACTTCTGCACAATGCTACTACTATGAGTGTGTAGTATTACGAGTCCAATGGGTGTCTTGTTTTTTGGTTATTAAACTGACAACACAACTTCAAATCATAACTACTATGCGACTTGTTAACTATTTGTAAGTGATTCTACCGTAAATCTAAAGGTAATAATAACAGTAGTTTTTATCTAATCTAACTAAGCAATTCAAATAAAAGTGAGTTTTATTTGGAAATTCCGATTATAAATCAGTCAAGAGTAAAGAATGCACGGCATTTTAATTGATCGAAAGAAATATTTGGCTTCTAATAAGAACAACACTAGGTTATAATGGGTGATGAAAATAAAAAAAAAAGAAGTGTTTTGTAACGGTGAAGAGAAGATGGCGAGTTTGGGGAGAGGTTTCATTAATAATAACCGACGGAGGTAATGAATTAGGCCTAATGAGGTGGACCAAGGGCCTTGTAAGGCAACAGCTCTAATCCGGCTGCCCGAGCCAGTCATCTTACAAGCTACGCCAACGCACTCGATAGCCCCAGTCTCCTTATCAACCCCAGCTTAGTCTATACAGTATCGTATTCACAAAATGTCTCTATATTTGATTTTTGTAAGTTCATTAGCATACATGCATTCATTGTTAAATGTCTGTAATGTATATCTAAACATATTTTTACACAATTGGATGGACTTCAAAGTAATTCTATAAGTAAACATGTTTTGAAACTCGCTCAAAATAAATTGAGTTTTTGTTTCATTTTTTTTTATCATGATAAAGTTATATCATACCCTTTGGAAAAGTATTATCAAACTTATAGATAATCAATTTAATGATTTCATTTGTTGTATTAATGCTACTGACAGTTTTTACTTGTACAATTGGGCACATCTATACATTTTCTAAAATGGGCCTTTATAAATAGGGTTTCTTTCAATAAATATCAATAAAATATCAATATTTTTTATACTCCTTATAAAAACATTCCTAAAAAAACTCTGCTTTAGTTTTCTTAGTCTTACAAAAAAAAAAATTAATCAAAGAGTCTCCTTTGATATTTCATAAATTAAAAAGTTATGTATGTCGAAAACTTGGTTGACATTTTTAAACATCATTAGAAGACCATTTGATATAAATATGTCGTATACCTCAAAAATATCGAAATCAAACTGTGAAATATCTTAACGAAATGGTAGACATCTTAGCCAATACGAGAAGATGAAGTCAAGATTAAAGACAGAGGATTCCTGTCGAAATGTACTGCCGTTAATTCATTTAAACATGGGACTGTACTATAACCACAAATAATACATATTATAACTTATCATTTCCTTTCTTTTCATAACAATTTCCAAACAGCAACCATTTGACAAAGAGCTGGTCATCTTCAGAGTTTATACACAAAAACGATAAACAAATAAAAGAACAACTACAACTCTTAAAGTATTGTACTTTTTAAACAAAGATTAATTAAACTTAAATAACATATCAATGTTAAAAGCCTGTTCTTAACAAAGAATCTTCTACTACTGTTTCAAAAATGTACTCGTACATTTCCAAGTTTACTTCTTAATTTTCATTCTATTAGTTAATTATAATCAGTGTAGGAAATTTGAAAAATAAATTGATCTGGAGACTTCGGCGGATTTATATCATTTTGCAAAAAGTTCGAGGGCACGTCATGGACCACACTGGGTGAGATAAAAGAAATTGATATTTTATTGATATTTATTGAAAGAAACCCTATTTATAAAGGCCCATGTTAGAAAATGTATAGATGTGCCCAATTGTACAAGTAAAAACTGCCAGTAGCCTTAATACAACAAATGAAATCATTAAATTGATTATCTATAAGTTTGATAATACTTTTCCAAAGGGTATGATATAACTTTATCATGATAAAAAAAAATGAAACAAAAACTCAATTTATTTTGAGCGAGTTTCAAAACTTGTTTACTTATAGTAAAGCTGAGTGTAGGCCACGCCAAAAAAATAAATAAAAAAGCATACCAACGCTTGGTCAAAAGCTTAGAGATAATCTTTTTTCTTTTTGTCAAATCGATGGTCTAATAAGTTATAAAATGCAAATAAAATGCATTATTTGTGATATTATAAAAAGAACAAAACACACATATGACTATGGATCCTAATAAAGTTTCTTTGAGTTCATTTCAACCAAACAATAAAATAAATTTCAGTGAACGTTGATGAAAATGGTTGATGAACTGTGTAATTAGGTGCACTTGAGTTGCGTGTAGGTCAATGAAGTTGAAGGCTCTGAATTTCAAGTGTCATTGTACAACTTTAATATAAATTATATCCTCATTTCAATAGTTGCTAAAATAGTAGTGTACTTTTGTTTTTGTTTTTTTTATAAAATCCTGGAGTACCTTAAGATACATTTCGTCCAAACATGTGTGTCCAGTTCTCTAGGATAAGCCCAAGGGCTCGTTTCAAACACAATCAACACTGTTGAGACGGAATTACCTGAAGTTACTCCAACATTTTATATTAAAAGAAAAGTTAAACAATTCTTTCTGTCTAAATCCAAAAATATCAAACAGTAAAAATCAATCTTATTTCTGTCATGAAAGTGAAAAAAAATGTAACAATCACTACTACTGAAAGACTATTAATTTTTCTTTTTTTTGTAAGAGATATTTTTTTCAATATTTACACTTCATAATACACACTTTGTATTACATGCTTCGTAATAATCTACTTTTGTTGTGTATTATTTGTTGATAATGTATTATTTATGTTTTTTTCGTTTTGTGAGACCACTCCAAAGGGTTTTTCCAGTGTGGCTTCTCTCCTCAAGGGAGTCAAATTTCCCCTTCTGATAATGACGATTGGTCGAAATATCAAACAGAGTTTTTGTAATGTCTTCTAAATGTTATCTTTTTGAGTTTGGTTTATACATATAGATATATAATCGATAAAAAGATTTCACATAAACACGTGAAATAACAATCAATGATCAAACCACAATAAGAAAATGGGAAAACAAGACTAAGATCTTTCAACCGTAACAAGAGGTCTTCGTCAGAGTCAAAAACCCAACTGAACCATTTGGGTTTTTGACTCTGACGAATACCGCTTGTTACGGTTGAAAGATCTTAGTCTTGTTTTCCCATTTTCTTATTGTGGTTTGATCATAGTTGTATGCAGATAAATTTATTTCCAGTAACGATATGAAAATTAAATAATAAGCATCATTTATAAAAGGCCCATTGAATATAATTTAGTTTTTGATTGTATACATATGTTGAAATAAATAAAACAAGTGTCTTTGTTTGAAGTTGTTATATTGTTGTTTTAAAAACAACACTTTGTTTAATCACTTTTATTAAAACTAGAGTTATGTCTGTGTTTAAGAAAGAAGTTGCAGGACATACGCTGGGATTGTTGTTGTTGCTGTAGACGTTGTTGTTGTTGAGTGTCAGAGCCTGCCCCGCAGCGTGTTTGGGCGAGCCCCTCCTGCCATAGCTGCAGTTGGCCGCAGCCTGCCCACTGCCTCCGGCCTCTCCTTTATCATGATTTCCGTTCACCAACTCCACTCGTGCCTATCAACAACAACAACTGTAGCCGAAATGTGCAAAATATTACATTTTTCTTCATCTGATTAGAAATAAAAAAAAAACTTGAAAAAATCAGTAAACAATTATTTGAAATGCTGAAATAATGTTTTCAATATGTCCCTTATTACTACCCACGTCACATTCATACTCACAACTAAAAGGAGTGCGCTTTAAGAAATGAGTCGCACTATGCTCACTTAGAACCATTGAAAGCCCATAATGTGATATCCGAAACAAAAACAACTACAATCTGAATTTCTTTTAATTTTTTATAACAAAGTTATATTACACTCACATACACTCACACTTCAAGTTATAATTAAGTTATCAAAAATAATAATTCACGTATAATAATATAATTATAATATAATTCACGTATATGGAGCATAAAACATTAAATCTACTGTGCAGAAAACTTTAAATATATTTTTAGATCTGATAAGGTAATTATAGTAAAAAAAAAAAAAGCAGTTCATATATACCCAACCAGTAGAAGATACTTGATTATAATATTATTAATTCCTGATATTAATTAAATTAAAATATTTGCACGTATATATAACCAAGCAATATTCAAATATCTTCCTATGGCCCAATTAGGAACAAGATTGCCGTTCTACATTTAAGCACCGTTCAGTTCAGAGAGTTAGGACTCTAATAGTCACCATCTCCACGCCGTAGCTCCCATCCCCTACCTAATCTAGGTCAGTCAACGAGAGGCGATCGCTGTCAAAGTGATTAGATTTCCGTCTTGTCAAGCAGAGGATAGACGGAAATGAAAGCACTGACTTCTACTGATGATCATCTACAACCAAATAGGCTGCGGAACGAACGCCAAACGTGTACTGATAAATAAAAACAAACATCTAAACTGCTATTAGGAATTCAGGAATGAGTCACACTCTGAGCTCTGACAAAGTCCAGTTGTTTTTGTAAAACTATCTTAATCATATATCCAAATTTGGCCTATATATATTATTGAAACACCCCACATTTGCCTCGTAACTGTTCTTACAAAATTACTCTAATTTCTGAAAATCTTTTCTTGACTTTTCGTGAAAACTATATAGCTATAAATAGCCAATATTTCTGTATTATTTCTGTAAATTTAGCTTATATATATTTACATATTACATATTTAAATTTAAATATATATATATATATGAACAAACCACAATATGAAATGAGAAAATAAGACTAAGATCTTTCAACCGTAACAAGCGGTCTTCGTCAGAGTCAAAAAGCCAAATCAAAAACTCAGTTGGGTTTCTGCCTCTGACGAAGACCGCTTGTTACGGTTGAAAGATCTTAGTCTTGTTTTCTCGTTTCATATTGTGGTTTGATCATTGATTGTTATTTCACGTGTTTATGTGAAATCTTTTTATCTGTTTATATATATATATATATATATGATCAAACCACAATAAGAAATGGGAAAACAAGACTAAGATCTTTCAACCGTAACAAGCGGTCTTCGTCAGAGTCAAAAACCCAACTGAACTTGTTTCACGTGTTTATGTGAAATCTTTTTATTTTATATATATATATATAATATATTATAATATATATATATACAATTAAATGAAACGGTCCAGCGGACTTTTTTAAATAAAATAAATTCAAAACGAAGGACAACACAGAAAGATACATACATAAAAGATGTGAGTTATGTCTGTATCTTTCTGTGTGTTTCCTTCGTTATATATATATATATATATATATATATATTCAAACCACAGTAAGAAATGAGAAGGATCTTAGTCTCTTTTCTGATGCTTTATTGTGATTTCAACATTTATTGTTATTTGACGTGTTTATTGTGAAATCTTGTTTGATATATGTATGTATAATATACATTCAGTTGAGTTTTTGAATCTGACGAAGACCACTGGTTAAGGTTGAAAGATCTTAGTCTTTTTTTCCCATTTCTTATTGTGGTTTGATCATTGATATATGTATATATATTTCTATATGTTCCTTTATCTACAATGAACTTTAGATAAACATATATGTATATATTTAGGATTTTGTCAAATAATGTAATCATGTATATTTATTAAACTGAATCATGTAAAGTAGCAGTTGAAGTAAGAGGGCGAAACGATTGGGCAGCGTTAGAAACGTGGTCACTGTCAGTGTGACAAATGACTGGTAGCTAAGCAGAGTCCGAGTGCAGACAGATGCAGGCTATCATCGCCTTTCTAATTGCACAACTTTAATCTAGGCTGGATCAGAATCGCATATCCCTTTCTCTGCCACAGTTTATTTCAACGCTCACGATTAATATAAATACAACTCTGTCAACTTGCGAAGCTTTCCAGACCTGCATCTGAAGTAACTTTGTTTCAAGCAATTTTTATAAATCAGTCCTACATCCCAAGCAACCAAAGCCATTTATATGGTATTTATATTATTACCAATACAGACATTCTTACTTTTGCTGTTACTCTTAACCGTTCTCCTCTCTATCTCGCTTCCTCATAGAAAACCGTGTCTGTTTCCAAGTTGCCATAAAACTTTGTTTCCTCGTTAGAAGTTTCTATTCTCTGTTAGTTTTCTTTTTTTTTTTGTAATTAAGTTGATTAATCCTATTAGTCATCTACCATCGGCTTTCCAGCAACCCAATATAAATCATGATCCGGTGATCATCTGCTGTTTACCAGAGCAAGATACTTCTTAAGGTGCTTCACTCCCTGTGAATGGTGATGGAAAGAAAAATTAACTCTCTAAACAGAACACTAACTATTCAATAGTAACTCTCATATACCCCTTTCCTCAGTCCAACACAATAGATGCTGCTGTCAGATGGTAACGAAAAATGAAGCACCTAAATCTTAAAAACGAAAATCCTGGGTGTGAAAAAAAAATAAATTACTGCAAAGAATCATGGAAAATCTCGTTGGGGGGGGGGGGGGGGGGCTGAAGCCTCATTCATACGTCTGCCTCCTATATCTGAGCCATGGGTCCAGCTGAACGAATAATTTTTGCATTGATTTTCTCTGGTAACCTGATGCACGCAATCATCTTGTCTTTATACACCACCAAAAGAGCGAAAGCAGTGATTGAATTCCATTTTGTTGCAGGGCGCGATTCTGCGTAAAGGTCTCGTTACAACATGTAGGGATCGTCAACATGTTGTTGACCGTCCGTCACATGTCAACATGTGTTGACATGTTGCGGTGTCCGTCATCTTTGTCTTAAGAGGACAAGGGTCACATATACACTTGAAATACTGGAGTCAAAGAGGTCCAGTACAATGAAATAAATAAGTAAACAGTACAAATACAAAAAGAAGAATTAAGAAAAAACTATAAACAAAATATTTGCGCATTGATTTAAGCCAAGTGTAGAGCGAACACTACGAAACCAAATATGCTCCTCTTCAAGGCCTTTTAATATCAACTTTCAAGGATCATCGGTTGAATCAACGAGAATTAGAAGACCGATAAAACGACCACTGAAGTTGGAACTTCTAAAGGGATTTTCTGGAAGACCTTTATGTTACCTTACATGGTGTGTCCTCGTTGTATATAAAACATGATCTTTAAATATATTCCTACGCCCTATTAGATATAATTATGCCCATTGCATAATAATAGCATTTCAATTGTGTGTAAGAAAATTTACCGATTTTCTAAAGTTAGAGGGGACACTGCACTTGAAGCATTCCGAATGACAGAGCATTTCAATCGGCTCCACAGGGCAGGATTACGCCCACTGATACCAAAACTAATCTCTCCAAGCAGGTTTCCAAGGTCACAGAGAGCGAACAACATGCTCAAAGACAACCGGAGTATTATATAAGGTTTTGATAGACTTTACGTAAGGAGATGTGCAACTTTTAAAATATTTCAAATTAGAAAAATATTTGTTAGTCATTATTCTTGCGTATAATCAGTTACATTTATTTGGTAACAAAAAGCACCACTCTTTTTTAATTACTTCATAAAATTACTTAATTCAATTTGTTGAAAACATTCAGATAATTCACTTCGTAAATTAAATTTAATTTTATTCATATAATTTAGTTGGAAATTATGATGTAATTTACTAAGTTTATTAATAATGTGAGTAATTCAGTGTCTTATTATTTTTATGTACTTTCAATCAGAATGTGTTATTAAAAAGCATACTATTCAGTTTTCTTTCTATAATGATTAGATCTAAAAATATGAATAATCCAGTTTATGATAACTATTCAATAAATCATGTATTATCTATTTACTAAAACATTTAACTTTTCTCTATAAAAGAAGGATCAGTTTACTAATATTAATCCTAATACATTACTTAATTAAGCTGATGATATAGATTCTCAGAATAAACTCATGCAGAGATCCTGATAAAACTGAAGCTCCAGAAGAGAATAGATATACTGAATGTACTGATGTTTTTTATTATCTGCAGTGAGTTGAGCATGAAAGAGAAAGCTTTTACAATTAATTTAAAACAAATTTTTATGGAATGAAATTGAATTGAGATACCTTCATGCTATCAGAGTTCTGACATCAGCAGTTAGAGAAACATTTTAGTTATCAAACACTTGATTCAGTCTTGTTAAGAGATGTTTTCAAAAAGAGGCCAAAAGCATCCAAAATATGGAAATTCTGGTTATGAAAAAAACATTTTACAAAAAAAAAAAAAAAAAAAAAAAAGCGAATACATTCCAATCCGAAGACATTAAAGTGAGTGTTACATGTTTGTGAAGGAGGTAACAATAGACATGCAAGAAATGAAGAACATTACTAACATTCCTTTGCTTAATGACACATTCAGTTTTAATACTTCGTTTAGAAAGAAAAATCATAATTAATTTAACTGACTACGTTTATGACCCTTCAGATATAAAAAAGTAACCTCTTTCTCTTGATTCGGAATGCTTGAACGATAACCTATCACATATTACTACTGTCGTAACTGAATTCAATGAAAAGTTGTCATCTTTCATTGCATAAGTCTATTGTCCTCTAGAATATGACTTCTATTTAAGTTTCTTAGCCAACATGAATCAATTTTCTAATGCAGTAATCTCTTAAAGATTAAACAATATATAAAGAATATATTTCTTAATATATATTAATAAATTATGCACAAATCTTAAAAGTCATACTGAATACAGGCCCATTTTTGCATATTCTCAGTACTTCCAAAAAATTATTACCATAAATGATGTTTTCCAGATTACTGCGAAAAAATAACTCTACCAGTTGGTTTTCCACGTAACCAGAATAATATATGAATTAAGTATCTAAGTATAAGTTACAAATAAAAATGTTAGTCGGAAGTTTATTTTATTTAGCTTAATACAAAAATTTATTATTACAGACAATAAACAAAAATAACATCAAAGAAACGCATGGAAATATCGTAAATAAATGGAGCTACTTATTTACAAATTTTCAAAAAAATTTGAAAATTTTTTTAAAAAAATTCTGTCATCAATATTATTTTATATTAAAGATATTTACTACTATATTCCTATAAATCTCACCTTAGAACTTCTTATATCATCTCCTTTTCTGACAATTTTAACGAATAATCAAAAAAACCAAAACATGTGTTTAAAACATGTATAAAAACTATTGCAGTATAAAAAAAATTTGATGTCTATGAGGTTAAACATTCAATAATGAAATAAATGTCGAGCTACACTTTTAAGATAAACATGTATTCAATTTGGGAAAGAGGGTAATGTTTCCAAACCTGAAAAGAGATAAATATTTAAATTTAGAAAAGTATTTTGAATTCAATTCTCAGATCCTAAAAAAAACATTTATCTCTTTTGGAATAAAAAATCAAATACTTGTATTTGAGTAATCAAAAAACAACAAATTATACCTTCTTTCATTTTGCAAAAAATGTTTCTAATCACTTCATTTCCATTTTTTTGGTCTACAAATATCAAAAATCTATTTAAATAAGGAAATATAGATATACAATTTTAAACTCTAATTGCGCTATAATTACCTCTGAATTGTAAATTCGCTCAAGTAATAGAAACTTATTTAAAATTATACGGAATAATTAATTCAAGAAGTAATAAAATAATTATTTAAATTTTTCTTATTACAATTATTTAAATTGCTTTTATAAGTCGCGGGACTTTTTTAAAGAGAATTTTTTTTTCAAGAAGAGTGGAGTTCTTCTTTTCTTGTGTAGTAAATCATTAAGAACTTTTAATAAAACAAAATAAATTTAATAACATTTTTTTAATTTAAAGGGAAAAATTATATTGCTGTTTAAATTATATTATTTGATTAGAATTCTAGACTTATATCGAAAATTAAAAAAATCTTGTTTTTCATCAAAAAAATACAAACCTATGATTTTGCAATATCTAAAATAAATAGATTAAGTATATTATGTGAAGCAAAGTAATATTCGAAGTTTTGTAACAGTTTTCTCAAATATAACCAAGGAAGTGATCATAGTTGTTATAGGGACTTTGAAACAAAAAATGGATTAATGACGTACAGCTGTTCAATTTTATCAACATTTGTTATTAAATTAACATCACTAAAACCAAGTAAATCTATTAATAATTTCAATTTATTAACTTAATTATATTAATTTCTGGAACTAAATGAAATGTGTAGTTTGACAAATAATATTTCAATGAGTTAGATGAAAAATGTTTATAGGACTGCTAACCCATAAAGCATATCCTTAAATATCTTTAATGTTTCAAAGCTTTTAATCACAAGAAAAAGTTAACTGAATTATTAGAATTCAATTAGTTAGAGAAATAGTATATAATTTTTTTTTACTGATCAATAAACCTTCTGTCACTACTGGCAGATAAATTCATTAGAAATATGAAACAACTTTCTCGAGACTTCTTTACAACATGACCTAACCAAAAAAAAATTTCAAACAAAATGAAATTTCTACCGCTTGATTTAGTAGTGTAGAGTACTTGTTTTGGACGTTTTGAAAATAAACAAACGTACATTCAAAAATATTGTTTAGTATTGTCTTAGAAATTACCTATCAGTGTGATCCCTCATAGCTTACTTGTATGTACATAAATTATTAATTTCTGTTTTTTAATTCAACATAGTGAGTTGTTTGATATTCACTGCACTATAAAAAAAATTGTTGATCTGTCCGTAATAGCTGAAAGTATTCATTTTCAATTTAAAGGTAACTAAATTATCACAAAGTATACATAACCTCCCTAATATATAAAATTCAAGGTTTGCGAGTAATTGAGCTAACTGTTTAAAATGAAAAGTTCAAAAGCTATCAAAACAGCTAAATATCCCATTCTTCAGACAAATAGAAGTTAGCAAAACATAATAGGCAATGAATGTTGGAGGCTACAACCTTGGCATTTAATTAGAAACAGACTCTAAGAGGAACTAAGCACAGGGTCACTGGGCTCTCAGTACACTTTATCAGTATAATACAAAAGAAAACAACTTTTCATTAAAACTCTTGATTAGTTTCTAATCAAGTAAAAAAAAATGTTGTTTTCATAAACATAAATGAAATGAAAACCGACCTTGTTTTCGTATGTTAGTTGAAATAACACTGACGAAGGTGTCAGGCCGTTACATTTTCTTAACAGTTTACGTTTACGATACATGCATAGAAACTTAATGTAGGTCAACTAACTTGAAGGTATATTTGCTCATGTATTTTTCAATTTTCGTATCTCCGGTTGATGGCCAACTCACTGACAAATAGCCTTTTAACTTCATTTGGCAAAAAAAAAAAACCCGCGACTGCACACCAAGAGGACCTTCTATTAAGCCGGACAACATAGATAATGTACGTTAACAATGCAATAGGAGCGCCTCGAGGTAGATGTGCTGATGTAATTTGACGATTCTTTGATAACGCAAGGCCTGTAAGCGCTACTTCTCTATATACATTACGTATAATATTCCTTCTAGATTAGCCATTAATGTCATTTTCCAAGAATATACTTCACATAATTGAAAACTCAAACTCAACGTTACCAGCATCACTAATCTTTTAATAAAAACATATGTAATTGGTCATATCTCTCCAATATCTAGCACTATCACACAAACACGCATGCATGCACTTACATATATTATTATTCTTTTGTATTTTATTATTTTTCTTCTATACTTTTTTTAATAATTATTTTGTTCTTTTCTCATTCAGTTACGTTTTTTCTTCAGTTTTTTTACCTTTTGGTTGATTATGTATTTGTGTTTTAATTTTTATTTATCTTAATATTTATTTATTATAATCTTATTATTTCGTTATCTTATTATTGCGTAAAGTGGCATACAGTACAACTAATTAAAATAGTGATACTCTGTTCGCAAAGGATGGAAAACAAAAGTGCAGCCACGCATTCCTCTCATCAGCTGTTCCTTGTTTTCTACTTTAACTTCAGATTTTGTTTTAACTTTTGTTTCCTTCTTTTTGTTTTGTCATATGTATTTATTCTTCCATATATTATTCCTACTAATACTGTTCTTCAACTTTTAAAGTATTCTGTGCATATATATGAATATATGATCAAACCCCAATATGAAATGGAAAAAAAGGACTAAAAAAAAACTCAGTTGGGTTTTTGACTCTGACGAAGACCGCTTGTTAGATTGAAAAACTTAGTCTTTTTTTTTCTATTTCATATTGAGGTTTGATCAATGGATAAAAATCAATGGATATTGTTATCCATGTTATCAATTGATTGTTATTTCACGTGTTTATGTGCAATTTTGTTTTATATGAACATATGCAGATGTGTCACAATAAACACATATCGCTCTATAATGAAGGAAATAATCCCTAAAAATAGTAACGAAATGGAAATAGCTTTCTAAGCCCTTTCAAAGGTTACCCGTATTCAAAAGAACAATTAAATCGAGGAAGCAATAACATAGACTTTACTCACAACTAATTAATATCTAATTTTTCTTAATATATATATCGACATAAATTTACTGTTTAAATCTATTATTGTTTTTAATATTACTGCCTGAAATTTAATAGTAGTGTCCGATTTGGATCCGACTTTTCGTTCGAGCTCCATATACATAAAAAAACATTACAGAAAACTAAACGAAACAAAATACTTCCAACGAACAAAATTTGATTAAAACTTGATCATCAAAAGTTCATATGTTAACTTTTGATATCAAAATATCAATAGCAGTAAATATTTTGTTCGATGGTTGCAATTTTCTATGTAAAAAGTGAGGCTAGAACACTAATTCGGGATTTATATATAATATATATATATATATAAATTAAATACCACAATAAACATAATATATTAATTAATATGCTTAAGGCCTTTCGTCACAACATCATCAGAGAGCTAAATGAAACAATAAAAAAAAAATTCATATATTATATCAAGAGTTATATTTGATTATTAATTTATATATATATATATATTGTTGAAAAGCAGAGCAGATTCTGCATTCACGACTTTTTTAAGTAGCTGTTCTTTTTTCCTAATTACACTTTTATGTTGCAGAGGTAATGCAAATAGTAAATTTTCCAGCGACGTTTTCAGGCAAACAACATAGTCCAAAAACTACTAAAATTTTATTCACTACTTACTTAAGAATATAAGAATAAACACAAGCTTTCGACCTTGTAGGTCATCCTCAGGCAGAAGAAAATAATAAGACAGGTAAATAATAACTCAAAGTAATAAAATAACAGAATATGTCTAGAAATACATACATAAGGATAACAATATAAAGAGGTAATATGTCAAGGTGGCGCTCCTAGCGCCCGGGAGGTTAACTATCTGTCACTTAATTTAACTTTATTGCCAAAGCTATATACGTATTTGACAGGAAAATATCTATAAAGGATAACAAACGTTCCACAGTAAACTGTAGACACAGTGGAAAGAGATGAACACGCTTACAGTCTCTAATTTTTGGTTGAACCAAGCGCACTTGCGAAGCGATGGTTGGAGACCAACACTGTTGTCTTCCCGGTTCAAGTCAAGTAAGAAAAATAAACTAGGTATAAGTGAAGAGCTGAGAAATAATAAATAAAACTAAAGAAAATGAGGAAATATACATAATTAAAGCTTAAATAATAATAATAATGAAGAATATTAAGAACAATATAACTGACACTGAAGAAAATCCGGGAATATAAATATATAGATAATAATGAAGACGATTAGAATAAATTATATGTAAAACTAAAGTTGTATAAATAATTTAAAATAAAAGCAAATAAATGCCAAATAAATCAGATCTAAAAATAATAATAAAAAATAAAATAATAACGATAAATATATTTATTAATAATAATAATATTCATGTATTGATACACATATTATAATACGTATGTCAAGTTCTTAGTTGACTTGAATCGGGCACGCGTGTGTCCACACTGTTGGTCTCTAATCGTCGTACAGTGGGGCAAAAACCCAAAATGCTGGGCAAAATATGAAAACGTTATCCAAATTAAATGAAGCTTTGTACACCATAGTGTACAATTCTGATTACAATTCTGTTGTCAAAATTTCAAAAAACAAAATGGTGTATTCAGTATGGCAGATTAAGTCTTAAAAAAATTTGAAAAAACGTTTCATTTTTATAAAATTTCATATACATTGTTTAAATGTTAGCTTAAATAAGCATAATGTCAGATCTAATATAAGGGGATTAACAATTAAAAAAAGTAAAAAAAAATTAATTTTCATATAAATTTATGGATAAAAATCCGGTGTAAGAAATTTCTAAAGAACGAACAATAAAATAAAACAAATATATAAATGAAATAATAATAAATAAAAATAAATTAAACAAAAATTATTTGCCTGTTAAACCAACTTTATCATTACTCTCCATGTATAGACTAGTGGATTCTGAAACTATACTATAATATAAATTGCATAAGCCATTTATATTTCATAAAAATGATAATAGTTTTTAATGAATATGTATATAATAAAGTTATAAATAATCATAAATAGTAAATAAATTAATAATACGTAATTCTTAATTAATTCAAACTAGAATAATAATAATTAAATTGAAATGAACAATTATGAAATAATGTAAATAGTAATTAAAATTGTTTATATTTTTTTTCTATAATAAGAAACTTCTGGAATTTATATATTTATTAGCCGTGAAAATAGACATCCTGGGGGACCTAACTATCTAGCTGCCTAATTAAAATTACTTCATTAAAAACTTGTTTTTTTGACTTTTGACCAGTTTTTCGGGATTTTGCCACACTGTGCGTCGCTTCCCATGTGTGCTTGGTGTCCCTGTCTCTACTCCCCTGATGACGGTTGAACCGAAAATTAGAGACTGTAAGTGTGTTTGTCTCTTTCCACTGTGATTATAGTTTACTGTGAAACATATATATATTTGGGGAACAGTTCTTCGTTGATATATGCGAGATTTAATTTTCAATCACATATGGTGAGTTAATATACCTAGTTCCTGGTGAATTTAAAATACTCTTAAGAGATTTGGAAAAGGTATCCAAGAAAGTAATTAAAAAAAACAATAGGCAAAAAATTCAGTATCATATATATAATATATATATATATATTAAAAAAATATAATATAAGTTCAATATAGACAAAGAAACATAGAGAAATCAAAAGAACACACTTACAGTCTCTAATTTTCGGTTTGAACCGTCTTCAGGAGAGATAAGAGAGTTAAACCAAGCGCACTGGTTCAGAGACCATATATATATATATACTAGAATTATCAAAAGAACAAACAGACAAGAAATCACTGAACTCACTACTATTTTTCGATGTAGTATATGTACTATATTCGATGTATAAAATATATAATATATAATATTATAATATATATATATATATAATATATATAATTAGGAGAGAAACAAAGAAAATCACTACAGAAACTCACTTCGATATTTGGACATCCGTCGTCATCAGGAAGAAGTACTGGCGTTGTGAAGCAAACCTCAACTCATATATATATTATATATAATAAATAAAAACTATAATATAAAGGGTCATATAAAATAATTCTATTTCATGAGTGAAACAGAATTCATTCATTGAAACAAAAATTTCATAAGTCATGTTTTATTTTTTAAAGCTTTCTGCGTAAATTAAAGACATAGCACACATGTTATTTTTTTTATAAACACATGTTATTATTATAAAAAAAAGTATATACAATTGCATTATAAAAGATATATGATGTAAACAGCACAAAACTTTCCAGAAACCTTAAAAGTTCTTTGACAACGAGCTAACCCAATTGGGAGTTTAAACATTTCTTTTTTAATGTTTTTTTAAGTTTGATTTTTTTTTGTTATTAGACTTAAATTTTACTATACTTTTACTGAGACATTCCTGCGTTTATATTTCAGTTTAAATAAAGATGAACCTGATATACACTTTTATTTTTCCACGATACATTCTAAATTCTCATAAAAATGTTAATATTCATACTATTTTTAAAAAACATTTTTAGATGTTAGTTGAAGTACAAAATGATTAGACTAACGTTGGCAGAATACTGAAGAAAGGATAGGACGCGGATCAAGGCGATGGCTTTGAGATTGTGCCAGATGCCTTCGGGAATATTCTCACGGGCCGACCTGCAGGCATTCTGTTTAAGTATTCCTCACCAGGATCCCCTCAACCTCAACCTACCTCATTCCTTCCTATTTCTCACACACTTCTCTCTCTCTCGCTATCTCTCTTCAACAGTTCATCGTTTCTTTCTTTTATTAACTTTCCCAAACATGGTATAAGTGCGATATTATGCAACATATCTACTACAGAGAAATATTCATGTTTTTTTCTCAAGTCTGTAACTTTATTCCCGCTACTAAAATATTTATACAAAGATCAATTTCGAATACAAAAACTAAAATTACAAGTATATTTACATTATAAAAACTTGGGTTTTGGTTCTTGTTTTTTTCTTTTTGTAATGTATTCATTCATATATACAATCAAAAAGACAAAAAAAGCTGTATTTAGACCTATGGTAATAAAATTCATTATAAATAACTTTATTTATTTAATAAAATTATTGCATCACATGTAAGGGTAAATAAAATTGACTAAAGAAAAGAGCTATTTTAATTGAGAGTAACAAAAGGAAAAAGGTTGCAAAGGAATGGGTGATTAAAGGACATTCCTTTAATGTTCTTTAATCGCGAATGGAACAAACTTGCTATTTGAAACACACTAGCACACTAATTTCTAGAGCTCAAAGTAAGTAAATTCTAATAAACCAATATTATGAAAATCCGTCTAATACTAAATAATCACTAACAAACAACTGAAATAACTCATACTTGAGGGTTTATAAGCACAAAAAGCTGCAAACTCACAATCCTTCAAATCATTTAGAACAAAATACACGGCATTAGATATAAAATCAAGTAAAATAATTATTATAATACCTAAAGTCTTTCAAATAATTAATATATATTTTTTACATATTTCATTTGTAGAAAAAACTTATATTTTTTCTATTAGTATGCTAAACCAAGCCTTTTAACGTTATAATTTATAAATGATTTTTAAAAATTCCATTTAATTTAATATAATCTATAATATTGATAACGAACCATCAAAATAGATATTAACAATTTCTTTTTTATTAACTTTACTTACTTTAATTTTTTTATGAGTTATCTCAAAATGTCAAATACGAATACACTCCTAAAGTTTTCCTTCCACTTCTTTCTGGTAGCAAATATCGATCAAAATTTAAAAAATATTACACTTTATCTAGGCTTGAATTAGAAGTGTTCCAGCCAAAGTTCTACATACCCAAACACTTACAGAAGCTTTGAGGAGATATGCAGTAGATATCTGCTGAATAAATCATAACTCATGTTGTTAATATTTAAAGAAATAATCTAAATTGTACGAATATATTTTGTAAATATACACGCTGAGATACAAATAAAAGATCAGGAACATTATATAAACACCTTCACAAAAACTGAGATTTATTTTTGTTTTTTTTTATTTGAAATAAATATTACCTTTTTTTCAATTTATATCCTCGCACTATTGAATATATTAACTTTTTTAAATTAATTTTAGATGTTTAAACAAATGTGTATTCTTTTTATTTAGTTATAAAATTAACTAACTTCTTTTGTAATTAAAATTAATAACTTCATTGGAAACATTTTTCTTCCTTTGTTTAATTTAAAAGAAGAAATAGCTTTCCCGTTTTTCCCTTTCCGTTTGTAACACATTTTGAGACTGTTAGTGTGCCAAGCTGTGCTAGAGATCTTTTACTTTCTTCCTGTTATCTGTTGTGGCTCTTGCTCATTCCCTCTTCAATCTGATAAAGTGGTTTTTGTTGGATAACTCCAACAAAAAGAGTTTTTTCACTCTTTTGCTTTTTTTTTTCATATTCCCCCCACTCCGCCTTCTTGTACCATTCTAAATGATTACATATATTTTTTTTAATTAAAAATAAACTTCTACTAACTACCACAACGCCATTAATCTTTGACCCTAAAATCAGAATGTGATAATCCTGAACACCGCCTTAAAATGTTGACTTAAATTAAAGACTAATCTAAAATAGATTATTTTCCTTTAATCTGAAAGACGGTTATTACTGCAGTCCTTTCAATAGCATGTGTGTCAAGGCTGTGGATTGCGATCAGATTCAGTCAAGAGGTCATGCCTCTGTGTGTTCCTCCGTGTCTTTACTGCATTCACAAACGTGCACACTTTCATAACACTTTTTAATCAACCAGGAAATGTCTATCAAAACCTGTTATCAGTTCACAATTACAACGCAAGCTTACACAAGCTTATGATTGTGCTAATAATAGAATTGAAGCAAAATAATGCATTTTGTGAAATTGATTTTGCTCAAACTTATAAAAAGAAACTTATAAAAGAAAAACAACTGAGAAACTAGTTTGAGACTAGATTCAAAGACAGCCCATGCAAAGGAGGTCGATTGAATGGTGTACTTGCCCTTCGTCCTCCTCTCACCTGATGACGGTTGAACAAAAAATTAAAAACTGTAAGTATGCATCCCTCAGTTCAGTATTTTTAATTTTATGTTTGATTTTTTATATATCCTTGTAGAAATTTTACAATAAACAAAGTCGCTCTGCAATAATAGATTTGACCACTTATATGTAAGAAATAAGAGAAGAAATTAATATTAGTTAAATTTTTTTTTTCTTTTATAACTATGATGATTTCTTTGAAGTGTATAAATCAATTGAGATTTTATCATATCAATGTGATTTATATAATGAGAGGAATTGAAAATTAAGAATTATAGCCAGTTATCAAGCTGAAATCAAACTTTTTATATTCGGCATTCGGTAACAATTGAAAAATCACCTGAACTCACCTATTCTAATTCTTAATTTATTGTAAGCATTTTCCAGGGGTATTATATAACAAATGTGCGATATTAAAACATACCAGATAGTTAACTTATTCACTACAGTGGAAAAAAATGTGATTATGTTATCATTTTATAAAATTATAAATATAAAAAGATAATCGTAAAGTAAATATCTTTAAAGTCAATAATAATTAGACTTACATTTGAAATAACTGAGCTTTCAGTTTTCTTCGAGTTTCCAGTCATCGCTCGCTTTCGTCCATAGTTGGTGGGCTCTTTCTTGCTTTCTGCCTCACTCCTGAACAAACAACACATTGTTAGAATTTTCAACCAAAAGTTTTATTACAGCCCCACTGTACATATTAATATCACCGGACAGTTCATTACCTTGAAAATTGCCTATTACACTTGAATTAAGTTTACACTCAAGTATTAGGTTTGTATAGAAGAATACATCAAAAAGAAAACTTAATAATTTATGTTATTTTGTGAATATTCGTCCCAAATGATCATATTTATTTAACGTAACAATTGGGGGGACATATAAACCAACAATTAACCATCAGATTCTCCTGATGACAAACTCATTTCCAAATATCAACCATAGTTAAAAGTGTTTTTAACTATTTCACATTCTGGGTAGTTTTTGGTTTTATCAGTCCGATTATTGAATTATTAAAAAAAATTATCTTCATTTTTTTTCTATAATTTTCTCATTTTCTCTATCCTATTATCACTTCTTTAATTTATTGTTATTTCATTCAGTATTTCCCTCAGTTTGTTTTCAATTGTTTCATGATCATAACGTTGGTGACACTGAGTGTCGCTTTGAACGGCTGTGAAAGCTTTCATGTCTCTGCCTCTGTTCCCCCGAAGACGTCATTAAACCGAAATGTCGAGAACCGTGAGCATTTGTTCCTTTTTCAATTAATTAATTAAACTACTTATCACTTCTTTAATTTATTGTTATTCATTTCCTATTTTTCATTTTATTTGTTATGAATAGTTCTTGTTATGATTTGTTTTTTTTTTCAATTGTTTCATGACCATAACGTTTATGTTTACTGTGACTAGTTTTTAAGTTATTACGCTTCTCAGAAAAGGACTTTACTCACGGTTTGCCTACAAGTGATTCAGACTTATTTTTAACAGACCACGCCATCTGAACATCATTCAATCAATTTAAATCCTTTTAATCAATGTTAGTGTGAGTAGAAAGTATTTTTAAAATATTAAAACAAACATGCTATTCACTACTATAAAAAATATACATGATCACTATACACTAACAATATAAATATACAGTACATAAATAAATGTACAATAATTCAGAATGTGTTGGCTATAAATAATAACAATTCTCATCAAGCTCTTCATAATTAATTTAATTCACCCAAATATAGGATAATTGGCTTCAGAAACAGTTATCTTTTGAAGCTTTTTGAAGCTGTATTAAATCCAAAAGTCAAATCATCAGAGAAAAAAATTTTTTTTTTTCATTTTTGTTGTAAATGTAACCGATTTGTCAATTAAAGTTGCAATTATTTCATAAGAAAAAAAAAAGAAAAAGATTGCAGTAGTGAAGTGATGGATTAGTTGTCAAAAAAGAGTTTGTTATTGAAAGGAGTTTGAAGGATGCTTTCTAAAAATAGAAGTGAGGCGGCGGTGAAGCAATGGGCGTAAGCAGACTGACCCTAGGCTGGGGCTGCCAACACAATTATCTTTCATTAGGCAGCTCTATCGATCACGCGCCTAACACCAATGCTCCACCTAATAGTGTTTATTCACTTTTTAAACTGTTTGAATTTATAGTGTACCAACTTGAAAATCAAGCAATTGTCACATTTGAACAGGGTGCTAATAACAATTATTGGGCTCTATTCATGTCATCAATTATTTTTTTACGCAAGGATCACTCCTACTGACTCACAGACTTTCTCGTGACTCATCATACACACATGAAACATAAATCACACTAAGAAATCCTAAAGTAGAACTAACATCTTTCGAGCATTAATGCATCTGCTAAGAGTGTAAAACTTAATTAATTCTTCATAAGGTTTAAAGTATCGTCGACAAAAAAAATTTCATAAATATAAATCACATAAAGTCATTTATGATTTACATAAATGTATATCATTTTCAGTTCTAAAAGGATCAGATTTAAAGTAGTGTCATTACACAAGTTCTACCTTATGAAGTTTTAACTTATGACTATTCAAAGGCTGGTTCAACTTTATTAAAGATAGGCATCATAGTGAATGTAGCCCTGCAGTTGCAGGAAGTAAAGGAGGTATTATGGATGGATTGTAAGTTGTGGTTCAGAAAGTAAGTGAATTAAAGACCGATGTTAAAAATAGAACAGGTTTGACAACTGCTGCGTACACATCGTGATAAGACACATAATTTACAGTTAACAGAACCCCACCTACGCCCCAGTGATGGAGTCAAGCGAACTTGGACTATGACAATCAATCACTCTATGTTTTAATATTTCTGAACAGGATTTATGCCTGGTCCAGTCATTAAATATTTTTCCTGTATATTCAAGGTTAACCTTGGTCATAACCATAGATTTCTTTTATAAAGACAACGGACAAAATTAAGCACGCCGTCTCTTAAAAATAATATAAAGTCGACGATCAGGAAAATGTATGGTATTCTTGTTAAATTCTCTACTCTATTATATTTGAGTTAGGTATACTTAGGATTACCGTTGTAGAAATGTACCACATTACTCTTAAGCTGAGATAATCCCATGTTGCCACTAAGCCATAACTATATCAATGCGACAAACACTTGGATCAAACTTTACTAATCTTGAACAGTATTGATAAACGACCATATGTGTCAGTTTCAGAAGAAAAATGTACAATAGAAGTTATTTAACTATTGCTGGAAGTTGTAAAGTATTTGAAATTAATTTCTCCTACGATACACACCACACTACACACTGCGTGCCATGATTATTTATTATAATAATGAAGAACTGATTTTCAGTTTGTCCAACAACCCAGCCTTTACTTCTACGGTTTCCTGGGTAAGTCACCTAAATTCTGTGGAGGAAAGTCCTGTTGGTTTGTTTTTGTTGTAACCCGTCCAAACGTAATTTGGACAAATGAGTTGTTTATAACATTACACGTAATAAAAATCATAAAGTATCCGAAAGAGCAACCATGCATACAGAGTATGTATTGCTCCTGTACATAGTTATTATTAAAAACATACGTTGGATTGATTTTAAAAAATAATGTGTACTATACATCAAACACTGTTAATGGTATCAACCCTTTTAAACTTAATTCTGATAACTTCTTCAATCGAAAGTTAATACAACAGAAAGCAAGAATATTTCAAATATAAACAAAGTCTATGTTGAATGGCCAGGAGTAAGAAAGTTAATTTTTAGAAAATGGAGAAAATCAGGACGAAAAGGATCTTGATAGGTGGTTTATGATGGTTTCCTAAACGACCTAAATTTCGGTTGAGTTAAAGAATAAGATGAAGAAGGAAGGGTTTTAGAGAGGGAGAAGAGAGAGTGAGTGAGAGGGGAGAGATAGCGGAGTCACGATTGCAGACCTAGAAGGGGCTCAAGGGCGGTGCGCGGCAACAACTGGGGCTTGGCTCTCCAGAAGCCCCCTGCCGGACACCGCCGATCCAATCTTTTTCTCACAAAACTCAACTAAACAGATTAATGCTTGATATACAATTTCTCCTTGTCCTTACCAACGGCTTCAAGCCAAACTATAAAAATAACAATCTTGTAATATCTAAACGAATTAACTATATTTTAAAAAATTATGCTTGTTTATAATCGAAATCAGTGCTGTTTATGACAAGAAATAAGGCGCATAGCTGGTAAAATACAGTTGGTACTCCAAAGAGAAAGCCAAACTATTTAATTTTTATTATAAACATAAAGTCAGTGGGTTATGCAGCCCGCAGAGCTGCCCGCGAGTTGTAGATCGTACCCTGATTGTGACTCGCCATAGGAACCAGCTCATGACATGCCAATCATTTATTTAGCAGAGTTCACTTTACAATATTATAATCAAGACCTTTAGAAGAATACAAATTATTTATAACAGAAGTATGCAGAAAAAAATTGAAATTTTCTTAAGGCAAGTCTAAATACTATAATACAGGTTCACTGGTAAATATCAATACTTTTTTTTATTTTACATAGTCACAACGTAAATGCAACACTACCAGTGACAATGACGAAAGAAGTATATATACTTGCACATCGAGGCAGAACGGAAGAAATAATCGGGCGATTATACTTCCTCGTGTGAAAAATAAATTATAAAATTTAGATTAAATTATTAAGTCACTAGAATAATTCACGCCAATAAGTCTCTTGGCTACTTTCTCTTCAGACATGTTTGGGGATTTCCTGGAATATTTGTTGAGGAGATGTTCAGGAATAAGGGATTATTATTGCTAAAAAGATTTTAGGAAGTTGACCACTCCAAAATATCTGTAGTTTACGATGGATACTGTGATAACTTTTCATAGTATCCAAGAAGTCAAAATGTAACTCCACATCATTCAGTCTGCAGAGTTAACTCAGAAAAAAAAAGTATAAAAGAGAAAAATTCTCACTCGAGATGAGTGAAGACAAGATTCAGAAATTTTTAATATATCTCAGTCAACGTCAACCAGGGGGTTTCAGAAACGTTATTGTACAAAATGAAAAATACAAGTTAAAACTTGTTATTTAACAAGTTTTGAGTTTTGCAAATGTAAATTTTAGAATGTTTGAAAATTTCTACCTTCCAAAGATACACTTGCAAGTATGCTGGTTCACTACATTGCCCTAGTGTAGTGTGACACATCGCAGTGCATAATAGAAAGATTGGGTTGACTGTCTAAGATAATCGAAGTCTTTTCCGCTAAATTTGTAGTTTGACGAGTTTGGGATCCAATCTAACTTATTCTGGCACTTCAGTAAGGTGTTGTTTGGAAACCAAAACTTATTATTCTGATATTGCTATAATTTATGACAGTCGAGATTTAACTTATCTAAGCAAAAAGAGTATGAGAATAAACAGGAAACATAACTTTTGAATATGAACCAAAACGAAAACAAATTCTTCGATTGGTCGAATACTATTACATCTACTGCATTCAGATTTAAGAGAAGAATTAAAGAATTATAAAACGCGATATAAAAGAAAATTTATTGTAATCATTGAACAGACAAGTAATAACTGAAATGGAAAACCGAGATAGTTTTTAAATCACTGAATAACTGTTTTATGACCATAGATGCCAACAATATGTTAACCTTAAGTTACATCATAAATTATTTATTTAGGTTACAAACATCTGATCAGACAAAAACAAAGTATTCTCCCAAGAGAAGAGGAGTTGTTTTGTTAAAATCTGCGATATTCATTATACATTAATGGAATCATGAACTGTTGTCCGTGATAACAAACGAACTTAATTGCTCTTCAAGGGCGGTAAAAGATCGTCAAATGCAATTTTATAAAACCGTAAATCTGATTCTCAAAAGAAAAAAATATTAAAATATAATTAAAAAGAAAATAATAAAGAATTTTAGAATTTAAATATGCCTTACTTAAAACGTAAGAAGATATAAATTAAAAAAATTAACATTAGTAAACTAAAAGTAAATAAAATAAATTAGAACAAGTAACAGTTTTCTAAGTTATGCAGAATTGCTTGATTTTTTTCAAAACTAAATAAGATTGACAATTAATTATTCCTTTTAATTGTTAGTGATAGTAAATTTTACCAATTCATTGTTTAGAAAATTATGTTTAAGTCATTGATCCTGAGCTTGAACTTTGTCAGGTACAAGTTAAGATCCTTACTCAAGGTCTGAAAATGTTGAAGTTAAAAAGAAACTATTTATGGTGCAATATATTCAAAAGACCGATCATTTCTCACACTGCATTGAAAATCAGAAAATTCCTTTTTTATTACTTTAAATTATCTCGAAAGTAGGACTAATGATGTAACTTCAAGTTCTCTCAAAAAAAATATAAAACCACTTAAGTTTTAACATTAATAAGTAAAAGTAAACGAAAAAAACAAGCAAAATGTTTCTTTGATTACTAAGGTAATAAAAATTATGGTCATGTTGTTTGTGGCATTGAGGTGAGAGACAATTAAGGTTGTTTCCAGAAAGCAGATTCTATTTGAATAATGAAATAGAAACAGGATAGCGTATAGAATTCATGAAATTAACAGAGCTGTTGGGATTGCATCTGGCTTGAAGGAATGCGTAAGAGCGAGGGAATGAGGCAATGTGTTCACGCACTGACCATGTTAACATTAATCCACGAACGTGTAAAGCAAATCATACAAACAAGCAAGTCGGCCTTTTACAGTGTTAACTCAAGAAATGAAGAGTATTGAGTCCCTGAAGGTGCTGGCTAAGGCAATCAGTTCAAGGATTCCTCATGAAACGAAATACCAAAGTGGTTGTAAAGAAATATCGGCATCATTGGTCAAATAAATCGATCGTCCTTCTGGAGGCGAAAACATGTGTGAAGAGAGAGCTGAGGTGACGCAACAGATGTGACGGTCTCCTCTCGGCAGCGCTTTGCTTACTCAAGCCAAAGCACACCAATGGCAACTTCCACACTTTGCTGCACACATAGAAATATTAGCTACAGAACTACAGGAACCACACATGATTAGTATGCGGCTTTAGCCGACATAAACTCCTATGAAAGTAGTATGTTCAAAAGCCTCTGTATTAACCCATGATGACAAACCTTTTCAACTCGGTCTATCAGTATTTTAAAAAACTTTAACTCCTCTGCCACAACTTAACATATAAAAATGTCTATTTGCAGAAAATATAAAAATCCATATTAATGGATTTATACTTTTTAAATCATATGCTGTATAATAAATAAAATATGTAACAAATTAACAAAAACAGAAAAAATAAAGCAATAATAAACAAAATACAGAAAAATAGAAATTCTTTTTTCTTATGCAGCAGTTTGTCTGCTAGTTATTCAATCCAGGTTAGTATTTGGTGCATTTCAAGAACGAGCAATGCCCAGAAATTCTCAATTTCTTTTGTTCGATATATTGTTATAATACAAATCCGTATTATATTAGATTACTTTAGATTAGCGTGTATTATACTATATTAAAGCAATCCCATTGTTGGATGTCATTGAGTTCGTAAGTCACACTGAATTTCATGTCACAGCTTCACTACCTTTGCCTTGACCCTACACACATGACTAGTGTCATTTGTCATTTGTCACTAGTGTCATTTACTTGTGTTCATAAAGAAAATAAAATCTTCCTAATTCTGTATTTTAAAGATAGAACATTCAAAAGTAATTTTTTTTTTCAAAATATAAAAATATATTCATGATCATGACGAACAAATTTCATTTATATCACTAAAGGATATAGGTCAGTTTTTAATTTTTATTGCACAAATATTTTTTTCTATAAAACATTGAACTTTCTTTCTCCTGTGCTATTTCAGTTTGCCCTTTATGATCTGGCTTTGAAAAGGAAGTACACCCTGTTCCCACTTAACGACGAGGTTCCATTCCAACGACCAGGTCGTTAAATGAATTGGTCGATAAGCGAAATGATCCCTTATTAACACTACGGTACCGTATTTCAAGGCCATGGTACTGTGCTGGCATAGTCTCCTCTGCACCTTATACATGTTTAGTACTATTGTACAGTATTTACTTATGTACATATTTATTGTACAGTACTTTAAACTATGACGTATTACACAAGAAATAAGTTCTAACAACAATACAACAATAACAACAACATATTGTTTTACATTTCTTTATTTTTTTTTTTTTTTGTATTTTTCCGGTGCTTTGTAAGTACCAGCAGTCGTTAAACGTGTAAGTCGTTAAGAAAGGACAAGGTATAATGACAATTGCTAACTAACTACAGACAGTAGCACGGCTTCCGTTTAATGACTTGCCATACATACCACTTCAAGCGTATCTCTGGTAACAAAATAGTAAGTAGTTATAAACTGTATGCATGGAACAGAACATAATGAAACTTTTAAAGAAAACAAGTTGCAATGTTGAGAATAGAGTGGGCAACATATTAGTTATTTAAAATTTGTTAACTTGTTAAAGTTAAATGAACACTCAATAATAAATCACATTTAATTATGAACAATGAACTTTCTAATAACAAGGAGTTGTTGTTAGAAGGGAAGGGAGTTAAAATGAAAAAAAAAAAGGCAGTAAGGTAGGCGTGGCGGAAATGCACCCCAGGGGGAAAACTAAAACGCGAGAGTAATTAAAAAGATAAGAAGTGGACTGAGTGGGTGCACAATACAGGGGACAATGAAAGGGTGACCTCGGGGGGAGCTCTGCAGAGGAATGCCTCAAGCCGATCGCTCAAAGCGCAGGGGCTCCTCGAAAGCCGTCCTCGACAACGGCCCACTGCAGGCAAATCGTCACTTTTCAATTCCTTTTGTCTTCATTCCACCTGCCAAAATAGAGAGTAACTACTTATTTGCAGTTAAAAATTTTAGAAAAATCACAGGGCTATTACAAACTTGGTGCGCTTTATTTTAAATGATACTGTACAAATTTAACTTTAATGTTGCAATTTAAAATAAAATGCCAGAACTATTTTTGTTATTTTATTTTGTATTTTGTTCCAGCATGTTCCACTGTGTATTACATGCATCATCGTCAAATTGTACACAATACTTCTTTCATTAACACTACAAAATACTTATTTTAACTTATTTTACATTCATTCATAATTCAACATTATAATATTTTTTTTCTTAAATGTCTATACCGTAAAAAACTTTTACAAATTCTTTATAATAACCTTTTTTAATTAATGAGGAAGGCCTAACGGGTTACTCCTCTCCATAAACCAAGACCTTACGTATGAGAGCCAGTCATTGTGGTTCCCTCAAACAGCATTCATACACCAAGTGACTAGGAGATTGGGGTGTCTCCGCGTTACATGGGCATGATGGACTAGGAGCTATTTTCAACCTGCTTAGGACGGCCCATGTCCTGTCATGTATTGGGATAGTTTATAGACTATTAACAAATGCCAGAACTATTAACAAATGATTTAATTAATTTAAAAATAAATTTTTTTCATGTAGAAAAGTATTTATTCTATTATTTTAAATGAAGTATCGGAAGGTAATAGTCATCGCCAAAATACCATGTTCAAGAATTTCGTATGATTCTCCAGGGCTGTAGACGCTATTTAAAAATAAACACTCCCTTGTGGTTAAATAACAGAAATAATACTTCAGGATTTGTACAAAATGTAATATTCTGTGATAATTACTTATTTTGGAAAAAATACTAATAACATATTCCGTCTCCTGAGTGGAAACTTTTCCGTTGACAAAATGCTTACTCATTTTATACCTTCCAAATAATGAATATAACAAAATTTACAATTACAATTATACCGAAACAAACACCGAGAAGTGAGATTAGAATCGAATCGAGGACGTAATGTTCCAGTCCGTTTATCTGAAACGAACGAGAAATGAGAAGCAAGATTGAAAACTGACTGAGAACTTCATACTCGATCTCGTTCATCCCATTATAATAAATGACAATTTTCTGTGGTTTCCCACCAACTAGCACCACATAAAACATATCCTCAAAGTTGGTGTGTGTAATTATTATGACTCAATTCAGATAAGATGATCTTTCTGAAATTTTTCTCATCTTTAGAGATGTATAAAAATACACTTATTCGAATTTCCACAACAGAAAAAAAAATACATACGTTACATTTAATATTGAATTAAATATAAATTCTTATGACGTGTCTAAATTTATAAAAAATCTAGTGTTAGTCTGTCTAAGTCTAAATTTTTAATAGTTATAAGCGATAAAATATATAAAAGCAAAAAAATATTTAGAATATAATTTGTAAAAAGTAATGGTCTACAAGAAAATCTGGAAGCATTTGGTCCATTAAAAATTTTATTCTATAACTTTTATTCGAAACATTTCCTTTGGAGCCGCATCTTAGGTCCCAAAGTTTAGTTAAAAAACTAAAAATTGTAAACTTGGCATTAGCCATATGTTTAGATTCGACATACTCGTACATCTGATATGATGTGGTGTTTTACCGGGCAAATTTTAAATTAATTTTTTTTTCATAACTGAAGATCTGATAATGTATCCTTTGTTTGCACTTTAGTCCACTGGGCTTAAAGTTAAACCCTTTCACAGATCGTGCTGATATACACATTTTAATAATGCGTGGGCACATGGTGCATTATAAATTATGGTATATAATTTATTTATATACAATATATAATTTATATAATATATAATTATAATTTATATATAATATAAAATTATATAACATATATAATTTATATACCATAAATTTTGAGTAATATATTCAGCCTTTAATCTATTAGAATTAATGATATATATATATTTGTTATCCATAAAAAGATTTCACACAAATACGTGAAATAACAATCAATGATCAAACCACAATATGAAATGGGAAAACAACACTAAGATATTTCAACCGTAACAAGCAGTCTTCGTCAGAGTCAAAAACCCAACTGTCAGAGTCAAAAACCATTGGGTTTTTGACTCTGACGAAGACCGCTTGTTACGGTTGAAAGATCTTAGTCTTGTTTTCCCATTTCATATTGTGGTTTGATCATTAATATTTGTTTTCATACATTCATTTAAACAAATGCCAATTCCCCTGAAATTTAGTTTCAAAAGTATACATACAAAAACGGCAAAACATAAATGAAAGAATTTTAAACGAAATGCAGTAATTAATAACAATATGTAGTCAGTAATGAAATTATTTCTTTTCGGCCGTGAGAAGCCGAAAGGAATTCTTTACCGATCTGCAACATCCAATAAAATAAACAAGAATTTTTGAAAAGTACGTGTAAGTTGTTTGTTCATAAACATTACCCTCGGCCTTGGAAAGACAAGAGTAAGTGGATATTTAGATAAATGTGTCAATCTTCTCATGACTGGTCTCTCACTTCAATCACAACTTGGAAAGGTCGAACAGGTTTTATCTTAAAGTCCGGCATCTCAAACCAAGGGCAGATGGCACCAAATTGATAGCGCAAAGTAAATAGCTTTCTTAACCTTTGAACCAATGAATAATGTTCTTGGTATGTCAGAAACAATAACCAAAGAACTAGATAAATAGATCACTAAAAAAAAAAAATCATAAACTACTGCTTGTAACAGAAACGTTATTGATTACATACCATTCTTGGATGGTTTCCAAAAAATTCCCCATTAATAAAAATGGTTAAAAAAATTGAAGAAACATTGCAAAAGTTGGAAGAATGTTAAAAAATAAATTAGTATACAAGAGAAAACCTGTTTCTTTATAATATTTCATGAAATACAAAAGAGCCAGCTCTACGGGTGGTCGACTTAAATTACCCAAGTTTCTTGTTTGAACTGGATCTGAACAATGTGTCATTTCTTTGAAACATCGCTACTTTGAAATATTTATACGTCTCTGTTTCTAATCCATTAAAAATGATCCCGTTGTCTTCATGACCTAAGCCTGTTATATTTTAGTTTTAATTTTGGAAAGCATGTTCATGATTATAATGAGCTTATCAAGGAAAAGCCTTGTGATTTTTTAAATTTTTTTTTACATTAAAATTACGAAACTAATCCTTTTAATTTTTTTTACATTAAAATTACGAAACTAATCCTTGTAAAACTAGTTTAATATAAAGCACACTTGAACAAATATAAATATGATCAGGAAGGTTCACACATGGAGGTCACAATGACTGTCTCAGGAAATAAGAAGTGAAAACTTGGGAGACACGGAGGCTGCGTCCAGCTTTACCAGTCGTTCCCACTCATGTGGAGTTCTAATTTATCACCAATTTCACCTTTTCCGGAAATACAAAGAAAATGAACTTAATTTTAATATACTAGAAAATTCTGGAATTAAGTTTGAAATAAAATTTTACATCATCTCAATAATAAGAGATTATCAATAAAGAGTATATCATCCATTCAAACAAAATTTCGTTTATGTTCTAACAAGAAAAGAGTTCATATCTATGAAAATGGAATCCATTGATAGCTACATCACCCGACTTACTACCAATGAAGACAACAAACTATCTACTCATCTAAACCTCCTTGTACAAACTCTAAATCCTGTCGCCAACCTTCCTCAACCTCACTGAATAATTACTCCATCCAGTGACTATCTGACTACCTTTCCAGCTCATGACTAAAAACATTGAAAACTATGACTAACAAGACCACATGACCGCGAATACGACATCATTACTGTACAGACTAACTTAATATCCGACATGAATTACTGACATTCCAAGTTATAGTAGCACAGTAATCAAGATCAGTAGAAGGCCTCTGGTCTGGAACTGCTAGTTACGACGTGCACTATAGTGCGCGGTTATATTCGTTGGTTTGTTAGAGTTCACATCAGAAACTCAATAAAAAAAATAAAATAAAATTAAAAAATATGACACCAAATTTAGACAATAAAGACTATTTGGGTTTAAAAGAAAATAAAAATATACTTCTCAAAAATTCAGTGGAAAATATAACTTGATTAATTGAAATAATTTAAAGAAAATAAATCAATAAATGATTTATAAAGAAAAAATGGTTTCAACCTCAACACAACACCATTTCTATTTTACTCAAACACATTTTTCCCTTTTAAAATGGTTTTTCTTATTTAACTTCTCCATCATTTTAGCTCACACATTTTTTATTCAATTTTCTAACCAATATTTTTATTATATTTTTTTTATTTTATACCAAAAAGGTAATTGATAAACAATTGATTTAAAAAGACGTGAGTAATAAAACAATAAAATGGAAAAAATCAATACAAAGAATTTCCAGATATTTATTTCTCTCAAAAATCTCGCCGAAGAAAAGACGATAGGCGGCATCTATTTCGACGATTTCGGCGAAAAAACACCTAGATCTCAGGCAGGTCAAACTGTGCCTGTTTGGGACACACACATTCCCTTTGAAATAACAATTAAGGTCATAATTTAAAATATTTCAGTTCAATTTTATATTTTTTATAATCAGTTTTTCCCGTCAGTATTTCAATCTATGAATTAACTGTTTCACATTACCTTCAGATGATTAACATTTCTTATTTTCGTCTGATTTTTTTGTTTTTAATTACAAACACCTGTTTGTTTCTCACAACTAACACTACTATACGAATTCTACAAAACATTGTTTGTTTTTGTGTTTAAAGCAGATATAATAAGGTTATTCACACCATTTTTAAGTTAAATTAATGTAATTAATGACAAAAACAGATATAAACAAACAAAGAAAATTAGAAGTAAAACCCGAAAAAAAAAGACTGTAAGTGAGTGTAACCTATTTACTATTTACCTATAGTTTACCCTGAAACGTTGGTTGTCCTTTTTGAATATTTTATATATATATATATTGGTAAATTTGGTAGCAGTCCTTCCTGTAAACACACATTGTTAAAAATATGACCATATTTTGCTGAAACTTGCTTCTTAATAAGTTTCTCAAGATTTCTGAATAGAGTTCTTGTTACTATATCAACAGTATATAATATGCTTCCGATAGTCGACATGGTACATGAGTCCATGTTCTGCTGTCCTCAGCCATTATCAAGACATAACTGAGTTTGAAATCGATTGTTCCTTTATATAAGAGAAGTGAAATAGTGTCGACTATCGGAAGCATATTATATACTTTTGATATAGTAACAAGAACTATATTCAGAAAACTTGAGAAACTTATTAAGAAGCAAGTTTCAGCAAATATGGTCATATTTTTAACAATATATATATATATATATTAATCTTTTTAAACTAACAAAAAAACTGATCAATGTGATTATAAACAATCGGGAGACATTACAATTTTTTTCTATATCTCTGTGGTAGTGGTGGTCTCTTTAATATACATATATATAAAATGATTTCACAATAAACACGTGAAAGAATGATCAAACCACAATATGAAATGGGAAAACAAGAGTAAAACCTTTCAACCGTAACAAGACTTAGTCGTGTTTTCCCATTTCATATTGTGGTTTTGATCATTAATATACATATATGTTAAGAATACGCTAAGAAATTATACTGATGAATTTCCTTAAAATTAAAAGGCAGTTAATTTAAAATATCTAGATGAAATACCGTTATAGAATTCAAATATCGTCATTGCTGATCTTGCCCTTCCATAATCAAAGTAGAGCCAGGCGGATATTTCTAAATAACGTTTCATGACAGTTAAGCCATTGTTACAATATTCAAACTAGATAACAGTATTTAGGCCTAGGCGTGGGAACAGAGAATGTATAGCAAAACACACTATCTTTCACATCAATGTGGGCTTTGTCCTCAACTATGGCCGTTTAGTGAAACAATCTCCACAGGCAAGTATGTACTTAAGGACAAAGCATGAACAAGTTCTTGTAGAAACAGCCTCTCTCTTGGATCTATCAATTACCTACTCTTTTAAACTGCCAATCATTTCAATATGAGTTCATTTGTTGCCTGATAATTTTTAGTTTCGACAGTGAATCACAGCCATTTAGATGGATAATTAATTACTTTCAAGCCTTTACCAAGTGTTCTAATTATCATCCCAATTACATTTTTGCCGGAATTTACAGCATGCATAAGTCACACTAAAAATATCTCAACTAATTAAATTGATTGATCATTATTTCTGAAATGGGATTACAACAGTTGGGTGTAGACCCTGCTTGAAATATATAAATATCGATTTTCAACCAAGTAATATATTTGGTTCAAGCCCAAAGAATGAATACGTATATATATATATATATATATATATATATATGAACAAACCACAATATGAAATGGGATAAAAAAGGAATAAAATCTTTCAACTGTAACAAACGGTCTCGTCAGAGTCAAAAACCCAACTGACTGATAATATATATATTATAAAAAGGAAAACGATCCACAAAGGACAGCAAAAGTTTCAACGTAAACTACAGATACAGGGTAAAGGGATAAACACACTTACAGTCTAAATTTTCTATGGTCGTCCCGTTACTCAGTGTATATAGTTTACTGCTGGGAGGTAGATCTGCTCCTGAGCTTAACATTGACCATTAATGATTATTTATTTAGTTCTTTTAATAAATCTATTTTTTCTTTAACCACTTTTTAAAGCTCATTTTTTGTTATTTTTTTATTATAAGATATTTTTCTTTGCTTATCCGTATTATTTATAATTTTGTTATCAACATTTTTTACCCTTGTCTCCACTCCCTCCGTAAGTTGGCTACATTGACTGACTGTCTCTTCAATGATATGGCTTCGGTCCTTGCAGACTTTGGAGTGACTCATCTCTTTTTCCTCTACCTGATAACGATATGGTCGAAATATAATAGTGAATTTCGGTAATCTCTTTTATGTGCGTTCTTTCGTATATGTTTCTGTAATTTCGTTAGGTAAATTGCTAGGTCTAGCAAACAGTCTGCGTAACAGTTCTCAATTCCACTTTTAAATTTTGTGGAGTCCTTTTCCAATTTTGAAACCTTCAATGTTTTGTACTTCAACATGTTTCAACTCCTCACGAGTGATAATGAAAATATAAATATACTCGGTCTTAAATTCAGAAAAACGGTTTAACTGCCTTTGCTTCTACGGCGTACTTGGTCTTTCTCGCTTTTTTTTTTCTCTTGAAGACGGATTTACCAAAAATGAGAAGTACCAACTGTGTTAGTTTATTGTCTTTCTTACTTTTTTTGGGTATTCGAACTTATATATAAAAACATTCCGCAAAAACTGTAATTAATTGATTTTATTCTGTGTTTTGTGTAGTTCTTTTTTTTTTATTAAATCTGAGTAGACTAGCATTTTCGTCATTAAATACATATTTATACAAGTTCTCAAATGAACAGTAGAATCAAATACATTTAAAAAAAAAACCTTTAAAATGTAACATTGTCCGTTCATCCATCATCAGGAGAAAAAGGCGGCGATTCTTAGTATTCCATCGATGTTTCCATTGTGACATTATGTCAAATCATCTGCCAGTTTAGGATCCCGCTCTGAGGATGCAAACCTACTTCAACTGGTATAGAGGTTTATAACCAAATACAGGTTAGGGGTGGACTCCTACTTCAACAAGTATAGAGGTTTGCAAGCATACAAAGGTTAGGTGTGGAAACCTATAGAAGTTTACAACCCTACACAGGTTAGGGGTGCAATCCTACTTTAACTAGTATAGAGGTTTACAACCCTACACAGGTTAGGGGTGCAATCCTACTTTAACTAGTATAGAGGTTTGCAAGCATACAAAGGTTAGGTGTGGAAACCTATAGAAGTTTACAACCCTACACAGGTTAGGGGTGCAATCCTACTTTAACTAGTATAGAGGTTTGCAAGCATACAAATATTAGGGGTGGAAACCTACTTCAATCAGTATAAAGGTTTGTAAGGATACAAAGGTTAGAAATGGATATCTACTTCAGCTGGTATGGAGGTTTGCAAGGATCAAAGGTTAGGGTTGGAAACCTACTTCAACTAGTACAAAGGTTTGCAAGCATACAAAAGTTTGGTTGTCGTAGTTGTATTACCTCTCAGTAATCCTGAAGCAGCTTTTACCTCCTCTTAGAAGCCCTACTGTTCGAAGTGAAAAAAAAAGATACAATTTGTAAGATCTTCAATAAAAGACTTAAGTCCATAAAGACAATATGTCACATTAGAAAGAAAATAACTTAAAAAAACTAGTGGTAAGTTTCCTCTGTAATTGTATATATACGATTATAAACAGAAATCGGTCATTTTGCCTGGTGGCCGAAACATGAAAAAATGACCCACTCTGACTTATTCGTAGTCTATTCAAATCTAACAGAGTTGATTTTTTATGAATATAATAAAGAAACACATAATAAATAGCTGAAATTTTAGCAATCAGCATATACTGAACGACACATTCATATGAAAAAAGGTTAAAATATCATTTAATATGACCGTTTATTTCATTGATGTCTATTTTAAATCGCATAGCATTTCTTCTCCTAATTAATTTAAACTCTTTTTTTGAGAATTCAATATTCTTCAAAAGCAAAAATTTGAATATTATAATGTTTAAATATAACTAAAGCACTTAATATTTTAGGTACATCTAAGGTCAGTAAAGATCAGTAGACTTAAGGGTGAAAGGAAAGCAGCCAGGGTGAGATAGATAGAGAGCGAGAGAGAACAAGAAAGGGAGATTGTTAAGGAGGTGTGACTTATGATTCTCAGATGTCAAAAAGGAATTTTATGTGAAGAATGAGAGTATAAATATTTGCATGTGCCAAGTGAGATGGTGCAACAGCGAGCATTATTCTTGTTTCAACACAAACCAGCTGACAGCTGTGGTCACCTCATCCTCTAACATGACTCTTTCACCTACAAAATATAATTACATCCCTTCTTAGTTTCTTTCTTTTAATATCTAATCTCAATGAGTGTATTATCATTCCATACATCAGAAACTATACTACATAAATATCTGTAATGCAAAAAAGAACTGCACATAGATCTTAGAAAAATTCAGGAAAAATAAAAACTAAATTTAATACAAATAATATAAATTTAAAAAATTGAAAATATATTATACAAAATAAATAAGACGGATTCAAATACATAAATTTATAAATAAAATATTATAATTATTGTTAAAATAAAAAAGAATAATTACAAAGAATTCAAGACTGACGTAGAGTACAAGGTAGCTAGAAATATATGGTTTATATAAGCTTGCTAAACCATAGAAATTGTATATCTATTTATAGAAATATATGTTTTCTCCTCAGAGTTTAGTATTTCTCATTGTCCCTTTTTCCTTCTTATACGGAAAATACTGATTCCTTGAGGCTTCAGCCTTGCCTTGCCTTTGCCGAGTGATATCTTTTTCCTCTTTATGACGACGGATATCAAACTATCGAAAATGGTTTTCTGATTTCATGTGTTTGTTTTCTCTCTCGGTGAAGTTTAGAAATACATTATATCTTCCTTTGCGTAGATATTATTTTCGATTACTCGTGTTAATTGTGAAACTAGTTATGTATACGGGTATATTAGAATTTCGGTTCTAATGAAACAATACAGGGCACAATATTTTCAATACACATCACCAATATTGAATGTAAAAATTACTGATCATAAATATTTCGATATACTACGAATATCGTAAACAATAACACAGTGTTTTCAAAATATCAAGTTAATTTCTTGTTGCATAAATTAAAATAATACAAAAAGACAATTATAAAACATCTAAAATTAACTATAATAGTATTAGGGGCCAGGTTAACGCAATGGTTAACGTACTCGCCTCTGGGCTGGTAGTCCGGAGTTCCTTCCCCACCTGGCCCTCGATTTATTCATGTGGGAGGTGAATAAATCTGAGGATGTCGTCCCTTGGAGAGGACGTTAAGCCGTCGGTCCCGAACCTGTACCATGTCAGGTATTTGTTAAATATCTCTACTCGAAATTCACTTGAGTTAGACAAAATTTGGGACTCCCAATGTAGAATCTGTAGAATCATCGATCAAACAAAAATCCTGTAAACGGCTGACTTTATTACTCGCAAGGAGATTGGTTTAAACAATCAAAAAATAAAAATATAAATGTATTCTACAACTAAGAGTTCTAAACAACAAAGAGATATAAACTTCTTTGTGGGCTTTCAAGTTAGAGACTTGATGCTAAAATCAATATTCTCTAATCAACTTTCTCATTAGTTCGTAAATCACTCTGGAATTGTTTAGAGGTCCATAAGAAGGAGATCTAGAAAAACTTGTTTCCTTTAAGTATCAATTCTTAAAACAAAAAATTCAAATTAATAAGCATTCTTGTTGAAAAACTAGTTCAAGATAACGCATCATCCAGAACCCTGTGAGTTTGAAAAATGAGGTATTTGATGCTAAAAAAAAATTTCTTTTTCGGGAGACTGATCTAGCTAAGGATGTATCAGCCGATCTATGACTGAACTGGGTATCAGAATGAATTCTGTTTTTGTAATTTCCAATCAAATGGCAGAAACAACTCTGCATTGACATACTTAAAAATTCTTTATTTGAATATCGTGATTAAAATACTATGTAGGTTAAATAATAAACTAATATGTTTGCAACCTCAAAGAAATGAACAAAAAAAAAGAATCTAGAAAAAACTTGTTGAGGATTTCTAATTATATCTTATTAATCAAAATCTATTTGCATTTTGAAGCCTTTTCTTTCGAACTTATATATATATTTAATTCAATAGTTCGCCCTTTATTGTAGAAAACATGTTATTATAATGAATTTCTCCAGCCGTCTGAACAGTTTCATACATTCTTTCTCATGCTGTTGGTTCCAAACTGTTCCAATAAAAATTTAGTCATTTTCATAGTTTGTAATTAATTTTGGGTCTCACGAAGACGTTGATGGTCTTAGTGCATTTTAGAGCAACTTATTATTTTCTAACAACAAATCTGTCTGCATAGCATATAAATTATTATATAAGTGTAAAAATATAATAATTATATTGGTATATTATATAATTATTATTATTTTAAAGATAGATAATTTTTAAAACAGTAGTAAACCTCAAAATTAAAAATTTCGAAGATGACAGAAAATTAGTTGAAACATGACTGAACTATTTCTCATACTATACAACAACTTGATGAAAAAAGGAAGGCACTTTTCTGACAGTTGGATAAAATCATTTGCCATAATTTTTTTTCAGTCTTATCACGAATTATGAAGGATATGCATTAATGTAGACACCGCCATTTGTTCACATACCAGTTCATTTTCCCCATTCATTCCGTGCTCCAGGAAATAACCACTAAATGCTTCAGAAATCTCAGAGCTAGTTGTTCTGTCCGACAAGGTAAGTGCACATTGAAGTTCTTCCCGTAACCAAACTTCACAGTTGACCCTCACTACACAAAGCAGAAATGGTTGGCAATAACATCCATGATTCGCCAAGCAGAACTTAATAAAATAGAGAAGTTTCAACCACTACTCCAGCTCAACTTTAAATATTTTCAAGCATGACATATATCCTGCGCTTATCATGCCAGTGGTATCACACACAATATTTTTGAGAATATTGATGAATATTTATTTCAATGTTTAATTTTTGTTTAATTTCATGTGAAGTTCAGTTTCTTAGCAAAATGTTGGTGTCTTTATTATAATTATTTTACCAGATCAAAGTGTAATATGTACTTCCTTCCAGCAATAAAAAATTTTAAAAAAAAGTCATTATAAAACCCACTGTTAATATTCCAATTGACAAAAGGATAGAAGGTTTCTTTCATTCTGAATATCAAGAGGTGAACTGAACAATATATATATTATTTGGCAAGCTTATTTAAAGCCAGATGTTGGACCAAAGTCTGGACCTTGGTCAAGTACTGTGTGGAATGAAGAAGTGAAGATCAATTTGAGAATATATATATATATATGATCATACCACAATATGGAATGGGTAAAAAAGGACTAAGATCTTTCAACCATAACAACGAGTTTTCATCAGAGTCAACACTCAACTGAAACACTAAATAAGTTTTGACTCTGACGAACACCGCTTGTTATAGTTTAAAGATATCAGTCCTTTTTTCCCCATTTCATATTGTGGTTTGATCATTGATTGTTATTTCACGTGTTCATGTGAAATCTGGTTATATATATATATATATTCTTAAATCTATGAAATCTATATAACAATAAACAAACATCTTAACTGATAAGCCATATCTGAGAATCAACAAAACAGAAACTTAGTACTCATCAAACTCAAATTAACCTCTTTGTTGTCAGAATCATTGTATCATACATTTTTTTATCTAAAACTTTATTGCAAAATCCCTTAAAAATATTTCAGAGCTATCCAAAATAAACAAAAATTAATATTTACTCGTTTAACTATTTCAAAGGGTGTAAGAAATGTTTAAATTGAGGTAATTATAGACAGGTGCTTAGAAAGGAAAGTAAAGTTTTGAGGAAACGGTTAAAGGTATGAACCAAGAGAAGACAAGCATAGTCGATTACCAGAGACAGTTAAGTCCTTTGTCTCACCTGATGAGGGGCTAATTAGGGAGATTGCTGTACCGGACTTGGTTAGGATTAGGCAACAGATCTGCACCTTGTGCTGCTAATACCGAGATAACCTCTATACAACACCCAAAGTCTTTGATACAACGGCTATTTACAACGTTGCCACATACCATTCGTCTACGATCAGTTGTGTATCAGCGTGTAATTGCGAGTCTACACCAGTGTATTTGTAATGTGTGTTTCATTGAACCTTTTTAAGTTTTATTCATACTCTATGTAAACTAATTACACCGAAAGGGCAGCGTTCAAGTCAATATTTTCATATGGATTTTCCATTGGCAAAACAAGTTTTGAGGTCCCTTCAGACTAAGAAAAAGGTCGCATAAAACAGTTTGACTGTCTGTATGTGTGTGAGTAAAATATCAAAAACAGTATGTATACTTAGAAAGGTTCAATTTAACAATGAGGGAGAACTGCAAGATCAGCAATTAAATATCCGTCACTCAGTAAGTAACAATATAGTACATTATTAGAGGGTATATATCGAAAAAAAAAACATTTTTGGCGATTTGATAAAACTCTATTGACACGGTCTTGATTGCATCACTACAGTTGGCATTTAGTATGTGTTGTGTGGAATCCGTGTTTGAATTGTTCCCCACTGGATAAGTTTAAAAAAACTGTTCCGAAATAGAGTAACCGATCTTTCAATGGGCCCTTATTAACTTGAGGTATTGAACAATCAGCAGTAAAATAGAGACAAATATTAAATTTTTTTCAGAATTTATCATGTTTTTCTGGTAATAAGTTAACTACCAAAATGACATGAAGCCTATTTTTCTGCCAGCCCTCATAGAGGGCGTATAAAATAGTTTTAGAAATACTTGTTTATATAACTCATTTTACTGTAATAATAATGTTAGAAGTATACATTTTTAATGAGAGGAATGAAATCATGGATGTCTCAGCCCAGATTTGTTTGAATTTATTTTTTCAGTGAGTATGAATGTCTTGCTGGTAGTATGACGCACCGGTGACATGACACTCTGTCTATGGTGACATCTATCTTCCAATGAATTGGCAGATTTAATGTGAACTGCGGTAGTGATCAGACTATTTTTCAGGGTGACACAAGGTCACCACCTCTCTAAAGGTTACGGCGTCCAAAAAGAAAGTATGATGAGTGAAAGTAAGAGGGGAGGGTGCAAAGGTTTTGAAGGGATCAGAAAAGGTTTCTAACCCCGATTCACTATAGTGCAAACTGATGAAGATATCGTGCATAAAACGGGGAAAGATGCCAAATCAAGAAGCTACCATGGTCTCACATGATACATAACTAATCTTCAGGTAAAATTAACAATCAAACTAATAGAAGTTGTGCTTCAGAACAAAGTCGGCAAGATGAAAAAGAATGTTGGTGTAAGGTGAATGACGTAAAGTCTCAAACCTCATCATAATTAATTCCGGTATACCAAGAGTTGACATCCACTTATATATATAAGCAAAAGTCCACGAGGACAAGACGTCAAACTATTAAGGTAGATATTCATTAGAATGAATGTATGGACTAGTGGGCCATTGAGCGTGTTAGTGATTTGTGTGTAAGTGAACACATTAGTGAGACGACAGCCTTAGTGAGGCTGTGAAAGCATCAATTAGTGTGTTGCGGCATTCAGGGCGTTAGTGAGTGATAATGTGCTAGAAAGCACAAGTGTCGTGGGGAGAATGCGGCTGTGAAGTCGGATCGTCAGGGTCCCAGACAATATGAGTGTGCTAGCGCGTGTCGGTCATTAGCACGTACTCGTATGTCACTTGCAGCAAATTAAAATACATTGCCTAACTAAGCAGTAGTTTCCTGCCATATTTTTTCCATTACGGTAAATAACTTTCCTTTCTACTTATTTTTCACTATTTATGAATTCCGATTAACAAGTGATTCTAATTCAGTTCTCAATTTGTAGGTAAGGGTCGGTCAACTATGTGAATCGAAAATGTTAGTAAGAAGCATACCTCTAAACATAATGTCCCTTTTAAATGTGTAATATTTGAATTAAACATATTGAACACCAAATCACAACCAATAAATCTATAGAAATAACGCTTCCATGAACTCGTCTACGTTTGGAAAAACCATTTAATACTATAGCGAAAATTAGTAAAGAGGTATTTTTCAATCTTAAAAAAAATAATTAGTTTTTTCAAAGTAATCAAACAACTATACTAATTACTTGGCAAGTTAAAAATCTTTTATAGGTATTTTTAGATTTTCCAAAATTTTGCAATAATAAAAATGGAAACACCATTTTACTAAAACTCAACAGAATTCCTATTTGACCAGGGCATTATAAAATAAAACAAGGACTGAGAGTCGTGACAAAGGAAACCCGGGGAAAGTCATTTTCTCAAGGGGAAAGTCAAGCAAAACTTCTATAGACACGTCGGCGGCGAGAGTATTCAATTGTAGACTATATCTTAAAAGGTTCATTGACATTCTGGAAAAAAGTAGATAATAAGAGAAAAAAAAATTAACAAGGTTGAAGAAAAAGACCATGAAGGATATAAGTGGGAAATGATTCTCTCATTTCAATGGAAATGCTACCTGTTGTTGTACTCTTAATTACTTATGGTGTCTTGCAGACTACGTAGCTGATCTAGTCCAGCGAGGATGGCTTCTCCGCAGCAGCGCTATAACTCACGTTCTGAATAGTGTGTGTGTAAATGCTTTCATATCGACTATGAACTATCTCAGACAATCGGCTTTTGAGTCACAGTCAAAATTAAAAGATTTTTTAGATAGTTTATAAATATACTTTTTACTTTCATTTTGCTCCTGCATAAAAAATAAGGTTTAACACCATCCAATATGCGTCTGTATTTCAGTAGAAGGATATCAAGTTACTGTCCCTAAGACTAAACTAATATACATTTTTTTTTATATATACTGCATGCATAAAATAAAACGATGTTAAAGATTTGGTAAAAATAAGTTTCGATATTGTATTATTTTTTCATATTCTCTATTCTATCGTTAATTTTAAATTTATCCTTGTCTACCTTATTCTCTGTGACCTGGAGGAGAATAAAGTATTCCAATTTAAATGGAATTTTCACTGAGTTCATATGATGTGCTCAATGTATATGGGTTGTTAAGAAATTTCTAACTATAGCTTCCGTTCTTAATAAAATGTATCCTTCTTTAACAGTTAAGAGCAATACTTTAAAATTATTCCACAGTTTTTTTAGGAATAATTAAAATAATAGAAATGAAACTCGATGATACTAAATAACCATGGCATTTGCTCTAGTGAACTAAAAACGCAATAACTCTGTTATTTGTGTTACCTCTATTTCGTTTTGTTTGCGACGACAATACACGAGACCTTATCTTATCTAAAAACACAGTTATTTATTCCGCGCCACTTTGACCTTCTTTCAAAATCCACCTTTAAATCCCACCACAATATAACCAGGTCTGGTTGGATAACAAGATAAATTATACTGGCGTTAGCTGAACTGTTTAACCAAAGGGTGATTTGGCCTTACTTTGCTGCGATACCAGTTCCCCTTGCATCATTGGTATGGGCACGAGAGAGGCGAGCAATGGGTCACCCCTGGCATCACTGCAGTCGCCTCAATCACTCCTCCAGCTATCTTCAATCTCTCAAGCTTTAGTTAAAAAATTAACTAATTTATCACTATTACCTAAAATAACTTTGATGCAAAAAATACACTTTTTAAACTCAAAGGATTCTTAACATATCTCCGTCACTGATGGCCCATTTAGTTCATTCACAAACCCTTGAGAAAGAGTTTGAAGAAATAACAATCTTACTAAATATACCTATAAGAACAATGTTAAGCATCTACAAGAAACCAAAAGTTTGTAATTTTGTTTATTGAAGTTTCAAATATTCTTGTACCATGATCAGAACACAATGCCAAAATTGACAAGCAAAGCTAGTCTTGAAATAAAACTTCAATATTTATAAATAACAACAACCCAAATTTCCATATAAAAAAAATTCAACAAAAAAACGTGAGATCTTATTTTCCAGCGAGGCCAATGTGTTTAAGTTCAGAAATTGACTGTGTATCTCTGTTTACACAAACATGGCGACGGGGTACCTCTGTCTACAGAGTCAAACGAGAGGGAAATAATAAAAACACCAAATATACTTAAATATATAACATGAGATGTAACGTTACAATGAGATTGAAGCTGTTTGCCCCGAGACTGGTTATGCAACCCCACACATTGGGAAGACGATAGTGGCTTCACTGTCAGGAAGACAGACAAGGCCATGGGAAGTGTAGGCCTTTTATAGCATAATGTAGACAGCAAGCAAGTTTACTTCAACAGCACTCGCATCCTAACTAGCAGTTCTAGTATTCACCGGTCAAGCATCTACTTCCGGTCAACTAACAAACATCTCTTCAACATCTCAATTTTATATCTTCTTTTGTCAGCTTTTCTTTCATGGCTATTTTCGTAGGTTTTCTAACAGAGTATGAATCACTTAAGCGGACTAAACGAGAAGAAATAGTAAAAACCAGCAATTAATGCTTGAAACGTTTAAAGATACAAATGAGATGACACTCACGATTATTAATGATTTAGTCAACATCAATCTTCAGAAAAAATGAAGGATGCAATAGGATGAATAATCAAAGAGGCTCATAGACCGCTTCATAGTGATAATTAATTCTAGTGGACACCATGATCGTGGACAGAGAGAAGGAAGAAAAACTGAAATGTTCGCAAAAGAAAAAAAACAAATAAAAGAAAGAAGAGAAAGAGTTGAAGTCAAATTGAGGAAAACAGAATGAGGAAAACTAGTAGAGATAGATTAAGTATAGTGGAAAATAAATGAAATTAAATAAAATTGAAAATATTATATTAAATACATGCAATAAGAATTACCCAGCAGGTTCTTGATAATGTAGGTACGTTCCGAAGTGTCCATGGAAAATAAAATTTACTAGAAATGGGTTTACATTTTGATCAACAAAATAATTGAGATTAGTGTTTGTTTGCTTTCTTTAATTGTTTTTAAGTATTTTGTTTTCAATCTGTAAACATAAAAATGAAGTGCATAGTGCATGTATGCCAGCATGTCATTCGCGCTATAACAATGCCTGACATCTAATTCTACTTGATGACATCTCGTGTCATTTGTCTAAGATGGCAAGACTGCTTGTCACTCTGACATCAAATCCTAAATATGCAAAACACATATCTGTGATACTTGAGTCAGAGGTGCTCGCGGACTGTTGCAGTTTTACAGTTACAGATATTATCTTCCTACGTGTTTCTCAACGTTAATCTGTTCCACTACTGCTAAATATGTCAGTCATTAATTCCTACATAATAATGTTATTCAAAGAAAATCCTACATCTTACAAATCTCTTTAAAACAGTAATTATGATTACTATAAGAAACCTTTCTTTTACAGCCCTAGATATATACATATATACATTTTAATAATCAACAATAACTCCTGATATTATATATGAATTAAACACCACAATAAACAAATATATATCAGTTACAATGCTCTAAGGCCTTTCGTTACATCATCAGAGAGCTAAATGAACAAAACAAAACATATAATAACAAGTTAACCTGGTTGATTGAAGTCTTCAGAATAGCTGGCATCCCTGTCTGAATTTAATGTTCCTAAAATTGAAGGAGTCTTGATCTGCTTACTTATTTCTTTTATCAATATTTCAACCAGTTTGTAAAGTCTCGGACTATTCTTCATTCCACAGAAGTTCCTTATGAGTGCACTTTCAATAATATTTTCCTTCTTTCTGAAGCTAAAAAATTAATTCCTCCAATTTATCATATGATTTCTCTTCCTTACATGTAAGAACAAGGCACTCTTTTCATCTTACCGTCTGACTGAATATTGGTGTTGTTTTACTCTTGTAAAGAGACCTTTACTCTGAATGGAGTTTTCTATAAATATCTATATGATGTTTTTTGAGATAACCTATTTGCCTACAATTCTGCCTATTAATGCAAAATGGTATAGATATGTGGATGATGTTTTATGCATTTGGCCTTCTAATAAAAATATTAACTCCTTTTTGGACACCCTCAACACGTTTGTACCATCCATACAATTTACAGTAGAATATGAAAATAATAATAAAACTTCCTTTTTTGGATGTACTTCTACATAGGATGGATAATGAACTAAAGTATAGTGTTTATAGAAAATCAACAAATGTATCATCCTATGTTCACTTCTTCTCTGCTTATCCTCTTAAAGTTAAAAAATCTGTTTTTAGTAGTATGTTTTTGAGAGCATTTAAAATTTGCTGTGCACAGTTTGTAGAGGAAGAAATCAAAACTATTTATAGCATATCAAGTTCTTTAAGGTATCCAAAATTATTAATTGATGATATCAAGAAAAGAGTGAAAATCCCTGACATCAAACAACGAAGAACAGCTCATAGAACAGTGGAGCTACATATCAAGGGAAGTATAGGTGTATGAAAAGATGTCGCAATAGTCACGTGAATATATACCACAAAGTTTACTTCACTCATAAATGAAATACGAATAGAGAGTGAGGTGTGTCAAGTTACCTATTGTTAAACACCCAAGAATCTACCTTGAAAGGCCTAGCATTTTGGCTTAAGTCCTTTATCATTTCATTTCTTACGCCATAATATTAGTCTATGAACAATACCGAAATTAATTTGGAACACATAATTAGGGAAGTGTTCACCTTGTTTAGCTAAAAAAAGAATTGTTGAGTCAATCAGAGAGAAAGTAATAAATAGAGAGGGGGAAATAATGCACAGATATTTATCATAAACCAGTCACAATGAGAGTGAAAGCCCAATGCCAAAGTAGGTATTCAGGTTATCTACAAATATCTTATAATATAAATAAAATACGCTTAACTGCGGTTTTACCCACTTTTAAACAATTTATCTCCAGTTTATTAGAGTCGTTAATTTACACAGTAATAAATTGGAATTTCAAGTAGGTTACAAGTTATCAATCCAATTGAAGCAGAGATTTACAAACAGATTTAAAACAGAAATTTCATTATTATAAAAACTGATATAGATTTCCATTTGCAAACTATATATTATTTTTGGTGTACTTGAAATGAGGTGTATAATGGTGTGGATTAAAGAAAAACATGAATTCCTTAGCCATAGGAGCACATTCCTCTCTTTTCACCGGCTATTAAGTACCAGAAAATTTGCCTAGTTCACAATTATTTTTCCGCATACTTTATGAAACTAAATTACAAGTCATGCTTTATTGATAAATTTTATTCTATTCAAACGCAGATTCGATTTCTTACATAGGATTGGCAGTACGACTACCAATGTGCAGCAGACTGAGTTGGACCAGAAACACAATCGGTCACTCAAACGAAATTGTCCAGAGTTACTGATTCTGATGAAAGGTTCAAGGTGAAAAATGATAGTTTTTCCAGATTTTTGAATTGTTGTTTACCCAGGGCGAGTCTGAAAATAAGCTAAGAATGTTAACTAATGAGATAGGAGGTGTTGTGATTTTTTAACAAAACATTTTTTTAATAAAAGTATCTTTTAGCTACACGGATTTCAATTTTCTTCTCTACTAGTGACTATTGCCTATTTAATCAAATAAAAACAGAAGGAGAGGATTTTAAAGTTCCCAACATATCATGAGAAATGAATTAATACATTTCACACGAATGAATTCGTTTAGTTTTATATTTTACATACAAAATCTTGTGAAGCTATTAGACTTTCACCATTAATAATAACACTTAAGGGAAAGTACTAAATAAAATGCCTCATCATATGAATATTTACATTTTAATAAACATTTATATTCGAAATTCTGACCAAACTATTCAATTAATGACATAACATGGTAGTCGATTTCCTGCCCCGAGCACGCAAGCGTCTTCATCAGTCATCATCCTTTGGTGCGCTAATAACAGGTGTTATTCCCTCCCGGACCGCGGGAGGGTCTAACAGAGTTGAACATGACGAATGACGGACAACCACCTCCCGTCTCTGTCCTTCCTTAGCAAACCAATCATTTTAATAAACTTCATAGAAAACAGTATGCTCTTAATAGGCAATATATCAAAAACCATTATCGTTAGCAAAAGCATATAAACTAAAATCCCAGAGAGAAAACACACAGAGGGAAACACACACACTTCCTACAACACTCTGGCACCCATATCCATCATGAGGATGAAGTGAGTAAGTGAAGCGAGAGATAAACTGTGCCACCCTTGTGGTTTGAGTTACATGAATATTGTGTATTTTAATTTTATATAAAAAAAACATTAATTAAAACAATATGGTACGACTTTTATTCATTACTTTCTTCTTATTGGTCGTCGTTAGGACAGAAAGTGATAGGGGAGTGGACAAGAATCAACTCGTACGTATGTGTTTAGCAAGTACAGTTATATGTGCATATGAGTGTGTGTGAGGAAAGTAAATGCAAGAATTTGTAACTCTACAATGAAAGAAGAAGTCATCACAAAGTAAATAGAAAAATAAAAAACTTTGAAGACCTTTCAATTTCTCAATGTCAAAAGTAAAAAATAAACCTAATGCTTTCATTCTGCCACTTTGATATTACGTTTAAAAAAAAATAACGAAAAAATAAGAGAAAGTATTAGGCAAACCGAGCAGAGGTTAACACGGAAAGTTCGTTGCATTCAAAAGTGGAATTTCCTTAATATATAAAACTACTAGGAAGAAAAGCTTTGCAGAACTATTTGCTATATCACTGTTCATTCAGACTAATAGACCTAGACTAATGTTAATTAAACCATCATGGTTATATTTCATCTACTCTGCTTATATGAATTACCTTTACAATTAACTTTTCATGAATACCTTCTATCGTTTGCGTAATGCCTATAAAATGACTGTAATTGTAAAAAATACATTATATATTTTATACATTCTTCGTATTTTTCAGGGATCACTTTTTAATGTTTGTACTAATCATGGACCAAGTTAAAATAGCCAAACGGCTTGGCCTCCTACACTAATGACAACTGCTGCTGTCTTTTGCTAAACCCACAACAAACCGGCAGGTTTTACAACATTCTATAGTAAACCATATTCTAAAAAAACTGTGCCACCCTTGTGGTTTGAGTTACACAAATATTGTGTATTTTAATCTTATATACATATGCAAAAAACACTAATTAAAACAACATGGTGCCACTTTCATTCAATTTATTATAAAATTATTACTGAGGTAAAGCTACTATTTTATTGGACACGCATGCTATGGCTGTTAAAGTTAACATGGCATTTGTGTTCGATATAAACCCAAGTAAACTTGTCTAATTTGTTGGCAGTATATCTTGAAAGAGCAAGAGAGAAAAAACATTGAATGGCACTAAAACAATTTTATGGTTGATGTTTACCTACAATAAAAAAGAAAACTGATGAAGCATACAAGCTGGACACAGCCCATGGGACTGTTGCATTAGACATTGGCAGGCCGTGTGCAAGGGCGATTATGCGGTCAGCGGAAATCATTCAAACCTGTTAAGCGTTCCTTGTAAAGATCTAATTAATGGCAGGCAATTGACTGTTTCTTTAAGGATTCTGCAGTGAAGTCGTCTAGGCAGTAAGTAGTTGGGAGTGATCTGAGTTATAGCATCCGGAAAGTCGTCTAATTGGCCCTATCGAGCTGCTCGCCTTGTGCAGCCCCGCTTTCTTGACAACGGGACTTAATAGAGGGCGAGCTTTCGAAGGCACTGGCCCACTGCGGGAAATCTCGGCTCCCTTCACGACCTTGTCAACCTCAATATCCCTCCCACCACTGGTCCATCCCTCGCCACTCAAACACTTTATATATTATAAATATTCCAACAGCCAACATTGCATATTGCTTCTCAACAACAAATTTCTTTCATACTGGTCAACAACAATTTTATTAGAGGAACAAGAAGAAAAGTATCACAAAAAAGTTTCACACTTATGAGCTAAACAAACGGGATATTAAAGTTTTGGTCCAGCACATTCTTCTTCGAAAATATATTTTAAACATCAATGCCTCCAATGTCGTCCATTATACTTTAAAGAGTCTATATTCCAGGAAAATTTGTCAATATAGACCACACTAAATTTCGCATATGCAACACATAGTAAACTATGTATTTAAATCTTTAATGTAAATACAAAAAACAAGGAGAGTCAAATGTAGTCCGAGCACACCTCGGTCACAACAAAAACAGTCAGTCAGGCAAGGAGTTAAGCTACCAAGAATATACCGAAGAAGTCACTTCAAAGTCAGACATTGTCATTGAGAGATTATGAAGTATAACAAACTTATGTTGATATGTAACTTCCTTATCACGTTAATGAGTAGAGTAAGTTAAACACGTGTGAAGACACCAACGCAAATGTCAGGTCAGTGAAAGGGCTGAAGATATCCTTCACATAATGAACTAACTTAACACATAACAGAAGAACGCAATAATATATTGCTTTATTAATTTCCCATAAATAACTCGCAAAGATATTAATGACACGAAGAAAGTTTGGTTTTTTGCCATTTAGTTGAAAGTGGTTTTGTGATATTGTTATATAACATGGTCATAGCTGAATTTCGTATAACGTCGCCATCACTTCAGGTTTAGAGGTGATCGTCACCGTTATACCATTCTGAAACAGATTACGTGAGACCATCACATCATCAGTTTTAGACTAAAACAATTAATTACTCTTAAATAGAACAAAGAGTAAAACTGGAAGACAAAGTGGATCAGAAACAATTGATACAATGCCAATAATCACCTAACGACAAAGAACTCAATCGCCTTTAGTCAAGGTAAGTCAACAAAATGCCTTTATTAAGGCTGCTTTCCTTTTTTTAAAGCTAGTAGCCCTAGGGTTATGTCTTACAAATATCTTTATTCAAGAACACAATGGTAAACAAATTACTTCCTCAATATTATACTTCGTTGACTAATTCTGACAAATACCCTTGTTATGAAATATTGAAGTATATACCCTCTATAGGAAAGAATATATAAGATTGGAATTTTCTTATTCTAGTAAATTAAGATATATGCATTGTCAGAGAAAGTACTAGCGCAATATGTTTTGTTCTTCCTTGTATTGATCTGTTGAAATGAAACAAAATAATTAACATTGCAAAATGAAAAAGACGCAGATTACCGAACAACATAATCCTTGTACAGATTAACCGAAATAGGGCAGTACAGAACACTTAAGGGGAAAATAAACTTCTAAAGTTTTAACACACAGTAATACTGCTTTAAAGTTTAAATTATATGCAAGCACTTAAACAACATAATGGATAAATCATTGTTTGCTTTTAAAATTCAACGACTTATATTTTTTTTTTATCCTCTTTATTTACAAATATACAACTACGCATATTATGCGTAACAAGCATATTTAGTAATAGATTACACAATGATATCGATGCACATGAGCAAAGAATGAAACCCACTGGTTCAACTTCCCACTTTGGTTTTTTTTTTTAAAGTATATTATTGTAATAGTAGATCCCTGGAATTAAAAAGGAAAATGTGGTGTACAATCTTACTGTGGTGTTGAAAGTTGAAAGTAACATAACAAAAACTTTACCGTCTTAGGATTTTTAATAAATCATTATTTGTCATCATTTACCATAGGATAAACTTCTTATAAAGGAATGCTTATATTAAATTTGTTGTAGTAAATTTCCTTTTACACCCATTTTAAACGTCAAAGTTCTTATAAAATTGAAATAATTTTTATTTTTTGTTTAAAAAGAAGTGATGAAATGGCAGGAAAAAAGAAGGTAAGGGAAATATAGAAGAGAAAATGAGGGAGCAGCGGAGCCGGAGATGGTGACAGACAGACTAAAGTGTGGAGGCAACAAGCGAGCAGTCGTCCTCATTTGCCTGACAATGCCCTTCTTGACGGACAAATCGACCACTCCTGCTGACAGTAACAGCCCTAGGGTAGGAAACGGGCAGCACTTGGCTGCATCTCTTAGGCGTCTGAATGACCAACGCAAGCGCTACAATGATATTGCCATGGCAAAAAAGAAACGACCTTCATTTTACAAAGTCAATCAATAATTATTAAACTTGTAATATTTCAGTCTAGTACAAGTCATTTTTTATAAATGGACGTCGTTTTATAAACGCTGTTTAGTTATTTAAGAATTATATTTCTATTGCAATTATAAAGAATAATGGATAGAGTTATAAATTTCTTTAAACAAATAGATATTGAAAGTAAATTAGTTTTTTGTTACAATCTTGAAGAAATAATAAAAGTATATTTTATGTAGACTACTAAATATATATTAATATTTCTTAAGGCTATTTCAACTATAGTTATGGATGAAAATGATTCATTCCATACATTTTTCACAAAAAAAAGTAAATCCTACTAATCGAAGTATCAGATTGCACAACTTTTAAAGCTAGTACTCATTATAGTAGTTAGAATAGATTATACCATGGCTAGTTGATAGCATTTACATACGTACGCAATAGAAGTTTGCCAGTTATCGAAGATAAATTTCCAGACGATTGTATTTTCGGTTTGATGGCGGTTGAGTGTTTCAGTATTATATGACTCCTGGAGCACTGCTAAACCTGTTTAGGTCCAGAAATGACAAGTTGTAGTGAGCTTGCTGCAAGTTCTAAAAACTTGAAGCCTAAACTTATTAAGTACCCCAGATTTGTTGTTATGAAAGATAGAAATGCTATTTCATGACGCCGACAACCAACCAACCGAATTTAAATATAGGTAATTATAATTCACAGAATACTTTTGTGGTTATAACAATCTCCTATTTATTTTAAAAAAAAAACAAACCATTTAGTACTGCTTTACTGTAGAAATTTGACTCTATGGACTGACATGTGAAAACGCCATTTCATTACTATATGATGATAATATAGTGTTTTCGTTATTTACTGCATATATTTAATATATTTTATTCTTTATATGCATATATTTCCGCACATCATGGATTAAATAAATATATGGACCAAGATACATGAAGAAGTTAATACAAACAAATTAAACCAAATTAAGAAAAATGGTAAAATAATAGTGCAAAAAAGCTGATCTTGAATATCAAAATGCTGTGTTTGATTAAACTAGTAATGATAGCGAGTATAATTATTAAACAACACTATTGCTGATAACAACTGAAGACAAATTCATGCTAATGCAGAATGTGGTCCAGTAATTTGAAGACGAGAAGAGAAGGTGAGGACCGTTATGGACAGTGAGGTGGGAGGAATCGGAGGGCAGCTCGGCTTGCAAACACCCACACTGCCTCAAACATTTCCCGCTAATTCCACTTTGTCATTTCAACTCGTCGCAAATCACTACCTTCCTCTTTTGTTTTCAACATTTCTTTTTAAATAGATTGAAAATACATGTAAGGAGCCTTTTGTTAATGAACAGTAAATGCCATTATTTAGGATACTTCAATAGATGAATTGTTTAGTGAGAAGCTCTTATAAAAAAAGTACTCTTATTTCCCGGATAAAATCTGCAAACCTTGTAATTTTTCTTCAGTCTTTCCTCTACCGTACTCATATCTCTCTCTCTCTCGCTCTCTCTCTCTCTCTCTCTCTCTCTCTCTCTCTCTCTTCTTATTAGTAGAGACGATATTAATACGTGACTAGAGTTACAATGTTCTTATCTTCCTATATTGACATCTTAAGTTGGTGATTTGTGATTACCGGCTGTCTAGTTTTACAATCAGCGTTAGTACATTAATAGCAAGTGAGGCTCCTAAAACAGTGGGTACTTCTGAAAACATTCTCCACATTTGAGATTCTTGAGCTTTACAAAAAAGACAATAACATAACACGAATCCAACATGAAAACAACATAACATGAACGCAATCCAAGCACAAACTAAACCAATTAATTAAGCACTGAAACACAATCAATTAAAATATATATATTACTGTATTTCGGTAGCAAGTCACCTTTTAAGCATATTGTGTTGGAATTAATAGCAGATTCTGCATTCACGACTTTTTTACTTATCTCGGTACGACTTTTTTGACTTCTTTACTTCGGTCCCGGTGGTCATCATCAGATTCTTAAACTTATTAACTATCTTAACTATATTATAGTTAATATAAGTAGTTACATATTAATACAACACTTATTAATACAAGTAAGGACCGTGACATCGCAAATGCGCATAGTGGTCCTATCTCTACTCTCATGTATCTTTACAAAGTAAATTGTATGTTATGTTTTTTTGAGTAGATGAAGTTAAACGGCCTTTTAGGTAGCTGGGATAGAGATATGTTTATAGGGTGGAAACTTAAGATTATCCAGATGAAAACAAGAGAGGTAGTTATAAAACAAAATAAGGAATCCATTTTTCAGTCTGCCCGTGAAGATGTCACTCTCTCCTCCAATAAGCTCCAGCCCATTACGAGTTCCCACCCCTCCGGCCTTTGGGAAGCCATTGTCTAGACAGTCACTGCAAGCACCAGAAGCACTGACTTTCTCTCCTTTATCACAAAATAACAATTATAATTGCATTTTTTTCGTTGGCCAATCTTCTCATGAATATAAGGAAAGTCAGTAAAAATGTCTCTAAATGTCTTATTATAGTATTTTATACACAGAAAACTTCTTAAAAATTGATACTATTTCACTTAAATGAAAAAAAAAACGAGCAGAAAAATGAAAATTAATCAAACCAAACATAAACGAATTTGAAACAGTTAATAAAATTAAAGCATGATCAAATTACTTCGTAAAAAAAGAAGTACAGTGAACAATTAAGACCTGTGAAATTCCTTCTAAAGACCTAAGACTATACTCAAAACTAATTAATTTATTACATAATATCAAGGCTAAATGTTAATGGACGCAAAGAACTGGACACCTCAAACACACAACTGGATGATGAAGTTGGTGGCATTATACATTATTATGAATTATGAATTGGTGATAATCTACAGGTTCATTGCTGATAATGATCGATTATAGGATGTTCCTGGTCTTAGTGACTAGGCCAAGATACTTAGTACTCACGATACTGTGTAATGTTTGATTGCGGCAGGATTGATGAGTATAAACGTAGCTAGTGGTATTTTGATGATTCACTTTTTGTGAAAGAGTTGGTGATAGTATTTGTAATGTAAGTTAGTAAGTTTTGAAGTTAGTTTACACATGATTGTTCGTTTTTGTTCATTTCTTTGTTTTGCTAGCAGTTTTTGATTATGAAAAAATAAATTGATTAACATGCATTTTGTCAATAAAATTAAACCCGGCCATTTTACGTATTTTGTACGTATCACTTAACTTTGATATAAATCGTATACTTGGAGGTTAAGAATTTGATTAGTGACAACAGTTTTTCATTACATAAAAGATATTTTATTATGACTACTAGTTGCGAGAGTCAGGTTGTGGCCCGCGCTGGGTACTTGATCCAAAGTGTCCCTTGTCACTCTAGAAAACTGCATGTTAGTGGATTAAATGGTAAACCATCAATAAAATAAAAAAAAACAAAAGGTACCATTTTAGAATCCCATATCACGGAATAAGTAGCTGAATTCCCTTTGTACACTTGTTGCCTCTTATCACTCAACGGCCCTTAACGATTTAATACGTCAACTAGTGTCAGGGTGCTCATTAGACCCAACATCGCAGCTTTCAGTCTTGATCAAGGTTCTACATGTTTCTTGTGAGAAATCTTAAATCTTATCCCTCCAATGTTTGGAGGGGACTTAAAGCCTGCATGATTCCTACTTTAAATAAAATTCAGGAAATAAAAATTAACGACTTCAAATGTAGAATAAACGAGGTTATGTAGCTGTCCCAGAATTGAGTGTCAAATAACATTTGAACAATACTTTCCGCCACTAGATCAACACCGAAAGAGAAAGCCATACGGCTAGATGTTGTACTCGGATAGTTTAGTCCTAGAGCATGCAATCTTAATCAATCGCCTACATCTTAAATTCTCTGACGATGGATAATAACTAAAATTCTTGGGTGTTTCAATATCCGAAAGATATAATGCCTGCTAGTTGCTGCTCTGTTTTTCTTATCTTCCAATCATTCAAGCTCAACCTTGAGAGAGTTTCTGAAGCCATTTTACACGAGATATTAATTGCCGTTCTCATACCTCTTTGTTCAGAATTCCATTTGATCTTTTTTCTTCAACAGATTTACAGATTAGGAGATAGTTTTTAATAGTTTCCTTTTTAAGTGGCGCCGGGTAGACTTCATGAAACATACCTTTACAGAATGGGGACGAAAAACAATGGAAATATGAGTTTCTAAATAAAATGTACCTATATTTTGTAAAAACCTCTATTCATTGTAAGGTGAATACTAAAAGACATTATAAGTAAATAAGTCATTAGATGAGGGGGAAAGGCACTATACCATCACCACGACTAAAGTATTCAGCCTTAATCATTTGACCCACATTAGACTAACACTTGAGGTCTTGTCACGAATAACAAACCATCTCCACATTCAATAGCAAGTATGCAGCCATACAAATAATTGTATATAGATGGGAATTTCATAAAAAAAATTGTGTCAAAGTTGTTAAATAATAACTAGTAGAAGGTTTAACAATGACAACAGTTGGTGAGGGTTTGATACGGTTGAATTTGAAAACACCCTAAGGGTACTTTACTGGTGTTATCAATACCGATGGCACCAAAGTGGTGCGTTCTTATTCTATTTATACAAATCAAGATAGCAATGATATTAGTACAACAGGTACTAATTTAGAAAGGTTTTTTTTTATTATTAAGGATGGTCATATAACTCAGATATGTCCTCGGAAATAATCACAAAATATAAGCTTAACAATTGTAAATAACATAAGCCAAATAATTGTAGAAAACAAATTTTGCTTTATATTTAAATTGAATTTTATTGTACACATTATTTATTTTTTAATTAAAAGATTATTGAAGTTAATCATAGGTATAAGTATCATATAATAGATCACCCCAATATTTGACCTGTTTGAAAAAATGCAAGTATTCAAGAAGTTATAAAAATAAACTGTACCGTTTGTAGGATGTAGTAGTTATACAGTGGAGCTGTCTGGTGGATAGTTGAGGTAGTACGAGGAGGCACCAGTAGGGTTACAGAGACGCGTTAGTTACTAGTTATGTTTACCATTAATTTGTTATGTTAAGTTTTAAGTATAATACAAACCTTATGAAATAGAAGTTGTGGTTATTGTGTTACTTACACTTTATATGTTAGTAGTCTAAGAAGGAATATTGGCATTCAGTAATCTATCAATTTGCTTGAAATCAATAAATATGGAATTCGAGTTCTAAACAGCAAAAATGCTAAAGCTTCTTACAACCTAGGTAATTTATTTTATTTTTGCAAAATAAGACGGTAATTGAATAGACTAGAATGTAATAGTTTGGTGATCAAGTTTAGGCGAAAGACAGAGCAGAGGATTCGGCAAGGAGGCCGATGGTCAACTACAGGAAAGGACTGACAATCAGCAGTCCGATTACTGGCACCGAATCTCATTACGGCGTCCAGGGCCATCTCCAAGACCTTCTGGGGAAACCGAAATCACGACATTAATCACACTACTCACCCACCCACTTTCGTCAACCCCAACTCATCTTCCTCTAATGCCGCCTTTCCAATGTTTGCCCAATTCATAGAAAACTGTTTCTTTTTTTTTTTTTTCATAACCAGTGTCCTTTCTTATAGGCATATCATGAACACTGTTCATTAATACAGTATAATCTTACAAAGACTACAATAGCAAAAAAAAAAAAAAAGGTTAAGGACTTTGCCCCCCTGACTCAGGCAAGTGAGCTACTTCGATTCATCTTCCCGAAGTTAATCTCCATCACATTCTTCTACAAACAAATAATGACAACATTTGTTTTTGTGAATACGAGTATATATATTAGTAAAATTTTTTGTTGATCAGAGTGGTTGTTTTGGTTGAAGGGTTTTAGTTCCATTTTTTTATTATATATATTAATTTTGACGATATATATATAAAAAAAAAAACAAAAAAAAGTACGACAACCGTTGGTAAACAATAAATAGATACATACACTTTTTGGGTTAACCGTCACTAGGAGAGAAGATTGGTGTCTCATTCTCTTCTCTCTTACTTACAGTTATACCAAAAATAAAAGACTGTAAGCTGTAAACAAATAAAGGACATTATTTGTTTGCTGTTAACCTATATTTTACCTTTTAACTTTAAATACTTTTGATTATTAATTACAGTATGTATTATTCCTTATGTATGTAGGAAGATTTAGTTGTTCCTTTTATTTTATAAATCATATTTTGCTTTGCAAACTCAAGAAGAAACAATTTTCATTTCACAAATTGATATATAAGTGTATTTTTACGAAGTAAAAATCATGACGTAAGAAAGACTAGAACCTGCTTTGTCCTATATAGACCAAAATAGGTTTCATATTACGTGTTGAGGAGGTCTGCCTGGTTCAAGCTTAGAACTGAAAACTAAGAAACTTCAGATCCAGATCTTCCTAAACATACACAATAAAATATAAACATAGTTCGCGACTATTAGTAATTCGACATTTGATAAAAACTAGACAAGCTCAAATTTTTTCATACAAAGGTAGAACTTTCACTTAAGCTAGCACGTGTCTGGCAGAGAACAGTGCTATTGTGAGTACTGTCAGCCAATTTATGTTGTAATCCTAACCCAGTTTTCTGATCTGACGTTCCATTTCATCATGTTTAGTTCAATCAAACACGTTATTCTGACAGAAATCTATCGTCATTCAGACAAAGAACCAGAAATTGGAAAACTACCAAGAAGGTCTCCAGTGAGTAAAGGACATTATTTCATTATTATAAGCTACTACACGTCGTAGAGTTTGTTACAATTCGGTCAAAGGAAATCCTGATTCTATAGACAAAGATATTACGTAACTCCAAACTATTTGATTAGATTTTAACAAATAGTGATTATTCTATTTCATATACTTCATGTAAGTTACTAATCCTATTAGATAGTAATAAAATATATAATGATGGATTATTTAATCGATTTCCAATTTCGCTTTTGAATTCCCAGATATAAATGGAAACAACTTCGGGAGCACCTATAATTTTGACCTAAACTAAAAGTGACAAGTGTGAATCAAAATCTTATCATACTGTTCAAGGATGATTCGGTTTTGTGCTTACGGTATTGATATTTTTTGTTAGTTTGCTATACCTAGAAGGTTAGGTTGGGTTAGGTTGCAGAGGCAGTCCCACAAGGGAACACACGTAGGCCGACCATTGGCCCTTTGTGATACCACACAATGAAGTTGATTCCACAGTGAGAGTCCTAAATTTTGCCTAACTCAAGTGTGATTGGAGTAGGGATCTTTAACGAGTACCTGACATCGTACCGGCTCGGGACCGACGGTTTAACGTCCTTCACTGAGGGATGACGTGCTCAGATTTATTCACCTCCCGTGTGAATAAATAAAGAGCCAGTTGGGGATCGAATCCCTGTCCTATCAGTTCAGAGGCGAGCACGAAACCACTGAGTTAGCCTGTCCCCTTGCTACTCGTATATCTTGAAGCGGGTAAATGACTCGTAAAAATCTAGACCTCATCCGTTCAAAGTGTCATCGTAAAACACAGAAGAAACAAAATTAATCTTTAACATACTCACATAACAGCACTTCACAGTATACCGTACTCTGAACAAATATTCGTCTCATAGCTATTTCTGTACTTAAACATACGTATGCAACCATTCGACTTTTAGCAATGCTCTAGAAAACGTTGGTCACAGTTTATTATCGCAAATCATGTAAGTAATGTGCAGGCTCCATAACTACGATAAAATGAACAGACAAGTAGTCCTGACCTAGTACCTCCTTCAGTCGGGAAAATATTAAAAAAAAATAACACATTAATAAATGCAATAGTATAAATTAATTAATTTATAATATAATATAATTATAATTTTATAATTAATTTATTCAATTTTTACTTCAGTCAATTTTCCAGGTTCAAATCAACTCTCAATGTCTGATTACATTTAATATTTTTTTATAGGACTGCAAAATATAGAAAAAATAAAATATGTACTAAACAATCAACTAACAGCAATGTAACAAACATATATATAACTACATCGCATTTAAATAAATCGGCATAAGGAAATTGTAAAAAGTGGAACTTATAGGAGTAGGTATTTTTGAAAATGAAAAACTATTGATCTTATATTATAAGAGTAATTTAAACATTGATTACATAACGGAATTCTTTAGTGCACTGATGATAATAAAGTTTCAAACAGTCATTATAGGTAACCAGGAATTTTCAGTCACAAACAAATTTTAAATAAATTTTGAAAATAAACTGTACTTGAATAAAAACCTATAGGGCAATGAACTTTTACACCTGAATATATACTTTTCAAATTGGCTATGTCACTTTTATAGTTAATGAAGATCTTATCACTTATGTTAAAAAGGATTTTTTTCTTCTGTTCAATTTACTCTTCATCCACAATAATTGCTCATCAAAATCAAATGTGTGACGCTAATTTAGTAAGTTATATAGAAGAACAGAAAAACTACATCTATTTGTTATTGGACAACTATGTTGATATAGTCGGTGTTTTAGAAACCACCTCATTTCTCTTTAATGCCTTTCGCCAGTGCCTTTACATTTTAGGACATAAATGTGATTTCCAAAGCAACTCTTTTGATGCTTTTAATTATTTTACTTTTCGTTTATTACAAAACAGCACAGTTACTTCAAGTGCATTTCTTATAAAAACTTTTTTAAATGTTTTAATCTCTCAATATAAAGGAATTTGAAATATTTCCTTTAAACTTTGTTCGTTGTCTTTGATATTTATCTAATGTTCAAAAATGTTTCTATTGAATAAAAAAAAATTATACTGTTATAATTTGTTTTAAAGAATTGGGATACCTTTAAATCACGTCACTGGCTCAGATAGGAAGGCCATATTATTTGTCAAAGACGTTAAATCTAAGTTTGTTACTGACTCTTGAAACAAATGTTTCTTTTAATAGAGTAGACTCTTTTAGGAGTCTAATTTTAACTTTGTATAATTTTGGTTTAAGTTTTGTTATTTGATGTCCTGCTGAGACTTGTATAAAAAGAGTTAGTGAAGGCCAGATATTCACTACAAATTCATGAATTAAAAAGATAAGTGACAGGTGAAAAGATAAACTTGAACATTTGATGGTGCTCAGCATTCTGTGTCCCATTCACACGAACAGATTGACGTGAATGGTGGATTCAGAAAATGAGGTGAAAAAAAATCAGGACACATGACATAAATTGGCTTATTACCATAAGTGTTTCACAGGTGAAGACGAAATTTGGTAAGGATAATTGAGGGAATGGGCTGACTGTTGATGTTGAATGGTGCTGTGGGCGTAACTAAAGGGGACGATTTTCTGGCAGGGACGGAATACATTAGGGAGGCGGGGGCGGCGTGACGGACGGTCTGCGACAAAAGGAAGAACCGCACGGCAGGATGGTATCGAGTTACCGAGGCACTGGACCTCGCCACCTGGTGCTCGCCCGCCGCCCCGAGTATCGCTTACCTGCCAACAACCCAAACAAATTCACCCATTCTATTAGTTCTCATTGATTTATATGTCTAATATGCAAAAACCACTACTATTCTTCAATCAGGTTTACAATATCAGAGACAAGACAATATAAGGATACCTTCCACCACAATATTACTACTAGTACTTTAAAAATTTCATATCCAATATTCAATGATTTTATTCAATATTTCTTTTTTTCTTGTCTATAATTCCTGCTACAATACTTATTTACAGAAATTGTACAGACTTTAATTCAATCTCTAAAACTGTTCCCTTCGTATAAACACAAATCATTCCAAAATTATGTTATTTTCTTTTTATATCATGAAGTATTTATCATGAACTTTCACGAGAGCTTTTATGTGTAAAAGCCAGCATCTAGAAGGATTTTTTTTTTAGAGCTAAACAAAGAGTGTTATGATAAAGAAAAGATACTTAGATAAAAGAAGAGATGTGTACGCTCGGTAGACTTTGTGCGGAACGGTGAGAATGGAGGCATTAGGAAGATGGTAGAAACGTCACAGAAAACAAGCCAAGTGTAGGGTGAGGAGGCCGGAGGCGATGGTCAGATAGAGAAGAGTTCACGACACCGGAAACCAGGCTCAGTCGCACACGATCCGATAACAACCAGATAAAACCGCAATTAGGGTGACTATTGACTTAGGCACCTCGGCCCAGCAACCGTCGCAACGGCCTGTGAACAGGGTAGAAAATAACAGCGTCCGGTCAGCCGTGAAAATGACATCTCTAATGCAAAATCTACCACTCAATCCGTGGGAGTATTATGCAAAATCTCCTTTTCCTTAGGCTTTCATACCTCCAGAATTTCATTAAACTTTCAGTATTTGCTCTTGACAGATACTTATTTCAAAATAAAACTGACATTACCCCTACTTTGTTTACAACGCCTACGTTCTTTTACATAGCAGTCACCATTCTTCTTCGAGCAGACTAGTTTAAAACGTCCATATCACTTACGTTTGGACATCATGTATCATTAAACATAATCAATTCTGTAACATTTTAAAATGAGTGAATATAAGCGGATGATCACTTTCATACATTAATAACACATGAAGTGAGACCAACAATAATTTGTGACACGCTAAATGTGCTCAAAGTAAACTTTGATCAGGTGATCAGCATATTTAACTTAACGTGTTCATCTTAAATTAAAATTTATTTAACTTAGTCTTAAAATGTTTCTGAATTAGCAGATACTGCTTTAACATTAAGACAACTCAGTTTGTCTTCTTTTTCAAATGAAGGTGTGAGTAGAGTATTTTTAATAAATGAAAATATGTTGCTTGCACATGCTGCATCCCTTCCAAAGCCAATGAATGTTGTGTTTGACACAAATTCATATTTGACTCTTAACTCCTAGCCAAATATCATTTTTCCATTGTTAATAAATGCCTTGAGTTATCGAATTAAGTTCTAATGAACGAACACGGGGTATTCTGTGTTATCGGAAAGAACGCTAGCAACTAGGACTACGACACCCAGAACCTTTAAAGAGTCGAGTGACAGCAGAAATGGAACAGTCCCAATCAGAAATCCTTATTTTACACTCTAGGGAATTCTCATCAACAGTTCCGCTAACCGCCTGAGTACTCTGACTAAGTAGAAAAACTTATTATTTTACATGTTCTAAATTATATTAAATAGGATGCAATAATAATTTTATATTCCATTAAGGCTATTCAGAATAGGAAAAAAATATTCACGGAATTAGTAAAAATGATCAAGCAAATTTTTAAAGACATTGGTACTAATAATAACAATAACAAGTTGTCCAATATGATTGAGGGTTCAATTAACTGATCAGAAGTTCATTTGCTGTTGTCACTCTGAGGTTCCAATACTTGTGTTCAATGCTGTATACAGTCAGCACTTCACTAAATGAATACTGCCTTTACAACAGACACTTCAAGATCTTGTAAATCAAATAACGAAATTTTCAAATTATAAAAAAAAACCAATACTGACTATCTGGTGATATTATACTATGCCACCTATCTTCCATTTATAGATAGTATGCTATCTACCACTTTTTACATTTTATTTTTAATGTTATCTACATTATGGTATTTACCTACCACCTAAATAAATAAACAGTTTGTAGAGATGCATTTATTCGAAATTATTAACCACTCAATAATTAATTCACGACTAAAAACAATATTGAATAACCAATGCTCATTTCTAACTACTTATACTGACTAATAGTGCAGTTTTAAGTTTCAAACGAGGTGAAGAATGATTATATCGTAATCTCCCGTTATTCATGCGTAAAATAGCCGTCAGATTACATTAGGCAAGAGCACAGTCAGCAAGTGAGATCAGATATCAAGGTATTTTATATCGTTTTAAATAGTGGCTGATATATTAACCAAATCAATTTAATTTAATGCAATATATTTTTTTAGCTTAATTGTAATCAATTTTGCGTTGTTTATTGTGAAATGATATTGTAAGTGATAGATAACTAAGTCGAAGGTAGGTGGCATATTGTAATAGCACCGATTATCTTGTACAAACCCTTCTATTAAACATGATCTTTTTTTTTGCCCTTTCCCTATTAGCCATTGCGGTCAACACTTTACTGGACTACATAAAACTATATAGTATAAATCTGGAGGAAAAAAGAATAAACAAATATAATATTATATATCAACTAATAACTAATACAGATAATATGAATAATTTATCAACAAAATCGAGAATTTGGTATTGCTGAAAGGAGAATGAAGACAATCGGGTTTTACAGTACTCTAAGTACTTGAAATTTACTTAAACTTAAAATGTTTCTGAATTATCAGGTACTGCTTTGGTCTTAAAAAACTCCGCTTGTCTTGTTTTTGAAATAAGGCTTTGTGTAGAGTAATTTTAATTAGTGAAGATATGTTGCTGTTACAAGTTGATTCCCTGCCAAAATAACGCTGAGTTTGATATCACATCCACAGAGGACCGTCAAAAGAGTTAACTCAAACTGTCGTTATCAGTTATCAGAAATTTGCTCCACATTAGCCAATAGGGTCATTAGCATTGAGGACAAAGTTACAAAACTGTTAAGACCAAATATTTATTATTTATACTGACTCTTATTCCCTAGATGAATATGATCTTTCCATTATTATCAAATGCCTCGACGTATCCAGCTAAGTTTCAAGTTAACTGTCAAGAGCACATTAGTAGTGCAGAGTCAATACTACCATTTGCCTTCTATTTAGTAAATGTTATACAAATATGGCTCCCTAGTAGTTCTGACAATCCATTTAGAAAATCTATTTATATGTATCCCCTTAAACAGAACAGAGGTGTGACTCTTTAGCCGTACCAGTTCTAGTTATATATTAGTAAATCTGTAGTTAAGTGCCTTTTTAACAATGCAAGTTAAGAGTATCTGCTCACCTTCATGACTGTTAATCAAATGTTTCCTTCTACGTCTTCGAACAATCAGTTACTTAACTTAGCATTGCTACTTGAATGTTAATAAACCAACTAATGACTAATTGTTGAAATTTAGTCATTAAAATGTTTATGGTACCAAATAACTGTAATCGTTATAATACTTCTATAGACTAACATTTTAAAATAAAAGACTAAAGTTCTACTTTCTAATAACTAGCACTATCTTACGATAGTGACGTTTTGTCATGGACTCTCGATGACAAGTAAAGCAGTGAAAAACAGAGTAGTATTTACATCGGGTATAGTTATAAACCATCTTATTTTCTTCACTACTCAAAACCACAACTACTAAGAGCATGCTAAATCATAGTTATCACACAATATTGTTGTAAGAGAACCATGAAAGTCTCTCACCAAAAACTATCTGGCATGAATGACCGAGTAATTACTCCTACTTCTGTCAACTTATTAATGTTTCAAAGCTTTGACCTTTATTACCTCATTAAGGTAGATTCTTCTGTCACTTTCCGTGTACATAAAACATATGTTCGTAAAAATTATTTAAACTAATTTAATAATACCTGAGAGAAGAATTGAAGTAAAAATCCTCACCTGAAACAAAAGTAAAACACTGTTATTAAAAATTGTAAAATTTTTAATTAAAATTGATTATTATTTTTCTACAATCCAGACTCACTAACAAACACACACCACACACATGCGCAAATAAATAAATATATGTGTATATGGTATTATATATTTTTTTATATATTTATTTTTATTAATAATTTTTCTCTTTCCTGTGTGATCTATATATATATACAAAACTATAGTTTATTGGGACTCAGTCAGTTCTTCAGGTCTAAATTAAACTCTCATTGCCAACGTTTCGGTCTTATTTAAAACCTCTTTCACAGGCCTACAAAAACAGAGGAAATATAAGAAATAATAATCTGAAGAACTGATCTAGTCCCGATAAACTATAGTTTTGTTTCTATTCCACGGTCAATACTTTTATCAATATTTATATATATATATTATATTTATTTATATATATAATTTGTCTCTTTCCTGTGTGAACTATATATATATTCAAATCTACATAAGTGGTCTGGATCTGATATATGCTTGGCTGTTTCATGACCAAATGATTTGATTGTTTTTTCTTGTGTGGAGTGGGGGTTTTTGGTGTTGTAGGTTGCCGGCTCTAATGAAATCCACATACTTGAGCATCTCTTCTATGGAGTCACCTCTATCAGCATGACGAATATTATAAGAGCTCGCACTCCCTCAGGAAATAAACGGTTATCATGCAATATCAGCTTCTCCACTTGGAGGTCCCTCGGTCCGGTCTTGATTAGGGCCATGGTCCTGTAACTGTCGTCCTATGGAGCCTGATTGCTAAACGTTGATCATTCTTTGATGTTTATATATGAGATAGCATTTTACAATGACAACTAAAAAGTAACCTGAAAATCACTGTAAAGCATTCTGAAATATGATAACTATGTTTCAATCTAGTAAAGATTCTCGTCGGTCAGAAATTCAGTTTACGATTAAAAGAACCTCACGTGGTCAAGAGAGCTTAGTCCCAATAAAGTCCGTAGAAGTGATATTCAATTCCTTATGCTAGTTACAATGCAGTATATATAAGTAAGCAAAGCAACATCGAAGAACTGCTTTGACATCCTGATGATGGATTCCCATTATTCTAAAACTTGGATTGGCTGTACTCGCATATGGAAAGATACGGTATATCATACTTGTAGGTAAATAAGAAACATTTTAAGGAAACCTATAATAAGATATGACTGCCGCTTTTATAACTGATGAATGTGCTGTTGACGGTCAGAGTGATTTGATGTGGGGCTTGGCCGTAAAGAGAGAGGAAAGCTTGCTGGTAAGTTAGAGAGCGCAGTCAGGATTAGGGGACAGCTTTACCGTCCACCATAACCCATTACTTGGCCATCCCAGCACTTCTCAAGTGTACCCTACATGGGTCCATCTGCTTCCCAAACGTGTCATCAAACCTGAAAGCGACAAAACTTGCCCATTTTTATTGACTTTCCATTGTCACATGTCAATGTCTCCATAAGGCATGTATTTTACTTTCCCACGAATTTTCACTTTAAAAAAACTTTCTTCAGTCTTTATCACCTACAATCTCAGATGTTGTCTTGAAAACTGGTTCCTCAGGTGTAACAAGCTTTATCCCTAGAGACAGATGTTACTTTAAGAATCCCAAACAAATAAACAATTCAAATAGCACAGATATCTCATCTAACATTCATTACAGTTAATTTACATTATAATCCATGCTTCTTCAAACTCAATAATTTTTTTTTACAAAAACAGCAATTAATCATTAAAAAACATTAATATATTTTTAAATATAAAAAAGTAAACTGACAGTGTAAGACATTGTTAGTAAAATAACAGCAAAGAAGAAAACATACATGGTTACTCCATAATTACTCCTTCCATCGCTACTTTAAATTCAACATTAGAAACTCATAAAGTGAAAATGAATTTCTAATGATTCAGTCTGCAGCCCCCTGCAGCTCAATGGTCAGCAAACATGCTTATAATAATTCAACTGTTGCAGTTTGCAGACTTTGCATATTAAATCCCAGCTGGTGGTCCTCGAGTATTCATTACAGAAATAAAACTCCTGATACACTGTCATTCTAAAAGACATAAACTATGCTTGCTACAAGTTAACACGATCTTTAAAGTCCCTTACCTCATTAAACAATCACCGAGACGTCTCTTGCAAAATATCAGAGCAGTCAATATAATACACTAATCAATACCCACAATTAGAAAGGAATAGATAAATATGCTCACAACGAACTTTTTTCTTTCAGCACTCCTCCTACACTACTATATACATAAAATTAGTGGCATATCATCAATCACCACAATAAGAGAGTAAAAACACAAATATAATGAGGTGAAGTTAGCCACCCAAAAGACAAGCTAAAACTCAGGGCTGGTCTCTACATTCAAGGTCTTAAGCAGGTCTAACTTTATTTTCCTGTACATTTACTAAATACTTTGTCTCTAACTCATTTGGTAATTGTTATAATGAACAGTTACACAAATTATCTTAAATTACAATATTATACAAAGATTATTACCTTTAATGGTACAAATATCTTCTTTCTTTTCTTTTCCCATATTCACTTCATGATAACATTCTCTAAACGGAACTAACAGTTATTTGTTATGTAAAACAATCTATACCAACATGTACATTTAGAGATCCTTAAGGTAGTGATTCATTTAAAAACTTTAAAAATTTAAAGTTTCACACTGCTTTAAATTTTCCACACTAAACTCTGACGTTGTGAGAGTTTAATATTTATTGTAATGAATATTTATTAGTATTTATTGCAATGAGTTTCGAACAGTAGGCAGTAGTTAGGTCTGCATGATTTAAAAAGTTGTGGCCTGACAACTCCTATTCCTTCCAGTTCTCTTCCGACTCCGGCCCAAGGCTTTTTCATGAATAACCTTCCATTTCAGATCTCAACTTCACAAATACAAAGTTGACTTCACTTTGTATTTGTGAACTGCAACTGTTACAAGGAAACTGTACACTGCAAATAATTTTATTTCATTTCAATCTATTCTCAATTAGTTGCTTTTTTTTCTAATTCCCATAGGCTCTACTCAGTAAATTGGTCGATTATGTGTTTAGGCCATGAAACGGTGAGATTTGTGAAATCAGCTGCAGGATGGTGTCCCAGTCGAGTTAATAAAGGCGGTATATCAAAGTAAGAGACGAGTGTGCATTGTTCTGCCCTCTTTGTCTGCACTTGATTGATACACTGCTGTAATGCCTGCAGACGTCTGACTGCGTGCGTGGGTGAGAGGGAGAGGAATGCACTGTCCGGGGCACGCCCTTGGTCCGAACCAAACCTCCTATAACACCTGCTATATATTCCGATTTCACAAACTCCATTCAAATTAAATTTCTCCACTAAACTAATTAGCGATTCAACATAGATGCTAATATGTAAGAAGTCTTGTTTACTTGTAAAATCACATTCGTATAACCATGTTACCAATACACTTCAGCCGCAGCGCATACAAGCAAACGACTGAGACTTCTAATGTACACACAAACAAACATACATGTAACGCATTTTCCAAAGTTTTGAAAACTTAAAAAGCATCACCATCAATATTACTAAAAAAAAATCTTCAAAAATTGGTTTTCCTTTTTTCATGAAGTTTGGTACAATTTCATTCATTATATATTTAGAATAGCACAATAAAATTAATTTATTTCATAAATTTAAAAATACTACCGTATGAATCTAGAATGGTATTTTGGTCAAACTAAATTCACCCAACAGTGAATTCATACCAACAATTCATAAAAAATATTTTTTTACATTAGGACTAAAATTTATATAAATTAAAACATAAGAATATAATATTCGACAGGCAACAAAGCACACTGCCCATTTTCAATAGTAATTGTTCTATGTTTATATTATCTGCTATCGTTTCTATGTATAAAAATTAGGATATATAATTGTAGGGCATATAACATGGCATAGTATATTACATGAATGAATATATAAACACAATCAGAATAGTACTATAAAAGATGGTTGGGTATAAGCCAGTCAAATAGAAAAAACATACACGGTAAGATGGTTCAAATCAAATATCATGAAATTTAAATAAAATAATATAATATAAATCTATATTTATAGTGTATTATGTAGTAAAATAAATTTAATTATAATAATTAAGCAACAGGATGGTTTAGACTAAGCCCTATATGGTAAAGCCCATTGCCTCGATCAATTGTCGAGGCTTTCAATCCCTTAACACTTTCTTTGTGAACTTTTCATTATTTTATATCATTGGCATTCCATCCCAATAAAGGTAGATATTTAATGTTGACATATTCTTATTAAAATTATAGAAACCCCCAGTTTTATTCAAAATGTTATCGGTCTATTACATAATTTTCAAAAAGTGAAATTGATTTATAATTCAAGTTTCATTATTAAAAATAAACATAATTCAAAATTTATAAACATCTAAATCAACGAGCAAGTTACAATAGCATTAAAAAAAACTATAACAATATAGACCATCTAAAAGACTTTAACAATATCGTTAAGATTTGTTTATCTACCAAACTCTGGACGAGTAGATCGTGAGTTAAGCTGTAGTTTGAGAGAAAGGCGTGTGACCTTGCTGGCTAAATATTCATGAGTTTTACGTTTATGGTACATTTCACTCTCAATGTTGCTCTGTGAAAGGTTTAGATGTCGTTGAAGATTATTCGTCTCCTTTACCCTCTGTCTTTATTGACCAAAATGGATGCTTTGTCTTAATAAAAGCCATTTCGTTACTTTTATACCATAAACTGCTCTTCATTACAAGTTATAAAATGTTAACAACTTGTAGATAAATGTTAGCATAAATCTTTTAAAGCTGAATTTCTCAGAGAGAAAAGTGTCTTCGTTTATCTGTAAATAGATAAGATTTTTTTTGTATTAAATAATAAAACAGTTTAAATGCTTTATAATAATATTTTCCAGTAGGTTAAATAGTTAAACAGTATTTTATTACTGATATCTCTTTTTTATACCTGGGGTTATATAAGTTCAATGATTTAGATTACATGTATAAGTTACTAAATAGTAATGACTTCTAATGAACTTCAAGGGTAACGAATGGGGACTTTAAGCAATCAAGACAACTGACTGGGTGAGATAATACTTAGAGAGGAAGACAGATAAGACAGAATAAGAACGAGAATAGAAAGAATGAGGGAAAGGGAGGTGGATATATATATATATTATATATATATATATATATATCGACCAAGTGAAATAGAGAAAAACCTGGGAAGAAAGAGTGGGAGTGAAAAAAGTGACCAACGGACAGAGAGAGACGGGGGGGAGACAGGAAGAGAGGGAGTTGGATAAAGAGGAAAATGGTGGAAGTGTTGCTTGGATAAAAACGAAAAGAGGAATTTTGATAGGCAAGATAGAGACGGTTTTAGAAAGAAAGAGAGAGGGAGAGAGGACAGAGAAGAGAGAGAGAAATAGAGAGAGAGAGAAAGAGAGAGGGGAGGAGAGAGTGGCATGAGAGGAGAGAAATGGGGATAGAGAGGAGGGAAAGAAGAAAGAGAGACAGGGGAAAGAGAAAGAGAGAGAGAGAGAGAGAGAAAGAAAGAAAAAGGAGGAGTACAGAGATTAAGAAAGAAGTAATTATTCAATTACGAAAATGACACCAATTTAAAATTTCCTTAGTCTATGTAGTCTGGTTTAATGAAAGATAGTCTAAGGTTATGTTGTAAAGTAATTAAGAAGAGATAAATGAGCATGATGTGTGCAATAGGTGATTAGAAAATAGTTCGGCCGGTCCCAATGGGATGCAAGGTGTGTTGCTGTAGGATGAAGCGTAGGCTGTCAAAAGTTCAGTCTGCAATCGTAGCGACTCACTGTCTCACTTCATTTGCAAGTGTAAATCAAACATTAAGAGTGCGACATTTCTAATTCATTTGATAAACTAAGTCAATCTTACCATGTGTAAATAATTTGTTCACCAAACAAAAGGAAATGATACATAACCATTCATCCAAAACCAATTATCTATTGCTCAAATATCTATGAAATAATAACACCAAAAAATTGGAAAAATAAAGAACTTACTTGGTCTCAAATACTAACAAAAAAATCTTAGTACCAGCTTGAGTTTCATATTCTGATGTATATGCACGTACATATTTTTCAACATTTGGAGAGCACACTATGAGTTGGGAATAACACACTTAATACTGTTTATACTGATTTATATATATATATATATATAATTAAAGTTACAACCAGAGAACACAAAAAAGAGAACTAACACTCACACTTCTCGATCATTTCGGCTGTCTTGTCAATTCATAAACTAAATTCAAAGAATTTGCAAAAATAAAATTCGGCTGTCCTGCCGAATGATCGAGAATCGTGAGTGTTAGTTCTCTTTTTTGTGTTTTCTAGTTGTACCTTTCATTATATGTACGTTTGGACTGTTTTCAATTCAATGTGTTACATACATACGATCGTATATATATATATTTCATACACAAAACGAAACACAAAGAATTATGCAATAAAAAAACAAACACTGAATATGAAAGTAAAATTATAGTACAATATAGGCTTCTACTAACTTCTAATTTTGACATTCAACATCATGAGGAGAAGTATTCTCTAGCAATGAAGCAAACAGCGGCTGTAGAGAGTTTTATTAGTCTTGTATTCTTCTCTTCCCCTTTATTAGGTATATTTTAGTCCCGTGTAAGAATTTTACACAAAGGTATATAGGTTAATTTTAGTATTTCTAAATTCGTCAGCAGGTGAGATCCGGACCGATATGTGAGAATAAATGCATCTCCTCTTTCATGTATTCTTTTCATTTTTTCTAATAATGTATTTGAGCTAATTATTGTAGTAAGTATTTGTTTTTGTTTCCTGTTTTTTTTTTGTTTTATAAAGTCTCACTGAACCTCCATTCTTCAAACCGTATCTTCAAATATTTATGTATTAATTACTGGGAGATGTCCTTTATTTAAGCATGTATTCCAGAACACCATACCATTCTCATGATTTGTTACTCTTTTTGATAAGTTTTTCATAAAAAAAATGGAAATTTGTTCAAAAATGTCAACAAAGAATAGGACTTGCAGATGTTTCTGAACATGTTAAAATATTGTGAAATGGAGTGAGAAATTTGAAGTGACGTATTGAAACTGATCTACCAAAAAAAAGAAAAAGATGTAATAATCATATATGTTGAGTCAAAATTTGTCTGGCATAAGGAATGTGTACTACTGTTCCTAAAGAAAGATGGACATGAAATGAAAGTGCATGAGTGTTTCATTGTCTCTTAAAATGTGGCAAAAATCAGAGCAAGGTAAGTTGGTGAAGAGTGGGTCACATTGTGATTACAGTGTTTGGCCCAGAAGAGAGAGAATTTATTGTAAGATACTGGAATCCTTGCAGACCACATGTGATTAACTAAGCGTAATCCTCTTGAAAGATGTTAAATTAAAGATAGATGTGGGACCGTTACAGAGAGGCCAGCAGACCGGTCTCATTGACCATTAAAATCATTGAGAAGGAGCCTTACTCTGCTGGCCGGACATAATTAATGCGAGCAGCTGTACCTCAAACGGTACGCCGCACGCTCCGCTGAAATAAATAATTTTTGTACTTGTTATTCCATTCACAAGAAAACCTTCTTCCAACAAATCTCATTCAACAAGCACTGAAATAATTGCTTCCGGTTTCACATTAGTAACTGCACAAAATGTGCAAAATACAGAATATTTCATTGTAATGGAATAAAAAGGCAGGTAACAAGGGTTATTAACTACAAACTTCAAACCAGTGACAGGAACTTAGTTCAATATCACAATATTTGGTCTTCAGTAATTTCTGAAATGGTTTCTGTTTAGTCTATGTCCTTAAGGGTTGTAAATCCATTGCGGATGAGTTTTTAATAGAACTAAAATCTCGAGTAAAGTAGCCTCACTTTAAGTAAATTAATTAAAGAGGGACGTGTAATAATAAATTGACTAATGAACCCATCGTTTTATTATAACGCTAGAAGCGTTTTGGTAAAATTCCTATTCTAGATATATGGTGTCAGTGGAGTAAAAGATAAAATTGGTGTGAGTAGACGGAGGTTAGAATTTAGAGTCTGAGTACAAATGATACAAACATAATTAAAAATGTCAGTTTAATTAAATTAAAACAGGCAAAAAGATAGTTCATTCACTTATTCAATTCGCTTTATATTTCATAAGGATATAAATCGATAGCGATTTCTCTACGTTGATAATTCCACTTTTCGGTCATCGGTAGAAGAACAACAAAGAATAGGTTTTTTTTCATAAATAACCATAAAGTTAATTTCCCATGAATCCATAGTTTCAAAAATATACAACTCTCATCCAAACCAACAGGGAAAGACATCATGTTTGAACAGCAATAATGATCTAGTATACTATAAAATGAAATATATAACACATAGGCTACAATTTATAATATTAAATATCATATGTAATTGCTATGTTCAAAGAAACACGATTTTACAATGAAGTTGTTGTTCTTGAATGATTAAGTTCATCCCACTACATTCTGCAACGAAATAAATTACTCAATGGTAATTAGTATCAAAAATGACAAAGGTGTGAACCAACTGATAGACTTCAGAAGCAGCTTTCGCTGGATGAAGCATTGAAATGGATCCAGTTTCAACATCAACTGCTCTTAAGTCAAACAAGTACACGAACATTAGCCAATTGTATCATACACTATATACATCATTGCACAAGATTTTCATAATATTCTAAACTTACAATGACATTCATAATTTTTATGGACCTAATACTTTAAAAGACCTGAGAAGTTTAATGAAACTTTAAGACAACCTTCGAAGAATTTTTAACTGTTTAAATTTCTTGAATGATTCTTCAATGTGTTAGTAGAGAATAGATACTGTAAGAAATAGAATTTTTTTTTGTTTTGATAGAGGTTGCAATAACTGAAGCAATTGATCTCATCAGTGTTCAGTGAATATCAAAGAATTATCTTCCATTAACAGTACATCAAGGGGAGTCAATTCTAGAACGCATTTATGACAGTGGAAGACAAAATCACAAATAACACTTCATTTAAGTTCTTTTATTCTTCACCGGCATTTTTTCAAACCCTGAATTAGAAATCACTAGCCATTGATACATAAAAAAGAATAAACAGAAAATAAAAGAACAGAAAAAATAGAATTCCAAAAACACATTTTTTGACAGCAGTGTACGGTTATAAGATGGTATTTGAACTATTTTTAGGTATCCGTTCGAGTGCAATTTAGTAACAGTGACATTTTGTAAAAGTCATAAAGTTATAAAAACAGGCTATTTGTACTTTTCAGAAATGTGTTTTAGAATTTAGAATATCAATTTTAATTTTTCTTTTTCTTTTATTCTTCTACATTCAATTTCTATATGTAAAAACAATAAAGACGGTTTACTTCTGGATGAAGACTTGATCGAAAATATAGGTGTTATAAGTTATAGAAAGTGTTACTTGTGATTATAATCCAAAAAGCTTCTATTACATGATTTCACAATGATCACATGAAATAAAAAGCAGATATAAACCATAGTCTATTTGCAATGGTATATCTAAAAATTAATATCTCTCGACGGAAATAACGGATCCTCAACAATGTCACACAATCAATTCATATCATGCCAATCTGATGAGAACCTGTTACTTTAGATCTAAGTCAAATTTCAAAATTTCTCATTCCGGTTTAGACGTTGATAAACACATATAATAACCCATATAAATTGTAAAAGAAAATATTTATTTTTGACGAGAGAGCCAAAAGGTAATGGGTGGAATATGAGACGGACACAGTTAGGTTGGACGTGGAGAGGCGTTGGCCCAAGGTCTGCAGCGAGGATGCAGGAAGGTGGTGAATGGCACGCAAGCGGTGACCTTGCACACAGGTCATAGCCCCCTCGTCACCGTTACTGTTTACTTGTCTTCTTCTCTCTCTGTTTACTCCATTACCATATGAATGACGCAAGCTTGTGTCCAGAGACACAAGTTTCGATTTGTCTCTACCCATTGTCCCTCCAAGGACTCTGCACTGACCTTTTGTTTCTCCCACTTCTAGAATTAAAGACACTTCTTGAAGCAGTCACTCGAAGGATACACTCTTTCTCTTCTTTGTAGACCTGTTTTCAATTTCGGCCAATCTTTATTGTCTCGCCCCTTTAGCCTGCCGCCTACACTCTCTCATCGCCCACTCATTTACACCTCCCTCCCTTTCAGTTTCACTTCAACCTTTAATCCACTTCTGCTGCTTTCAACCAAAAGAATTTATTCATGTTCACCCACAAAAACAAGAAATTTTACTTTAACCTCATCATCACTAACAACAATGAGCGACTAGCTATTAACTAAGTAACTCACAACTGACGAGAAAATAAACTAATGACTTAGCAATTAATGTCCCATCCAAGAAAATACTAAATAACTTGAACAAAGAAATAAATTAACTTTTTTTTATAACAAATATTTATTAATATTTGTTATAAATGAAAACTTCATAAAAACTTAAAAAAAAAGTTTTCTCAAAAAGTCAATGAAAAGTTAAATTTATATTTTTAGAATCACTAAGTTGAAATAAAAATGTATACTGATGTGAATTGATTAGTGTGTGTTTCTACTTCCCAGACAGTCAGTGCCAACCATTCATATTACCTATCACGTACTGAAAAGAAAATAATTACGAAGTTCAGCTAATGCTTAATTCATTAGGCTACAAATAAAAAGAAACCTTAAAGCAATGTTCTTAAATTAGCAACAGTGATATCATGAAGTAAAATCGTCAATCTAATAAAGAAAATGCCATAATCAAGTCAATCATCTTATTTTCTTATCAATCCCCAGAGAATACAATTTTTTAATAAATCTTTTAGACCATTCTTTGATAATACTTCTATAAAGCAAACAAATAAGTTCACTCAGATCTGAAGATCTCAAAGTCCACTATTATACACTACTATTCATATTCCCATCAGGCCGCAAAGCCTTCCATGAAAAGCTGTCTTCAATTTAAGGTATTTCTCTACTTGGGTGTTTAAAATCTAACTCGATATATGGCAAGAAAGCATTCTTTTTGCTATGAACTCTTACATTAGCACTTATTAAAATAGGGTTTTAACTGTCTCAAGAAAAACTATATAAAGTTTATTTATTTAGTATTGCTTCTTAATTCTAACATAACCAATCATCTTAGTTACAATATTGCATTCTACTGACATTTCAAATAAGACTAAAACAAAATGAACGATCGATTCATTTTAAGCTAACCACTACAATTGACAAAAGATTAAGGAAACTGTATTTGGCATGTTTGTTTAGTATAATTGGTAAATACTTGGAAGATATGATTCTTTTGAATGCACTCAATTCAATAAAGAAATCTGATAGGTAATATTAGCACTAATTTAAATCTTCCGATTCAGAAATGAAATTACCAATCACAAAAGTCGAAACAGACAAGATAACTAAAACGTCAGGTTTTATAATAAACACTGCAAGTCATTATTAATTGAAATAATTCATTTAATTTAATCATTAAATGAAATGCAATCAGATTTAGAAATGAAATGTCATCAATAAGGTACCGTTGATTTTTCATAGTTAATTACATTGTTAATTTGTTTTGATCAACATTTGAGAGAGTTTATAAAGAATATGTAATAAAGAAATAGTAAACATAATAACACAAATGTGATTATATGTGATTATTTATTTAAATGAGTTCTATTCAATTTACCTCATTAGATGAAATGAAATGGAAAATACTGAATTTAACAAACTCTCAACGAACCAGCTGTATGTTTTTTTTTGCATTTGATTCTTATCTTTTTAGAGTCATTATATTTTAATAACGTGAATCATTATTTAATTGTTTATAATAAATTTTAATTAAATTTGAATATTTCAACAGATATCTATCGTTATCCAATACAAAATAAATTCATTTGTGATAAATTTCTTACTGCTACCTTTTAGATTTTAATAAAATTAAGCCAGGAAGGAAGAGTAATTTCGAATCTTCTAATAAACTAAAATTCATGAAATGTGTACACAGACTTCTCATACAATGTAAATACTAAGGACAAGTTTAAAGTCTTTAAAATAGTCAAGATATTGAGAAAAATTAGTTCATCTTTTGACATAAAGTAAGTATTCATTCAGTAATGCAGTGTTGCTCAAAAACAATCGGAACATGTTAACTGACCCAATAAGTGTAAATTTCATTAAGATTACAGAGTGATGTAAAAATAATGGATACATAATGCATCCAAACATCACCCGAAAAAAATCAATCCTGTATTCAAGGGATTTCAAAACAAAAAAAATTCATGATAACCTCAAACTCGATATTTTTAACCGATATTGAATACTCTACCTTAAGAAAAGCAAAACTTTACAGTAATCTGGCAAAACAGCAATGATTATCATCAGATGAATGTCAGAACTAATTGCATCAGAATTTAAATCCCGTAGAAAATTTGACCATCCAGTCCAAAAAATTCTTTCATGTAACAACATTGAAAGTAGGTATCCAAACCTTTTTTGCTTTTATATTTTACTAGTGTATAAATAGAAATTAAAAAAAATGAACAAGTTACAAATAAGAGAGATAAGTGTTTTTCATAATTTGTAAATCACTTTAAAGCTTGAATATTTAATTAAGATCTGTTTTTTAATAAAATTACTGTTTTGCCAGTTAATTTTTATTAACACCGTATAAATGTACCGTATAATAGCTTCTGCATACTAGTTCACCACCAGAGACTATTCACTATTGTGAGGACGCGTCAGTTCATTGTTTTATCATATTGAAATAATGTTTATCTATAGATGTGAAGTGGAAGGCACAAGTTCCGTCATATTGATAATACATGTTTAGAACGAGAAAAAGTCTTGTCTTTCATATACACACCATTAGCAATGGGTGGCTATAAGTATTTACCGGACCCATCTTGGGGGACATTTTCCAATGTTTAAAATTTTCACCCAAGTACATAAAATGAAGGTTTGGGAAAATCAAATTTCAAAATGACGAAAGCATCAATAACAATTCTCTCTAGATGAAGAGGGAAAATAACCCTCTTCCTTTTTTTTTTTGTCACTAATTATAACGGAAAAAGGTGTGAAGTCCCAACACCAGAAATCTTCACAAAATTCCGTGAATTGGTGATGAACTCTGATTTGATTAATTTGGTAGCAGAAAGTAAGGGATCCATGTTGAACAGATGCCGAGACAAGCTTAAATAACAATTTCGGCTAAATAATGACTTCCTTGAGCGTGGAGAAAGCAACAAACACTACAGTATGTGTGCGTGGGTGTGTGTGTTTATATCTTATTATACCTGTTACTGTCTTATCTGAAACTTCAAATTATCACATGTCCCTTATGTCGACATTGATGATATCAGATGGAGTTATCACACACGGGAAGAGACGTGTTTATACCACTACAGATGGTTATCTCTAACTTCAGCTTTAGCTCATACTAGTGTAGATGAAACGTTCATGTTGGTATTCTACCTAAGACATACCATATACTAAATTAAATCTATGTCTTGTCCTTAATGTTGAAAACCGAATCGTCTCCTTGTTTGATGTGTAAAAAAAAGTAAGCATACTTTTCAGTGAAGTCATCAGTATAAAGAATATATTTATGCAATAGATAATTGTAAAAGAACACATAACAGTAGCTAGATAATGCAAAATTTACACCGGATGTAAAAATTAACTAGGTAATGTAGTGTCAATATCTGAAAAAAGTTATCAATGAAAAATGAGCCGCATGGTCCACAATGTAAATTTTGTCTCTTCTAAAGAGGAAAGTCTACTTTTCGTAACAACTTCATTAAAATCGAACCATTAATTAGTAATTAATTAAAGATAACTTGAACAAATAGTCGTTTACAACTGAATAAGCCAATTTCTTATGTTATCAGGAAAGAATAGTTTTTTTGATGTAATGAAGTGTTTTGAAGTATGAACTAAGTAAATAGTTATATTATTGAGGTGATTATGCATTGAATTATTGTAAGTAAATAGTGTGGGTTGAAAGAAACATGAAAGGCGTGAATGACTAGCATGTGTGCGGAGAAGCCTGTGGTGAACACCAGTGTTTACCTAGCCCTATACAAATGTTAGTCATTCTACATGTATTAGTCAGTCTCCTCTCAGCTCCATTCCGGCAGTCACACGGCTGCGACTTCCCAAGTATTACAAAATCAGTCTTCACTCTTCTTTATATCGCCAGTGCAACAAGTGTTTTAAGCTTTGAATCTCAACAGTTTCAGTATAATCCTTTCGAGTACACTGTCACTTTCAATTAATTATAACAAACATACCAAGGGTGGGTGATCAACCTGGGGATTGCGGGACACATGCAGCTCTTTGAAGTATTATTTGTGGCTCTCAATAAATGTACACGAGTTCCCTTTTCATCTTTGTGCTATTCCATTTAAAAAAATATATTATCGTTTCGTATGTTTCTATATGTATTTGTTGCGTACCTTTTAAAGACGTATTTAAGTGCGACTCGCGAATCATTTCAAATAATTTTGAAAAATGGATCGACTATCAAGGAGCTCAGCCAACCCTATAATATACGGAGTACTGAAACAAACATTTTGAGTCATTTAAAAAAATATAAACCGCAATACACTGAAATAACAAAAAATACCTGATAATTTATGTATCGGGAAATAATAATAACCAGGTCATGCCCATTAAATCGGATGTAAGTATTGTCGAAATGATGTTTTATGTTTGGCTTTGTTTTGACCAGTGTATTCTGGCGTCCGTTGTCATTGCCAATTCGTTTCAGGGTCTTGTGGCCAGCAGTGTTGAAACGCCGCCACCTGCTCCCGTACATTAGGAATGGAAATGGACAATCTCGAAATAATACTGTGCTATTCCAAGGAAGAAATTATCAGTGGCAATCTCTTGCAAATGGTGTTTTCAGGCTAAATTAATGATGAACTGTTCTTCAATTAAAATTAAAATTATCCGAAGGCGGACTATTAATGGAGATTCAAATGTTCCTACTTTGATTGCTAGGCGTAGGCAAAATCATTTCTTCCATATAACTAACTCAGATATATATACACATATATATATATAATTAGCGAGATACATCATATATATATAACTTCATACATAAATATAAAACAAAGAGTAGACACAAACAAAAGCATACTTCTATATTTTGATTTCCATTCACATCAGGAGAAGAAAGCAACTTCTTGAAAAGCACACAAGGTCTAAGACGATTGCTACAGCACTACCCTTGCGGTGTTCGCACTTTCCAATTGGAGAGTAAAAAAGGAAAAATATGAATTGAAAGTAACAAATATATTAAATAATTTTAATTGTGAATACAACAGAATCTCCAATTTGATTGTACAACTTTTCCCTTTTAATTGATTTCAGCCTTTAAATAAATGTATATATTTAGAGTAATTATAAACTGATTCCTTGGCAAACACAGCTGAAGTGCACGTGGCTAATTCAACAGAGAATATCGAGCCCACGGCCCCAAGGCTAGATCAACTTGTGCAGCAAATCAATTCTCCCTGCCTCAACCAGTTGGTTTCTTTGCCTATTAGATGGAACAATATAAATGGTTCCTGTCACATCAATAATGACACCTAATATTGTTTATCTCTGCCCATTCTTAAAGAAACTACTCCTTTCCATCACAATTTTGACATTTTTTTTCTATTTCTCCCTTTTATAAAAAAATAATGTCAAGCACTTTACCGTAAATTATCTGTCCACAATGAAAGTCAGAATAACTTTTCTTGAAAATATCTTGACTTTTAAAATCAGTCCATTATTTTCAGTGTTAGAAATATTGTTCACTTAACGTGATTTTTTAATAAAACCTGTTATATTTGGATAGATTGAACTTCAACTGAAGAAGGATATAAATAAAGCGAAAATAAATAATTTATTCATTTCACATTAAGGTGAATTTTAAAATCATTCAGTCCAAAGGAAAAAATCATTTAAATTAACAATGGGGCAATTTTCTAATTACGGATTCCCACTGGACCTAATACAATTTACATTGTTCATTATTTGGTGTACATACAATATTTTAACATGTTATTTTCAACAAGCTCTCGCACATTTTGAATTTCTGTTATAAATACTTCAAAAAAGGAGCGCAATTAACTTAACTATTATCATAAGAATAGAAAGAATAATCTACTATTTGGGCACTTTGAAAGAGATACACATCTCCTGTCCCAATTTATGCAAAGATATGCAGGACAAAAGGCCAAAAGCACTTTGCCAAAAGGGCTACCGTCCAAAGTTAGTTCATGAATTCTAGATTTTTGAAATTGCAATATTATTTTAATTTCTTTTCTCCCAACCTTAGCCAACACGCATGGTTCAATCTTAGCACGCCGCTGTATATACATTTATACAAACCACATTTGAAATCTGCCAAAAATAGTTGAAGAATTGATCTTAACAAACGGACAGTAAATGTATCATAATGTTGTATTATAATAATTAGTACAAGTCGGCTATAAATAGCTTAATTTATATTATTAATATGGCAAACTGTCATACCTCGTACGATGATGTTGGAGTCGTTGGAACGATTTCGGACGTTGTCCACATTCAATCGCAACTAACTAACTGAGTTGGTTAGTTGCAATTGAAGATGGACAACATCCGAAAGCGCTCCAACGACTCCTACATCATCGTAATAGGTATGACGGTTTGCCATATTAATAATATAAATCATACTAACCTCAGCGGTAATAATAATATGCATGTATATACATAGTTTATTCTTAGAAAATCAAAACACTTTCCATTCTCCTTTTGTTGTTTTATATAAGAGCAAATACAAGTATTAGTTGAGTCTGTTTTAACGTATATAATTAATAAATTCCCTAACAAAGCGTCTAACAAGAAGCAAGTATAACAACATAGGTAAAACAATATCTGACTTCAGAATAGATTCCTGAAATTGACTTTAATATATTTCTTGGCACGAAGGTAAGAAACTTGAAAATATTAATAAGAGACTGACAATGGAAGGCTAAACAAAAGGCTCGTTTGAATAATGGAAGTCTGGGAAGTACTTGGACCGCTTCGGACTAGATGATTGCTCCGAACAAGGGCTTGAGTTTTAGCAACGGAAACACCCATTAGCATCGAATAATCACTCTCGCACAGTACACCTGCATCACTTTTAAAAAAGCCACTTCTATTTTTTATATTATATTAAAAGATCCATACCTTTTCATTATCTTCCATCCCTGATTATTATTAAAAATTTAGTTCCTTTAGGATAAAGTGATTTGAAATGTTAAAAGGAGTGACACAAATGAAGGCATCAAAAATAATCTGGGAGAATTAGTTCTCAGTTCAGTTGAAATAACTTTTATGTTACTGCACGGATAATATATATAATATATATATATATATATATACTGACTCTGTCGAAGACCGTTTGTTACGGCTGAAAGATCTTAGTATTGTTTTCCCATTTCATATTGATCATTTATATATATATATATATATATAAATGATTAAACCACAATAAGAATGGGAAAATTGTGGTTTAATCATTGATTGTTGTTTCACGTGTTTATGTGAAATCTTTTATATATATATATATATATATATATATATTTTTGTGGTGTGTGTGTGTGTGTGTGTGTGTGTGTGTGGTGTGTGTGTGTGTGTGTGTTTCAGTGTGAGTGTATGTATATGTATAGGATGATTTTAAAATTCATAATTCAATCATTGTAACAGTGAGAATGAGTAAGCTGATTATGTTGAAAAATGGAAAATAGTGTTAAATTGTTGTTATGGTGTAATGTGGTTGCTTGTGGAATACTAATGATAATAATAATAACAATGTTGGTTCAGTTTTCTTAATAATTATGATTATTAGCCATTCTAATCATTCGTGTTATTGCAATAATATAACTTCATCCGGAGTTGCACAATACTATTTCAGATATTGGCGTTGAAACCTCAGTAACCATTATTTTGGTGTATTTTATGTTATAAGAACAATATGACTGTTTAAAACTTTACAAATAATCAATTTAAGTTCCCAGTTAATATAAGATGCCCAGTTTGAGTCAGTTGCCTAATTTCCTTACTAAAGGCAGTACTAAAGTATCCAAGACTTTAAATTACACAAAACTCGACACAAAAAAAAAGAATAAAAAGCACACTTACTGAATTCCCGATATTTCGAACTGTTGTTCGTCATCAGGAGTAGACTAGAAGAGAGGACGAAGTATGAGAGATCTCCCCACTTCGAAGGACGGAGCGCGAATCAATTAAAGTATCTAATGATAGATTTAGTTTTGCAGGGGATCCATCTTAATTTAATGAAAAAATTAGACAAATTAAAAAATGTTTTGTTCTGAAGATGATGAAAAGAAGTTTTCTAAAAACAGTAATTTAAGTTACAACACCAGAATAAAAAGTTATAATACATTTTCACAAATTCTTAGAGTGCAAAATTTGGATTACCTATAAAAAAATATAATGCGTCAGTATTTTGAAGATATTGTTGAAATAGACGAGTGGATGATTTGCAAAAATTAACATATGATTAAGGAATGTTGAAGAGGTACAGCAAAGTTACTGTCTGATTCAGAGAAAGAAATCAGATTGATATTTAATAGGTTTAATCCGAAAGTCATTAGTGCTCACATAAACATGCTGGGGAAAGAAAAAAAAGTAGAAGAGTCAATTGACAAATGTGGAAGGAGAAGAATGAAAAGTAGGGCAGATATAGAAGGAGACTTTCAATGGAGCACATGATTGAAGGAATTCCAGATGATTTTAGAGATTAAGGAATTTTATACAAAACAAGAAATTTTAATGAATTTGGGGAGAAAATAAAAATGTATTCAAGAATGACTTCTTCCACTCGAAATCCCCTATTAACAAAAGTTCAGAAAAATTGATAGTGAATTAAAAGGTTTTTGAAATTCTGTGATGAAACGAGAGATGTTAAATGTTTTAGATACAGTTGCAAATGACACATAGCACTTGACTGTCCATCTCAAGAAAGGAAAGATACGCTATAAATTCAATAGAATAAAACACATTTTGACTTCTTACCAGACCACTCAAAGCAATAAAATAAATGATAAGGGTATAGAAGTTATTAATTATTTCATAAATCCCATTATCGCTCAAAACCGTAATATGTTAAAAGTTTTGATCAATGGTGTATAATTTCAGGTTTAATAGACACCAAAGATATAAACCAGAAACCTTCTGATTCCTATTTCAAAATAGTTAGCTTATTGGAATTTGTACTTTTATCTTTGACAGATTTAGGAGTATCAATAGAAGCTCTAGTGAAAGTAACAGAAATTGACAGACAAATTGAAATTACATGGAGCTACACTTTTGATTTGATAGATTACTTTCTCAAGAATCTATCTCTATTAATTATTGAAAAAAATTAAAATTAAACTACATGTTATGAATATTCCAGTTGATTCTGAAAAAATAACATTAGTAAAATTTGTGGCAAAGTTCAAAGAGAAAAATAAGATTTATGGTAAAAAATAACAAACCTGTGGGTGTAAATCTACAGTACTTGTTATGAAAATATTGTAGTGAGAATGTTTTGTTGTTTCTCCGTGTTCTTTTCTCTTAAATAGTTTGCAATTTATGTATACTGATTAATAAATAAAAAATTACAAATGAAGTTTAAACTACAAGAAAAAAGGAAAGCAATAGAAATAAATGTTCGAAGGCCTTTCAATTTATGACATCAGAGAGGAAACAAAGTAAAAACTAAGAATGTAACATAAAATTTATGAAGAAAGAACTCCTTCTGCAAAACTTAGTTTTTACTTTGTTTGCTCTCTGATGTCATAAATTCATACGCCTCAGATAATTTATTTCTATTGATTTCATTTTTCCTTGAGGTTTAAACAATTAATGAATTGCATCACTTGCATATTTCTTGTGATTTTTGCAAAAATCTCATATATATATATATATATATATATATATATATATATATATCTTGTAACACACTTGAGTAAAAGATAAGGTCTGTATAAATGTTCTATGACCTATACTATGAGACATAGGAATTTTATTGAAGGTTGAAGTTATTCTCCCTCAATCCCCTCTACTTTTGGTTAACTTTGTACCTATAATATCTATAGTTGTTTAGTGAACCAAACAACCAAAAAAATGTATAAATATATCTAGAATTTGTTGGAGAATACCAATCGTTGTAGTGCGACTGAATATGCCAATCCAATAGTTTTAATGAAGAAAACAGACTGGTCTACAAGGCAGTGCGTCGACTAAATTCAAAAGTAATGAGAATAGATATAGATAAATATTGATATGCAACTGTAAAAAATGCAAGGTTTTAAAATTTATTGTACTAGAGATATGGAGAATGGCTTTTTCCATGTGCCAATGCAAGGTGATAGTTATAAATAAATACATATTGTTTATGGTGCCAAGAGTTTAGTAATATTATTTTAAATCATTATTTAAATTCTCTAACCCTCCTGCTGTTTTCCAGAAATTTATTAATAACGTATTTTGTGAATTAAATAACAAAGGTTTTTTTATTGGTGTACGAAACTACGAAATTATTCTAACCACAAATGAGGATCAAATGCTGATCGTCTTGAAAAGTATTTAAATTTTGTGCAGAGTTTTGACTCAAAATCAGGTGGAGGAAATGCAAGTTGGCGTCTCTATAATGAGTAATTGAGGCCATGGCGAATCAATGTTGTGATATCATGAAGTTAGAAATGGCAAATAAAAGATCTCAATATGAAACAAAAGCTGTAATGAAGTTCCCACAACCAAAAAATACACACTTTCCTGGGTTTGACCTTTAAAAGTTTGTTAAGGACTACGCTATTATTGCTCAACCATTGATTGCTTATTGAAAAAAGCTCGTGTTTTCGATTGCGAACATGAAATTGTTTCTTTTGATTCTATTAAACAACGCCTTACCAGCCAGTCAGTGCTGAATTTTATAAGTATGGAGTAAAAACAAAGATTCACATAGATGCAGATCTATTGGTTATGGGGCCATATTATACTTCTAGAAGTGAAGATAAGAAACGTATCAGTATACTTAAAAATTTTGGCATAGAGGAAAAGTTCATATATTAAGTTTCTGTTTGCCAAACGAGTAGAATTCTTGTTCTCCTCAGTATGACGAAGTCAAAATATCATAGTCAGTTGCTTGTTGTTTCTAAGTCTTGTAAGAAAAAGTCCTTTCTCTTAATCGTTTGAAAATAATATATAACCGCTATACATAGAAAACCTCATATATGTAATATACAACCATCTCTGTACCAGTGTACTTGGTTTCTCCCTCTTATTTCTCCTAAGAGGGCTCAAAGAGAAAATTAGAGACTGCATGTCTGTAATAATTTCTTTCGAGGGCTGCATAATTTCTCTATGTTTCTTTATCTACATTGAACTTTATTTGTCCGTTTCGACTCGTATTTTGATAGAAGAAGTGTATATACATAAAAACAGTAAATATATACGTTTCGCACTAAACTCTAGATACAGAATACCGATACGAACACACTTACAGTCACTAATTTTCGGTTCAACCGACATCAGGAGAATAGAGATAAGGTCACCAAGCGCACATAGTTCAACGGTTCAACCAAAAATTAGTGACTGTAAGTGTGTTTGTATCTTTATTCTGTATCTATAGTTTAGTGTGAAACGTCTATTGTCTTTTATGGATCTATATATATCCTGAGTTTGTAAGTGTGTTTCTTTACTCTGTGTGTTACTCTTCTTCTATTTTTAACTCGTATTGTGTCCAGTTTGATCGTCGTTCCGTTTATTAAATTATATATATATACTATTATAAACTGAAACGATCCGGCAGGACAGATTACACTTAAAATAAACTGACACATAGACAGAGTCAGTTCACTGTCGTCTCTCCGTCAATTCACTTCTTCTCCTGAGGACCACCGCCATTACGGTCGAAATCAATATATATATATATATATATATATATATATATATATATATATATATATATATATAAATATATATATATATATATATATATACCACAATTAAAAGAAACGGTCCAGCGTTCTGAGTCGCCGCCCTGCCTTCCTGCGGGACTCTTCGCTCATCGCTCTTCACACCTCCTGATGACGACGATAGTCGAAATATCGATGTGAGTTATGTCTGTGTCTTTCTGTGTGTTTCCTTCGTTTTGAATTTTTTTATATTATATATATATATATATATATATATATCTTGTAACACCTGCAGTATAAGATAATGACTGTATAAATATTCTATGACCTTTGCTATAAGTCATCGGGACTCATAAATATATTTTTATGTAAAAACATTTATATAATAATGACGTAATAATAATTATTATATATATTAATAATTAATTTATTATTATGTTAATTAATATATCTTAATTAATTCTATATCATATTAATTAATAGCTTAAAACATAATAAATGTAAAACATAAAATCAGTAATCTGGTGATTTTCGTTTTTTGACAAATCTCCTGTTATTATGAAAATACTGTTGGTGTTTGGCAATTGGAAAAGATATTTTAATATGTTTGGAATTGACGTTTACATATAAAGAATAGTAAACATATTGTTGTAATATTCCTTTATAGATGAACAAAGAATGCGGAGATATAGGTCTATTGACGTCAGAGTACGGCGACAGGACGGATGTAACTGCTGCAAGTTGAACCTGTCGGAGGTCCGCCTTCCGCCAGCGTGACATGTTTTAAGCAGGGCCCCCTCAATAGAGAGCCTTCCTTATTACATTTAACCTCACGTCCTGCATGCTACATTTACCATATTATCTAATATTAATCTTAAAAAGAAAAGAATGTAAAAGAAAGCTAATGTAACATTATGTCTTTTGATGCACTTTAAAGCAACTCGACCTATGGATAAAAAAAGTAATATATCTTTCAATCTATCACTATCATTTCGAAATTTCTCCTATTAATTTCATAAAATTTTATAAATATTCTTTAAAACATCTGTGTTATTAAACAAGTTTCATAACGAGTCAGAGGATTCAGAGGTATTTAACGTAAAAGTTGAAAGAAGCCAGTATTTAAAGAATTCAGTATGCTTAAAATTAAAATTTTGTATTGCGGCTCAATATTATAAACCACTTAGTGACCAAATCTTTGTTCAGCTGTATAGTACATTACTGAAACCTTATCTTCATTTAGTAGCTCAATCTTCGCAAAAGTAAAATTTAAATAAACTGGAGTAGGATCCAGAGTTGAAACCATAAAAACCAATATCTATTTCTCTTACTCCATATAACCATTAATAATGCTGTTATCAATATCATAGTTGTCTTTTGTAAGAAATATCCTTGATAATTTTCTAAGCTATTCTGAGAAAAAAAAAAAGTTATGTCACCCTTCATATTGATTGAATGAAGAAAAGGAGTTAAAAAGTGCAGTTTTTGAAAGAGACCAATGCATAAGACGTGCATTCCAAGAGGCCAGGTGGCAAAGAGGAAGTGACAGCTCCGCACTTTCCCACATTCTTTTTATTCACCTTCCAGGCCCCAACGGTGACAACAAAGGCCCCGCGGGTCCAAACCAACCAGCAATTCAAAAAAAAAAGTTCCTTATCAATTATTAATTTACTAGAAGTTACTTTCAAGTTGATATCAAATTAAATGTTTGAGAACAATTAATTAACATATATGATTACTTTGATTCTTATTTCAACTTTAAAACTGAAGGTATAAGTCAAAACATAAAATAATTTAAGTATCGTATACTCCAAATACGATAAAATTTAATATTAATATTACAAAATAAACAATTAAGAACACGTGACCTTCTCATCCTTATTATGTTTACCCCTCAATCATTATTGTTACCAAATCCATAAAAATATACTTAATCCATTCTGATTGCATCATCAATAAAAAGTGCAGTGCACAAATTTTAAAGGCTCTCAAATAACGAACAAAAAATAAACCTTTCATACTCAGACAAAAGAGATGTGTATTAAAGGAAAGAAGTTTACTCCTAGAAATGTAAGAAAATTTATCGATTATAAACTGTTAAAATACGGTTGGCGAATTTTTAAAATACGTAAAGGTGTGTTATTAATATTAGGCCACCAATAAGAAATTGGAAAAAAAAACGAAGATCGTTGGGTTTTTGACTGTGACAAAGACCGCTTGTTACGGTTGGAAGATCTTAATATTTTTGTACCCATTTCTTATTGTAGTTTGAACAAATATATATGTATATAGTAATAATAAAACTTTTCATCAAAATCCAAACCAAGCTGCCAGAGTCAGTTCTTCGACTATATTTTAAAACTTTCTTCAAAACAAGAGGTAGACTTACACAATATTTCTCAATAAAATGTTAAAAGTTTTAGTAGTTTTAAGTATTTGAGATTAAATTTCATCTCTTTGAAAGCAATTAGTTGCGTTTTATTTATTGCTACCAGGGCTAACTTTATATATATATATATATATATATATATATATATATAGATATAATATGAGTCGTTGTCTGCCTGCAGAGCGACTCGTTTCTGTCTTCCTGATGAGGTCATCGAAATATAGTAGGGAGTTTCTGTTTCATTTCCGAGTGTTCTTTATGTAAATATAGTTTATATATATATATAAGAAAACGAGTAACTTACTGCTGAAAAACAATCCTCAGAAGAATACCCCGGAGCTTCATCGCAGTCACCTAGTGTACGAGTATACTTGCACCACAGGTGAATATGAAAGCCTGCCTTCCAAGTACATTGGGATGACTGCGTCTAAGCTCTCTAGGAGGCTAACTCTTCATTTGACTGCGGGAGCCCCCAAGAAACATACACAGGAAAAACACAACACTCAGCTGACGAGGGAGATGCTGGTGCAGGGCACTGCCATCATACAGGCGGAACAGAATGCGGAGAAGCTACAAATATTGGAAGCCCTGTACATAAAGAAAAGGAACCCCTCTATAAACCTCCAGGTCAAGGACATTTATGTAATCCGACGAGTAGGAGCCTGGAGCCGAGCATGAGGTCCAATCAGAGCAGCAGCCTTAACCCTGCGCTCTGATTGGTTCGAATTAGTCAACCTGATTGGCATTCAAGCTGTTCACTACAAGGCATGCTCTACCTGAAGATGACCAATGTTCCTATGGTCGAAAGCTCGTATAATATTGAAGATGTCTCTAGGACAGATGCTATGGCAACTGCAGCCAGAAGAAAGAAAAATCGCCCGAAGGATCGAGGCCACCAGCTTAAAGTTAGTGAGTGCAGAGGCTGCTGCAAATTTTAACAATATATATATATATATATATATATATATATATATATATATATGCAATTGTTGAAATAGTCATTTTATGAGACTGAGGTATTTGAGTTTTTACGGAGTTTAAAGAAAAAAGTCAAGAGGTCTATATCAGTTAGAGTAATGTGGATAGGTAACAAATTTTGTACAGTATACAACTTCAATTCACCTTAACTCAGTTTCAAGATAATCTTGAATGATATTCGACCAGTTCTTTGTGTACTTTATGTACAGTTAGACTGAATAAATACCATTGTTGTTCAAGCTCGTGGAAGTACAATATGGCTTAAGGCGAACACCAAATGGATCTACCTATGGTAATAATTATGAATGCCTTCAATAGATCCACAATCTTACTAACAAAGACCGCAAAGAAAGTAATCGTTTGTTTGGAACTATTCACTGATATCTACTTGTCTGGCGAGATCCGTGTTTCACATTGCTTAGTTGGGAGTGTGGCATTAGAAAACACTTGGTAGTATTGGGGAAAGCTGTCCGCGATCTTAAGCTAACAGGCCACATATGGGGTGTCTATTCAGTATTGTTAACAAGTTATTATGAAACACAAACATGCCATCACTCACTGTCAAGATTAGGGCTTCGATATTCTAATGCTAGCAGATCTGAAATCATCACAGAGCCTACTGATGTAACTCATTAGCGAACTTCACCTTAATGTACGCACCTTAATTCATTCATTATAAATAACATTACAATCACTCACGCTAGTCAAAAAACAAACATTTACTATTCCTACAAAACATTCAACTTCATTATATGATCATAATTTAAAATTTCAGTGAGTCACATTCGTTTATTTTGAAGATTTTACAAGGAACTTGTTGCAAGTCAGTGAGAGACAGATAGAGATGAGAAGTGTATCACACCAGTACTAGCTCTCACATTCCTTCTTGTTTAGTGCTATCTTAATTCTTCTCTTTATATCCTTCTATAGAATATATAATACATCCGAGTAATAGTTCATTGGTTTTCAATAAAGTTTTAATAATAAATATTACACGAATATTAAAAATGAAATAACTAAAAAATATTAACTGACAAACTTAGTTAATTTTCTTTAATGGAAGTTTTGTCATTATTTTTCATGATACAGGAAAGATAAGAGACAATAAAAGTTTTCAAAAAAGAAAAAAAATATATAATAATAGACAATAAATTAGGGTTAGGAGACAAGGAAAATGAGCGCGTACAAATGGGGGTTTCGACCCCTGAAAATGTTTAACATTTATTACTAGTATACTAATAAAATTAAGCAATTTAATGTAAATTAACAAACCTTCTATATAAAATATAAATTTATAGCAATTTTGTTGAGAAACATTCAACAAAAACATTAATTTTAACAATATTGGACATACCTTCTTAAAACAGTGGTTTTGTCATCAATGTTTGTATTTTCTGGAAAAATGATGCAAAATTAGTCATTATTGTTGCAAAAGTTGATGGAAAGGTTGCACAGGGAACATGAATCCATTAAACCCAAAGCAGGATAATTTCTCAGTTTGTTTTGAAGAGATCTATTCAAGCTCCGTTTTATTAAATGGTTACCACATACTTGTGAACTTCAAACTGTTCTCAGAATTATTATCCTTTCGTTAGCGTAACTTTTAAACCATTATTCCTTTCAATGGTTTCAAAAATGACAAAACTTCCTTTAAGGAAAATTAACTAAGTTTGTCAGATAATATTTTTTTTTAATATTTTATTTTTTATATTCGTGTAATATTTATTATTAAAATTTTATTGAAAACCCATGCACCATTACTCGGATGTATTATATATTCTATAGAAGGATATAAAGAGAAGAATTAAAATACCAGTAAACAAGAAGAAGGAATGTGACAGCTAGTACTGGTGTGATATACTTATAGTTATTTCGATATTACAAAGAGACAGAGTAGACACTTTATCTCTCAAACTCTTGAGAAAACATTTGATGCTTCGATTTCTACTTACTTTCATTCTCCGTACATTAATGAAGGACAGTCAATCAAGAAAACTTAGGCCAGTAATAAGACATCTTAATTGGACATTGTAATAATTTGCATTTTTTTTTTTAATTTAAAATTTCTTACTTTTCAATTTTTCCTTGTATCTAAAATATTTCTAATTTTCTAGTAATATATTTATTCATTTATGTTAATTTTGTATTATTTATATTTATGCGTTTTGAAGCCTTATGATGAAAGATTTGAATAACTACATTGATTTGGAAATGTAGTTGAACAAAAAGAACTAAATGATTTTAGATTTTATTTTGAACTACTGCTTATTGAAAGTGACTAAAACAATTACATCACACTAAAACTGGTACAAGAAATGAAAATGTGTTCTCTTTTCACAAATTCTTAAGTTGTTATAGTTTAAATGATTTATATATTATGTATTAATGTTTTTTTTATTATTATAATAGTTAAAAACTCCATAACAAAACAACTTAATAAAAGGCAAACAATGCATCAAGGTAAGAAACACAAAAAAAACATGTTTATTTAAAAATCTGTGCACATGTTTAAAATGTTGCCTTAAAGAGAGAAATACGTAGCAAAAACACAAAGTTGGAAGACAAAGTACGGGTATTACAAACACTAAGTGTTTGTAAAGTTTAAAAAGTAATTGTCCAATGTTGAACCTACGAGATTATTGAAAATAACATTTAGCGAGTAATGGTTGCGTGATGACTTGCAATGTATTAGTTAATTAGTCGGTGAAGGCAACTTTCTCAGCGACCCATGAACTAGGTTAGTGTTTCACCTAGTACTGCTAGGGAAGCGAAAGAAATTCCATATTAATCTAATTAAGCAAGAAGTAGAGGAAAGATTAAGGAAAGTGAGACGGTGCGTTTTCACTGAAGGCGATGGACCTTTGGCATTCCTTTCTCTGGCAAACAAAAACTGTCATTACCACTGTCCAACGAAATCACCAAGCTAATGGTCCTCTTCTTGTAAACAATTCAAATCTCTAACATCCATTAAACTGTTAATTAAAAATACAGTGAAATGTTATATTTCAAAATAACTTAGAAAATTTGTGATGTCATCCCACTTCTAATCTCCAATAGATATAGATTCATACACACACACGCACTCTCTCTCTGCCCTACACGATGACAGTTACACAATTATAAAAAGTCCTTCTATGTAAGTAATGACATGCTAATCAGTTAAAAACTTGATATCCATTTCTTTATTATTGCTACTTAAAACAAACAGATAATTTATCATTCAACCATTGTAATTTAGAAAATTATGTAAAACGAAAAAAAAAACAAGACACAACACTTTTAAATTTAAGGATTTAACATTCTTTAAACAACTCTTTTTATACACTATGTTCATAAAAATAGTTTTATTATTATATTTTAAGAATAAAAATTATTGTACATAATGTAATGAATTATATGCATGTAATACATGTGAAAAATGCTGCAATAATAAAAAAGAACTTCTCGACTTTATTTGTCGTGTGGTTTTCGGATGAGTTATTACCTTGGGCTCAACATAATTCTACTGCACTAAACCTATCATGTGAAGACAATACTATTATGTTATCTGTCGCTTAAACCTGTTCATTATCACCATCCTGTCACTTACACGTAAAAGTAGTTGAATTAAACAAACTTTCTTTCTACCAAATTACTGATAGCCAGAAATGAGACTTTGTTAAACCAAATTCCATAATGTAACCTATCATTAACACTGCCATTTTTTCACATTGTTGTGGTTCTTGGTGACTCTTTTATGTACTTATGTGCTATTGAATTGTTTAAAACCATAATTATCTTCAGATGCAACTCTATTGTCAAACTAGCGCAACTTATTTATTAAATAAAATAGACTGTTCATAGAGGCAATATAATTACAAGTTAAGTTTCCGAATATATATACTTCAAATATCAATATGTTGAAAAATTATTTTATTGTAATTATCTGTAAACGATTTAATTACTTTATTCAGAACCTAATAAAGGTTAGGTTCATCATGAGTACCTGACTTTGTGCAGACTTTCAACCCAGTCTGTGAGGGACAGAGAGTACAATATCTAGGGTCATTGCAAAATTCTAACTCAGAACCTTGGTTGTTAGAGGCAATCACAGTAACCATAGACCGCACCTGACCCCTACGTGTGATACACTGCAGAAGTAGCACAAGGGCAGGAAAAGACAGTTCAGTCATGCCTGTCAATGTCGAATGGGGAAAACTCATTTTCTGGAAGGCCTCAAGATATGTGTTAGTCGTATATAAAGCGTCTTCTATACAAGTGTAAAACCTTTCGAACTAATGTAACGTCATTGGCTTCGCATTAGTAACAGCAACTCTATCACAGACTTGCGGGAGGGACCGTTATTATTTGCTAATACAACCAATTTTTGTTTTTTATCACTATCAGTCTAATGTGGTTGAATATATAATTTTCAAAATTTCGTAATAATAATAGTTCATTACATATATTTTATGCTATTCGAATCTAAAAAAGCACAACTTACATGATTCTCAAGAAACCGCTCTTAAGCACCATAAGCTCACATGCACATTTGTTACTGTACAAACTTCAGAATTGTAATTCAAGAACCTTCAAATATCTATCAATTTAACTGACTTTTCATGAGTTTGTAATTCCAGTTATAATAAATTTATATATAAAGGACACCAATCAACTTTTTGGAAGCCAAGTAGGAAAACCAATACATGGTTTGCCTTTTATGCTGAAGACTGGAGGCTCTAATCTTGCTATTCACTATAATTTCTTGCAAACAAACTTTGCTTTCGTAATCACTGTATTCGTTAAGAAACTCCCCTCCAATAAAGTCGAGTGAAGTCAACTTAGGTCTCCCACATTGAATAAATTCACCAATATGGTGTATCCATAACTTAAATGGTCAAATGAACCTTTTTTTGGTTCACTATTTGTAAAAAAAAATAAATAGTACAAACTATAAAAGTATACAGCAAAAATAAAGAAAACTGTTAGGGAAATTAAATAATTGGTAAATTGGGGCAAATGTTAACAGATATTCGGTGCACTGAGAGGCGCATGTGTGGAAAGGAAGTGTTGGGGTCTCAAGGGGTGTGTGGTAAGAAGACCTCAGTTTAATCAGGTCTAGTTGGGCCTTGAAGGACGCTGATTAGTTTCGGTCTGTGCAAGTCATCACTCAAAGAGACAATCGTCTGTTGCCAAAGTAAAGAAATCGCATGAGCTCCAAGGCTGAAATGGAGCTAATCTGTCAATGACCAATGGTCTGATCTGTCTGACGCTCTGCGCTCTTCACCATTCAATTTGAAGTCATCAGTCGACTAAATCATTGCATACGCCGCATCACTAAACTCTATAATGGGCTTTATCTCTTGTCACTTTAATTACATTGACGCATACAAAAAAAAAGTTGCACACACTTAAGAACCAGGTCAACATCTTTAATTCTGCACACTACAAAGTTATAGGACTGAAACTCTAGAATTACATTAGATATATCTTCATCAACCATTAATCAATTAGTTGTTTGTGAGAAGTATTTATAAAAGTTAATTAGCTCTTGGAAACAACTATTAGAAAATACATCTAAAGTTGGCCCAACACAAAAACCATTACTTTTCTGACTCGTTTAAACAATTAGTCTGCTATAAAGGAATCAACAAAATTAAGTTAAGTCGTTGAAATAATTAAATAACGAAAGTCATTTTTGTGACGCTAGTATATTTCAACTCCAACATGGGCACAATGGATATCCATTAATTCTAAACATTTCTCCATATTTTCATTCAATTTCTACGGTGTGGCTACTTCCATAATTGGCAATAATCTATCTTTAACAAAAAGATTATTATAGTGAATTTAGATAAACACTAATGGTTTTGAATCGTGTGCTCGGTTTTCGAAAACTTCTGGTTTAAAAAGCTAAAGCTGTAGCCTGAAGTGGTCTTTAAGAAAAGATATCGGAAACAAGTCATGCGCAGCCAAGAAAATAATTGATAAAAAGGAATTATGGAACTGTAATCCACGATATATACTAAACTTTCTTGACCAAAACAATCTTACTTAATGAAAATTAAAGTTTTAAAGGTCCAGTATTCCTTAGAGACAAAACTTAGAGGGAAAGTGTTTTGTCAAGGTTGTATAATAACTAAAATGAAATATTGCATTATGTCGATACAGCATATTACGAATAACTGCAACTTTGCATCTAGCTAACTCTACATTCTTGAATGCTACAAGAGTTATTACTAATTTAGTGCACTTCCAAATCATCAGAATAATTCCTTATTATACTCTAATGCCCTCGTTATTATACAGAGGTGAAGCAAGGGGTTGCGGGAGGGACCGTATGTGACAGAGGGTGGCATTTTGTGGAGGAAAAAATAGAAAAAAATTACAATAATAAAAATCTAACGAAAAATGACAAATTTTATATAAAAACTGTTAAACCCTTTGAGCAAACCCACCCATACTGTCACAAACAGAACATTTCGTTTAACTTAAAACATTTCCTTATTTCGTCTAACTGGTATTCTACTTCGTATACTAATCCCATAGAATCTCACATACCGTGGTACTAATGAAACGTGGCATTTATATTTGTTTCTTCATATAGGTCTGGTGATCATAAATCATTTCTCTTATCTGTGAATACCTTCCAGTAAACATAAAATTAAACACCCTGCTCCACATTACATACGCCTTATCGCTCTTATCTCTCACTTGCCCTGCAAACATTACACTTCAGCCTCGACATGGAATTTTATCAACCCTTGATTTTATTTAGATAAATCAATATATCTAACACATTATCAATACAACTCCAAAAAAACTGATTTTCTTTTTCTTGGATTTTAAACAACATACAATTCAAAATTGGAATTTATGTAGCAAAAAATGTCTAGAGAAAATATAAGCAAAACAATATGATTTCTAGTAATTAAAACAGCAATTATACTTGAATCAGGTAGTGATATAAGCAGGGTACTTTCCCACAAAGGGTTTTAGAACTATAAAGCAAAGTTCGCGTTTCAGACCACCTTCAGCATAGAGTAATCTAAGGCTGTTTACTACTACATCACAACCTGGACTCTCTGATGATAGCGAGAATGATCTATAGACAACTCCTGACCCACACTTACAATAATTAAGTTAAATTTTATTTACATTTCTTTAATGATATTCAGTAATAGTTGAGCAGGTAGAAAATATAGTGTTGTCAATACTCAACTTCACAATAAGTAAACTTATAGTTAGACTGACTCGTAACCACAAGAAAACACTGTGGAGAGTTTTCTTAATTCATCTTGTCTAAATTGAGATATTTTAACTGCCTCTACTATAGATCAGAAATGTTATGGTATAATACTTTGACTGTGTCAATTATCAATACGAAATTTCAACAAGTGAAAAACACTTTCTGCATTGGCATTCTATTAAGTGCCCTTTCTCAGTGCATGCCTTCTCTCTAAACCTATCAAGTTTAGAGAAAAACTTAAACAAAAATTTAAAAAACTTTCATTAATCACTATTAATATGCCAGAATCTTTGATCTATATAATGATAGATAACAAATGAAATAAAATAAAAAAATACCCTAATACATCACTATTCGAATATTTAAATGTGTTCTGATGACCCTAAACACAAAAATCAGAAGTTTTCATAAAAATAAAATGATGGTATTTACTAAAATAATGGAATTCCCACTCACCCACATAGCTGCATCACGAATAAAATTAAAAAAAATGAGGTTTACAGGACTATTAATGTAAAAATGAGAAACGGAGTTCTATTAGATTTTACTTTATAATTAAGAAAACAGTAAAAGCAAAGAAAAATAAAGAATGGAGATTTAAAACATGACACATTCTCTTATTCTCCCGACAGCTAATTTTTGTAACAGTAAAAATTAATTTCTGTTAAGAAGTTAAAATACTGTATTAAAAGATTTATTTATATGAATAAACGGGAGAGCCGATTTATTGTTATTTCACAAGAAATTACCAAGAAAGAAATGAAAATGTTAACTTTACAAACATAATGAAAAGTCAATGTTACACCTGATAATCTTACAATTATAATCAATCGTTAAGTGATGTTACGCAATTAATTACTTTATTATATTAAGTGAGATGTATTTAATCGTCAACATCACACGACTATGATTTTGAAGATTTCAAGTTCTCTTGAAAATGCATATATGCGAAGGTCGGATTAATAATTCTCACTTTGATATTATATAAAGAGACCCTGCAGCAATGAGAAACGTATTTGACTATCGACTAACCTAGTTAAATGTTTTACCCAACTTTGTTACTTCTTGTTAGTTTTTGTTGTATAGAATATACAAATGTTACATATAATACATTTCGATACCGTATTCTGGTATATTTAAATTGTGTGTAAGTAAATGGCCGTCCACACAAAGGGCGAATAATGGCATGTGATCCGAAGGATAGGAGACTGGGTATAGCTGATGATGAGGTTCGATAGGAGACTGAGTATAGCTGATGATGAGGTTCGATAGGAGACTGAGTATAGCTGATGATGAGGTTCATGCTATAAAGTTTCTTGAATTAAATATTGCTCCTAAAGCAAAACTAATACCCTAAGTTCATTAAAGCAATGATTGAGAGTAATGTTCCCTCTAAATTTTCATGCATCTGTGCACACTCACAAGCTCTTTGAGGAGACTAGAGACAACAGTAAGTGATATATATATATATATATATATATATATTAATCACAGAAAAATTGTAATTTCTATGATCTTGAAATATGATCAATGAAATTAAAAAATGTCTTGTCTAAAAAACAAAAGTGACTGTAGGAAGTTTTTTAAAAAACTTTTTTGGAATTTTTTTTTTGCTCTTGATTCTATTTTGTATCCTATTGAATTTAAAAAAATAGTTAACTAGAAAAAAAGCTCATTTGACGATTGCACTAAGTTGATAATACAAGAAAAATGGTGTATTTTACTTTTCAAAATGCTACTTCATTTTTTTCAAAGGTTAGACATTTTTTTGGCGACTTTATGTTGACTTTTTTTGTGCGCTGGATTAGTTTTGTTGTGCTTGGAGCATGCATGAGCAGTGCGAGATTGCGCATGCGTGCAGCTTACATGGAACGTTGGTTGAGAGTGAAAAGCGAAAATCAATAAGAAGGAAAATGTAGAGGGAATGGAGAGAAATGTTACGAAGAGACTTGTATTACATGGCCGCAGGTAACGCCCAAATTATAGGCCTGGAACTCAGTGCAACAGGAGATCTTGTTACACATCTTGTCACCTATTGCAATTAAGTTGTTATTGAAACTGTTAAAACAATAGTCATTACAGAAAAAGCTTCGAAAAGAATACTTAAAAATATTGACAGTGGCAACCTATGATTGGTAAACTAATTATACAATAGGTGTGATAATTCGGTAAAGCGTATTTAAATGCAGAGAGCAGACTTTACTTTCTCCACGAGCCTGCAATTACTTACATAACGTCTGGAGAATATAGTAATACCATAGCTAATAAGTGCCTAGGGATGTTAAGGGAAACTGAATACTGATGATATGAAATTTCTAGAAGCAGATATGAGGGCCAGAGGCTGGTAGTTGGATGTGGGCATTGTCCACGGTTGTACATGGGACTTTAGAGGTCCTGATTCAGGGAGGAGGGCATAGGTTACGCAAGCAAGGGACAGTTGCGCAACAGGGCTATTAGCATCTCACCAACAGACTCCCATTACTTTTACAGGGTCTTTTAATTGATCACACTTTCCCTGCTTGCTTTGCTACAAAAACACTCACGTAACCTTAACCCAAAACAGCTGTTATTAAACTGTTAACTTCAACAAGATACAAGTTCTTATTAAACAGTCACAAAAGCACTTGACTCTAGGTCAAGCTTGAGATGATAGTTCAATGAACATAGCGTGCCTACAACTACAAGTCAATTGTTCAAGGAAAAATCACTCAAAGACTCTACTGAAGGATCAGAAATGACTTTGAAAACACTTGAATTAAATGTTAACTTACTAATATTGTATTTGAATATGATCACACTATATGTACTCAAAAACCAGTTGTTTCCTACCACCGTTGAAATTCACTTGCTGAAGTTTAACTTCAATAATTGACTATCCCTTGGAACAGTCAATTATACAGGTCCTTGTCCCATTCTTTGTCAGACCAACAGCCAACAAATACAATTATATCATTTTTATTGTACTGTTAAAACAAAAATATTTGTAGGGCAAAAAAGTTAATGAAATAGTCTCCACATATAGAAGTCTAATAACGCGTTTTTGAACACCCTTCTTCAGGCCTGAAGAAGAACACTACGTGTTCGAAATGCGTTGTATATATTATTAAACTTCTCTAGGTGGAGACTATTTTATTAACTTTTTTACCCTTTAATGAGTAAGTACCACATAAGAACTGGTTGCACTACCTTCTTACAAAACAAAAATATTTTGAAACATGTCCACATTTTTATCTTTTTTTGACACAAACTTTACAGTGAGATGAAGTACAAAAACTTACTAATCAGGTGGATTGTTTTTTGCACTGTATTTTATACCTCCTTTTTGGTTAACCGACACAAGAATACGAGTATCTCAATCAAACCTATTTTTCACTTTTTCCCCATAAATGCATTTTTTTATTATTTCCATACAAGTCAAGTCAACTTATTTTGTATGTCTATTCAGGAACCTTAAAAGCCAGTCTATCAATGCATATTTTACGTGAAATCAGCCTATGGTGCAAAAAGCTTGAAGAGTAATGTTTCAAACTATACACATTTGCACTAGACAAAGCTTACAACTTCCTCGCTCTTAGCCTATAATCCACATGTACTCCACACTGACACATCCATTGATCCCTTTTAACCCAAGACTACGTCTTCAGAGACGTCTACGTTCAGAGACAAAAGCTATAAAAAATTTAACAATAAATCATCTTTTTCCTTTTATTATGATGTAAAGTTAAAGTTAAACTACAACGTGGATAACGTAAATATTATTTCTTTTTTTTTTTCAAAAATAAATCTATTTTTATTATAATTACTAATTTTTAATTACTCCTGGTTATTTTTACCTAGGAGCCTATTTAGGAGAGTGATTAGCATACTTACACTGGTGTGAAGTTAAAGGCACAAACTCTCCAACACTACTTCTGCAACACTGTAAAGGGCAATGACAACGAACACTATGGTGCGGATCATTCTTTAAAGGGCTCATAATTTTGTACTGGGTATGTTCCCTTTGGTCAACTACAATTAGGATGTCACGGTGCAAATTCTGATATGTAATTATCATGTCAATGATAAATAAATGTTAACCCAAATTTGAGAAAGCAAACTAAAAACAGAATCAATAACATTATAATGGCTTTAACTTGTTTAACTTGAGGAACGTATCAGAGAATAAGTATCAAACAACAGGACTTGAGCTCATCAAATAATCAATTTTTATTTTGAGCTACATATTTCAGGAATCTACCTTTAGCCTGCAACCTAAATAACAACTACGTAGAGGTCAACTTACTTTTAAATACAAATGATTTAATAATTAATATATATACTGAACAAGTAATAATTTCATGATAACAGCCTGTCTTGTATAACAGGAAAAGTTATTTTCATGAAATTATTATTTATTTGTTTTTGTTGTTATGAGTAGCCATGACATAATAAATATCTCAAAGTAAATTAATTTTTAAGCAGATTATAAAGTTTGTTGTTATATCCTATGTGCTTCTCATTTTACAAAAGTTGGTTTACTGAAAGACTAATTTGAGAAATCACTATCTTAGCTTGTAGTTGTGTTTTATAGGACTGTAATAACAGATGTGGCAGAAATACCTCCCACATTTAAAAGGTCAACAAAAACAAACGTAATATTTATTAAAAATTAATTTCAATGCTGTTCAAATAAAGAATTAAATCATTTAGTTTTAAAAATTACTTCTACAATATGGTGGTTTCCAGTCATTATAAGAATTGTGGTAGATTCAAAAATCTTTGAAAGTTATTAAGACGGTATTCAAGAAAATCATTGTATTGATAACTGCTATAATTTCTGAATGGCACTACTGATGGATGTTTGTCGACTTTAGATTTGACATAACCCTGGACAACATAACGACAGCGTCTAATGCAGTAAGTAGTCACTTAATGTCACTGACTGTCACAGTCAAAAGCATTCCAACATTTCTCAGTCCTTCCATAAATGTTCATCCTCAGTACAACTACATGTTACAAATATTTTCTTTTTTTTTAATCAAACCATAATATTGTAATCATATGTTCAAATAACTGCAAAATTACTTGTATCAAACCTCATTCTTTTTTCCTTTGTTGATTTTTAAAACGTAGACAATATTTCTAACTCAACTATGAAGACAAATGAATTCATCAATAAAATATGAAAATTAAGTTTACTAATATAATATACTCATTATAACAATCATTGATCAAACCACAATAAGAAATGGGAAAACAAGACTAAGATCTTTCAACCGTAACAAGCGGTCTTCGTTAGAGTCAAAAACCCAACTGGGTTTTAACTGGTTTTTCAAAAACCAGTTGGCTTTTTGACTCTGACGAAGACTGCCTGTTACGGTTGAAAGATTTTAGTCTTGTTTTTCCATTTCTTATTGTGGTTTGATCATTGATTGTTATTTCACGTGTTTATGTGAAATATTTTTATCATTTCAAGTATAATTTTCCTTATATATTATTGTTTTTCCTTATACAAATATTATATAGTGTAATTTAGATATTTCGTTTGCAATGATAAATGTCTATGAGATATCATGCCTTGTATTCTGTGAGGGATAGGATACATTGTGCATATCATTCTAAACTCAGGTGAAAAACAAAGGACCTTTTAATTCTGGCAGGAAAATTGAATCGAACTCACCCATGAACCCTTAAAATTGATATATTTTTCGAACTTGAACCGGAAAAAAATTCGAACTGAATGATTTCAACAACTTGAAGTTGAATTCGAGCCTATTAGAAATACAATTTTGAATGAAAAGAGTGCTGTCTTATTGGTAAAAAGCTATTAATTAATTAATGCCATATTAATTAATTTACTATTCAAATTACACCTTTATCAGCATTACATCATAATTTTTCTCACGTGTAATAGTTCGTATATTTAAAATAAAAGCTTTATATTGTTGGGACTTCAACTATCGTTGTTATGTATATGTTCCTTTAGTCACTTGCCCTTTTAACATTTCAGCTCGTAATGAACTTGCAGTCATCAATTTTATGTTTTTCATAAAATGAATTATGATTAATAAAGAATCATTTATACAGAGTGAAGTTCAAGTCCCTCAGCTGTTATAACAGATAACTAGAAATGTGATTTGTGGAATAGAATGTTATGCTGTGGTGGGCAAGTGGTGAAGCAATAATCTGATTATGAAAAGTCATTTAACTTTAAAAGAAGTTTCTTCTAAATGAAGCACCACAGGGATCTCAATAATGCCTATATTTAAATATCAGCCGCAGGAGCTCCTCAAATTTTCGATTTCAAGAACGGCACTCTCAGCATTCCAATAATAAGAATATCGATCCCTTCATTATATGCCAAGAACAGTAAATTCAGCTAACCTTTCTCAAGGTCAGCAATCTTAACTTGCCCATGTCAAGAACAGTGCTATTCTAATGTCAAGACCAGAGATATCAATTTTAATGCCAAGAAAAGTGATGTCAACATTTCAATGTCAATAACTGCGATCACAATATTCTAACCTCAAGAAGAGATACCTCAAGGGCATCCGTCCTTACATACCTATGAGGAGAACAGTACATATGTCAAGGAACTCAATCTTAACGTGCGCATGTCAAAAACAGTGATCTCAATATACATTTAACCAGATTTAAACCAAGAGGGGAAATTTACATTAGAATTGTTGATTCTAATCCAAAATAGAGGGTTACATCTGGTTTTTCACTCATTATAGAGTTAATAATAAAATATTAACTTAACAATTCATCAAAGCGATAATTAAAAGTTTCAAGATATCTTAGATGAGTAGGTGGAAGTAGAGTCATGTGCTTTCTTGAAGTGCGCAGTGTGGAGAAAGAAGGGTCAGCAGGTAAAGAGAGGACAGAGGACAGGTAAAGAGGGATCAGGAAGGTGGTTGAAATGACACTTAGGCACTGGACCCTTCAAACCATGTTACTGCATGCAGGGTAGAGTGTCATCATTACCGCCGCTTACAGTTCTAAGTATGCATGACTTTCTGAACGACCCTAACTTGAAATCAGTCAGTTATAACGATACATGAACTTAATGATCAAAATAATTGATCATTATAGTCAAGTAGAAATGCAAATTTAGTAAATGTCGAATGGAATTACTTCAAGTTCATTTAACATCATACTCTACTTGGTTGTATCGCAAATTAGAGTTTTATTTTTTTTTTTCAATGCACTTTTCATGGGTATTTTAATTACATCAGACTGTATCCGCTATATCATTATAAAATATTAACTGTAAACCACGAAAATATAAGAAAACTTTTTAGATCAGGTATTCTAAAAAAAAAAGATCTATACATTGTTAAATTGGGTCATGACAGTCTTCCACAACTAATATCATCAAATTGTATAAATAATAAAAAATAATAACAGGATTACAGCTCGTGCAAGACCTGAGTGACTGAAGAGAAAAGCAAGGAGCTTATTTCAACAGATCTTACTTTTTATATCCCTAGAATTATCACCTTCTTTGAACTGAAATTAATTACTTTATGTGCATATTCAAAAACTGTATTAAATTAAGCCTTATATTACTTAGAAATGATATCCGTTGCAATAACCGTAATTTAGATCAGTTTTGTAAATAAGAAATGTCAAGTTTATATTAAATATAATCACAAAAGAAGTAGCATAACGGCTTAAAACTAAATACCAAAATTAATGAAAACCATGTAACCAAAAGTATTCAGGTATAACTTTTTATTTTATATGGATATAAAACAGCACCACAAATTTGTATATCTCTATAAATATTTTTTTATCAAAAAAATATCAAATATCATACTAAGATATTGATATTAAAGAATATTGATATTGATTTATATTGAACTATTAGTCAATATAAATTATTGACTAATAGATCAATCCTAATTTATAAAACAATAGTATTTCTTCAAAATGATTATTGTGCTGTGTCTCTCGAATTCAAACACAAAATGATATCGCATTGACGATATTATAATATAAAATAAATAAAAAACCTATTTCATTTTACATTAAAGATCTATAGCCAGGGTCGTTAACGCCATCTCAAGGGCTAGTTTTTTACCGATTCCAACCCTTGGCAGTCTGCTACTCAGACACGTATTGGCTGAGGTGGTTGGATTGGTATACATATTAATGAGGAAAGTACCGTGGTGTCTCCGTCCACTACCCCTCGTGACAGAGAAGATAAATGACAGTGCTGCCAAGCCGATGCGATGGAGGGAAGTAAATGTCATAGAGTTGGTGAAGATAGACATGTACAGTGCGTGGAAAGAACTCAACCATAACGCCTCATCTGCCTAAGTTGTTAGGTATTGGTTCATTTATATAAATAGGGCCTCTCATCTCCTTCCTCTCTCATGTGTCACTATCAATTTTTAATATTTCAAAATGTTAGCCTTCTCTTTTCCACGGATACCGACTTGGTCCGGAATCCACTGTAGATGGACTGTTCATCTATTAATATAACTTAGTCAGTGTCTACCATACTTTTGTCAGTTTGACACCCTGGATAGGAGTGTTTCTAACCAAGACTGTTAAAACACATTTAGTCAGTAATTAAAGGTATATAACAAATTGTGATTTGGTCCTGAAATCTATTTTTTGTTCTCCAACTACCAGGAGCCCAACGGCACTACGCTAAAGGAAACAGCAAATGACATCAAGAGGTGTGGTTCAGTGGTTAGCGTGCATCCTCCTAGTAAAGCGAAAGGATAGGTTCAGAGTAATTTGAAAGGTTCTGATTTCAAATCTAACAATATTCTCCATTTTTAAATGTTAGTATCGAACAAGTTAGACGTCAGTTTCAAACCTCAAAAAAAGTCAGGTGCTGTTATTAAAGATTTCTCGTTTAATCCTTTAAGTTACAAGAAAAAACCAAACAAAAATGGCTAAGTAATCCGTATTTACACCTCACTAATTTAGACGAGCGACCTTACAGTCTAACCCGCAGATAACATAGTTTAGTAAGCTCGTATTTTGACACCTTATTGCTAAATAGTGACCTTTACGATTGCCCACACTTTTTCTTAACATTATGCATCGTTAAAAATATTTTTCTGACAAATGAAGATGTCTACAAGGTAAAACTAAAATGCAGACAGACTGCTTTGAAGCAACCTTCATATATTATTCATAAGTACTCCTGTACTTAAAATACTTTATTAGTCTTGAGCAGCATCTCAAAAGTTTACAATAATTAGGATTATATGATTCATTTTAAAATATTAGAGATTATTTTGAAAACTTCAGGTAAAATATGTTGATTAATGCTTCCATTTACTGGTAAACATAGACTTCAATTGTATTAGAATATATGTGTAAACCATGTAAAGGTTAACTTATAAATGCATATGACTTACAGGCTTCAACTAGGTCATACCAGTTTGAACACTGAACAAATGGCATTTAACGGATAGGTTTCTGCTAACCAATTAGAGATAGTTTTTGACGATTATCCCAAACTAATAATTTTACCCCCCTCATCTCTGTAATCGGCTGTCAAAAAACAAACTTCCATAACTTCAAAATCCGACTTCTCACGAGTGAGCAAAGATAGTCTACCATAAAACTACAAAACACCATGAATAAAATAACGTTTCTATATTTATTTTTTTTCACTCATACACAACTTTTTTTGTACAACGACTTTTTAACTTAATATGTTTGAAAAACATTAAAATCTTTGATCTGAGTTTTTGAATGGTTTCAAAATATATTAATTTGCTGCCTATCCTGATCTGGACTTTAGTCCAAATGTCAGATCTTTCAATGTAATTTGACGTGTTGTCCTCGCAGATCGACTCTTTTTACGACAAGAATATTACCGAGCCAGTCATAATCAGTTAAGCAAAATGTACTCCAGGTTGCAAAGGAACCGGAAGGTGTATTTCACTGATCTAAACATATTAATCACAAGTAACTGGAAGACAAATAAGGAAAGATAATAAAAGTCATACAATGCCATCTCTTGTAATGACACTAGACTCCTTTTATGTGGTCTCCTATAGTTACAGCAAACGGGACGTCTGACCTGCTTAAAACTGACACTCCAAGCACCACTCATGACTTCTCCATTTGGTAAATAAACCAGGAACGAAAGATAAAATTAAAGAATACTCTGATTACAAAACAAAAGCAACATCCACTTCATATTCTATAATCATTACAATATTAGCTTATTAAATATTACTGTTCATATAAAATTATTATAAACAAGGGAGCTCTTTTTCCTTATTTAAAAAAGAACATTTTTTAAGTAAACACCAGATTTATACTTCTCTGTGTTACGCCGATTACATTTTCACCAAGACATCTCTTATTGTGAATAAGATTACCGTTGGCATTCTATGAAGTCAGTTGGAAATTAGACAAGGTTATCTTCCTCTTTCGCAATTGATTTTTAATTGAGAATTAAATTATAATTTGAGCAGTTGCAAGATACTCATCACGGTTTGATTGCAATAGACAAGGTATGAAAAAATATAATTCTAATGGAAGATTCTGTTAGCAAATTCCATTCGAAATATGAAATTCCATAATTAAAATATGCGCAACTGTAACTTTCTTTCTTTTTTTTTTTGTATTTAATGATAAGGAACTGGAAGAACACGTTTCTGAAAGACATATTTAAATAATTAGACGTCAGAGGGTACTGAAACCAGAACAAAACATGGATTAAAGCATTAGAGAGAGAGACGGCAAGAACAAAATGATCTAGATAGCAGCATAGGTGACCTTGATTCAGAAAAACGTGACCTACGCTCAAGTCAACTAACCTTTTGAGTCGAGACCACACATCCCCCTCTAACTAAAACATGAATCCAATTTCCGGTATTCTCTATCAATATGAATTTACTATTATGTATAATATTAAAAGAAAATTTACAAATTCAAAAATCTAAAAGAAAAAAAAAACTTTTTCGTTTTAAATTGTTTCGACCTACTGACTAAATCTGAAGTTCAATTTTAAAGTGTGCGTCATAGGGTCAAAGGTGAAATAAAAAAAAAAATATTGCAATATCTACCTCTTTTTTGGAACGATGTCTCAATATATTCAATCATAAAAGAAAAAAATGAAATAAAAAAGAACAATTGTATAACAAAAAGGGCAAGTATTTATAAAAACAAAACGTTCTTTTCAGCAATCACAAAAAAGAATTGCAAACCTGTTCAGTTCAAGTTTATTAAAAGGAAATAACTTAAATGTTTCCTGGAGAACTAGTTTTGAAATTTAATATTTAGAATTTAGTTTCCCTCAACATAGACTATTACAATAATTTAGTTTATCTAAGCCACAATATCTTCCTGTAGACATCTAGATGAAAAACAACTCAAGTTGCCCTTACGGACAACTTCTTACTTTTACTTTTTTTGTTTCCAAACAAAAAATATTTTCCTGTTCTTTAACTACAGTGTTGTCGATTTTATTTTCAAACACAATTATTGACAGAGTCTAACATAATTTCTTTTCATCAAATTTAATGGTAGTTTTATAAATATTGTTTAAAAATATTTCTCTATATATTTAAGAAATAAATCTTTAAAATATTTTATTTTAAAAATGGAAAGACCATTATAATATCAGAAAAGTTCCACTGAGATAAGAACATAAAAACGCACCTGGTATTGACAACACAGGAAGGTGGTATTAAAATAACATCCACTTTCCAAAAGGTCTTTAAAACTACACAATAATTATGCTTCTTCCCTTATCTTCCATAATATGAAAGAAAAACAGCAAACCAAAAATTTATTTTCCTTTGCTTTAACTAATCATTCAGTTTCAAGAAGAATTAGATTTTTAAAAAAAGTAACCGGTAAATATATTACATTATTATTATCATTTTGTTTAAGACACTAAATACGAGTATGTATTCTAAAATTAATGTTTAAATAGCCCATATTTTCAACATATACAGTATGTTCAAAACTCTTTTTTGAAGTTTCACGTTATTTTAAACATTAGTTTATGCCGTTCTTTAAAATGGAGTACTTCTTTGTAACGAACACACATTAGACTTCATCACAACAAGCTGTTAAACCTAGACTTAATAATTGCGTTTAATTTCTTCATCCTTTCGCTATCTGAAACCAGTTATTGTTTCAGATTGTAAAAAAAATACCTAGTTTACTTCTCTCCAGCACGGTTAAGAAATTTCATTGCTTATTGATATTTACTGTAATTTTAAACATGGAATCACAATTTTTAAGTTTCAGAAATGTATTTACCCCTAATAAATTGAATATTCCTCATCTATTAACCAACTAGATTGAAGAAAATTCAAAAATTTAAAAAAAAAATATAATTGTTGAACATATAGGTAAGCGAAAAACACCCTTTTAGAATAATTTAATTTCAATTTGTTTAAAGGAATACTGGAGTTGAGTGTACCAAAATTAATTTGAAACATATCTAAAGAACACCAAAATCACTGAGTGTTGCTTATTCCAAAACCTTTTAAGGTGCTTTAGTCATATTTTTACAGTAAAATCCTTTTAACACATCATTATCGTATGATTATTAAACAGAAATACTATCTGTGTTAACACTTTTCTTCATTCATTGTACGAAATGTCAAAAACCTTTATAATCTTTTGATTATATTGAGAAAGAGACACAGATACTTTTAAGTTTTTAAACAAATAACATAGATTTAAATTTGAAGAGAAAAACTCCGATAAGGTTTCGACCAATAATGGATTCTTCTGAGGTCTTTTTCATAATTTTTACACATGTTTTGATCGGTTTAGATGTGAACTGCTTTTGCAAGTTGACTAGTTTATACAATCAATTTTTTTTTTGTGAAATTCTCATATTTTGTTGTATCCTCTTAGACAACTACATATGGATAATTTCTATTCATGCGGAGTATTTAATTTGATTGATAAAATTTCTAAAGACAAATAAAACTAAAAGTGAAGATAACAGCTGGCAGTTGAAATGACAACCAGTCATTTCCTTATTACTGGAACAGAGGGTGTTAAACAGTCTGTATCTAGATAGTAAAGCGTGACAGCAGAAATGCACTGTCTGCTCAAGTGCTCAAGGCTGTCTCTTTCCACCAATAACAGTTTACAAACTCATAAAACTTGCACATATTTTGATTCCTTCCCTCTTTTTTTAAAGAAAATTGAAACTTTGAATGATATTAAAGGAAATAGATAAAAAAATTAATCTAGAAGTATGAATTGAAATTAAATTGTATTTTTTTTTAATTTAAAGGAAATGCAGTCACATTAAATGCACCAAAGACCCATCTATAAATAACTTCTTGAAAAAAAAAGAAAGATCAAATAAGTAAAATAATTACTTATCATTAGACACCAATCATGTCTAAAGCAAGAAATCTGAATATTTTGTCAAACCAATAAAACTATTTTATTTTATCTTTGTAATATTTTTGAAAAATAAAATGTAAACCAAAATATATATCAAAGTAGTTGAGATTGGTCCATTGCAACAGGAAAAATCAGCTTTTGTTGCCTTTTCTCTGTGATGACAGACCATATACATATTAAATTCAATTTCCCATGTAACTAACTTCATAATTTTAAACATTTGTGCATAATATGTTTTTCTGCAAGATGTCTCCCACTCATTGAATTATCTATAATTTAGATTCATCAGTATTGCATAACGTTGAGCTTTGTAGCTGATTAAACTCTTCAAAACGAGTTTAAGAGTCGACTTGCAAGAAGAATGAATAATCAGCACTGCCTCTGTGTAAATCACTAGCAATTCACTTTCTAAACAGGAAAGGACATTAGCTTCTAGTTGCAGAATAATTTTTCAAACTGCCAATTTCTTTCAATTCTCCAACTTTTTATAAAAGTTAACAATGAATATACATGAAATGTAACTAACTTAATAATGCCACAGTTTGAAACATCACTTGCAAGTAAGTAAATCTTTGTAAATATTACTAATAATGTTACCCTTTTTCATTTTCTATCTTTTGTAAATCTGAATATATTATTACATTTTTCTCAGACAGAAACGCAGAAGTGTTTAGGGAATGATAGCCTAATCATGGTACAGTGAAATCCATCCTTCAGGCATGCACCGACCAATGCCACACTCGCAGACAATAATTAGCCACTAGTCAACTCTGAAGTTCCCTGAACTCTATTTCCATCAGTTTTATTTCATAGAGAGAGTCCATAACAATAATTTACAAGAAATTAAGACACTGGACGTTCACAGGATTCTGCTGGATCTGAGAATCGTGCTTTTAAAAACAGCAATATGTGTGTGTACCAACTTGGGATGCATAGATTGAACATTCTATTAACTATTGAATCGTGTCCACAAAGCTATTAGTACCCATTATAATTTCACACTTCTGAGACATTCCCCTTAAAAGTTTATATTTTAAGTATTTACGTTTCAAAAAGTAGTGTACAGCTAAAAGAGGTAACTTTTTTTAGTATACTCAGTAAATAAATATCCTTCACAATCTCGGTCTTTCAAAAAAAAATTCTTAACCTGAGCAAACAAAGGGTTATACTTACAGAAACAGTTAGTTGATAATGAAAAAATTAATCTACATCCATCTGTTAGTCAAGCCAAGCAACGGAAATGTTGATAATGACGATTACTTGATGATGGTAAAGCATTAATAGTGATTGTAACTCCCATAATTCAATACCTTTTCTCTATATCACTCGCGACCGCGTCATGGTTGACCCTGAGAAACCCTGGAAGTTACATGTCTAAATCATTGATACTGTCAGGAAATTTAATGTAGTTTATGGGTTTTACAAAGCAGTGACTGTCAGGAGACAGAACTTAATGAAGGGTACTAACAAGACAAGGAGTGGTGGGTCAGTCACAACTACTGTTCCCAACAAATCATTCCTCCATGTCAGCCAATTGTTCAGCCAAACCTTTTTTTTTTTCCCCAAGGTCCCAGACTTGTGGCCCTAGGGGGTAAGCAAGACAGACCAACAATCATTAGTTCCATTATAAATCTTAGTATCAAATTAGTCATAAACTAAAGTTTATGCCTGTATTAAATTCTTTTGTATCCCACAAATAATGCAGCAGACTTTTAGTATGCTTTAATATCTTATATATGAGGCTATTTTAACTGTTTAAATCATTAGATAGGGAAATAATGTTCCGTTAATTTCTGTAGTTAAGGTTTCAGTTCAGAACCAATTTACAACCTCCACTGCTACCTGGTCAACTACAGTAACTCCATCCAAAGTCAGATTACTTGCAGAATATCAATTCTGATCAAGAATACCAAGTTTGATCAATTGTTGCCCTCAACACAGTTTAAATGAATTGCACGATCTCTAATTGTTGATTGTAGAAAATTGTTGATTCTCTAGCCCAATCACAAGCCTAACGTCAAATTCTACCCAAGAGTACGAATAAAATAATGCATTTCTTGCAATTCTAATTTCCAATAAATAAACTCTTTTAACTACTACTCTATGCGTATTTTGGCAGAGCACTAACTCATTCATTTCATTCATTTGTTGGTTAGCAATATGTGCTAATTGAAACCAATTTAGCAGGCAATAAACGAAATAAGTTCTGCTTATTACATATTCAGCTCCATTTGAATAATTTTTTTAAGTCGTGCATAGGTCAAAATCTACAGCTGTCGTCATAATTAATATAAGATATAACAAAATTACAAATTAAATAATTTTTTTAAAAAATTGTTTACCGAATATCTGAATAACATGGTGGTTTACAAATTTTATTTCCCTATAACTTCTATCAAAATATATTCATATATAACTTCATCTAAGCCATCATAACCTTAAAAACCTAAAAAAGTGTAAACTTGACGCTTGCAATTTCTTTGAATTTAAATATCATGATTATTTTTTATTTTATCTATCACTCATTGTGTATGGATTATATTCCGTTTTATTTTATAGTTTAATATTACAAATTCCCATTTACTTGAAATGCTATACAGATATTCTACAATACTGATATGACAAAACATGCATGTCCAAATTTTAAACGAAAAAAACTATAAAATTACTTGTAATAATTGTTTTGTTGCCCATTAGCGAATAAGGTACTTAGCTTATTTATTAGGTAATAAATTAGTAATTTAGGAGGCAAAGACAACACACTTCCATCATTGTATTTATTTTCTTATAAAAATTTCACATGTAGTTTATTAAATTTATTTTGTTTTATTTATTTTTAATTTACTATAGTATTTCTTTATGAAGAGCCATTTGTAAAACAAATATTTGATCACCTCATTATAATTATTAACAATCTATGAAGGCGAAGGGTGTATTTTAGTACAAATCAACGGGAACTGGTCAAGTCCGAGTGGACTGAAGTGACTTTCCTGTGACAAGGCTACAAGATCGGGTGGTATTTAACACTATCGGGGATACCTTGGCATCGCCCACGTTTACTTAGATGCAATGGTCCAATAAGCCTGTTTAAATAAATTAACTTTATTAGAACTTCTTTTCAAAATTGATTGGTTTATTTGCTAACCAACCTAAATGGATTCATTTAAACAAAAAATTTTTATGAAATATTTGTTTCAACATTTTTATAGAAACTACCTATTGTGATGACGTCATACCAAGTCGTACCTTGATGGTTCAAAATTGGTATTGTTCATTCATTTAGTATTCTAATAATTCCAGTAAAAGCTCTGTTATCCCATTACTACACCGTTAAAAACATTAATTTAAAATCATATTGGAAGTTACTAGAGGAGTATAGGCAGAAGTTTAGAGGCTATATAAAAGTTGTCATTAATCTTTGGTGCTATTTGCACCAATAAAAAAAGCAGTTTTCTAATAATTCATTCGCCGAGCTTGTTTTGTTCGAAGTGTTCAAAAACTATGTGGACGAAAAAATTGAAATTTGTCTTAACCAACCGTATAAAAAGTAAAAATGAATTAGTTATGGATTGATGAATGTTCAGTGAAGTTTAATAACTTAGAGCTTTTATTAACTAAAAACCCTATATTGTCTCCTGATTTGACATACCTTTTAGCGACAGTCGCAAGTAATGGAGGCCGTTTTGAATCAACAAGAGCATTCCGTAACGTATTTTCTTAAAAAAACAAAATGTATGTTCATCAAGAACGATACAGAAATATAAGCAAAGAATATTTAGGATATAGTAATGAGAATCCAACACTACAATGTGCACATGCAGGATAATGATGTTATAGAGTTCTGCGACCTCAATCACCTATTTTTATTAAAACATGAAAAATAAAAACTAGAGAAAGATCAAGATGATGTTTGTTATTGATGGAAGACGATATTCCCATTAAGCACATTAAAGCATGATACCCATGCCGTCTCAAGAAACCATCTATCAGACCAATGAGAATTACCTGGTATTCAACTATTGTAACCTCTTCCTAAATATTTTCTTTTATTAACAAGTTGTAATATCAAATTACTGTAACTATAATTAGCCTTGTGAGACGAAGTCGAAGAGGGAAGGTGATGCCATAGTAGCTGATCAGCTGTGAGAGGACAGCTTACCTTGACGGCATCGGATTGCGATCGTTGATTCATTTTGTATTTTTGTGATAACTACAATAAAAATTTAGTTACCTTCACCCACTATTAAAAATATATTTGTCAGACTCATAACACTATTAAATATCAAAACTCTTTTTGCAAACACTCTTTCTATAAAAGGCTATATCTAAAAAAAAATTTGGAGTAGCCTACACTCAATTTTACAAAAAGTAAACATACTTATTTTGTATATAATATATAATGTCCTGTTTAGTTATATTATAAATGTCTACTAATAAATAAATTTATTAGTCTTTCATTCCTGGAGGTAGTACAGATATTGATTCATCCAATTATTAATATATATGCTTATTTTTGTACATCACATCACTGATGCATAAAATATCATTAGTACAACCACAGTAGTAATATCATTTTTGAAAAGTGAAAAGATAGATTACATATAAAATCTGCACTCAAATGTAGATTACAGTAGAAAAGCCAGTGAATCTCTTACATAGTTTACCTGAATTCCTCCTTCTACATTGAATATTTAAGACAAAGTTTTCCAATTAAAACAAAAAAAATACTCCTATTTTGTCTGAAAAATGTCAGAAACATCTAAGAAAAAATGTCGTATTAAAATAATTTTTAATTTAAGATGTATAATAATTACATTTATTATTCTTCAAAGAACGTTTTCAATTTTCAATTATGTTTTAGATTTTTAGTCTTTTATAGAATTACTATACTCGGAATTTTATGGCTTCCTAGTATTTAATAAAAATACTATAAAAAAAAATATAAAGTTTTCTTTCCATTTTTCAAAAATCATAGATTCAATTTACTCTTAGCGAGTGTTATCTTTTTCCTGCGAACTGTACTCTATTATAAGAATGCCATGAATGTATATAGAGAAAAAATATATTAGTAATTAGCCAGTTTTAAATACTCGAATCGAAGTCAAAGCCGGCTATTCAGTATAATTTAAAACTTTTATCCCTGGAAACTTGAAATTCTTCAAAATAATATATGTGAACTATTAGACTTGAATAGTGAAAAAACTGGATATTTTTCAACAAACATAACAATACATAAACATAATAATTTACAACTGATATTAATTTTTTTTCAAAAGTGCAATATATCGATTGAGTAGAGCATTTCGTTCAAATTCATCATACCATGGAAGACAAAGAAAATTCATGTTTATTGCCGGTGATTTTTTACATATAAAAATATTATTCCTCTTATATCTGATATAAGTCAATAAATTATTTAAATTTGTCCATTACACTTCTAAACATCAATTTTATTTCATTGAATTTATTCAAAAAATGTCCAAGCCAATGTAAACAATGTAAATAAATATCAATAAATTCCACAAGTATAGCAGGTGATCCGTTAGTCGAGGATAAACAATCAGTTTTTATTGCGTTATTGCTCTTTTCCGCAATTGAAATTACGTGAATTTTTTTTATAACTTGTTAGTTTTTTGTTCAATGTTTGGCAAATTTTCATAGTTTTTTAATGAGTCGTTTAGCGTCAAAACAGAGGATTTTCTGTAACGTCCCTTTGGTGAATGTAATTTTAAAATAAATCATCTGAACTCATCCTCCACGTAAGGGTCTATTTTTAGGTATAGTTTAATTTTGATACGTTAAACGGTATGACTCCCACAAGTTTTGAGATAGAATTATATCAGCGTTTCTTTGATCAGGAGAATCAGTGAAAATCATTTCACTACTAGTTCTTAGAACAGAAGAAAAAAGTTTACACTTCTTCAAATGTTACTTTCCTTTTAAATGGAAAGTCACCATTCAACTCCTCGATTATATAAGATTATATAAGATACGAAACATTCATTACTTTATTTACAGGAATAGTTGATGACAATTTAATACGTTTGTTAGTTTCCCCAAAATTAGAGGCTTGCATTTTTTCATCAGTATAATGTTCATACATTAAGTCCATCTAACTCTCTTCTGGTGAATTTTACCAATCATATGTTGCAACTGAACAATTTTTGATGTAAATGACTTTGCAAACGCCACATCCTAGAGGATGGAATATTTCTTTGGTCTTCCTGTTTACGACAACACTCTGCACCGTGGTCAGCAAGATATTTCTGCATTTTATTTTCATATACCCTTCCACTGTAGTGAGTCAAAGCTCCATGAGATGTGCTTGTCTCAACATTACTGAGATTACGTTTCAGAGGCCCAAACATAGCCTTCAATTTTGTATGCGGTGAATTTTCTGCCTATGTATTAATTATATTTTTACAACTTTCACAAAAACGACATGTATTCGTTACACAGGTAATGAGTATTGTATTGTATCAATTTATACTATATATTGATCACAAGAGTAAATTCAAATGGAAAAACTTAACTAAGAAATAATGTTGATGATAGCATAAAAACTTTTGACGTAACCTTCCAACAGTGTAACCATCAATGTTAAAATCAAGGCATAATCTCTAACTTCCTTGGATTAAAGGAAAAAAAAACTAGAATAATGTATGGCATTTAATTTAATCTAAATTAGAAATAAACGATTAATGCATTTATTTAATTTAATGTGTAAATATTAATTGATGGAACTTTTGATTTGAATATCTTTTCTTTTTCTCAAACATCTGACAGTTTTACTTTAATGCATTCTTCGATAAAATTTGATAAATTGTGAACAATTGCAAAGAACAAAACCCAAACCAGGACAACTATTAAGTTCCTCCGGCAGCAACTAATTGGATTTCTTTATCTTTATGTTATTTAAATCTCAGAGTTAAATATAAATATTCATTATAAATGGAAAAATATGTTAATAGTAGTAATAATAGATCAACCAGTTATCTATTTAAATAAATCATAATTTAAACTATTAATTACAAAAAAACGCCATAACCACTCATATTATTAAAAATGAAATGTTTAGAACAATTTAAATAAAGTGAAATAATTATTTATAACCTTTACTATTAATATATAATGTGTTTATTAGTTATCAAATGATAACAAAAAGAAACTGACTTATAATTGATTAACTACCTCAACTCAACGTGACACTTTGATTATCCATCAGACGGCAACGCTAAGTTCCTTCGCAGCACTTACTGATTGGTTTAATAATATCTTTCAATGAATGTTACAATTCTATTTCATTAGTCATGATTTTTTATGATTTTATTGTTAGAAATTTCCTTGGCAATAAAATATGATTTTAATTAATGCAGTTTTACCTGTTTGCTTTGATCATTGAATAGTTTGCATATTCACGGAAATATGCTTTCCAATCATTCGTGAATTGTTCTAAGTAAACATGTCGATTATATTTTCAAGAAGATTTAACAAAATATAGCACCAAAGTTAAAAATAAAATCAATTAATTATACTGGTTGTTTATTATTTCTGATACGATTTGACTTACTTGGTACAACAAGTTTTATAACTCTGAAGCAATGACGAATGAGTGGTTTTCAAGATTGCGCGATGGAGATTGAAGACTGACATTTGGCCATACGCCTGAGTTCATAACTACTACAGCCCACGACCTTCATCGACCTTTCACTGGGCTGGACGAGTTTGTTTTCAAGAACAAAAGTCAAGCAAAAACACACCGTCAGCAGAACAAGCTTCAAGTTCCTTATTATCGCCCATTTATATTATTAATTACTTCAAACTATATATAGATAAGGATAATAGTGAAATAAAAATTTTCTCTAAAAATGTATTAAACTAATTAATTTTTGAAAGAACAATTTTATCAGCTTTTTTGCTTACATTGTACACGAAAAAAATTCTCTATTTAACAGAGAGTAGTACATACACGTCTATGAAGGTGATAACTGATATATATTTCTGGACTTTGAATGAATCTTAAATGAACTTGGTTTCGAGGCACCCCAGACCCTAACAGTGAGTGGCACCCAATGAATGTATTGAATGTATAGGTTAGGACTGGACTGTTAGGACTGAGAAAGGAAACAGGCAGAATAATTTAGCAAGGCTTTAAGATAAATCCCTTGATGACAACGAGGACTTGTATGATAATATCAGAAAAAGTCTGATTCTATTCTTCAATGATATTAACATATCCATATTTAATCCTTAATTTTTTTTTTTTTGTGCTCAAGCACGCCGCATATTTTCTTGTAAGTTGAACTCTATCAAGTTAAAGTACGTTTCCTACTAAAAAAAAAAACTTTCATTTCATTTCTATCCTCCCTATTTCATTTCCTTGTAGATGACTAAGGTTAATTGAACAGGGCCAGGTTAGCTCAGTGGTTAATGTACTCGCCTCTGAACTGGTAGGTCCAGGGTTTGATACAATTTATTCACGCGGGAGGTAAATAAATCTGAGTACGTCGTCTCTCGGTGAAGGACGTTAAGCCGTCGGAGCCAAGCCTGTAAGATGTCAGGTACTCGTTAAAGATTTCTACTCGAAATACACTTGAGTTAGGCAAAATTTAAGACTTCCAATGTGGAATCACCGATCAAACAAAAAGAAAAATGTCTGGCGTTTTTAACCCACTAGGGGATTGGTTTAAACAATATAAAAAAAAGGAATGAAGAGAGTTAATAATTATAAATAAGATTATAAATAATTTATTTATATCAAAAATAATTCGATAAAAAAAATTGTAAATAATTTGAAAAACAAGAAAATAGCAATAGTCTTATGAATCACGTAAATGACCCAAAAAATAAAGACAGGGGTTCAAAAATATAGTTAATTCCAAATTAAAATTCGAGGACCGATTTGGTCATTCGAAAAGTTAAAACATTTGCCATATGCTATATTGTAAAGTGGATTTAAGCGTTCAAGACAATCAGAAGAATACCTCTTTTGTTAATAAATTTATATACAATATGGAAATACGTGTCCTTAGAAAAACTGATAACATAATCCAAACACATAAAAAACATTATAAAAAATCTGGAGTGGCCTACACTCAACTTTACTATAAGTAAAAAAAGTATCAACCGGTTAACAACATAAAGATTTTTGTGTTCTCAATTATTTTTCACATTCAATCATAAGTAAAAATTTCAATATCTGTTGAAAAAAAAACTTTCTTGTTGTTTTAAAAATTTTTAAATCCCTTACCTTTTTCTGATTAAATCATGAATCTGTACTTTATACCACTGTCTTAAAGTCCTATCTGTTTATCCAATATAGTGGTGTTCCAAATCATTGCATTTTATTCTCTAAATCTTATTTTAAATGATTATTATCACTATTTAAAAATTCAAATGAGGAATAATTTCATTACTTAAGTAAAGACATTAATTTACAAAATCAAATAGTTTAATGCATTTCTATTTATATTCAGCAATCAAATGTAATAAACACTATGTACACTTTGAAGACCATTCTTATGGAAAATATTAACCTCATCTATGAAAGATTATGGACTGTAACGTCTACACAAACTTTAGATACGCACGCACCGACATCATTTACATCATTTGAAAACCGTTATAAATAACTTTGGGACCTTAAAACATGGAAATCGGTCAAAATCTCGAGATGGAATGTTTTCACCATCACTATACTTATGGTAAAGTAACAAGTTTTATTGTCGTTTACAAGTCAACTTTATGTGGAAACATTTCCTACAATTCACAATGAACTTAATGTATATACGATTGGAGTAATATTAACCACCAGGAATATATTTTTTTCCTTAATATACTAGTCTTTCGGGTTAATTTAAAATAACCAATGTTTTATTTAAACTTCAACATAGTGTATATGTATTTTCAAGTTGACAAACTATAAATATATAAATTATAATATAATATAACATATAATATAAATAAATTTGAACAACAGTGAAATGAATTATTTTAATTTAGACTTGGAATATTTTAAATTAAACTAGGATTATTTGAAATTAGGTTATGTTGCAGTGGCAGTCTCACAAGAGAACAGACATAGGCCGAACTTTGGCCCTTTGAGATACTACACAATGATTCTACATTGGGAGTCTTAACAGAAGTGTATTATTTAGAGTAGGGGCCTATAACGTACATATACTTGACATCGTACAGGCTCGGGGCCAACCACTTAACGCCCACTCCCAAGGACGATGTATCAGATTTTTTTTCACATTCCACGTAAATATCGAGGACCAGAGTGGGCATTGAACTTCGGATCTAACAGTCCCGAGGCAAACATGTTACCTCTGGACTAATCTGACCCCTTTATTTAAAATGAAACTTGGATTAATTTAAATTAAGTTGTAGTTGGTACATAAAATATAAGATTAATACATCTAATTAAGCAATTGATATTCACCAATTATTCAATGAGGTATTTGTTGTGTTATATATTTATTGATATTCATTGACTAAAATCCATTCACACTAAGAGCATGGTATATAACACAAATAATACTATGAACAAATAAAATAGGAGAATCTACAATAGTACAATAAAAATAGTACAATAGTACAAATATAGTAAAACAATATAGTAGAATAATTGAAACACTGTTAGAAGGATTTTTTAATAAAGTATAGCTTAGGCAAAGTAAAATAATATTTTAGAAAATAATAAATTTTAATGTAACAATACAGCATAAGAGAATAACATTGCTCTAGATCCAAAATGACTAATTGAAAGTTGGAAAATAGGTACAACTAATACACTAAAGAACTGTTTACAATGATATTAAAAGAAGCTTTTTCAATATTTTTATAGAAGAAACTATTTTGTCTCAGTTGATAAGTTCCCTGAGCCTTGAAAATGACTATGGTATAACGTGATTTTTTGTATGATATATATGGTGGTAATCATATTAAATATTCTATTTTCCTGGTAAGGTGTAATGGTGATCAAAATATACTACTACTAATAATATATTACTATACATAAAAGTGAAAAGTCTGAAGAATTATCAATCCAACTCATAATATAGAAAAGAAAATTAATATCATGTTTCCACTGACCGTAATATGATGAATATCTTCTGTATTCTTGCATTGTCGTTCAATCAACGTAAAAACTAATTGAAAACAGATATATTGAAATAAATTTTTCAATCAGAACACATTTGAATTCGTTTAAAACTATTACAAATAAAAGTGACGCTATTATGAAAAATATGAAAAGGACTTCGAAAAAAATTAGAGCTATGATTGGTTGAAATGATCATACGATAGAAAAGACATGCGCATTATGTGTAACGTTGGCGGGAATGACTAACCATATTCTGGCTGAATAATAATTATTTATACACTAACTGGAAACCTATGAACCTGAATTGAATTCCATTCAACGTTTTAAAAATCATTTCTAATCCGTTTTAACTTTGATAAAATAACTTTGTTTTACTACCTTTATTGAACATATAAACTCCATATTATAAGATTTATTTTTTTTTTTATTACAAGTGATGATAATAATGTCAAATATAAAGAAGTTACTACAGTTATTGAATTTCATATTATTATAACAACTAAAAGTAACTTTGTTTTACCGGCATTATTTAATTTGATAAACTCTGTATTATGAGGTTTCCTTTTAATTTATTATAAATAGTCACAAAAGTGTAAAAATAAATACGTTACTAGAAATATTGAATTTTGATATTATATTATCAAATAGCATAACAAATAACACCAACCTTCTCTTACTACACATGTACATCCTTAAGATCTACGTCTTGAATTTCATAATATTAAATACAATTTCTCCAAGGGCGATTACGCTTCATTACTATCAAATTTACCGGAATTTAGTTGAGCCACTATATTTCATTCTCTTGAATAAATTAATTCACTAATTATTTCTATATTACGTATTTCACTCATCATAGACCATTGCGTAGCTAATTAAAACAAATAATACTTCAACTTATCCAAAATGGTTCCTCTGGGAATTAATAAATTAAATCTGGAGTGGCCTACACTCAACATAACTATAAGTAAACTTAATATCAAACCTCTTGGGTATATAATATATAATGTCTCATCTGAGCATAATGTAAACATCTAAATGGGAGATGTTTATTAGTCTTTCATTCCTGAAGTAGTACAGATAGTGATTGATCGACTTATCAATATATAAGCTTATTTTTGTAAATCACACCACTGATGAAAATAATCTCATTAATATAACTACAGCAGTAATAACATTTTTGAAAAGCAAAAGTGAAAATTTCTTTATACGAAATATTCTCCTACAAGAGAACATTGCTTTTGTTCAAGTAGCCAGTGGATTTCTTTCATCGTTTACTTCACCTCCTTCTACATTAAATATTTAAGTCAAAAATTCAAATTTAAAAAAAGAAAATACCCTTATTTTCTCTGAAAAACATCATAAACATCGAAGAAAAAATGTCGTTTTAAGATAATTTATAATTAAGGATGAACGATAATTACATTTATTTATCTTCAAACGAAAGATTTCAATTTTGAATTATGTTTTTCATTATTAGTCTTTTACAGAATTATTATACTGGAAATTTTATGGCTCCTTAGTATTTAATAAAATCATTTTCCTTTTCCTTTGTCAAACATCATATATACATTTTTTTCTGAGCTAGTGTTATCTCTTTCCTGCCTGCTGTACTCTGTTGCAGCATACAAGGTTGCAATGAATGTATATTGAGAAAAATATATTAGTAATTAGGCAGTTTACATATTCAAATCGAAGTCAAAGCCAGCTATTCAATATAATTTAAATCTTTTATAGTTGGGAGCTTCTAAGTTTTCTTATGAGCATTTCTTCCTCTCCAGATGACAACAAATGTCAAAAATATAAAAATAAGTTCCTGCCAATACATAACACTTCAATTTTGTTTTGAAACTAAACATGCATAGACACAACTCATGTATTGTACAATATTTGGTACATTATACATCCAGCTTATAATACATAGTTAAAATATGGGTAGACAAAGCTCGTTAATTCATCTCATTATTCGAGTCTTTAACGTGTTTTTAAGCCCATTGCAATAAACATTCAAAAATCTGTCTAATCTTTGAAGTTCTAGAGCTCGTACGCCTCCAATATTATTATTACAGGCCACTAAGTTAAGCATTTATTGGTTGTAATTAGATAGGTGGTTTGGTATGCCTTCATATTTAATTCACTTGTTACATATTTAGACCAATTGAAAGAGGTAGGTTTACTTAGGATAGCGTATGTTTGGAAGACCATATGTTTATCAAGAAACTTAGCCCAATAGAAGAGCTGGTTCTTATCTGCCCAAATGTGCTTCAAGGGTAATTGTGTTATCGAGTCTGGAGCAGGTTTCAGACTGAAGTATGCAAAGATAAATATGATTTATAAATTATAGCTTTGGTAAAGGGATGGAAAGCTGAAAGCTTTTCAATTGATTAGACGCTTTGAGTTCTTATGGGCAAACTGAAAGATAATGCTGAAAGGGAACTCGAGTAAGCCAGTCAAAAGCGACTGCGAAGACATGCTTGTCCATTAGCGGGTCACAGGGCCATCGACCAACTGATAAGCCAATGGCATCTTTCAAGCCATAACACAATTACAATTCCTAAACAATCTAATCAGTGCAAAAACTCAACTACGCAAGAGGTTTCTGCTATTAATCAAACTGCTCGAAAGGATTTCAACTTGAACTCATTGCAAATTAAACATATTTAAAAGAAAATTTGTAGTTTACAACGATATAAAACAGATATTTAAAAAAAACTCAAAATTTATGTTTCCTAAAAAACTTTTATTAGTGGAAAAATCAAATAAATTAGTCTTACACAAATAAGTTTTATGTAAAAAGCAACCATGTGTCAAGAATACTCAAGCTTTTCAGGATATGTTAGATAACTGAAGAAGTATAAGCGTTCAAAAATGTTCTTGTTTTCATAAAACATATTCGTGTGGAGACTAATTTCTTTAATTTTCATATTACATACGAGTATCAACAAAAACCATACGGTAACTCATTTCAAAAATAATCAACTACCGACAATGTCGTAGTCATTATGAAGTTATCAATCATTACAATTTACAAATTTTTAGAATTAGAGAGAGAGAGAGAGAGAGAGAGAGAGAAAAGTTATTAATCTTGGTTTGATTTATATAGTTAAAAAGTATTAAAACAATTTTTTTTAGAAATCCATGGCTGTATATATGGCATGTTAACATTTAATTAAATAGTTCAATGTGTTAAGATCTAAAAATAAAAAAAGACAGAATGGTAAACTTTTCTGTTTCAACCGTCATCTGGACAATGAATAATTGATTTTCTAATCGTCTCTACACTGGTGTGCTTGGTCTCCCTATATTAATTCTCCTGATGACGGTTGAAACCAAAAATTTGAGACTGTAAGAAATGGTCCTTCAGTATTTGTAAACACATATTTGATTCCGTTTTGGATCGTTTTCTCTTCGTTAAATATTTATAATTTAAATATTAATTTTGAAAATTCTATTGTTTAAACGGGCACTGAAAAGAAAATTTTATCAATGGGTTACTATTTAAGTTCACAAACAAGTATGATTTCAGCTAAGAAGAATCTACATGAAGTGGAGTTATCTTTTAATCTCAATGGAGCATTCATGGGAAATAGTTCTGAAAATAACCGCCATTAGGTCGTGCGAACATCAAGTAATTTGTTTCACGCAATCATTTTCAAATGAGAATATTTTTCACTCAATTTTACTGAACCTCAACATCAAAGATAAAATAGAAACCAATCTGCCTTCAGTGAGACGCCAATGGAACAGCATTGTGGTTGCAATGCACTTTATTAAAACAAAATTGAAAAAAAAAATAGTTTTATCGAATATGCACATAATAAAGTACCAACATAAATAATAAAAGCCATAATTATATCAGACATCATCTAAACATGCATGAATAGGATTTGCTACCTGCATACCGTACTCATATTTCTCCAGAAAACATATTCATAGGTCAGACTTAGAAAATTTTCACTTTTCTAAAATTTATTCACTAAAACATTGGTCTTAGAATAACTACATAACAGAATTTAATTAAAGTTTGCCAAATCAAATTTCTATTTATTTGTGTTTTACTCAGGCCTGCAATAGCTTTTAGTGATATACCACTATATATACAGTACCTTGTATATATAGGTACTGTAACGTACCTCGTACTTCGTAACATTTGTTCTCTAGCTACTTTTTAAACAATTCTTGAACAAGAAATAAAAGTTCTTTTAACACTTTGCACATTGAATAGAAAATCTATTAAAAAAAATTTTTCACTCCTTTTTCACTCTTTCATTACATTGTAATGAATGCCAATTCTTAATTTTTACATCTTATCTTAGATATAGCACGATGAATAACTGCATTCTTAGTATTTCTTGAGGTGACCTTCAAGTACCTATGGTCTTTAATATGCACAAGATTTCACATAAACAAGTGAAATAGCAATCAATGATAAAAGCACAATATGAAATGGGGAAAAAAAAGACTAAGATCTTTCAAAAGAAAGTGTTTTAGTTAGGTTTTTGAGTCTGACGAAAACTGCTTGTTAAGGTTGAAAGATCTTAGTCTTTTTTTTTTCATTTCGCATTGTGGTTTGATCACTGATGGTCTTTAATATATTCATATTCTTTAGAGGGGTTTAATTCTACATAAAGTAGCCTATTAACAATGAAAATTGTAACAGTGAATAGCCTAACACTTTGATCCCACATCGTAATACACGGACACATAATTCTCAATTGTATCTTTGCAATTCCGTAAAACTCTTAAACATTTATGTTCGCTAATGTTTCATTCACTTTTATACTCTCTTATATCTATTAAAGATTCCTCCATTATCTAATTCAACCAAGGAACTATTAGTTCTACTTTTAATTTTAGTGGAACTTTTTGTTCCATATATGATTCTAGTAAAGACAATTTCATGTGATTTAAATTTTTTTGGCTTATATTAATGCATTTATCATAATACTTCAACAATTCATTTATCTTTATTCTAAAGCAGTTTTCACAGACATTTCTTTTAAATGTTCACTGGAGCCATAATAATGAATTAATACTTCTCCTTACTGGGAGAGAAACGATCATTGAAAAAATGATCCGGAGTTCTGGGGCATGGAATATGGTAGATGGCCTAGTCAGAACGATATTGACGACGAAAAAGCGATACTTGGAAGATCTAGAAGGATAATAAAGCAAGTTTGCCTCACCTAAGGTAAGCTACGACCAAGCTTGAAGTAATGTGGAAAACAGTTCCAGGCTAGGTCCTAGGTGAAAAAGGGGGTGTTTTAGTTGGTAGTGCGGTTCATACTGTGAGCCCAGCACTATGTGCGTAAATGCATTTCACCTCCTTTAAAAAAAAAAAAAAAAAAAAAAACTAATAACTGGGAGAATTATTAATTATTTATTAAATTAATTATCCATTGATTCTTTTTGCAATAACAGATTCACAGTACTCCAAATCTCAACATATGGATCCCTCTTATTGTGTTCACATTTTTCCAGTATTTTATTATGCCTCTTACACATTCACATTATTCTGTTCTACTTTGGATACAAGAGACCGCTTGATATATGCACAAACTTCCATTGAATAACAAATTCCTCTAAGTTTACAATTGTTTTACTGAGTCTCATTTATCACTATACACTTTGTTTGCTATTTCATAATAGACGAAGTTACATTTTAATATTCCTTGTAGATTTTCTCTATTTCATTGAGTAATCCTTTTTTTTTCATTAATTTACTAAAGTAATCAAGCAATAATAATATACTAAAGGAATTAAGGTTTCTATTTAAATTACAAATATCCACTCCTAATACCTGACATGGAGCCTCTGTCACATCCCTATCCATTAAACTCTTTTAATGGATAATTTGCTTTTAAGTTGATAATTTACTGCAGTTTTAAAGAATCATATTTTTCCATATGGTCCGAAATAAAAATGTCCACTTCTCGGCTCCTGCATGATCACAATGTAATAATTTGCGCGTTCTTAATACTACAGACTCTATTACTGTTTCACTCTTGATAACAATTCATAAAAAAGTTCATCTTTAATACATAGTAAACTTTTAAATTATTGTCTAAGACCAACCTTAGCTAAAACATTTTATATTAATTTACACAACTCCTCATCCAGTTTAGTTTCTTTTTGATCACTTTAATTTATCATTGTACATCTATAGCTGTCTGCAAGTATTTCAATTCAGTTTGTACTTCTTGGCCAATTTCACTTCCCTAATTATCTTTTTTTATCATTTCCCTTTCTCTACTTAACTATTGTATCATACGGGTACAATCTTAACAGTAATTTTACAATCTTAGAGAAGTGTCTTTTATTGATTTTCTGAAAATACATTCTACGAGTTATGATCAGTTTCTTCTGTAATAGTTTGGTGTAACATATAAAATGCTGTAATAATTTATATCAAAATACTATTTTTCATAGCTTTTTATTAATCAATAAACAAAGCAAAGGAGACATAGCTTAGTATAGTTATTATAGTTTTTGTTTGTTATCGTGCTGTGAAGATGGTCAAAGTGACTGAAACATGTTAGTATACAAAATAAAACGTTTAGAGAACTTGTCTAATTAGTATTCTAGGGATTCAAAATTGTTATAAGGAAACTAGAAAGATTGTCGAAGAAATATATGCGATAATAAGCAGGTCATTTTACACAACATAATATATATATATATATATATAATAAATTCAAAACGAAGGAAACACAGAAAGACACAGACACAACTCACATCGATATTTCGACCATCGTCGTCATCAGGAGGTGTGAAGAGTGAAGAGCGAAGAGTCTCGCAGGAAGTCGCTGCCCTGTCTTCCTGCGGGACTTTATTTTACAAAGAAAAATAATTAGTTATGTAATACTTAGTTTTTCTGTTTCAAAATTTATACTTCTGCCTATGAAAAAGGTTTTAAATAAAGACCGAAACGTTGGCAATGAGATTTTAATTTGAACCTGAAGATCTGACCGAGTCCCGATAAACTATATATTATAGGCTTCTTTATTGTTAACTCCTATTTCAACTGCCTGTGATAGAAAAAAATTGGTTTGTAACATCGAATCCCAAGTCAGAAGATCGGAATGCTGAGACTGCAGTTCACTTTAATGAAACATGTCTCGAGAAACATCTGCTGCCTATCTACACTAATATATATGCACATATATTCTCAGAGAGAAAGAAACCACAAAAGAACCAACTTCAAAAGTATTCTTCAAAAAGTTTGATTTCTTCCGAGTTTATTAATAGTAAAGTAAACATTCTCACATACTGATATATGTGGTAAGGAATGTTACCATACATGCCAGAAAGAATCTGTTAGCCTGATATTACGCAAGTGTCCTAGGAATGGGACATTTTGTTATTTAATTAAAACACCACTTTAAAACCTGTTTATATTAAACATCCATCATTATATAAGTATACATTTCATTCGAACACCTTCCGCATTTGCATGGTATTATGAAATAGAAGTTTCAATCTTCTTTCAGCTAACAAATGAAGTTTTTATTTTAAAACCACTTCATTCAGTTCACCCAATTTCGACAACAACGTTATAGAACGAATCAATTACTATATTAAAATGTAAAGTAGTTTATACAAAACCATCTACAGTTATAAATATTATAACCGTTGTTATATATATTTTTTCTTTTCCGTTTCCTTTAAATATTTGATGAGAATACTGAAGATACAATATAATTAACAAATTATAAATTATATATTTTGTTAATTAACAAATTTCTAGGATTATTACTTTCTGATATGTATCCGGAATAATTTGTATAGACCAGGCACAAGTAAATCTAAGCTTTGATGCAGTTGACTTGACTTTCAAAGTAGACCGAATCCTTTAAAAACCACTCAGTATGCCTCAAAATAAACGTTTGTTATGTTACACACTTCCAGTCAATAGCTAACTGGAAATCAGATGACTCTGCCAGGCGACTGTTCGAACCATAGAAATGTCCAAATGACACCAAAACTAAATGCGAGTGGTATAATTTTCTTGCATACTTTCCCGGTTTGGATGGTTACAAAAAAAATCTCTATAAAATAGTTAATACATAATTACAAAGTGTTAGTGCATAAGAAGTCGGTTTCATCATTCTTTGACCACTTTAACGTTAATAATTAACTATACCCGTATCGTTAATTAGATCTTGGTATGTTCTACATAGATGACTTTTTAGATCGTGTCCGGGCATAAATCTGTAAAATTTATAAGATCAGCAAAGTATTTAATTTAAAATATTTAAAAATCAAACACGAAAAAACCTGGAAACACAAAGTCAGTTATAAATTAAATTATCTACAATTTATTTTCTAAATGGTTTTTCTGTGACGTCAATGTAAGCTTCCAAAATTTCAAAAGACAGAATTGTAACCTTGACGCTTGCCATTTGTTTGACCAGTCAGGAATGCAGAAATTCCTTAATAGTAGTTCTACATTACTTTTGTTCCCCACAATAGGTGATAATACTTCTTTGCTTGGAAGATCATATAATTACTCTTATACTTTGTTCGCCCATGGCCATTTAGTCTTGCATTCCTCAGTTTCACTACAATATTCAAGTCAGTGTCGATGTAGTGTTCAATTATAATTCTTAAAATATTTTTTTTTATTTTTTAAAATTGTCTTTAATGAGCAATATATAATTTAGTAAGATGAAGAAATAGATAAGAAATATCATTCTTTTCTTTTTTTTATTAAATTTAAATATTAATATGAAATAATAGTAATATTGTTTATTGGCCATTCAGCAAGGAATCCTGCAAAATACAATTAATGTAATAGTTGGTAACTGTTTATTTGATTGTCAAGCTGTAAAGGTAGATTCTATTGATGTTAAACTGCAAGGGTCAAGAGCCGAGAGCAGGAGCAGCTCAAGGTCAGAATATCGACTGCTGCCACGCCTCCCATGATCAGCAGCATCAGAAACGCATTCCACCTTCTCTCCTTCAAAACAAATCACCTTGTTCAACTCATTTAAAGTACAATTAAAACAAAACTTCGCCTGTCCTCTACTCCACTTTACTAAGTGCCGTGCTCATGCATAATCCATTAAATAATTCATAGATTTTAATAGAGGTAAGAATAGCTTTAATAATATAATAAAAATCCCTAGAATGATTTCTACCATTGCACAATGGCCCATCAGTACAAATTCAAAAAAAAGTTGCAAATTGCTTACATAAATTATTATTTTCGTAAATTTTTGGCATGCTATCAAAAATAAAAGCACCTCCGTAAATATATATCTTTTAGAAAGCCTCAAAATTATTTTTAATATTCAGTTTAAGTTCTAACAAGAATTCTATTCACAAAAAGAGTTAAAACTTTTTTAATTACATAAACAATTATGAAGAAGAAATAAAGATTACGTTTACTTCAATATGATTGTTTCAGCTAATAACTGTCTATTCTTCAAATTAGAAGTACATAAAACTGTTATTATAAAGCATTATTATTACAGTTTCAACTGTATCTTACCTGTATCGTCGACTGTTGAAAATTTATTTTTTTTTTTAATTGAACAACAATTAGTAGTTATGTTGTGAATTGATCATTTCCATATATGCATTTTACAAAAATTATAATTCTTTAAAGTATGACAGAGCGCTGCTTTCATTTTAAATTGCTGTGTGATCTTTTAAATGATGCGACCGTGTATCTGTCGGAAACTCTATATGAAAACTTTCTATCATCACTGGAGTGGTCTACAACAAATTTCCCTGCTTTGTGAAGACATAGGGGCCAGGTTAGCTCAATGCTTAACGTACTCGCATCTGGGCTGGTAATCCGGAGTTCGATCCCCACCTGGCCCTCAATTTATCCACTCTGGAGGTGAATAAATCTGAGTATGTCGTCCCTAGGAGAGGACGTTAAGCCGTCGGACCCGAGCCTGTACGATGTCAGGCACTCGTTAAAGATCAGTACTCGAAATTCACTTGAGTTAGGCAAAATTTAGGACTCCTAATGTAGAATCTGTAGAATTACCGATCAAACAAAAAGCCGGTATCAAACAAAGAGCTGACATTATCACCCTCTAGAGCAGTGTTTCCCAAAGTACATAACCCCATGAGGGCGGTGCTTTGATATCGGGGGGCGGTAATGCAAAAAGGAGCGGGGATTCTATTTCTATAAATTGAAAATTTTCATGCAATATAATTTTTAAATTTTAAGTGAAAACACGACATGTAAACTTCTAGGAAACGGTTTCTCAAAATTATTTGTTTTGATAATTCATTTTTATGTTAAAAGTATATTCTCACCTAAGTTTCTTTTACTGTGTATTAATTGTTTTGCATAAATATGCTATGAAACAAAACATCTATTGGATTCTAAATAAATATTCGATTAGTAATTATTTTAGTTTATTTATTAAAATGTTACTCATTTGGTTATTTAGTCTAGGAAGCTGATTATTATTCAAGGGTGTTGAGTTATAGGTTTATGGACCCAAGGGGGCGTGGCGGTCACTCGAAAAAGTTTGGGAAACACTGCTCTAGAGGATCGGTTTAAACAAAAAAAAACTGAAGACATCATCAGAAACAATGAACAATCAATTGAAATATTTCATTTATTTTAATGTAGTTACTGGATTTTTCCAGCTATAATGAAAATATAAAAGGCATGCTTGTTTAGAACAATTGGAGAACGCTTACAAATGTAGTTTCTTTAAAAAGCCTTGATTCAATAATTAAAAAGCAGATAACATTTTAAATTGTACTGATTAGTAAATATAACTGCTAACTATAAAATCAGACAAGCAAACATAAATAAACAATTAGATTTATATCATGAGTTAAATGCAATTAATCAAATCATTAATTGAAATAAAAGTGATAATTAATGTAATCTGATACGCCATCAATTAGGCGTCTAAGGATTTGATAATTTATTATAGCAGGTAGTTAATATAACACACAATGCAGAGTTAATTATATTATGAATTCGCATGATTATAATTTGAGGTATTTTATAGAAAATTTATAATCAAACAGTATAGCTATAAATATTTGTTTGTATGGATTACTTTCAGTTTTCCTAATTCAATGAAACACGATAGCAAATGGCTGAAAATGACATTATAATATAATTATAAATTGCGAAAAATAAAAGTTTTGTCCTAACAATAATATATGTAAAAATGTATTTCAAATATCCATTAAAAATTAATAATGATACATTTAAATAATAATTTGTTGTATTTTAAATGATTTGATTGTTATATAATTTTTTTTAGTTAATTATATTCAAACATGAATTATTTCATATATTTATCAATTGATAATTAATATTGAATATTCCAAATCGTAAAATAAATTTACTTGCATTTAACTAATTTTTTATCTTAGAGACATTAATATAGTTCAATAAACAATACTAAAGCATATACTCTTAGTGTTGACTAAATATCCTACAGCATGTCCTTTTTAGTGTTGACTAAATATCCTACAGCATGTAGGATCTAATAATTCACGAGTCATATTTCTGCTCATGAATTACATCAAAATATTGTCCTTTAAAAAGCCTGGAGGAAGTGACAATTGCAGTACATGTTTTGAAATAATATACAATATAGTACTATTCCTCATAATTCGATTCTGGCCGAAAAGAACAGAAACTTTTTCTAACAGAGAATTTGATAAGAACTGTCAACAATGGCGTAGCGAACATTTTAGCCGCCCGAGGCGGTCTTAAATTTGCCCCCCTTGATATTTATTTTCATGAAATTACAAACAAGTAGTAATTTTAGACTGCTTTTAGTAGGCCCAAACATTCATCTTATTACAGTATTTTTATAAATATAAAGTCATCATCAAAGACAGTCACAAATTTTTCAAAATAAAAAAGTATAATTCAAATCATAAAAAAATTGTTAAATTAAATTAACTGACTTTGCAAATTAACATAATAAACTTTCAATCACTTTAAAACAATAGTTTTGAAAAATTTAAAATACATTTATTATTAATTTGTAACTATTACAGTTCAAAAAACCTTTGAAAAACATTATTCCACGCGTAAAACAAAATGATATTACGGCCTTAAAAACTCATTATGGTACAAAATTTCAGATTTTAATGTTAGTTTTTTATGGTTTTAATTGTTTTTCTGTTATCTATTTTTACACCCTCAAAAAGCCGCCCCCTGGCACGTGCCACCCCCTCCGCCCCTACTGGCTGTAAAGTAATTATAAACTGTGGGATACAGAGCCTCCCGCACACTTCCAGACGTCATCTTAAGCATATCAGAATTACATTCTCAAAGGGGATCACACTACCTTTAGAGAAGAAAAAGTATTGTAACACGAAATTTTGTAATATTTAAATGTTACAAAACAAAAACAAGTAACTTCATAGAATTCAATTAAAATTATTTATACAAAAAAAAAAGGAAGTAAAAAGAACACCCTTCTAAAGTTCATTAAAGCATTAACTTTTTTTAACGGTTATACGAGTGTGACAAGATATTCACTGAAAAGGAAGAAGGCGCAGACCGTAATTATGCAACTGTTTTTATCAAAGCCTCAAGGTAGTGAAGAATTTATTACTGGTTTTTAAAGTCCCTTAATTTATTCCATTAGTGAATTGAATACACCGAGTGATTTTAACAAATCGCTGTTGAAATAACCGCATTTTCTTTTTGCAGTTATTAACTCATTATCACAGTGGCGGAAAATACTTTTCGAAGTCACTCGAACTTAAATATTAGAGTGGAATAGTGGCTATAATTTATAAGTACAATGCCACTTATGGTATATTGTACAGGCACTTCTTGAAAGGATATCCAGTATTCAAACTGGACCTCCTATAATCTCAAAGTTAAGCACCAGAATAGGCTTGTATAGGACTAGGGCATTATTCTTTAGGGGTTCTGACACCAGACTCAAGGTCTGGACTCGGCCACCTAAGTCAAAGGAGGGTAAACTTTTTAGCTCGCAAGTCACATTGACTTCAAACATTTATTCGAATCTCAACCTATACGCACGACCTCTATTTTTTTGTATCTTTTACTCTCGTTTTGAATAAAAATAAGATATAAAAAACGCAGAGTAATTTAATTTTGACTTCCTTACTAAACCAATTTCTTTTAATTTTATATAGCATTAGATAAAAAAAATATCGTCTTCTGTTCTTCATTTTATTTTATTTTGATTTTATTCCGCTCCAATTTCCTTTGATGGTGTTAGTATGAAAGCCAGTTTTGGTATCTTTCAATGATTTACTGTTAGATGTTCAAAAAATGTTCATGTATCCAATATGTTTTCCATTAATCTGATAGAATTATTGATCCTGGATTTGCATTTTCTAAAATTGTTTATATTTTGTTATTTCCATCTTGAACAGGACTCAGCATTATTAATCAGCAGGTGTTCTTTCTATTATTCTGAAAACTCACATCTCTTTATCACAATGTCCAATGTGATATTAATTTGCAAAATTAACTTTCAACGTGCTTAATGAGAATATTCTCTTTTCCCAGTAACTTAAGAAACAGATTGTACTAAATCTTGACAAGGGTCTTGAGAGTATTCATTAACTTTTGAAGGGTTCGAATTTTGTCTCATGACCTCACAGGTAACTTAAATCGAGGTATTAATTTGCGCAATACTTTAGCATTTTTATAATAAATGTTTTTCACCACTTTTACTAAGTATAAATAGCTAGGAAATCTCTTCAACATTTTAACTTCATTTTTTGTTTACATTTTTAACAAGTAAGAAAGATTTTAATTTATATTAGAAATAGGTAAAACCGTCACACCTCGTAAGATGATCATGGAGTCCTTGTATAGTATTTTAATTATACAAAAACACGATTAAGTTTGTTTAAGGTATACTTAGTTGTCAATTTATTCAAAAAGGTAAACAGCAGAAAAAAATACACCAAAATAATTTAATTCGCATCTATGAGTTATAAGTCTTGAAGACAAGTGGGTCGGCTTGAAAAGACCAATGGTCCGAGTATGGCCCGTGGGCCGTAGTTTGCCCACCAAGCTCTAAGGAATTAGAGGCTAGTTTACAAGTACTCTTAGTTTTTAGGACCACTAAATTCGCAATAGGTTTTTTGATGATGACGCAAGTGTGTCCTGGATGGATCTGTACCAAACAAGTTGGTGATGACAACTCAGATCATATTGCCTGATGAATCGTGACGAAAACAAAACAAGTATAACTTTGAAAAACACTTAACAATAGTTTTAGTTATTTAAGGGAAATGGATTTGATTATATTTTGGGAAAACTAGAAGATACATCTTCCACTTAGCTATCAATCATAAAGATCCGATATTTCATTTTTAATATCCTCACAATCCTTTGTAACACGATGGAATATAATGAACTGCCAGTCACAGAAAGGGACAGTATAAAGCAAGTACAACCACCTCCTGTGCTTCACTTATCAGATTTTACAGCTTTATTTTATTTTATTCTAGGGAAGAATTGGTCATATAAAAAAAGAAAAAAAAACAATTCATGATCATGTATACATAAACATTTCTATCTGAAATAATTCAAATATAAAATAAGATTTCATTTTCAAATAAATATTATATGATTGTTGAAATATATTGAACTGTTAGTTTATTATAGTGAATACTACTAGAAGCAATTTGTGTCAGCATAATCGAGGAATTTTCTGTCATATTTTCGGATGAGTAATGTGGTATTCACTTCTATACCATTCAATATATTTAGGATAATATATTTAACGGAACAAATTTAGACCTTTTAAACGTAAAAATATTCTACCAAGATGATAAGCCTGTGCAATATAAGTGGGTGCAATCACGTACCCGCCCTTTGGAAATAGAGTTAGAAGGTCTTAAGGAAAGCGTTTCCATCAATAGAATCAAATCATTGATTTACAAGACACCTTTAAACCCACCTTGGACATGTATAGTCACTGTATTCCATGTAAACCTCCAAAATCATAAAGGTCGATGCTCTACAAAACACGTGCATGTGTGTGTCCAAAAAACATGTAAACAGTATGATGATTACAGATAATTTTACACCAATAGACCAGTTAGAGAAGCTGGGGATAGATATGCTGAATCCTTCAGCGACATAAAATCGAGTGAAACACTTCCAGCTGCAAATATATTCCCTACACTATAAAAAAGTACTTCCATGGAACAAGACTACAATTATATGATATTCTCAGACTCCTCTTCCGTTCTATTTACGCTGAAGGATACAACGGATGATCTATTGGCCCTGAAAATAGTGGAGTACGTCTACAGCCAAGTCAAAAACGAAAAGGTACTAGAATTCCCCTGGCTCCCTAGTCCTAGAAGTAAAATAGGGTCATGGTAGGTAAAATCTCTAGATCGGACTGGAAGAAAGACAGCCTCTGAATAACGGTAGCACGTCAGGCTGTCCGGCGAGCAAATAGGAAGAGAGTGATAGTTGAAATGATTCGGGACGGAATACTGAATAGAGAGGACATAATACATATCTTCAAACAATATTTCCAAGAGTCTAAAACCTCTTGGTTTCAAAACTATTTCAAAACCTCTACCCTCCCGCCGAAAAGCTTTAATTACAAAAAATAAATATATGTCATCGAAAATGATTCTGGTAAAAATTACGCTATGTTCAGCAACGTTGTATTGTCAACACTGACACATTGCTCGGATTAGTTAGTATAAGAACTCCTATACTCTCAAATCTTTAGAATGTGATTTAAAGGGAAACTCTCTCGATTGGACATAGTGTGAAATATTTGATCTAATAACAGTTGTGCTGTTATTTCATAACAAGAATAATAGGGAATAGGTTTCTAAAAGTAAAACTTTCAAAGGAAAATAACCGTAAACCAACTCAAGAAAATAAACATTGGGATCAGTGACAATTACTGGCCTACATGAGAGTCCGAGGAGGATAAAATATAGGTTGAGTAAACTACATCTAGTGTGAAGAGCAAACTCATCACCGCGACCAAGGTTTGCAGCTCACGAAAAGCTTATTAAAGCTGAGCGAGCTGGCTTCGTGGGACAGCAATGATAACAATCCTCCAGCCGCTTACAAGGGACATTATACCCAAATCATTACTCTCACAACACACATTATCATCTTAACACAACAATAACCTGTCTTCATCATATTAACTAGCTAACTTTTAATGAGATTCATTTAATACAAGTATGTTACATTAAAAACTGCAAATACTAAATTTCAGTTAATAATAAAGCCTAACCAAAATGAATGAAAAAAAGTTATTGTTCTTATATACAACTTCATTAACTTTCTGAAATTAATAAGACAGTGTACATAACTGTATATGTATAACCTACCCATGTATCATGTAATCGGGATACGGTCAATTTTGGGTTTTAAATAAAACCGAAACATCAGCAACGAGAGATTGATATTTAATCCTAGAAAACTGTCGAATTCAGATTACATAATACACCTATTCTATCAAATGGTTGATATGTTATTGAATTTGTTATATAAGCTATATATACATATATAACCTTTGTATCTTAGCTATTGTTTCTCTCTTCATATTTTTAAACAAAACAATCAACAAGTTAAATGCAGTAACATAGACAAATTTACTTACCTTATGATGCAACAGAAATCTAAAGTTTAAATCTATTAGTATATCAAAGACAGTAGACAATTTAGTTTTATGAAAGAGGAAAAAATGGTATAAATTCTACATATTTTTATCAACAAAAGATATTCTTCACATGTCTGAACATTATATAAATATTGGGAATAGAATAGTTCCCTTCAAGGATAAATAAAAAGATTTTTCTGCTCCAGAAGTGGAATTTCAAGCAATCAAGGAGGCACTCTATGGTATTCAAATCACCGAAAGATAACTCACAGGCATTAAAATTATTGTTAGTACAAAGAAACCGAATTTAATTTGATATCAAATATAATCTTTTCACACTAAATAGGTATTATATTTAAGAGCGGACCAAACCAGATGTAAACAAAGAGTACGCAACTAGGTAGGAGAGGTAGTTAGGAAGACAAGAGGAGTGAAGGAATGCGGCAATGGAGCGTTCCACCACGTACCTCTTGAACTATCTCGTTTTTCGTTAGATTTATAAGAAGAGAGGAAAGGTGGAGACGATAGCCGCATGAAAGACGGCAACCTTGCAGGATCAGTGCGAAATCGATTAGGAACCCTCTGGAGACTCTGCCGACAAACTTGTCTTAAGCGTCACCCCTTAGGGGACAGCCGGGACTGCCAGCCGGTCAGGTGCAACCGACTAAAAAACTACTCGAATCCTTAACTACAATCAGCTTAACATATTCATTAAACACCATGGAATGGTATTTATGTCGTTAAGTTCATATCCAATATCAAAATGTTATTATTATTATTAATGTTATTATCAAAAGACAATAAAATATTTTATATCATGACGTATACGTTAACCCATAATAAAATAAATTCTTTGTGACATAGAACATTTAATCACACCTAATGCAATAGTTCGTTATTCTTTTTCTTTATCGCTATTCTTAATGGCTTTTTATTTTAAAAATTTGTATATTTTAACATCTATTTATATTACCTTCCCATATATTGTTTTTGTAACAAAGCTATGAACCTCTTTAGTAATCTTTAATTGCTCTCTGATGACATAAATTTGAAAGACCTCAGAGCATATATTGCGTGTTTTTTTTTACTTTTTCCTTGAGGCTTATACTTTCATCAGTTTCTATCCTGTGTTCATTGTGATTATTTAGTATTTATATATATGTATATATATATATATATATATATATATATATATATATATATATATATATTTGTAAAAGTTGGAAGCAGTCCTTCATTTAAACAAATATTGTCAAATAACGCCCCATATTTGGCTCGTATCTGTTTCTTAAACAATTTCTCCAGTTTCCGGAATTCCTTCCTCGTCTCTTCATTAAAATGAAGAAATGTGTAAGAAACAGATACAAGCCAAATATGGGGCTTTATTTAACAATATATATATAGATATAAATGTAGAATAAAATGAAACGGCTCATAGGAATTTAGATTAAAATTATAACGATGTAACACAATGATAAACACAAAGATAATTCGCTTTTATATTCCGACAATTGTCGTCATGAGGAGGCGAATAGTCCCGGAGAGAAGCCTATGAAATTAGTTATTGTTATTATTTGTTGGGGCTACTACTTAATAATGAGATCAATGAAAGTCGTGTGCCATCTTAAACCAGGTTTGTCATGTGTATGTTCATCTACTACGTGTGTCTTAATCTTTTTCAACCGCTATTCTCCATTTTGAATCGATTTTAAATTCTGATAAGTATATATATAGATTATTCATATAAAACAAAACATCTTCTTTGAAGTATGTTTTACAGAACCTTTAATGAAGATGGCTTATGAAGGTATGATACTACAAAAATATAATGACTCAAGAAAATTGTAAAAGACTGTTAGTGTTCCACCTACATTTTCCTATGAACTATATCAAATACTGCTATTCATCGAAAGGTTTCAGTTTCTGTTGGAAAAACCAATACAACAATTGCTGAATAACCTGAAGGTAACCCAAGAAATAGTCATTAACAGGCTTATGCAAAGATATTGTAAATTGACCATCAACGCACAAAGAATACGACTAGCTATTTCATAAAAATTAGGCAACTTACAGCATTTCCAGAAATCCAAGCAGTCTTATATTTCAAAGTACCTGTAACAGAACCAAAATACTAAGTTATATTGATGAAGATATACGATAAATTAGTACATGAAAACAGAAATCTATAGTGCGTGCACTCAACTTGACAGTAAGTGAGCGTATTATCTAAACTTTTTAACTGTTTAATTAAAAATATTTAATCTAACATATTTAATTAACTGATTTACTTCAATTTGGCTATCTTTTAGATATATTACTAAGCTCTTATGTATAAGCTCAATCAAACTCATAATCTATCTATAGCCATTTATCTACTACAAGGCATAGTACCATAGAATTTGACAAGTTGTGCAGATGGAATTTAGTAATTGTCATTACTAAAGGACATTTAGTGTGTAATACCATTCTTCAAATATTATAAATACCTGAAATTTTAATCATGCATATTAATAATAAGACTAATTTTAATAAGGCATTTAAAGTTTTAAAATGACCAAAACAAGAGGGTAAATTTCCTTTCCAATGTTACAATATCAGGAAAAACTAATAAAGAAATTTACTTCACCAAGAGATATACGTTTGTCAAATATTATCAGGATTTGTCAAAAATTCTAACTTGTAGAGTGTTTAAAATATTTTTGTAGATATCGACCAAGCCACATGTGGGACAACATCAGAAATAAATTCAGGAGATGTCTGAATGAGTAAATCCGAAAAAATGTAAAATATTTGTTTCATGATCTCTGCAATATATACCAAAAAAATGAAAGAAATAATCACATATATGTTATGAAGCGAAAATTCGAACTAGTATTCGTCCAATATAAAGTCTGCTATGGTTATATATCACAACATGATTGTATCACAAACTTATAATATTATCATACATATTGCAATTATTCTACTAACGTTGTGATTGTATCACAAACTTATAATATTATCATACATATTGCAATTATTCTACTATCGTTGTGATTGTATCACAAACTTATAATATTATCATACATATTGCAATTATTCTACTATCGTTGTGATTGTATCACAAACTTATAATATTATCATACATATTGCAATTATTCTACTATCGTTGTGATTGTATCACAAACTTATAATATTATCATACATATTGCAATTATTCTACTATCGTTGTGATTGTATCACAAACTTATAATATTATCATACATATTGCAATTATTCTACTATCGTTGTGATTGTATCACAAACTTATAATATTATCATACATATTGCAATTATTCTACTATCGTTGTGATTGTATCACAAACTTATAATATTATCATACATATTGCAATTATTCTACTATCGTTGTGATTGTATCACAAACTTATAATATTATCATACATATTGCAATTATTCTACTATCGTTGTGATTGTATCACAAACTTATAATATTATCATACATATTGCAATTATTCTACTATCGTTGTGATTGTATCACAAACTTATAATATTATCATACATATTGCAATTATTCTACTATCATTGTGATTGTATCACAAACTTATAATATTATCATACATATTGCAATTATTCTACTATCGTTGTGATTGTATCACAAACTTATAATATTATCATACATATTGCAATTATTCTACTATCGTTGTGATTGTATCACAAACTTATAATATTATCATACATATTGCAATTATTCTACTATCGTTGTGATTGTATCACAAACTTATAATATTATCATACATATTGCAATTATTCTACTATCGTTGTGATTGTATCACAAACTTATAATATTATCACACATATTGCAATTATTCTACTATCGTTGTGATTGTACCACAAACTTATAATATTATCATACATATTGCAATTATTCTACTATCGTCGTAGCTCTTAGGATGAACAAAATAAGAGTTTAATGCTAGTATCCAAAAAAAAACATGTAAATACACATATATGCTGAGCAATATCATACAAAAACTAATATTAGCTGAAACTAATTAGCCATATAAAATGACAATATCACCCAAAAATAAGTATACTTTAATTAATTATTTCCATACCATAATTCTTATTAATTTAAAAATATTCTAAGTGATCAATTAAACTTTTAAAATGATTAATTAAAAGAATATCAACATTTTTTACCAAATTTTTTGTCCGACAAAAAATTGTCTAAGTTATTGCAATTAAATTCAATAAGTAGACAGGTACATATTTATGCTAAGTTAATCTTTGCTCTTTTATGACTGTGTATAATTTTAGGACAGTAAAAAATATTGATTTTTATCTTTTCGTACTAACTTTAACTAAGTAAATGTGCAAGGTTTTAGTATTCGAATAATAGCAGCAAAGTATAAAAAATATTTCTTATTTTCCCAAAAACCTTCTTACTGTAAAAAGCAATTTCGCCTAAAAACTATACAGATTATCATACTATAAGTAACCATTTTTGTATTTATTTTTATTATGATCTGTCGTCAAACAGTGTGGCCAGCATCGTATTTACAATCATTGATGTTCGATCATAGGTTAGGTTAGGTTGCAGTGTCAGTCCCACAAGGGAACACATATAGACTGAACATTGGCCCTTTGTGATACCACACAATGAAGATTGATTCAACATTGGGAGTACTGAATTTTGTCTAACTGAAATGATTTTTAGAGTAGGGATCTTTAACGAATAACTGACACCGTAAAGGCTCGAGGCCAATGGATTAACTTTCCTGGTCCCTCTCTGAGGGACAACGTGTTCAGATTTAATCACCTGCCACGTGAATAAATTGAGGGTAAGAGGGGTGAACCCCAGACTTTCCAGTCCAGAGGCGAGACGTGGATCCAAGTTCAAGCTTAACTAAAGCATTTTTTACATATTTTTATGAAAACTTGACCTCTCAAATTAAAAAAATAGAATTTTGAAATTAAAATCATATTTTTCATTTATTGGTAATAGAAGTTTAATGTTACCTTCAAATTACGAATTTCAGAAAATTATGGTCAAAGAGAAAACATATAGTGTCTAAAAACACTTTTTGGGTAACAAAGTGGATTTCCCATGAGACAATATCGCTCAAAAACTGAACTGAAAATATTATAGGGGCTATTTTTATAGATAATATAAATTTGATCTTTCAAAGGGAGCAACTTGTAGAGTGTTCATAAACATTTGAATATACATTATAGTAGGGATCATTAACGAGTAACTGACATCGTAATGGCTTGAGACCGATGGATTATCTTTCCTGATCCCTCTGTGAGGGACAACGTGCTCAGATTTATTCACCTGCCACGTGAATAAATTGAGGACAAGAGTGGTGAACCCCAGTCTTTCCAAAGAGAAAACATATAGTGTCTAAAAACACTATTTGGGCAACAAAGTAGATTTCCCATGAGACAATATCGCTCAAAAACTGAACTAAAAATATTATAGGGGCTATTTTTATAGATCCTCATCATTATCACCATCATTGGAAAAACTTGAAAATTAGACTTAAGGATCCTCAAAACATGAATCAAATTCTTCCATGCTTACAATACTTTACTTAAAGTACAGTATAATTGTAAGTGAAGAGGGGATGGTAAATGAAACTGAGTGGTTATAAGGAGTTGTAGGTGAGGTGGTCATTTCACGAGCCACTGCTGGCAGCTGTGGCCCACAGCCCGCTTCCTCCACCCGACTCCCCCGTCTTCCAATCATTTCACCAATTACCTTACTCATACTCCAACACTAGAGATCATTTTATTTGGATATTAAAACATAATATATGCTGTTACCTTTTTTAATAATTTTTTTCGATTTGCTATATTGTCTAACTATTCTGTACTCATTTTTTAAGGTTGTGAAGTTAGTTAAATTTTCTGTTAGCTATATCAACAAATATATATATTTGTAAATTTGGGGAGCAATCCTTCTTTTATACATGTTTTCTCCAACGACCTTTGTACTGTGGCATGAATAAATTTCATTGTCCATTTTTCAAGTTTTCTCACCTTTTTTTTAAATCTTTCTGGTACTAAATACACTATATTTAGTGTAGTGTAATAAAGTGTTTGGAGTTATATCCTCCAAACACTTTATTATTTATAACTGACATTTCGATTTATAACTCCTTGACTATCTTCAGAGTTAGTCATATTTATAAAAAAAAAACTTATTCCTACTAACTACCACTATATACACTATACATTTCTTAAATTAACATATAATCTTCCATAACATCCAAAAATTATTCTATAACTAAAATAAACATTTTGTTTGAAGCAGTTTTAGCCACCTGTCATAATTTTCAGTTGTACCACTTAACTTCATAAAATGTCTTTAGGTTCCATCTGTGGGGTCTTCAAGGAACACGAACCAAGATTGAAGACCCATATATATGTGTGTTTACATTTTTAATAATTTTTATTTGCTATATTGATTAACTATCTTCTACTCATTTTTTAAGGTTGTGAAGTTTGTTACTTTTTCTGTTAGCTATATCAACATCTCAATTAATTAGCCAAACAAAACGACAGCAGAAACAACATATTTTAAGGGGTTTTAGGCTAGGAAGGGGCCGAGATAGCAGAAACAGTCTAAACACCCAGTTAAAATATCCTGATTAAATAATCCTTAATAATTTAAATAATAATAAATAATATATAATTATTAAATAATAATAATAATAATAATAATAATAATGAATAATTAATATTTAAACCCGGAAACCTGATCACACCCAACGAATCCTGATAGCAAAACAGTCGAATACAGAAGTTAATATATAAATACTTTAAGCGCATAAATATGTATCAGTTGATAGCAAATTATCTTGAACACAGAATTGAGTGAATTATAAGTCTACTCCAGTACTGAGGACTTAAAATAAAGGTTTTCTTTCCACCCCCGTTTATTTTTAAATAGATAGCTGGTAGATTCCAGAGTAGCATCCAAGATCCATTTCAGAATAAGCAGAAACTTACGACCATTTTTTTTATAAATTATCGTAAGAAAACAGTCTTCAGGAGAAAATAGAATGGGCGACCAAGGACGCCGGAAACACAAATGGTTTACTGCCGTTGTGTTTCCGGCGTGCTTGGTCGCCCATTCTATTTTCTCCTGAAGACGGATCATCCAAAAATTTGAGTTTGTAAGTGTGTCTCTTTCTCTGTGTGTTGCTTTTCTTCGTTTTTGATCTGATATATATATATATTAGTGAAGGTAGGTAGTAATCCTTCTTGCAAATATGTTTCTAAAAATTTTGTGCCAATTTCATGATTGCTTACCTTTTTTGACATTTTCTCTAATGTCTTACAGGCTCTTTATTCCCCGAGGAACTGAGAAGAGCCTGTAGGACATTAAACAAACTCTCAAAACAACTAACCAAGCATGAAATTGGCATAACATTTCTATAAATATATATATATATAATCAAACAACAATAAAAAATGGGGGAAAAAACTAAGATCTTTCAACCGTAACAAGCGGTCTTCATCAGAGTCAAAACTGACTTTCAAAGTCAAAAAACTTAGTCTGGTTCAGGTTTTGAACCCAAAGTTGGGTTTTTGAGTCTGACGAACACCGCTTGTTACCATTGAAAGATCTTAGTTTTTTTTTCATTTCTTATTGTGGTTTGATCATTGATTGTTCCTTCACGTTTTTATTTGTGAAATCATGTTTTATATATAAATAAAACAAGACTAAGATCTTTCAACCGTAACAAGCGGTCTTCGTCAGAGTCAAAAACCCAACTGTTGGATTTTCCAGTTGGGTTTTTGACTCTGACGAAGACCGCTTGTTACGGTTGAAAGATCTTAGTCTTGTTTTCCCATTTTCTTATTGTGGTTTGGTCATATATATATATATATATATATAAGTTACCTTATATATATTTGGGTAGTTATATTATTCAAAAGGATAAGATATAAATGGTTGAAGGGAATAAGAAGACCTCGGCTAAATAATAAATTGGTTGTAGCAAAGAGACTGCGGGAGAAAGGAATTGAGATGTAGCCTGAAAGGAATGTGGGGAGGCGAATGGAGCGCAGGCCGCAGCTGGACCAGCTGAGACGAGTGTAATTAGTCTGGCCAAGGCCACGGCGACGACCCAAGACAATAAGCCTGCTGCCTGCTGCACCTCCATTGAGCACACGTCCAATAAAGGGCTTAAACAGCAACAATGTCTAGGCAAATGGTCTGCCTGCACACTCCCTCGTGTCCTGCCACCAGCAACGGCTCATCAACTTAGAACAAAACATCACACCCGCACAACTTACATATCCTCAATACAAATATACGCCTTTTCATAAATTTAGATATATTCCTTAAAAAAGGAATAAATCCCTGCCAACAATCTTTTGACCAGAAATAATTAATTAGTGTTATAACAATCAAAACTAACAATTATACTTTACAAATCATAAATTTCATTAAAATTAAGTGATCATTAAAACGTTAATTATAAGAGTAATCCTTTCTTCATTTCTCACCAGGAGCTCCAGAAGAAATATGGACGTTAAGTTACTTTGCCAGCTTATCTCTCAAAAAATGATAACTCTGATTTTTCTCTATTAGTTTAATTCAGATGAAATGTCATATTTATTATCTCTATTTTAGTGCCTTTACTTAATATCACTGGAATTTAATCAAGCCTGAATACGATTATTTCCTATTAAACTGAATATCAACATTTTGACCTAAACGCTCTATTTGAATTACTCTATTATACTTATACAGATGTTAAAGGACAATAAAAATAGTAGTTAAGGATAATTTTAAAACTCAAATAATTGAATAAAATACATATTACGGTGTCCTTCAAACAAGAGTCGCAAACATAGTCATTATTGACGACTAAAAAGTCAATAACTCATTAACCAGTTAACCACATTCAGCTCTTATTTCTAAGATTTGGGTTTCTAATTCAAGTAAAAATTTCCCTGGATACCAAACAATGTATTAAAAGCCTTTCTAAATCGATGAAGAATGATTCAACTTAAAACAATAGATGCTAGTAGTTGTAATAGCAATAGATATAATAATAGCTAGTGACGTATTTACTAGCAATAAATGCTAGCAAGAGATAAGATATGTTTGTCTTGTAAACCTACTAGATAGATCTGAATCTATCTAGTAGGTTACATATTACCAAAGGCTATGTTTAAACCAACCGTATTTATATAAAAGCGAATAAATATTTCAAACATTCGTAAATGCTCTTTTAAAATTATAGATATCTTCTCTCTGGCCTATTACTGTGAGGATATGGTTTTTAATAAATTATTTTAGTTTAAGCCACGTACGATGGTAGAATGCGCCAAGAGAGATTATCTTAAAGACTTAAACATGAATGTGCTTTTAAGTAAAGGAATCTGTAATTTGTTATCTACAGGAATTACTGAATTTTTTTCTATATTTACATCACCATTATGTAGTTCTAATTTGTTAATCACAGATTTCTTAAAAAGTGTAATGAAATCCTGCATATATAAAAATGTATTTCAATTTATGAAGTATGTTTCTTCCCATATGTAATTAAGATAAACAACGTTACCAAAGATATGAGATTATTATTTCAAAATATTCTAATCTCATTTTTTTTTAATATCTTATACAAAAATTGAATTGACTCCAATATCAATGAGAAGAGTATTTTTAACTTATTAACATTAAATAATTAACAATCACTATTAAAAAAATGTAGGTATAAGATTTGAAAATTTTAACGATATGTTACAAAAACGTGAGGATGCCTTGGCATAATGGTGGGAGAAATGACTTCTACAGAAGCAAATTAAAGTGAACTGTGCGCAATGTTTTGCGGATGAAAAGGAAAATTGAGAGAAAGACAGCAGAAAGGGAGCGTGAAAAAGGAGTTTTTTTCCGGTCACCTCTGTCATTACATTTATGTGAAAATGAGGCAAATCGTAAGAAGAGACAAGGGTCGAGGCGAGGTGCGAGGTCCAGCGTTTTGTCGGAGGCCAGCAGGCTAAAAAACCGTGTGAATCAATCAAATTAGGCAGTCGAGGAAGGATAATCCCCGGGAAGCGTCTCCATTAAAGTTCTCGATTCGTCTCGAGGTTTTTGCCAGGGGCAGAGAAGTTGATCTCGGAGTAGGAGGGGGTTGGCTGTAATCGAGACCCTTGCAGTTTAATTAAGAACGCAGAAAATAACAGGCTTCAACGTCACAATGGGCATTACTATGAGAGAGAACCTCCTAGCAGGCCAGAAAGTGATTGTCTGTTGAGATGAGCCGCTTCCGGGCACAGAATAAAATATCGACTTCAGATTAAATACTATCCGTAAGCCTTATTCCAGTAGAAAAAACTCCATTTAAGATACGAAGCTCTCTGTGGGCATGCACAGCTATCAAATGTATGAGGGGTATGCTGAACCTTACCAAGGTGGAAATAATTCTTCACTTTGTACAAGTAGATAAATATCTTCTCCTTAGCCCATACATGACTATCGACTAAAGCCTCCATTAACTTAATATATGTTCCATTTATCTCTTCTATTCTTTATAGACTTTGCTTTTATCTGCAGTGAACCGTAATCAGAGGCAGCTGGACGTGCGAATTTAGCCTCTGACCTGAACACGCAAGTTATTCAACAGACAAACTCCTCGCTGCTCCCTCCATATCAACATTCAATAATGCAAGTAATTAATGAATATTCAAATGGGAAAAGAAATGGCTTCCCATAATCGAATTTTAAACAAACAAGTGTTGAAATATTCTCTAACAATTTTAACCTTAAGTCCCTCACCTTACATCATCACCTTAGTGGTTAAGTGGGCAAATATTTCAAACTAATACTTAAAATAATTACGCTATTAACTATATTTCCTTAATTTGAACAGAAGTATTATGTTTAAACAAATAGACATATTATACAGTAGCGTTTATTTAATGATATCATTAACCAGTCTGCTCTGGCAAACTGTCTCAAATTATATTTTAAATACAGGGCTTGCTGTTTCTAATAGTTTTCGTGCCTACTACTAATATGCTCTTGCATATCACACGAAAACTGAGTCGATGCCTATCTTTGGAGCGATCACAACAATCTTTCTGATGGCTAGGCAATAGAAAAGTAGTAGTGAGTTTTTGTGATTTATTTTATGTGTGTTCTTTTACAAGGAAAAAAGAAAATAGAAATAAATGCTCTGAGGCCCTAAGACTAATTGGTAGACACTATCACTAGAGATGCAAGTGGAATAAATATGTATAAGATAACTGTTGCGATTAAATGGAGAGATAAAAGATCTAGCCAGATTGATCAAGGGACAGGTAAGACAACCACTACGTTCACAGTGTTGTATACCTGTATACCTCACTTCGGCCAGAGGACTTTGACCGAAGTTGCCAAGCTAGGGAGGTCGTGATTACCATTTATATATGTATATATATTTAACTGAAATATGCAGAGACTCTGCTTTCACGACATTTAAACTGTTTGCCTTGAATTTTCTTTCATTTTTTGTTGGTCGTCGGGTAATTTTTACTATAATTTGGCCAAAGACATATACACAGTATTCAGAGTTTCAGTAAACACTATATCGTTTAGTTCATATATATATGAAGTATAAAACCGCAAGGAAAAATGAAAACAAGAACAGAAAAAACACAAATGAAAACCATACACTACGACTCACTTTCAATATTTCAACTGTTGTAGCAGTAGTCCTCAGGAAAGATGATGGGGTGAGAGGACGAAAGCCAACTGGACAATTTCTCAGAATATGTGCAGGTTACCCACAATGAAAATGAAAAAAGTACTAAGAGTAGGTGAAGAATAAAAAACTGATAAAATAATAATAAAGAGGACTTTTGTTACAAAATAAAAATTAATCTAATAGAAAATTGATAAGCTAAAAAATTATTTGACTAAATTAAAATAAATTTAAAAAAAAATTAAAAATCTCAGAATACAACTTAAGGTTCAGGTTGATACCTAGTTTAAACAAACCCCAAGAAATCACTTATGGGTTTCTTAAGAAGCTCTTATAGTGACAAATCTGTTGTGTTGTGGGAGCGCTTTTGTAAGTGAACTTTAAAACATTCATTAAGACTAAGACTTTGGATGGTGTCCGACTGACAGTCGGGATTTACAATCCCCACTGACTGAGGGCCCTATGATTATTTATGCGCAGACATAACATAACATGTAAACATGACCTTCAACATAATAAAACAGACAACTGTAACACTAAACTCTACACACTACTTAAACAGTAACAAAAAAAATTCAAAGTTTTTTACCCAATATTTTGTATCAATAGTAAAGATATGACATTCTTTTCGAAGTTTTCTGTTCTCTCATAGAATCAGAGTTATCTGATCGAATCATTATTCTGGTAGTGTCATTTAAAAACCAAAATTATATGTTTCATAAATATAAAATTAATAGATCTACATTCAGGGTTAAAAAACGGTAATATTTTATTTCATTTGTTTTAGAATAATAAAGAAGTAAAAAAATAGTTACTTTATTAGAAAGATGTAGTTATTAACATAATGATTGCAGTTTTCCAAAAGAGAATTCTTCAAAATTAAACTTAGACTACATTATTATTTGTATTTTATATGAAAATATAAAGGATGTAGAAAATGAAGTGGGGCATAGTTAAGTGTTTGGGGTTAAGGGGCTCATTGGGCTATTATCTATGTGGACTACATAGAGGCTAGACGTGTCTAGAAAGTAGACTGTCCTCGACGGCCTTGGCTCGACCCGTCTGGCATCCCGGCACTCCGCACATCTTCACCCGCATACCACTACATCCCGGCTGAACAGCCATACCTACCAGCTAAAGCATTCCCTACAGTCTGGCAGCCCGGCACTCCGCACATCTTCACCCGCATACCACTACATCCCGGCTGAACAGCCATACCTACCAGATAAAGCATTCCCTACAGCCTGGCAGCCCGGCACTCCGCACATCTTCACCCGCATACCACTACATCCCGGCTGAACAGCCATACCTACCAGATAAAGCATTCCCTACAGTCTGGCATCCCGGCACTCCGTACATCTTCACCCGCATACCACTACATCCCGGCTGAACAGCCATACCTACCAGCTAAAGCATTCCCTACAGTCTGGCATCCCGGCACTCAGCACATCTTCACCCGCATACCACTACATCCCGGCTGAACAGCCATACCTACCAGCTAAAGCATTCCCTACAGTCTGGCATCCTGGCACTCCACACATCTTCACCCGCATACCACTACATCCCGGCTGAACAGCCATACCTACCAGATAAAGCATTCCCTACAGCCTGGCAGCCCGGCACTCCGCACATCTTCACCCCCATACCACTAAATCCCGGCTGAACAGCCATACCTACCAGCCATAACCACATAGAACTCTGAAAAAGCATTTTCTACGGCCTGGCAGCCCGACACTCTAAAGATCTTCACTTGCATACTACCATATCCCGATTGAGCAACTCATACTCTACAGCGACAACCATACAATACTCTGAAATAGCATTCTTTACAGTCTTTCATTTTACACATTTTCTCCTGAATACGACCACATCCCGACTTGGAAAATCATCCTCTATCATCTATAACTGAACAATGCTTTCAAAATATACTCTTTATGGTCTGCCACTGCGGCATTTCTCAAATCTTCGACGGGACTTTGATTTCATTTAATTTTTTATATCATATTCGTATAAGACCGCAAACGAATTAGACTAAAAAAATTAGTATTCCTCTTTAAATCTCTATATGCAGCTTAAATAATAGCTTAAGAAAAAATAACTCATTTTTTCTGATTTCTGATAGGCTTTTAGCAGGTCTACTGTTCTGTTGTTGGATTTTCTTTCTGGGGTATTACCTATAATAATGAAATATATCTGACAAAAGTTGGTTTTAAATTTTATTATTTCCTTAGATGAATGAATATTTAAAGTAAATTACGAATATTTTACAGTGGACATCGGAGTTATCACAAATCTTCATCTGGATTAGATGTTTCCTGATTTCAAGAATCATGCTTCAATCTGATATACTGTCGGGTCAAAAATTAATAATGAAACCAATGTAATTAAGTTGACTATCATGTGGGTAGTTGTAAGTAAGGAAATATTGGGGAATGAGGTAGGGAGTTGTTTGGAAAAGGTCAGGGCCAAACAAATATCCTGCGCTCTCAAGCATTTTTGCACTACACGCCCCACCTTTCACAGGCTCCAACTGATGAATGACTGAAGAAAGCAGGTAAAAAGGTGGCTAGAATAACCGGGTCTAATTTAATTTAAAGATATTATTACATCATGAAAGTAAGGATTTAAAAATATATGTAGAATATCTGTTCGGAATTCGTTTTCTTTACTATTCTTACGAAGAATGCAGACTTCGTACATTATCTCCGTCTTGAAGAGGCGGAAACCTTAGACACATTCCATGTGAAAGAGAGGTAATCGCCATGAGAAGAAAAAAGATTTACTGCGACTTATACATAAACCAATAGAACTCGGAGATACTTCTCTAGGGACCATTGTGAAGTTTATTAAATAACTTCAAATCTGAAGACTTAGATAATCGACAATGGAATGCACAATACGACATATATTTGTTCGAAACGCACGAGTCTAAGGTTCAGGCCTTCATTTTTTAATAATTTTAATAACAATCCCATTAACTGATTGTTGATCGCATAATACCTGATTGCCACATGTAAACAGATGATATAATTATTGATTATCTATGAGTTTGATATCACTTGTTCGCGACAGCTTATTAAAATAAAACAAAAAAAAACAATTAGCTGCTCACAAGTTAGAAATTATTTATTTCTTACATGATATTTTTTCAGTTGAGGGTTGAGGTTTTATGATTGAAATTACTCCTTTCGCCCACGTTTCGACATATATTTATGTCATCTTCAGGGTTACAACATTTTTTACAATTAGCACTGCTATTGCTATAATGTTGGTAATTTTTTTTTACATTTTTACATACAGGGTAATAGAAAGGTAGTGATTTAATACAAATGGTATTACTACCATTTTTTACTTCTTATGGCTAAGTTAAGTGTTAGTAACTCTATATTTTTATAAATATATATTATTAATGAATGAATATATATTTCCTTACTTCCAACTACACATATGAAAGTCAACTTAATTACATTGGTTTCATTATTATACGCATATAAATTTATATTTATAAATATGCCAAAAATATTATTTTTCATTGCATAAAAAGGTTTTAACTTTAACTAATTATCATAAAATTATAATAGCATTAATAATATAGCGTCAGAATATTCTAATGTTTATAATAAGTGAAGAAACGTTTGTGGAGGTCATTAATGTGCAAAAAAAAACAATTTATTGAATAAACTTCCTTAGGATTTTATGATAAGACCAGATATAAGTGTTGTAAATAAACTAATCGCTTACTTCAAAACTCAATTTAATTCATCTTTAGCACATCTATTAAGTTGTAAACCACATAATAACAGACTAGCACTTGAAAAAAAAATCACTTTGAATTGTATCAGAAAATCAAGATTCATGACAAATACATATCTGAAATGTGAGTTTGGAATTCCATCTGAGAACCGTTACGTGTTGACCGTGAGTCTACCAAACCTTGAATTAACTAAGACAGTAGTAGGCGTAATTCTACCTGCGGCTTCTTCTTATCAATGTATCTAAGGACTCGATAGATTTTTACCTTGCCTGGCATAGTTCTGTTTTACTTGACGCCTACACATTGCTCCAAACTATATTACTCGGTGTGCAGGCTAAACAGTTATTTCTGTATTCCATAAGTCAGTCCTCACGATTATACACTAAATCATTAATCTTCTCCGGAATTATCAATTCTTTATCACAATACACTAATGGCATTCCAAAGTCTTTCCCACAGACAGAATTAACAAAAATAACCCACTAATACTATGCCTAGCATGAAGTCGAGTCAACATATTAAAACCAAAAGAATCGCCCATGAAGATACAACTAGCACATTTTGTAGGGCAGGTCATCTCTCAAATATATTATTTATGGAGCCTTCTAAGAGTGGTGGTCGTTCAAACAATACCACATTTAACTAGTAAATTATTATTAAATATAACTATAACCTCTGTACTCCTCTCTGAACCTTTATTACTTGAGAACATAAGTCAAGTTTGTTCAATAAACAAAACTTGCATAATCACAAAGAAAACATTGTACATCATGACATGAAAGTTCAAATTTTGTAGTTACCACTATGATAATCCTACAGAAAGGTTATATAAGATTTTGCTTTTAAAAGTACCTAGTATTCATAGTCAAACAAACAAATTTATTTGCCTTATTTCGATAACCTATTTAAATCACATTCCCATAAAAAGAGAAGTAATAAACTGACTCTAAAGATTTTTCCTAAAACTAAACAATGGATCAGACATGGCCTGGAGCCACTATATGCACCAATAAGTACAATCGCTCTTTTCAACACGCCTGAGGATTACTTCCTTGTTTTTGATTCCTCTAATTCAAAAGATTAACTCTTTTCATAATATTATAAAAAGTTAATATTTTTTAATGAGATTCAGTCTTCTTAACTTACTAACAGTAAAATTTTTAACAAATAAGTGCATAATAATTTTAATGACTTTATATCTTCTTATAGGAGTATAGTAATTATTAAATCCATTGAATTGGTGGTTTTGGTTTTTAAAATAACACCTGCAGTTTGAAGCACGATTCTTTAGAGAGTCAAAGAAGTACACATGTTTCTTTGTCCCAATGTCTGACGAAATATCATCGAAATGATATGCGCTTATTCACAGGCTCTTTTTATTTGGTAATGTAATTTCAATAACCATACCTTTTCTGGAAAGATAAATGTATAATTTCAATGGATTGTAAAATTTACATCCACACCCTAATATCAAGCTGTATTAATGAAATTCGTAGAATGTAACTAGTAAATTCGGTCTCTTTGAACTAGAGTAAGAGGAATAAGAAGAAGACGCAGATGATGGTCTTGACATTAAGTACTTTATGAGAGTCACACCTGTGGACGCTCTAATACCTAAAAAAAAAACACTAACTACTTACATGTAAGAACTGAACGAAAAATTCGTTTAAAGGTAAATACACACAGTTTTTGGAGGTACACGAGCAGTCAGTTGCAACAGGATAGAGGGTGTTATGGGGGGGAGCTGTGAAGTGTGGTTGGGGATTTATAATGGGACACGTGTCTATCCACCCTCTATCCTGTTGCAACTGACTGCTCGTGTACCTCCAAAAACTGTGTGTACCGTTTGGAGTGTACCAAGTGTGATTCGTTCTCCGTAGGCCAAGCATCCACCAAGCTTAGTCTCCGTATGAACAATCACAGAGCTTCAGTCAATAGCCGCTCCCATCTTCCCATTGCCATACATGCCAATAGCCTTTTAATGAGTGCTACAGGTTACAGATTCTGCGACAAATACCCCCTGACTGCAAAGATCTCACACTACGAGCCTCCGAAGAAGCCCATATTTGGCTATTAAGTGCGCGCAGTGCACCTGGCCTCAATCTAAAGCAATAATGTTTAAAAGTTCCTTGCCTTTTCATATTTTATCACCAATTTTTTAATAAATTATTTCATTTATTATTATTATTTGTATTCTTAGTTTTATTTTATTTTATCATAGCTTAGTCAGTACTTTTGTTTATGTATCAATTTCTCTGTTCGTTAATATGTATCAATTTCCCTTATTTTTGTCAATTTTTTCTTTTATTTATTTATTGTTTTCATATTCCATTAATTTAATGTAATTATAAATTGATTCCTGTCTACCTTATTTTCTGTGAACGGGCGCGTATGCGGCAACACTGTTGGTCTCCAACCGTCTCTGAACCAGTGCGCTTGGTTTCCCTCTCTTATCCCTCCTGAAGACGGTTCAAACCGAAAATTAGAGACTGTAAGTGTGTTCTTTTGATTTCTCTATGTTTCTTTGTTTATATTGAACTATACATATATATAACAGATTCAATAATAAACGACCGTTTGATACAATAGGTGTGTTATCTAATCAGGATTCGGCCAAATTTTCTAGTTTCAAAAATCAAACTCTCATTGGTGACGTTTCGGTTTTTATTTTACAACCTTTTTCATGGGCAGAAGTAAAGATTTTTTAACTAAGCAAATGAAATTTATATTATTTAAAGGAACAACAATCTTAACCGGACAAAACCTTGGAAGAGACTGTTTCCTTATTTCATTATCCTAGTTAAAAAATTCTTATTTCTGCCTATGAAAAAGGTTTTAAAATAAAAACCAAAACGTCGGCAATGAGAGTTTTATTTTGAACCTAGAAATTTTTACCGAATCCCGATTAGATAACACACCTGTTTATATATATATACCTTAAGAAATAGGAATGAAACAGAGAAAGTCACTACAGAAACCTACTTCGATATTTCGACATCCGTCGTCATCAGGAAGAAGAGTACAAAGTACTGGCATTGAAAAGCAAACCACAACTCATAATATATATATATATATATATATATATATATAAAAGAGTATTAGAATAATGTAACAAAATTATGAGAACTTTGTTCCTGATGTAATGTTAATGCTTTCTACCTTCTAACCGACAACCGACGTTATTGATATGGTTTTCGTTATGGGATGTTTATATATGTATATAAATAATGTGCCATGCATACTATAGAACAAAAATTAAATTGTTTTGCTTGGAGGTTGCCTTTAATCTTCTAAGGACCCCGGGGGGTCCATGTGGACGACGTTGAGAACACTTGCGTTAAACAAAAACATCCATCTATACTACATACAGATGTCATCTCAACTTATCCAAAATGAGATTTTGAGACAGGCGAAAAGTGCTTCCTTCATTCCCCCATCGTGCCTTATATTTTTATTGTTGCAGCGCTATGTATGCCTGACTGTAGCAGCAGGAGTGGCTGAGGGCGGGTGACGTGCGGTGGTGCTGAACAGAGTCAGGTGGCGTCCACCTGTCAGAGGGGCCTCACCTGCACTCAACTCTTCTTTCTGCATTCCCAAAACCACTCACCATGAGGCTTCTCTTCCCACCCAAAAACTCAACATCTACTCCTTCTATATCTATTTAAATACTCAATGACCAACTTTAACAATTTCAATCACTCTCTTATATACATATATATATGATCAAACCACAATAAGAAATGGGAAACAAGACTAAGATCTTTCAACCGTAACAAGCGGTCTTCGTCAGAGTCAAAAACCCAACTCTGACGAAGTTGACGAAGTCAAAAACCTGACGAAGACCGCTTGTTACGGTTGAAAGATCTTAGTCTTGTTTTCCCATTTCTTATTGTGGTTTGATCATTGATTGTTGTTTCACGTGTTTATGTGAAATCTTTTTATATATATATATATATAGATAAAAGTATCGACCGTGGAATAGAAACAAAACTAAAGTTTTGACCGAGTCCCGATAAACTTTAGTTTTGTATAAATATATATATATATATAGATTACAGCTACAACAGTGTATACTGCCAAAAGATATAAACTATATTGAGTAAAATATCAAACAAAAAAAGATTAAACCATTTAATAATCAAACCATATTAATCAGAAATTAGCAAAATCAACTTCAATTACATGCCATTAAACTTAATTATTTCAAACTGAAATTAGTTAGAAGTGAATTACATTGCAAAATTATACAAAAATTAAGTGAGGCTCAATTAAATATCCAATTAACTAGTACCGAATTATATGTAACTAGTTCCGATATATATTAAAGAAGGAAGAAATTATAAAATGCAGTACTGTAAAAAAACGTATACAATTGTGAAGAATAATCATTAATGTTTAACAAGAAGTTATTAAATTATAAACTAAAAAACAATTTTTATTTAAAAAAAAAGTTCAAATCCCAAAAATATATATTGCATAATTTGAAGCTTTATTGATTTTGAACCAAGACAAAGCAAGGTAATGAAGGCTGAGTGTTTATGACTCCTGATGTACAGAAAGTCACGAATACTGCAGATTGCTGCTTCGTTTGTATTAAGAGGCATATTCTACAAGCAGAAAGAAACGTTTCATTTGACTCTCGTGCCCGGTCATGAGGTAATAGAATTAAGAGAAGATATAAACAGAAATTCAGATAGACAATACAAGTTGGATAAATAATAAGGAATGAGGGAGAATTGGGGAAAAATGTATATATATATTGATAAAAGTATCGACCGTGGAATAGAAACAAAACTAAAGTTTATCGGGACTCGGTCAGTTCTTTAGGTTCAAATTAAACTCGCATTACCAACGTTTCGGTCTTTATTTAAAACCTTTTTCATAGGCCTACAAAAGCAGAGGAAATATAAGAAATAATACAATCATTCAAAAATCAAACATATATAAAAGTGTAATTAGATACAATTAAGAAATTACAATGGTAATTTTGACTATAGATTAGTGAGAAAACTTACAGAAGTATAATTTTTGAAACAGAAAAACTAAGTATTACATTAAAAATTATTTTACAAAGAAAAATGATTTTTTTTTTAAAGGAAAGGACTAACCAGCAAAGTTATTTTATAAGAAAAAAGAAAATTAATGCCACTGCATTAGCTACACATAGCATTAATGAAGGCCATAATTTTGATTTTGATAAAAAAAATCAAATAAAAATAATAGCCAAAGAAATGGATGAACAGAGAAGGAAAACTCTGGAAATGTTATATATTAGAAAGGACCAGGCATCCATTAATTTAATTTAATTTAATTGTCACCAGAAGTGACATATCAAATTTAAATAGTATTTATTCAGGTGTGTTAAGTTAAACATTGTTGAAAGATGAAAATTTGTGTTAGTGTCTTTTTGGTTGTCTGGCGAAATTTTGTTACCTTGCTTCCTTATTTCAGTTCAGTGTCACGTGTTCATTCAGACTACAGTTGTTGTTAAAATCCACATACTATTTTTCTTTCTAAAATAATTTGTAGTGTAATACTTAGTTTTTCTGTTTCAAAATGTATACTTCTGTAAGTTTTCTCACCAACCTATAGTCAAAATTTCTATTGTTTTCTTTATTGTAACTAATTGCACTTTTATGTATGTTTGATTTTTGAATGATTGTATTATTTCTTATATTTCCTCTGTCTTTGTAGGCCTATGAAAAAGGTTTTAAATAAAGACCGAAACTTTGGCAATGAGAGTTTAATTTGAACCTGAAGAACCGACCGAGTCCCGATAAACTTTAGTTTTGTATATATATATATATATATATATATATATATATATATAGAAAAAGAAAATTAGTGTAAAATACATTAAATTATAATTAAATATAAACATAATATATATATTAATCAAAAAATTATAAGCAATAAACAAAAAAATCAATTAATTATAGTTAATATTAAGGAAAGGTATATAACTAAATAAAATACAATAAATACATATGTAATAGTAAATAAAAGGTAGAGACTAGATAACAAAAAAGAAATAGGAAGCTAGTTAAGAATAAAATGTCTTGAAAAATAAAATATAAAACAAACTAATAGTATGGAATAAAATTCAAAATAAATATATTTCAAAAGAAACAAAAGAGAAAAAAGAAATAAATAAGTACTAGAAAATAAAAGAATAAATAAATATAAAAAAAATTTTAAGGTTCATTATTTTCAAAATTAGAAGTATATTTAAAGATGAATATTTTTTTTATTATTGATGGAATAGTAAAAATAAATGTTTTTGTAATAGTAAAATAGGAGTTAGAGTAAACATGAAGGTTTGCAGGATTAAAGTGGATTGAATGGGATCTATTGGGGGTGAGCACCTGTTGACTGTGTCCGAAGGAGGTTAGTTAATGTAGAAGGGTGCTAAAGTGTAGATGGGAGCGAGATAGGAAGGGCAGGCGCTGGTAAGTACCAACTGAGTAACGGCGCCCAACCAGGTCAAGCCCAAGTGGCAAGCTACGTTTACAGCTTTCTCCAATCACACCCTCTCCAACAGCATCGCTCCAGTAACAATGTCTTCAATCCACACAGGCTGCACAGGGTGGCAGTGGCCCTCCCTGCGAGGGGCACACGCTCTCAATGTTCCATCACTCAGTAACCATCTCTGCTGCCGGAGCAGTGCTTGCGAGGAGCACACATACTCAATGTCTCATCACCCAGTAACCATCTCTGCTGCCAGAGCAGTGCATGCGAGGAGCACACACACTCAATGTCTCCTCACCCAGTGACCATCCCTGCTGCCGGAGCAGTGCTTGCTAGGAGCACACACTCAATGTCACATCTCAACATGTGACATGTCTCAATGTCAATGTCACGTCACCCAGTGACCATCCCTGCTGCCTGAGCAGTGCTAGCTAGGAGCACACACAGTGAATGTCTCATCACCCAGTGACCATCCCTGCTGCCTGAGCAGTGCTTGCTAGGAGCACACACAGTGAATGTCTCATCACCCAGTGACCATCCCTGCTGCCGGAGCAGTGCTTGCGAGGAGCACATACAGTGACTGTCTCATCACCCAGTGATCATCCCTGCTGCCTGAGCAGTGCTTGCTAGGAGCACACACAGTGAATGTCTCATCACCCAGTGACCATCCCTGCTGCCTGAGCAGTGCTTGCTAGGAGCACACACAGTGAATGTCTCATCACCCAGTGACCATCCCTGCTGCCTGAGCAGTGCTTGCTAGGAGCACACACAGTGAATGTCTCATCACCCAGTGACCATCCCTGCTGCCTGAGCAGTGCTTGCTAGGAGCACATACAGTGACTGTCTCATCACCCAGTGACCATCCCTGCTGCCTGAGCAGTGCTTGCTAGGAGCACATACAGTGAATGTCTCATCACTCAGTGACCATCCCTGCTGCCTGAGCAGTGCTTGCTAGGAGCACATACAGTGACTGTCTCATCACCCAGTGACCATTCCTGCTGCCTGAGCAGTGCTTGCGAGGAGCACACACTCAATGTCACATCACCCAGTTACCATCCAAATTGTTTAAAACATTTTTTTTTAAATAAAATTTGATTTTGAGGAAAATTCTACTAAGGGAATCAAATGGAGAACAGAGTATAACTGGAGAATACATATCGCAAATTTAACAGATACTAGATAAAAGTGAAATTCTGAATATATTTCAAATTCTAAAAAAATAAAACCTTACTCGAAAAAGGGCTTGTATCATTCAGGAATTTACGGAAGACATATATTTCACAGGAGTATCTGATGACATTATAAACAAACGTAATGACGCTGAAAGAAAACACTGAACAGAAAAATATACCAACTGCCTAGGAAATATGTCCAGCATATACTCCATGACACTTTGAACTCAAGTTGCAGTGGTTCACCTTACATGTTTTAAATTTATATACGGATACTGCAGAACTCGACTGAACAGACAGTTCGGCAAGTTTGGAACAGTCCGTGGACCTTATATTTAGTAACTGTTAGCATAAATCTAGATATAGTGATGTAACTTTCCATCGCCATTACAAAAGCAAGTAACAACAAAAGGTTTACCAACTATGACATCATGAACAATAATTTCATTTTCTATTTTTTACATTAAGAATCATTTGTAATTAATATGGCATGAAAAAGCATTCTTAAACATGCTTTTTTTTTATTAAGTTTATTTTTATTACTACTATTCCATAAGGTTATGAAAAGAAGAAATAACTTTTCTTAAAATTTCATAGTCGTACAAAAAAACTTAACAAACGAAATATGTACGTGACCTGTAAAACGCTTACATGCAGCAGGGTGAAACTATTAGTGATACTGCCTGTTGGGACTAACTACCCTCTATGAGTCATGTTCTAACCCGGACTTAACTTAGCATGATGTCCAAATTAAATATTCCTTATGCTTAAGCAACATATAATCCAGACTATATGTTAAAAGTAAATACATAACATAAACAATTAGTAATAATACATTAAAAAAACATGTATACACTATTATTATTTTTTATCGATGATTGTTCTAGCTTCAATAATACAACACCTTTATGCCGACGTGTCGTCTCTATTTGGAGACATCTTCAGGGCAACATCAATACAGAATTTAATTACAATAACATGAAAAGTAATTATGGAAAGGTGTTGTATTATTGAAGCTTGATATTATTCGACCAAACCTCGATAAGAAAGAAAAATAGTGTTAAATATATGTGGTCGAGATAAGGAAAACATTCAAAACATTTATATAAATAATAAATGTTTCTTAATATGGAAAAAATATTATCTTTACATCCATATTTTGTTTCTCACTGAATGCAAGAGATCACCAGTATGTTTAAGTCAGATTAAAGTTTCAGATGAATGTCTCATCACCCAGTGACCATCCCTGCTGCCTGAGCAGTGCTTGCTAGGAGCACACACAGTGAATGTCTCATCACCCAGTGACCATCCCTGCTGCCTGAGCAGTGCTTGCTAGGAGCACACACAGTGAATGTCTCATCACCCAGTGACCATCCCTGCTGCCTGAGCAGTGCTTGCTAGGAGCACACACAGTGAATGTCTCATCACCCAGTGACCATCCCTGCTGCCTGAGCAGTGCTTGCTAGGAGCACACACAGTGAATGTCTCATCACCCAGTGACCATCCCTGCTGCCTGAGCAGTGCTTGCTAGGAGCACACACAGTGAATGTCTCATCACCCAGTGACCATCCCTGCTGCCTGAGCAGTGCTTGCTAGGAGCACACACAGTGAATGTCTCATCACCCAGTGACCATCCCTGCTGCCTGAGCAGTGCTTGCTAGGAGCACACACAGTGAATGTCTCATCACCCAGTGACCATCCCTGCTGCCTGAGCAGTGCTTGCGAGGAGCCACACACAGTGAATGTCTCATCACCCAGTGACCATCCCTGCTGCCTGAGCAGTGCTTGCTAGGAGCACACACAGTGAATGTCTCATCACCCAGTGACCATCCCTGCTGCCTGAGCAGTGCTTGCTAGGAGCACACACAGTGAATGTCTCATCACCCAGTGACCATCCCTGCTGCCTGAGCAGTGCTTGCTAGGAGCACACACAGTGAATGTCTCATCACCCAGTGACCATCCCTGCTGCCTGAGCAGTGCTTGCGAGGAGCACACACACAGTGAATGTCTCATCACCCAGTGACCATCCCTGCTGCCTGAGCAGTGCTTGCTAGGAGCACACACAGTGAATGTCTCATCACCCAGTGACCATCCCTGCTGCCTGAGCAGTGCTTGCTAGGAGCACACACAGTGAATGTCTCATCACCCAGTGACCATCCCTGCTGCCTGAGCAGTGCTTGCGAGGAGCACACACACAGTGAATGTCTCATCACCCAGTGACCATCCCTGCTGCCTGAGCAGTGCTTGCTAGGAGCACACACAGTGAATGTCTCATCACCCAGTGACCATCCCTGCTGCCTGAGCAGTGCTTGCTAGGAGCACACACAGTGAATGTCTCATCACCCAGTGACCATCCCTGCTGCCTGAGCAGTGCTTGCTAGGAGCACACACAGTGAATGTCTCATCACCCAGTGACCATCCCTGCTGCCTGAGCAGTGCTTGCTAGGAGCACACACAGTGAATGTCTCATCACCCAGTGACCATCCCTGCTGCCTGAGCAGTGCTTGCGAGGAGCACACACACAGTGAATGTCTCATCACCCAGTGACCATCCCTGCTGCCTGAGCAGTGCTTGCTAGGAGCACACACAGTGAATGTCTCATCACCCAGTGACCATCCCTGCTGCCTGAGCAGTGCTTGCTAGGAGCACACACAGTGAATGTCTCATCACCCAGTGACCATCCCTGCTGCCTGAGCAGTGCTTGCTAGGAGCACACACAGTGAATGTCTCATCACCCAGTGACCATCCCTGCTGCCTGAGCAGTGCTTGCGAGGAGCACACACAGTGAATGTCTCATCACCCAGTGACCATCCCTGCTGCCTGAGCAGTGCTTGCTAGGAGCACACACAGTGAATGTCTCATCACCCAGTGACCATCCCTGCTGCCTGAGCAGTGCTTGCTAGGAGCACACACAGTGAATGTCTCATCACCCAGTGACCATCCCTGCTGCCTGAGCAGTGCTTGCGAGGAGCACACACACAGTGAATGTCTCATCACCCAGTGACCATCCCTGCTGCCTGAGCAGTGCTTGCTAGGAGCACACACAGTGAATGTCTCATCACCCAGTGACCATCCCTGCTGCCTGAGCAGTGCTTGCTAGGAGCACACACAGTGAATGTCTCATCACCCAGTGACCATCCCTGCTGCCTGAGCAGTGCTTGCTAGGAGCACACACAGTGAATGTCTCATCACCCAGTGACCATCCCTGCTGCCTGAGCAGTGCTTGCTAGGAGCACACACAGTGAATGTCTCATCACCCAGTGACCATCCCTGCTGCCTGAGCAGTGCTTGCTAGGAGCACACACAGTGAATGTCTCATCACCCAGTGACCATCCCTGCTGCCTGAGCAGTGCTTGCTAGGAGCACACACAGTGAATGTCTCATCACCCAGTGACCATCCCTGCTGCCTGAGCAGTGCTTGCTAGGAGCACACACAGTGAATGTCTCATCACCCAGTGACCATCCCTGCTGCCTGAGCAGTGCTTGCTAGGAGCACACACAGTGAATGTCTCATCACCCAGTGACCATCCCTGCTGCCTGAGCAGTGCTTGCTAGGAGCACACACAGTGAATGTCTCATCACCCAGTGACCATCCCTGCTGCCTGAGCAGTGCTTGCGAGGAGCACACACAGTGAATGTCTCATCACCCAGTGACCATCCCTGCTGCCTGAGCAGTGCTTGCTAGGAGCACACACAGTGAATGTCTCATCACCCAGTGACCATCCCTGCTGCCTGAGCAGTGCTTGCTAGGAGCACACACAGTGAATGTCTCATCCCCAGTGACCATCCCTGCTGCCTGAGCAGTGCTTGCTAGGAGCCACACACAGTGAATGTCTCATCACCCAGTGACCATCCCTGCTGCCTGAGCAGTGCTTGCTAGGAGCACACACAGTGAATGTCTCATCACCCAGTGACCATCCCTGCTGCCTGAGCAGTGCTTGCTAGGAGCACACACAGTGAATGTCTCATCACCCAGTGACCATCCCTGCTGCCTGAGCAGTGCTTGCTAGGAGCACACACAGTGAATGTCTCATCACCCAGTGACCATCCCTGCTGCCTGAGCAGTGCTTGCAGGAGCACACACAGTGAATGTCTCATCACCCAGTGACCATCCCTGCTGCCTGAGCAGTGCTTGCAGGAGCACACACAGTGAATGTCTCATCACCCAGTGACCATCCCTGCTGCCTGAGCAGTGCTTGCTAGGAGCACACACATAATGTCTCTCACCAGTGACCATCCCTGCTGCCTGAGCAGTGCTTGCTAGGAGCACACACAGTGAATGTTCATCACCCAGTGACCATCCCTGCTGCCTGAGCAGTTCTTGCTAGGAGCACACACATGAATGTCTCATCCCCAGTGACCATCCCTGCTGCCTGAGCAGTGCTTGCTAGGACACACAATGAATGTCTCATCACCCAGTGACCATCCCTGCTGCCTGAGCAGTGCTTGCTAGGAGCACACACAGTGAATGTTCATCACCCAGTGACCATCCCTGCTGCCTGAGCAGTGCTTGCTAGGAGCACACACAGTGAATGTCTCATCACCCAGTGACCATCCCTGCTGCCTGAGCAGTGCTTGCTAGGAGCACACACAGTGAATGTTCATCACCCAGTGACCATCCCTGCTGCCTGAGCAGTGCTTGCTAGGAGACACACACAGTGAATGTCTCATCACCCAGTGACCATCCCTGCTGCCTGAGCAGTGCTTGCTAGGAGCACACACAGTGAATGTCTCATCACCAGTGACCATCCCTGCTGCCTGAGCAGTGCTTGCTAGGAGCACACACAGTGAATGTCTCATCACCCAGTGACCATCCCTGCTGCCTGAGCAGTGCTTGCTAGGAGCACACACAGTGAATGTCTCATCACCCAGTGACCATCCCTGCTGCCTGAGCAGTGCTTGCTAGGAGCACACACAGTGAATGTCTCATCACCCAGTGACCATCCCTGCTGCCTGAGCAGTGCTTGCTAGGAGCACACACATAATGTCTCCTCACCCAGTGACCATCCCTGCTGCCTGAGCAGTGCTTGCTAGGAGCACACACAGTGAATGTCTCATCACCAGTGACCATCCCTGCTGCCTGAGCAGTGCTTGCTAGGAGCACACACAGTGAATGTCTCATCACCCAGTGACCATCCCTGCTGCCTGAGCAGTGCTTGCTAGGAGCACACACAGTGAATGTCTCATCAACCCAGTGACCATCCCTGCTGCCTGAGCAGTGCTTGCTAGGAGCACACACAGTGAATGTCTCATCACCCAGTGACCATCCCTGCTGCCTGAGCAGTGCTTGCTAGGAGCACACACAGTGAATGTCTCATCACCCAGTGACCATCCCTGCTGCCTGAGCAGTGCTTGCTAGGAGCACACACAGTGAATGTCTCATCACCCAGTGACCATCCCTGCTGCCTGAGCAGTGCTTGCTAGGAGCACACACAGTGAATGTCTCATCACCCAGTGACCATCCCTGCTGCCTGAGCATGCTTGCTAGGAGCACACACAGTGAATGTCTCATCACCCAGTGGACCATCCCTGCTGCCTGGCAGTGCTTGCTAGGAGCACACACAGTGAATGTTCATCACCCAGTGACCATCCCTGCTGCCTGAGCATGCTTGCTAGGAGCACACACAGTGAATGTTCATCACCCAGTGACCATCCCTGCTGCCTGAGCAGTGCTTGCTAGGAGCACACACAGTGAATGTTCATCACCAGTGACCATCCCTGCTGCCTGAGCAGTGCTTGCTAGGAGCCACACATAATGTCTCTCACCCAGTGACCATCCCTGCTGCCTGAGCAGTGCTTGCTAGGAGCACACACAGTGAATGTTCATCACCCAGTGACCATCCCTGCTGCCTGAGCAGTGCTTGCTAGGGCACACACATAATGTCTCTCACCCAGTGACCATCCCTGCTGCCTGAGCAGTGCTTGCAGGAGCACACACAGTGAATGTCTCATCACCCAGTGACCATCCCTGCTGCCTGAGCAGTGCTTGCTAGGAGCACACACAGTGAATGTCTCATCACCCAGTGACCATCCCTGCTGCCTGAGCAGTGCTTGCTAGGAGCACACACAGTGAATGTCTCATCACCCAGTGACCATCCCTGCTGCCTGAGCAGTGCTTGCTAGGAGCACACACACTCAATGTCTCCTCACCCAGTGACCATCCCTGCTGCCTGAGCAGTGCTTGCTAGGAGCACACACAGTGAATGTCTCATCACCCAGTGACCATCCCTGCTGCCTGAGCAGTGCTTGCTAGGAGCACACACAGTGAATGTCTCATCACCCAGTGACAAAGCTGAAGTTATACGAATTTATTGATTTTAATAAATTCAACTTGAAGAAGCTATCCAATGATAAATTCAGTGCTTTTATCCACAAGAGTAATTCACTTTAGAGGTGATGCATGTTTTAGTAGTCTGGTTAATATGTGGTGAGGTTCAATTCATAGAGGCGCTGAAGCTTCCAACTTGGATCTTCTCACATGTGAAAACACTGCTAAAAGGTTGAACTAAACATGATCAGAGTGGTCCACACATGTGCATATGATGAGTAAGCCCCGAACGTGATCAGTGCACATAACCTGTACATGATTGATGTACATTATAAGAAAACTTGTAGTTATCAGTGTACATGACCAGAAAAGTTCTTTATTGATCAGAGTAAATGATTAGTGCAGCTCCTATAAAATGAATGTGCATGATTGTGCTGGATCAAAGATCTGCTTTATATTTGCACTTCAGCAAATACATATTACAATTGTATATTAGACGGACTAATTTTGTCCTAAATTTTACAGCACTCTTCAACAGTTTTTCTTAACTTACCGTGCTAAGAAATGTCAGCTAACATTTATCTACGAGCCAATATCTAGGCAGCAAGCAGCTATAGGTTGCCGACCTCTGAACAAGGTAATCTCAGACAACTAGATGTCAGCAATAATATTAAATGAACAATGTGTTTAGTAAGGTTTTGCTTGCTGCTTGCTCATCATCAACGCTGGTTCCCTCAGAACAGATCGGCACACAGATACCAGCGTCGCTGAGGAAATCCTACTATTCCGCAACATCGTTAATAACAAGCACTATATTAAGTATTGTATTTATTTTTCTATGTTTTGCTTATACATTTTTCCCAGTTGTTGAAATAAATAGTAGTACAGTTAGTTCATTGTTAGTTCAACTTTTTTAACTCATTTACTGGTTGACAGAGATCAAAGTCACAGTTGCCAAACCTTTTCCTGAATGATATGTAGTGATTTTCTTTTTCTTTTCTTACAAAACTTCCAATTAATTTAGCGACTATTCAAAGGGAACCAAAAATAAAACCACCTTGAGAAAAAGTTTACTTGTACTTCGTTTGTCTTTGATACTGATTTGTGGTAATATAGATTAGACACTGACTCATCATGAGCACCTGAAAAATGACATGTAGCGCATTTTTTCTATGTGATTAAAATATAGTGGGGATAAAGTCGCACGGAATAGAAAGTGCAAGATTTAATGTCACATTTAAGTGATGTTTCTTGTGAAAATAGGTAGGACAGGATAGCAGATTACAAAACGAAATCACCTGCTTGAAATACACTGAAATAAGTTAACTTGACCCATCGCATTCGCGGCAATAACATGTGGATACAGTCAGGTTAGTCATGGATCATTTCTTAACATTTAAGGTTGTCGATCTTTCAGAACAATTATTACGGCACAAACATAAGTTTATTCTAGCGCCCACACTTCAGGCTTTTTATCTCCCTCAATGGAATTCATAATTTCAGTGTTGAAATTGTGTCACTTAACACATATTTTTAGATGATTCTACTTCGACCTAAATTTTGTGTCACTCAAGTTTGCTACAGTAAGTATCTTTAACGACCCTCAATCAATTTTAAGAGAGTCATTTGCCTCTAATCAACATACTAAAACAGTTAAGCCTTGAATTATGTCTAGCAACGCCCCTGCGCACAACCTTGACAGCTTGGTTTAGAAACCATTATCCCATAATGGCTAGTCAAGAAAATTAGTGAAGTTTATATTAAACATCCATTATTGAAATACCATAATTCGCCGAAATCTGAAATGTACAATAATTTTTCATATTTCTTCTGAACCAGACAAACTTAAGATATAATTGGCTTTCTCAGTATTTCTTTTGAATTTCGGGTTCAGTCTCTGTGTTCTCTACTACTCTCTGTACTCCGAAAATAAAGTGATATGCCCACAATCAAAATTCCTAAAGACCTGATTTAACTGCAATACTCACATACACCACAGCAGATGTCTTAATGACGTCTCAAATCATTACAGGTGTATACCACTTGTATCTGCTGGAGTTTTGTAATGTTTTAATGGCAAGCCCCCACCTTCCTACTTTGGAAACAAGTGTTATTTTTAAGATTTTTTTCTTGAAATTTTAGATTATTTATGAAAACAAAATATAAACCGTAAATCTATAAAATGTGAAAAGATGTATAATATATTTTAGTTTAGGTTTTTTTTTTGGGGGGTTCTGAGCATTTTGCTGCCTGGATTGGCTAGAGCTGGTTTTCAAAACGTTTACTATCAACAAATCGCTTTTTATCTTAGTTATATTTCTGTAGCATTTATTTGTACTATTAGTGCATATCATAGAGTAGGTATCCAAGGAATGAATATTTTCTTATAAAGACTCTACCATTATTTATTTAATGTCTCTCTTAAAGTCAGACCTCCTAAATGAATATTTCAGCTTAATATCCCTACCAAATAACTTTGCTAGTCACATCGTAACTATGCTAAATTTATAACTGAACGTGAACTATATAAATCCATGTACAGGGAGCTATGGTTGCATCACTTTGTGCATGGACGGTAAGAACTGTCAAAATGTAAATGTAAAACAATTGGGAAATTTTATGAATTTGGAAATACCTACAACATTATTATATTTCAACTTTAAAAAAAGTTAAAATAAATGAAGGATTACTGATAAAGAGATGAACTAGTTTGAATTAAATTAAACACTAAAATTACCTACAGGACGGTACTGTGCAAAATCAACTAGTATTTGCAAAGTAGATTGACTGGGAAAAGAGGGCTGTTAAGAATTAGACGATGTGGCGACGAAATCACTTCTCCCGTGCGACTTATTTATGGGAGGCATGAAGCCGGACAGGAATGGATGATTTACACCAAAGCCAGTGGCTCAAGGTATTTAATCTTTATTGCCTCAGGAGTAACGGGCTAGTCAACCAGGAGTATCAAACACCGTTGTTCTGTGGTATCATCCGTCTAAGATCAACATATCTTTCAGCAATTAAAATCAAGTATTTCTTTGGAGAAATCTAGGCAATAAGGTTTTGCCCGACTACATTTCACCGGTCAGCCTGTGGCTTAGGGAGACACAATTCTAGTAGTACCGTTGGACTAGCACGAGAGTAGCCCCAGGCCTGCATGCTCACGTTTTCGTCTCTGATAGAGCGACACCTTTAATCTGCTCGCTATTTCACACCAATCCACTCTGGCCTCATATAAATCTCTCTCTCTCTCTCTCTCTCTCTCTCTCTCTCTCTCTCTCTCTCTCTCTCTCTCTCTCTCTCTCTCTCTCTCTCTCTCTCTCACTCTCTCTCACATTCTGATTCACTCATCAATACTTCTAACATACACAAATACGCACACGCACACAAACTCACAAACTGTTTGTATCCATTGTACACAAAAGCCACAATATCACATATTACTCTACAATTAAAGAAATTATCGCAATAAAAAAAATGTTCTTCGAACAGAAAGGCTGAAAAAGCGGGAACAAAATAAAAAAAAGTAAAATTACGTAGAGTAGGGGTGTTTTCAATAAAATTTATACACTCGCACCTAAATATATAAATGTACGTATATTTGTACAAGTTGAAAGCAGTCCTTCATTTAAACTTGTATACTGTTAAATAACACCCCCTATTTGGTTTCTATCTTTTTTCAATATAATTTCTCCATTTTCCGAAATGTCTTCCTCGGCTCTTCGTCAAAACTGTATAGCTTAGGACCTATATTACTAGTCGACATGTTTTGAAAGTACCACATTCATCATCAGAACGTGAATGAGTATATTAGTGGGTTAGTGAGTTTAAATATACAAGGTGGAGTTTGTACTGGAAATCAACTTATCAGCTTATCAACTTGTTTGCAAGACAAATATGAGGCATTAGTCAACAATATAATTAGGTATATACTTATGGCTCCATATATGGCTCCTAGGAGCTGCTCGTTCAAATCCAGGTATCAACCTGAACCGTTAAGTAGTATTCAAAGGTGGTTTTTTTCTCCCATTTTTTTCAGAAATTTAATTTCTTCGTAAATTTCATTTTTTTTAGTTTGTTTATTATTTTTTTATTTTATTAATTTGTTAATTTTCTATTCTATTAAATTTTATATTTATAAAGATCCTTTCTTTTATTATTAGCTTTTTTATTTTTTTCTCATTGTTATTCTTCTCTAGCTATTTCTACTACTTTTTTCGATTTTGTTGTGGCCAACCTGTACACATTCTGTGAAGCTGTCCAGTTGGCTTTCGTCTTCTGACCGCTTAACTTCTTTCCCTGATGACGGCCGTTAAAAGGTTTGAAATATTGAATGTGAGTCCCAGTATCTGTTTTTTATTTTTGTTTCTCAAAGGTTTCATAGTAAATATATATTTATAACTCTATACATACATTGTTAAAAATTATACCATATTTAACTGAAACTTGCTTTTTCATAAGTTTTTCGAGTTTCTGGAATAACGATCTTGTTACTGTATCCACAGAATATAGTAAGTTACCAATCGACATGCTAAATGAACACATGTTTCTGCTGTCTTCAGCCATTATCAAGAAATCTCTCTCTCTCTCTCTCTCTCTCTCTCTATATATATATATATATATATATATATATATATATATATATATATATATTATATATATATGAAGGTCTGCTACCTAAATACACCTATATATATATATATAGGTGTATTTAGGTAGCAGACCTTCATTAATAAATACATTCACAGTTTATTTCTTGCCAATTTCTCTATGAATGATTTTTCGGTATAGCTTCTCGAGTTTTCTGACAACGAATACCTACCGAATCTAACTAATATCTAACGACATTCTAGTGCCTAACGAATGGAAGTGTCAGATCAGAAAACTCGAGAAGCTATACCGAAAAATAATTCATAGAGAAAGTGGCAAGAAATTTAACTGTGCATATATATATATATATATATATTAAATTACCTTAAATATATATATAAATACCTATATAACAACATCTAAACCGCAGTAGGAATTTACAATATTACTAAGATTTTTCAACCAAAACGACTGGTCTTCATCAGTCTGGCTCTTTTGAGTGAAAACTCGAGGAATAAGGGGAATTACAGTTACCCTTAGAGTAACAAAGGGACCTCAGGTTTGTATTTGAGTACGACAGGAGTAATTGCTATCTGGATTTAGACTCTGGTGTTTAGGGAATCTTCTTTAAGCCTCCCCCCCCCCCCCCCTCTTCTCAATCAAACTTGGGAATCACCACGGGGACTCTTCCGCTACCACTCTTCCTCCTCTGCACTGGCGACTGATATCCACTGAAGATATGGAAAAGAAACCCTTGCTTAGTTCATTACAGAATCAAGAGATGATTTCAGCTGATAACAATAGCCAAGTTAGTATCTAAAATATCCTGGCGGACCACGGATCAAAGGCCCTACTCAATAATACAGTAAAATGCTAAATTTTAATTCCAGATGAAAATAATTTGTGTCTTGATATATTTATGCATTGTATTTTCATGTAGAGATTAAAATCTTTTGAATGGAATCAATAATTTGAAAAAGCTTTGAATCGATAAGGTTTTTGTCAACATAAAGACTGTATCAATGGTATTTAAAATTCAATCTCCTTCAAACCTGCACATAAAGTAGATCAAAATAAGATTACCTTAACTAAACTGGTTTTTTTTTCTTTCAATGTTAACTTATGTAAATTTTAAATTACGGTAGTGGATAGAAGAAGAGGCGTAACTTTCTCCAGGTTGGGCAACTGTTGGCTTTCAGGAAATCACTGTTGCCTGTAGATCATAGGGCAGGCAGGTTGTGTAACTTGGCCGCCAGATATCCAGATAACTATACGATTTTTCTCCCACTACCTAATCTATCCAGGAACCCACTTCTTTGCTACTAGAGGGGAGGAATCAACAAACATCTAGGTGCTATACCAATGGAAATGGGCGGTCGGCGGTTGCCAATGTTTGTTTTGACAGAGATTTATGATCCATCGCTTTGGCAACAGCAGTTTTTTCTTACAATATACATACAATTGATCTATTTTTTTCGCACTATTCTAATCTAATACTTCAAGTCTATGACCAACCACAAATCAGTTAGTAAACTTTATATAAACGTTAAAATAAATAAACAATTTTTGTTAAATGCACCGGAAAATATAAAATTTAGTTTGTTAAGATTACCGCCAAATCTAGAAATAAACTTTAATCCTTCATTTTATTTTATTAAAATGTAACAACAAAATATAGAAATTATTCAAATCGAATTTGAACGTTAAATTGCTGAAGTGGCATCAGTAATTAAACGCAAGAATTGACATTTGTTAATTAATACATAAAACTAACCTATTTTCTATTACTCCAGTTTAAATTGGTAAAGTTATTTCTGGTTACCCACTAAAGATACTGGTTTTTATTGCATGAATGATGGAATAAACTTCATAAACACTATATCTAATTATATCAATAAATCTATGAAGAACTGGAGGAAAATATGGCAAGACAAATAATTATTTCAAAACGTGGTTTGAAATGGTAAGAAAGGCAAATTACAGAAGCCTTTTTACTTAACTATAAGTTAAATACAGTGATCATGAAAAAATTTGACGTTGATATTTTGATGATTTACATTTTTTGAGGTCCTTAAAATTTCCAAATTTCATTAACGAAAGAAGCGACATGGTAGTTTTACGTTTCTAGAAAATGTTTTTTTTTTCAGCTAAACGGTTAATTAAAGAATAATAAAATTGTGTCCAAAATAATTAACTATATAGAAACAAAAATTCGTGAAATTTGAATTACCGCTTAGAGCAATAAAGCTATAAAATCTGAGCATTCATCCTAGACTAATGGAACGCCTGCTAGAGTTGCCGCATATCTTTACATTAATTTATATTGTTTATAATTGACTAAGAAAAGTTTTAAGTCAAGAAAACTTGGAATGAGGAAATTAAGGGTTGATTCAGAATATAATAGAAATGTAAATGTTCAGTGAAAGGAGAAGATAATTAAAGAACAAGAGCATGATGAAACTGAGAACAAACTTGGCTTATAAAGAAAAATAAAATGCTCACAACAAAGAACGCATGGAAAATATCAGCATAGATGGAAAATAGATGAGAGCTATTTTGAACCAGAGCGGTTGCCCCAAACTGATACAAAATAGAAATGAGAGTGAATGTTTTTTTGAAATATCCACGGAACTATTACATCAATTTAGTTAGGATAAGAACGAAGAGCAGTATGGGAACGAAGAAGAGCAGAGCATTGTAAATACCACATGGATCTAGAATAACTACATGGATTTGGATTTTACAAATTAATATTTTACACGAAAATGGGCCTCATATTGTATATATGATCTATTGTTTGGGAACAATTATCCACTTGGAATTATTTACCATAAAAAAACGGTATCGTTTAGTTATAGTAATGTTGAGTGTAGGTCACTTTAAATATTCTTCTTTAATATTAGAATTAGAAAAAACCGTCATACCTCGTAAGTTGATATCGGAGATGTTGGAGCGCTTTCGGATCTGGTCCATCTTCATTCGCAACTAATCTATGGGGCTATTGTCCAGAGGTTTTATAGTCGTGTCCACTGCTATCTAGATATTGTTATTTCAAATTATGGCGTTATTTTTGAATTTATTTAATTATTATCTAATCTAATTCTTTTATAGTTTTTTTTATCGTCTTATTGTCCATCCAGTCTTCTTTTTATTTTTGTTAATGGTTTAAATAAGATATCGGATTGGTGGTTTATCTGTTCGTTTATTATATTACCCGATTTTTTATGTTTATAAATTTCTAGTTGTTCTATTATATTAAGTCTCTGTTCTTTCTGTCCCGTCTTTAGTAAGTCCATTGAGTTTTCTATGCTGTCAGGTTCGTGTCCGTGTTTGGTAAGGTGATTTGCGAAATTAGATTTATTAGTATTATTTAAATAATCTTTAAGATGTTCTTTGAATCTTTGTTTTAGGGTTCTTCCCGTTTGTCCTACATATATTTGATTACAGTCTTTACATTTTAATTTATATATTCCGCTTTTTTCGAATTTGTTAGTTTTATTTTCCGTGGAGCTATCTAATATTTGATTTATAGAATTATTAGTTTTATACCCTACCTTTACATTGTACCGTTTAAGTAAGTTCGCGATTTTATAACTAATATTTCCTATGTACGTTATAGACGCGTATTTATTATTATTAGATCTTTCATAATTATTTATTTTGTTCGTTCTATTTGTTAAAATTTTATTGATTAAGTTTGCGTTGTAACCGTTATTCGTTGCTATTTCTTTAATTATATTTAACTCTTTTTTATAGTTATTAGGATTCATCGGAATTCTTATTAATCTATCTATCATATACCGAAACGCTGATATTTTTTGCTGTTTTGGATGCATTGAAGATTTATGTATGGTAATATCGGTTGCGGTTGGTTTTCTATATATTTTAAAACTAAGTTTATTCCCGGTTTTTTCAATGGTTAGATCCAAGAAATTTATTTTGTTGTTTATTTCTATTTCGTGGGTGAATTTAATTTTATTATTTAACGAATTGAGATACTTATTTATGTTTTTTATATTTTCTTCGTTCGGGTTATTTATGATTAAGAAGGAGTCATCAACATATCTGCTATAATGGATTACATTGAATTTCTCTTTTAATATATTGACATATACTCTTTCTAGTTCCTGTAAAAATATTTCAGATAATATAGCAGAGGTTGGGTGTCCCATTCCTAATCCATCTTTTGCTAAATAGAACTCGTTATTAAATTTAAAATAGTTTTGCTTTAGAGTTAAAGTTGTTAGTTTTATTATTTCGTCTATATCGTTATTCTGATCAAATTGTTTACCTACTTTCCGTATAATTTTTATTACTTCCGAACTGGGGATTGACGTATACAAATTTTCTACATCGAAAGATACCAATTTAGTTTTTTCATTTATATCTATATCTTTTATTTTATTTACTAAATCAACCGAATTTTTAATATAGTAAGTATTAGGTAGGCTAACCTTATCTTTTATTATTTTAGCTAATTTTTTTGATATTTTATATGCGGGAGCATTCCTATAATTTATAACCGGCCTAATAGGTTCTCCTAACTTATGTACTTTAATTTGAGCTTTTAGCTGAGGGGCATTTGGATTCATGTTTAAATATTTATATGATTCATTGGGTTTAATTATATTATGAGATTTGTTAATAATTCCAACATCAAAATAACTTTTAGCCACAGGAAGCCTTTGCAACCTGTTCAAGACATAGATTACCAATCAAGTTCAAGTTCACCATCCAAAACGTTATTTTTTTTTTCAGAAAAAATCACAATATTCGATTAAAATTAAATGACAATGTAAAACAATGGGTGGTTAAAAGTCATGATAAATAGCACTTGGGCAGGCCAAGACTGTTTCCTTCTGTGACAATATTAGTCAGAGGGTGACATTGGGACGTGACTCACATTAGAAAGCCGGGTGACCCCAGACAAAGCCTACTGAACCAGCCTCGTAATGACAAACTCCATTCTGCCTACTGGAAATCCCCCACAGCTGATGTAATCGCCCTGTACCCGCACACCAAATCAATCACGTCAATGCAAATACAAGTTTGACTTTCAATGGCACTTCCTTGAAAAACTCACCCATTGCCTGGCCGATAACCAGTTACTGAACAAGTCATACGATTTTGATACAGATATATCATCCATTAGGAGTAATTTTCACTTTCATTACATAATAAGAAATCTTACAGTACATAATTACTACCTAATTTGAGAAAGCTTGAACGACCAATCCTCAAATAAATAAAGGAATAATTCAAGAAATTAAAAAGAAGTCTTCAGGGTAGTCATGCTGCAGTTTCTCCTTGTTTACTAATGAACGACTAAAACTAGCCTTCAAGTTCATCAAAAGTTCATTTGTAGATGAAGCAGTTTTTTTTAATGTTACAGATGTATAACAACCCACAAATATGTAAACCTTTTTTTGTTACAAATACAAATGTAAAAAATTGCAACTACAAAATTTCATCATTTTTATTCCGATTTTAAGGAATAAAATCAGAATAGTCTTATAAGAACATTAAGATATTTTGGCCACATATTTTATCATCATAAACTGCGATCAAATTGATCAGGAACCAAAACCAAAACTCAAACAGGATAAGTAATTCTTCTGCATTTATGAAAAGTGTTTGAAAAGAGCTATAATATGTTTTTCTTTATTTGTGATTTAAAAACAAAACAAACAATAGGAGTAGAAAAAATTAACCGAATTATTATGCTTATTTATATATACCATTAGTGAAACGTGCATCTGAAGTTTAAAAATTGAATGAGTATAAACAAATGCCTGGTTAAAAAGTAACTTAAAAAAATGTTAAAAATAGTAATTTTATAAAGTAATTTTAAAAATAGTAAAATAAAAAAAATATATAATTTAGAAATGTTTTAATTAAAACTCTTCTGGAAAAGTAAGAAGGACTTATCAGATAAGATACTATTAAAGAGCAACCTTCTCTCCATTTGTTCGCAAGACCTATTAAAACTGCTTCTTTTAGCAATTTTGAGATGCCATAAAAGATCGTTTCTTCTATTTTTAGAGTATAAATGGTTAAATTTTGATTTGATTACAGGTAAAGCAGGAGGCTGTTTTCAGTGCAACATGAGGTCACAGGTTAGGTGAGGGATATGTAGCCTACTGGATACGCTTACTGACCCCAGCCCTGTGGACAGCCCCCTTCAGAAACCTACGTCAGTCTTTCCGCCAACTTAGCTGGCTTCACCCTATTCATGCCCCGAATTAAAACGCTCTCAATCCTTTTTTAAAACAGCTCAAGTTTCCCTTGCATCACTGCTCTTTATAGCATCATTTAAAATAATATCAAATATTAAAATAATAGACAAACTTGAGTACATATTTGCATGTTACCAAAGTAATAGTACATAACTTCAATTACTAAGAATATAACACAATGTTACTCCTTGTAAAAAACACAAATAGTAAGATGTAAAAATGTATTTTCTCATAAAATAGTAATTTAAATTAGCTTTGAAGCCAACGACTGAATTCTATCAAACAAAAATATTTATAATTGAAACTTGTAAGCTCTCTACGTCAGTACCAATCAAACTGAGTAGTTATATGCAATGCTAAATATACATAAGACCCAAATTACAATAATAGAAACATATTTAAAAAAAATTATCAATTTCTTACAATTAAATAGATGAAACTATTTCAATGAAACACTAGTTAATAATATATTATTTGAATGTTATAATAGTTAGAATTAGACTAAGCAAAAATTAATTGTTCCGAGGTAAAATCAATAAACAAACAGAAGTCTCCACACAAATGAAGTTTTATTCAACAACAACAACAACGCGTTTCGAACACTTTGTCTTCCTTGATGATGAACACAAAGTGTTCGAAACGCGTTGTTGTTGTTGAATAAAACTTCATTTTGTGTGGAGACTTTTGTTTGTTTATCCATTTTACCTTAGAATGAGTAAATACCACACAATTACGGATTACACAACTAATGGTTTAATAATAAATTGGTTACATTTTATTTTTACTGGTGAAATCGAGGATATGTTCTTTAATTAAAATGTTAAATTATAATCAAGGTGACCGAATGATTTAGATTTAAGTATACTTCCTTCATTTGAAACAGATATTTCAAACATCTATTATGAAAGTAATAATATTTAGCATTAAACTAATTATGAAAGTAATAATATTTAGTATTAAACTAATTAAATAATCATTAAAGATACAAAAATAAATTAAAAAGGAATTTGTACTTACTATTTGAAGTATTATTAAAAGAATTAACTAGTGAACACAATAAACTATAGAGAGGTTAAAACTGTTTGAAAGGTTCCAGAAAGGATACGGAGGACTAAACTAGGAGTGTATGGGAATTTTGATAACACTACTAAAAAAATCTGGAGTGCCCTACACTCAACCTTACTATAAGTAAACTTAATATCAAACATCTATATATCGCATCTATATATTATTATTTAGAAATTTGAAGAGGGTTAACTACTTACTTCTAACTGGTTCTAAATAAGTATTATTTCTGTTATTTATAGGTAGGACATTGTTTAAGAGTAACAGTACAATGCCCAAGTAAGGAAGAAACCATTTAATAACAATAAAGATGAAAAGACGTGATATTAAGGAGAATTATACAAAGACATGAAGTTGTAACATGGGTTTAAAGATTACAGAAGAACGGCAATTGACAGTTGGCAAGACATTTGAAGCGGTAAATCGTTAAAAGTCATTGACTGAGCAATTACTTAGCGAGGTAATGGCGAAGAGAAACTGAAATGGCTCAGATTGGCCGAGGCCAGCCAGCTGCTTCTCATTCGTCACTCACTTAATTCTGAATCAAACCTCCACTTTATTCAAATCTTTCACAAAATGACCTTCTTTATTTATAAACTTTCCCCTTAAAATAACTCTTCTTTTTTTTTTAAAACTCTAGCAATTACTTGATGAAAACATTTAACAACTGTACTACCCAAGATGTAAACAATTCCTAAAAATCGGGCATTCTTATAAAAAAAATATAAATTGCAAATATTGCAAAAAAAAAAAAACAATATAACCCCACCCCCCCACTTAACATAAATATTCAGAAAACATAAAGCTTGCTTGCTCATTCAAATTACATAGCTACAAGTAAGTTATAACATAACCTTGTTAACTTACCAGGTATTATTATTTGCATTTTTACAAATAACTATACTATTTTTGTAACGGATGATATAGTTCATAAATAGTTTGTATTAACAATTATACGTTTTAAGGCCACAAATCTCTTCTCCTTTATAGCTATGAAATTTATTATTAATATATCATTAATATTTGCAAACTGAATGTACAAATGTTCAAACTACTCTTCTAATCTCTCTTTTGAACTCATTTCTGTGTTCTGCTATATACAGTTTCAACTCTCGTATTGCGTCTTTATTACATACATCTTGAAGTATAAACCATACAGTAATTCGTTCTCCTTATTTAGACCTACTATAGTATAGTTACAGTTTATTTAAAGGTCTCTCGATATTGTATCGTATTTGATAAGTAGATTTTAAGGCGATCTGACCCTGACCACACCCTCATCATAAATGCCACCAAGCTAAGATTGATTTTGATTCGCACTGGCACATTTGTCAAGCAGCACTGTTCCTCAAATCCTTCCTTCTAACCACTAAACCATTTCATGCTTTCTATCAATTACTTTTTCATTTAAGCGCTTTTTTGCTTTAAAAAATACCTGTCGCCATAAACCCAATTATTCCAGTAAAAAATTACTTATAATTACCGTAAAAATATTTGTTAAATAATCAACATTCTATCACAGAAATAATATTGCTTTCTAACTTAGTTTCTGAATGATAGGTGTTTTCTCAACCAGTATAAAAATAAATAATCGTCAAAAAACTTTTATGTTTTAAAGAAGTTCAATAATTTCATTACTTTTACTGTAAGGTAAGTGCAATATGTAAAATAAAATAATACGTTCAAGGAATGTTTATGCTTTAAGGCCCCCAGAATAGATTCTCCATGTTTCCATCATGATTAAAAACATGTATTTAAAAAAATTTTAACTTATATGAAATGTTTTTGACTGTGACTGTAAGAAAGTGGCAGTAACGAATGTTATTATTTGTCTTCATGTGATTGTTGAAGTTCCTTGAAGATGGTCATATAGTTGAGTGAATAATATTGATAATTTTAATAGGTTGTTCATTAACTATAGTTTTAACCTATATTTATATACACTTTAAATAAACTATGACATATAGAAAGAAAGTGCTACCGCGAAGGAGAAATTAAAAAAAATAACTAAGGAGTCGAGATTGAAAGCAATTTAAAGAAGAATACTTTCTAAAGTATAATAAAAAAGAGGTGAAGAAAACAGAAACTATAAGACATATATAAACAATTATTAAATAATAAAATATTTTGAATTCAAAAACTGTAAGAAGATTAACTAAACCAATACAATAATAAAGAAATGATACTATAACTTTTTTATAAAAAAAACACTAACCGTTTAAATTCAAGTCAGGTTTGGCGTGCTCCTAGGAGCCAAATGTGGGCTTCCTTAGAAGCTTTTAGAGTAACTTGTCTGTTATCACTAGAGTCTTGGTTTGGTACTTGGACTGTGAATTATTCATTGAAACTGAGGAGGTGGGAATTTGCATGAGTGGCGACAGAGAGATTGCTGCGTTTACCAACCGAAATCCTGATTATTCATCTGAAGGTTTAGCATTGTAAATGCCAAACCAATGTAAAAAGTATCACACTGGGTGAATTTCAAGAGGTAAACACAATTAGTGGAAATACATTAGGAGGGATTGAATATTTTTAATTTAATCTTAATTTTTACCGTGTTCATATATATACATTATAGGAATATAATATACAATATAAGTATATATATATACTTTATATAGTGTTAAGCCGTATATTTATATATATATACAATTAAAAGAAACGGTCCAGCGGACTTTTTTAAAAAGGGTCATAGGGCTTCAGTCGGTCAACGCAGTAACTATCCTGTAGCCATCCATGCGAACTCTCATGGGCTCAGTTTCAATGACTGTTTCAGGATTCAGATCCTGAAACAGATCCCCGAATCCAACAATAAAGTTACCCTAAGAGCTTCAGAGGAGGCATACATATGCTTACTTGATGCTCGCTCTTCCCCTGGACTCAACCTCAACCGATAATTTATTTATAATTTATTTATTTATTTTTTATTTTTTCATTATTAATTTTAATTTGATTTATCTACTTTTTTATAATTTTTTATAGTTATATTTTTTACTCGTTCCTTTTACGTCTTAATTTGGCTCTTCATTTCCTTCCCTCCCTTCCGTCTTGTAAGTGGTGGGGAACTGGCTACGGTCTCCGAGTTCAGTACCGCCCTGTCTTCCTGCGGGACTCTTCGCTCTTCGCACCTCCTGATGACGACGATGGTCGAAATATCGATGTGAGTTATGTCTGTGTCTTTCTGTGTGTTTCCTTCGTTTTGAATTTATTATATATATATATATATATATATTATATAGTTTCAACCTATATATATATATATATAAACTAGAATTTAAAAAAGAACACATAGAAAGGAAACCACTGAACTCACTACTATATTTCGATGTCCTCGTCTTCAGGAAAAGAAGTGAATCGCTCCAAAGGCTGATAACGACTATATATATATATATATATATATATATATATATAAGCTAAACTTTTATAAATTTAAATGTTGTTACTTTGGTTTTGTTTGTTCAGTAGAAATTCACGCAAGATATGGTCGAAGCGAATGAGATCGTATAGATAGTGGGTTTCAACTATTCTCAAGCTTCAGATCAGAGCGAAGATTGATCAAGTCAAACTGGCTCACTGCCTGAGCATGTAACAGTGCCACACAACAGATGCATCATTGTACGCATTCAAGTCGTTTAAGTTCATTGCCTTCTTCCTCCCTAATACATCAAAGTCAAGCGATCAAACGGTTCTAAAACAACTCTTGAATGGTTTCTCATTTATCTATTTCAACTCCTTCATGACTTCCATTGACCGACAAACAATCATTAAAGCAGATAATTAAACCAAATTAGTAACCATACTTAATATAACAATGCTGATGCATAAAACACCTACAAAACGAAAATCACTTCTAATTTCTATAAGAGAATGATTAATAATCAACATTTTATAACGGAGATAACATTGTTTTCTAACTCAACTACAACTACACTGAACTGAATACACTACTTATAGCAAAAATCAAAAATACATTTGAAAGGACTAAATTTTATTACTTTAATGTAACTAAAGTACGGCAATGATGAGAAATCATCTACCCTTGGTTGTACAATGTACTCTAGTCAAGCAGGGATTCTGAAATCTTTCCGATTAGCGGGAATTCTGAGTGAGGATATGCTCAAGTAGCTCAACGTCTGCATCGCTGGCAACACTCGATCAAACCTGTTGCCTTTTAAAATCAAAGAGACTGTTGTAAACAGTTAAATAATATGACAGAAATACATGTAGAGTTTGTTGTAGTGGTGTGACTGTCTCGCTTCATTACAAGAAATCGACGTCACAGTTGGCAATTTAGACCAGTGTTCCAAAAATGATACGCTCCAACAAACTAGAACATTTGGCCCCAAGCCAACACAATTAACACAAAAATATTCATAAAAAACCAACTGCAGTTAAGAATGTTAAGATATATGAATTAGTTTTTTTTCATAGCTGCTTTGATTGTTTCTTAAAATGAAACGTAAAATAAATTGTTAAAAAAAATACTTGCATTAAAAATAAACCAAAGCCTTTTAGATAGAAGTTTACCACTGTAACTTGAAACTTGATTTTCAAGTTAATGATACGGGACCTGTTACCAGGAAACACGACATGAACTTTCTATCAACTCCAACTTTTAATGGACAAAAGCATAAAGGGTATCGATCCCACATTTTCGCCCAAGTTTTTTTCGATTATTCCACCAAGGCACAATCCTTGCACTCCTATTATTTTTTTTAAAGATATATTTAAAGGAATTTTGGGACCAAGAGACATTATTTCAAACGTATCATCATTTAATGTGATGGAAATCTCTTTCCTGGCGGAAACTACAATCATAGACGATGCTACACACATCTCACTTTCTATCAGGCTCGTCAAAGCCACCAAGGCACCAAGTACTCACAAAAATGTAACTTCTGCTTTATAAATGAAAACTTTCTTCGGAATTCTTCTTTACTCCTTTCTCATTTTTTTTCAAAATTATGTCAGACATCTCGATTTTATAATCAAACGGCTCCTTTAAATTACTTTGAATTCATAACGTAGCCTTGAAATCAAAAAGTTTGACAAACCACTGATTTACCAATTCAAATAAATCTGACGGAAAATTTAACAACTTTTTACTCTTTATTATTACTCCTACAAAAATATTCGAAAACGATATTCGTGGAGGGCAAGTATATTTGTTAGTAGGCAACAATAAATTTTCAATATGATGATCCTACTGATACAGTGCATTCATCTTAATGTAATCACGGTTAACGTTATCAATCCCCGGAATTTCTGATCCCTGCCCTAACATACAGTAATAATTACAAATATACCGCTTACGGTGATCAGAACATCGGTTATTGTTGTCAATTTTTTTTCAAACCTGGGGACTTTTTTCGTTTTCAGCTCCTGCGTAAATGCACAGCGAGTCCTAAGAATTCTGACTTTATCTCTGGCAAAGCAAGAGATAAGATTTCCTTATTTCAACGCTGGTCTTCAGTTTTGTGCTTTTTTAATTGTCACCCAAATCACTAAATTTCACTTGCTGTACCAGATTACCATCTATGACGAGGAATCTGACGCATAGATCAAAGGTTCCAGTGGCCTTTTTGTTTTCATTGATTGCTTTACCCCTTTAAGATGAAGAAACGCAGAGATTCAACATTAAAGGAAAAGCTCATAACAATATAAACTTTAGTGGGCTATGATAAGCCTCCTAAGATGGGGCAACGTGAAGTTGCTGCACAACTTTAAATATACCAACCAATTCCATGGAAAATTTTAAAAAGCAACACAAGACTAGAAATGGACATCAAAGGTATTCAACATTTGTTGTGTGGAAAAGTAGAGGGACTGGACAAGGCACTGAAGTCGACTTAACTTTGATAATCTGGTTTACAAATACCTGAGAAGATGACTCGGAAGCAAGTTTGGAAAAAGCAAGTCAAAACTGTTTCAATAAAGGCGGCTTTTCATGTAACACTACAATCGCTACAACAGAGGACATTGTTACTGAAAAACTACATAAGGAAATCTAGGAAGCTCTTAGCGTCTTACGGCTTGGAGAGGAAAGTAGTCCTTCTCAATTTGGACTTCGTTATGAGTACGAGCCCTTTATAAATGATTTGCTGCGAAAAGACATGAAGCAAACAAAGTTGGACGATTTCCTAAATAAATAACTCATTGTATTGCTTATAGTTTAAATAGTATAACTATAACTTATAGTCTACTATTCATTACATATTTCATTTACAGAATTTTTTGTTTGCCAACCTCATGAACGGTAAAATGGCAATTTCCATTTCTTCGGTTAATTTTATTAATCTATCTTGTGATATATCTATTACAAAACACAATTGATTATGACTGTGAGATACAAAAAAGCACTTAAAGTCATCTATTAAACAGATGAAGTATTTGTGTTAAAAGACAGTCGAAGGGTCATGTGGTTGCAATTTCAAGGAGAAGAAAGACTACCGTGACTCGGCTAGAGTTGCGAGGCGGGGTGTTTCAATGTGAATAAGGGCGCTTTGCACTGGGCTCTTGCCCTTCATTTGACTTCCACTCTGAGCAGAAGGCGCCAACAAAGCTAGCTGTCCACATTACCAGCTGGCTGTGAGGATCCCATGCTCACATATCGCATTCCAGTAAGATATTCGCACCTGTCGAATTGCTAAGACTTACAATCAATGTTGTATAGTTAACACCAACAGGAAATAAATACCTCACTAACCTGAGCAAATTATTTCAATTCTTCTTGAATAATCGATAAAATATGGTAAAATACCTTAGGCTGACATAATAACAGGAAACTACATTTACTTTAGTGAAAAATTCAAAGAATAAATTTACACCAGAATAATATAAGACAATTCACGAAAGATCTACAAATAAATGTAAGTGAATAGATGCCAACAACATTCTAAATTCGATCTCTCACCTCAATTTCTTTTTTCTGGGTTACCTTATTACAGAGACAATAAGAACATTTTTTTTGCAGTTATTTACCAAATTCAATTGATTCACATGAATATAATAAACTTGTATTAATCTTTATTAATAATTATTAGTTCAACTTTAATGTATTATTCAATTTTTTTTTTTAAATTGTTCAGTCTATTCCAGTCCAGAATACAATTTTAATATCTAGCATAATCATGCAAAAATTATGGAGGACCACTAAAGAAAATATTGCGTACGCATCTAGTTTCAAGTTCAATAATTTAGATAAACCTTTTCTTATTAAAGATTACGCTTAGAGGTAAATGTGCTTCCAGATTTGATATTAAAACTAATAATACTTAAAGATGTGCAAACATTATAAAATGACAACTTTTTTAATACAAACTGGAAAAAAAGATAACCGAAACATAATACCTTTCTTCGACAAAACCAGTAGTAGTCACTTTTAGAATATCTTGCAAGGCCATCTTGATATAAATTTTAAAAATAGTAACCAACTATTAAATAGATGATAAATAAAGCTGCATATGATTAAGTGTTAATCAGTTCCTCCTGGCCAGCAAGGTCACTAAGCTAGCTTTTAAACGAAGGTCACACGTTTCTTTTGTCTTCAGATAGTAATGTTCTTTAAACTTTTTTCATTATACCCTTGTATTGAATGAAGTACTTTGACAAGACAGATTCTCTTTCCTGATCTTCTAGTTTGATAAATTCTTCACTTCATAAATGTAATTTAAATTACTTTTTAAAATTAATTGCATTCAAGATAATTATATTTGCCGTATTTTTAATAAAAAAAACTTCACGATTAAAAGAAAAGTGTATATATATATAAAAAGATTTCACATAAACACGTGAAATAACAATCAATGATCAAACTACTATAAGAAATGGGAAAACAAGACTAAGATCTTTCAACCGTAACAAGCGGTCTTCGTCAGAGTCAAAAACCCAACATCTTAGTCTTGTTTTCCCATTTCTTATTGTGGTTTGATCATATATATATATATATATATATATATTGTTTTCTATGAGTTGTCTGAGGAAAGAAATAGACAAAACCAACACCCAACCACCACAAAAAACAATAATAGAAAGGGAACAGGAGTTCACTGCAAAGTAAGACTCGTGTTTTCTGCCAATAATCTTGTTTCACAGAGGGACTGTGCAACCTCTATAACCATTGGCGGAATAACAAAGGCTTCGCTAAGCAGCGGGTAACTGGGACCGCACGCATGGACCTACTAACTCTACTCTCCTATAGGTCAGCATTTCAACGAATCATATATATATATATAGATTTTACAAGTTACAATACACTAGTGAAATAACAATCAATGTTCAAACTACAATAAGAAATGAGAAAAATACTAACATCTTTCAACCATAACTAGCGATCTTTGTCAGAGTCAAATCCCAACTATCAAAGACAGAGTCAATTGTGATTTGACTCACAATTGTGATTGTCAAATCACAATTGACTCTGACTCTGATAGTTGGGATTTGACTCTGACAAAAACCGCTTGTTAGGGTTGAAAGATCTTAGTATTTTATCACATATATATTGAACTTTAAATTACAAATGATACGACAGAGAAAAAAGAGAAAATACACACTTACTAAATTCAATATTTCGAACAGTTGTTCGTCATCAGGAGAAAAGTAGAAGAGAGGACGAAGTGAAAGAGATCTCCCCATTTCGAAGGAAGGAACGCGAGTCCTAAATATATATATATTTCACTCAAAATTCGTTAGCCGGGACGGTTTATAGCCGTTGTGCTTCCGGCGTGCTTGGTCGCCCTTTCTATTTTCTCCTGAAGACGGATTACCAAAAATTTGAGTTTTAAGGGTGTTTCTTTACTCTGTGTGTTACTCTTTGCTCAGTTTGGAACGCTTTTACGTTTATTAAGTGAATATACATATTTATAACAACGTCTAAACCACAGTAGGATTTTTATAAATAGTACTAAGATCTTTAAACCAACACGACTGGTCTTCGTCAGTCTCACTCCAACTCAGTTCTACAGATTGTTAAACTGTAAACAAGACCACTTCTTTTGATTGAAACATCTTAGCTCCATTTCTGAATTCCTTTATTGCTGTTGTTTTTTTATTTCTGCTGTTTACTTTGAACCTTGAATTACACCTAAGGACTGTCCATCATTTCTTCTACTCCTGAAGACGATGATCGAAATAAGGTGGTGAGGTGTATCAAATTAATCCTTGATTTTATTTTAGTAACTTCACTAGTTGTCTTCTTAAATCATTTATCTGTTTTTCTTCATATATATTGGTATACATCGGCAGCAGGTTTTTTCGTATACAAATATTGTTAAAACTCATAGCAGCTACTGGTGCTCGTAGCTCGACTTTCATACTGGTCTCGATCTTACGGACAATTTTCTCTCTTCTGGTTAGAGTTCCCATTTCATCTGATGGTGATTGGCTGGTGTATCTGTTCACAGATATTTTCAGCACAACACTGTTTAAACTAACATATGTTTGTCGTTAAAAACGACTCAGTTACTAACCTTTAAATTTTCACTCATAAAGTTAAAAACAAATTACAAATCTATTTATTAATATAAGGAGAACAGCCAATCCACAACAAAGACGTGAAAGGATACAGTATATAGTATAGTAATACCTCTTCCGAATTTCCCAACAAACAAAGAAACGTTCATAATAATATATGAAATAAATAATCAGAAATTTTATGTACAGTACGTACATGTAAAATAATTAAAAAAACAGTTAATAACATTAAATGATTGGCTATTTTAATTAATGCGCAATTATTAATTTCAAATGGCACGTTTCAATGATGCAAGGCACTTTACTATTGCTAAATCATAAAATTGAATATAGAAAGAAGCACGTACCATTACCGGGGATTCGTCACAAAGTTCCAGAAATAATTATAGAATGAGTCACTGATAGCCTTGAAGTAACTAATCGAACGATACCCTCCTGAACACTGAGCAGGTAATCTTGTCTACGTTCAGCAGAACTACACACTGATTCTCTTTTTAAAGAACCACTTTTGCTTTATTTAAAATAAATGCATTAACTGTATTTAAGTATTGAACTGTTACAGTCGTCAAACAATCATGAAACCATCAAAGAATCCCTATAGTCAAACTAATGATAACGACATAATCATATGGTCACCTTAGCAGTCACCGTCGTGATGTTGATTCCCATAACCATAAACTATTCAAACGTCAAACAATCATGAATCAATCAAAGAATCCCTTTCGTCAAATTAACCATAGCGGCATAGCCATATGATCACACTTAGCAGTTACCATCGTGAAATTGATCCCCATAACCATAAACTATTCAAGCGTCAAACAATCATGAATCAATCAAAGAATCCCTTTCGTCAAATTAACCATAGCGGCATAGCCATATGATCACACTTAGCAGTTACCGTCGTGAAATTGATCCACATAACTATAAACTATTCAACCGTAAAACTAAACTATCTCTGCGTCAATATAAAAAGAAACTCACAATCTTATGTGGTGTTTAAATCGTTACCATATTTTCGTTATTAAAAATATTTTATATTTTTAATTTGTTAATATGTTATGTTAATTTGTTAATATTTTCATTGTTAAAATATTCATATTTAACAACGAAAAGCCAACTTCGTCCACTTTAAACCAATTACACAAAAAGAATGGAAGCATTTAACAGTTTCAGACGTCAAGTTTTATCAAATTCACTGAAATAACTGTGCATTCAACAATACGAATATTTCTCCTAACCAAAAAGCAAACGCATTTTTGGGAATGAATGAATGAATTCATGGGAATGAACATTTAACAGTTACTGTTACTTACAGAAAGCATTTTGTAAGTTATGGTAAAATTTAACAGTTACTATTGTTATAGAAAAAAATTTTAACATGAACAAGTTGACATCATTGATAAATATAAGAACAAAGAGTATTCAAAAAGGTGTTGTTTGTGCATAATAAATTGTTTACGTATAATTTCCTTATAATTGCCAATAATGGGTACAACCACATATTGACAAATGATAGTATATAAAAGTATCTATCTAATGAAAATATTAATAATCTTCTTCAATTATTATAAACTTTAGGTTATCTGAGATTATCATTGGAGTACACTGGGTGAAGAGTCAAGCAAGGCTACGTAGGGTAATCCCGCCAATACCGTCAGTTCACCTATTTCTGGTTGATTCAATTCCCTATAATTGAGCAGACGGTACAGTTGAGAGGACATATGATTCATTCTAAGACATTCAATTCTCCTCTGACCACAGCCTACTGACCTACAACACAGTCCCTCTGCGATATTCATCAATGTTATTTGTAATTCACTCACTCCTTAATTCATTAGAACCTAATGAACTCATAAATATAATTTTATCTAATATAGCTTCTTCAGTTATGAATATAAAGGACAAACAAGAAAGGCAAACACTTACTAAGGAATCCATGATTAGTTTATTGTCAATAAGATGCCCGGAGGATGTTAGAAACTATATTACCAATCCTTTATGATTGCTGTAATTTCTTACAAAAGTGCCAGTTAAAACAAGAGGGAACCCACTACATCACAAATCTCAATACATCATCACAAGAGCTACAAATCTTGATAACGCTATAATATTTTCAACAAGTACATACAAATTCAATATGGACAACTATGCTAACAATAAAAACTTAATAATACTTGTTTATAAAACAAAATGAGTATATGATTTTCTTATAGATATTCTTTAATAAATAAATCAACAGTTCCGGGTTACTTTAGAGTGAATATGGATTAATTTCTATTTTCGATGTTTCTTGTTGTAACTACATGTTTTTTGTAAACAACTAACATTGGTCTAAGGAATTCTATCATTTTTACTGTCAGCGTGTGTCGTTTGGAGGTTATTTTACCTTGTAGACTAAGGTAAGGTTATTTTATAAACTTTTGACGTAATTAAAGTTAATATAAATGGGACTGCGAAAGAATATTTATTAATTTTTTTTTATCAATTATACTTATCAAGTCTAATATAGAATGTTAGTAAAACGGTCGCTAGGAGCAGCACAACAGCTTGATTTGAATATAACGGTTATGTAAATAGTTTCTTGCAATAGTGAAATACCAAGGTAATTATGTATATAGATAAAATAATGTAACATAAATAGTTTTTCTTGTTATTGTAATTAAATTTTGTATTGATGTAGCCTACAAATTAAGATGTCCACAAATATAGACGAAAAAGGTATTGTATTGTTTGAAGCTAGACCAAACTCGATAAAAAAGAAGAGTTCAATATATGTGGTCGAGATAAAAAAACATTGGATTATATTGTTATGCACAATATATTCTACAAATCTAGAAGTTTACTCTTCTTCACATTCTCTTTTACTTACCTCAATTTTCGAACTGTTCTTCACAAAACTGATTATAGCAAGTGTATTGTTCTATTCTGTGGACAGTTTGAAAAAAATATTTACATGCATTTAAACCGTCAACTTCTATTTTTGATTTCTAGTTATGACAATTTTATAGTAAAGAAAACACAATAATGACGATAATTACGAAATTAGATGTAAATATTGTCATAAAGTATACAAAGGTCAGACTGGTAAATCATTAAAATTACATGTAAAAGAACACCAATATTCTGTAATTAGAGGTTATCAAAGTAGCGCCTTATATTTAATAAGAATAATGAGAATAATGACATAAATCTGACAGAAGCTTATTATCACATAAGAATAATCATTATTGTTAAAAAATATTATTAAGTCCTCTTTAATTAAAACTGAAAGATCAAATATTATAACGGTTTGTAATGATTTATTCAAATTAGATTCAGTGTTAACGAGAGCAATAGCTTTGTCTATAAGGGTTGACAGCTAGCAGATCATTTTTACTTATTTCTTCATGAACTCCTATTTACTCCGACACTCCCAGCCCTTTGTTGCCTTACCTTGCTTTTTACACCCTTTAAAATACCCCTCTTGCTTCCCTCTTTCTCATTACAACACCAGACGACCTAAACACTTGCTTCAGTATCACACTGACGACAATATTTGATTCCATACATGGAGGAAGTAATAGTTCAATCTATAATTTTTTAGAAAATCTTGTAATATTTCTAAAGTATTTGTCAAGTAGATACAGTGTTCTTAAGACGCCTTGTACTTTATGTGTGAAATATATTGGTGGTGTTATATATATGAAATGATATATTATTAAGGGCAAACTATTTTGATTTGCCCGTAAATATATATACTCGTGTATTAGTAAATTTTGGTAGCAGTCCTTCCTGTATACACACATTGTTCAAAATTAGACCATATTTAGCATGTCTATTGGTAATTTACTATATTCTGTGGATACAATAACAAGATTGTTATTCAGGAAACTCGAAAAACTTGTGAAAACGCAAGTTTCAGCTAAATATGGTCTAATTTTCAACAATATACAATATACATATCTTCTCTTATTATATATATTAAATTATTGTATATCTTATATATAATAATATAAAACTAAAGTTTAGAGTCAGTTCCTGATAAACTTTAATTTTTTTTCTATTCCACTGTCGATACTTTTATTCTTCTATTCTACTGTTTTGTGGATATATTATGATTTAATACGCATTCTATTCAAATTACGAATCTTCCAAGAAAAGATGAAAATATTACCTACTTTTTTGTACACTTTTCTCCAATGAGGTATTCAGTCTATTAAAATTGTTTCTTCAAGCATTGAAAAATTAACTCAGTACATAAATTAGAACTATTAATATTAGAATATTTATTCAGAAATATTGAAATATATAAATATTACTTATCATGTATATTTAGAATTTCATAGAATATTTATGATATTAGTCGCGTTAAATAATATTTAATGTAGTTTATATGTTGATTTTTATTTCACCTTTTATTTTTAAAAACTTATTTTCACTTGAAATAAATATACAATTTACATAAATATACCAACAACGAACGAAACAAACGAACTTGTGTGATGACTATTTGTTTGTTTAAAGATATATACGACTTGTTATATCTTAATTGCAACATTTACTCTTTTTAGTCAATGCAAGAATGAATAGAGATTCAAATAAAAATTTTGTTTCATTAAAAGGAAGATATATGGTATATAAAACTGGAGTACTAAAACCAAAACAATAAAGTATTTAATACAATAAGAATATTTATTTAAATATATGAATGAGAACGAGGATGCAAGCTCTAAATTATTATCAAGCATTATTGGCTTTAATTTTCAACTATTTTAAAATCAAGTTTATTTCTTGATATAAAAAGATATTCTATCAGTAAGAAATTCTATATTCTATATGCATTTTAGTTAGTGATATAAGATGGTAACTGAAGTTGAACACTTTGATTGATTTAAACAGTGACTAACCTGTGGGAAGAAGCTACCGGTAGTGCTTCCGGCTAAAGTAGCCACTAACAAAAGAGGTCAAGCGACCACATGATCTCGTCGTAAGTCTTCCGGAGGCAGACCGAGGCATGCCTCAGGTCGTATTGCTTCACGATCTAATCAAAGGTAAATTAGTATATAGCAATCCAAGTAATCATAAAGATATTATTTTCTCAAACACTAATTTTCACTCCCAATCAATATCTCTCACTCTTAACATCTCTAATGATAGCACTAACACTCTCTCTTATACACTCACTCACTGACTTCATAATTAGAATCTGATATTTCAGTTCTCACAAAATTTTATTCAAATTCAATTTTTTTTTGTTTCACGAGATAATCAATGTAAAGTAAAACGTAATATGTGTAGATAATATCTGAAACAAACATATAAAAAAATAAAAATAACAAGTAGGTGATGTTGTAGAAAAGGTACGATTACTGAATGAGGAATTCCAGTGATCTGGCCTTGTCGAGCAGCCCACATCAAGAATGTTAAGAGATTGATTCACGTCATTCAAATAAGGAAATCCATGTGGGCAACGTCATCGAGATAGTCAAGTTGCCTGACAGTAGTCCTTATGCTGACAGATTGCAGTATCATTTGATGTTTCATGGGTAATGGGCATAGGCAATCTAAAAATATTTTGTAAATTTTAGAGTTTTAGTCCAGTGAAAACAACTGTACTGGTGAGTTGTTTTCACTGGACCAACCCTTCCGCACTACATCCTCTGGTGTCTTCCTGATGATGAACACAAAGTGTTCGAAACGCATTGTTGTTGTTGAATAAAACTTCATTTGTGTGGAGACTTTTGTTTGTTTATACATTTTACCTCAGAATTTAGTGCTTTATTTGGTTGATTGAATGTTGAGAGAATGATATTGAATCTTTACTGCGATTAGTTCATAGTTTTGTAAACAATCTGGATTAAGATAAAAGAGTCAGTCACTAGCGTTAACTCACCTACAAGTGTCCTTGTTTGTTTTCCAAAACCTACACTTATGAGGTTTTCACCTTTTGGTGCTGTTCTAGGGGGCGGACATTGTGACACATTTATTATTTGGCACAATTTAAGGTATGAGCCAGCTACATTACCTGTTGATTCTATATTGGGAGTCATAAATTTTGCGTAACTCAAGTGAATTTAGAGTAGGGATATTTAAAGAGTACCTCACATCGTACAGGCTCGGAACCGACAGTACCCGATATCGAGGCGTCGAATAAACTTCGACGTACTCACATTTATTCACCTCCCACGTGAATAAATCGAGGGTCGGAAGATTAGGGTCAAAAACCGGACCTAACAGTTCAGAGGTAAGTACGTTAACCAATGTGCTAACCTGGCACCTCACCTACAAGTGTGTATACAAGTAATACTAAATGAGCTACATTAGACAAATAAGCAACATTTATAATCGATCGTTCTCAGGGCAGAAGCAACGTCTCTTCATGGCGAATTACTGGAGTTTTAAATGTAATTATCTAAGAAACAGACTGACTGAATCCTTCGAAGTTTAGTGAGTTTCTTATCTCTACCAATACTACATACATTATAATTCTCACAGAAGCTGGGGTAACAACAACTATTCTTAGAACAAGCGATCATAAGCAACACAGTTCTTCTTGGTGATTTCAACGCTCAATCTACAAAGTGGGGATACTGGAAAACTTCCACGATTAGTCAAGTTATGAAATCACTAATTGACAGTTGAGGTGTCACTTAATTGACACTGCATCGAATTTTCTCTCTTTTGAGGGCCAACTTAGCAGACCTAATTTCATGACCTCTCACTCTAAAGACTTTGAAAAATGTAAACATCATTCTTATTGTGGTCTTCGTTCTTATTATTAGACCAACGAAGAAGGCACTTACGAGATGGAAATTTGAGAAACCAAATAGGAAAGAATATTTTGAAGATATGAACCACCTTTGATGACTGGAAACCCAAACCTCGCTTTCAAGGACACACCAAAAGCCGTTCTTGCGCTGGAACAAGTATATCTCTCGAGGTCAAGTTTATAAATTCTCCTATTTCTGAACTCTTGAACATGATGACTTGAAGAAGAAACTCAATTTCATTGTCACCTTTTATGTCAGAATTCCTGGGTCTTTTATAACTTTGAAGGAAACAAGAAGGATGAATGACTTGCCAAAGCTGAATGCTTTCTCCAACAACCTGGAGAAAACAACCACTAGCTGCAATACCACCTGTAGCATCATCAACAAATTATTAGGAGGATGCAGCAGCTGGTAAAAGACGGGAGAGCATTATACGAGTAATTTTAAAACCTTATCTGGGTAACCTTCTGAGGGATGTGGTTCTTTAGAATGTGCACTAATCACGATGGTTACCTGGTTGCTCACTTTACCGTATTTGCATTACCTCTTCCCCATTCTTCCCCTTGAACTTAAAGGGCGAGGGCACAACAGAACACCTCACCAACTGCAGAGCTGTAGAAGTCGTGGTTGACTCACCTGAGAAGGCGAGCTCATTTGTTTGCAAGACTTTCCAGGAATAATAACCTAACATGTCACTCCAGGGCTTGGTTAGAAAAAATTCTCCTCAACCTGGGGAAATGATTTACCAGAAATATTAAATTCTTTCACTAGCAAACACCTGCAAATTATGTGGTTTCGTAGTGTCACAGATCCTCTCATTCGCTACTCCTTCTAACTATAGATTCAAATTCTGAACATAATAACCTGAAGGGTTCAACACCAAAACTATCAGCGTCTTAATTTTTTAATCATTTAAAACCTACCCACAGATTTTATGAACAACAAAAAAGAATTGTTTTTATTTCCATTAATTGTTTTTAAAGCAATTCATGAAAACGTGCGAAGACAATAACACCACTTTTGTCAGTAAGTGATGCAACAGTTAAGTGAGCAGAATAATAACCTAACAATGGTTCTTATCGACTTCCTTCATTTAGTAGTCAGATATCAACAAAGACTGTTTAGTCAAAGAATTTGGTTCTCGATAACTTGAAGTTTAATTATTTCATTGCTTTCTTTTATATTTTATAGTAATATTTTAACATATTTCATTAAAATAATCACCATTTTTATAGCTCATCCAACATTATTAAACTGTATAAATTTTTTTTATTTGTTCCATTTCTCATTCATAAAATGTTTTTAGCAAATTTGCACATACTTCGTACTTTTGTTATGCTTTAGTAAAGTAATGTTTAATCCTAGTACACAATGTTCCCATGAACGACAACAGAGTTCTGTGAGTTGGGTGTGTTCTTTGAACACCTCGTTCAAAGTTAAATTATAAGTTTTAAAGCCCAGTAATGATCATGGTATGACTGCAGAGTTATCGATCAAGTTGACTGTTTCGTTGAGTTCATATTGCTATTTCTACATGATGTATGGTGGTTATAGAATGGCAGGCATTGGTCATATATCGCAAGGAAGTAGTCAAGCACAGGTTCAGCTTCCTACACAATGCTATTCCTCTGTAATGAGAGAAAGTGCAGACACGTGCAATAAGCAGCAAGCACAATGGACAATAAATACCACAGCCTAAATAACTTCACCTTCAACTCTTCTTACAAAATGCTATCTAATCAAATGACAAGCAAACAAGTTCATGCTTAAAATTATTATGAAAGTTACTTAAGTGTCTACTTGCTTATCTATGCAGCAATTTGGATGTGTGTTTCACAAAAATTTTGTGCTCCTACAGTGATTGTATCCAATGCGGCATAAATGCTTAGGGTTTAGGGGTTTTATGATATCAAAATATCAGCCAATAGAGATCTATATTCTATGGATACATTTTCCAAGTTTTCATTTAGTTTTTACTAACCACTGCTCTATCTACTTCTAAATATTATAATTATCGCAGTGAATCTTCAAATTATAATGTATAAATTAAGTGAAAAATATTTTCATAAAAACCAATATTAGTAAAAATAATGTAAAATTTCAGGAAAGTTATGGTACGCTATCTTTTTTAACAACCACACTTTAGGCTTTCATTTTTTGTTGTTCTAACTTGTGAACGTTTCACCTGAAGAATGTGTTCTAACGCCAACCAGGCTAACACTAGATCGATTACACCCTACCGCAGCTAAGTAAACTTGACACAAATTTACATTTAGTATTCACCTTCCTGTGACTGCAGGTCCTCTTTATCAAAAAGATTTAATTTTACTGCAGTCATCTTAAATAAGATAATATTTAGCTCGTTGTTTATTATTCAATGAATGCAATTGCAATCTGTTACTTTATCAATAGTAATCATTATAATTAACAATTATTAAACTTATTCTAAATATTAATTTGTAACAAATGCAACTTTTTTTTTTAAACTATACGAGTATGCGTCTGTTTTTTGACAGTTTAACTCTAACTACTTCAACCAGAAGTGGTATCACAATATAACATTATTTAATGACACATTACTCCAAACAATGAACGTCTTTCGGGTGCCTTTCATAGAGATACTAAGTATTTTTAGTAAGAGTGTCTTCAAAGAATTCCAAAAAAAGAAGAAGTTTAAATATACTTTAAAATTACCCAAAATATAATATAAATATTTCAATTAAATATACTGGTTACACTGTATATTTGTTCGATGCATCCATACTTATAATTTTCCCCTTGAGTGATGTCCTAGAGGCAAAAAATAGGGTTTATTTGTTATTTAACACCCATTTTAGTATCATACATTACAAAATATAAATATATATTTCGAAAATTGTCAATTACTCAATTTTTTAAATTTGTTTGATAAGATAATGGATGAAACACTCATTTGGTTTTTACAAGTCTTGTTTTAATTTTATGGTATTTTTCGGGTAAATTTCTTTTCATTTTTTGTTATTTGTTGTTTATAGGCTCTAATCAATAAATTTAGATTGGTTTTATTTAGATTGGTTGTTCATTTTTGATTTTTTTTTTTTTTAGAAAACGCCAGCTGCAAATATTAGCAATAAATAAAAGTAAGAAACATATTGTAATATACATCTAGATTGAATAAGTGAAATAAATACGGTTAGGGGTGGTAGATTGGAATGTCGGGATGAAGGAATGAGGGCGACAGGGTGCGGGCGGTGCTTTGCTCAGGACAGTTATTCCATCCTGACGCACACTCCGGGACGCCGTTGACCTCCGATGCACATTGCACATAACACTACAGCCATTTGCATATTTCTGTAAACCTAGACAAACTACGCGTCACATCTATTAATAAGTAAATAACTCTTTAACACTCAAACTTCACAAGAAATTTGATATTTGTTAAACTTAATAACATTCTTTGTTTTATTCAAAACTTGAATAAAAAGTCCCAGTAAAATAATTGTCAAAAAGAAAAAAAAAGAATGCTTTCTGTTTGGTGAAGTCAACTGTTTTACAGTTAAGGTACAACATGAAGACGAATTCAGCACGGTGGTCTGACAAAGGAGGAGGCGTGAGTCTGCATCAGGGAACAGATAACCACTTCAGGGTCAGGGACTAAACAAAGCCACCTCAGTCCTTCTGTTTAACAAACTCTTCAAAATATCCTATTTGTCAGTTTCAAATAGTGTACACAAACATAAAAAAAAAAGTAATAAAGTTGGCAGAAAAAACCACACATACAAAAATTATAACAAGTTATTTAAAAATAGAATTATAATTGTTTAAATTATATATAAGCAATTACATTTTAAGTAAATTTTTAAGATTTCAAAAAAATGACTCGTTATTTGACACGTGTCTTGTATTACAGAGTGACAGCTATATACACTTATGTAACATATTTATCTGTAACATCCATTATATAAACCTTCAAGACTAAAATAAAGTTATCACATGATTTTAGGGAGAAAATCAAGTTCAGATTTCAAATATGTATGTCTGAAATCAATATTGGAGTTTATCATATTTGATCTTAGATTGTTTTATAAAAGCAAGTCATTTGTTATAATGAAACCAGTGTTTCCGTTGATAATTTAAAAGACAGCAACTCTAGATTAAGTGAAACACCTAACATAATGGTGTTAACCAAAATCATAGATACCCATTGATTTTGAACCTTACATTTTTTTTAAATCATTTATAATAAATTAATAGTCAACATCAACATTCACGTCAGTTTTATGCTCTTTATAATTCTGAAAACAATGAATTATAAAGTATGAAGCTATACTTATCAGAACATAAAACAAAAAGTTAACTTTTTCAATCAAATTCGTTTTGGTATTTGATCAATTGAAAATGTTTTCTTCAGTGTCGTTTTTCAATATTATAAGATTAATGAAGTATTTTAAACAAAAGATTATTCTAGGACAAATAATTTTAGTTATGAAAATTTACAGGGTGCAGGGATGCAACAGGTCTTGAAAATGAGAATATGAATAATGAAACTTGAACAGCACAAGTGCTTATGTTTTTATTCTTCGCATATCATAATGTATGTGAAAACATCTATCCACGGAAGGCAGGGTGTTGAGTGCCAATATAAATTTATTCATCAAAGTTAACACATTTACGAATATCATTAGCGTTGATATCGTTTTCTATGGTCTAGTTTAAAGAAGAAAAGAACTGGAAGTAAGGAAGTTTTATTGGGCTGGGTCGGTCTTTGTTGCTATAGAAAGAGAGATGGTAACCTGATATCGGTTCTCTGGCCAGATGCAGCTCGGATGTAACGACAGATGTCGATGGAGCCTAGAATGGAACCGACACCATTCTATCCAAGAACCTAAACTAGCCTCCATTTCCTCGCCCTCTTTAAAACGCTTTTCACAGTCTCCTAACCTAGGTCAAACTATTCTTCCCTTCACCGTTATGTGATAACAAGCTTGGTCAAAAAAACACAAACCAATAATATGCTACTAAACTTATGTCTAGCACCGAAGCAGTCAAAAAAACCTCAACACCCTCAAACCTTCTTAAACGAATAAACTACTTCACTCATTGTCCAAGACTCAGTTTGTAACTTTTAACAGAACTCTCTCAAGTTAAAACAGTGCAACCATAACAATTTTTTCACTATTTAGTATTCAGCAACCCATAAGTGTTATTTGATTAGTTGTGTAACAGTTCTTTTTTTCCAACCCAACAGAATAGAGACAAATTTATTTTTTTTTAATTTCCGTACCCTTTATTTGTTTTGATATAATACTGCCAATCCAGGACAAAAAAAATCTCAAAAAAACATTTGACTAACCAAATTTTAAACCAATCAGTTTTCTGAAGTTCTTTTTAAATCAGCACATACCATTCTACCTTAATTAAATAAGTTTATTCTATTAATGTTTTGGCTACCTTTAAAGTGTATGTTTCACAAAGATGAAACTAACACGACTTTTGAAAGGCTTATAAACCTCGAAATTCGAATGTTAAAAGACAAAATAAATAAAAACTTACACACAGACAAAAAAAAAAATAAATAAAAAGTGACAAAACCAGATTTTTTTTACTTGATTCTTTAAGGAATGTTGGCAGTTACTAATGACATCATTTAGGAAACAGGAAAATGTAGAGCCCTTAAACGAAGCTTGTCTTATCCAAATGTCTTTTAGTAATTTTTCATATTATCAAACAGAAGGCAAGAATTAATTTACTGGAATAATTTTAATTCCTACGAGTCAAATTTACTAAAAACATTAACTTAATTTATTTATTTAAATTAACTGAAACAATTCATCTAGATGATAGGAATGAATTTGGAAGTGATCCAGACTGCTTGAGGAGGATTTTCTGCTGGCTCCGTCTTATGACGGGAAAGCCCTGCTAAGACCTACAGGTCACTCTTACGACCTAATCCACCCTGCCTCTCACCCTGTCACGTTCCATTCTTAACTATTCATATTTCCCTTCCCATATTTGTCCTAGACAAAACAAAGCAAATAAATTTCAAAACATATTCAAAAGACATAGAGAGACAAATGATTTTGAAATACTACAACATATTATACAATATAAACTAATACATCTATTATGTTTTAAGAAAATTACAATCTAAAAATATATAATAAAATTAACTTCTATACATACAAGTTTGATGTATATTAGTATTCTTGCAATTTAAAATAATTTTATAGAAATACAGATTACGAATATAAGCTCTTCTCCTAAACGACCTGGATAATTTTAATTGCTCTAAAATATTTCCTATTAAAATGTTTGCTGGAAATTTAAACAGTATTGAATAAAAACGTTACACGATTTTGAAAGTAGTTGGATTATGAATAGCTGTTCAGTACGTTAAAGTAGTAAGGTATAACATGCTAAGCCTAATCATTAGAAGTATTAAAAAGTTACTTCCAATATTTTGATCCCAACATTATAAAGTCTACGTTTTTATCTGACCTTAGAAATGAATATGTGTTGAACATTCATAATGTTAAGTGATAAAGTTAGAAAAAAATACTGAATAACTAAATTAAGAGTTAATTTACTGAGTTTATGGTTAATATTTTATTTATACAGTCACTAACACACACTTAGGGGGTTACTTAAGCGCTAGTTCTTCTACCTCTTAGGTAAACAGCTTCCCGGATGTCATAAAAATGGGGTCCCTAGAACTGGTTTTCAAACATAATCTAACCAAATATTGTCAAAACACCTTGTTGATTATCTTAAATATATCAAATTAATTGTAAGCTAGTTATAAAAAGTAGGTACAGTTCGAAATAAATGTGTCTAAAACTTATTTGTATTTTGTATAGAAATAAAATAATTCAATAGCAATACGGCTTATAGTGATATATAAAACTAGTTAATTCTAACGTAGTGCAATCACTTATTATGTGGTATTTACTCATTGTAGGGTAAAAAGTTAATAAAATGGTCTCTACATATAAAAATTTAATAGTATAAACAACGCGTTTCGAACACGTAGTGCTCTTCCTCAAGCATTAACTAAGGGTGAGTGTCGGTGGTACATACCACCGACAACTTAACTTTAATAAAATTAATTAAAAGTAAATTGAAGGATATTAAACTCTATGTTTTAATAAAATGATATTATGACAAAGGAAGGGGATATTAATAATTTCAAAAATATGTCTTTTTATAAAACATGTTTTCTATTTACTGAGTGTGGGCAGGCACTCTCAGTAATAGGCATATTTAAAATGACAAAGTTTTTCCTCAAAACATATATAAAGTTATATACCTTGAAAAGGGTTAAAGAGTTTGTGGCACTTATTCACCGTAGTTTCTAATATAACGCATATCATTAACGAAAGAGACAAAACAAAAATTAACAAAATAAGTAAAACGACTAAAGTCTTCCATAAATTATCAAGAATATGAAAAAATTGTTTTGAAATTATTTTAATCGGAAGCAATTGATATGATGTCTCATTAGGAAGTTTTTTTTTATCCTGGATTACTAGGCAGACTAATGAAGATAAATGAAATAAAGAAATAAATACGTCTGAACGAATTGGTTTCAAGTGAAGCTGTCCGGCTGCTTTGATTTCCACACGCAATGTTTTCGCTAAAGTAAGACACTCTATTGACTTTTACTCAGATTTACCAAGTTTCTCTGGATTTACGTAACTACATTGGTAGTCCCTGTTTCCTTAACAAACCCGCTTCTGCGTTGTTGCTCTCTTCGTTGGTGATTTACTCGGGCCTTACCCTCCAGTCACAAGCCAGTCTGCCCATTTCACTACTCCAGTCTCAAGCTTCCACTTTCTCAATCGTTATCCCTAAGTGGTATTTCTTCATTCATACAATTGTCCTTCAACAAACCAATTTAAAAATACCCCTATTATCAATCTTGCCTCTTATTTCATCAGCTAACTGAATTCAATTTGAGTATATAAAAGGTAAGAAACGTGATAACCTTTTGAGTAGTCAAAGAAAAAGACTTAAAAAAAAACAAGTTTATTATGGAATACAATTGAAACACATAATGTTCTTCCTCTGCATCTATTTATCGAGAAAGGAGCTGATAGGGTTTTCTTTGAAAGTAAATGTAACCTGAAGAAGAACACTGCTGTTCAAAACGTATTGTATTATGTAAAGACTTTTTCATTGATTATCCAACATTAACAAACAGTTACTTATTCTAGAACTACATACTTAGAGCGCTATGTATCTTTCAAGAGCGAGACTCTTTGCAGTGCATCGATATGTTACTAACTCTATGACACAAACTACAAACTTTTAATGCACATACTGGAACAACCAGCAAAACTTGCAAGTAATATACAAAGTTATCTACCGACCAAAGGGATTAGGTGTTCAAGATTTTCTATTACTCCAATACAAATTTTGTATTAAACGTTGAATTTTGGCAAATAGACAGCAAAAGATAAGCAGTGTCTTGTAAGGAGTCAGTTTTTATTTTTCCCCAGTTTTGCGCCTGACAGGGAGGGAGTCGTGAGCATGACTGAGATAGGACACACGAGACGCTCGCTCGTTATAGTGGAGTCTGCTTGACAGACGAGCCTCAGCAACAAGGCACCTATTCTGTTGAGGTACTTTTGTATGGTGTTAGTGGCTGTTAACTGAATGATGCAACACCGATGTGGCAAAGCAGTTTTATAAGTATCTTACTTTAGTAGTGGAGGTAAACCTCTTTCATTCTCTCACAGGGATTCCACTGAACATGGTGCATGTTCTTCTTTTGAGGATTCTGGATCTGTGCTTAATTAACTGGGAAATAGCAAGTTCCAGGTTGATAAAGTTTTCAACCTTCTCATTACTAGCCACACCTCTGCAACACGGCTTCCAAACTTTAAATCCTTCGTACAACCAGCCTTAATTCCAAAATGTTGAAACATTTGTCTAATCAAACATAGGTACTAAGACAAGTATCCAACCACCAAAACACACACACCTGACTCTAACAAATATTCACAAAGCATGGCAATATCCTTACAGGAGTAAAACGTATTGTCAGAATTAAACAAACCAAAGGGCCAAGCAGTTCAAACAAAGAAATACTAAATTGGTACATTTGTAATAAGTGAGTCATTCGTGTTCCATTTAAACAATAAGCACAACAACTGACTTTAAATGAGGTCTGAATTTCAATAAACTAAACAAGAGCTCCCAAAAAGGATATGACTCCCCTAAGGTCAACCTCGATTGTATCACTAAAATAGAAAATTCTTCAAATGTGACTCATTATTTGTTTCTCCTATTAATCAAAAAATAAAGCAAATATTCATTATATTAATCGCAATACCTTAATTAATAATTATGATAATTAATTGCCTTCTGGGACATAAATCACAACTACGATGTAAAGCACCGAGTTCACCAACAGGTAGCCACCCATTCATTAGCCTAACATACATTTTAACGTGTATACTATGTTAAAATGACCATATTAAATTGACATTTTTTGCAATAAAATATTCCACATTTTAGTTCAAGTAATACATTTTCAGCATTTTAAATTAATTTCTACATCACAATAAAATCTTTTATTTTGTAACAACAAAATATCTAAACCTTGATTTAAAATAATGTATTAGAACTTTAAAGCAAGAATACCTTACATTTTCATTACAATAAGCAAATAAAAAAAAGAAATATTTGTCACGCTTTCAACCCCATTTACTCATGTTACATATGATGAAGTTTGTAAGTGTGTGTGTGTTTTTGTATTTAGACTTTTGTGGGCACTGTAAAGGTTGCTGTCATTCCTATGAAAATTCATATATTTCCAATTTACGTAAAATTTCAACTATGAAAATAACAAAGAAAATTTGGTAACATTTCAGTTTTCGCAGAATACTTTATGATCTCCTAACTGATGGAGGGGAATGGATCATTAAACATTAAATTAAGCACATTATTTCAACTGTGCATTGAATAGATTTTGTCATATTTAGTTACATTGGTTCTGACAGAATTACAAGCTAGTCAGTTACTTAATTTATTTTTATCATCCAGGGTTCAATAACTAAGCTATAGTAAAGTTAAGAGCAGTTTTTCAGATTTTTTTCTGTTAATGATACATCATTAACATATATTTCAGACATAAAGTAAAAGAACTTATATAAGTATGACATTCTGAAAATGAAATAACATAATATATATTTGTGAAATAAAATGAGTTTTGTTAGGAATGAAACTTAAAAAAACAACTACCCACCAATCACTGACACTGTCATGAAACTGATTTCTCCTAAACAATATCACACTACGTATGGTACAACAAACACTCATGAAATTAGCAATATCGCGTCTTTAGTTGTGGGTGACTGATACTTTTTAACCGTTTTTTTCTTCCTTTATCGTACCTATTTACCATAACTCTTCCTCAGGAGCTATGCACCCATTTATTCTGTGGTATTTACTGATGATTAGAATAAGAAGAACAGACACTAAGACTCCACACAAAAGATTTTATCTAACGTCGACATAGTTCGAAAACATAGTCTTTATCATTAGTTTACATCTAAAACATAAAATAGGAATAGAAAATGTGACATGGAATACAGAAAACAAATAAACTGTAATCTAACATAAACTAAAAAGAGTTTTATACCTGGCTCAGAAAGGTGACGTGGAGTGTGACCACTACTTCACCTCACTCAGGCAGGTATGAAACTTTTTAGTTCATACATGCATATTATTATTACCACTGAGGTTAGTATGATTTATATCATTAATATGGCCAACCTTCATACCTCTTACGATGATCTTGGAGTCGCTGGAGCGCTTTCGGACTTTGTCCATCTTCGACTGCAACTAACCTACTGTGCTGTTATAAAGTGCGGTTGGTTTTCTGTCAAGTCCATACGACTGGACAGACAGTACGATGAAGTTAGAAAATATAAAAAAATCAAACTAGATAATAGCTAAAACAAAAATCAAAAATAAATAAAATCAAAGTAATAATATCAGGATAGCAGTGGACTTAACAGAAAACCAACCCCCTTTATAACTGCTCAGTAGGTTAGTTGTGGTTGAAGATGGACAACGTCCGAAAGTGCTCCAACGACTCCAAGATCATCGTACGAGGTATTATGGTTTGCCATGTTAATAACATAAATAATTTATTTATAGTTTGTTTGTTTTTTTGTATTAAATTTCATATTTCCTATTAATTCGTATACATTAAATGTAACCGACGATGAATATAAGCCTTCGAAACACATCAATGTCACGACTACTTAAGTTAGTAATATTATACATGTAATATTGGGTCTGTTGAAGGATGTTTAATTGTTTATCCTGTATAATTACTCAAATTCATCTCAATCGTAGGTATATTAAGGAAGTTTTAAAGCGAACAAGAACGTTGGCATTGATAGTTTAATTTCAACCTCGAAAACTGATTCATTCCTGAATATATTTATTCTACTAAACAGTCTATATATTCATATACATATATTTATAAGGAGTTTTATATATATACATATATGCATATAGCAGTATAAAAAGATTTCACATAAACACGTGAAACAACAATCAATGATTAAACCACAATAAGAATGGGAAAACAAGACTAAGATCTTTCAACCGTAACAAGTGGTCTTCGTCAGAGTCAAAAACCCAACTGAGTTGGGTTTTTGACTCTGACGAAGACCGCTTGTTACGGTTGAAAGATCTTAGTCTTGTTTTCCCATTCTTATTGTGGTTTAATCATATATAGCAGTATTTAACGATACACATGTGAAATAAAAATTAACATATAAATCATAGAAAAAATCCTGAAATGGGACTAAGAGATTTCGACCAAGTAATGGTGCTTATCTAACAATATACGTGTGAAATAAAATTGATTTGGACCAAGTAATGATGCTCATCTAGCAATACACACGTCAAATAAAAGTCAACATATAAACCACAAAAAGAAATACTGAAATGGGACTAAGAGGTTTCGACCAAGTAATGGTGCTCATCAATAACAAGTTGATGTTGAGTACCATCGACTTGGCACCCTGAGGAGGACGAATACAGGGCAGAGAGGAGCTGGAATGAATATCTGCAGTATGGAAAGTTTTGCAGGTAGAGAGAGGAAGTGGACGGGCAAGGTGACGTGTGGTCCAAAGGGCGAGAGCCTGTGGGGCAGCGGTCACGTGTGGGAGGGAGAGGGTGGCCGGAGGTGGTGGGGGCCAAGGTCGGACGCTACATGCACCATTGCTACCAACCTTCCGCAAATATGCACCTTCTTCCACCCATCCATGAGAGTCATCTATTAAACTTTACGGTTGTTTTCAGAGGAGTGCATGTTATCAGAGAAAAAATTATATTGTTTTAAATATCATCATACTTTTTAATTTCTTCATTTACAGTAATACAGTCCCAATTCAGAATATAATCAAATTCATAAAATAACAAGTTGTTCGAAAACAAAATTAAAGTAAATAAACTACAATCTATAGATTTTTTTCCATGACTGTAAACTTCCTGTTGAAAAAAGATTAAACATTTTCCTCTCATTAGTTATGCAATCTGTAATTGTGTGGTATTTACTCATACTGGGATAAAAACACTTCGAAAGAAGTATAAAATAAAAAGACTTTTTTGTGTGGAGACTTTGTTTTATCCATTTACTCCAGTATTTTCCTCTCAATGGAACATCATTAAGATCTAGGTTAGTTGCAATCGAAGATGGACAACGTCCGAAATCGCTCTAACGACTCCAAGATCATCTTACTAGGTACGACGGTTTCCCATATTAATAATATAAATCATAACCTCAGTAGTACTAACATTATGCAAGTGTTTTACTATAGCATTGTTCACTCATAGCTCCATATGCCATACCTGACTGCGTTAAACAAGCAATTAAATATTTAATCAATACAGAAATCAATCTAAATCACATTTGCGTCAATGATTCGTCTGTTTTTGAGGAAATCTTCAGGGTTTTTTTTATCTTGCACAATATGATTGCATTCAACAGTTCTTCCAATTACTACTATGTGGTATTTACCCAACCTAACAAAAAATGTCTTCACATACATGTGTTTATACAAACAACATGAAACATTCATTCAGATAACCAGTTTTTGTACTTGACTAAATCATAACAAAGATAAAAAATAAATAATATTAAAAATACTATGTAATACTAAAACAAATTATTCAAAACAATTATTTTTAATAAAATCTTGAGCTTTTTTCTTATAAAATTATAATCCAAACCTAGGAATCCAGTTAAACCATCCAGTTAAACCACATATTTGTCATTATTGGTTCCGCTTTTAACATTGGTTGTCTATGTTAATCGTGGGGGCATATAAATATATATTTGAATGCCGTCTCTTCCACATAGAGATTCTTCACTAGAGACTGAACATTTTAATATCACAAATCAAAAACTCCTTGCAATGATGAAACAAGTTTTAACAAATACCTAAAGACTTTTCAAGTAGTTTGTTTTAAATGAATTCAACGACGGTATGAATGAGTTCTTTGGTAATGAGGTAATTCGAAAAACATTGAAAACATGCTACACACATGCTTATCATGCTGATATTTTCTTTCATACATCAGTCTATAAGTCTATAAGATCCAGTTTTATTTAGACTCAAATTTAGATACATTATGAGAAATATTTCATTTCAGTTGTGGAGAAATAGAAAAAATGATACTGCTTTATATATATTCAATTTAAAGCAATATTTTACCGATTCCTGCTGATATTTTCCTTTATAAACATTTTAATATCATCCAACAGCAAAATACATATTTTCTTTTCTAATTTTCTTATATATTTAAAAACTATCACATTCTGAGAAGTAGATTCTCTCTTTAACAGTATCTATTACCAAAGTAGACGATATAATTACAATTAAAAAATAAAAAATATTATTTCAATATTTTACTTACAGTTACGGCAAAGTACAAGATTATTCTCACCTGCAACAAAAAAAATTCACATTTCATAAAAGTAAGTCACTATTTTTATCTCATTTTTACAGTAAAATCTAAAACTTCAAATATATTATTCGAAGGCGCAATAAATGTGTACAGCTCTCAGCTCAGGTAATAAACTTATCTATAGACGACCTAGATATTACTAAAAGGAATGAATCATTTCACCATGAGATAACTGGCAGGAGGCAATGAGTCATGTAAACCAAATAGATTGACTTTCATCAGGTTGAAGGCTTCGGTTTATTGTAAAAGAAGTTCAGGTCTGATAATAGTAAATAGCAAACTCATTGTGGCCATTTCCTTTTTTAGCTTCCTGTTTATGGCTTTCTTTAATTACTCTGTAATGCAGGAAATATTGAACAGATAAAGTCAAACCTAATGCTTGCTGTGAGTCAGAACTCTCTTTCTTCAGGATTAATGTATTGTAACAAACAATATTTGAAAATTAGTAACTTAACATGATTATTGAATAACCTCTATATATAAAGTACGTGAGTTTGTTTGTTTGTTTGTTCACCTATTTCCCGTGGAGATAGAGACATATAATTAAATATATATTTATTACCTGAATAATGTTAAATAAAATAAAATTATCACTATATTCCCAATACTGGAGCCAGGGTAGCAAGTGTCTTGAGTGCTCGCCGATGACAGTAATGCAAATGTATTATATATAAATGTAACAACAACAAAATTTTTTTTTAATTTAATATTTGCGTAATATAAACACAGGTAATAAACTAAAGGCATAGACATAGAGTAGCTCACTGGCTTGCATGCTCGCCGATGACAGTAGCACAAACATATTAAAAAGAAATGTAACAACAAAATTTTTGAATTTAAAATTTGAATAATATAAACAATGGTAATAAAGTAAAGGCATGGGATTTAGGGTAGCCTGTCCCTTGCGTGCTCGTCGATGACAGTAGTAAAATTGTATCGTATATAAATTATATCGTATATATAACAAAAAAAATTGTTTTATTTAAAATTTGCGAAATATAAACACTGGTAATAAAATAAAGGCATGGAGCCAGAGTAGACCAGAGGCTTGTGTACTCGCTGATGACAGTAGTGCAAATGTATTTTAAATAAATGTAACAAATATGTAATAAACTACTACATTACATGTTAAAAATGAATAATTTTAGAAACAAAGTTGAACACAACTGTTCAAGAACAAAATAAAAATTTTCTAAGGTAATATTATAAAGGCACATTAAAGTTATTTTATGTTAGGTAAATAAATTGAATATTTCAATTTACAAGTTTTGTTTGTTTTAAATATATTTCATTGTGTATATAACTTAAATTGATGTATTTATTTATATAATAAAATAAATGATTTTTTTACCTTTAAATGATTTTTATTTTGCTAAATATACTTACTGATATATATCTTTAATCATGTTAAGAATACTATATCAATAGTTTGGGCCATATAAGAATCTGTTTCCGTGCCTTAATAAGAAGAAACAACAATTAAAATTATCACTGCCAATCACATTCAGTGATTTAATTTCAATACCTGTATGTTATAATTTCTGAGTGACACAAAGGGTCACGGGTATTCTAGTATTTTATTAGATACAATTTGTTTTATTTACATAGTAAAAGCAGTCTTTTTTTTCTTTCAGGTTAGTTAGATAGATTTTTCTGTTTGTACAACCATTTTTCTTAGTTGATGTATAGAATTGACAGACTTTAAAGCTATCTATATAATACAAAGGTGGAAAGCACCCTTTATCTTTCTCTACATTCCTCCGTAATTATAACATCTAAATCAATAAGCCTTTGATGTATTGATAGCACTTGTATTACCATGAGTGAATCACTGTACAAGATCAATTGTACTTAATGAGTTCTAAAACCACCTGACTTAATGTTTACTAGAGTAGGGATTTTATACAATACGAAACACCTTGCATGGTCTGCATCTCTAGAGAATATTTTCTTCATTATATATTAATATTCACTCTGAGGACTAATTACAAAAAAAATATTAATATTAATAGGATAGAAGAATGTTATTGGATAAATTAAAATCTAATCCTTCAAACTTACAAAGTAACTGTTGCTAATATATTGCAAATAATTTAACGAAATTAATATTTCATAATCAACTGACATATATAAAAGTCACATTCAATTTAAAAGCCGTGGTACTTCCAGCTGTTTTTAAAACAGTTATTTATTAATAATTGTATATCGAGTTAAATAACATTAAATCCCATAAAACAAAATCTAAAAGTGAAACTTAAGAATTGTGCAAGTAGGTAACTCATTAATAAGATTTATCTATATGAAAGAGGTGTTAAAGATAAGGCCGCAGGCTCTGGGAGGCCCAGCATTAGGTGTCTGACAGGTCAGGCCATGCAAACAAAATCTCTTTTTTATTAAGCCTTATGTCAGGTAACCCACTACCCAGCCTAGTGTAATAACTTAAAAAAAATACATAAAACAGATTTACAATTTCTCTATAATATTGCATGAAATAAATCAATTTCTATATTTATTATAAAATTCTATGTTATTATAAACAACTCAGAAAAGTTGAATAATACTACGAGGTGTGTAAATAAAGTAGTGAGACTGGCAACGTCGCTTTCGATCTGGCAACGCTGGAGACGCGTGGCCTTGAGTAGCGTCAGGTGCACGTGTGATGCGCCTCCAGTATGAATCTGAACTCGCCACAGTCATTTGTTTGTCCGTAGCGTTGGTTTTCGTGAAATGGTTTTTTCTTGAGCGTTTTAAAAATGAGTGACCTCGAAGTTGAGCAGCGGTGTGCAATCAAATTTTGCTTCAGACTTGGACATAATGCAACCGAAACTTTTGAAAAACTTCAGGAGGTCTATGGAGAACGTGTTTTATCAAGGGCACAGGTTTTTCGGTGGTTTAAGGAATTTTCAGAAGGAAGAGAGTCGATTGAAGATGAACCACGAATCGGAAGGCCTTCAAGTGCAAACACCGATGAAAATGTCAACAGAGTACGGAACCTTGTGCGTTCAGATCGACGCTTGACAGTCAGAATGATCGGGGAACAGTTGAATTTGAATCACACCTCCGTTCATCACATTTTGACCATCAAAGACAAGTGGGTGTTGCATCACGACAACGCGCCCTGTCACACTGCCATCTCAATAAACGAGTTTTTGGCCAGTAAAAACATTCCTGTTGCTCCTCAGCCTCCTTATTCACCAGACTTGAGTCCTTGTGACTTTTTCCTCTTCCCGAGATTGAAAAATCACCTCAAGGGAACTCATTTCGGGACACTACAAAACATACAAACTGCTGTAACCGACCAGCTGAAGGCCATTCCAGAATCCGAGTTCCAGCAATGCTACAATGATTGGAAGGACCGTCTCCAGCGCTGTGTGGCTTCCGAAGGGAACTATTTTGAAGGTGACAATATCACATTGTAATTATATTTGAATAGAAAATTTAAAAAAATCAGTCTCACTACTTTATTTACACACCTCGTATAAACCTTTTGTTTACATATTCTTTTCCAGAGTTGTATAATGAATTGATAACGAAAACTGAGAAGGTTGGTGGTTTTGATGGAAAGATATTTTTCCAACACTGGTAAAATGATATTATAAATGGCAAGAGTGACTACACTTAATTCAATTTAAGAGACGTTTCTTAGTAGCTATCAATAAACCATGAACAAATGATTATTTAAAACTACTTAAATTTTGCAAGTTATTCTTTGCTCTATTGAACGGATTTTTTTTTTTTTAGCCTTTAAGTATTTAAAGCAGTATCGTTGAAATAAATGTCTTGTGTAGTTATTTTTCTGTAATGAACTTTACTCTCTCTCTCACTCTTTAACACTCTCTCACTCTCTCTCTCATTCTCTCCCTCTCCAATAAGTAGGGCCTGCTGATACCAATCACTTATTATTCACTAATTTTGAGCACAAATCAGTTTTTGAATCATAGCATGGAATAGCAGTAATTAAGAATTCTTGCAAAGCCGGTATGCTTTGTGTACAATCATTAAAGTATTGCCCTTTTCACATCTCTTAATTTCAATATCAAGAGAAAAGGGAGTATATTACTTTGTTGTTTTCATTCTCCTATTTATCCATACGGTTTCCAAACTTACTTTCCACTTAAAGAAATAGTCATTAAAATATTTTCCCTTCTGGTAATATTTTTCATACTTTTGTTGCTAATGTCTCTGATAATGACTCTTATAGTGTAATAGTATTTAAAAAAAATACTTGTCATTATATTTCAATATTGTAATTCAACTTAAAGAATGTTTTGAAACAATTGGCTATAAATATCTAAAGGTAATAAGTCTTAAGGAAATCTGGTTCACGAGCAAAGCCGTTTTGAAGAGTGATATCACGAGGACATTTCGGATAATCGTGAGAGGACTCATAATGTGGAGAGGAGGCCAGTGACCTGGGATCTGGCTCCTTCATCGCCGGCAGACCCAGCTTATTAACGACCTTCCCTCACAATGTGCTTCTACATCGCTCACGTAGTCACCTATTAACTATCATCTTCAGTCAATCCTGCTTTTTAAATAATAGTTCTGGAACAATAAAGAAATGGATGGAATGTTTAGACTCTCTATCAATATAATGGTGAGTACTTGGACAATATTGCTGGAAGAGACCAAATTCATTCTCTGTTAGGGCCCCTAAAAGAAAACAGAAAACTATGATAGGGTAATTTGTTGATTACTAGGGAACTGGAATATACTGGAAATATTGGAAGCATCTGTCAAAAGTCCTTTATCAGACCAATAAGAAAGGCTACGATGTTAAATATTTATATTGATTTTTATCAGTTTTTTATTCTTTTTGAGTAGTTTCCATTTGTTTTCCTAAACTCTGGGTTATTGTTTTATATGTCTCTGAATAAATCACTGTGGATATTACCCTAAACCCAACAGAAAATAGTAAGAAAATTCGGGGCAATCAGCAGAAAAGTCACAAAGTAGAGTTTAACTCTACTCTCCTATTGGTCACCATTGTAACGAATGATACTCCTTTCCTTTTTTCTTTCTTTCTTTTCCTTATATATATATATATATATATTCGTCTTTTTTTTTACTCATCTCAAATTTCAAACTGTTGCTCACAATACAGTTTCGGTAAGTGTGTTGTTTTATTTAGTGTTCTTTGTTTTTAAAAAACATTTACATTAATTGAAGCGTCAGTTCCCAATTTTCATTATATATATATACACTTTAACACATAGAAAAGAACACAGAAAGACACTACAGAACTCACTTGGATATTTCGACATCCGTCGTCATCGGGAAGAAGTGCGAAGTACTCGCGTTGAGAAGCAAACTGCTACTGGCCTCCAGAGTAACTCGTGGACCACCGCAATGCTGCCCCCCAGCGGAGGAGAGGAAAAATAGAAATCCCTCCAATATTTATTTAGAAAACAAGATAAATAATATATAAAATACGAAATAATAATAATAAAAAATAATAATAATAAAAAAATAATAATAATAATAATAATAAATAATAATAATAAAATAAAAAATAATTAACGGTACAGGTTGAGACCAGGAGGAGAACGAGCCCCAAGGAGGCATATATATATATATATATATATATATATATATATATATATATATAATATATATATATAGGTGTGTTCTCTAATCGGGGTTCGGTCAAGAAAATTGACCGAACCCCGATTAGAGAACACACCTATTCTATCAAACGGTCGATATATTATTGAATCTGTTATATATATATATATATATATATAGCATTGCCGTGGCTTATTGTCATCGTCACTGTTACAACTCTAGTCCTAGAGGAGTACACTTTCTCCACTTAGATCATGACTGTCTGAGTTCGCTTTAGCAGTCTCCCTCCACACATATAAGTGCCATACAGACCGAAGCGAACCTCCCTTGCTCCATAACTCATTCCCTAGGTCCCATCTGCGCCTTCTACTCCTTTGGGCTAGATATGTGGCAATTTATAAATTATACAACGCATTATTAGCACTGAAATAATAGCGGAAGGCCATATTCGAAAGCAGAAAATAAAATAATTCACTATTAAATAGAAATTATTTTAAATACCCAACCAATAATAAAGTTGTATGTGGGAGTATAAATAAAGAAATCTCAGAAAATGGATGAAAAATTAATTAAATAAATTTTACAAAGACGGAAAACCAAAAAAGATACATAAAAATAATTAAAAATAACATTTAAACAGAAATAAATATATTTGAGAGAGTGAATCTCTGAAATCGTTGGAATGGAATAAAAAACAATAAACTCACAGTAAGGAATAATTATTTAATATCTATCCAAAAAAAATTTAATATATATCGGTGTTATAAACAAATTAGTTAAAAAGCTTCATGAATGTCTCTTTACCCCCTGCTACATGGATAAAACTTATAGCTTACGGTCAAGACAAATTGCAGTTGTCTTTGCTTGTCAGTAAGGTTGAACTTTCCTTAACAACTATGAAATGATTTAACGTTTGAAGGAAAACGTTTATAACGTTTATTTTTTGTTCGAGGACAGCCAAATGTAAAGGAAATTATAAGAAACGAGCAATTTCTTATGTGTAATAATCCTCAATCTTAAATAATGATTTTAAGTTTGTTTAGAAATTAAAAAAGTAATCAGTTGATATTGGAGCGTGAATGTCAGTATTAAGGTTGTGGAGTACTGATGTGGCTACTTGAAATCATATTAACCTTTGAAGCATGACACATACGAGCGTGGTCAGGGGTGTTATCGAGAACAGGGGGCGTGTGACAAGGAGGTCCTCTCTCCGGCCTCAATTCGTCGAAAGTCTCCCTGGGGGCTGACCCTTCACTAACCTTCGCACTGCTTCCTCCTCCCACCCGCCAACAACACCATTCTTAAAAAACCTTTGCTCAGTCCAACAACACACCTTTCCATTCTTTAGATCGTCGCTGTAACACTTTTATAGATCAAGAATTTTCTTGGTTGGACAACTATGAAGGTAGCAAACCATTTATCTACCTAAAAGGTTTATCTGACCCGTTATTTTACAATGTAGTGATTTTTTTCTAAAATATATTATACCAACAAACAAGTTAAAAAGCTTTACAAATGCTCCTTAACACCCTACTCTATATAACATAATACAATTTTATAAAATATAGCCTACCGTCAATCTGGTAGCTTACTGTCAATGGTGATGGATAGATTGTATGCAAAGGAATGCAAACAGAAATGCCTTCCAGCAGTGCATTCCTTCAAGATAATGAGCCAATTTCTTCGACAAACAGATTAGTCTTTGATGCTTAAGTGTAGATCTTATGTTATTTGAAAAGTATGTGTATAGGAGTAACTGTTCTTTTAACTTTTTAAACACTAAATAACATTCGTAGCAATAGAAGGAATGAAAATTAAGTTTATTCGAAAGTATGATAACTTTGGATAAATCCAACCATAATCGTATAGTATATCGTTTTCCAAGTCCAGTTATTTACGATAAAGAAAATGAATAAAACGAAAAACAAAAAAATTTAAAAAAATGATTAGGATCAATAATATTTAGCAATATTACAATTCGCGAGCATAAGGAACAAAAAGTTGCAAACTTAGCTGAAAATAAAACTTTCATGCTTCGCAGAAATAAATTAAATGCATTACGACAGCAAATAGTTGTTACTGTTGTTTCTACAGAAAAATGAAATAAATGAATTCCTAAAAACCACTGAACCAAAACGTAATTTATGAAAGAAGTTTAAGTCATAAGTTAAAATTCACCTTTCATGACTTAAATATATATTTAAAAAGAAAGACAAAGTTAATAGTCAAATTTCAAACTGTAAGTCAAAGAATGGATAGTTACCACAGTTTCAAATCTTTATTCAATGTTATTAGAGATTTTTTTAACAATTTGATCAATGTCACAAATCAATTGTTACTGTAGACTGTGCATTACGTGCTTAAAGTTTCTGCTAAAAATTATTCATTAATATTGTTAAAACTTTTAATTTTGGCTAAATTATTAAAGACTTAATTAGTACGTTATACAGCTTTTTAAAATCGTTGAGTTTCAATCGAGGGCTTACAATATAGTCCTAGATTAAAAAGTTTACACTTCTGCTACAGATTGAGTTATTTACGAAAACAAAGAGCAGTTATAATAGCGCATTCAAAGCAATAATCCACTAGTCATACAAGCTTTGAAGGTTTTAAGCTGAAATTAGAATGTTAGAGAACTGTTACAAAGTGTCTTACATCAAGAATCAGGAAATGAAAGGCCATGTAGAAGCCAAAAACGTTCCCTTTAATGGCATTGTTTGATTGCATTGTTTCGATTGTCTCTGTCTATTCTCAAGCTTTAGTATAGCCAATGGAACTTCCCTCGTCGTTTAGAGACACCTTAAATCATCTAATGGAGTGTTACAAACGAACAATTACAAGTTCACACTTAACCTTTCTCACTATTATCAACTAAAGTATACTGAATTCAGGGTTCATAACCAATCAGAAATTCATAGTTTCTTGTGAATAACAAGTGAAACTGTTTAAGGAGAAAGCAATGCCAAAGGATTTATGCCTATGTGAATTGATCAACTCAAAAACTAATTTCATCTAAATGCTTTCAAAAGTATTTTACTTTCATTTTTAGAAAATTGACAAATAAGTCAATTTGACTTAGTATTCTTGACAATGCTATAATCCTTAAATCAAAGACGATATACTTCGCAGAATAATGTAGTGTTGGCATGTTTTAAGATTATTTCACTTTGTGTCAATTTGATTACTAGAAATTATTCTAAATTTCTGCATCACTTAAAAAAAATAAAATTGTGATTTCGATTATGGTTTTTGACGCATCAAAACCAAATTTTCCCTATCATCAAGAAAAGTAATACTGACACTTGCTTATGTTTGACTCAGCATGAATTGTGCTTCAAAACTCCGAGAAAAGTTCTCGGGATTCTGAAATGTGGTAATCTGTAGACTTAACCAGTCACGAGAAGTTACTATTGAATAGGAACATGATACAAAACCGGTCAGTTACATCCAACACTTAGGAAGTAGGTTGAAATCATGTAGCGTAACTCACTGATTAATTTCATATCTGACTGGCAAATCTTATCTAAATAGCTGATATTTTATAGGAACTTTCACTGCTGAAAGTTATTCATAGTCGCAATGTTCTTTTGAAATCAATAACTTCATAGTTACATAGCGTACAATGTTCAATATCAGGTTTATTCCTTCCATGGTATAGCATGGGAGACATAAATTTACTTTCCCACTCATTATAGTTTTTGATTTTTTTCACTCACTCCCAGTCTCTCAAACAACATTGCATACGTATGCATTTTTCAAAATTTGCTAATGTCACTTATTATAAAAACAAGAAACCTTTTCTTCGTATATTACATTTGTTAATTTTAAAAACTATGTAACATATACGGAAGCGTGAGAAACTCTAGATAACTTTATCACTACTTGTGAAAAAAATATTAAATATAATTAACTGTAAATCACTACTTACATTCAATATTAAGTAACTCCGTTCACAGCAAGCCTACTAATTCACACATAATACATAACATCTCTACCATTGTCCTTACTTTAAAGAATGCGCTCTTCCTTCTCTTCTACCCACACTCATAAAATTTCCTGATTTCCTTCAATCAAACCATTCAACAGATACCCACCAGACCAAGATCATCCTCAGCTGAAAAAAGTGCTTCCTTTACTCTAAGATCTGCTTGTTTTGTTTCAAAATAATTTACTTTTTCTTTCAAAAAGATTAAACAAACGAATAGTAAAGAACGATTATTTTCATAACCACTGACTACTAATAAAACTTGATCTGATATCCTTAAACAGCAAAGGGAGATACGGCATAAGGTACCATATGGGCCTGCAAAGGAAATGACTCCATCATGGTTATCTGCTGCAGCAATCAAGAGGTGTGTTGCCTAATTTGGAATAATGTGGTAACTTGGCTTCTTCAGTTTCTTTTTTAAATACCATTGACTCCAGATCCTTTGATAGAAGATTTAAAAGTGAAACCTCAAGTCTTGCATCATGCAGACAAGTTCCTGATAGTTTTTTTTTTTATCTACATAAGAGTCTGAAAGGTCTGTTGTGTGAGGGATTAGCGATCGATCAAATGAAAAGCAAAAAGAGAAGATGAATAGCAGCCATAAAAAAAGTTTTAAAACTTAAACTCACTAAGAAAAAAATTACATGAAATTGTACTTTTTGCTACGATTGAAGAAAAAGAATGCATCAATTATAAAATTTAATCCATTTGACAGTAACATGTTTCTTAATTTTAAAGATAGAATAATCTAATTTGTTGCTGCTCATGCAAAAAGAGATTATAAAATGATTGCAGAACAGCTACTTTACATTAAACAGTGTAAAGAGTCTCCCTGAGTTATGTGTTTTGGCCTAACAAAACAGCCCCCGTAACCTAAATTTTAGGTTAAAGTTACAATAACCTAATATACAATAATTCAAATTACTTAAACTAATCACTTTTAGCAAGCCACCTGATGAGAAACGGGAGTAGAATGTTTGGTGGTCCTGACAAAAATAATATCATATAAACAATACCATGAATCAGTTAAAAACCGTGAATAACTTCAAAACTCTAAACGGGAACTGTCATAAATGCTAAACAACACACATTAATTTACTAAACATTACATTTACAACTAAAACTCATAGTTATTTATTAATAATTAAGTTATAAAGAGGAAAAAGTGCGACATAGATTATTCACACAAAGTAATACAAGCTCTCACAGGTCATGGTAGGACTAAATCTTACCCTAATAGGTTCCATATCATGGAAACTGATAGGTGTTCTTGTGATAATTTATCAGCAGCAGCAGCAAGTTAAGTTACTCCCATTTCGGGCGACAAATAGCAGTCCCGAGCTCTCAAAGAACTCTCTTCTGCTTCCTTGTTATTCCTGTTAGAGTATCGGAGTTGATGTCTTCAATCATTATGCTTTATTAGTTCTAAATATCTATTTCACGTTGTATTGCAATTCTGTTAACAGTAGATCTTTAATTAATTGATTTTGAGATGTTTGCTTCCCTGTGTACTCTTGTATGCAGAGATGGTCTATGTATTGGATTAGTCCTTTAGTTGATAATTCTTTTCTAATATGCTTGTTGGTGAGAAACCTAGGAGCACCCGTTATGAATCTCAGAGTCTTGTTCTGCATTGCTGCAAGCTTTTTCAGAGTGTCTTTGTCTAAGTATTGTATCCAGGATGAACATGCGTAAGTTAATATTGGTCTGATTAGGACCTTGTATAGCAGTACTTCTGTTCTAAATGGAAGCCTGGATTTATCATTGATAATATATCACCACAGAATTGGAATCATATACTGTTCAGCTGTCCAATTCTCGACCAATAGCGACAGGGATTCATGGCATTTACAATAACAACTGGCTGTGGTTGTCCTCCAGCAAACAGTACGTCAATGCAAAACAGTGAACTATTTCAAAATTTTAAAAAATTCATATGCCTTCCAGACTTTCCAAAACGCTTACAGTGTGTATTTTAATATTTAATTTAATGTAAAGGAATGTTCAATGCATACTTAATGTAAAAATAAGACTCGATACAATCTGTATTATACTATACGGAGCATTCTAAATAAATGGATTTAAAAAAAACCCATCATTGTTCGCATACTTACATCTTAATACACTATTCGTATACATATACAGTCGTCATCAAATAAGACAAAAGATTTTTCAAAATAAAAACGTATAATTCAAATCATAAAAAAATTGTTAAATAAAAATTAACTGACTACGCAACTAAATATAAATTTTCAACACCATTAAAAAAGTAGTTTTAGAAATTTAAAATAAATATATTTATAATTTGGAAATATTACAGTTGAAAATCTGTTTAAAAACAGTATTCCAAAATAAAACATAAAACCAATTACAACCTTAAAAACTCATTTTTGTATGAAATTTAAGATTTTTTTTGTTAGCTTTTTGTTCTTTCAATTTTTTATAACTTTTTGTGGAAAGTATGATTCTTATGTGACCGTAACCCAATTCAAATATCTAAAAAGATAAATGACTAAGAGATATTTAATTGTGTGCACTTTATGTGAGTGTTCAGAAAGACACGTAATGCTATATATTTGCAAAACACAAATGAAATGTAAAATATATAATCAATTTTTAATTAGAAGTATACTATATTTGTTTACTTTATTGCAAATATGACAATTAAGGTTATATTATTTATAACTGGAATAATAATTATTTCAACCAAAAAGATTGAACAAAACGGAGTTAAATTAATACTGAGGAATAAAATTAATGATTATAGGTCATACTTTCAATACAGATTTCATCCATTACACAAAATGTCATTAAACCACCGTAGTAGGAGGTAATACAGACATAAACCTTGATAATATGGACAGTCCGCTCAAAGAAAAGCATTCGACAACTATAAGATCACATAACTATAAATGTAAAACGACGGATATTTAGTCTATCCAAGAGTGAATCACTGAACAACTCTAAACGGTAATAAAATCATCTATAAATATTGAAGGCTACAGTACGATTCGAATTTCATGATTTATATTTTCAACTAATGAGATTTGCTTCTCTTTAAGAGTGAAACACCTAGTTACTTTATGACCGGATCTCAGTAATCTACTCAATCATTGTGATTGTTTACCAGCTATGCTTTAACTAAGAATTAATCAGTTGTTTCTCAAATATTAACCTACATTACCATTAATGAAATGTGTTATAGTGCTAATCCAGTATAAACATCGATGAAGAAACGTGTTTGTACAATGTAAGGGGTGAAATTTAAAAAATACCAAGTACTGTTCGAAACAAACAATATGCGATGCAATTCTTAATAACAATATTTACAAGAACATCTTTCTTATTTACAATTTAATTTTTCTTTTTAAATTTATTAATGTTACTGGATATAAATTTTAAACAATCAATAAGTATCTGTTCAGTTAAATTAAATTTTGAAGAAGAAGTTTGAAGAATATTTTTGAAGAAGTATTGATTAGATAATTCAAAATATTGACTTTAAACAACTACTTGACAGTAGTTAATTCTTATAGGAATTATTTTTTGAAATTATCCTAATATGTTAAATGAAATGATTGGAAGAACAGAATTGAATAAAAAAAAAAAAGAAGCAAAATAATTTAAAGGTCTGTACAACTTTTTTGCAAAGGGAATAGATGAATACCAGAGAGAAAAAAATATAATCTGCATAAAAATGAGGTGTGTTGGAGGTTTGTGGTGTTGGCAGACTTGGAGGAGAGATAACCGGTTGAGAGAACTGGCAGAGCAGCCTGGCTGACCCCAGTGCGTGGCCACCCTCCGGTGAAGACAGCCTCTCTCAACTTACAGTATGCCTCCGCAACCCACCAACCCTTCTCCTCCCCCCACACCAACCACTTTTTACTTAGCACAGTAATTTTCTTAATCCTATATTACAAATATCTACATTTATCAATTAAGCAATTTATCAATAACGTCAAAAAAAAACACAAATTGTAAAGAGTTGAAATTGTTTAACTATCATAATCTGTGAGTTATTGATTGAAATCCCATTTCTTTGTATGCATAAATTTTGAAGTACAAAAATAACCCGGCTTTAAGAAAATAAAAATTAAACACAGCACAAAACAAAAACTGCTATCGATATGTTGAAAGCATTTTATCATAAGTGGAAGGCGAGAAGGGAAGATGAAAGTCTATATGCATACACTGTCAATCACTTATTCCACACACTAATTCTATTCAAACGAGTGTATATATGCTCTAGCGAAGAGTACTTCATCTAAAAGCTTAACTGTTAACTATTTGTCACTATGATTTAGACCTCTATTTCTATACAGGAAATACTTAAATTCCTGTATACAGATATACAGTATTCCTATACAGATGTACTTAAATATCTGTCATTTAATTAATTTAGAAATATATACACAGATACATATAATACACAGATACATATTTAGTTGGATTTTGATCCCGGCGAAGACCGCTTGTTACGGTTGAAAGATCTTAGTCTATTTCTTCTTTTTCTTATTGTGGTTTGAACATTGATTGTTGTTTCTCCAATTTTCGGAATCCCTTTCTCGTCTCTTCATTAAAGCTGGTACATTCGAAACATGCCGACTAGTAATATTGGTTATAAGCTTTATAGTTTTAATGAAGAAACGAGGAAGGAATTCCGGAAATTGGAGAAATTATGTAGGAAACAGATAGAAGCCAAATATGGGGGGTTACTAAACAATATATATATAATATATATATATATATATATATATATATATATATATATAATTAAAGTTACAACTAGACAACACAAAAAAAACACAAAAAAAAAGAGGACTCGCACTCACGACTTTCGATCATTTCGGCTGTCTTGCCTTCGTCAGGAGAGGCGAAAAATAAAAAGGAGAAGGAACGTAGGAGCGGAGACGTGAATGCGTCCACCGATATATATATATATATAATATTAGTATAAGTGGGCAGCAGGTCTTCTTGGATACAGATTGAATTGAAATGTGCAGCAGCCTCTGCATTGACAACCTTTTTACTGATAGCCTCTATTTTTCGTACAATCGTCCTTTGCTCTAGAGGTAATTTCCATAAGTAGTTGGCCAACGACATGTAGACAAACAAGGTAAACAACTGATAAAACTAAATGACTATATTGAGAACACGATACACTAAAAAATCACAAGCTTTCGACCATGCATTGGTCATCTTCAGGTTTAAAATATGTTAAAACTATGTATAATATCAATAATAAATAATAAATGAATCTCTAACACTAAACAAAACAGGTGTAACAAAAATATAAAGGGAGAGAATAAAGTACATGAAAGTAAGACAATCAAAAAAGGAAGAAGGTTATAGTAGGGTTGTAACAACAATCAGGTCGGACCCTCAATTGTTGCCAACCCTACTAGATTCGAGATCTCTAACAAATTTGTAACTGCTATCAAAAGTGGCGCTGCTTGGTATAACATTGAGTTCATGTTATTTGTAACTTTTGATAGCAGTTACAAATTTGTTAGAGATCTCGAATCTAGTAGGGTTGGCAACAATTGAGGGTCCGACCTGATTGTTGTTACAACCCTACTATAACCTTCTTCCTTTTTTGATTGTCTTACTTTCATGTACTTTATTCTCTCCCTTTATATTTTTGTTACACCTGTTTTGTTTAGTGTTAGAGATTCATTTATTATTTATTATTGATATTATACATAGTTTTAACATATTTTAAACCTGAAGATGACCAATGCATGGTCGAAAGCTTGTGATTTTTTAGTGTATCGTGTTCTCAATATAGTCATTTAGTTTTATCAGTTGTTTACCTTGTTTGTCTACATGTCGTTGGCCAACTACTTATGGAAATTACCTCTAGAGCAAAGGACGATTGTACGAAAAATAGAGGCTATCAGTAAAAAGGTTGTCAATGCAGAGGCTGCTGCACATTTCAATTCAATATATATATATATATATATACATAATAAAATCACAGATGAAAATCCCATAGAAGAAACACACAAACTCACTACAATATTTGGCAACCGTTTTCATCACACGACAAATGGTAATTCTCGTGAGTTTTTATGTTTCTTCCGTCTATTTCCCATCTTCTATTTTATTTACTTCGTTCAATCATTTTCAGTAATCACTGATACTATATACATATACGGTGTATCCTTCTTGTTTAGGCTGACAGTTGTGTTAAAGTGTACATTCTTAAAATTATTCACTTTAAGCCCCCAATATAACAGTTAATTGTTTTTCAATTTCCAAATTTTTTTGCCCTTGAAGAAGGTTTAAAAAACAGAAAACAAAATATCGGTTTTGAAAGTCCGATTTTAACCTGGAAAATTAACAGATTCTTGATAAATATTTTCATTCTATACATAAATATATAAAATAAAATTGCAATAAAATAAAAATAAATTTTTATTTATAAAATAAAATAAAAACTCCCTACGATATTTCGATGCTGTCTACATCAGCAGACTGAAGTGAGCTCGGAAGCCAAGACTTAGCTTGAGTCTTGAGTATTGGTTTCCCTTCCAAGGGACTCACTTCACCCTCTCTATGATGTCGGATGTCTGAACACCCAAGTAAGTTTTTGTGTTTTCTTCTGCCTATTTACTTTTCTCTCTCTGACTTTATTTTATTCAACTTGTTTTCAGTAGTTGACTCCTTTATATAAAACACGTTACAAATAGTATATAATTTTCTTATTCTCATAAACGTTAACATAAAAACTAACAATAATTATAACAGATGAAATTCTAAAAACGAATTCTCTATCATAACATTGATGAAGGAAGAAGCGCTGTATCCAATGCAACACTGTTAAAACCAGTTTGGCCCTCTCTACTAGTCACTGGAAAGCAGCATTCCCTTCTGATCGTTAAAATACAGACCATCCAGTGCAATCCAGTCCAAAATTATTTGAAACATATCCACATTGACTTATTTAAACTAAGTGATCATCTGTGCAGATCACGGAAATTTATTTATTTTGCCAGAATGACATTGATTTTTTGATTCAGTTTAGACACAGAAGAATTGCAACATTGCAGTATTTGCAATTCACAGAATACAACGGGAAACGGTTAATACCTGTATAGTTACAGGCTATACAACCGCTGATGTTTGGAGCCAGTGCAACACTTTGAACTATAAAATTTAATGTTAACCCCAACTAGCCAAAATCATTGCCAACTAAACAGAAATGTTTAGTACTGTAGAATAGAAACAGGTTAAGTGGGTTAGACCTTATATTAGCTTACTGAGAGTTATAACTTTTATTATCGGAGATACGAGTTTTCACAATATAAATTAAAGACCTGTGCCGGAATACAAAAGTTTATTATTTAAATAAATAGCATAAAACCTGTAAAATGATTATGTAGAGCTCTTTTGTATTTATAAATTGCGTATCAAAAAACTTCAGTCTCGTCATAACTTCATGTGGGAATCACTCGATGAAGAAGTATTCATTTGTCCTAGACAGTGTCATTCCTACCAACAATAACAGTCTACATATATTTCAATAATAATGTATTTATATGAGGAATGAGATGAAACTTAGTGCCCAGCATACAGTGGCTCAAACATCAGAGGTTGCAAGCTGAATATGACAATGCCCCTAGAGCAGGCATGGGCAAGCTTTTATGAACTGGGGGCCGCATTATATAATTTCCAAAAGACCGCGGGCCGCATGGTAATTTCTGAGGTATGTCGATAGATACAGCTTATATGTATTATGTATTTCTATCCTGTGCGCTATATTAATGTGTCAATGATTCTTTACTTTTTATTGTTCTTATAATGACAATTATTTTTCATCTCATTATTTAACCGTGGTTAAACAATTATAACAACACAATATCAAAAATATTAATCCATCATATTAAATAAAATTAAAACATTTATTGCTATAGCGCTCTCTCTCCCTCTCTCTCTCTAATGTTGTAATTTCCTTCCAAAAGTCTGTGTGAGTTTTTGTTAATAAGCAAAAAGCAAAAGAATTTTTAATATTTAGATACAATTCCAGATAATCTCCGAGGGCCGCACAAAAACACGTACTGGGCCGCAGGTTGCCCATGCCTGCCCTAGAGTTTGCACATACGAAATGGAAAGTACTACATCATTTCCAGATTCGTTGATGGAAGTCAATCCTGGGCATAACACCAGGAAACTACAAATAAATTAATTAGGTTGATTTATGATTACAAATCATCATCAGAACTCTACAAATAAATTTCATTGATCCTCCTTTAAAATAGTTTGCAGTGTGGAAAACAAGAGTTTGTGCAAAAGTGTCCAGCATGCCATTGTACCTGTCTTCCTAAATACTCCTGTTTCTTTTCTAGAAATATGGAAATATCAAGATGATTTGATGTGGGAATTATTGATGACTACACCGTCGTCTTACAAAGAATGAAGACAAAGACGTACCAACCCATTCAAATGCACTTTCCAAGTCCTTACTCCGAGAGTCAACCTTGCATTAACCCCGTTAAACCAGATGTGGCAAGGACTATTTTATTACTCTTGATCTATAAAGGCACACGACCGCAACAATGACTCTTTCTCAAGACTGATTAATGCACAACAATACTAAGAGAATTGTGTTTCATTCATATAAAACAGAATCAGGAATTAATTTTTATTAATACAGGGATGATTTCTTAGTTTTACAATAGTATTAGCACACTGCAAATTTATAACTAACTTTCTTAAGTATACAAATTGAATGAATTGTGTTTAATTTTATTTTGTGGTTTTACTAATATAATTCAGAAACCAAAAACCAATGGTAATTTTGTGATACTGTTTTTTGGAAATCCTTTGTAAACGAAGCGTTCTGTTAAATATGATGAAACAAGTATTGTATAAAGGGAGAGGAGGCTAATGAATAATTTGAATAATGGCGCAATAAAGGAGGTGACAGACGTTTCATTTCCTTGGTGAAGGTCGGCCGATGTCCAGTCGGAGACGTGACATCGAGACAGCGTTTCTCAACCGCATTCCGGCGCTGCATTCCACAACTCACCGTCACGCCACCTCCACTCAACTCCCACATACTCTACCCCATTCCAATTAATAACAAATTACTTCTTTTTTCTTACTATAAAATAAAAAAAAAGCCTTGTCTTATGTATAGACCAGTAACAGATTCACTAAATTGTTCACTCTTAAAGCCATATCTTCTGTTTTTTTTTTTGGTTAATTCTAAGAGTCATTCAACAGTGGTCTCGTTCTAGAAAAGATTGCAATGCACAACTCCTAATGCACTTGCTGCTTCCTGGCTGGTATTATGTTTTGTAGAAAGTAAAAAAAAAGTTTAAATATACATCTCAACCATGAGATAAATAATCCAAAATGCTTAAAACTTCAACATTTCAAATTATAATTTTATCTACATTTCCTAAATCTTAGTAATCCTTTTAATATTTTTAATAGATAAAATAAATACCAAAAATTCCATATGGGACTTGCTAGTGTCTAGTCGTTACTTAATTGTATTGCTAAATAAACTAAACATTTCAACACTATAATACAATATTATTAAATAAACAATAATTGGAATCACATCAGTGAAGCATGTCAGAAATCGAGGTATTTGGTTAGAATTGGAATCCGAAAGAAAATAGTTATGTCAGGTACGACTTAACTGATATTCTGAGTATCAAGAGGAAGCAAGCGCGTACCATGGGCTGGTATCAGAGTTAAGAGAAAGCTTTTCTGGACCGTTATCATTTTCAAAAACCAAACATTCAGAAACAAACTTTTGTATTTTAAATAAAAATATGTTTTGGTTTATAAACATATCAATAAGGAAATTAAAAAAAAAACACAAATCAGTAAGAAAATAAGGTCAATTAGACACCGAACCTGAAAGAAGGCAATCAGCTAGTCTGCTAGGGCTCTGAGTGATGACTGAGGGACCGTGACACGTCATTTGTCTTTGAATGGTTAACTTATATTACAGAACAAGTGTATGGTTTACTGATAATTAGTCGGCTGTTTTAGTAATGGGCAAGTAAGTGTTACTAGTATCGGACATCGTACAGACCGGGGACAGACTGCTCCACGGACGACGTGATTTTTCATCTCTCACCTCAAAAACCTATGATCACTGCCAAAACTCAACTGCTTATCTTCAATTCTAAATTCAAACACACTGACTGTTAAACAGCACCTGTCCTTCAGTTCTATTTTAAACTTCGCAAACATTTATTTACTAGAAGCTGATATTGGAACAGTAACAAGAAGAACATCTTATCACTTCAGCATCTCTGAGAACATTGCGATCTATGTCATAGTGTGCAGAATAATATAGTTGCACAGCTACAGATTTCAGGATGAGGTGCTAATGTTCTTATGACGTGTTGTCCACTATTACTCAGTGATGACTACTCCTTTATTCACAGTAACAAATCGCTTATGCGACTCAGGGGTCATACATCGCCCACCTCGTCTGCACACCCACGTCACTGAAAGAACCAACACCACGAGAAGTCTTTCTCCACAGAGTGCTTCTCCCACGCCTTTATAAAATATAAATGTTATTTTATTGATACATCCCCAACAACAATTCTACTGTTATCATGCAAATGGGTGTAATAAATAAATAAAAAAGGTAGACACTAAATACGTAAACGATTTGTGAATATCCCACAAGATTATAACACAACCATACTCGTAGTGTGAAAACCCACCAGTACAAAAAAGAGACTATCGTGATCTAATGATAGAAAGATTCACAACAAGTACCATCAAATCTTGCTATTAGTGCAGCACCTAACACTCAATACTTGACGATCATAGCAGCTGTAGGCGTACTGTAATTATTGTTTCTTCGACAACTGTACAGTGACTATTCAGTTATTGCTTATCAATCCAGCCTACCATTAACGAATAACGAAATTTATTGCTGATAAAGCCTCCTAATCAAGGTTGAAACACTTTAGACAAAACAGTGTATAGATGATTTATATTAAGGCAGATGAAATAATGCCCTCCAGCAGAATGCAAATGAAAAGAAAGCAATTAGAAGACGTACCGGAAACAGAGTACACAACGAGTACTTAGAAGCAGTGAGGAAATCACTATTTATGCTCATGGACACACAATGGACTAACGAAACCGCACTTCCACCATTAAACATTGCATTATCAGTACTCATAAAAATATATTTCTATTTTTTATAGAGAGTAAAACCGTCAGTTTACGAGCATCCGAGGAGGAGGCAATATCTCGGTTTTTGAATGCGCGTTATAAACCAGGTCTAAACTTAAAGAGATAAGGCTGTTTTAAATGATTAGAAATTTTTTATATTTTTTTTCTTTTTCATTTTTTCTATTTTTTATTTCTTTATCTTAGTTTCTAATTTTATTATTATTTCAATGTAAATATTTGTTATTATTTTATATTAATATATTTATTATTGTTATTGTTTATACATATGATTTATTTTGGCGTTTATTTCCTTTTATTTTATATTATTATTCATACAACTTTAGTTTTAACTTATACTTCATTCATTAATTCATTAATAATCATCTTCATTATTATTATTCAGTAAGTTTTTAATATTTATATTTCCTTATTTTCTTCAGTTTCGCTTATTATTTCTCAGCTCTTCACTTATCTCTAGTTTATTTTTCTTACTTGACTTGACCGGCCACGCTTGTGACAACACTGTTGTTGGTCTCCAACCGTCTCTACGCAAGTACGCTTGGTGTCTCTATCTCTACTCTCCTGATAACAGTTCAACTGAAAATTACGGTCTGTAAGTGTGTTCGTCCCTTTACGTAAGTGTGAAACGTTTGTTGTCCTTTATGGATCGTTTTCCTCTTGATAATACATTTCTATTTTTTTATAGGAGTTTAAAATGGTCATATATTTCTATTATTTGAAATAAATGAAATCAACACATTCTGAGTAACCCTAGAAACAGAAGCAATATTAATTGATAAATATGTTAGTTTTTAACCTCTTTTAACTGTAAATGATAAAAGCAAAACAAATAATAGAAATGAATCTGTGAAACTGCTATCCATAATATAATAAGACCTCTAATTCATGTGAAGTTTTCTGGAGAAGGAAATGACTATAATGAAATAAAAAAAGTTTTAAGCAGATAGTTTAAACTTTATGGTTATAATCGGATATTTATTTGAATAAAGTTAAACTAATATCATGGAACCAATCAGGAGAGACCACCAAACTAGTCATTTCTTATCTTAGCTTAAACGTAACATATTTTGTAAACTAAAAATTCACCCTCAAACTTTAAGATTCAAAATTAAACTGCATTTCTGGCCAAAGAGTTTTAGACACAACAAACAGAACTACAGGCCAAACACTGGTTTTATGAGATTAACGGTAAAATGTTCAAAAATTTTGAAAGATATTTCTAAAATGAGAGCTTACAGCTTTGTAAAGAATATGTAAAAGTCTTTGAAAAAATAACGTAGAAGTATATTTAAAATTTATTGCTTGGTGATTAATTTTAAATGTTTTTACCATAAATAGAAAAAGTAATTATTTCTTATATTCTAGAAAACATTGCACAAGTGATTTAAAAATACACATTAAAATCAAGTTTCAAACATAGTTAGATTTTGCTTACGCCATATATTACACAATTTAGAAACATTTCCTTATTCAAGAATAATGAGTCCATATGAATTGCACTAATGAGCAGAGAGCATTGCTTGATCCAACATTTGATATATTTCCATGAAATATATTAATGAAATTTGAGAGTTATACCAGTAAGTTATACCAGTAGTTATACCAGTGACCGGTCAGCGACCAACATTGACCCAGCCTAGTGATTTGTAAACTCTTGTCGTCATCAGATTGTTATTATTTAAATAAATATTTAATAATAATTAAGCACAGTTACTGTATCTTCAAAACAATAATTAAAACTTACAAATATCTAAAATATTACACATATTTATAGATAATGAAAGTGTAAGCCATAAGGAAAAAGTAAGAAACACAGAAAATATGCTCAGAGGCCTTGTGTTTATTTTGATTATTTAGTATTTATAGATAAGTGTGTATAACTCATGTAAAAGTTGCCCCTTACTATCGGGCAAACGATGACTATTTTTTATCAGGAGGATAAGAACCAGATTCCCAGGCTATGCTATATAAGGCAGCTACATTTAGGAAGGGCTTCCTTGGTAATGCGGTATCGTAATAATAATCTAGCATGGTCATGCACTGACTATTTTTCATTTAACGCAGGCACACACGATTATAGTTTATTTCTTGGTCATACAATTCAATGAACATATACTGGAATATCCCATTATATGAGGTATGAAATAAGCGTCTCCTGCAAATCCCATAACAACCCTATTATAATGTTTTTTTTTTATTGTTAAAACCGATCCTCTAGCAGGTAATAATGTCAACCGTTTACTGGTTTTTTGTTTGATCGGTGATTCTACAGATTCTACATTGGGAGTCCTAAATTTTGCCAAATTCAAGTCCATTACGAGTAGAGATCTTTAACGAGTACCTGACATCGTATAGACTCGAAACCGACGGCTTAACATCATCTCCGTGGGCCAACGTACTGAGATTTATTCAACTACAGCGTGAATAAATCGAGGGCCAGATGGTGATCGAACCCCGGATCGTACTAGCCCAGAGGTGAGTACGTTAACCACTGAGCTAACGTGGCCTTCCTTACTATAATGTTAGTTAAAAATAAAACTGGTATCTCATGTTTATAATCTTGTGTTTATAGTTATTATAGTGTTACTGCTTATGATAATCAGATACACGAATGTGAAACTCACCACTACATAAACATAGTCTCCCAATTATAACTTTTAATTCATATACATGCATGTTCAACGTTTATTTGATGGCGACTTATTGAATGTTAATATGAAATGCAGCTAGGTATAGGAAGTGTGTTTTAGTTACTGACTGCGACATGACCATGACTGTATGTATCTTCAGATGTGCAAGGCCTATCAATCCGGGTGGTATAATGACAATCCCGCACCAGATAATAACAGATTTCCAATCACTGTTACATTTAGCGATATAAGTTTCCATTGTTAACGATTTCTGTTTAATAACTGCCTTGTGCTTCCAACAAAGGCTTGTTTATGGATGCTACATTACTTCACAAAGGCATGCCACTTAGTCATTGATAGCATTCTTTGACTTTAGTCACTGATTCCACTTAATAACAATATTTTGTTGTAAATCTACTTTTGACTGATAGAAATGAATTTCAAAGATGTTTTATTTTTATCTCTTTGTTTTAACACACAAATCGCTAAAATGACTACAAGCAAACCTTACTTATTCAGCTCTTCAGTTTTTCATCGGAGACCAGTCCAGTTTAGTGTCTTCTTTTAAATTTTTTTTTTTTGGTCATGCATACATTAGAACAAGGCTTCTCAATCATTTTTACTATAAGGCACATTCATGAATTCAGAAAAATACTTGGGTGAACCCTTGATTTCAATATGGGAAAAAATAGCAATGTGTGAAATTGTTATTATTAAGTAGTGTCAAATTAGGACCAATTCATTACTCTTGAGAAGAGTATATTGTTGCCGCAAAGCATAGTTAATAGACATTCTTAACTTGAAACGTTTAAAAAAACAAGTATAAAATCATTTTAATATGATTTACAAAAAGTTAATTTAGATTTGCAAAAAGTATGTAATTATTAGTATAGTCTATAATGGATATTAATAATTTCATTTCATGAATAGCTATGCGAAAGTGGTACATATCTTTTATCTTTTAAAGAAATCAAACAAAGGTCTGTGAAGGGAGCTGAAGGACTAAGAATGTAGTACCACTTATTCTTTTCTTATATGAAAAGCCCTTTTATCTCTTAAAACCCAAGATGAATTGAAGAGAATGACTTGCTTCCTCTTATCGGAAAGTGAAAGTATCTAAGTGATATTACGTTACTTAACTTATGGACAAACATAATGTTGACTGTAAGTGAATGCTTGCCAAATCCGTTTAGTCCTCGCATTTACTCCACATATTATTCAGCCTAGATAACTTGATATTCATACCAGCAGTAGTTTCTCTATTGGGTAAGACAACTTAGACCCTATAAGGCAAACTACTTTCAGGGTGATCTATTGTGCCGTCACTTCTAACCTGTCTCCTAGACCCTTATAAGGCTGTAACTGTCTCCCCATATTAACAACATTGGACTTGTGATGAAACATCACTTAAAATAATCCAATAGATATATTACAATATAATAGCTCCTACAGGTAATATAATCTAATTTTATATCCCAACACAGTATTATACAAGTCAGGAAATCTACTTCAACATGTTCATAAACATAAACAGAATTTTACTACCCTTAATAAAAGTCATCGCTAAAACTCAGATTTTAAATAAAAATGTTTCCATTTAATCATCATAAATTTGTTTCTTTATACTAATTGAATAACCATAGGATTTGAAATAAAAATGAAAAACACTCGTTAAATATGCTCCTGAAACTTTTTACCTAAATTCAAATTTACAACCCCATTTAATGCTTTTAAAAGAAAATACATATTAAAAGCAGTATAAATAGATGTACTCCATTCAATGGAATTTGTGGTATAAATTCTGAAGAATTTAATCTCTTCAGTTTAAAATCACTCAGATGAATTTACAGTCCTTGTTGACTTTTTAAAAAAACTTACAAGCACTTCTCTCTCAAGATAAAATAACTGCCGAAGTAAATATTCCTTCTCCAGGGAGTCTAGTTGTATTTTACTGTCATTCCTAACATTTCAGATTTTATTACACGAATCTATAACATCACTCTGACTTAAATTAACCAAATCAATTTAAAACAACTGTGGAGAATTGTCATTATTTGGTTATATCATGCTATATCACTGACTGGTTCACTCAGGTTTTTGTTGTTGAATATTATGAGTCAATTCTGTGCACAACTGTTATGCAATTATATACCCAATGATTGAAACTACGAAATCAAAGAATGTGGGCAAGCCTCTGAAAGAGTTTAGCATTGTTTGCATATAAAGATATGATTAGTCATACAGTCAGAGCACAAGACAACTGGAGGTTATTAGCTGAATGGGCTTCCTCATATGTGAAGGACATGGTCATGCAGAATATGCGGCAATTCGTTTGCATGACAAGTAATTATTGCATTTGACCACCAATGGCACTTATACTCATCAAGCTCAAAGTGATAAATACCCGCACTGAAAGAAAAAAAAAATGAACTGAATGTTCGTTATTCATTTCTAAACTCCAAGGCAGGATAACTACAACAACAATGAGATGTGTTCTAATGGCAGTTAATGGAAAAATTTCATTCCGCAAAATAAAAGTATTCCGGCCTTTTTTGATTAAAACTGAAATTCAATTAACTTCATGAATAACATTGTGTCAACCAGTCCTGATATTGGTAACCTATTAATATTACGTTAAATATTATAACTGTTAAAAAAAGCACAGTAAACTTCCTGAAGAACGTATTTTTTTCTATTCACACAAACTAATGCCTAAGAAGTGGAAAAAATAAATTCTGTTAGCTGTTGGTAACCCTTGATTAGAAGCTGCTGCTTTGACCAAAAATGACTACTTCTGCTGGTTTTTCATCAAGATAAACTTGTTCCTGCACAATTTTATCTGCCTTTTTATAGTCCTAGTGTATTTCGTATAAGACAATAATTTCAGTCGTTACTCTAGGATTCATATATTTATTAGCTTCTCAATGCACTGCAAAACATGCCGTCACGCCATCATGTTAATTGTAACTACAAAACTCATGGAATTTAACATCAATTTCAGTTAAAGTTCCAACTTCTAAAAAAGAACCCAAACGGCAGATTTTCATTCCTTTCATGAGTGTAGGCGTTTGAAAACATAATTATTCAGCTAATGTATATGTAAAATTAGGCAATCTGCTAGGTAAGAAACAGGTTCATCTGACCAGTATAGGTACATCATTCTCCTTTTACAAATTGATCGTCAAACTTTTTCACATTCACATGATTAAACACTTTCAGAATTAAAAGATTTATCTTTTAAAAAGTATAATCGGCTAAAAGACTTTTTCATCGCAAATCTAAATTCTGAGAGGTCTGAAGATGACGGACGCATTGAGCTGAACTGGGTGTGGAGTGGTTTAATACCCACTGTATGTGATTTACACACTGGAGCCAATGATAAACCACTTAAGGATTAATGCTAAGAGCGTTCAGGCTAATCCCACTAATGCTTCATTGAGCATTTGACTTCTCAACAGAGTTTGATCCTAAGAATGTCTTTCCAATTAAAACAACTCCCTCTCTGTTCAAAATTTACAAACCTTATTTCACATTGCAGAAAAATTATTTAAAGACAATCATCAATACAAATATATATATATATATATATATAAAGATTTCACATGAAAACGTGAAATCACAATCAATGATCACACAACCCAACTGTAGGGTTTTTGACTCTGACGATGACCGCTTATTACGGTTGAAAGATATTAGTCTTGTTTTCCCATTTCATATCGTGGTTTGATCATTATATATATATATATATATATATATATATATATATATATATATATGATTTGTTACGATGTTGACCAATAGGAGAATAGTTTGTAGGTTCAAGAGTGGGCCCAGGTCTTCTTCAATTTCCTTCCGCAGGAATCACAATTCCCATGCAAATGGTAACCAAGGTGATCCTTTTGGTGATAGGCTAAACCACAATATCTGGTAGAGATATAGGGACAGCATCACCTAGGAAGTGAAGTAACCTGGACATTGGGTCCTTGCTCGTACCATATTGTCTTCGGTTAGTACTATTTCAAGTCAGAGTCAGAATTCGTAAATTCTTCAAGATTAACTTCAAGGATTGGATGTGAGGATTGGAAGGGTTATGTACCTGTTGGGGGCTCTTGTAGTGAGTAAGGACTTTTGGAGGCACGAAACCCCTTTATAGGGTTGGGGGGTTAACAATTTGGATATAAGTTTGGTTGGAAGTGTATAACAGGGATGAATTGGATATTACATTAATTAAGCTATTAGGAATTCAGCTGTCTATATAAATATATTTCATCCATAACAATATTCTATAATAAATACGTGAAATAAAAATCTACGTCTAAACCACAGTGAGAAATCAGAAAAAAAGACTAAGATCTATCAATCGTAACAAATGGTATTCGCCAGAGCCAAACTGATACTGAAACAAGTGTGTAGAAACACCTGGTGTGATGATGGCAAAAACCTCTATATCACTTGTTTCAGCATCAATTTGACCCTGATGAAGACCCCTTGTTACGGTTGAAATATATTATCCTTTTTTCTGATTTCTTACTGTGATTTAAACATAGATAAGTATATTTATAATTACCTTCGACTTTAATAACTTTAATATTTATCATAAGTATATGCATGACAGTTTCAATTGCAAGTTATGTTATAAAATGATTCCCACTGATAAAATTTTAAAAACACCATCCTAGCTCAAAGAGAATGTAAATTCTAAGAGTAACAGAATAGAATAGTTTGATTAGCACAAAGTTTCATAAATAACATGTAAACTTAATATTTACACATATACTGAAAGAAATCTGTGACATATCTGTGGGCATCTGTGGAACAAATCATGTTCAGGCCTCGACTACTTGCAGACAAATAACAATGAACATGAAAGCCCTAAGTCACAGACTTATGTGGAATATAATTAAGCGTAAGCATGGTTAAAACTAAGCAAGTAAATCCATAACAAAAACTTATATTATTTTAAATTAAAAACATGTTATGTTCAGAAGTAATTACATAACAGCAAAATAATTACAAGAAATTTATTTGAAAAGTTAATAACGAAATACTTTTAAGTAAAAACATTGACGAAGAAATCCTATCATTGGATTAGATTGATTGGTATAATAATTACAAGGAGGCTGCTGCACGTGCATTTTCGCTGATCTTGCGTAAGCAAGTTTCGAATAGATCTCGCTCGACTTTCCCACAACCAACTTCAACTACACTTCTGCGGCAATGGTTCCCACACTTTGTGCAATAACTCTTTGGTATTGGTTTATGACTATTCTACCCGACAAATTCTGTTTTTAAATTTTCTATTTAAGCCATATTTCATTTTTTTTTATAATTACAGTCAAAATGTATATTAACTGTAATGCATATTATAAAATTGTTAAAATTAATACTGAACTAAAATATTTATAATTTTAAAGTTGCAAGAACTAATATGATGTAAGTCACATGAGTCTAGACCAGTGTTTCCCAAACTTTTTCGAGCGACCGCCCCTTTGGGTCCGTAAACCTATACTCAACACTCCTCAATAATCAGAATCTTAGACTAAATAACAAAATGAGTAACATTTTAATAATTAAATTAATATAATGACTAATCAAATATATATTTATAATCCAATATATGTATTGTTTCATAGCATATTTATGCAAAAGAATTAATACACAATAATAGAAACTTAGATGAAAATATACTTTTAACATAAAAATAAAAGATCAAAACAAATAATTTAAAGAAACCTTTTCCTAGAAGTTTACATGTGTTTTCACTTAAATTTAGAAATTATATTTCATGAACATTTTCAATTTATGGAAATAGAATCCCCAACTCCTTTTTGCATTAGCACCCCCGATATCAAAGCACCGCACACTTTGGGAAACACTGGTCTAAACCATGCATGGTTTACTTTACATGCAGACGTTTCTTCACTTGTGGACACGATGATGTTTCCCAAGACTGGCTGCGGACCAGGAGCCTAGTTACAGATTTACAACATATGTGTGACTGTGCAGTTATAATTAAACCAAAATAAGTTTCTTGAGGATTAGGACCAAAGATTAACTACTCCTGACTACAAGCCGACGTTTCACCAAAGATTGTTTGGCATTTTCAAAGCTAAAAAAAATTATTAAACCAAAAAATTAAAGCCTTGAGAATGCGAAACAGTCTTTAGCAAAACGCTAGCATATAATCCGGAATAGTTAATCTTTGGACCTAATCTTCAAGAAACCTATACTAAATAGTAAGAATAAGTGGTCGAGAACCCATATCAATATATATTCACTTAATGAACAAGAAGGCGATCCAAACTGGACATAATATGGGTTCAAAATCGAAGAAGAAAAAAATTCAATCCATCTTCAAGAGAAAAAAGAAAGGAAGACCAAGCACGTTGTTGACGCAAGACAACTACCAGGCAAGTATATCACTCCTTTATAATTTAATATAGTTTATTAAAAGTATTATAACATAGAAGAAACATTGTAATTGCAACATTTTAATGTGAAATTTGGGCTTCATGTTTATTTACCAGTGTCCCTGGTATGTAAACACACATTTTATCCACAGCTCTAAAGCACCCTCACAAATTTGCCATCCGAATAATTTTTCAAATATTTTGCAATTTTTTCATTAACGATATAATTAGCACGGATATTGTCGGTAATATATCAAGTTTTTGGCGAAAATTGTCTGCTGTTCTTTCAAATCTCTTCAAAAGTTTTATGATTTTTTGTTTTCTAGGTTTACTTTGAAAATTTCCATAAAGAGATGAGTGTTTAGAAATCAAGTGTCTTGGTACATTATATTCTTCTATAACAGCAAATGACTCGAAACTCAACACAAACATTGGTTTTTCTTTGATTTCTGTGAAAAAATAGTCAATGGTCCACTTTCTTGAAATACTCCAGATGAATTATTAACTTCCCTCTTTTCCAATGATGACATTCTGGGTTGGAAGCGTTCAATAAATTGTAAACTACTAGAAGAGCCAAAGAGAATACTTAGGTTTCTAGAGAGAATGGTATCTTCAGAAAACTGAATAGATAAACTCAAGAAAGCAAACCATTCAACACAAAGAACTCAAAGGAACGGTTTTCATAATGTCCTCAAATCATCCTTAAAAGGTTATACCTTAGGAATGCAATAATATAACGAGTGACCATACTGTCAAAGGTCACTGCACTAGAACAGTCCAAGTAGTAGACGACTTTTATGATACCCGTAATGACCTAAAGTTCTTCAAAGGTTGTAGGTTGTTCATACTTCGTTTATTAACTTCTCGATGGGCGGCTGAACTCTTAAGAGTATTAGGTTAGTCCTAAAACTGCATGACTTTGGTAAGGTTTAACCTATCTGATCATGTATATTTGCATGCTCATATCTCACACCTCTGTAAGACGGTAAAGAAAAGATAAATTTGTTTAAAGTATGTTAGTTAAATTAGAACAAAGACAGATAGTGATAAAAGGTAGCGGAATCATGACTGATCATTCATTGTATCTGGCTGATAAGTAGGGATTCCAGCGCAGTATATTGTACAAAGACTAACAAGCGCAGCCATACTGCGGACGTGTAAACAAACAGTCGACTGCCGTTCATAAACACAGTAGTCTTGATAACATGGTCAACTAAAATACCTCGAAAAAAAAGACATAATTAAAATAAAAACAAGAAAATCACTGAAAACAGTCATTACTATATTTCGACACCCCTCATCATCAGGAGAACAAAAGTAATCTTTTTAACTTGCTATCAAACTATGGATTACTTTCAGCAAACATTTTTCACCTGATGATGGCGGATGTTTAGATATCGAGGTAATTAATGCTTTCTGAGTTCCTTTATTTTTATGTTTTCTAGTACATAGGTTGGTAACTTTAACATTTTAATTTTACACGAAATACATGATGCAATTAGCCAATATTTGAAGAGATAATAAAAACAAAAGTCTCTGCAACTAGTTGAGTCTTTTCTGAACGAATTGCACCAATTACCTATTCCAGATTAAGTATTTTGTATATTTATGAATCAAGGAAAAGATGAAAACGTTCTGAAGCCTTTCAACAGATGCCTTTATTAATAGAATAAAAAAAAATTAAAAACCCAATAAACTAGCACATTGTATTGTACAGAAGCAATTCTTGAATTAAAGATCTGGTAATGACTCCATTAATTGCTGGTAAGAAAATAGTGTTTGGTAAGAAACAAATGTCAAAACTTTTTACTTAAAAAGTTTCACTTTTAATTTAAAAAAAAAATTATTTTTGTTCGTGATAGTCGAAAGTTGTCACACTGTGTTTTCAATTGTCTTTGTACAATTGAATTGTTGAATTAACGGGATCAATAAGAAGGTAAATAGGCAGCAAGCAAAACTGGGATCCAATACCCAATCAGTTATGAAAACTCTCTCCCTTTCTCCATTATAGGAGTGAGCTCCTTCGGTCAATTCTCAGCCAAAAACTAATTAAGGAAATAGGCTTAATAAAAGCTAGCCTTGTACTGATTAAAGCAATTAGTCTTTATGGGCAATACAGACTAGGTAATACTAATAGGCTCAACGTCCCTGTGTCATTTGTAACCATTAAAATCCAATTACTTTTTCCCTACACATCTAAATCCTCCCACAGATTAGCAGTGTATTACTTTTATTTAGGTAAAAAAACAGCAGGCTAGACTTTAGTTGAATGGACTATTGTTCTCATGGAAAAATATTCTACCTAATTTAGAATAATATTAAAGTTTATATTAAGGAAGTCGTTAAAATTTAAAAAAAAAAAATCAAAACGAGAATCTTCACATCTTTAATCAACAACAAATATATTAAAGTTGTATAGTAGACGATTAGGGTTCAGAAACGAGCGCTAACTACATGGGAATACTCTTCTAATCAAAAAACATCTCTCATTTAGCGTTAATGCAATCTTGTATTATCTACCATTATTACTTCATAATTTATTAAACCGGTGTTACTGAACTGTTCGCTACACAATAGACATGTTATGTTAACCATGTCTTAAAGAAGTCAACAACTCTTTTATTTGCCTGCCAATGAGGCCTCATTCTTGCCACGAATTGCTTTCGTATCCAGAAAGATGTGATTCGAAGTGATCATTTTTGGCAGAATAATAATAAATCATTAGATGTGCAATCCGTAATTGTGTGGTATTTACTCATTCTGAGGTAAAATGGATAAACCAACAAAAGTTTCCACACAAATGAAGTTTCATTCAACGCGTTTCGAACACTTTGTGTTCATCATCAGGAAGACACCAAGGACATGGTACTGACGGGTTGGTCCAGTGAACACAACCAGACACACAACAAGAGTTGTGTTCACTGGACCAACCCGTCAGTACCACATCCTTGGCGTCTTCCTGATGATGAACACAAAGTGTTCGAAACGCGTTGAATAAAACTTCATTTGTATGGAGACTTTTGTTGGTTTATCAATTTTACCTCAGAATGAGAATAATTATAGTTTCAGGGCAATATCTAACTATAAAAAAGGATACTGCAACCTAGTTGATGTCAAAATAGAAACTATATTATCACAATATAGTGTTGCATATGATAAATCTTTCATGAATTTTGTATCACAGGTAAAGTATAAGGCTAAACAAAAAAATTCTTCCTGTGACCACTGCCTTTCCTGTGCTGTCACATTGGTTTATCTTTAATTTAATAAAAAATAAATTGTAGGAACGCTAACAAAATTAACAATAACTATGCAGTTGTTTTTAAAAAATATGTTTTTTATAAAAAATATTTAACAAGTAAATATATTGGTATAAATACTACGCTGATAAGTACTGATCGGATATTACATGTAAGACCTGGATTTCTCAGTATATCATATATCAGTATATTTCTCTTTCTTAGTATATTATTTCTAACACTAAAAGAAAGTTTATTTAGACTACCGAATGCATCACAGTTTAAACAAAGGAAAAACTTTAAAAAAATTACATAATGAAAAAAAAATGCCAAGTATAACTGTATATATAGAATAAACAATAAAGCATTGTAAAGTACAGAAAATATTTTGGATAACATTGGTTAAAAAAAATCATTTTAGAAAATATTTTTCATTAAGTAAAATCACTTAAATTATAATTTTTTTTTCTTTAGAATAAAAATTTACTTGCAGTGGATAATAAGCGGATAAATATATTCCTTTATATTAAAAGGGTAAATATAAACTGCAATCGTTTTGGTATAAGATACGACTTCAATGAATTAAATTAAAATTATTGAACATTCCTGCTTTAACCTGTACAAGATCATTCTTTTCACCTTCGGGGAAAATTATGATTTTTGAGGAATCGGAGCTCTTAATAATATTCAATTGATAAATATTATTATATTATTTTAATATTTAATACTATTTAGAGTTTTATATAAACTAAATCACAATTATTGATGTTATCTCAAACAAAATGTCCAAATGACTTATTCAAATTTCAACTTCTTTGGAAGTTATTTTATTGAGGCCAGGAGGCCTCCATGCATGCCTCCTGTATGAGCTTGTTTTACTCCAACAGTAACACTGTTTGACAAATCTTAATGACGCCTGACACACATCTAGTCTGCACAAATATTCAGATTCTTTTTTAGTGAAACTGCTAAATGTTATTAGGGTGTTCAAAAAGAAGGCCTTATTAATTGTATATTACGATTTGTCTTTAATATGAAGGTTGCTTGTTAAACATTTTCTAAATTCGGAATATTGGAAGAAGAAATATCGGACCTCATAAAACGACAATAGTACATTCCACATATAGAAACATGTGCTGCAACAATGAATATATATTAGCTCTAATTGGAAAGATTAGGCTAATTCTTACCCAGTTAAAATAAAGTAATGAAATTGATTGTCAATGTGCTTGATAATACCAATTATTACAGTGAAGTAGAATATAGACCTGTCCAGACTTCTTTTAGACTTACTATCAATCAAATAATCTATGGCTAGAGTATTTATCGGTGTTCACAGCCATCAGATTTCTCGCTTGGTTTCCTCCAGTGAGAATGAAGCTACTCTGTGGAATCTCTCCCAAGGTTGAGTATGTGAAAAGCGAAACCAAACAGTGAAACCCATTACTTCATTCTATGTGAATTTCTTTCTGTTCGATTAGTTTTGTAATAATAAGAAAAATAAATGTACAATTCACAACTAAATAACTGTTTTCAGATTTACGAGATAAATTCGGGCAAAAAAAATGTCCATTACACAATTAAAGGGACTCGAAGTAAGTCCAGTTAACTTTTATATATCTTTAAAATAATATAAATTCTATAGTAGTTTACAAATTGTTTTTTTTCTGTAACATCATATTTGCTTTAAAAAATACTTTAAAATAAAGATTAAATTTTAGAAGAATTCGAATGAATGATTACATTATAAATGATTACATGGAGATTTGTATTCAGTCAGTATAAGTGTAGTTAACACATCCACCAAAGTAATATATTTATTTCACGATGGCTCATAGAGATCTAATTCCACAATAAATCCTTCTGAGGAGTAAAAGAGTAACAAGTGAGGAGTCTATAAAAAACTTGGAAATCTAACAGAGAATCGTTGTTAAAAAACGAATGAAGATCTACAAAATAACAAATTTCGAGAAATATCAGAAGAACAGCTTTTTGAGAAAGGACACTGGCACCTTTTAAGAACCACGAAACACTATTCACTCTGATTTTTTTTTTCGTTTTTATTGCAAATCTTCGTATATGTATTGTGAGTAGGCCTTATATCAAATATATCTGATTAAATAAAACGCCATATTTGGTATTAAGAATTTTCATGGTTACTTTTTCAAACTTTCTAGTTTTTTTACTGGTAAAGTTTATTTGCAAATTTAAGTTCAGTGAGTGAAAAGACAAAAATTTTCTACTTTAGCAGCTCAGAGATAATAATAAAAGAATCAAACATGGAAGTACTTATTTATGCTGTATAATGAATAGAGGATACATGCTGTGCTGATACAACATGAATTTAATAAATAAAACATTAGTTTAAATGCCTGAATGAATTCTGTGTATGCATAAAATATATTCTCCACATTTATAAGCAATTTTGCAAGTGCGGCTGGTTTGTTTTCCAATTTAAAAATTAAAAATCTGGAGTGGCCTACACTCTACTTTACTATAAGTAACTTAATGTCAAATTTCTTGAGTATATAAAACATAACGTCTCATTTAAGCATAACATAAATATCTAAATGGGATATAATTATTAGCATTGCATTCGTGAGGTAGTACAGATATGGATTGAAGGGCATATCAATTTATAAGCTTATTTTTGCACATCACAAATAATTTGTTATTTGCAAATAATTTCATTAGTATAACTACAGCAGTAATAACAGTTTTGAAAAACCAAAGTGAACATTTCTTGAAATGAAATATTTCCTACAAGAGAACATGGCTATTGTTAAAATAGCCAGTAGATTTCTTACATCGTTTACTTGACATCCTTCTACATTGAATATTAAAGTAAAATTTTCAAATTTGAAACAGTAAAATACCCTTTTTTTCTCTGAAAAACATCTTAAACAGCGAAGAAAATGTTGTTTTAAGGTGATTTGTTAATTAAAGATGTACGATAATTACCTTTATTAATCTCTAAACGAAAGATTTCAATTTTGAATTATCTTTTACATTTTTGGTTTTTTACAGAATTATTATACTGGGAATTTTATGTCTTCTTAGTATTTAATAAGATCATTTTCCTTCCCCTTTGTCAAATAACATATATACGAATTTTTTCACAGTGAGTGTTATTATTTTCCTGCACAATATTATTCCTCTTACATCTCATATAAGTCAATAAACAATTTAAATTATTCCTTTATAAATATCAATTTTATCTCAGTGGATTCGCTCAAAAAATTTCTAAGTCAATGTAAACAATGTAAAAAAATCTGGAGTGGCCTACACTCTACTTTACTATAAGTAACCCAATGTCAAAATTCTTGAGTATATAAAACATAACGTATCATTTAAGCATAACATAAATATCTAAATGGGATATAATTATTAGCATTGCATTCGTGAGGTAGTACAGATAGTGATTGAAGGACATATCAATTTATAAGCTTATTTTTGTACATCATAAATAATTTATTATTTGCAAATAATTTCATTAGTATAACTACAGCAGTAATATCATTTTTGAAAAACCAATTTGAACATTTCTTGAAACGAAATATAATCCTACAAGAGAACATGGCTATTGTTCAAATAGCCAGTAGATTTCTTACATCGTTTACTTGACATCCTTCTACATTGAATATTAATGTAAAATTTTCAAATTTGAAACAGTAAAATACCCTTTTTTTCTCTGAAAAACATCTTAAACAGCGAAGAAAATGTTGTTTTAAGGTGATCTGTTAATTAAAGATGTACGATAAATATAGTTATTAATCTCTAAACGAAAGATTTATATTTTGAATTATCTTTTACATTTTTGGTTTTTAACAGAATTATTATACTGGGAATTTTATGGCTTCTTAGTATTTAATAAGATCATTTTCCTTCCCCTTTGTCAAATAACATATATACGAATTTTTTTTTAATGACTGTTATCATTTACCTGCACAATATTATTCCTCTTACATCTCATATAATTCAATAAACAATTTAAACTGTTCCTTTATAAAATCAATTTTATCTCAGTGGTGGATTCGCTCAAAAAATTTCTAAGTCAATGTAAACAATGTAAAAAAATACAACAAATTCGACAAGTATAGCAGGTGATCTCTTAGTCTAGGATAAACAAAGAGTTTTTATATCGTTATTGCTCTTTCCCGTAATTGAAACTTCATGATTTTTTTTTTATTAATTGCTAACTTTTTGTTCCATTTTTGGTCAAATTTTCATTATTTTTTAATGAGCCGTTTAGCGTCAAAAAAACATTTTCTGAAAACAGAAATCGTACTGTAACGCCCCATTAGCGAATGTAATTTTAAAAAAAAATATCTCAACTCATTCTCCAAATAATGTTTTATTTTTAGGCATAGTTTCATTTTGATCCATCAAACAGTATGGCTTGTATCGCTCTCACAAGGTTTGAGATTGCAATATAAGTCAAAATTTTTACATTTTATTGAAAAAAAAAAATATTTCCCGTTGTTTTAAAGTTCTGAATATATTTTTCGTTTGTTGCAATTGAAACCTCAAAGATAATGTCAAAATTTCAAAACTCTAGGGTTATCAGTTTAGGAGAAATAAATGTTTTAAAAAAAACGGTTTTTGGCAAAAAAAGTGACTTTCCCATCATGCATAATTCTTCCCAAACAATAGGGATCTTCCTCCTTTTAAGGCCCATTTTTGTGTAAAATATCAACTTGATCCATCAAAGATTCTGGACCGTAGCGTGGTAACAAGCAATGCTAACACACGCACCCACCCACCCACCCACACACACACAGACATCATCGTAAAAACGTCATAAAACGACTTCTGGGACCTCAAAACATGTAATTCCGTCAAAATCTCGAGATCGAATTTTTTCACGATCACTGTACTTTACCTATAGTAAAGTAAAAATATAAAAAAATCGACAAGTATAGCAGGTGATCTCTTAGTCTAGGATAAACAAACGGTTTTTATAGCGTTATTGCTCTTTCCCGTAATTGAAGCTTCATGATTTTTGTTTTATGAATTGCTAATTTTTTGTTCCATTTTTGGTCAAATTTTCATTATTTTTTAATGAGCCGTTTAGCGTCAAAAAAACATTTTCTGAAAACAGAAATCGTACTCTAACGCCCCATTAGTGAATGTAATTTTGAAAAAAAATATCTTAACTCATTCTACACATAATGTTCTATTTATAGGCATAGTTTCATTCTTGTCCGTCAAATAGTATGGCTTGTATCGCTCTCACAAGGTTTGAGATTGAATTATAAGTCAAAATTTGTACATTTTATTGAAAAAAAAATATTTCCTGTTGATTTAAAATTCTGAATATATTTTTCGTTTGTTCCATTTGTAACCTCAAAGATGATGTCAAAATTTCAAAACTCTAGGATTATCAGTTTAGGAGAAATAAATGTTTTAAAAAAAACGGTTTTTGGCAAAAAAAGTGACTTTCCCATCATGCATAATTCTTCCCAAACAATAGGGAACTTCGTCTTTATGAGGCCCATTTTTGTGTAAAATATCAACTTGATCCATCAAAGATTCATGACCGTAGCGTGGTAACAAGCAATGCTAACACACTCACCCACCCACCCACCCACCCACACACACACAGACATCATCGTAAAAACTTCATAAAACGACTTCTGGGACCTCAAAACATGTAATTCCGTCAAAATCTCGAGATCGAATTTTTTCACGATCACTATACTTTACTTATAGTAAAGTAAAAATCTGGAGTGGCCTACACTCAACTTTACGATAAGTAAACATAATAAGAAACTCGTTAACCACCAACTGATGTTTTGTGCTCTTTACATTTAATCAGTATGTGTCATTTGTTTAAATTTAACTGTAATCGCTTTATTAGTTATAAGAATCGTGAACATGACATCTGATAACAATGGTTAAACTGAGAGCCTGAAACTCATCGGACTCGTAGGCTCTGCAGTCATACTGTTGTAATAGCATATAACACACTGCTGTCATGCCAATGTTGTAACGCAATTTAACTTCAGATTTTCTGTTCATTAATAGAAATAGAGAAGTATTCCTCACTTCTATAGCTTTAGATAAGATTTGATAGAAATCTTTGTCCATTCTGAGATGATTGCTTCGAATACAGATACGAGTATAATGTGATTAAGGGTTTCTACCTTTTCTTGACACAGAGTTTGAATTCTTTTTATGATGTCAAATAAAGCTTCCATTCGAAGTAATAAAGTAAATAATTTAAAAATAACGATACAGAATAAGAGAAAAAATAAGAGATAACATTGTTTAAGGCCAGGAATTACTAAGGCAAATTATGAAAAATAGGTATAACTAATAAACTAAATAACTGTTTTCAAAGATATTAAAATACGTTTCTTGAATTATCTTATACAAATAATGATATTGATTCAGTTTGACAAATTCGTTGAGCCTACAAAACTCAATAAAAGAACTTTTGCATTATATACATGGTGGTAATTAAGTATTCTATTTTCCTGGTGGAGTGAAAATAAATATAAATTATATACACTTATATATAATAAGTATGTATAAATATTTATATATATAAATAAGAATGGTATAAAAATAATATAAATGATGTTAAAAATATAATATTACTAGATAAGTGTAGATAGTCTAAAGAACAATTAATGCACTTATAATATTGAAAAGAAAATTAAATCAATATTTCCACTAACCGTGACTACGATGTTGAATACCTTCTGTATTCTTGCATTGTCATTTAGTCAACATAAATTCATATTTAAAACATATATTAAACTAAATATTTCAATGAATGTACTCTTTTAAACACAGATACTAAACTAAATTTATCAATAAGACCACATTTGAAATAATTTCAAACTGTTACAAATAACATGTAGGTCGAATAGAAACGCAATTAAAAATTAAAATGAATTGAAAAAATGAGAGCCGATGATTGGTCGAAATAATCATACGATGAAAAAGACATGCGCATTATGTACTGTTGGCGGGAAATGAAGGGACTTCATTCTGCGTGAATAATTATTTATATACTAAATAGAGACCTATGAATCTTCAGCTATATTGAATTCAACTATTTTAAAAATTGCTTTTCTCTCAGATAATACTTTGATAAGAGGAATTTTGTTTTTCTGGCACTATTTAATTTGATGGACTCCGTATTATAAAGTTTTCGTTTTATTTGTACCAAATCTTATAACATGGTAACAAATCTGGAGTAGCCTGCACTTAATTTTGCTATAAGTAAAAAAAGTACCAAACTAATTTACAACAAAATGATTTTTGTCTCCTCAATAGCATTCACATGCAATCATAGATCAAGATTTTTACATTTTTATTGTTTTAAAAATTTGACTATTTCTTTCGTTTGTTTCTTCTTTGATTAAATCATGAATATGCACTTTACATCGCTGTCTTAATATCCTATCTCTTTATCCAATATAGTGGTGTCTAAAATCATTCCACCTTATCCTTTAAAGCTCATTTTACTTTATTATAATCACTATTTAAAAAAAATACAATTAATTACCCACAGAAATGAATTACAAAAATGAAACAGTTTAATATATTTATATTCTGCAAGCTAAAAATAATAATACAGCTGTAATAATAACAATGTACATATAAATAATAACACTGTTTATGTTATATGTTAACAAATTAATGAAAAAAAAAGGTTCAAAAAGATATATAAAAATCTGAAGTGGCCTACACTCAACTTTAATATAATTAAACCTAATACCAAACTTCTTGGGTATACAATATATAATGGCTTATTTAAGCAAAATGTAAACATCTAAATGGGATGGGTTTATTAAGCTTATTTTTGTGTATCACACCACTGATGCAAATAATCTCATTAGTATAACTCAGTAGTAATCACAGTTTTCAAAAACCAAAGTGAAAATTCCTTGATACGAAATAATCTACAAGATAACATGGCTTTTTTTCAAATAGCCAGTGGATTTCTTATATCGTTTACTTCGTCTCCTTCTACATTGAATATTTAAGTCAAATTTTCAAATTTATAACAAGAAAATACTCTTATTTTCGCTGAAAAACATCGGAGAAAAAATGTCGTTTTAAGATAATTTATAATTAAGGATGTACGATAATTACATGTATTAATCTTCAAACGAAATATTTCAATCTTGAATTATGTTTAACATTTTTGGTTCCTTATAAAATTATTATACTGGGAAATTTATGTTCCTTCCTTTATCGAAAATCATAGATACCAATTTTTTCTGAGCAAGTGTTTGTTATACTTTGCTATGCTTTGTTATAAGGTTGCTCTGAATGTATATTGAGAAAATTTAAATAAGTAATTAGCCAGATTTACACACTCTAATTAGTAATTATAACTGATATTAAGTTTTGTACAAGAGTGCAATGTACAGATTTACTACAGCATTCTATGAGATAAATCCATCATGCTATGGAAGACAAAAGTGATTTATTAATGTTTATTGGCGGTGATTTTTTACATGTCAAAATTTATTCTTCTTATATCTCGTATAAGTCAATAAATTATTTAAAGTTTTCCTTTTATAAATATCAATTTTATCTCACTGGATTTGCTCAAAAAATTTTTAAGTCAATGTAAACATTGTAAAAAAATATCAAAAATTCGACAAGTATAGCAAGTGATTCCTTAGTCCAGGATAAACATACAGTTTTTATAGCTTTATGGCTTTAAGCCGTGATTGAAATTTCATGAATTTTTTTTTTATAAATTGCTAATTTTTTGATCAATTTTTGGTCAAATTTTCCTGATTTTTTAATGAGCCGTTTAGCATCAAAAAACATTTTCTGAAAACAGATATCGTACTGTAATGCCTCTTTAAAGAATGTAATTTTAAAAAAAATTAGTTCAACTCATTCTACGCATAATTTTCTATCTTTTGGAGTAGTTTCATTTTGATCTGTCAAACGGTGTGGCTTGTCACAATGGCTGCCACAAGCTTTGAGATTGAATGATAAGTCAAATTTTTACATTTTATTAAAAAAAAAAATTTACCGTTGCTTTAAAATTCTGAATTTATTTTTCGTTTGTTGCGTTTGTAACCTCAAAGATAATGTCAAAATTTCAAAACTCTAGAGTTAGCAGTTTGTGAGAAAAAAATGTTTTCTAAAAAACGGTTTTTGGCAAAAAAAAGTGACTTTTCCGTCATGCATAATTCTTCCCAAACAATAGGAATCCTCTACGCTATGGGGCCCATTTTTGTGTAAAATATCAACTTGGTCTATCAAATATTCTGGACCGTAGCGTGGTAACAAGCAATGCTAACACACTCACCCACCCACCCACATACACACAGACATCATCGAAAAAACATCATAAAACAACTTTTAAGGCCTCAAAACATGTAATTCCGTCAAAAACTCGAGATCGAATTTTTTAACGATCACTATATTTTACTTATAGTAAAGTAATAACAAAATAATATATGATACCTATATTTGTAATTTAAAGGGAATATTTTTTTTAAAAAAATTCTTTCCCTACAGCTCATGTCATATAGTAACATGGTTATAATGGAAGAGCGAGTATAAACCCATACTGTGGTAGTTGTTTAAAACCGCAACGACAGATTTTTTACACCTCCTCAAATTCAAATCAAGGAAGCGAAGGAAGAGATGTGAAAGAATTAAGTTGATGGTGAGGATGCGGTGAGGTGGGGGCGATTGGCCGGTGCCCCCCGGGGGAGCGGTGACCCGATTCGTGCACAAGACTGGAGGCCCAGCTGCAGTGCTCCAAGGTCACGCCTACCCTCTCGACCCTCTTTCTTCTCATGCCATTTCTGCAATCTGATTTAAACCTCACCACTTTTCACCTTGTTTGGAATACAGCTATCCATATATACATGTCGCGTCTTCTCTAAGCCATAAACATAGCCTCCTCATAATGACGGCAGTCCAAATATTGAAATGAGTCTTAATCAGTAATTTTCCATGATTCTCTTGAGCTTATATATATATATATATATATATATAAATCAAAATCAATAATTCATTTATATATATATAAATTCTTGAGACTACCGCCCAGTCGTTCTCTGCCGGTACAAGTGAACGCACGTACCTCTTCTTCTTCCCTTCTACTCTCTCCCTGACGACGAACTTCAGTTCGAAATATCGATCCAGTAAGTTTTCTCGCTTCTTCTATTTGTTGTCTTTTTTCATTTATATATATATATATATATGAACGTATAAGCCACAAGGAAAAGTAAAAAAACACACAAAATATGCTCTAAGGCCTTTCAATTATATGTCATCAGAGAGCAACTCTCTCTGGAGTCGCTCTCTGATGACATATAATTGAAAGGCCTTAGAGCATATTTTCTGTGTTTTTTTACTTTTCCTTGTGGCTTATACGTTCATTAGTTTCATCACGTGTTTATTGTGATTATATAGGTATATATATATATATATATATATATATATGTTTCCTGCCGTTTCGTTTCAGGCATGCTTGGTCTCCCACTCTCTTTCCTGCTAGGATTATTCGAAAATTTCAATTGGTAAGTGTGTCTCTTTCTCTGCATGTTACTATTCTCGTTTTTGAACATGTTCGGTGTCCAGTTTGATTCGACTTTCCGGTTTTAAAGTTATATATATATATATATATATATATATTCACTTCGTCCTCTCGTCTAGTATACTCCTGATGACGAACAATGGTTCAAAATATTGAGAATTTAGTAAGTGTAATTTTTATTCTTTTTTCTGTGTCGTGTTTTTTTTCATTTAAAGTTATATAAAAAGATTTCGCATAAAAAATCGCGTTTTTGACTCTGACGAAGATCGCTTGTTACGGTTGAAAGATCTTAGTCTTGTTTTCCCATTTCATATTGTGGTTTGATCATTGAAGTTATATATATATATATATATATATACAACTAAAAAATGATTGATCGGGATGCGGTCAGTTTCTTCCACTTTTTAATTCAAACTCTCATTGCCGTGAAAAGTGGAAGAAACTGACCGCATCCCGATCAATCATTTTTTAGTTGTATATCTGTCACACGGTCGAGAAGTTATTAGTGTTTATATATATATATATATATATTTAAACCCCCAAAATGCTCCTTGACTGAAGGGTAATGCCTAAGTCAACATTCCTGTACAACTCCATCTTATGGAGATTATAAATATAATAATCTCCATAAATATACTACAAATTTATAAATATACTAACCCACCAATATACTAATTTACTAACTATAAATATATAAATACTAACCCACCAATATACAATATACACAATATAAATATATAAATTTACTAACCCACCAATATACTTTTTAATTTTATAATGATGAATGTGGTACATTCGAATACGTCTACTAGTAATATAGGTGATAAACTTTACATTTTTAATGAAGTGACAAGGAAGGAATTTGCAAATTGGAGAAATTATGTAGAAAACAGATCAAGTCAAATATGGGCCGTTATTTAACAATATATATCCAAGTTCTAGTTTTAATCTATCTTTTAAAATCGAATTTGATTTAGAATTTCCAATATAACTATGATTAAAAATTACATTTTTTAAAGTAAACTGCACAGGTTTCACAACAGTAATATATGTTATTGTAACATATTTACAATATTTATATTTAATTTATATATTTATATTTTATAAATTTATATATTTATATTTAAATATATTTGTTTACCATAATTTGTCATCAGCAGAACACTGCATAAGAAGATACTGTATCTATTACTTATACATCTGTCAGAAGAGGATGATTTCCACTGGAAGTTTTTTTATCATGAGTGCAAACTTACCGCAAACAGCTTGTAATAAAGAATTATTTTAAGATTTTGACATAAATGATAATAAAGAGATCTCAAAAACGTTTAGGCGAATTTAAAGCTTGATTTGACTGTGCAATAAGACATTCCTTCAAACTCAGAAAATAGAAAATGACTGTAGTATAATACATAGATTGTCTTCGATATTGATTGGACATCGAAGGTCTATACAAGGGGTGGTCAACCTGAGGATCGCGAGCCACGTGTATGTCTCCGTATGTATTTTTTGCATACCTTTTAAATATGTATTTCATTGCAGCTCGTGAAATATTTCAATTTTGAAAAATGGCTCCGACTACCAAGGTACTTAGCCACCTTTGGTCTGTACCATTCAATATTAACTTTGAATCAGTAATACATGGCTTATTAGAAGTAAATCTTGAATTACTATCAACCTTTGTTTTATGCACCTCATAACATCAGTATGTAAATCCTCCTTCTTCAGTCGATCAGCCTTGGGTTCGAACCCTATGAACTTGGTTACCTGCATTGTCTAGATTTTGTATGGTTGAATTTGTAAAGCATTAATAACAATTCAAAGTTGTTGATTCGTAAAACATGTTTTCTACCTTTACTGCACTCTTTCACTTCATAAATCTGCAAGCTTGGTGACTTTAATGGTAGGTGGGTAGAACACATGCTGCGCATAATGATTACAAATCTCCATACAAAGAGAGAGAGAGAGAGAAAAGGAGACTGAAATGGAGAAAGAACAAGAGAGCGAGATCATGGAAGCCTCAATCACCTTCCTACCTCTATTGAATAATTGTAATTTATTTTAATTATAATGAAATTAGGTGTAAGTTGGGCATTAATCAATGTAAAAGAAAAAGGTTTTTATATCTATTTTATATTTATATTTTTATCGAAATATCACTACAAAAACGAGTTTTATGATTTCATTTAAAATTGTTCCATTAAAACAAATTGACCATGTATATTAGAAGTTATTTTGAAATTGTTCAAAAGAGTTTGTGCAGCCGTCCCTTAAGAGGGCACAAAGTCATTAGTTGATCCTCTATAACCTAACATAAATACTTGTAAGCCAAAATTAAAAAAATCCCAATGTAGAGTCTAGCCAGTAGTTTGGTTCCCTACAACCAAACTAGGTGCCTAATGGCAAATGAGCCATACTATCTATCTCCAAAACCAGCACGGCAGACATATAAGTGCCAGGATTTAAATAATAAATAATCTCTCCAAAAATGTTATTTATTTACTTTAGTTTAAATAAACAAATAGTAATCATGAAAAAATTGTATCTGCATGTTTTTAGGCCACCAAATGCCTTTTTTGATGTTTTTTTCGATAATGTTTGGGTGTGGGAGAGTGTGTGTGTGTATAGTTACTTTTTAGCTGTTTAATACAAAATTGGAACTAATTTTATGCAATTTCATCGTGATTCAATAAACTTGAAATCTTTTATTAGGTATTGTCTTACTATGAATATTAATAAACGTAAATAGTGGACGAGTAATATTACATGTAATATTACTCTTCTGAAGACTTTTTGTACTCTCACACCTCAGCTTTCGTAAGGATGAGGACGGACTATTCTAATAGTTGAGGACGGATGAACATGAAAACAAATAAATGGTGTTTAGAGAAACAGGATCTATTTGAATCTAATAAGCTCATTTCAACTTCCTTTACATTTGTAACAAAATATTATATTTTCAAACGAGAAACATAAAAATATTTGTTGGCAATCTATCAGAAATTTGTCTTTTTAACTACTACTTATGAAAACTATAATTAACATAATACGAAGAATACAGACTCTCTATGCATGACCACATTTTATCTGGGGAACTCGCCCTCAAGAGGACAAAGATTTTTGGCAAATCTTACCTAAAGCCAATAGAAGTAGAGATACTTCTTTAAAAACTATTATGAAGAAGAACTCAAAATCTAAAGTTAATTTTAGAAGCGAATGAACATTAGTGCGATAGGAAAGATATATCAGCGTGCATGTAAGAGACTCAGCTTAATAATCATATGAACAACAATAATAGCAAATCGGATTATTTTAAGTCAGTGATTTCAAGTTTGTTATTGTTAAGCAAATAGATATCGCCGCATTTAAACAAATGAAATCATTAAACGGATAAACTATTATTTTGATAGCATTTACCATAGCGTTCGATATTACATGAATTTGGTTGTCAAGTGTTTGTTATTACATTTACTTACAAGGACTCTGCACCTTACAGTTCCCTAGTCAGAGGAACAGATGATTCTAATAACATTTTTATCTCTGCAGAGAAAAACAACTTACATTTGCATTTAAAAGTGAAAATCGGGACTTCATAGGAAATATTCCTAACAGCTCACACAGTCTTTTTTTTTTTTTGAAATTTACAAATTATTGTTAATTGAAACAATCTATTCCATATGAGAAAGTAAGCGGAATATATGACTCCCACATTTATTAAAGCTCTACCCAATGGTGTAACTAGTATCTTTAATTAAATTATTTCAATTACAATTGGAAGTGAAGTTGAATTTCTGATAACTTTCACAAGAGCAGAAGAGGAGTGTTAGGGAAAGTGTGGGAAGCCTGTCTGATTGTTAATATACATTCCCATCTTATTTTGATTGATAATAAGCAATGTTCAAAAGTGATGTCTTCCCACTCGACTTTCATTTTCCAACTTTGTAGTCATTCTTATTCCATATTGGTTTTCTTTTGTTTACGTCTCAATTGTGTAGGAAGAAAACTTATTTCTATAGTTAAGAAGATGGATTGATATCTTGCGTAAAGTTTACCTATTTAGTCCTTGTTTTAATAATATAGTCTATTGTATGATCAGAAAAATATAAAAAAAATTGTTAACTACATCTACTCTTATTGATAACAGAGAACATTTACTAAAGACATATCAGCCAGTCAATAACTTAATTAACTTAACTCCTGCTTGGTAGGTTTATGCCAGCGCTGATCACTGGCTTTAACTCTTGCCCAACTCCAGAGCAAAGAATATTTAAACATCATAACTGATCCCTCACAGAACATCTTAAAAGCCAAAAGAAAATAGTTTTAGTTTGAAAATAAATATTCACTCGCCCACAAACTTATACGTACTACTTAAACAATATAATTAAATATATATAATATATTTCATAAAATTCATTTTAAAGATACTAAACTCTTTTACAATTAAATATTAAAAGACACTTTTTAGACAATACAACGTTAATCATTAAAAACAGACTGTAGAGTTGAAGTCGCTGAAAGTAAATTGAGAAATAATCCGGATTCGGTGTAATTTAATAATTTAAAAACAATTCTAAAACTGATCTGATAGACCATAGAAAAAATAAAAATAAATTTGTACAAAATGTTACAAACAATATGTACATTGTGTAATGTACAGTAGCATACATGATGGGTTAATCTATAGCAGAGCTCTGCCATATAACTATGGGAGAGCTATAGTGCCATGTACTTTACATTGAACAATGAATTGAATGTTATTATTACTAAATCTTTCTATATTAATTATTAAGATATTATCACAATATCTTTTAATCTATATTGGAGTATTTTTGTTAGAAATTGATTCTATAGATATCTTAAACAATAGGAACTAATAAACAAACTGGGTTATTCTCTTAATAGTATTGAAATACTGCAGAATACAGCTCTACAAGGAATCAGAGTCGCAGTATAAAGATAACCAAAGTTGGAATTAACTGTCAAAGAATTTTGGAGTTGAAGGCAGAGTTGAAATTGTTCTGATAAAGCTTGTAGGAATTGGTGTCAGGTTCGGAGTCGGGTGCATATTAAAAATATTTCACAACCCTAGTGATAAAAGAATCCATCACATTCAAATCCTAAACAAAAACAAGGGCATTCTGACACTCTGAAAATAAGACTCTGAGAAATTAAAGGAGAAGGAAATTTCTTTGCCTCCTGATGTTCACATGTTGTTTTTGAATGAGGTCTATGAACGAAAGTGATGCCTAGTAGACATGTCTTGGGGAGATGAAGACTCCCTCCCTATGAATTTTATCACAGGTTAGCAAAAAAAAAAAAGAATATGACGGTTCATTTTGTTAGCACTATTATTGTTTAATTATTTAATATAAGACAATATGACTAAAAATTACATTTGATTACATTATTTTATCATTATTATAAATTAATAATAATGTGCAGTACTAAATATAAGGGCAGAAACGAAATTAATAAGTCCCGAATAAACACGCGAAATAGAAATGATTTCACAATAAGCAAGTGAAAATGACCTAGAGATACCGTCATTAAGAAAGCTCAAACAATACAAGCCAACTGAGAATGATCATCAAATCCAGGATGTGCTTATCAAGCAAATGAGTTTTCTCTTTTTAGGAGAGCCCAATCCACGATAATTCTTATTATCAGGGTGCTCATTATCGATCTCTACTGGAATCTAAATATCGACAGAATGGACAGGCTGGACGAATGAAGCAAAACTGACACAATTAGAAGGCATCATGGTAAAACAAGCGGTGGCATTAGCATCGTAGCACTCAGCCTCAAAGCAATGTAAACAGATCTGCTCTCATTCTAATCAACAACGGAAAGAATATTAAGGAAACGCGTTGCTCATATTGTAATTATTTATTCTAAATTACAATAATTGAACTTTTCTCTCTCTCTCTCTCTCTCTCTCTCTCTCTCTCTCTCTCTCTCTCTCCCTCTCCCACTCTTCACATTCTTGTTTTCTTATTTTTTAGCCTTTTTTTGGCATAATTAAACTGAAATATCTAATAATACTAATATTAGATTGAATAGTAATACTCGTATATAATGATATTAATTTGTATGTAACGTAACTCGTATTGAGACTTTAGAGAAGCTGTGAAGAATTATAGTAGAATTGTACATGACAACACAAGAGGAAAGAAGGAAGAGTAAGAGAGAAAAGGAACAAAAGAAAGGGAAAAAAGAAGAAGGAGCGAGAGAAATGAGTGATAAGAGGAAGAAGCAGGAGACAGATGAAGGAGTAGGACAGAGTGAGACAAGGTAATGAGAGAATTAGAAGAGAAGAATTTAAATAGAAAACAGAATGAGAGAGAGGAGGAGTCTCAGTAGGAGGAGAGTGAGAAAGAGGAGGGAGTCTCAATAGGAGAGAGAGTGAGAGAGAGGAGGCAGTCTCAATAGGAGGAAGAGTGAGGGAGTGAGTTAGTGAAGAGAAGAGAGAGAAAAGAGTGGAAGTGCGTCAATAGGGACGATAGTAAGCACATCTCTAATGGTTACTGCTCATATGGGATAATAATATATTTAATTCAATCAAATAAAGAACAAATATGAATGTATAAAAAATGAACGATCATTTATTAAACAAAAACATTGTTTCTTGATAAATATATAACTATAGTTTTTTAAGTTTATTTGATACTCCAATGGTTACAACATTTTTAGGTAATGTTAGCAGAAAACATAAAAAACAGATAATGTAATCAATTGCTCTTACTAGAATTCAGTTTACTTATTCCCAGGATGAAATTAAATATTAAAACAATAAAAAACGGTACTTATTGTTTAAATAGCAATAGAACATACAAATAATAATTACAATGGCGACTAACCTTTATATGGTTATGCACTCTCCATCATCTGGAGATAAATACCAGTTTTTAAAGCGTGTCACATAAATACATTTCCTTGCTACCCCTTGGTGGTATCCCAGCAACCCCCCAAGTTGCTGCCACTCACTCAGAGACTCATAAACTATACTAGCATCAACGGAGTCTTAATATTGGACTTCTCAAACAATCGAGAGATTTCAATCCTCAGTTTCTAAATTCGACAGCGATAACTCGTCAATCAGGCGATCCAGTCACGATTTCAAACTTGTTGTTCCATGATTACAAGCTTAGAGATCAATAAATAATTTTTTTATTTTTTGTTCAAATCTACTTCTTTCCAATCTTAATTAACATTACTCTTTATTAATTCATTTGTTTTATCTATTACATGATAGAAATGAATTTCAAGGATGTTTTATTTTTATCTCTCAGTTTTATTTCTCCTAATAACATACAAATCGCTAAAATGCCTACAAGCAAACGTTACTTATTCAACTCTTCAGTTTTTCATCAGAGACCAGCCCAGTTTAGTGTACTCTTTTAATTTTTTGGTCATGCATATGTTAGAACAAGGTTTCTCAATCTTTTTTACTATAGGGCATATTCATGAATTAAGAAAAATTCTTGGGCGAAAAAAATAAAAAAATAATGAAATTTATATTTGATTCCAATATGGGAAAAAATAGCAATGTTTAAAATTGCTATTATAAAGTAGTGTTAAATTAGTGCCAATTCATTACTCTTGAGAGGAGGATGTAGTTGCTACTGCATATGCCCAAAATTCCTACTTATTGATAATATAATTTTAGGTTTTTTCACTGAAATTTTCTTATATTATTTTTCTTCTCATATTTCTTTTGGGATTGCTTTGATTGCTAGGGGTTTTCGGTGTTTATGGTCTGCCTGATGAAAATGATAAAATTTATAATGGTGATATTTAGTGTTTATTGTATTTAGTATTTAGTGACAACAACAAAAGTAGGAAAATAATACAAACATATCCTAAAACAACTCTTCATTTTTGGCATTTTATTTCAAAATAGTATCCTTGTAAAAAACACATTCTCTCAACTCTTCATCAACACCTTTATACTTCATCTACTTTTATATTTAACGCTATTTAATATAGAGAAACTTTGTTCACAGACATAAGATGTAGAAATTTGTCAATCCTTTCCTCATGATAGTTTAAAATGTCAACTGACGAAGACTTTCCTCTGATATGAAACTACATACCTGGTGTGGAAAAAAATGGTGAAATTCACCCAAATTTCTTAAATATTCAAATATAATCTTCTTTTTCCCTGGGGAGGGGGCACCTGAGAGTCTCACTTGGTACAGTGTTTAAGAAGCCCTACATTAGAGTGAGATTTATCCATAGTCAGTTCCTTCATGTAAGTTGAACTAATAAAGTTAATAATACCAGAAACAAGATTCTCGTTTAATAAAGAAAGTACAACTTAAAAAAATCTTATGAAACTTATCAAATAGCAAGAAAGTTCACTTAACTTTTACCTTACAACCCATAAAATCTTTGTAGCAACAACAGTTCTCGCCAGAGTGACAAAATCTGACTCTATTATGGTCAGAAGTGGAGATATAGTTGGAATGAGAGTGTGGAGTAGGAGTGGGAGGGTAAAAGTCGAGAAAAGGTAGAATAAAAGGTTGGACGGGATAGTGTAAAGAACGAGGTGAGGAACAAATGAAAACATTACCTGCCACTTCATTAAAACCCTTTAGTCTAGGCTAACATTAATTTTGAATACCATTTGAATAAAGCATTACTGACAGTGCGGTTTACTTTCTTCGTTATGAATTCGATTGTTGGTACTAACAAATGTAATTTCGTGAGAAAGGTATCTTTAAATAATTCATTTGTTCCATAGACATAATTTATCGAATGTATAACGGAATCATCTAACATTTGTAGTAGGATTAGATAGGAATTATATTTTCCTCGGTGATTTTAAATAAATACTCCTATGTAGGTTATTCTCAAATCAGCCCAAAATCTCTATCAATAAAGGTATTCGTTAGAGCGACTGAAAAACTAACATGAAATAACTGTAAGATACATTTTGACTTGTTGACGAGAATTACAGATTAAATGATTTTAGTCTCTATGAGGAATTTGAAAAGTCAATTCCATTAAAAATATACACCAAAAAATAAACGAAAAGTAATAAACACCACAAACCACAAAAATGATGTATTTCTAGTCAGATATTATAAATAATATATATATACGGTCGATGAACTTCTTTTTCGCATGCTTCAAAAGTTGGAAAAGAAGCTCATCGACCGAAAATATTCAGTTGTGTACAACCAATCTTGTATAAAAGAAGAACTGCTAACGAAGGACACCAATATTCACTTTTACAGAATTCACCAACGTTTTAGTCATCGTTGACCATCTTCAGGGTGTTTTTAACTTAACTTACTAATACTAGAAAAAAGGAAGGTTATTTATATTTATCATATTTATATATCATGCATTTCGACTGCGTTATTGTTTTTTGTAAAGTATTTATACTTAGTTATTATATAGTTATATAGATGTTTAATGATCAAACCACAATAAGAAATGGGAAAACAAGACTAAGATCTTTCAACCGTAACAAGCGGTCTTCGTCAGAGTCAAAAACCCAACAGAGTGAGTTGGGTTTTTGACTCTGACGAAGAAGTTACACTGAATTCACAGCAACAACTGAATATTTGTCTTTTTCCTTAATGCATTTCTATTATGCTGTTCTTACTGTAATAAATCAAAATTTATCAGGGATTCTCAGTACTTCAGGTTTGGTTGAACATTCAGTGACAATGCTCCAGCCATATCAGAATTTCCATCAAACTACAAAAGTAAATAGAACACAGAAAATATTAAATTAAAAATATATCAAAAGGTGAAGTATTACAATGTATAAAAAATAGCAAATATAATTTGTTTAGTATAATTTTATACGCTGTAATTTTGTTTCTTTTAATGTGTTTTCAAGTGTTGATTGTTTCATGATTTCTTATATCTTACATCAAATGTAGGTCTATGAAAAAGATTTTAAATATAACCAAAATTTAGCATTGAATGTTTGATTGAACCAGTATAGCTACCCATACAATGATACGCTTCGTTTATATATATCAATGATCAAACCACAATAAGAATTGGGAAAACAAGACAAAGATCTTTCAACCGTTTCTTATTGTGGTTTGATCATTGATTGTTATTTCACGTGTTTATGTGAAATCTTATATATATATATATATATATTTGAATAAATGGAAAATCAATCCAGAAGTGACAACTAAAGTTCTAAGAAAGGGAACTCTACAAACACAAACAATAAGTTTTGAAAATTTTTGTTTAACTGTCATGAGGAGGAATGGAGAAGAAAGATAAAAAGGAAAGCTGCTGCATACTTTAATTCCATATATATATAAAAAGATGTCACATAAACACGTGAAACAACAATCAATGATCAAACCACAATAAGAAATGGGAAACAAGACTAGATCTTTCAACCGTAACAAGCGGTCTTCGTCAGAGTCAAAAACCCAACTATATATATAAAATATATACTATATATATATAATAATGTTGCTTATTTTTTATATACCATATTTTTTTCATAATATTGTGTATATTAATTATTGTATTGTATATTGTATTGTATATTACATTAATATTGTATACATGTAATTTCTGTATCCATGTAGCCCTAAGGATGTCTACAAATATAGACGAAACTGTCTTAGAGTTGTTAGTTGTTTGAAACTGGTGCAAATATTTATAAAGAAAAATAGTATTGAATATATGTGGTTGAAATAAGAAAACATTACATATACGAGTATATATTTACATACATGGTGTGTCACCTAGTGAACGCATCCATACCTTCACCCCTGTGCTTTCCTTTATTTTCCTGAAGACGACGGAATGTTATAATTGTGTATAATAACTGGTAAATCACTTAAGAAGAACCGAAATTTGAAAAGCGGTGTCATAGTTTTAATCAGAGTAATGGAAGTATGTTGTAGTGTAGATTTGTACATGATATTAGAACGATCGTATGACAAGTTGGTAATGTATGTATTATGCTGATTACACTTGTCGTAAGTCTAATGATTTGAGATGATTACCTGGTTATTGTGTTATCCAGAGTAGAGGAATAAAGTGGATGGACCGGGAGGAGGCGGCTTGGCTTAGGGAAGGACTAGCAAGCTGAAGAACACAACACAAGTGAGCGTGGTGCACTCGCGATAGCCACACAGACCCCTAGCTCAAGGGAAGGCTCATGCCTACTGGCCGTTCTTTAGATGCTAGCGTTTCAGGAATTTCTTGCGCCTGCGCTTTCTTCCTCACCTCCCCCAAACCTACTTGAACCACCGTTTACTTCCCCACTCTAGTCCCGTGACCTTTGCTAAGAACGCGACAAAAAAAAATTAAATATTTACACTTTCATACGAACCTTATTTATTTTGAATTATTCCTCAAACAAAAAAGGAGGAAAGAAATAAAACAAATGTTGAAGGTTTTGTTAGAAAATAACGTAAATTTAGTTCTTTTTCTTCAACATTCCCTCTATCCGACTGCCTACCCAATTAATAAAAGCCCTTTTTAGCAGGTAAGCAGGGACCACACAAGTGGCTGGCCATGTTCAGGTAATTGAAGCTTCTGATTTGAAGCTCTACCTGCCATCTATAACCCTATATTAAAACTGTCATCTGTTTTCACTTTTAATTCCTTTCTGTTTTCTAAACATTTATTCTTCTCCCTTTTTCTTTTTATGTAATATTCTACCCAAAATACTTCTTAAAAAAAATTCAGATTCCTCCATAGTAGTCCTAAAAATACAATAACGACCTCGATGTCAATATAATGCAAATATAAAAAAAAAAACACAAAAACTTAACAATTCAGAACTTAAACCATTTGCATAAGCTTAGAGTGTGTAACTAGCTAATTGATGATCTATTTTTTCATTGACAAGAGGAATTTTGTCGGTAACTGAAAGTTATAATGTACTGGACTAGTAATCAGTCTTGTAGCCCACTGTGACAGTAATGTCTCCACACCTGTGACTCTAAGGTAGCCACAAATACTTTTTACAAGAAACAATAAAGAAATCTATGCTTCTTTCAGATGGAGATGGTGTGAAGATGGGTGTGTTTGAGGCAGATGGATGGATAAGTGAGGCGAGTAAGTACTTTTGATATGCTTGGGTGGAAAAATGGGTGAATGCTGGACGGTATGCCGTCTGGTCGACCGTATTTCTTTAGCATACAAGACGAACCGGCTAGAGAAGACATTTGCAAGGGATTTCCAATGTATACAGCTTCAAGAATTGACTACATCATGGCACAAAAATATCTTTAATGGTTCCATCTGGCAGTGTCATGACAATGCACCCTTTGCAATGAGGTGGACAAAGATATTGAAACTAAATTTGCGGGATACTAAATTTAACATTGACTAATAAGAGTATGGATCTTTAAAAAAATACCTGACAGAGTTATAGACTAAACAATGACGACGTTGCCTTTTCTTTGAGGGACGACATGGTTCAGAGTTTCCACAGTTTTGGAAATTGAAGGATTCAACCCACATGCTTTAATACTAGCGACAGGCATGCTAACCACTAAACACAACACTTACACTGCAGATATGCTTATCCATCGGATCAAATTATGGTGTTCCATAAATTACTATAAAATGTTTAATAATTGTTTAAAAGTTCTTCGATTATTAACCAAGCCTGCAGAAAGGCTACTAGCAGTGAAATGAAAGGACGTAAGGCACATTGCAAGCTATTGCATAGCTTACTCAGATGACAAGAATGAGATAATGAGATAAGACGTTTTTAATTAGCCATGCTATTCCTCCATCATTTGTGTTTGCCGAGTCTGTTCGCTAATAATAATTACCCTTATAGCTTATTGTTTCTTGAGCAAATGTAAATTACATATCAAGTCCTCTTATGAAGTAAGGCCAGGTTAATAACAATGATTTCAGTTAGATCTGTACCTGATCAATTCATGTATGGAGGAAACAAATTTACACTGAATGATATTATTCAACGCATTCATATTTCAATCCTAACTATAGAATTTAATGCATAATTTTCCCACGATAATAGTCTAATCATGATTTCATCATTTTTGTTTTTATTTAATTATCATTATAAAGAATTAGAAAGGAAGAAAATCTGTCGAAATATATGTTTTACCTAACAATTATATGTATGCAATCATTGAAGGTGAATGTCTTTACCATATACTGAGTGTTAGCATGCTTCCTTCCTTTTCACACCAATTTCAACTTTACTATTATCCTTGTAAGTTTTTCAGCGTTCATCAAAAATTATAACTCCCATCATTTACAAGACTATTTTTGTTATCTTACACTGAAAGAATGTGATTTTCTGTGTTTCGAAAGTACCTGTAACGTTGATCTAATGAGGGAAGTTTGGATGTGTAGAATAGATATACCAAGCAAGGTAAAAACTGCTGCTTTGCGGCTATGTTACACTTGACTCCAATAAATTTTTGATTCATAACTGGCATCAGTCATTTCGACCACGTCGAGCTAGTTCTATTCTACCATCAACCTACTGCGTTCTGCACCTGCAACCCATATTTTGAAATCACCAACACTCTACAGGGCGCACTGACCTCCATCGCCCTCCAATGGAGTGGTCTAAAGAACATTTACCACCTAATTTTAATTCACCAATTTTTTTTAGTTATAACTCTTTTAATTATGTAATTGTAGATAAAAATCGGAACGTATGCATTAAGATTTGAAAGTCTTCAACTAGATTTCAATATATAATCAAAATGGATAGGACAGACTAGGTAACTAGATCTGACTTTTCCCTACGATTACAAAACTTATGAGAATTCATAGATTAAGCAAAAATCAATACCAACAATTTGGGCTGAAGACATCAATTTCAAACTTTTTACAGTGTTGGCATTTCAACGACTGAAGTTATTGACCATTGACACTATTCTATACAAGGGGTGCTACATCTCGCTACCTCCAGTTTATTAGATAAGTAATTTCTACTGACAGATATAAATCCAACGAGGCTCATACATTTTTACTCACTGTTAAGTTAACCACTGGAATATAGTTGTATAATAGGCAAAAGTAGGAGCTCTAATCGCAGATTTTACTCTATATATAAACAAATTATAGAGTAATATTCTATAAGCTGCAAAGAAACAAATGTTAAGAAATGAAATAAAAAAATTGCTATAATTGTAGGACATTTACTTTTTTGTAAGAGCTTTTTATTTAATGATGAAATTTTGAGAGTAGCAAACCGGGTTTGAAAATTGAGGAAACAAGTTGACCTTGTAAAGACAAACTCACCGTGAGAAAACTGTTCAATACAATGAACTAACAGTTTATGATCTAACTGTAAAACCTGTGTAAAATTGAGTTTTGAGAGTTTTGTCTTTTCTAATGGAGAAAAAAAATGGATAGAAAACAAAGTCAAAGAGAGTGAACTGTAAATTTACTTGAATAAACTGATGAGGTTTCTATTGCGAAAAAGAGTTTATTACCAGAGACCTCACAACGGCAAAGATGACATCATAAACTGCCACAGTTACCACAGTTATCAGACAAGATGTCACACATTCTGACAAAGCAATCACAAAGTCTGATATAAAAACCAAGTCAATCAAGATTCGATGGACTTTTCAACAACTTCTAAAGTTTTATTACTGCTTCATATAAACTAATTCATGAATAACAAAATAATGTGAAATACATGTGGCATAAATTTCAATTCATCTTCAAAAATAAAACAAGTAAAATGCATTACTGTGATTTCTACAAACCAGTATTTGAAAGTCACCAGTAAAAAAAAAACTCGCATAACCAAACTAAGAACTTAGTATCAAATCGAAACAACTTTCTAGAATTCCTTCCCTTTTTCAAAAATCATAAACAATGCAGGAAATTATTTTTTTTTTATAAAGCTAAAATAAGTTGGAGGTCTCTTGGTGACTGTTGCCTGAGGCTCTGGAGAGATCATTATGGCTGGTATTTGAGCCAACTTGATTTACTGGACTGTTGGAATGGTGCAAGAGGATTTGTTCAGATGAACATAAATGGAGAAGGCAAGGTCTTAAAAGAAAGCCATCATACAGCTCTACGCATTGCAGTATGTAAATGTACGTTTCCTCCTTCAACTTCTCCTAAAGTATGATCCTATCGTAATTACTGGGTTTGGAATGATTACTACCTACTTACTGTACCAATACCCAACTCTAGTCTCATAATTCAGAAATTAAATTATCTTCTCCTATTTTTACAAAAATTAACTTGAGATGATCAATTAACAGGCAATATATGAATCCCACAAAATAGGAATCACCTGATGACGGATGAAAAGGCTGAAGATTATTCGACACCCTTTAATTAGGGTAGTAAGAATCATATTTAATTATAGAAAGATAGGATTGAGTATCGTTTAATTAAACTCAAATAATTGTTTTTCTATTAGCTAATAATTTTCTTATTCATATATATATATATATATATAAGTGTAAACGTCTAAATTATAGCAGTAAATTAAGAAATTTAATGAATTTTCAACCAGTAATGATCCCCATCAGAGTAGAATAACGAAGTAAAAGCATCATTTCATGGTGTGACTCTGACAGGGAAGTAACTTGGTGGAAATATCTAGTTCGGTTTCTGAATATATTACTTGTTAGAGTTGATTTGTATATCAGTGTCTTATTATTATAATATATATATATATAGATTATATGTGACTATATATATAGTCAATGATCAAACCACAATAAGAAAATGAGAAAACAATACTAAAATCTTTCAACCGTAACAAGCGGTCTTCGTCAGAGTCAAAAACCCAACTGAAATTTATATATATATATATATATATAAATATATATTAATAATATATATATATATATATAGATTTCAAAGAAAACTGAAAAAGGTGCGCAATGATTGATTATGACCTCGCACAGTTTAAATTTCAACATAGTACTCTCCTGCAGTTCACATACTTCTTCCAAAAGTGTTGTAGCTCTTCGATCCCAGAGGTATAGAAAAGCTTTAGTCCTGGTATAAAAAAGGTCTCAGCAGCAGATGTGACGACCTCATCATCATTCCTGCATTCCTTCCCAGTCAAGAGTTTTTCTCATTTGGTAACGGAAAGTATGTAGTTAGGTAGTGCGAAATCAGGGAATATCAGGGGGGGGGGGGGACGGTAGAAAGATGAATGACAAGATGAAAGATGAATGAAGTGTCTTGTTTTCCAGACACTTCACTTTGTTCACCTTCTTTCTTGCCTCTCGAAGCATATTTACCTTATTTCTTAAAAAGAGGAGGAGATAGTAGAGAAGAAAATAAAGAATAGTTCTAACTCATGTTTACCATTGAGCCGAATGAAAGAATTCATCAATGTATCATATGAAAACACTGGAAGACGGTGGTGAGTGGATAGGAAACAAGATATAGTTGGGCATGGATGGTTATACCTTACGTTGCACCTCCAGCTTACGTTGGTCTTACTCTCTTTCTCTCCTGAAGATAGATTTTTCTAAAATTAAAGTCAGAAAGTCTATTTCTTTACTCTGTGTGTTCCTTTTCTTCCATAAAAATCAACGTCCGAACCACAGTAAGAAAACCAGAAATATGACAAAGATCTTTCAACCAAAAAAAAAAAGGTATTGGTTAGAGTCTAACTGATAACTAGAATTATTGTTTTTGTGATTTTTTTACTCGTAAACTGCTGTCTAAAAACAAGACATCGTCAAAAAAATGAATGTTTCAAATTCTTCGATGGGACTAGCCTCTTTTTTAAAAACTCGTGTTTCCTCTTCCCTATTTCCAGATCAGGAGCCAGTTGTAATAAAATACCAAAGATTACAATATTTATCAACACATTTCTACACAAAAACCTTAAAATTTCCGGAGATTTTAAGCAATATGAATTTACTTTCTCAATTAAAATTTATATTTCAAACATTCAACTTGGAATCAGATAATATTTTTTTTTACAAGTTTCCAGAAATTTTCGTTTTTTGTATTCGCATTTGAAAAAAATCACTAATTTAAGGTTATATCAATTCTACTTTTGATTAAATTTAAAAAGTACTAATTATAAATCTCTATTAAAAATAATAAAAAATTGAGATATTCCTTTCACAAACTTGTAAGTTCTGGTGGATGTTGAAGTTTACAATGATGCACTTCTTTTCTTTCATATTCCATGGTGGAACAATATTTATATATCACAGTACACTGCTGTATACTCTTCGTGTTATATAAAATCCTGATTAACTAACATAACTAAATACGATTTACATTCATAAGGAAAAGAGTATACTTTATGGTTTTATGGTATTTCTTTATCTTGAACGATGTAAAAAGCTCAGTTTTAAGATATCAAGACGGTTTATAGTGGTGAATGGTTGTTTAGTCGAACATGTAGTTCACTTTCCTGTAAACAGGTAAATTAAGATATCTGCGTCATCAGAGTATATTTACATGCTGGTCTTACATTTTTCCAGAAAATAATTCTGTCTTTAAGTCACTTAGATAATATACTCCATGAAGTATACGTCTCATTTAGAAAAACTTAATTCTACTTTGTAGTTGGTTTATTATGCCCTTCATCTTTTTTTAACCATACTTTTTAACCATAACTTTAATTAGTAGAATTGAAGTAATTTTTCTGTATTGCAAAAACCTTTAGTGCCCTGAGCATAATTTACATTTCTAATCTTGGGAACAAAATTTAAGCCATTCAAAGACTTTTTATGTAAACTAAACTGCTGACTTTAATGATGCCTACACAAGTTAAAGAGTTTAGATATTTAAACGATATATTGTGTATCTGAACTGAATCTATGAATAAAAATGCTTGTCAAACAAATTAAAAGCCACTAGTGCAGACAGAAGTCTATAGAATTCACAATGGAAACAGAAGTAAATTGTAATTTGCCGTTCTTAGGTGATATTATCCATAGATTTCCTAATAAGTTACGTTTTAGTGTAAATAGAAAACCAACCAAAGTTCATTTTTATTCTGCTTATCCAAAAAAACATCTATTTTCAGACATGTTTTTGAGGGAGTTAAGAACTCTTGTTCTCTTGAATACCTTAATGATGAAATCAATAACATTGCTACAATTTCTGTTTCAATAAAATAACACGCTTCTTAGTTTGAAGCTTTAAAAACGTTCTCCAATGTTGTAACAGAAACCCGTTTAATGTTAAATGTGACACTTTTTACTATACCATGAGTCATTGGACTCAGTTACTAGGCCTGCTGGAAATTGTGATTTTATTTTGTATAACATGTTTTTTCCTATTTACAATAACGTAGCTAATTTGTTAACTAAAAAAATTTCCATGAACTCGAGTATAGTAGTATTAATAATATTTCTTGCAAATGTAGTCATAAAATGTATACAGGTCAAACTGGTAAATCATTAAAAATACGTGTCAATAGTATATGTGAACTTTGAATGATGCACTTCTTTTCTTTCGTATTCCATTGTGAAACAATATTTATATATCACAGTACACTGTCGTATACTCTTCTTATTATATAAAATCCTGATTAACTAACATAACTAAATAGGATTTACATTCATAAGGAAAAGAGTATACTAGTATATTTTAGTTTAAATACAAAACTACTTAAGTTGTATAGTCAACACAATACAACTTAAGTATAGGAGAACAAAGTAGCGCTTTATGCTTACATATAAATAATGAGAATCATGATGTAAATTCGACAGAGGCTAAAAGGATCTCATATGAAACATCGGTGTAGTTAAGACATATTTTTGAATCCTCTTTGATTAAATTTTATAGATCAAATATTATAAAAGTTAGTAAGGGTTTATTCAAGGTAAACTCAGTGTAGACTAGTACTATTTCTTTTTCTACAGCTAATTGATAATTTTTTACTTATTTCCCCCTGATCTGCTTTGTTACACTGACTTGCCTTCCCAGCATCTTGTTCCCTTTCCTTGATTCTTACACACTTTAAAATACCTCTCTTGTCTCCCTTTCTTCTCTATACCATTAGAGTACCAGAAAGACTCCAATCTGTTGAGGAACAGATTTCACAATAAACACGTGAAATAACAATCAATGATCAAACCACAATAAGAAATGAAAAAAAAGACTAAGATTTTTCAACCGCAAAAACCGGTCTTCGTCAGAGTCAAAAACCAAACTGACGAAGTTGGTTCAGTCGGTTTTACGACTCTGACGAAGACTGCTTGTTATAGTTGAAAGATCTTAGTTTTTGTTTCCCATTTCATATTGTGGTTTGATAATTGATTGTTATTTCACGTGTTTATGTGAAATCATTTTTTATATATATATATATAACAAATTTTTCTGATAGAAAAGATAAAACTAAATGGCTTTTAGCTCTTCTAGTTATTTTCAACTACTTTCTTCTGAAGAATTTAGAGATTTGATTCGGTTTATCATTAATAATATAATTCTTTTTTGCGTGTCTAATATAATCTTGTGTCGAGGATTAAATGAGATTGAAGTCTTTTGTCGCTTTCAAGTGACGTGAAGAGTTTATTAGTTGGAAATAGAAAAAAGAAGGTTTGTAATTGAGTGGATGGGTGGATGAAACGTGAATATGACTTTCCAACTACTCAACATTCATTAAAGGGAAAAGTTCAAAGAGGAGAGCACCGATGAACGACATTCTGAAGCACGGGTCTGCCTCGTCAATCAATGTACACTGAAACGGACTTAGGAAAAAGTCTTAGTCAAATTTAATCACGAAAAATAAGTTATTTACTTATTTTAATGTTTACTAGAAATAAACAAGTTGTATATTTACAACTTTTTAAAATTTTTTAATCTTAAGCATCGTTAGAATTATTTGTTTTACTTTAAATAAACTAAACTTTCATGAAGCAATAAATTTTTAGTTTTTAACAGATTTTGATATTTTGAGGTCCCATTTTTTCATATTTTTGTTAGGATTTTGTGTGGGTCTTCCTCAGACTGCCTCCCACACAGTGTGTCTGTATGTGTCCACCCTCTTTTGTGTGTACATGTGAGTAGACAGTCTCGTATGTGAGATTGTCTATGAGGTGCAGACTAGGTTAGGTTGCAGTGGAAGTCCCACAAGTAGGACCGTGCAGGGAACACACGTAGTCCGAGCATTGGCCCTTTGTGATACCACAAAATGAAGGTTTGATTCTACAGTGGGAGTCCTAAATTTTGACTAACTCAAGTATATTTAGAGTAGGGATCTTTAACGAGTACCTGACATCGTACAGGCTTGGGACCGACGGTTCAACGTCCTTTTCCGAAGGACGACCTGATCAGATTTATTCACCTCCGGCATGAATAAATCTAGGGCCAGGTGGGTATCGAACCCAGGTCCTATCAGTTCAGAGGCGAGTACGTTAACCACTGAGCTAACCAGGCCCCTGAGGTGCAGACTAACTGGTTTCCAGTAATTGGAAGTCAAAGCTGGTGAAGCAATGGCAGAAGGCAGGCGAGGGTGGAGGCGGTGGCCGCGAAGCTGCCTCGTCCACTCAATAGCAGTCCTCCTACAGTCGATTAGTGCCTTACTCCCATCACCTCCAGTCAATTCTTCTAAGGTTAGTTTTAGTTATACGTTTCTACAAGTGGGTCACACGTCTCTCTTTCTTAAGACTTTAATCATTTAGACCTGAACTGACCTGCTGTATTTCTATCCTATTTTTAGTATCTTAGGTTGCAAACAGCCTTGAAAGGGAGCAATCTTTCATGAAAAAAGTAATCTTGAAAAACTGTTTCCCTTCAATAATCATACACTACGCATCTAGAAAAAGTAATATATTTTGTATTGTAAAACAAACAAATTCCTTATTAGATATATGAATTCATAGACTGTAATTTTAAATAGCTTAAATAAAATGCTAAAACCCGACTATTATAAAAGATCTTTTTGTAAAAAATTTGTGATTGAAGTGAAATAAAATTCAAGGTTTAGCCCACTAAAGGTTAAAAAGTATAGTAAGTTAAAAGTGATGATTACTTTTAACTTTAGATGTGTTTTAACAACAATTTTCCAATCTTTTACTAAAATTAACTATCTCGGTTAGCTGTATCAAAAAAAAGGATTGTATAATTTGTTGCATAAATCATATTATTTATACTAGAATGCTATAAATGTTCTAAAAGCACTTTTACAATGATAAAAAGTAAATTTGTACAAAAGCGTTGTGAAACCACTGACACGGTTCAAGACCACTGATTCAACAAATTATGCACATTTCGAGCCAATACTTGTTGATCTGAGCTAAAGTTGTAAGGTTGAGTGGTGTGTTTGAATGGGGCTCATGAAGATTGAGAGATAACTGTTGTTTGCGTGCCAGTGCTCCAGGAAGGACGTAGCGCCCGAGGTGCTGGGGCTCCCTAATGCAACCCTGCCCACATAAGACCTTATCCATCACCTGACGAAATCTACTCTTACTTTGAGTTTCACTAATGACTGAACGTGATTCTCGAAAGAATGAACCAGCCCCAAGTAACTATCTGTCCTGCAGGACTGTCCATTTATTTCAATATAATGTGATAGTTTTTCACTAAATGACAGAGATAGAGTCGCCTTTCAAGAGTAAATCGAGATAGATAAGCCTTTTCATTTAACAAAAATGAAAACGTCTAATTTAAGTTTTCACAAAAAAGATAGCATTATAACCATTCATTTCCTAAGCAACTGATATTACCTCAATAACAACTATCTATTTGGGATTCTAAGAAAAGCACTTCCTAAGGATTTGCCAACAATAGACTCGGTTTATTATCACTTCTGTTAGTCTCAACAACATCACGGATGCAGTTTTAAATAAATTACTATCTTTATGAAAGGTTATTGAACCTTAATGATATTTGTTTATTATAATTATGTTTAGAGAAAATTTGAGATTTCATGTACGAAGCATATTACAAGCTTTCTAACCAAACATTACGACCACAAACGCATAGTTCTAATTTGAAATACAGAGCTGATGAAAACCAGAATCACGGAAAGAGAAAGATTAGAGCCAACACAACGCCGGCATGTGCACAATGTCCCATTCAGTCCAGTGTCACTCGCCAACACTATCAACTCATATTCCTCCTTTCAATTAAAATCCTTCTAAGACTTAAGTCATTCTGATGTTTAACGAGAAAAAACAATAACTAAATTGACAATTTTTGAAGTAATTTACGTAATCCTTTTTCATTTTTACTTGAATCCAAGATATATATAATTTAAAAAATCTTCCTTTATAATAATTGTAGAAAACATAATGATAACATCAATAACAATACAAAGTCGTTTTGATAATAATTCATACAATTCAATTAGTTTGTTCAATCAATAATTAGTTTATCTACTAGAGGCGTTGTAAAAAGACTTATGAAGGTAGAGTAAAATATTTACTCTTTAGTTGTGCAATCCGTAATTGTGTGGTATTTACTCATTCTGAGGTAAAATGGATAAACAAAAGTCTCCACACAAATGAAGTTTTGTTCAACGCGTTTCGAACACTTTGTCTTCCTGATGATGAACACAAAGTGTTCGAAACGCGTTGAATAAAACTTCATTTGTGTGGAGACTTTTGTTTATCCATTTTACCTCAGAATATGGTAAACTTGCGCGTAAACTTGATTGTAATATAGTTTTTTCTAATGGTAATAATGTAGGCAATATGTTAGTAACAGATCTCCCAGGGAACTGGAGTGTTGTATTTATAATATATATTACCCTGCAAAAGTTGCTACAAAATTTATATTGGTCAAACTAGTAAATCATTAAACATGGGTGTCAAACAACACCAATACAGTGTAAGTAGATAGGAAAAAAGTAGTACTTGATTCTTGCATATAAATAATGAAAATCATCACATTGATTGAACCGGAGTTAAAATGATTACGTATAAAAAATCGGTGTTGTTAAGAAATGTTAAGAATACTCTCTGATTAAATTTAATAGATCAAATATAATAAACATTAGTCTATTCAAACTTGACTCAGTCCAGACGAGGGCAATAGCCTTATCGAAGAGGGTTGACAGCAAGCGGATAGTTTTTTTACTTTTTTCTTCCTGTACTTCTTTGTTTACTCTAACATCTCTCCCTGGACTATTGTCCTTTCCTGCACTTTATACCCTTTAAAAGTACCTGTCTTTCCACCCACTTCTGTCAACCCCTTACCAAATGGTTCTACATCTTTGGTTTCAGTTGTTATAATTCTTATTGTCCTTGAGAATCCTGATAAATAAAGTACACACACACTCACATGCTCAGTCCAATCCACATACCATACATACCAATTTGCGAAACCTATTTAATTGAACTCAAGTGGTTACTAAATATGCATTTTTGTTGAAACTCTATCACAATAATTTAATTCTTCAATAGTTTTGTATAGAGGGTTAATCAAAGTATTTTTTTTTTCAATTCTATTGGATGGACATGCTATAGATTATTATTAATGTGATTTTAAATCAGAAATAAAAGTTTGACTGTGAACATAGTTTAATAGTGTTAGAGGATTAGCAACTAAAAGATTTGCGACCGACACAAGGGTACGACTTTCCAGTCCTCGGAAGTGCTTTAAAGATAATTAACAGTTGGCATATAACATACGCAACCTTTTTTTTTTAACTGCACATAAATAAAATTTTTAAATGAAGCAAACTTTTTTGGGTTTTGTTTCTAAATTAGTATTTGTCTTTATAGCAACTTCTTTCAATGATCGTAATAGTGTGGTTATAAAACGATCTATTGAACAGTTAGTTGTGTTTCCTGTTTCCTTTAAGATGACTAAAAGAAGACCGACATTTAATTTTCTATTCTACTATTGAACCACATACCTTCCTTTTTATTTCCTGTCTGAAGGAACTTTATGATAAACCTTCTATTAGTGGTTCAAGTTTTCTTTAACTTTGCTTTTATTCTTAACTAATATATTTTAATTGAATATATTATATAAATGATCAAACAACAATATGAAATGGGAAAAAAAGACTAAGATCTTTCAACTGTAATAAGCGGTCTTCGTCAATGTCAAAAACCCGACTGACTTCATATTGTGGTTTGATCATTGATTCTTATTTCACGTGTTTATGTGAAATCTTGTATGAATATTATATAAAAAATTATATAAAAATGTTAATGATCAAACTACAAAAGGACTATATGATAAACCTCCTATTTATGGGTCAAGTTTTCTTTAACTTTGCTTTTATTTTTAACAAATATATTTTAATTTAATATATTATATAAATCATCAAACCACAATATGAAATGGAAAAATAAGACTAAGATCTTTCAACGTAACAAGTGTCTTCGTCAGAGTCAAAAACCCAACTTCGTCAGTTGGGTTTTTGACTCTGATCAATACCACTTGTTACGGTTGAAAGATCTTAGCCTTTTTTTTTTCACTTTCTTATTGTGGTTTAGTCATTGATTGTTATTTCAGCTGTTTATTTTGAAATCTTGTTATATAGTATGTATATAGCCTTAAGATTGCAATAGTTGTCATGACCTCTTGTTAACAAGTTTACGTTTCAACAACAGTAGGGAAATCAGAATTACTATAATATTTCAAGGATAACAAATTATCAACCTCAGAGTCAGAATCTTGTCATAATTTCTTCTTCTTTTCAAATTAATACGTTTTAAATAATCAACTTTGTTCTTGCCTACCTTTCCTGAATTATGAAGAAAATAATTAACTATGATTGATATCATTTGGCACAATGAGATATTAATGAATAAATGCACAATATTGGGCAGTTGGTCAATGTTAGGTTAAACTGAGTGGAGCCACAATACCTGTGGTTAAAACTGTGCCTTCTGGACTGCCTCGTCTTCCGCCGGTGCCCCTTGCCCTCCGACTGGTAAGCACCACTTTGTCGGTCCAGTTGCTTTCCTTTGTCATTGTCTTTGTTCTTGTGACCTCCATCACCACGCAACTCTCGAAGCCATCGACCAAGAGCACCTTCTTCTTCCCTGAAACATTATCACTTACAAATGACTTGTTGTATAATACAGTTCCAATTATTTTATAATATAATAGTTTAATTATACAATTCCAATTCATATTAATTTTATAAAACATATTTTTCTTAATAATCATATTCAAAAATTTACGACAATATAAAGAAGATTTCATGTCAGTCATCAACACGATAATAAGGCAATATCATAAATAAACAATTAAGATAAAACAGGGGCAAACAAACACATACAGATATATACATACAATGATCCAACCACAATATGAAATGGTGAAAAAAGACTAAGATCTTTCAACTGTAACAAGCAGTCTTCGTCAGAGTCAAAACCCAACTGAAAGCTGAACTGTGTCCATGTGCAATCTTGTATATATACATAAACTCAATGATTAAACCACAAAATGAAAAGGGAAAAAAAGACTAAAATCTTTCAACCGTAACAAGCGGTCTTCGTCAGAGTCAAAAACCCAACTGAGTTTGACGAAGACCGCTTGTTACGGTTGAAAGATGTTAGTCTTTTTTCCCTTTTCATTTTGTGGTTTGATCATTGATTGTTATTTCACGTGTTTATGTGAAACCTTGTTATATACATACACACATGGAAATCAAAAAAAAAAACATAACTGAACGTTTATCTTATGTTTTATTTAGAGTGAAATAAAAAAAAAAAACTTAATGTTTTCTTAAGTTGAACTGCAGGAAGTGGTTTGGTTCTAGAAAGACGACAATGTTTAGCTAAATCGGGAGTGCTTTCAATCACAACTTTCGTGCCCCATTACTTATTAGACTCAATGAGATCAGCGTGATCTACTTAAAGGGGTATTTCATAATCAGACCACGTCGCTAGATATCCAGCCATTACTCTAAATGAGTAGAATGTAAAAAATGTTTTTTGAATATTTATCGTTTCCCAAATAAAGTAGACAAAGAGAATGTTTCAAACACGATTTGGCACTCAGAGTGCTTCCATTTTACATTACATAATCCCAACAATACCTTCATATGACTTATTCCTCATCACAGATAGATTAATCGACTTCCCTTTTATTATTAGTAATTCATGAGAGGCAAATTAAATTTTACTCAATACGTATCAAGCAATAGATGTGATTGGTAATGTTTCCCTGATATTATTATCTTCGTGATATGTTCATATCATGAGCTAGTTGTCTTTTGTTTCTCTATTGAAAGCGCTTAAGGAAAGAATTATTTTGCCAAGCCTTATGCTGATAAGATTAGTTGGCTAACCGACTGCCTTAATACTTATATAACTAGGGAAATGGGAGTCAGTGTATTGCTTACCTTTTCATAAAGGAAATCGAATCTCTCAAACTAGTCTGTCTTTATAGCTAAGCAAAACTGCGTCCCGTTTTGTTTCTCAATAAAAACCAACACAAGGATAATCAACGTTTAACTCATTGAGCATCCTCTCCATCTAACCGCATTTCTTATGTAATTTCCTTTATCCACAACAATAAGAGCAATCTTTATTATTCTTGCGCTATATTTCGGAAAAACATTATTACATTAAATACATCATATGGTAAAGGATAAGCATAACCGGACAAACATAAATTCTCATTTACGGCTTGACGAGCTAAGCACATTATACACAGTCCAGTAAAGATGTTGAAACAAAACAGTATAATACAGTACTCTTGAAACTTCTCGTCCTCAACTGTCAAGTCAAACCGTTTTCTCAAAATAATATATAGAAAACCTATCCCACTATGTGGGTATTATTAAAATGAATAACTGTAACGGACATATCCCACTGTATGTAGGATAAAGTTATTTAGTTTAATTACACTGCTAATTACTTAAGTAAATTATGAGAGCACATTTATTATAATAAATTTGTAAGAAAAAATATTAATTAGCAATTTAATGAATTATTTGACCTTATTTAAAATTTGTATTTTAAGTTCAATTGTTAATAAAAATCCAACCCAAAGTTCAACACAACACAGATAACGTTGTTATCTCACCATATTCTTGTTATCTCACCTCACGTTGTTGTGAGGACACCATATTCTTGAAAAACAAATATTTTTACGCTGTTATAAGATGAGCGGTTCATCAGACAGCCACTCCGCATCAATGGCGATACCCGTGTCGCCAAGCACTTCATTCTGTCATGAGACTATTCATTTTAATTTACTATATGTTTATAGCTACAATAAAACAAATCTGGAGTAGCCTACACTCAACTTTACTATAATTAAACATAATATCATACTTCTTGGGTATAGAGTATATAATGTTCCATTTATGTATCATATAAATGTCTAAATGGGAGATGTTTATTAGTCTTTCATTCCTGAAGGTAGGAATCCAGATGCTAAACGGCGTCAAAAAAACATTTTCCGAAAACATAAAATCTACTGTGTGGCCCCTTCGGTAAATGTAATTTGATATTGATATTGTAATATAATACAATGTAATATACATTATAATACATTGATAATGTAAATCTCAACTCATCCGCCTCCGAATGCTCTATTTTTAGGTATAGTTTCATTTTGATCCGCTAAACAGTATGTCTTGTATTTCTCTTACAAGCTTTCAGATTGAATTATAAGTCAAAATTTTTACATTTTATTGAAAAAAAAAGATTTTTCGTTGTTTTAAAAATATACATATATTTTTCGTTTATTGCTTTTGTAGCTTCAAAGATAAAGCAAACATTACAAAACTCTAGAGTTAATAGTTTAGGAGAAAAAATATGTAGTATAAAAACAGGTTTTTGGCAAAAAAAAAGTGACTTTTCTATTGCTCCCAAACAATAGGATTCATCTACACTATGAGGCCTATTTTTTTGTAAAATATCAACCTGATCCATCAAAGATTCTGGACCGTAGAGTGGCCAAAAACTTTGGATCATACTCACGCACCCACCCACCCACACAGTCACAGACACCATAAAAAAAAAACTTCATAAAACGACTTCTGGGATCTTAAAACATGTAATTCCGTCAAAATCTCGAATCCGTCAAAAATCTCGAATTTTTTCACGATCACTGTACTTTACTTATAGTAAAGTAAAAATAAAATCATTAAAATTATTATCTGCAAGTCACTAATACTTTACCAGAATGTATATTCTAATTCATAACAATAGTTAAATAAAATTAAAACAAAAAAGTTAGTTGTTTGTCAAGCAGTTCGATATTATGATTACTTAAAGTTGAGTGTAGGCCACTCCAAAAAAGTTTTTGCAATATTTTCGTCAAATAAAGAAGTGTGTTACAATACTATCAGAAATTAAGGACAAAGTTGATATACCACGGTGAACCAGTTGTACTATCTTAACAACTCGTCTCAAATACTTAGTGTTCTTCATGTTGATTTGATTATTATCATGTTGATAATAAAAACGTAGGAATGGGAATGTTAGAGCGGCTAAAAAATTGTTATAAGTTAATAGTGAAGAAAAATAATAGATAATATATATAAAAACAAAAATTGTAATACTATTTTTCTGATACATGTACTAGCTATAATGTTTATTAGCAATTATCCTCTATTCACTCAAAGAGCGCTGCTTCTGTTGGTATCGCAATGAAGCAATGTAATTACTTAGAATGATAAGAACCCTGCCAACTAAGTCTAACGAAAGAAGAAAACAAACAAATCTTCTCCACACAATATTTCATAAAAATATATATTTACATTATTTAGTTCAAGTTTTTAATAAATGACAGTCAGTCTGTTCTTCTTTTCTCCCCTAATAATTTGATTAAAAACTTCAGGAAAAACATTATACTCGTAGCATGTACATGGAAGGAGTTGTTTTCTAAAAAGTGCAATACACCCATCTTAAAGAAAATTCTTATTTCTTTTTCCTTTCCATATCCTTTCCGATTACTAATAAACATTAGAAATAGACTCAATTTCACTTTAAAGAGTGATTTAAATATCATAAAGATTAAATTAATTATAAATAATACTGGATAAGTGAATTGTTTTTTTTAATAATCATTTGAAAGAGGTAGGTTACTTTAAAGACAGACAATTGGTCTACCAATAACGGATTGATGATCTATTTTCAAATATAGCAAGGATGGTATAATAAAAATGAGACGTCGTGACTTGAGTGCCGAATTGGAATCACGACGAATGAAAGTCTGAAACATAAAGCCATGTAGGCCCTTCACGACGGCAGACCTGGCCAGTGGGCCGGTGAAAGCCCAGCCTCGCCTCCAAGTCCCTTCACGCCGATCTGGGTCACATCCGTCTTGACCTTGCCCCAACTCCTCTGTCCTCCAACTTTTGTCACTCCATTTTATAAACAATGCAACTCATTGTTCTGTTGAGATGAATTTTGAACACTCAAATTACAATAATATTAATTTATTTCTTTAGTTACGAAATTTCGCATAAAATATGCCTCTTTCTATTTTTCGTTGTCATATATATCTTAAAACATTAATTATAATTCGCTGACACATATAGTACAAACAGTTCAGGCTAGAAGTCTTTTATTGGTTTTGCGATTATGACCACTCAATGCTAAAGAGAATCTAACACCCAAAGGTCTTAATTTTACCGTCTTTCGGTCCTTATTGACTTATTTCACCAAAAGCGTAAAATAACTTTAAATATTTAATTTTTTTTCCGTCTTCAATGGTGCTTTCATATTCTTTGTTTTCCTACATGCAACTTGTCTGCCCGTTTCTTACTATCTTGTAAATTCTATATGTTTAAGCATTTCCTGCGCTTCTCTTATTGTCAGTCCTGGCACTCTCTGTAAGTTACCTAGTTTTATGTCCATTTACCATTAACTGGCTTGCAAATTATATATATATATATCAGGACCTTTTTTTATTCATCCATACCAGAATACTGATTTATTTTTTTCATGTTATTATGACACTCTTAAGATGTGATATAAAACTATGCGACCTTTAATTTTCTGGCTTGCTTGGATTCCATTATGAATCATATTGTACAATAATACTTTGTTGTCCAATATGGATCATTTTTCATTATAAGTAAATATAAAGCTACTGACCTTTATACTCATAAACGTTACAGGATAAGCATTTATTAGCAGTTTTATTGGTTTCAAATATGAATTGATCTTATTTCACATAAGCATTAAGTAACTTTTGGGACAAAACTCAAAGAAAATATTACACAAAAAGCACTCTATATTTTAAAGAAATTTATCTCTTCGGAAGAGATGATGTGATCAAACACACCCGTGATATAGAAACGCCAGATGGTATAAACAGCGTAAGAGACATTTATACATGGCAGCCAAACGGAGACTTCATGACAAAACACAGCAATGTTTAGCTTTGTCCAATCGAAATCAAAATAAAAAAGAATAACATGGGTTGTAGCTCAGCCGGTAGATACAATTAATGGAATTGCAGGAGTTATCGACATTTATGGGAAAATTACAGGGGTTAGGAGAGAGGGGAAATAGGTTTCAAGATTGATGGTTAGACACGTAAAACAATTGCGCAGGGTTCAGCATTTCATGGCTCTAACCGGGTCTTGATGAGTCCAATTGTTTTATAGCAATCAGCTCAAGATTTTCTGGGCTCCTATATGATTTTAAAGAAATTTGTCTGAATATTCAAATAATATATATGAATATTGATTATTGTTAAGTAAAATATATTTACTAATTATAAAATTATTAAAACATTGTATGGACAACATTCTTTTGTATTTTTAAGAATATAATAATAACCAACAGTAAACAGTAATTTAGTTTAAAAACTAAAGTAAACTAATGAAAAATATTAAGAAATTTGTTCAATTTCATGAATAATAAAATATTATAACATTTCTAAACATTATTTATACTTACTTCACGTATATATCATAACTAAAAACTAAAAGATGTAAAACTTGTCGACTCATATAAAGAAATACTTCTATTCAAGATACCAAAAAGACTGAAACAATGTACTCTGTACAGATTCATTTCATGAGTATCAAAGAAACTAATTTATAATTAATTTTAAGATATTAAAACTGTCTCTCAAAAACAACTATATAATTTCTTTATAATCAGTACAACTTAAAAAATTCAATAATTTTCTTTACAATTTTTTTTAAAAATATATAACTCTGGTCGTGAGAAACATAATTTAAAACTTCACTGTAAACAATCCCACATCAATTGAGTGATGAATAACATTGTTATGTGTATTCAAATTCAGGTTATCATGTATACATAACATTGAGCAAGGTTTGCGAGGGTACGCCCGTAAGAAGGTGCATAGTTGGTCTTACTAATCAGGCATCATAGTTCAAAAACATTAGTTAAAGTATGGTAATGAAACCTTTTATAAAGAGACTTTTCCTTTTTCTAGAAATCCTCAAATTCTTTTTATGTTATTATTAATGAATCAATTTTCATTTTTAAAAAACAGGATTACGGTTTATATACTTTTTATTTTTAATAAATTTATTTTATTAAAATTAGAAATTAAATTATATTAAAAAGTGTATACATATATATCAAAGGAAAGGTGAAAAGACAGGGCTGCTTATTAGTTTGTTAGATGTTTTCTATGAATAGGGGATGCAATTAAGGTTGACGTTTTATTACATTCATCTCGGCTGCGACTAAACCCTAAGCCAAAAGTAGGCGAAATCGTGCACAAGTTAAATAGCTGCCCACAAGTAATTGCATTTTTAGAGAGGTTCCTACAATAAATTGTTGTAGGAAGGAAATATGACTAAAAGGGAAAGAACAGCGAGGTAATAGGGTTTTGAGTGGAATTGAATATAGTTAATCCAACTTTTTTTTATATATTTTCTTCAAAATTTAAAAACTTATGGCAAGCTTTACTACTTTACACAAACAATGGAAGAGTAAAGGAATAAATCCTATTTCTCTGTGGAAAATTCAAGAGACCTTACTAACTAAGCCAAACAGAAATCAACAAAATGTTAAAAACGAAATAAACCTAATAATTTTGTACGAAACATTTAAAAGCAAAAAAAAAATAATACATAAATTGAAAACCTTAAAAGAAAGATTTGAAAAACTCCCAGCTAATTAAAAACCTCTTTCCATGTATAAGACTTTTATCTTTTAACTATTGTGAAAAAAAGAAATTGTTATATATATTTATATGAAACTGGACCAAAGTAATTTACCCTATTTCGTTGAATAAGTTTGTATTCAGTACAACCATACCAACTATATATCGTATAGTTAGATAAAAATATATTGCTATTTATATCAATAAGGCTATAAAAACTGAATATCCATCCTGGACTAATGGATCATCTGTTATCATTTTACAATGACTTAGAAATTTTTTGAGTGAACCTACTAAAATAAAATTGACGTTTAGAAGTTAAATGAAAAATTATGACTTAATATGGGAAAAACGAAGAACAAAATTGTAATTTATGATTGATAAATCAACGCCAATCAAACATATAATGTTTGAGTATATATAAATTGAATATTTATAAATCTTATGCTTTTCATGGTAAGATGTATTTGTCTAACAAATCGCTCTAATCAATACATATGTTGCAAAATCATGTGTTGCCATAGATTGTCTTGTGTCATATTACATTTACCTCTTTGTAATCATATTACCTTTCGATACGAATCATATTAATTGACGTATGAGAAGGAGACTTTCGTTCAATATGACAAAAAATATACTAATTTTGAGCTAATTCTCCAAATAAAATATGTTTATGAATCATAGTATCTTTGAGTATACTGAAGTATCAGGAATTGACTCTTTCCTTGTTCAAATCGATAATTTTTAAAAAAATCAACCTTCCAGCTATAAAAGTTTTAAATTATACTGAAATGCCAGCTTTGAATTTGATTTCAGTATGCAAAACTGGATAATTACTAATATATTTTGTCCTCAATAAACCTTATAGCAACCCTATAAGAGAGTACAGCACGCAGGAAAAAGGTAACTCTCGCTCAGAGTAAATTGCATTATTATGATTTTTGACAAAGGGAGAGAAAAGTGATTCTTTCAGAAAACTCTATCATGCCATAAAATTCCCAGTATAATAATTTTATAAAAGACGAACAATGTAAAACATAATTCAAAATTGAAAACATTCTTTGAAAAATAATAAATGAAATTATCCTACATCTTAAATTAAAAATGATCTTAAAACTATAGTTTTTCTTATATTTTTCTGACATTTTTCAGACGAAATAGAAATATATTCAAGTACTAAATGGGAAACTTTGTCATTGACCTTCAATGTAGAAGGATGTCACATAAACTGTGTCAGAGATCCACTGGCTATTGGAACAAAAGCCATGTTCTCCTGTAAGAGATTATTTCGAAACACGAAATCTACATATTCGCTTTCAAAACTGGAATACTGCTGTTATTATACTAATGGTATGATATGCATCAGTCGTGTGATAAACAAAAACAAGCACATATATTGATAAGTGGATCGATCACTGCATGTACTACCTCCAGGAATGAAACACTAATAAACATCTCCCATTTAGACATTCATATTTTTCCTAAATAGGACATTATATATTATATACTTAAGAAGTTTGATACTATGTTTACTTATACTACAGTTTAGTGTAGACCACTTCAGATTTTTTAGATCCATTTCAAAAATTTATTGATCATAAAACAGCAACGAGTTGAAGACTTTCTATTTTAAAGATCAATACTCTAAACAAATAAATTTTAGATGCCTTTTGCAAAATGTTATAAATTATAATTGATAAAAGTGAAACTCTGGTTAGTGAATAGTTGAAAAGTACTATAAAACACCTAGGGAAGATAAACTGGCTCATTGCAATTGCTTAGTAAAAATATATAAACAACTGGACTAAGAATTTAATTATGTATTGTTAATTTCATTGTAAACAATTTTATGTAAGTATTGCAAATAAATTATTTTAGATTAATTATAACTTGTAAACTAAAAATTTACATAAACTAAGACTTTGTTGTTTGGTATTAATTGATCAAAAAGAAGTAAAGGAACTTCCATTTAACTTTTAATACAGGTATTGGGTATAAAATATTTTATATAATACATGTGAAAGTATATGTAAGGAAAATGATGAAAAATAATATCATAGGACTGATATTATTAATATATAATAAGGCATATGATTTATGAACAAATAAATATACCTTAGCATGAAGAGACGTAATTTTGTTGAGCTTTGTCAGGCGAAGCGCGAGGAAGACTGACGTGTTGAGACATGCATCCAACTATTGGGTCCAAAAGTTCGTTTACATTCGTTCTTATGGGAAAACTACCCCCACTATATCTTAACATTTGCGTCTTAATTTAATATGAGAGCAAATAAATGTCTCATAGTATTTCAAGCAGAAACAAATCAATCTTCTGCTGTTTTATTCAAAAGCAAATGATATGAGTTTTTCTTTCTTGCACTGATTCAGTTTGAGTGCACTAAAGTAATTAGAAAGAAGTTTAGTTATTAAAAAGAATGTTTATATAAATTGATAACGCTATTGACTTAAAAGAAATTTTATATTTTTACAGTCAGAACAAATTAAAAATAATGATTATAATTTAATTTCAAAATCTAAAACCTTTTTCCATATTACTTCCAGAAATGATTTAATTTATTTCATCTATTGACAATCGGTTTGGACTGGACTTAATAATACAATATATTCGCTTTACTATAAGTAAAATAAAGCAGTCAAGATGAATTTCATTTGAAGAATTCTACCTATTTACACTTTTGTAGTCCCCTGAATACATTTTGCCATTTTTTTGTATGTCTGAGTATATGGAGGCGGGAATGTATTTAAAAAGTTTGTTACCACACTACGAGTCAAGTCAGATATATATAATTGTGAAATTTGGCAAATTTATCATAATAGTTATGGTTATGGTAAGAACTGCTAAGCGCTTGGGCAAAACCAAAAAAATGATACAAGTACTCTATTGTACAAGTGAAAACAGTTTTTCTGGAGTGTTGAAACTTTGGAATTATTATGGAAGTGACAATACCATTAACAGTAAAGAAACACCGAATTTTTCAATAACCAGAATATTAGTTCTGCTACAAAAATGTAATTTTTTGCTGTATGATTCATTCTGACAATTTGTGGGTGTCACAGAAGTCAAACCATTGAACAGATAGTAACAAAATTATACGATAAAATAGTTATTTTGAGAAGCTAAATATGTTTTTATCAAAATTACAAGGATGAAAATGTGCATTATTTCACATTTTATGATTTAAAAAAAAATATTTTTAACGTCTAACAGCTAACTATAGAAAAACGATAGCTTGTCCAAAAAATCAACCAAAAATTAGTTATCTAAAAGCAATGTTCAACAACATTGAATTACCCCAAAGGTAATAAAGCTATAAAATCTGATAACTGAACTTGAAATAATGGAATGCCTGGTCTACTTGTAGGATTGGTTTAAATTGACATAAAAATGTTTAACAAAATGCAGGAATTGATAATTCACTTTAAAAGTATAATAAAAAATATTTGAAAATATTTTAAACGTTAATATCAAATGTATGGACAATAAAATTTATTAAGCTATAAAAGGAAAGTAGAAATGTTTTTTTTTGTTTTTTCTAACAATTGTAAAACTGGAGTGGCCTACACTAAACTTTACTATAAGCAAACATAATATAAAAACTCATTGACAGTTAGTTCAGTTATTGTTTTATTTTAATTAAACTATTGCTATTAAATTATAAAATACACTCTAGTAAAGTATTATCAAAATAATAGAATCAATTTAAAGATTTCAATAGTTTTGTTGTAGTTATAAATATTTTGTTAGTTATAACAACTTTCAAATCGTTGAGTTAGAACAACCAGACAAGTTCTTATTATTCGGATCAAACTGAGATCACTGAAGTGTGCAGTTATACAATAATCGGAACTTTCCAGTTTTTCTGTTTAAATGACCAAATAAATTTTTTGGTGATTCAATGAACATAACATTTTTGACTAGGCATCGTCTTACTATGAATAATCATGAGCTTAAATATTGAAGGAGTAATATTACAGTAATAATAACATGTTTTTGGTAAACAATCATCTTCAAAAGCGACAACATATCAATAGAGCGAATCAACAGAATCAGTTTCAAAAATTTTTATTAACTAAATAAAACACTCTTTAATTATTAAATGTGTCACTATAGACTGCTTCATGGATAAGAAGAGGATTTTTTGTAATATGCTCTTGAATCTATTAAATTAGGACTAATACTTAGATATATTAAGGTAATGGCCTAGCCTGAGGTAATGGGGGAAACAGTCCAGGCTAGTGTCTAAGAAGAAAAGGGGGTGTTTTAGTTGGTAGTCTGGTTTACTGGGAGCCCAGCACAATGTGCGTCAAAATACTTTTCACCTCCTTACCAAAAAAAAAAAATCCAGGAACTATATAAAGAATTACAAAAATCAAATGCAACAATACTTAATGTAAAGGTTAGAATCACCACAGCTTAAACGGTGACTCAAAATTATGAAGTAAGCTGTCCTACTGGGTACTCTAAATAACCACATCTACACTATAGCCCCATTAAAATAAAAACAAACTCAGTTACTTGTTAATGAGTTTATTACATTAAAGTTGAGTGTAGGACACTCAAGATTTTTTTTACTTTACTATAAGTAAAGTATAGTGATCATGAAAAAATTCGATCTCGAGATTTTGACGGAATTACATGTTTTGAGGTACCAGAAGTCTTTTTATGACGTTTTTACGATGATGTCTGTGTGTGTGTGTGGGTGGGTGGGTGCGTGTGTTAGCATTGCTTGTTACCACGCTACGGTCCAGAATCTTTAATGGATCAAGTTGATATTTTACACAAAAATGGGCCCCATTTAGACGAAGATCCTTATTGTTTGGGAAGAATTATGCATGATGGAAAGTCACTTTTTTTGCAAAAAACCGTTTTTTTTAAAACATTTATTTCTCCTAAACTGATAACCTAGAGTTTTGAAATTTGACATTGTCTTGGAAGTTACAAATGCAACAAACGAAAAATATATTCAGAATTTTAAGACAACAGGAAATATTTTTTTTTCAATAAAATGTAAAAATTTTGACTTATAATTCAATCTCAAACCTTGTGAGAGCGATACAAGCCATACTATTTGACGGACAAAAATGAAACTATGCCTATAAATAGAACATTCTATGGCGAATGAGTTGAGATATTTTTTTTTGGAATTACTTTCGCTAAAGGGGCGTTACAGTACGATTTGTGTTTTCAGAAAATGATTTTTTGACGCTAAACGGCTCGTTAAAAAATAATGAAAATTTTACCAAAAATGGAACAAAAAATTAGCAATTCATAAAAAAAAATCATGAAGTTTCAATTACGGGAAAGAGCAATAACGATATAAAAACTCTTGTTTATCCTAGACAAGAGATCACCTGCTATACTTGTCGAATTTTTTGTATTTTTTACATTGACTTAGAAATTTTTGAGCGAATCCACTGAGGTAAAATTGATGTTTCTAATGGAAAAATGAAAATATATTATTGACTTATAAGAGATGTAAGAGGAATAATATTGTGCAGGTAAATGATAACACTCAATAAAAAAAAATTCGTATATATGTTATTTGACAAAGGGGAAGGAAAATGATCTTATTAAATACTAAGAGCCATAAAATTCCAGTATAATAATTCTGTTAAAAACCAAAAATGTAAAAGATAATTCAAAATATAAATCTTTCGTTTAGAGATTAATAACTGTATTATCGTACATCTTTAATTAACAAATCGCCTTAAAACAACATTTTCTTCGCTGTTTAGAATTTTTCAGAGAAAAAAAGTGTATTTTACCGTTTCAAATTGAAATTTTACATTAATATCAATGTAGAAGATGTTAAGTAAACGATGTAAGAAATCTACTGGCTATTTGAACAATAGCCATGTTCTCTTGTAGATACTATTTCGTTTCAAGAAATGTTCACTTTGGTTTTTCAAAATGTTATTACTGCTGTAGTTATACTAATGAAATTATTTGCAAATAATAAATTATTTGTGATGTACAAAAATAAGCTTATAAATTGATTGTCCTTCAATCACTATCTGTACTACCTCAGGAATGACAGGCTAATAATTATATCCATTAGATGTTTACGTTATGCTTAAATGAGACGTTATGTTTTATATATCAGAAATTTGACATTAAGTTGCTTATAGTAAAGTAGAGTGTAGGCCACTCCAGATTTTTTTAAATTGAAACACAAGTTACGTATACATTTTATATGAACTTGTGAAAAAGAAAGAACAATTGGCTTTGATAAAATCAAATTGAAGAAATTGTATATGGGAACCACCCATGAGTAATACATGTTATAGCACCATGCGACATACTTGTATACAATCGAGTTACACACCTCGAACGAAAATAACATTTCTAGAAGCCTGGAACAGTATTTGAACAAACTAGTAATCAAGTAATAGTGCTCCTCAAACAGACATAGATTTCCAGACTAGTTAAAAGAAATTGTTTTTACCTGCACATGATGCATTGTTGTTATTGTTCATTATAAATTGCTCTTTTGTATTTGGTGTTCTCAAGTTTCCAGAAAGTGCCTATGAAGTTTTAAAAGTTATTATAATTCCATCTAATATATAAAAAAATTATACAAATGCGATTACTTCTATCTATTATCATATAAAAAGATTTCACATAAACACGCGAAATAACAATCAATGATCAAACCACAATAAGAAATGGGAAAACAAGACTAAGATCTTTCAACCATAACAAGCGGTCTTCGTCAGAGACCCAACTGACAGTTGGGTTTTTGACTCTGACGAAGACCGCTTGTTACGGTTGAAAGATCTTAGTCTTGTTTTCCCATTTCTTATTGTGGTTTAATCATTGATCTATTATCATATGGATTTGATTACAAGGTATCCAAAGTATTGATGAGTGTGAAAAGTGGGCGAAAGACAGAAAGCATTGACCCAGGTTGAGTGGCATGCTGGCTACCTTGGCGAGTCTTTGTGGACCATCCGTCACGGGCCTGAGTCATACTTGCTGAAATGACGTCACACACGCCCCTCCCAGACAGATATGTCCTCCAGCTTCACCATTGTTCTCCTCCCTCTATCCCGATGACCTCTCTCCGTCCCTAGAGCTCTTTTCTCCTTGTCCATCCAATTCACCCTTTTAGTATATTCCTCTTCACACTCCACCCTCACGACTCCTATTCATTCCACTTCTCTTTTTCTATCAATCATTTTTTTTTTATAAAAAATAAATACTATTTTTCTTTTTTATCGAGGTTTGGTCTAGCTTCAAAAATACAATACCTTTAAGCCGACGTTTCGTCTATATTTGAAGACATCTTCAGGGCTACATCAATACAGAATTTAACTACAATAACATGAAAAGTAATTATATTACATTATTTAAGTAATATATATAATTACCTTGGTATTTTTCTATTGTAAAGAGCAACTACATAACGGTTTGTGTTCAAATCAGTTAGTGTGCTGCCCTAGTGACCGTTTTTTGAACCTTCAATATCAGATTTGATAACTCAAAACTACCCTTAAAAAAACTTATTAAAACTATATCAAAAAAGAACCAGGAAACTACAACGATATTTCTTAATTACTAAGTAATAGACTACATATTTTACTTAGGTTGTATGTATAAAAAACGGACACAGAATTGTTTGTAATTTTTTTTTCAAAACACAGAATTGGTTCTGTAAGTTCCATCTATATTTAGGTAGGTGGTAGGGTAAGGTAGTTCACTTTAGGATGAAGCGTTGTAGGTTGGGGAGAAAATTTAAAATGGAAATGGATATTTATTTTTTAATGTTTTACTTTTCTCGACCACATATATTTAACACTATAGTTCTTTTTTATCGAGATTTGGTCTATCTTCAAAAATACAACACCTTTAAGCCGACGTTTCGTCTATATTTGTAGACATCTTCAGGGCTGCATTAATACAGAATTTAATTACAATAACAAACTATGAATAGAAATAGATTCTCAAATATTGAACAAGCTCATCAAGTGGAGCTTTCAACTGAAGAAAATAAAGTCTGGATGAACAATAACTCTAAAGTTGTTCCATGATACCAGTATGGCATGCACATAAATTACACTGATTGCTTGTATCACAAAACATTTTTCGAATAGAGAACAACTTTTATTACACATTTTATTTTGGCACCTTTCAGCTATCCTATCAATTTACATAGTGATAGTTTATGTGAGTTAAATTTTCTTTTTACTTTTAGGATTGATATTAATATTTAGGATTAATATTGAAACAGGAAAAAGCGATTGCACTGTCATTTCAACCCGTTCTTCTACGATTTCTAGGAACCCTTAAATATCCTATTAAATTTAGTTTCTTTATGAATTAACATAGAAAAATTTAAGGATTTCGAATATTCTGACTTGAATATTATTCTTAATGAAACAACTATTAATTTACATTATTTTAACCAAATATCACCCGGCTAAAATAAATTAAATTATCTAATTACTGTTCTTGAGTTTGATAATACGCTTACTATAAAATTTAAGTTTAGTTTAGCCCACTACAAATTTTTCTTTCTTGTTCTTTAATAAATACTATTTTAATCTAAAACTATTTTATAAATATGGAATAGATTTTTTCAGAAGAATACGAGAGCATTCATATATATCATTTGTCAAGGTGAATGGAAGCACCTAGTCTCCAGCCTACATGGTTGGGACATGTAGAAAAAGTTTAGTAATCCGATCTGTAGTTCATACATAGTTTTTTTTATTTAAATACTGAAGCTTCTAAAAGACGGCAAAATTAAATTCAGGTAGAGTTTGAAGGTTTTGATCTACTCTATATGGAAAAATAATACGAGTATGTCAAGTATTTTTAACAACAAACCTACCCATGAATTCTTACATAATCAAAACAAGGCGACACCAACATTTTAAATTCTTATATAAGGTGTAACGCAGAAGTTGCTTTACAAGTTTTTTAAGATTACGACTGATCTTATGAGTTTTCAAAAGCAAGAAAACTACTTTTACCTTTAACTTAAAATTCACACAATAATTATACTTAATATTATTATTACTACTAGTAATGTTATAATTGTTGGAGGTTGCTAGTAATAGCTAAAGAAGAATTACAATCATATCTTGTAATTTTTTTCTCCACTCGACCGGCTTCGGACCTTCAGGTCCATTTTACAGACTGACACTGGGAGTTTTCAAGTACGAAATATGAAAAATCGATAAGAAGATGCAAATATAGGATAACCCATTGAGAACTCTCAGCAGGCTTATCCATGGGGCATATTTTTCTGCCCCGTCCCATCCCATGGCAATTTATGCCTGTCCTATTCCATACCATCCCACGGGATTACCATTATAATATTAATATGGAATACAGTTCAAATAAAACTCTGAAATTTATAAAAAAAATTAGGTTTAGTGTCGACTAAATAGGACTACATATACAAAGAGACATACAAAGCGATAAAATTTATTAACTTTATGACAATTCATATCATTCTGACACTCATTTTATTAGACCATTTCTGACTCACTCTGTTCATTCAACACATTATCAAATTCCCACTGATCGACTGAATTAACTATTAATTCAGTTAATTCAGGTAATCCCTGAACCATTTCTATAATTTTCATTTTACATGGAAATATAATATAAACAGAGTTTATAACGAGAAAACATCCGTTTTCGTAACTTACTCAACAACAATGCGGCCACACTCAATAAGTGCTCTACTGCTGCCGATGACGCTGGTATGGCAAAAACAATTTTCGTACTTGATTTTAACAGTGGAAACCTATGTTCATTTTTCTAATAATTTAATAGTTGTGAAGTATAGGTCGCCGTAATTTTTTAAACATGGTGTTTATCCTCAAGCTATTTGCTCCTCCTGAAGCCATCAAACTTAAGTGATTTCTTTGGCGAAGGATCAAAAAGTAAGTCAAAATCCCATCTCATCCCATGGGAATAACATTCCTAAGAACAAGCCTGACTCTCGGTGACAGTGAAAAACGGTCGTGAAGGCCCGGGACGGTCGAGTGGGGAAGGAAAATTACGAAGTATATAGTACAGTTTTCTTTCACTGTAACAATAATTAGAATAAAATATATAATTGTATAAATTACAAAACAACTTTTATGGTTCTATATTTATTGAATATATTTTCCAACCAAAGAGAACCAGATTGAAAACAAGCACGAAGTTTACTGAAACTTTCACCCACGACCTGTTGCAGTTGAATTAAAGGCAACGAAGCATTCCTCTGCCAGAAAGAGTAATGGACACGTTACATCAGCTCACTCATACGCTTCACTGAAAATTGATTTCATTGCTTCGGATATACATGTAATCCATTAATGGCTTTCTACTACAATATCAAACCAAGAGTAAAAAACTGCAATAGGATATAATAAATTATTCAAACAAGATTATACCTTAAAAAGCCAATTAATAATAATTATGAAAAACTGTTGCCCAATCAAAATGAGTATTTGCATATATCACATATTGCTGAAATGTTATAATAATTAACACGGAGCTTATCAGCCAACAGAAATTATATGCAAACCATCTATTAACAACAAAATTGATGCAACTTTAAGCACGTCCACTTTGTAGCACCATATGAAATTACTATAGAAAACTTCTTTGTCGATTCTGAGAATATTTGGTTATAGGTTGCTAGAAACACTGCAGCATTAATTTTACCAGCTAACGCTTTTAAAGTTTAATGTTTCTGTTAATTGATTAGACCGTTTTAGTTTTCATTTTACTACTTCTTATTTTTTAGAATTATTCTATATTTTTAATTCTTTCCCATCGCTTTACTATTTCTAAATTTTCTTATTTCATTTTATAATTGAAACAATTTTCTTTAACCCTTTTCCTTACCGTGTAATGTTTGTTCCTCACATTTTTAATTGATTTACATTACTTCTTTTAATTTTTCTTTATTCTTTGTTTCATTTTTCGCTATTATTATTTTCATCAGTTTTACTTTTGTTAGGTTGGCTACTCTGAGTATCACTTTCGTTTGGCCGGCAGTCCTTTTCAGTCTTCTTCTTGGGTTTGTTCATCCTTTCTCTTTAAGGCAGAATCAGTTGAAATAATCGAGAAATGAGCATTACTTCTTTTGTGTTCTTGAATTACAAATTTCATTATTAAACTCCAAAATGGAAAAAAAAAGATTGGAAAAAGAACAAACAAAAAGTTCAGTCAAAAACTTGAGAAGCAAATAGTAAATCTGGAGTGGTCTATACTCAATTTTACTATAAGTAAAAATAATATCAAACTTCCCGACAAATATTTGATTTTTTGTTTTATTTTTAACTAGCATATATATATATATAAAACCAATTAAATGAAACGATTCCACGAACTAAATAAACTATATTGACACAAAGAACACTCAGAAATGAAACAGAAACTCACTACTATATTTCGATGTCCTCGTTTATCTTCCTGATGACGAGGGCATCGAAATATAGTAGTGAGTTTCTGTTTCATTTCTGAGTGTTCTTTGTGTCAATATAGTTTATATATATATACAAAACTAAAGTGTATAGGGCCTCAGACAGTTCTTCAGGTTCAAATTAAACTCTCATTGCCAACGTTTCAGGTTTTTATTTAAAACCTTTTTCATAGGGAGAAATATAAATTTTGAAACAGAAAAACTAAGTATTACATTACAAATTATTTTACAAAGAAAAATAGTCTCTGGATTTCAACAATAACTGCAGTGTGAATGAACACGTGTCACTGAACTGTTCACATGTCACGTGTTCATTCAGACTATAGTTGTTGAAATCCACAGACTATTTTTCTTTGTAAAATAATTTGTAATGTAATCCTTAGTTTTTCTGTTTCAAAATGTATACTTCTGACTATGAAAAAGGTTTTAAATAAAAACCGAAACGTTGGCAATGAGAGTTTATTTGAACCTGAAGAACTGACCGAGTCCCTATAATCTTTCGTTTTGTTTCTATTCCACGGTAGATACTTTTATCAATATATATATATATATATATATATATATATATAATATATTATGTATATTTAGTATGATTCACCCTCCGTTCTTCGACGTGGGAAGATCTCTCTCACTTCGTCCTCTCTTCTAGTCTACTCTCCTGATGACGAACAACATTTCGAAATATTGAATTCTGTAAGTGTTCTTTTTATTCTCTTTTCTGTGTCGTGCTTTGTGTAATTTAAAGTTATATATATATATATATATATATATATTACATTTTTAAGTAAAAAGTTTATCAGGACTCGGTTAGTTTTTCAGGTTCAAATTAAACTCTCATTTCCAACGTTTTGGTTTTTAATTTGAAACCCTTTTCATAGGCGAAACCTATTTTTAGATAAAAATCGAAACGTTAGCAATGAGAATTTACTTCGAACCTGAAAACTGACAAAACCCTGATAAACTTTTATTTTGTTTCTACTTCACGGTCAATACTATTATCAATATTTATATATATTATAAACTGATAATATTATTATTAACCTATAAGTATATTTGTTAAATATGATTGACTGACTACAAAAATATCCTCCCATTCTTTTGATTAATTAGCTATAATAAATACATTTTAATATGGCAGAATAGTACAATGAAGTTAAGATTTATATATAAAGAGTAATTTTTTTTTTAAAAATAAGAAAATGATCTCTACTTAATTTTCAAAACAAAAATTCATTTTCTTGGTAATCTTACTTATGTGTTCATAGTAATAAGACATTGAATTATGTATTCATAATTCATACAGATGATGCGATTGATGATGTGATTACAGATGATGCGATTAATTCATACAGATGATGTGATTACACTTCGCACAGATGATGCGAATCAGATGAATACAAAATGTCGATTTTCTTCTTTATGTGTGAAACAAACATGTCCCAGTGAGTGTCCTGTCATTCCTATTATTAAATAATGATATTGTATGATCTGTTAACAACTTTATTATTACAACTTTTTATTTACTACCTAAACTATAATGAATCCTTCCTTGACTGACACGGTACTAGATATTCATTGGATGCGGCGTAAAACTACAAAATATCTAATTAATAAATTTGTTAATATTCCTCATTTTTAATTTTATTACTAACTTTAAAATGATAAAATATTTTTTAATGAGTGAAAAAATATATTAATGGTTAGTAGATAATACGTTTCATACTAGGGATTGATATTTCAGTAACATAAGGTGCCTGGATGGTATAGAAACCCGCATTGCGCCTCTATCACACACATTGTCGACCCCTCCTCCGTCAGCATCCTCAAAATATTAAGCTTTACAAGCATAATACGACTTGACGTTATTTTAATGAGTTGAATCAAAGCAATGTAATGAAATTAATATAATAATTACATATATATAATCAATTTTAATATATTTATATTTCTAAAATGTTTAACTGCTATATTTTTAAAATTAATAATCATAATATTGCTTTCCTTCTTAGAAGCTCTTTATTGCTAAAAGTTTGCAAAAAAAACTTCTAACAGTGATAAAATTCTGCACTTCTTCAAAATTGCATGCCTCTCTAATAATCAGTAGTATTCTACTATTATTCTTTCAATTATAATACTAGCTCCAGCCTGAGAGTTAAGACTTGTTTAATTTTTAATAGTTAAATAACAATAACCATGCACTCAGTGAAACAATAATACTATGAATTCTCATCAAATTTATGAATTTCAAAATATTAACCTAAAAGTATAATTGTCTAATTTGTAACTTTTTATTTCCTAATATCAATAATTTTTTCACGCCAGGAAGTATAATTACTGAATTATTTCTTCCCTCCTGCTTCAATGTACAAATGTATATACTTCTTTCGTCATAGTCACTGGTAATGTTATATTTATGTTATTCTGACTATGTAAAATAAAAATATTAATAATCGTTATGATATTATTAGTTAACAGTGAAAAAATTGTTAATGGCGTGTTTTCACCTGATAGTATAATTATCTAATTTGTAACTTTTTATTTCCTAATATTAATAATCATTCTGATGTTATTATTTATCATTAGTGAAAAAAAGTTAATGCCATGTTTTAAAAAAATTTGAAAAAAGTTTCCAAAAAAGTTTTAATGACTGTTCTATTAAAAATTCTTAAGTTTTCTCCTATTGATCATAAATAAGACATTTTTCAAGAGGCTTTTAAATACGTTTGACCCTAGTAACTTGTTTTTGCCGTTAAATACCGTTTTTATTCAAACTTATATTCTTAAATTATGGGACCTTATATTTACTCCAGATATAAAGAATATTTAAATATTTTATCATTCGATCATAAAATTACATATAAAATTCTTTTAAAATTTAAACCAAAGCGACTTTGTGCTCAAATCAACTGATATCAGTTTTAATATAAAAGAAGAGTGATAATTATAATTATAGTTAAAGCTTCAACGCAAATAATTGTTTTATAAAAGCCTTGTTTTCCTTTAAAAAATGAACTGCTCCTTAGTATAATTTGTTTATTTAATACTGGTAATGATTTAATTTAAATGTAAACGGCTAATGAGTCCAGTAGATCGACATGAATGAGGAAAGCATATGGCATTCAGTGCTATGTAGAAGGTCCACGCAATGCTTATCAGGCGGGGACTATTAATAATCGTTATCATATTATTATTTGTTAACAGTGAAAAAAATTGATAATGGCGTGTTTTCACCTAATAGTATAATTATCTAATTTGTAACTTTACTAATTTACACATTAGTAAAAATTTGAAATTGTCATTACTTTGTAATGTATAATACAGCAATGTTTATATTAAATAATCTGCAAACATAAATTCTAGAAATCCGTCTACCAAAACAAAATTCTGACTTTGTAAGACCTAGTAAGTTAGCTCTGTAAAGCTCTGTGAAATATGTTTTAAATGAATTAAAAGTAACACAATTGAGTCAAAATATAAACATAAGTAAAAGATCATAAATGAAATGAAAGAGTTATTATATTGATATATAAAAATCCTAGGAAAAATGGAAAATTCACAGCACAAATAGGAAACTTGTTGACACTACTCTAGCAATAACTTGCTAGTAGAACAGTAAAGGGAGAACTGCAGAGGAACTGCAATATTGGAGAAGGTATTATCTGTCGTACACTATGGTCGAATACACCACCATCACAATATGGCAGATAATAAACACCTGTATATGACATAACTTCAAGAAAGTTAATAGCCAGAGTTATTTTCTGAACTCCATAGCAAGACGTGTTTAAGCACTTTGCTGAAGTATAATCTAACCATAGCTGGCTCTGTTATAAGAATCACTAACATTCTTGTGCAAAAATCTAGCTGGAACCATATAAAAAAAAAAACCAGAAAAGACAACCCTTCAAAAAGAGGATTAAGTGGCGGTGGACGACAGGAATTAGAAGCAAGTGGGCACTGGCAGCGTAGCGTGGATCAGATTAGATTTTAATGCGACTGCCACTGCGGTGGGAACTCAGGCAAAAAACTACTTTAAGTGACTTTTCATAAATCGCTACCTGTCTTCAAAACGACATTTACTTTGGCAAGGAGCGCCAAAGCTAAATGAATGGTTAGAATGCCTTTTAGATAACAGACGCGAATTCCTGCCCAAATATCAATTCTTCCCAAAGCCATTTTAAAAGGTTCATTTTTATTTCAGTTTTTTTTTTAATCACATTCAATAAATGTATTAAGCTTACAATTTGGTAGAAAAACTTGATAAATTTTTTTTCTCATATAATAGACCTTCGTAATAAATATGAAACCTACTTTCACATGATGCTGTTCGCTGTACAAATGAAAAAAAAAAACCACTAACATGAAGCACTTTAACTACAAGTTTTAATGTTTTTCCAATATTCATTAATTTTATAATTAATTAAGTTGTTTCAAAATTTTATCAAAGACAATGTAGAATGAACGAAAGCCCTTTTCTGTTGTATTGGAAAAAAGCCAAACAATTACGAAAGTGTTTTATAACGCATTTCGAACATTTAGTGTTCTATACTAGGTCGATGAAATAAATAATGATAGTTTTAGAAGATGTATTTAATATTTAATGTTACCATCTGTCTGAAAGGCGATAGATGTTCTTTAAAATGTCTTTATGTGAAAAAATTCTTGTTTTTAAAAAAATCTTACAAGAGCCATTACACATAGAGATTATACGACCATCGGCCTTGAATTAATTTGATACTGACCTTAAGAACTATTTGAAGTGATTTGGTATGAGTGGGATTCTTCGCAGATTGTGCCATGAATACACGAAAGTGGTATAGTGTCAATGACTAACTGGCTCTTCACTTGTTGTGCAGTCAGTCACTAAGAGGCCCTATAATTAGTTACTATAGACAAAATCAACATAAAATAATTTTTTTCGATGGAACTACTTAATTCAGATACTTTTTCTATAATTTTCCGTAACAAGCAAGCTTTACTCTTTTTAAGTAAACTGTCACAATATCGCCCTTATGACTGATAATTGGGATGCAGCAGCCTCGTAGGTTTTTCCACATAAAATAATTTTTGACAGTGCCCCACATTTTTCTAGTACTGTCATAAATTTGAAAGAGAATAATTCTGGGAACTTCAACTACTTATAAGTACTAGCAATTTTTGGTCCTTAAGGAGCAAGTTGAGAAAAAAATTGATAGTTTTTCTAAGACTGACTGAAGTTTAGGACACAATTGAAGAATTATTGGTATAAATAAAATCATTTCATTCATTAAGGATATTAGTTTTGTACTTATATTTTTAAAAGCTAACAGTCGTCTCACCTTTCCTGATGAGTAGTTTTAGTTCAGTTCCACTGTTCAGTTGTACTCTAGATGTTAAATTGAAATTACTGCCTCTTTAATTGTATTGCTTCTTTGTTTGCTTTTTGTTAGAATAGACTTTTATTAAATCTATATATATATATATATTTGTGTAACAGAACAGCAATTCTTCACGTAAACATATTTCATTGAAATGCACAGCAGCCTCTGCGTTAACTGCTTGAAAGCTGGTCGGCTCCGATTTCCTCACAACTTTGCGGTGGGCTGGTGTTAAATATCATACTATTGCCCAGGAGATATCTTAATTTTTAAATTCAATATATATATATATATATAAACATAATAAAATTTATCAGGGTTCGGTTAGTTCTTCAGGTTCAAATTAAACTCTCAGTGATATTAAAAGTTTAGATTGTACCTGAAGAACTGTCCGAGTCTTGATAATTTTATTCTGTTTCTACTTTACGGTCAAAATTTTATCAAGATTTTGACAAATACATATATTATATATATAATATATATATATATGATCAAGCCCCAATAAGAAAATGGGAAAACAAGATCTTGGTCTTGTTTTCCCATTTTCTTATTGTGGTTTCATTGATTGTTATTTCACGTGTTTATGTGAAATCTTTTTATATATATATATATATAATATAGAGACGAAAACCAGAAGTGCTAAACCTAAATCTGTCAATGCGGCCAAAACATTACAAAAGGATAACAAAAAACAAAAAAGCATAAACAAAAGCAAAAAGAAAAAGTACATGTGTGATAATGAATTATAATCAAGGGCGACACTATTTTCTTCACGTGGGAGATGGGAAGTCGGGTCCACGCAGTGCTTCGGACAGAACCTAACTCAGTTTGTAAGTACTCTAAACTTTCCACTCCTATATAAACAATGAAGAAAAAGCCTAAAATTTATATACCTAGTGCAAGCGGTAGATATAGATAGACAAATATTAATTAAACATTATACCACCAGAAGTTGCTGCTAATCAAATCATGTAGGCACCAAGTAATATTACAGCTTTTTAAGAAGTCAACGTGTCTCTCAGAGAGTTCAAACTGACGACCATGAAGTTCTAAAAGTTATTGTAATTTTGTATATCTTAGCAAGTAAGACGTCACTTAAGATAAATAATAATATTAATGACAACAAAAGAACACTGAAAACAGTGGTGCTATTATATTGTATAATGATTAAAATACAGGCATAAAAAACAACTCAAAATAACAAGCTATAACAAATATTGTAAACAGGGAATTCCATCTATAGAGCCTAACATAGTACAGTGCATATGTAGTGATGGTTTTAATGTTCTATGACTTTCATAGAGTGCAATAAAAACTACAAAGTAGCCATGTGGAAATCCCACACTGATTAGCAATAGTAAAACTGCACAGAATCAACATCTCTGTTGGCTCAGACGACTGGAAGATTAATACTATACAAGACCGGATATCACAAGGTTCCACAGGTTTATCAGTATGAATAAACTACACAGGATTGTGTTTTATAGCCTACAAAGGTTAAACTGCTGTATCCTGTAGATTACGAACTGCTAATGGTATGAATTTACTTTCTTTTGTGACGTAAATCGCTGAACAAACATTTCATATGGATATCAAGTATTTCATTGATAGGTGATGTCTTACTAATTACACTCAGTGACTTTACTTCTTTCAGGCATTCATTTCACCGTATCATACTCTTAACAGCAGATAACTTATTCCACTAAATAAATATTGTATTGTATACCTATACAACTCAGGTAGAATATGGAGGCTTGCCAGATTTTGACCAATCTTTTTTCATCCTTCAGCCGATGTTGACTTATCACTCCTGCGAGTATGACACATTATACTTCTCTCAGCTGCCTTTCAGTGCACTTCAAAGTGACTAAGCTTGATTGAATGTGAAGCGAGCGAAGCAGCTCCGAAGCAGTCATTGGTTAGATCTGTTAATTTCAACGCCCACTCCGGCAAGCAGACGTTCTGTGTGCTTGTTGAAAGCGTCCCATTAAATCTAAAAATAAGCAGCTGCTCTTTCCTTGCGTCTTTAATTTGTTTGTTTCCTTCAAATCTCCCTCCTTACGAGCTGCAGCCTGGACTAACTACTAAGTGAATCGCAATTACAATATAGTAGATAAAAACCGTTTTACAGAAAAAGTATGTTGAGGTTAGCTTGTAATTTTTTCTGTAAAGTATATTTTTAATTACTCATCAAATAATTTTTTTTATAATACCATATTATATACGAACCTGATAGATGGTTTAAAAAAATTATCTGAATTTAAAATGATAAATTTCAATATTATTTGATTAATATAAGATTGTTTATTCAAGTATGAAACAAATGACAGGAGGAATAAAGTTACAAGAACAAACCAGCAATGGTTTATAAAAACCACCAGTGATTTCTTTCTTAAGGTCACAAAAGAATCACATAGCTAAACGAAAATTATGTTTTTTTACGAGTAAAGGAAAAAAAAATGCTGAGGAATGATGAGGTTGTGGAGGTATGTGAGGAGAACTGAATGGACTATGATTGAATTAAAGGGTTACGAGAAGAATGAAGGGAGATTATGGCTTGGTACTGGTTAACGAGTGTAGTTACCAAGGTCTCCGGCAGAAGCGCTGTACTCCAGTCCTTAGATCTATATGTCCAAAGAAACGTGGTTTTCCCTCTGAACAGAAAACCACATTCCTTTAACATTGAAACCAAACCAAGGACATCTGAACTGCATCAGGTTATGATCCACTCTTAATATTTGGTAATAATACTATACATTAATTTATATTAAAGATGCATATTCAATAATTATAAGATAATCTTTTATGTATTTAGAAACTTATCTTGTTTAAGATATTGGTTTTTACAAAAATTACTACATGGCGTGCAATTAGAGTAATTTTCAAAGAGGTTGAAAACAATATCATAGTAATAAGTAGTTAACTAATGTTAAAGAAACTATCCTTTTCTATTAAGAAAGATTGATGCCTGTAGCTATACTATAACTATAATATTGTTTATAATGCAGGCAAATGACGTAAATTGCCCATGAACCACCCCACGCATGGATCTGATGGGCAACCCAGAGCAAACGAATACTGGGATGGTGATCAATACAAACTTCTGCTTGCTACCTGTTAGCAAGTTTTGTGTTATCATATATATTGTGTTAGAACACGTAAAGTTGACTGGCGTACTCTACTAACCTATACTCGGCAATTTCAGAGCAATGATATAAATTGATTAGTGGTTGGGTTAACCTACAATGCCTTACAGTTTTAGGACTACCATAGGATTCCTTTAAATTCGGTCGTCCCCCGAAAGGGCAAAGTCCGATACCCCGGGACCAGGGCTTGCTACTAGCAGTTAATGGACCCCATCAGGACGTCATTGTGAGGAGTGTTGTTAGTACCTCAAGTGAAAACGATTCATAGAGAGAGATTAAAACCTCTCGTTGGCTAAACACCTCCTGGTCTGTGCTAGTTTTGTGAACTGAACATATAAGGGCTCGAAGGGATGGTATCTAATCGTCCCCCCTCCCTCGTCACTGAGATCCCGTCCAGAGCCGAGCCTCTACTAAGCAAGTACCTGTTGTCCAGTTCAATCAATGGTAAGGCTTTGGGGTCTCTAACTTCCCGGCATGCTAAGTAGGCTTCCTCCTGAGAAGTTACTGCTTCTCACACAGCGAACACACGGGTCTACCCTCTACCCAACTTGAGTGAGAACCAACGGCCACTACGAGTCCAACCTCAGTTGGCGGGATGGAGAGAGAACCCCTCCATGGGCTCCCGCTGCCCTTGTACCGACTTATTTTAAAAGTTTTGGATCGAACTCCGGACCAAAGGTCCTACTGAACCTGCTCAGCTACAGGTAAGGTCAGTTGCCTTTTTAGCCCCTGGTTCAAAGAAGCTGTGGAATGCATAAACCAATGCAACTTGTGGTAGATCTGCATGGTCTCACTAGGGGTGGTAAATAAACTGACTCAGAGTCTCGGATATACACAGCACAATGACGAGACTAATAACAAAGGTGCTCTAAATTTACCAAGTTTGAAGCTGATACAGTACACTATACAGCGCTAGCACAAACAGGAGACTGATAAAGAGACAGTTATGCGTTATAAACAGACAACTGAATTTAACAAGATAATTCTGTGAATGATAAACACTAGACTCCCATAACTCTTTAGAAATTTGACAGCAGTTCACACACCTTCCCAGTATCATGTACTTGATATATATTGAAGTCAAAATATCTACTTTTCTTCTTTTCTACGATTTCGCTCAATACTCGAACATTTTTTTCAGTAATTGTAAAACAAACACGTCTTTTCTCAAATTACTAAATGTTTAATGAACTTTTACGACTTAAAAAAAACACTGTAATATTAGGCTGTTTACCGTTTAAATCTATGAGAAACCGTTAGTTTATAGTTCAAATTTAAATTTACCGTTACCTGGATCAGTCAAATTACCTTCTTATACCATCATTCATTTCAATCTCTTAAAGGCCTCTTCTTCAAGCGCCGCCTTCAAAACATTAACCCTATTTAACCTAATTGCCACTTGACCATTAATGAAAATTATCTCCTCTAACTAACATCAACGAAGGGAAATGTTTAGTTATACTAATTTAACAACTGTGGCATCTCAAATACCAGTATCATGAATTTTATCTAAGACAGGGTTAACTTTGACAGATAACTGTGAATTTGATTGAAGTCACTGTAAACACAAGGTATAGAATAATGATTAACATCCATAAATGTCTAACGACGATGATGTGGCGTTTCCTGACTACAGCGGGGATATCGGATATCAGAACACATCAAATACACTATTTCGTTTTATAGGTGTGAGTAATCCACATTTTCTTGGATAGTTTGAACTAGTCATCTTTTCAGCTCATTTATATTTATATGTTATATATTTCCTTACCTATATTTTACTTTATTCACTCTTTATATACAATATATAGTAATGTACTGAGCTCGGGTCAAATAAATGGAATATTCAACTAAAATACACGTTTCGAGATCCTGTGAGATCAATACAATAGGTTTCGCAAATTAGTCTCTCTCTCTCTCTCTCTCTCTCTCTCTCTCTCTGTGTGTGTGTGTGTGTGTGTGTGTGGGTGGATGTGAATGTGTGTAATGTGTATAATATATCTCAAAATACAAGGGTTATGATGGCTTAATTTAATATTTAAGTTTCTCTTATTCCTGAAAAGGAACCGTAAGTTTTGAGGAAAATAGTTAAACGTCGCAAATACAAACGTTACGATACTTTTTTAGAATTATTGATATGTTTGTATTAGGTACCTTTATTGTCCAGGCAGCTTCAATATTCATTTTTATTAGTAAAAATCATTGTCTGTTCATTATAGTGCGTATTTAGGACACCTTAACATTATTTTATATGTTTTAATGTTATATTGGCGTTCACATTGTCAGGTATGCAGTGTATGACATCAAAGATTTTCAATTGATTTAAGTATAGCAACTTGTTACTTCTTTAGAAATGGTGGCGGAGTTTCGGAGAAAGAAGATAAAAACTGATTCAGTTGCCATCCACTTATACTTGGATATTAGAGAAAAAGTCCCACATGAACAGTTTTATTACAAAACAAGACTTCTTTGAACGCATTCGTCTTTTCAAATTTAGCTGCTCTTAGTAGGAGTATGCCCACTGCAGTGAGAATCCTTTCCACTTCTATCTACCCCCTTAGGTGCAGACAAACTGAAGATGACCACTTAAAGTTCGAAACATGTTGTTTTATAATCAACTAGAGGTTAAGAGTTTCCTTGAAGTCATATAAAAGCCGGAATACCTAGAATAGGTCAGTCAGTGATAAATAATTTGTTCAAACGTTAGAAATACTTCCCACAAGTATGTATGTTTCAAATAAATTCTATTAAATTATTTATTTAATATTGTATCTGTTTTTTGTATTATTGGATTCTTCGACTACAATTTCATTTATTTAGAAGTAATGTATCTGTATTTAAAAACTGTTTGTTTATAACTAAAGTATAACATTTTAAAAAAAAATAATTAGGTTATAAAATATTTGCCTACATTTTTTTGACAGAAACATTTGTATTTTACTTAGAAAAATTGAAACTGAAAAATAAAATAAAAATACATACAAGCTGTGAGAGCCAATAGTTTCGTAAAATTCTGCATCTATAAAGTAACTAAAAAAAAATGTATATCCAACCCAACAAAAAGAATGGCGATAATAGAGAGAATACTTATATAACAATTTTAAATGTCAGCAACTTTGTAATGGGCTCACTGTTCTACTTTAGGAACTTGATATGAAAGGACTTCAGTTCTCCAAAAAGCCTTATAAAAAGTTTCAGCCATCCTTGTGGCCTTTCTGAGGCTATCAACTCGTTATCATAAGAATGAATGATGACGATGGATACAAATAGGACTGTACCAGTGTTACCAGTAGAAGTGAAATTATAGCAGTATTAATCAATGTGTCAGTCTACAGTGAAAAAGGTTATACAGCCAGGTACTGTTTTATGTAGTTTGTGCTATAACTTTATAGCCTGAGTGTGGTCATATCTACATACATAAAAGAAAGGTCTTATCTGTACATTGCTTAGAACTTGCTCATTCCAAGTTTCTTTATGTTTCATATATTAGAGAAACCGAATCAACCATCAGAAAAATTTTTGTCAGTCGGTTTATCCACAAAATGTTGTCACAAGTAAACTCAGCCACTATACGACATAGCGAGCTGAAACTTTAGCAGTAGATTTGACAGACACTTGAGTGCCCAAAAATGTGTAACGGGACACGACTCTGAGTTAGTTGTCTGTATAGGTATGCCGTAGAAACGGTCACCATGACTGGGTGTGGTACTGGGGAGTCTGTGTGTATACTACGCATACCATTGACTCCGAGCCACTATCCCTTTTCATTCAAACGATTGCAATGTCCTGTCGGCGTCTGTTTCGCAATGACAGTAAGTAAGTCGCAAGGATCAACTTTATCTACTGTAAGAATTGAAGTGAGTGAGATCAAGTTTTTCTCACATGGTCAACTGTAGTTTGCTTGCTCAAAAGTCAGAAGTTCCAACTCTTTGTTCTTCGATGAAAGTGAAGGACAGACAGTTAATGTGGTGTATACAGTGGTATTTACTTAACACGTACTAATAATGCTATTTTCTATTATTCTATAATTTCTAATGATATTTTGAAATACCATGTATCATCTACGATTTTTTGAAATGTACCCGACAAAGACGGGCACGTTTGCAAGTGATCACATAATTGGATGATACATATACACTTTTTCGATGAAAATACGATCTGAAACGGACAAATAAAATTCAAAGTTGATGAAGAGACTTTAAAAACTTTAAAGACTTTAAAAAATGATAGAGAAATTAAAAACACACACTTACAGTCTCTAATTTTCGGTTTGAATCATCTTCAGAAGAGATAAGAGAGGAAAAGCAAGCACACTGGTACAGAGACTGTTGGATACCAAAAATGTTGCTACATAGGCGCCTGGTTACAAGGAAATTAAATTGACTGTTATCTGTGACCGGGAACGTGTGCGCGGCAACATTGTTGTATCCAACCGTCTATGTACCAGTGCGCTTGGTTTCCATCTCTTAATCTCTCCTGAAGACGGTTCAAACCAGGGTCGGCCTGGTTTGGTTTTGTGTCATGACTGAGAGGCTCTAGAGACACTAAGATCATAACAGGTTCAAACCAAAAATTAGAGACTGTAACTGTGTGTTTTTTTAATTTCTCTTTGATTCTTCATCAACATTCAACTATATATATTTATATATATACACGTTAAGATTTGACTCTGACGAAGACCGCTTGTTTTCATGTTTTTAAAATTTTTCTGAGTTATCAATATGTGATAGGAAATGTTCGTTAAACTGTCCCTAAAAGCAACACTGTAGTTTGAAATGAATACAATGGTCATAAAAAGTTTTTATGCAATAAAAAAATATCAAGGTAATAATGTATATTCATGTAAATAATATAACATAAGAATTTTTGTATTGATGTAGACCTGAAGATGTCTACAAATATAGACGAAACTTTTGCTGAAAGATGTTTTACTGTTTGACGCTAGACCAAACATCGATAAAGAAGGAAAAATATTGTTATATATATAAGTTTTTATAAAGTTTCTGGAAGAAATTAAGTATTCCATTTCAAATATCGCCAAAAAGCATTTAAGGTAAATAATAAAGCAGTACAGTAAGGCCGTTGAGGTTGGGTGTGGAAATTCATTCCTCAAATCACCTACTTCTAACGATTCGTGTTTTGTTTCCGCGTGAGGTGATGACTTTTAAGATAAACACCCTACTATCAGTGTCTGTTGTTCTAACAACATTGAATATGATTTACTTAAGTAGAGCCGACAAGAATGGAGCCCGCTCTCTAGTCCTTGTTCTCTGACCTACGTACTATTACCAGGGAATCCTGACCAAGCGTGGAGAAGGCCATTCACTTAGCCTTTCAGGGCTGGCTTACATTATAATAACTCATCATCAACTTTCTTTATATTCATGGCTAAATAATTGACTCAAAACTACAACAAAACTATTTTTATGACACCATAATTCTACAATCAAATTGTCAATTCTTTGTGGTATGTAATTAGACTTTGTAATTTATTATTCTTAAGGTGTCAAGCTAGAATACTTAAATAAGAGCTTTGATTAACAGTCAGACATAAATACAAACTGCATAATCAAATATAAGAACAACTGTTGCACAATTTGTTTTTCAATTGCCTAAATACATATAACCTGATATAAAGGATGTTAAAAGTGACAAATCCCTAATAGATGGTTCCCAGGGAATAAGCTTTCTGACCCCTCACACTAACTCCTACAGCATTTCCTGTAGTAAGGATACAAGATAAATATCTTCCCTTTTTTCCACTAATGAGAGAAGGAATAGTCTAACAACTAATCCCCGATTACTCCGACCTTAGTTGATATTATTTGCATTTTGATTAATAGTTTTCACTTTGGTTTAGTTTCAAATCAAGAGTCCTAAATTCGGTCTTATTGAAGTCAATTAGAGCAAGCATGTTTAACAAGTACCTGAAGTTTCAAAAGCTTGAGCCGAAGGCATTGACCACTCTACGAGAGACGCCGTGCTCACGATTACCCTTTGCACATGGAAAGTACCTGAGCAATACAAGTACCTGATATTCTAAAAGCTTAGCCGATGGCATTAACTACTCTACGAGAGACGCCGTGCTTTCGATTAAACTTCACACATGGAAAGACCTGAGCAGTACAAGTACCTGACATTCCACAAGCTTGAGCCAATGGCATTAGCTACTCTTCGAGAGACTCCGTGGTTACGTCATCCTTTACACATGAAAAGTACCTAAGTAGTACAGGTACTTGACATTCCACCAACTTGAGCCGATGGTTGTTAACTACTCCACGAGAGACGTCGTGTTTACTATTTCGCACACGAAAAGTTTAGTCTAATTTACTGGATTCGATAAACTAATATTCAGTACCAGTATAACCAAACCACAACTGACCTCTAAGCACTTAACGTTGACAATTTAAATATGAATTAACCCATTGCGGAAATGATGTTCATCAAACTTTCTCTTTAAAACATCAGATGTGACAGAAATTTTGAGTGATTTCGACATAAATATTGAGTTATTTGGAGGGTATTAATTGATTAGGATAAGCGTGCAGTTTATTGCTCGTAATTAAACAATAAACAGTGTTTATTGAGTTGGCATTCTGTCGATAAATACTCATTTGCCTGTTGCTCTGACTTATAATCGGAACTAAATCGCTTTTAATGACGACAACTTGTCAGTGGTGATTCAATAATAAACTGGCTGGTCGTATAATGACCGCGCTGGGCCTGGATGACAGTTATTAGGAGTGGAGCCAATGGCAACAACTTGTACCTGCAACTTCCATTTAGCTAGAGTATTTATTACAAAGTGCTAACTTTGATACAAATAAAATCTCTTTATAGGCGAAATGAGTTTGAGATGGTGTAAGATAGGACGAATGGTTAATAAAAGAGTTGTGTAATTTAAATAGAAGACCTGGTGAGGACAGGAGAGCGTGACTGGCAGTGGCGTGGGGTGGCGGCCATAAAGCCCTCTCCGCCGGTCCATAAACCTCCTCCACGTCTCCATCACACAACCTCAACTGGCCCCACTCTCGCCTAAACCTTCTCGCGTCTGTAGTACAATCACATATCCCTGGCACAATTCTAAATCAACAACAGGGGTTTAACCACTTCATCGGGATCACACACATCAATGAATTACTTTTTAAAGAAATAAGTCTCCGCTAAACTCCTCGTTGATTTTTGAGTGCATACTGTAAAAGAACATTTCTGTCTGATTTAAGCACGATTCATTTTCCAAACAACATTTATCATCTCAATCATAAATGGAACTACTTTTATAAAACAATTCATTCCAACTGTTTAATTACAACAGTCACCTAACTGTGAGTTACAAATTGCGAATTTCTTACCAACCGTGGGGAGTTTGATCGTAACTAAATGCATTGTTAATAGAGATAAGGACATATGTAGGCGTAATAGTGTCTGCCAAAGAGTGTTGGCATAAACGAGAGGTGTGCTAGAAGAATCCCGACGACCACTCTCCATACATTAGCAAGCAACATAAATTAAAGTTTCATAAATATTAGAGTCCAAAAATTTTCCAAATACAGAGTGATCGATAGAAAAGCGGAAGATTTGAAGGTCAGATGAGAAAACTATTTCATTTTCATGAGATGAGAATTTCTATTTTAATCCCTTTTTTTAATTGTTATAGGTTTCATTTGATACCCATATCATAGAAGGAAACAGAAAACAACTTTCAAACTTCCAAAGGCAAGTGAGGCAAGTGATTAGGGCAGGCATCTAACAACCTTAAAGTTGCTACAACATTATTAAAATAATACCTTGTGATGATTGAAAAAAATTTAGTAACACAACTAGAGATCAGTTCCCAAGTTGGATTTTCATTTTTAAAAAGAATAATCACTTGCCTTTGAAAGTCTGAAAGCTGTTTCCTATTTCCTTCCACGATGTGGATATCAAATAAGACCTAAAAGCAATCAAAAAAGAGAACAAAATAGTAAGCAGTAAGCACACATTTTATTCATGACCTCATCTGACCTTGAAATTTTTCGCCTTTGTAAAAGGTTTTCTTTGAAAAAATACATTTTTTGGACTTTTTGACAAAGATTCCGTTTTTCTAGGGACCACCCTATATAACAACGTTAAACCTGAGATTAAAAAATAAATAACAGACAACGATAACCGTACATAACAATTTATACATAAATACATATTACCTTATTATGTTCTGTAATAATGCAAGGAAGTTAATAGCTATGGTCTACTTGACTTGGAAAACATTATTTAATTTGTTCTACAAACAAAAATACAATATGGACTAAGAACTAAAGTCAAAACTTACTGCAAATTACTTAATTAATTTAAATCTAAATATATATGAATCGACAATAGACTGCTACTATGCAAGCAAACTCATTCATCGACTCAACTGAATCATATTTGTCTGTGAACCTTCACTTTAGACGAGTTTTTGACTGATATCTATATTTTGAATCAGTGTGGACTTATTTTCATAGTTGATGGTGCTATCTCTTAAGTTTGTTCCACTTATCTAAAATTGTTGGATGATTCAAAGTTTGACAGATTATAATTAAACTTTGACAGAAGAGCTTCATAAGAGATAAGAACTTGAGATAGAAGACCCACAGGTTTTAGTCAGAGTTCCTTCATCAGAAAGGCAATGACCAACGAATATAACCGCGCACTATAGTGCACATCGTAACTAGCAGCTCCAGACCAGAGGCATTCTACTGCTTGATTACTGTGCTACTATAACTTGGAATGTCAGTAATTCAAGTCGGATATTAAGTTCGTCTGTACAGTAATGATGTCGTATTCGTGGTCATGTGGTCTTGTTAGTCATAGTTTTCTATGTTTTTAGTCATGAGTTGGAAAAGTAGTCAGATAGTCACTGGATGAAGTAATTATTCAGTGAGTTGAGGAAGGTTGGTGGTAGGATTTAGAGTTTGTACAAGTAGGTTGGATGAGTAGTCAGAAAGGCACTTAATGAAGTTATTTGTTTTTCACTAAACTATTTGAGTTCCATCATTTTCAAAAGTTTCATTTTTAAGTTGTCATGTCAACACTAACAAAATAATGTTAATAATATCACAATGGTATTTACTTAGTTCATTTAAAGAGCAAATAACACCATCCAATTCAGTCTTCCTGCACACACTTGAACGACTTCCACTAAAGTAGACATCCACTGCCTATTCCTGTCATGTATATTTAAATCTGTGCTATAAACATGATTAACAACTTGCCTAATATATCTGAGGTATAATTTTGAATAAATATTAGTTAAGGATTTACATTTCCCAGAAAAAAGATAACCAAAAAGTGGTGATGTCGTCATCGTGCTGTTCATGAATATTCTATTAATATTTATACACTTGTAATTTTAAAAAAAAAATAAATTAGTAATGGTTGCTAAACAATAATTAGGCAAGTGATAGTTTCACTTTTCAGGTACTAAGATCATCTAATGAGGAGATCGGCTCCTCATTTCAAGTGCTAAAACCGTTTTGTTTCCCTCTGGATCAGTAAATTTAGTTCTAGTCACACTAGAATAAATTTAGTAAATTAATTTATTACAACTACCTTGATAGTAAATTTACTTATATTGCATTTAAATAGAGGACATTAGATATTATTTTTTTTTACAAAATTGAATAAAAATGCATTCTTGGTATAATTTTATTAAAATATTCTGTGAAGAAAAAAATATAAATTTAATAATACTGAAAAAAATGAAGAGCATTATAGCACAATATACTGACGTTAATGGATGTGCCCATTGATTTAGACTTACACTCTGTGTAGACAGCCAGGGTAGAGAGATGTTGGCTGCTTTGGTTCAAGGAAGCCTGGGCCCTCCAGTCATTGTTCCCATCGTATCTCAGCCTCAAAATCGATTCATCCGTACAGCCGCTTTAATCGTTTCCTCTACAAATCCTCAGAGTTGCCTGCTTCCAACTCAGAACAACTTCTACTAATACCTCCATAAATAACACTCCTTAGTCCGTATTAGTTTTTACTTAATTCATGTATTCTTTTAGCTAAGGAGTTAGTATGTATGCAATTTCAGATACTTTATTCATGACTGTTTAAAAAAAAAGCTTCAAACAACCATTTACCTTAATTTTTCTGTTAATAACTACAAATCCGTACTTTTCATTAGACTATTAAGTATATGCCTTACAGATTTTATTATTATATTACCTTAGACTAGGTGTTCATTATATTTTTAATTTGTTATTACTTAAATTCATTTAGTTCACACCACAGAGGGTAGAGAGACCACATTAGCAGATGTCCGACCAATCATACCTCGTATACAGAAATAGGAGTTGTTTCGCCGGTTTTGAAACGAGCTGAGTTATATTTGAAGATGGACTACGTGGAAACTGGAAATTTGTTCTTTGTATCAAACATTTATAAGCATGCTAACTTTGGTAAAATGTTGTGTTGTTCCATGAGTTTTCCAGCAAAGTGGGTGAGCAGCCGGTCGGCGCTCATTTGATGCAGATGACTCCAGTGGTAGTCGTGACTGGTCACTGCGATATTTTGGAAATGAATGTTGCTGGTAATAGCGATCAGTGTGATTAGTTTCCATCTTTTACTAACAGCTGCTCCTTTCTATGTACTTTTCTTGCTTATTTACGGTTACGGTTTACTTTGTTTACTCATGGGAACAGGTAACCCTATTTGTCCAAGTAGATATAATGAACGTTACCTCAAAAACGAGTGCCGCAGTGTCCAGGTTCCCATTGTAGCAATATACTTGTTTTGATATGGAGCTGGACCAAGCATTTCTGATAGTCCTTCATAAGGTCACCTTTTTTAAATGCAGGCGGTCAAATGAGACCTGATTCCTAAGATGAGATAGTGACAATAGTATCACTGTAGCTTCACATATTTCATCAAAGATTGAACAGGTTTTGAACCTCCTGGTCAAGATGTGCCTAAACTAGCTCCACAGCTTTTCTTCAAAGCTTACCGTGTATACATCCAGTTTATACTATAACAGCTGAGTTTAAAGGCCTTAAGAGTCGAATCTGCGATCTTTTCGGTAAAATATATCAGGAAAGCCTGCAGCCATCCTATACAAATAACAAGATTCCCTGCAGTGCAGCAGGATATCTAAAGAAAGCTAAACATTTAGACAGCTTAGTCCCTAGACAACTAAGAAAAGGAATGAAAAACATATTTCTTCGCCAAAGTGTGTAAACAGCAGAGAAAGCTGTTTTTACTATTGAAATCGATAAAAATAAAAAGCCGCTTTCGAACAACATTCTGAGAAAAATGATTAGACGACCTAAAGAGTAATTATAGTCAAAACTATTAAAAAAAAAAAAATACGACTATAAGATGGCTTCTTCAAAAATATTTCCTCCCAATCTGGATTTATTAACCAGTAATCTGGATTTTTTGACCTCAGTAACAAAGTCCTAGATCTTGAAACATAATCAAGCGTGGTAAGAAGTAGATGTATAGATTAGAGAGGAAATCATCAGAGGTAAATATAAGTAACTCGTTAAAAATAAATCATAAGAGGCACTGTAAAATCACTCAGAGAAGACAGACAATCACAATCGGATTGTTACTTAATCATGTAATCTGAAGAATATATTTCAAAAACAATATGACAAAGACTAAGTACTAGCCTTAGCCTGAAGTCTCCCATAACAAATTAAGAAACGGGGGAACAAAATTATCAAGAAGGTAAACTGAGAAAACAATAGAAACACTTTGTCACTGTTGAAACAGCCAAGCCCCACAGAACAGGATACCCTTGAAAAGCATTTGAATCTCAATTGTAACCAGAACTAATAAAAAACATATACGGCTACATGTTCCTTCAAAAAGTATTCCTCCAAATCTGGAGGAATGCTTTGAGGCTCAAAAGAAAGCATTAAGACCAAAAAGTCATAATCAAAAACTAGAAAGGATGCTTTGTTACTGCAGAGGAGATTTTCGTATAGCAATTTATATGTAACACATGTAACAGTGAAGTTACTGTACAGTTACAGGAAGCTGTGAAGTCATGTCTTCAAGATATACCAGGAAGGCAGACTTTCAAAGTGTTCTTACTCTTTGCCTCACGATAGATGTATACTGTCCCATTGACAAAAGTAACGCTGGTTGATGGAACGACGATTCTTAGAGCTGAAAATGGTGTAATTATAGCCAAACATGTTACGAATCCTAGAATCTTTATACTTCAAGAGTATAATCCATATAACAATTCACAAAATCATGATATGAATATTATCCATTTTTTAAGACATTTCGATATTGATTACAAACTAACTAAAGAAAGAACTCTTACACGCTCCCTAAAAAATAAGCTGATTGAAAAATTGCATAGACTTTAATACTACGGCATAAACATTTAAAGTTGTAGAAAAAATAATTACCTAATCAGTTGTTATGTTTCTAAAATTATATAATGCACTAACCAAAAAATTGAAAACGAAATAATAAGGAAGAAAAATACGTTTAAATTAATTAAACCAAATTTCATTTTTATTAATCCATTTAATTTACCTGTTGATGATCATTAAGTATAATGAAGCTTTTATATAATATTAATTCAAAATTTAGGTTCTGATTCTAAAATTTCTTGAATAATGTTGTTATAAGCCTACTACCATGTATTTTGGATTGTAGAAATTGTTTTCTTATTAATACATGTTATGTACTACATCTACTAATTCAATCGCACTCGTTATATTTCTATTTTGTTTGACTTTAATTAAGAAGTACTTTCATATGATTTGTCACAGTTCAACCAACAGACAGCACAGTAGCCTATTTACTGCCATCTAGCTAATTCCCACAATTTTGTTTTATTTAATGACTGCTTCCGTGACCAAACTCTCAAACGAATACCTGTCAGAAGTATCAAAGTTATCTTAATTACATTTGAGGAGACACATATTGGTTTCCTCGAAGTCAGAACAACTACGGCACTTAATTCATGGTGAAATACCGTCAGATGGTTTCTTTTAATATCTATTGAAAGAAACAGTTATCTATATTGATAACCGTTTCCTTTTTTAGTATTATTTTTCTTTGTATTTATTTTATCGTGGTTCTATTTATTGTTTAATTTATGTATTAGTTATTTCATTTTATTTGTATTTATTTAATTTTCGTTCGTTTCCTCCTTCTCTTTCTTTTTTCTCTCTCGTGCTTGGCCGTCAGATTAAAACTTGGCGATTAAATATTGCATATATGCATATTTAATTACATTAAATATTGTGTACATTAAATTATGTACACAAAAAAAAGGTAAACAACATCAAGAATTAGATTATTTTTAATAAGATATGAATAAAAAAACACTGCTTGTAAAATTTACAAATATGAATAAATATACCAGTATTAAATATTCCTTTGTAAGGACCACTCAAGTGGATATATTCAAAAGAATGAATAAATAGATTTCCACAATATGTATGATAATGTTTGACTTTCAGCATAAGATCTTGCTAACAGTTTCTTCTAGATAATTACACTGGAACATTCACAGAGAATAATGGAATCAGATAAACTAAAGACCTCTGATCAAAGGTCTTCGTAAGAGTTTCATGAAGAATGGAGGAAAAGGAGAAAGTTAAAGATACCCGTATGTGAGTGCAGGAAAAAGGATTTGTCTTGCAATTCATTGAATTGATACCAAACTGGCAACTGACAACAGTGGATGAAAGAATAAATAATTTTCAGGAGCAATCTAGTTGACAGGAAAGTTGTTAGTTTCTTTTTAATTTAGATGTTTATGATGCTTAATTATCAACAGCCAAAATTAAAAAATAACTCCTTAACTCAGACACACCAGACTTGCAAGGTGAATGAGAATTTCACTATACCTTTACTCCATTGACAAAATAATACAGGCTACTGGAAAGACTTAAAATTTATTGTATCATATATTTGCTTAATAAAATTATGGGGAAGTTAAAGCGTTTACAAGTTGGAATAATATCAATTTTTTTTCTGAAAGGGAGTGGCATATTTGAAAATGATTACAGTATAGAAGACTTTATGATTACAGTTAATTTAATCAAGTAGAGAAGGGAAAGGAAATCGCCAGCGGTTTCATAGGCATTGCTCTATAAGCCACAGAGGCGAGGAAAACCTTGAGGTGCCCATTGACTCTTGTACACAACTATCAACAAATCAAGAAAGGTTTCAGCGAGCTAAAGCAAATCAAGAGCTTAACACCACTGAAATTATAACATAAACTTACGATCCATATAACGAAGGTTTGTACAAAATATCTATTTTATTAAGTATTTCATATCCATCCATATCTTGTATTTTTTTTTTAAGTTAATATGTACATTTATATTAGAAATAGGTAAAACCGTCATACCTCGTAAGATGATCCTGGAGTTGGAGCGCTTTCGGACGTTGTCCATCTTCCATCGCAATAAACCTACTTTGTAATCGCAAGAGTAGGTTTGTTGCGATCGAAGATCCGAAAGCGCTCCAACTTCAGGATCATCTTACGAGGTATGACAGTTTTACCTATTTCTAATATAAATCATACTAACCTCAGTGGTATTAACAATATGCATGTATTTAATATGTACATTCTCTTCATTGTTGTTTTAGATGCATGGTTTCAATGTCTGCTGCTGTCTTTAGGACATCAGTAATGGGAGATTTTTCGTTCCTAACCCCGAACGAGTTAACTCTTAACTTATGATTACAAGATATAAAAAGGCGATTGTATATATGTTATGTACTACATAACATATATACAATATGTTATGTATTAACTAGTTAACTAATTAACTCTTAACTCTTAAAGTTCACTTTAAGATAACTACTTCCGAAAATGATCAATACATACATACACGCACACACTTAACACACACATAATTGTTATTATATTTAAAAAAAACACATATAATAATAATTTGACTGTGACTCTTTTGTTTATTTTTTACTGTTTTTGTTTCAGTTTGAATTTATTTTACCACTCCTAAATAATATGAACATGATTCCAAAGAAGAACTTAATAATATGAAAACCAATACTGTAATGAATGCTCAATATATAGTACTTCAAATGAACCAATATATTTGGGACAGTAATAGCCTCTGATAGATTCTCAAAAGAGAACTGTTACACTTCAAAAATCCTTTTTCTATTGATGAAACCTAACTGGCATAACACTTTTGGGAACTGCTTAATATATTATTAGTTATAAGAGTGTACTGTTTTACAAGGCTACAACTGAAACATCGACATTGACCTGCAAACATCTTTAGAGTGAAACGTATACAGTTGAGTGGAGCTCCGTTATTTGGCTCAGTTTAATACAAGATATCACGATTAATGCATAATTATAGCAAAATAAGCTATAGCATATGTACAACCATTATTTCTTTGTTTTTTTTTTTGAAAACAATCAAAAGCCTAATATTATCATATAGAAATTATCAATACATTAATAAACAAAACAAAAATTTAATAAACAAATGAAATATTAATAATCATACAAATAGTTAATACAATGTAAACCTAATTGTTAAATGTAAAGATCTGAGGATACTTCAAAAATGTTTTAAATTAAAACACTAGAAGATATTTAATTAGAGGATATAACAAAGGGGCTCTTCATTGGAAAGTCACTGTAATTTTGCATATACTTATTGCGAAACCTTACTCCATTAAAAATATGAGCAAATTATTAATACAGTAACTAAATCCATTTTATTTTTCTAGTCAATTTGTAAAGCCAACTTAGTTGGTATTTACTGAGTTAATGGTCAGTAAAGTTGTGCGTGTGAGCGCGCATTGTGTTCCGTAGTAGCATGACTCGGTCAGCTATAAGTGGGAGGACAATGCTGAAAAGGCGAGGTTATAGTTGATAAGAAACAATAAGACGCAGAGGGGAAGTGTTAGGTGAGGTCAGCAGTATTAGAGGTGACAGTCTCTTTACAGCGAATTATTGATATCCCTCGTGGGAGGGAAGTTGAAAGATAAAAAACACAACTCTCCTCTCAATATCAGTTCATCGCAGTAACACATTAATCACTAGGCGTTTCTCACTTCTTTTGTTTAAGCAAAAGTCTGGGCATGTTTTAGCCCGTTAGAAAAGACAAAATGCATTCCCCACTGCTTCTTATTCTTAAAGAATAAAACACAGTTCTAATTAAGCAAGGCCATTCTCATGAGATCCTTGACCTATGATGCGAACTTTAGGCCGATAGGATCATGCATTTGAATCTATTATGGTGATCTCATTAACAAGGCACGCTTGCCCCGGGCAGAAGTGCGAGCAAACAGTACAGCAAACCTCCCAGCGTCCCTGTCCTTTGTATAACTTAGTGGAGCCGTAATCCATAATAACAATTGCCATAATCCCTGACACTTAATCGACTCTTGATAAATACAAACAATTGTTGGAGACTCAAAGAATAAACAGTAAAGTAAGAACAACAATAACCAGAGCAACAACCATTTTTTAAAAGGGGTTGCATTAGTTAATGTCCTTGGATTTATCACTGTTTACAACTAGACTATTACATAAAGATGTATAAAATTACTATAGAATGTAATATTTAAGGTATAAGAGCATTACAGTTTCACATTAAGGAAGTAAACCTGACCTCCAAGCAAACGATGGGTTTAAATGTAAGTGAGCTATAAATCAGTCCTTGAAAATACGGGGCCACAACCAACATTTATAACAAATCAAACAAGCATTAACATTAATAACGTAATTGGTTCCTTTTTCATTCAAAATCCAGAAGAAAACTTAAAGCCAGTGGAAACGTGCTCGCCTATGGACTGGTAGTTCCGGGGTTCAATACCTACCTAGACCCTCAATTTATTTACGCGGGAGGCGAATAAATCTGAACACGTCGTCCCTTGGAGAAGGCGTTAAGTCATTGGTCTCGAATCTGTACGATGTCAGGTACTGTTAAAGATGCCTACACTAAATATAGTTGAGATAGGGAAAATGTAGGACTTCCAATGTAGAATAAATACTAATTGTATGGTAATAGAAAGGGCCAATATTCGTCTTATGTGTTTGTTCTCTTGTGGGACTACCACTGCAACCAAACCTAACTTAAAAATAGACAAATTTTTGTACTTGTGGCAAACAATATCTGTAAAATTTATGAATTTTACTGTCCTCAATTTTCTTTTAGACTTAAGCTAAAAAAAAATATAATAAGCAATATTCCAAATATATGACGCATATTTATAATGAGCTAAAGAAGATTTTATCATTAGCAATCACTAGTACTAATGTGGAAACTTAAAAAAAATACATTAAAATTAAATTGTTTTTTCTTCTCAACAGAATTATAAAAGGGATCCTGGCTAGTTTGAAAGGAGAGTCGCTTGCGGCGGCCTGGAGTGGGGCGGTCCCTTGGCTGACCATTTTGTCGTGATCTTTAATTCCTGATTAGTTGGGATGGAGCTAATAACTACAGGTGTTAATACACGCATCACAAAATAAAGTATATATTGTAATAAATAAGGATGAACAAATTGTAATCATTGTTGATTATAAAGATGTTTAATACTTTGCAGGTGAATTATAATCATAATCATAGTAGGGAATAGATTGAGTTCACTAGAAAGTGTTGTTGTAAGAGTGTAAGCACTATGATAGCGAAGCACTTAAAAGTAAAACTTAAGTGCCTCTAAACATAATTTCTCAATTCTAAGTTAAAAGTAAAGAAATAGTAGTTTTAAGTTGTAATATATGATTGCATGCAATGATATTACTGCCAATTGTAGTGTTGGGATGTATGTATGTTTAGATGGGTATTTAATCCTATCTGTAAATCAGAGGCAAAATAACCATTCAGCGTTAGCTAAAAAAATTGCCCATTCCTTACGTAAATCATTGCATTCTACTGCAAACGTTCTCTTGAATTTACATGGATGTTCAAAATAACTCCTATAAAGTACAAATCAAATGAGGATAAGGCAGAAAAATAATTAAACATACTATTTATTCTTCCCTTTCGACACTAAGTTTCAAAGAGGAAGTATCAAACAACACTCCCTGGTACTATTCAAAAACCGAGTATAACAGGAAAATAACATAAAGAAAGTAACGTATAACCAGTGCTTGAATCTTTAATAATTGGTAATTACGGGGAAAATATAAGAATGTACTCTTACTTTTACCTTACATTTCTTTGTTCAGGTTCGCATTGCTGAGATCGTTAGAAATATCCCTGGGAGCGTATGTAAATCGAGTATTGTGTAACTCAATTTCTGCTATTCAAGTTTATTGATCTATCATTTCTTTTCCAAATGATTTTTTACGTTTTTTTTTTTTTTGCTAAACTTACGGTATAACTCTGAAAACAGTGTTAAAAATGAAGGTATTAAAACTAACGTATATTTGCATTTTTTAATTAAGTATATAAAAATGTTCACATAATAAATTATCTGGTTAGAGTCACCGTAAGGCTTATCTTTGCTTCTGTAAAAAGTATAGCCCACTGTACTCTTAGCTTTGCAGATTATAAATAATAATACTAGTACGTCTGTTTTGTGTTTTCATATTGTAGAGTACCTGTTCCAAATTTCAAGCATATTGGAGTTCGTTAGAATCAAACTCTCAGATAATACGAGTTTAACTCGTAGATAATGTGCATAAATTTATAAAGAGCAATTTTAACAGTAATCTTCTTTAACTCAAGTTGTAAATTCATCAATGATAAGAAATGTAAACGAATGAGACAATAACATATGTATTATTGTTTAACCTTAAAGTAGAAACAATTAAAAATTCTTTGTAAGAACCACAAACAGAAGATAATGGTAAAACGTATATTCAAATTTTTACATTTGTTTAAAAGATTTCAAAGCTTCAGATGAAGAGGGGAATTTTATAATACAAGTTGACATACATACATAATGGATAAGTATTTTCAGATTTACTCTAAAGTCATTGTTATTAAATCTGTCTTGATGTCTAAATACGTTGTTTTCTTGTACTTATATTTTGTAATTTTTGCAGATTTAGCTGTGGATATGATCTAAAAAGTCATATATACGAGTATATTGAGCTGTCCGAGACCTAACTAGCTCTAACGATTTTGAGGTTCATTGGTAGTGTCTGAGAAAGTTAAATTATTTAACAGCTCAATAAAATAACCGACTGAAGTGCCAAAAGTACGAATTGTTATAAAACTCAAATGCATGACATTACCGCAAAACACATATGTGTTTGTAAATATGCATGCATCCATTACCATATAGCCTGACTCATGTAGATTTAGAATGTAACTCTAAGAGTTTGATAAGAAATAAAAAACAGGACAGACTTCAACTTTATTATATTATAAGACATTTTTTTTTAAAATTGAATGATATTGCTTAAAAAATGAAATAATTTTTTCCCATAATCTTGACCAGAAGTTATTAATTGGAATATTAACTCTCATTAGTAACAATTATCACTTTAAACTAACAGAAAAAAATATTCATAATATCCTTTGGTTTATAAGCAGGCTTGAATAGTAGAAATAAAGTTTTCTTATTTTTTCCACCTGGAGCGCTAGTAATAAGATATATCAGTGTCCTTGCTTATTGTATGTCAAAAAAATGTGTTTTCTCTGATTTATCTCAACCAGTAAAATCAGTTTGCATCAAATTTGCACCAGTTTTTATAGTTTACACCGTTTTGTTTAATATCCGCATAAGTGTTCATGCACTGATTAACAAGTGCATGTTAGTGCCGATATATGCATTTAAATGAACATAAGACTGCTCGCTTATCTTAAAAAATCAATGCATAAACAAATCTTTAAAAACTAATAATAAGATGTTTTTAGTCATTATTAATAGCGTTGCTGCACACAAATATAGAAATGTTTCTCTTCTTAGCCAAATTCTTTTATTTGTAAATGTGTTTCAATTTAATTGTTTTCTCTCTGCAGATAGTTAAGGATAGCTTTCCTTTTACAGTGCGTAGTACGTACAAGAACTACCTATCTGTAGATGAATAATTTATTGACTAAGCTGTAATAGATTTACTATTTTCAATAGTTTACATTTCCAAATATAAACAATTGAAAATCTTTAAATAATATATTAGTTTAGAATGACATAGTATAATTATTTTTATTTTTCAGCTGAGATAATGTTGTGTGATTAAAAATATAAAATACCGGATTAAAGGAGAAGATAGAGTAATTTATTGACCAATGCGGAGAAGAGAGAGTGGAGTTAGTGTGGAAAGAGTTACTGAGAAGCAGTGACTGAGGTACTGATACCCAGGGAGATACGGACCAACGGAATAGTCGCCGATCAGTATTATATTGATTATCAGAAAAATGCAAATTACCACCGGACGCTAGTTCAAAATTATTATTAAATATACTTTTTGATTAAAATAATTACTACTCACAAATGGAAAATAACCCAAGTGCTATTAACTAACTTGTTTTCTCTCTATCCTTGTTTAATAGGATAGAAAACGATAAAATCACTATCCTTGTTTAGGAGTAAACAAAAAACAAGGATTTAGACATAAATTGCTCTAAAATATTCAGTAGTACTTGTATAAACTAATGTTTACCTCCAAAATATCAATTTTGAAAAGATAAATATTCTAACTAAATATTCTAACTAACAAATTTACCTTCTTAACTCCGGTTTTACTTTCCAAAAAAAAATATTTTATTTATAAATAATCTTCTGCCAAATTCTTATATTTAAAGATACAATTGTAACGCAATCTTGTCCGAAGTGAAAAAAAAATATTTCTAAATGGTTACTTTACAAGTAAGTAAGAATAAATGGTTTTCTATGCATAAAAAAAAATACACAGTTCAATAAAGTAGTGCAATATATTTATGATGTCTTTATTTTCTTAACATACATTAGATTATTATATTATTATTATTATATTATATTATTTTATACATGACATTAGATTATCAAAAATATGAATTTATTGTACAAAAAATTTGTTATTAAGAAACTATAGAAGATATGCTATATTTAGGAGTAAACAAAAAACAAGGATTTAGACATAAATTGCTCTAAAATATTCAGTAGTACTTGTATAAACTAATGTTTACTTCCAAAATATCCATTTTGAAAAGATAAATATTCTAAACCGCAATTTGTCATTGGGAGGAGATGGAAAAAGAAAAGGAGGTCAAAGAGATGTTCTCGACCAGAGGTAAAGAGCCTCTTATGACTCGGTCTTAATATGGCAGAATAAAAATATCTAACTATAGACTTGTCAAAAGAGAAAGTAGCGAAGTAACTTCCTCAGATAATAATCAATTCATATAATTATATATATATATAATATATATATATATATATATATATATCAGTTCAAAATTAAAGATAGGTAACACAGAAAGTAAAAGAAACACTTACAGACTCAAATTTTCGGGTGATCCATCTTCAGGAGACAAGAAAAAGGGAGACCAAGGACGTTGTAGACGCAACGGCTAGTAACCCAACTGGTTACTGGTTACTTAGTAACTAGTAACTGGTTACAACGTGCTTGGTCTCCCTTTCTCTTTTCTCCTGAAGACGGATTACCCGAAAATTTGAGTCTGTAAGTGTTTTTCTTTTACTTTCTGTGCTACCTATCTTCAATTTTGAACTGTTATTGTGTCCAGTTTGGATCGTCTTTCCGTTTATCAAGTGAATATATATATACATCTATAAGAATATTTCACAGTAAATATGTGAAGTAAAAATCAATGTCGAAACAACAGTACAAAATTCAGAAATGGGACTAAGAATCTTCAACCATGTCATGAGACTCTGACCAACACCAGTTGTTTTTTGGTTTAAAGATCATAGCCATATTTCTGATTTGGTTGATATATATTATTTATATACATATTATTAAAAATAGAACTAAACTTAGCTGATACCTGTTTCATAACAAGTTCCTAAGGTTAGGATGTTTTCGGTAGGGAATGGATGAGAGTTCACAGAATATTGAAGAAGTAGAAGAAGAAGAGGAGAGGAGATAGAAAAAAACTCTTTAATAACAGAGCCCCAGGAAAAAAAGTAGTTATAAAGAAGATGAAATCACCACGATCCCCAGTTAGGTTTAGAACGGTAATGAGCTTCAGCAGGCAAGTCTCGATTATTGAATAAATTAGGAGGACAGCCACGATCAGGGAATATATCTATTAAATAGTTAATATGGTTTCATCGGGGAACTAAGTTACAACGAATGTTATTGGAGCAAATAGAGGGGGATCTAGGGATATCCTTCTTTACTTGAGTGGATGGCAGCTTTGAAAATGAAAATGCTGTTGGGCAAAGGCAGTTTTCTGTTCGTCAGATCTGGAAAACGAACCAATATGATGGTTCCTTTAAAGGAACCAGTAAATGAATATATATGGAAATGTCCATTATTATGGTTCCTTTAACTGACATAACTGACGTCGATGTCAAAGAAAGAGATGGTTCCATCAGTCATCTAATAGGAAAAGGTAATAAAAGAACAGAAAGTTTTGAAGGAAGTAAAGTTTATGTCTAACTCATTTTGCCATGGAGCCAAATAAAAAAATTCTCATCAATGTATTGGGTGTAAAATATTGGAAGAAGGTAGAGATTGGCTAGGAAACTTAGCTCTTTCTTAGCCATAAAAAAGTTGACAAAAAAAAGAGCCACTCTATTGTCCCCTTAGCAGTTCCTCTTATTTGAAGGATTTTCACAAGCCTCAAACAAAAAGGAATTATGCTTAAAGACAAATTCAGCTAGAATAACAATAAAGTTAGTAGAAGGAGCGTGAAAGGGAGCTCTGCTATTACGCAAAGGGCTTGGAAGGACGAAAGGAACAGGTCCAACTCATGTTTACCATGGTGCCCTATAATGTTTACCACAGATGATGATTCATTTGGTCTAACATGAGCTAGACATCTTACCGAAAATAAAAATAATTTGCCTAATAAAAAATTGTCAATCAGAACCCTAAAGTATTTAAAACAGAAATATATTTTCCAATATCAAAGTGTTTACCAGTGTCAAAAGCGTTGATTTTTTAATGAATAATAAATGAGATTAATGAACTTTATTTTAATTTTAGGTGAAAGTATTGCTTAAATTTTATATTTGATAAGTGCATCAACATTATTAAAAAAAAAAAATGTTTTTTGAGCATAATTTAATAATGTTTATTAGAAGCGGAGATGGCAGACGGCTGTTATGGGCATGACATTTGTAGGAATTTTAAGTAGAGGACAGCTGCAAGTCAGGGGGTGATTAGTGGTTGACTTAACAGATTGCACTTGGGCTTATAGGAAGCAGTTTGGCTCCCACGCCACTTGTGTCGCTCAGTCTCCTATCTACTTCAGCCAGGATGATACAATCTCCCAAGTTTATCTCTTCTCTAATCCAACTTCCCACTCCAACACCCACAACAAAAAACCAAAACTTTTCTTAAAACACTACCTTGAAATGCTTTAATTTGATTATTCAGTTAATGCTAAGGTAAGTTGGCTCTTTTGACAGTCGTTAAATCACCTCAAATTAAATACTGAATACCCATTCACATCAGAGTTATATGTCTTCCCGTACTAAATGACACGTAGATTTCTAAACAACACATCATAATTTTCACATGCTTATACGATGTTGGTATACAAACTTTATCCTTTTTGACATTCAAATATTGCAGCATTAAAAAATTGAAATATTCAAAGAATACAACTTTTTCCCCCAATTCAGCATTTTTTTTTCAGTAAGCAGCCAATATCAATTAACGCATAGTCAATAAACATTATTATTTAATATTTACTTATTCATTCAAAACAAGGATTGATTAAATATCCACGATAAGTCTTTTACAACGAGTTGTTATCTGCTTATTAAAGAATATATAAATTATTAAATATGATGCTCAAAGTGCTAGTGAACATTATTATATTGACTAGAGGAGATGGTTATATCGACGAAAGGAGAAGCACTTTTATGGTTTAAATATACCAGGATTGACTCTAATCTGAGAATGACTTATTAGCATATGGACATGAACTAAATGTAACATTCAAAAGTCGCCAGACAGAAAGAAGAAGCAGAACTGAACAAACTGACCAATCACCCCAGGAATGAACTGCTTTAGCCTTTGGTCGACAAATCGAAGTTTGGAAAAAGACACTGAGAAAGTCACAGACCTGGAAGGCAGAGATTGTGTATATTTCAAAAAAAAAGTTCCCACAATTCTGCTGACATGCAATGCTTGTAATAGTTTAGTCCCCAACTATACTTCCTTGCGCCATACACTTGGTGGCGGGAGTGGCCGAAACTTATACCCCAACTGATTTCGCCCCACCCTCATCAGGCTGCCATCTCCTGTCTTCCACCGCTGGCTTACCATATGAACAGCAGTCTCAATCGCAAAGCTATTCAGTGTGACCAACATTTATTAGTGTTTATACTTCATCTCATAAAATATATATTCTTTGCAAACACAACACTTCAAAAAATTAGGTCATTTTTAAAAATTAATTCAAGACATTATTTCATGTTTTAAACCATGGTAATGTCTTTAGAGATTTCTTACACAATAGTTATTCACTGCAAAAATTCATCTTTAAAAGGAACTAGCATATGTTCCCATCTTTGACGGGTACTTTTTCAAAAAATCGGAGTTGATACATGGTATGCGAAAACATCATTAGAAATTATAAAATAGTACATAATATCATTATCAGTATAGTGTTAAGCAAATGCATCTGTATACACCACATTAGCTGTCTGTCTTTCAGGTTCATGGAAGAACAAAGAGTTGGAACCTCTGACTTATATTATTCAAATTTTAAATTCAAAATTTTTTTTCCTTACATTTATTTATAATATATTTCGGCGAACAAGCATGCCACTGGGCTACTATGGTTCCATACCTTACTTTATTACCAGCGTTTATATTACGCAAATATTAAATATATAATACAGTTGCACTACTGTCATCGGCGAGCACGCAAGTCACTGAATACTCTAGCTCCAATTTTTGGAATTAAATAATAATTTTCTTATATTTAACATTATTCAGGTAATTAAAATATATATTATAATTTGAGGTCTCTATCTCCACGAAAAATTGGTCAACAAACAATCAAACAAGCACCCAAACTTTATATATAGGGGTAAGAGATTAATAAAATTACATATCAATCTATTTACTTAATACCTCTTTTTTTATATCGCAATGATTTTTACTTTTACTTGACTACTTATCAACCATTTTTTTTTGTTTATTTTTTCTTCGACCCAGTAACCCTGCACTGAGATATTTATTCATTTTCTACATGCTCTATTAAAGATTAGAAATAGATAAACCATTGCCAACAAACTAATATTTCTTTTATTTAACAAGGTATCAAGCAAATAAACACATGAAAAACAAGAACTCATTGACTACATTTGGATATATAAAGAGGAAACAAAAATATTTTTACAGAATGATTCTGCTCAAAGTCTGATAGAAAATTATTCTACCTGAGACCAATATGTCAGTAGACCTTCATTATTTGACCTAAGACTGTCAATGGAAATGAGAGTGAGCTAGGGAACTGAATGCTCTTCAACCACAAACAAAAAGTCAGGGAGCTTATTACGAAGACATGAAAACGTTTTATAAATCCATTAGAAATTCAAAACTTGTTTGATACAGTCAAATTTTACAATTATAGTCTACAATTTAGAACACATGGGATGTTTTTTTTTTCATGTAAAGTCAACAGTTGAAGAAAGTAAAAGTGGCTTTCTTTTATGTTGGGGTTGCGTGACTGTGAGGACAGCTGGGGTACTGCTCGCCTGTACCCGAGACTGCACGAGGCAACTTAAAAACTCCGCTCCCGGCCACATCAATCCTTAACAGTTTCAACTCTGAAATAACTTTTCACTTTCCCCACCCAACTTACCTCAACTCAGAGGACATATAGTGAAACTCTAAACAATATCATTTCCACCACTTTGTTATTTAATTAATTTAATAATGTTATTAAGTTGAATTATTCAAAATATATTGGCTTAAAGTATTTTAAGTAGCGAGTTCCAAACTATTAAGATTATTATTCTACTGTAATAATAATTAAGATCAATGTACTGTACTTAGATCTAGACGAGTATTACTCAGTTTTATGCATTTGGAATGTAGTCTGATCCATTTCTCCTGTCATAACGAAGTAGAACGAGCATTTGAACTAAAATAATTCGCAAGAAAAATCTTCACGCAAAAACAACTCTTATTATAAGATAGTGATACAACAGGCATTGACTGATATGTTCAAGCAGTCATTCATAGTATTCATAGTATGAAGGTAAGCAAAATTATTTTATTAAATATCTGCATATTTTTGGTACCATAAAGGTTAGTATAATTTCAATTAAGATTGAATGATATCATACTTTCTTTATTTAAATTGATTTTTATGTTAATAAATTCACAGTTCATAATAAAATATATAATTTTATATTAACTAATATGTAATTTAGCACAATCTTAAAGAAAACTAACGAAATACACGATAATTGGATTGCCCGCTCTAGTCGTTTTAAGTCTGCTCCAGATTTACCATTCTGCTGCAACTCCACTGACTCCACAGTGACAGACGACAGCCGTCAACTCGCCAAAACAGAAAAATACTATGTCTACACAAACCCTACAACTGAATGATACAAAATTTTACATACCTTGATATTTCATTTAAAACTTTAAATGGAAGATATTTTAAAGGTTAAATCTTTCTAGAAACTTTGATTTCCTGAAAGTTAATTACTTTGTGTACCATATCAGTCTGAATACATATATGTATATTCAACTAAAGACAAACCACTAATTTATGTATTTTGCATTTCTGTATCAAGTATCCTTGATAGTTAAGATAGGATATGTTTACATTCTCGGAATCGATAGTTTCTTATCCTCCTCGATAACTCCATAAAAAACATTTCTGCTTTGAACCGTCTTTAGGAGAGAAAATAAAGGGAAACCAAGACTGTATGTGTGTGTTTTTAATATATATATTGATAAAAGTATCGACCGTGAAATAGAAACAAAACTAAAGTTTAACGGAACTCGGTCAGTTTTTCAGGTTCAAATTAAACTCTCATTGCCAACGTTTCGGTCTTTATTTAAAACCTTTTTGATTGGCAGAAGTATACATTTTGAAACAGAAAAACTAAGTATTACATTACAAATTATTTTAAAAAGAAAAATAGTATGTGGATTTTAACAACAACTGTAGTCTGTTCTTCTTCGTACTGTTCTGTACTCTTCTTCGATTTTGAACTCGTATATGTATGTCACAAATGGTTCCTTTCTTTTTATTATTAATCAATTATGAATTATATCTTTCTGTAATTATTTTTCATCGCCATTTTATTTTATACAAATATTTGTCTAATAAACAATCTTCGTATAATTTTTCACTTTTTTTATTTGTATAAAATACTTTTATGATTCTTCTTCATGCTTATCAGAAAAGAAGAAATTCTCATGAAGATTATAATGACGGCTACACGAGTGCGCAATTAACGGACAGCTAATAGCAACCACTAGGTTTAAAATGAAGGTGTTTAGTCACCAGAGGGGTGTGTGGCAGTTGGATTACTTGGTTGAGTTACTGATGTACATTTAGCATTTAAAATAGCATAGATGGTAGCTGCTATCTTCATTCTTCTTTTAGATTGTGCTAAATTCTTAAGTTTTGAATTTATGCATACCTCCTTGTATCTGAGAGAATAGCTCCATATGTTAGTCGTGACCTAAGACGAGCCATATATACTTAGCCCATATCTGCGTGATAATGACTGGCTGAACTCAACAGTGGAGTACCAACTATTCATGTTTTATCATTTTAATTCCGACTTCAACTTGATACAAAAGACCACATATGGCTAAGCTGCTTACAAATACTTTATGGACACCATTAAGTAACGGAAAACATCCTCAGTCTACTCTCAGGTCACCATCTTAACAGATCATAAATCAGAACGCTCCTCTTGCTAGGCAACATCACGTCGCCCATCAAATGCCACCTTTCTCAATAACCTATCGTCCAATGCAAATAACCTACGCCAATACTTCTTGAATATTTTAGCAAGAATTTTAAATATTCTACTCAAAAGTTAATGCAATGCATTCCAGAGTTCCTTTCAAATTCATTCTTAACCTAAAAAACCAAAAGTCTCACATTACATGAACAATGAACTATTTATATCATAAATTCATGCTATACATCACTACATACATAATTATTCAGTCATGTAAATAACTGTATATACAGTTCAACCAAAGTTACCAACCTAAAATTTAAATAAACTTAAGTTAATACGTTAGGTTGGATTAAGTTATCAGTTCTACAAAGCACAATACACCTAACCCAGGTTTAATATACAAATCTAAATACTGCCTTAATCAAGTTTATTAAAGCAAGATGTTTGTACACTCCGAGCATTGATGGTTATCTAACCTCTTTGAGAACTCTTTATATAAAATTTCCATTTTTTTTCTTCCCTTTAAACAAAAATAGAGTCATTGCTACATTCGGACTTTTGACTTTTAGTCCACTACCGACTAACACACTAAGCACTGCACCATGCATCAATCTTTCAAAAATCAGTCATTTATTACAGAGAAAACATTCAAGATTATATTTATGATGGATAGTACAAATGAAAGTTATTCAGTAATACTGGGAAGACTAAGTGTCAGTAACTCAAAACAATTTCAATATCCCGTAGGCTTATTCGTAGAGGAAGAACTATCGTTCTTCAAAATTCCTTAAAAGTTGTCACAAAATGTTACAATATTCATAAAACATTTTTAAGAACTGAAGAGTGATAACCTGTTTCTCTCCGTTATCTTATTACCAATATAAGAAATTATTTGTCAGCTTAGATTATACTAGATATGTCCGCTGTATGTTAAGTAATCAGTCAAAACATAAACACTACCTCATAATATATTGAAAAGTAACCGTTTATTTGTCTTATTGTTTTAATGTTTTTGTCCTAATAATATCGCTATAGTACAATATTTTAAAAGATATTTACTGCCCATTTTTCTATTCTACACGTCTTAATGGAATCACCAACGTGCAACAGTGTGCAGACACCTCTACTTCCCATATAATAACAAGAAATGACAAAATACTACCGAATGCATCATAATAAACTCTACTAAATAAGTAGTTTGGGACAATCTTAAAAGTAAGTATTCGCTATGATAATTCATATACTCCTAAATTGAATTAAATTAAAAAAGTAAGCTTTCAATTTTTTCGAATATTATAAGATTCCTCTAAATTTTAAAATTCAAATCACAAATCATAAAATTATAGACATTTCTAAATTTACAACCATTCGATAAATTTTATTATAACTGGCAAAATGATACTAGCAATCGGCATTAAAATCAATCAAATCTCCATAGCTTGTGTCATAATCTATGCTTATACGGTAAATGACGAGCAAAACTAGATCAAGTTTGGTTTCCTTGAGCGTGATAGATATAGGATAAGTGTTAGAACTATAAACCAATTGTCTAAATAAATGGGAAACACCTGATTTCACTAAATTCATTGCCATTTAGAAAATGGACAGTGGCTGCAATTATCTCGTTGATTATTGTATATTGCTTGCCCTTAATATTAAATACAGATATTATATTTTTCTTCCACTTCGAAAAATAAATATTTTATTTCCTTTGGGAATAAATTTTTAAAACTTTTTAAACATATCATAGAGAATGTTTAAAGATTTTAAATATAACGTTAAGACAAATTATTTTTAATTTTGTTTAATGAAAAAAAAATTTTACATTATATTATTATAAATAATATTCTAATTATTATCAAGTTCGTAATACCACGTGATATCGGTGTTTTAGTCGCCCGACCGGTTTTGCATGTTGTGGATCTTCAAGTGGGACTGACAATGCATAACGTGCAAAAACTGGTCGGGCAGCTATAACACAGACTCAGGAGGTATGAGAGATTTTTATAATATAATGTTTACCAAACTCTATAGTACCAGCAAGTTGCAAGTATTTTTACACCAATGGAAACAATTTATTAAAAATAGTTCCTGCATTACTGAAATGTCCACATTGCTATTAGAAAAGAAAACTTGGTAATTATTAAATAAATAATAATTAATCTATATAAATTTAACTTTTATAGAAACATTAATTTTTATGAAATAAATTTTTAGAATGTCTTTAGAATATCTTTTACAGTCACGTGACGAAAGACCTGGGTAGTATAGGGCCCATCCATTTCCATAGAAAATGACCATGCATGTGAATGTGGAAACCAAGTACGATTTATTTTGTATTTGACTCTGGTCTCATGCATCATAATAAAGAATACAAATGCAGTTTATTTCTTGAGAATATAAGTAGCATAATTTAGATGGAGATTGTGTCCATGACCTGCTTAGAAAGGGTTAGAATAACCTCAGGCTGTTTCTGCCAATACTCCCTTCTGAACTCTTGGACAGCTGACGCCCGCATTCCTACATTATTACAATAAGAAAGTATTGTTAACAATAACTGCTTGAAAAGTGTCGGCCGTTACTGTCGCTGCAGCTACTCTTTATGAGTGGCCCGTCATGTCATTCCCCCCGGGTAACCAAATAACAGCTTGCAGGTACCAAGTGGTAGCAGGCGGTTTACTTCCTTCTGTTCTCTGATAACTAGCCTACATCGTAGCCATTAAACAACAAATCGAATATTATGAACACTTCCTCCTCAATGTATATAAAACCAAAAATCAGACATTGATTCCTATTGGAGATAAATATATAAAGTTTAAGAAATATTTACTAAACTAAGCTACTTCCACTCTTTTTGAAACTTTACTTTGTAGTAACCCATTTTCATTACAGTGTTGCTAGCATGCAGATAGAATAGAATTTAGGCTTTCTTTCACACAGAGTCACCAACCTATGAATACAAACTTCAGCTGAAGTTAAAATAACATCTGTCGAAGAGACATCGTAGTAGTTGAATGAATAACGAGCTTTCAATCATTACATCATACGTCATCATCAGGTATGAAAGCTCGTTATTTATTCAACCACTACGATGTCTCTTCGACAGATGTTATTTCTACTTCAGTTAAAGATAGAAAGATTGCCCCAGGGATCGAGTCCACCAGTGCGAAGATTGTAAGTGCAGAAGCTGCTGCAAACTTTAACCAAATATGTTTAAAAGAAGATTCAATCAATAGACTTCCCTTCATTTCCTATATACATCACTTTACAAGCATTTCTAACCATACAGAGAGATGTCAGCTTAGAAATATAAAACAACTTCCTCACTTAAACACAGTCACCAACTTTGGGATAAAGAAACCACTAACTAAATAAATAAATTTATCTTACAAATTAAAACTTATCTTACATGAAACATACATTATAATAAAATATACGGATGCTTACCTAACGGGTCACGGACAGCCTAGTGCTCTTTACAGTTAATATCAGTTATGATAAATCATCATCAAAAGGTTAAGGTATTCGAACTTAAGACCTCTCCTACCAATGTAAGACTTAATTCTAAAAAGAGTTAAATAAGAAATATTTTTATTACTTGTATTTATTTCAAAATAAATTCATCAGATTGTCATTTTACATTTAAAGACACCACATAATCCACAAATAAGTCAGTACTGTCTTTTTATTTATTTGTATTTATAAGTTTGATGTTTGTGCCACAAATACATCAAATTTTAAAAATAAAATTGTCACATGAACATTTAATAATTTATTTAATATGAACACTTACATACGTTAAATCAAATAAGAATATTATTTATTAAGAAGCCAGAAAAAAAAATCATCAATTCATTTGATAAAGCATTACGACCCTCAACAGTACTTAATACAGTACAATCAAACAATTACCTTTACGAGGAACGTAATTATTGACGTTTTACTATAATATTTCCCTATAACATCAAAATTATTGAATTTATTATCATTCTATTTTGATATTAAGACAATACAAAATACGATAAATCAGTTTTCTAGATTGACCCTTAGAGCGGGTTAAAATTATTATCCGTTATGACATGAAATATGGTTTCGCTGCTTCATTATAACCCAGAAACAAAATGGTTCTTTACGAGAGAAGGCACTATGCATCTGTGAAATCCCATTATATTTGTCAAATGTGACACTTGCAGAGTGTTTGCAAAATTGTTGATGGACCCCTCACATTTGCATGCAGGCAGATAATAATAAAACATAGATTCTGCCCTCTGTACATCATCGGGGATAGTTATAGTCCTCCAGATGAAGTAGCCTCTCAGAAGTAACATTCGACTCGTATTCCACCCATAGAGGAAGTAATCCTCTCCTCTTCCCTTTAACATCTTCTCCCGATGTACCAAAGGTCGCTATAAGCAGCACTTTCCTCAAGCAACCCTTTAAGTTCTTCCCTTTAACATCTTCTCCCAGATGTACCAAAGGTCGCTATGAGCAGCACTTTCCTCAAGCAGCCCTTTAAGTTCTTCCCTTTAACATCTTCTCCCAGATGTACCAAAGGTCGCTATGAGCAGCACTTTCCTCAAGCAGCCCTTTAAGTTCTTCCCTTTAACATCTTCTCCCAGATGTACCAAAGGTCGCTATGAGCAGCACTTTCCTCAAGCAGCCCTTTAAGTTCTTCCCTTTAACATCTTCTCCCAGATGTACCAAAGGTCGCTATGAGCAGCACTTTCCTCAAGCAGCCCTTTAAGTTCTTCCCTTTAACATCTTCTCCTAGATGTACCAAAGGTCGCTATGAGCAGCACTTTCCTCAAGCAGCCCTTTAAGTTCTTCCCTTTAACATCTTCTCCCAGATGTACCAAAGGTCGCTATGAGCAGCACTTTCCTCAAGCAGCCCTTTAAGTTCTTCCCTTTAACATCTTCTCCCAGATGTACCAAAGGTCGCTATGAGCAGCACTTTCCTCAAGCAGCCCTTTAAGTTCTTCCCTTTAACATCTTCTCCCAGATGTACAAAAGGTCGCTATGCTATTGCAAATTGTTGGGTACATACTAGCAAATTGTCTAAATTTGAGGCTTCATGTTGATCTTGAGATTCTGCATTCTACGGTTAACTTAATAAGTGTATGACCAGTGTCTCTTACATGTACCGGAAACCTAAACACCTCCTGGATGAAGGTCCCCAAGTATCTGCCCTCGGTCACTATTGACAGACTAGAATCATTCTAAGAAATCCTCATGTTGTATTCTAGAATATTATAAGAAGCCCTTGAGCCTTAGGGTAGAGAATTTACTAATGGATAAATCTACATCGAGCATAAACACCACTGAGTCACAATCTCCATTACCCTATTACCTCTTTCTTCAATCTGACTTCTTGAGTTCGCAGAAAAAATTATGGTATGGACATCAACATAGGCCATTGGGTTAAATTCTCCCATCATTAAGTCATTTGTTGTAGGATCGTCGTTATCAAATACCCAAGTGGTTATTAGTTACTGGAAGAACCTACATAAAACATTAGTCACCAAAGATAACTACTATTTTCTTATACATTTCTACCTAACCAAGTATTTTCAGCAAGTCATGAATGCTCATAGATTACATCAGTAAGAATTTTCCATTAACTATGGTTTGTTAAAATTTATTATATTATATTATCTTTGTGACTGTTATTATTGCTATTTAATGTTTCTGAATGTTTAACACCGCATCTTCAAACTTATTTTAATTAAATAACTGTTACGACGATTTCTTCTTACTTTTATACACAATTAATACACTGTCTTTCTTTGATTTCGTTATACAATGTGAGTATTGGAATGCAAGTGATCCATTATGTAGTGCACATTTAAGTAAATTTATTGTGCTACGGATACTAGTTAGAGGGAATAAAAAAAAGAAGGGAGGGAGTTTGTAAAGCAGTAAAATATTTAAAGCCCGAGCAGGGTCACGTTCTGGGGGACGGCGGAGCATGTCCAAGGGGCGGCTCGTCTTTTTGCCTGGCTCGCCTCTCAGAGCCCCGGGCCCATACGGTTATATGCACCTGCAGTTATTCACCCAACACTCGAACCCTCACTCCAGGGCTGCCCTCTGTCCAACCACCAGCACTATCATCCAGTAGCATCCTCGACAACTTACTTTAAAACAGAAAATACACATACTGTTTACAATTAAAAGGAAAGGCAATATCAAAACAGCGTTGTTCATGCCTAAGTGATTTATCACCAAAACAAGCAAGATTATCACAAGAAACTTATAAATATTTTGAAAATTATTTAATTTTTCACATAAAAGGTAAAATGTAAAACATAAGATTCATTTAATTTAATACGGATTTTTTAACTATTTTTTAGATTAGAAAGATTATAAGCCGAGTTCAGAAATAATTGAAATCTCCTGACGCCTACCCGTCCACATTGAAAAGATCTTAGTTCGACTTTAAGATGGTGTGATGGTGTTTATTGGTTGATTTTTTTATTCAAGTTTTTATTGTAAAAATATATATAGGAAAAAAGATTTCACATAAACACGTGAAATAACAATCAATGATCAAACCACAATAGGAAATGGGAAAACAAGACTAAGATCTTTCAACCGTAACAAGTGTTCTTCGTCAGAGTCAAAAACTCAACTGACAAGACTACAAGAAAGTAGTCTTGTTTTCCCATTTCTTATTGTGGTTTGATCATTGATATATATATAGGTGTATCATGCAATCGGTATCCGGTCAATGTTCTAGGTTCACAATCAAACTCTCGTTGCCGACTCGGTTTTATTTTAACACCTTTTTCAGAGGCCTACAAACACAGCATAATAAGAAATCATATATAAACATCAACAAATAAACAATACGAAAATTGATTATTACAGCTTGGGGAATATTGCAAGTAGAAGTATTTCAGAGATAAATAAAATAACTTACATAAGTAAGAATTTTAGAATTAGAAAAGGAAATATACATTATATAAACGAACTAACAATCTTAAATGGTCAAATCCTTTGCCTAGAATAATTAGATGATACCACATGTATACTGCAGCACTAATCACACAAAGGACAAACCAGGGACTAAGGAAATAAAAAACCTCACAAAAACTCAGCTTAAATATAATGTAATATTATTCTAGAGTAATATACTGAGTTATATATATATCGATGATCAGGTCGAAAATGATAATAATTAATTATCAACCGGCGTTTTACCAAAAATTGTTCAGCATTATCAAGGTTTAAAACAATTATTCAATTAATTAAATAATATTTATTTATAATTATATAATTATTAAATAATGCTAATTAAATCATTATTAATTATTTAGTATTTTGGATGTTCAGTGGTCCAGACACTATATCGATTATTTGTAAACAATTTATTAAAACACGTCCACGATATAAAGAAACTAGCTCCGAACACAAGTGAGGATTTACCAGTCTTGGAGTCGTTTGTTATCGTCGACGAGAATTATACCTTTCTACCTGATGACGAGGCAATCAAAATGTAGTAGTGCGTTTTTTTTATCACATATATGTGTGTTCATTCTGTGAATTTAGATAATATATATGTATATATTATAATTATTATAATAATATTTATCTTCATTATAAAATATATATTATTAATATACTACTATAATTATTATATACATGAAGATTATAAATTCCCTAAAAGAAGATTTAGAAGAAATAACAAAAACTAACTCCTTACTATATTTCCCCTCTTACAATCTGAACTAGATGTAAGGTAAATTACGTTTATTTTCTCAGTTCCGGTGGTCTATCAAATCAATAAATATAATGAAAGACAGGAATAATTATTTTTTCAAGTGCAAATATAAGCACTGTAATTTTTAAATCCAAGTGGCACACCTTTTATAGCAGTTTACAATACAGGAGCAATCACTAGCATTCTACCAGGTGAAAAGTTTGAATGTTCAGAAAGAAAACCATTTCAGAAGAATTTGTATTAATTAATGAAGGAGGTAGATGGGAGAGTTTCTCTGAAAAACAATGAGGATGGGCGCAGTGAGTTGGTAACGGTCTGAACTATCACTGGCAAGTGAGCTGGGCTGAGAACGTGGCCAGCTGCAGACATTTGCGAGTCGACTGGCGGCTGACTGCCCCTGCGGCACATGTAGTCAATATGCATTGTCTAGCAATCCCCACGGTAACAACCCTTCCAATTCATCAAACAAATATACATAAATTAACCCTAGCAGAAAACATGTCCTAATTTAAATTTCATTTATTTGAATGTGTATATAAATACTACTCTTCCCTCCCAATCTTCTCAACCCCTCACCAGATGTTCTCTGCATCTAGTGTTTCAGTTGGGTTTTTGACTCTGACGAAGACTGCTTGTTACGGTTGAAAGATCTTAGTCTTGTTTTCCCATTTTTTTATTGTGGTTTGATCATTGATTGTTATTTCACGTGTTTATGTTAAATCTTTTTATTGTATATAAATATGTAGATATTTTAATACGTATATATTTTTGGGATTTATTTTGGGATAATTAACAGAGAAATGATGTCAATCGCTTACAAATAATAATAGCGTTCCAGATATTGGAAAAGAAGCCAAGTATGAACAGACACATTTCAAATTTTAATAGAATTTTGAAGGTACCTACAGAGGAGTACTAGCTAATATAGAGGAGTCGGCGAGTAGGAATCCTAAAGATACTGGAAATTAGGTCGTAGTCTTTAGGACAAATATTTAAGAACTAGTTTAACCTGTATGATTTATGTTACCTTCCCTAATCTGTGTAATATGCATCTTGACTGTTTTATTGTTTTTCATAAAATTATTCATCTTTAGTTTATATCGATTTATATTGATTATTATAATTCTAACATTAGCAAGTAAATACCCTGAAGATGGTCAATGGTGACTGAAACGTCGGTGATTTGTAAAAAGTTAATAGTGTTAATAATTACGAGTATTGAAGATAAAACATTTGGACAATTGTTATTTGATCTAACGAATTGTTAGAAGATCTAACGAAAAAAGTGACAGAAACAAGGATTCAAAAAGAGTATAATGAAATATATATATATAAATTTAAATTACACAAAGCACGACACAGAAAAAAGAATAAAGAGAACGCTTACAGAATTCAATATTTCGAAAATAAGAAAATAAGGAAATTGTACTTAATCATCCTTCAAATCTGAATTAATTAAATTTACCATCTTTGATTTTAATGATAGTTAGTTGTGAATTAATACCACAATTAAAACTAAAATTAAATAGCTACTATTATGTCATACTGTAGATTATATATAGTATGTAATATCCATTGGAATTTACAATTTGTAATTGTGTGTTAATATACTGAAACAATTCAATTCAGATTTATAACAGAAATGTAACTTTTGTAGTAAATTGATGTTTCCTGTCTTGAACTATTTTCACTAAATAACTGTTATATACTTGAAATAAGTAAAAATAAAAGATTTTTACGGTTGTTTATATTAATCGTTATCTAAGGAGTGTTTTCTTTTCTGATAGATGACGGTGATCCCCTCATAATGGTCATACTCTCTATTTTGCATTTGTGGTAACTATATACTCATGGACGAGGATTATTCACAATTATGGTACAGATTCAGATTAAATAAAATTTGGTATCATCAAAATAAATTGGTTGTGCATTTGAAAATGTGTAGGATCTTTTTTTAGCATTTGAATTAAAAGTTATCATAGATTATTTATTTGACTGTGTAAAGCTCATTTAATGACTCATTACTAGTTTTAATATATGTATATGTATATAAAAAGATTTCACATAATCACGTGAAATAACAATCAATGATCAAAGCAAAATATAAAAATGGGAAAACAAGACCAAGATCTTTCAACCGTAACAAGCGGTCTTCGTTAGAGTCAAAAACCGAACTGACTGACGAAGACCGCTTGTTACGGTTGAATGATCTTAGTCTTGTTTTCCCATTTCTTATTGCGGTTTGATCATTGATTGTTATTTCACCTGTTTATGTGAAATCTTTTTATATATATATAACAATTCAAAATTGAAGATAGGTAGCACACAAAGTACAGAAACACACTTACAAACTGTTACTTAACAAGACTAAGATCTTTCAACCGTAACAAGTGGTCTTCGTCAGAGTCAAAAACCCAACAGTTGGTTTTTTGACTCTGACGAAGACCGCTTGTTACGGTTGAAAGATATTGGTCTTGTTTTCCCATTTTCATATTGTGGTTTGATAATTGTATATGTACATAAGTATAGGTGTTTTCGTAAGAAGAATTGAATGAGATGAAAATTTAAGACTAGTGTGCTGAGATTGGTGGACGGAAGAGTGTGTGAGAGTGGTGGACGGAATGAAATCAGCCTGCCGACCAGCTGTTTTCTTCTCTTGACCAAAGGTTAGTGTCTCCCAAGCCATCTATTAAGTTAAAGATCTGTGCACTTATCCCAGCAATCAGGACCGATTGTCTTCATGGTAACAGAGTTTTATCATCATGCTGAGTTTTGAAATGAACATATAACAAAGTTTCTCTGGAATTGTGATCTGTGACTGACACTCCCTTAGGCTTTGAACGGAACATGTCCAGCCCATACAAAAGGAACGCACTGGGAAACCTAACTATTATCATTTCAGCTTACAATGGCAGAACGAGTCGTATTATCAACAAATTAATAGTAATTTCATTCTGAATAAATAAAAAAAGAGAAAAATTAGAATATTTTTACTAAAATATCTACAAATTTACAATAAAATTTAAAAATGAGCCATAATATTATAATAAGTGCACGAACTCTTGCATACTACGCATACCTGTCTCATTATTTAGGTAATGAATGTGCAAGATCTTTATGAACTCAACAATTTTCCAACCAAATATTACCTAGTATTTCTTCTAAAGTAATTGGGTGTTTGAATTTTTTTCACGTTCATAAAAAACTAGGATGAAAATCAAATGAAGTCAAATCACATTTGAAATTTAAAGAGAAAGTAAGGGATTGACTACTGACGGTTCTAGTCGAAGTTTCAAATCTAATTAGGTCTAGATAAACATCACAACTTTTATTTACATTTATTATTGTATACATGCATATATGTCGATGGAAATACGATCTGAGAAGGATAAATAAAGTTTAATTTAGGCAAAAGAAACATAGAGAAATTAAGATCACACGGTAGACACATTTTTTGGATGTACAAAAGCAGTCACTTGGAACAGGATAGTGTGTGTTATTGGAGGGAGCTGTCAAATGTGGTTGGGGATTAATAATGGAACAGGTGAGGCATCCTCGACGTCTGCACAGTTTCGCTCTCGAGGGCAAACAGTTAATCCTCGTGGAAGTTAGATTCCTGTGGGAGAGGAAATTGCCAAACACAATCCCCAACCACATATCACAGCTCCCTCCCATAACACACATGACCTGTACCAAATTACAGCTCTTGTACTTCCAAAAACTGTGTCTACCGTTTAGAGAGTCCCAAATCGGATTCGTTCTACGTAGCTCAAGCATCCACCAAGCTTAGTCTCCGTATCATAGAGCTTCCTTCAACAACAACTCCCACCGCTATACATTCGAAAAGCCACAGACTTATGCCAACAGCATAAGAACATTTATTTCTTTTTTCCATTGTGGTTTAAACTTCATATATATATATATATATATATATATAATATATATATGAAGTTATTCAATAATTAATATATATTTGTTTATTGTGGTGTTTAATACATATATATATGATCAAACCACAATAAGAAAATGGGAAAGCAAGACTAAGATCTTTCAACCGTAACAAGCGGTCTTCGTCAGAGTCAAAAACCCAACTGACGAACCCTGACGGACGAAGACCGGTTGTTACGGTTGAAAGATCTTAGTCTTGCTTTCCCATTTTCTTATTGTGGTTTGATCATTGATTGTTATTTCACGCGTTTATGTGAAATCTTTTTATACATATATATATATATATATATATATATATATATATATATATATATATAAACTTTAACACATAGGAAAGAATACAGAAAGTCGCTAAAAAACTCATTTCGATATTTCGACATCCGTCGTCATCGGAAAGAAGTGCGAAGTACTTCTTCTTCCTTTTAATTGTCTCCTCTCCTGAAGATGGCAAGAAAACCGAAATGGCCAAGAATCGTGAGTGGTCGTCTTCTTTTGTGTTTTTTTAGTTATGCGTATGTAGGTATAGTATTTTTTTTCCGAAATGAAAGGTTTATTGAACTTACCGTTAACAAATGAACATCAATAACGAATTGAATCTCCCTCACAAATGGAATCGAAATTCGGAAAACTGTAAAATTCACAGCATTTTGTCGAATTAAACACATATACTCTTTAAGCATTTAAGGGTACATTTTTTAACTAATGGTTACTATTGGAATATGTGAAATTTTGTCTGAATGCAAGGCCTTTTTGTTAAATATATCTCCTAAGAGAAATATAGTAAATTGTCTGTTGTAGAATGTAATTGCTGTTTCAAATCTGAAAGTGTGAGAGTGCACTGCGTTCTTAATGACAGGAGTGTCAGGACCTCATGCAGAAAAAGCCTCTAGACTCAGGCAGGTGTTCAGACGAGTTAGTTCCAGCTGGATCTGCTCGAAGGCTGAAAAAGTCATTTCAATGCTCACTTTGAATAGCGTTGCCTGTGAAGACTTGAAACAAGCCTTCAATCAGCATATTGCTATTTAGTGAAGCAGTCATGAAGCAAAAGAAAAGTGCATTGAGTTAATCTAACTTTATGATTCAAAAAAGATCAGTTTTTGTTATATACATCTGCAGCATGTAAGGTTCATACCATGGAAAGGTGAGGTCTCCACATTGAAACATTATTTATAAAATCAATGCGTTTAAACACGCATTTACGTTAAAAATTACGTTTATATTTCTTTTACTACTTTTAGTAGTCATTTCTTTGATATATATATTCACTTACTACACGAAAAGACGATCCAAACTGGGTACAATCTATATACTTTTAAAACTCTGTTACCCGAGGTTATATGTTTGCACACGCTGTAAATTATATAAGATGTTTGAAATTTGGTGGGCATCGAACCCACATCCTTGTTAATGGAGATCCAGAGCTCTACCAAAGCGCCACGAAGGCAAAACCTTATATAAATGACGTCAAAACGTTAAATAATAGTTTTTCGACCTAAATTATAATGATTTAATTATAATAAATTTAGAAAGAGAAAATTTAATGAATAATCGATGAGAATATGAAATAATTATTTAATATATCAATAAATGATATTTATTACAGTTAATAAAAGTTTAAGAAATTATCAAATTACATAATATAAGTAAAATATTAACAGCACACAAATATGTCCGTAATAAAAAACAGTTTGTCATAATGCCTATATTTTCTTCTTTTGATATAACTATTTCAATGAAAATTATAGAATAAGGCTCCCCGATGCATCGGAGCATATAAACAATATCCAAAGTTGTATTAACATTCGTTTAACTAGTCATGTTATGTCAATCTACTTTGGATATTGTTTATATGTCTCTGGCAAAGATAATTTGGGATTTACCCCAAACTGAAAGGAGATTAATTAGAAAGTTAGAGACAGTCAGTAAAAAAGTCGTCAATGCAGAGGCCGCTGCATATTTCAATTCTATATATATATATAGATTTCACATAAACACGTGAAATAATAATCAATATAATAATAATAATAATCAATGATATGAGCTGGGAAAAAAATACTAAGATCTTTCAACCGTAACAAGCGGTCTTCGTCAGAGTCAAAAACCCAACTGTAACACTAGATGCAGAAACGCTTGACTCTGACGAAGACCGCTTGTTACGGTTGAAAGATCTTAGTCTTGTTTTACCCTCACCAGATGTTTTCTGCATTTAGTGTTCCCGTTGGGTTTTTGACTCTGAGGAAGACCGCTTGTTACAATTGAAAGATCTTAGTCTTTTTTACCATTTCATATTGTGGTTTGATCATTGATATTATATATATATATATTAAAATAAGAAATAAAACTATGGAATATTACTCATTTTCAACAATTGCACTTTTTTAATGGTCCTCATTAGGAGAGAAAGTAGTTCTCTGAGAAGATGACGGTCACCTGAAGAGTTTCATAGAATGTAGACTGATACAGGTTGGTGACAATCAAAACAGAAAGTGTACTAAAATAGATGCAAAAGATTAAAGTAAATTAGATAAATATAAAATAAATAAGAATTAATTAAAAGAAAGTTATAATGGTTGAAAAATTGAGATAAATGAATTAACGGTTCATGTTAATTCCAGGGTTTAGTTGTGCTCCTATCAGTCAAATTTGGGCAGTCTTCTTCAGAAGGTGTTAATATAGAATATATACTATGACGAGGTACTTCTTATTAGGATTTAAAATATATATATATATATATGTTCAAACCACAATATGAAAAGGGAAAAAAGTCTACGATCTTTCAACCGTAACAAGCGGTCTTCGTGCTGTTGGCACAGAAATTAATAAATATCAGAACTGCTTGCAAGAGAAGTGACTGTTGGCACAGAAATTAATAAATATCAGAACTGCTTGCAAGAGAAGTGACTGTTGGCACAGAAATGACTAAATATTAGAACTGCTTGCAAGAGAAGTGACTGTTGTGATATGTCTGGCACATTGACTTGGCAGAGACCCTGAGGAGCTGCCCGCCTGTGTTGCAGTTCACCGCTTTTTCCCACCAAGTTAAATCCCGACTTGCCCGACAATGGCAGTAGTAATTACAGCACCTCCCACCGTTCTCCGCTGTTCACAGTCCAGTCCTGTCTTATACTTCACCACTCAACCCGTTTTCAGCTAAACCCCTAAGCACAGCCTTTACTTTAAGTAAAAGTAAAACTTATATTAAGTATAATGTATTTACAAGAATAATACTTCTATATGAAAATATATCAATATTTTAATACAAGCTTATTGAGTTAAAATCAAAGCGTTTAAATTAGAAATGATTTCATCAGGTGATCTTACAAATTCTATCTAGAACATTACTAGTCAACAAACTTTTTTTTTTTTTTTAATAACTGCCCGGTGTGATTAATACGTTCACATATAGAGTTTTCTAATAATACCGAAAAATAACTGTACACAAGGTGAAATGTTACGGTAAAGTTACAAAGATAATAAAAAAACTTCTAAAATCTATCAAAATCTTCAACAAAGTGAAGAAAAGAAGAAAAAATAATAAATTCAACAAGTAGGAGCAATCAGAAGTAAGAGGAGTGACTTTAAGAGCGTGAACTAGCAGCTCTTAGAGAACTCTTTAAAAATACCTCATGTACGGCTCTTCACAGAAATGTACTGGATGAAAAGAAATAAGTTAGAATAATTTCTTTATCTTTGTTTATTTTCTTTAGCTTTATTTTCTTGATCTTTGTGTTCATTATGATACACTAAACCTTCATAAGTATTTCAGATGTAAAAGAATATTACTTAAATGCCTCAACAAACTTTCGTTGTTAACTAATGTAAGTTGATTTTTTTTCCTTTAATTCTTATAATATAAAGTTGCTTATTAAAAAAAGTGCAACTGAAATAAATTTATTACGATGGACATGATTTTACAGTATCAAAATGATGGAATACAAAATTTAAACAAAGACCCAAACATGCCCTGGAATTGATTGAAGTCCCATTGACCGATAAACACTGACAGTCACTAGAAGAATATCAGAATGCAAAGCCTTGGAAACGTACACCGGATTTCATCTCCATAGAAAAGAACAATTTTCAAGAAAAACGAAATACAGAGAACTGACACAAAATACCACAAGATAAGACAACATATACCATAAGAAGTGTATATCCATAAAAATTGACTCGTAACCAAGATAGAAATTTTATAATTTAATGTACTTATAAATATGATTTAATGTACTTAATAATCACTGGCAGGTCATGCATAATTCTGATGCTCACTTACTATATTGTAGTTATTTCTAATAACTTCAACAACTATAACAATTTTTCAATAAATAATGTATGTACGTATTTCCTCCTTCTCATTGTTTCCAATCGGTTAAATAATCTCAGTCATATGTAAAAGTTGTCTTTATTTGCAGACAGCTTGAAAGGATTTCAAGCACATGAACTGTTTTTGTTTTTAGTTTAAATTAATAAAACGTTCTAGGTTTGAAAATGACTTTATTCAATAAGATAAACAAAACGCACACCCGGACTTAAGAAGTAAGCATAGGTGGGAGGCGACTGGGACCATTGGACCTGACTATGAATGGAAGAAGGTTGACCACGAGGCCTCGGACGGCTAATGGAGTTTTGACTGTCTTCCAGCACGCAACCAATCTTCTCGGATTAAAAATTCCATAACCGAGATTCTACAATTTATTCTTAGCAATCCTTAATCTTTTCTCTTATTCTCATGTAGTTCAATAACCTCTGGTTCTAATAAAAATGTATACAAAGTAGGAAGTAGAGTTGTACAAATTATTACAGTGAAAGTGAAAATAGTTGGGTCTAATAACTTCAATAACTGTTTAATAATATATCAATAAAAAAAATGTATCTACATATTTTCCCGTTATCAATGTTCTTGATGAGTTACAACAGTCCCTAATCTATACCAAAGTAGTCGTCATTTAGAAAAATTATCATTCCTAGATAAATATAAGGGCAATTTTAGTAAAAATAAATTTATATTTCATTAACAGATCTATTATATTGATGTATCCCTGATTCTTTTTTTATGCCACCTTTATATAGTTGATATGTTTGCTTTCATTTTACGTGTTTTATGAAACTCATCTATACATATAAATAAAAAAATAATCACTATAATATTAAACATATATGATCAAGTAAATTGGCACACAGAAAAACGAATAATAAAAGACATCAGAGCCCTTTTGTTAAGCATTCTCACAGAAATAGTAAGAAACAGGTTTATTTTTGGTTAACCTTTATCTAATTTAAATAGATTAATCAAAGTCCTAAGCATATATATATATATAATTTTCGGTTGAACTGTCATCAGGAGAGTTGAGAAAGGGAAACCAAGTGCGCTTGGAGACCCAACCGTCGCTTCACAAGTGCGCTTGGTGTCTCTTTCTCAACTCTCCTGATGACAGTTCAACCAAAAATTAGAGATAGTAAGTGTGTTTGTTCCTTAGTTCTGTGTTTCTGATTCATCGTGAAACGTATATATATATATATATATATATATTATATATATTATTATAATATATATATATATATATATATATAATACATATAATCCATATAAATTAAAGTTTTGTCATTCTCTGCATAGAACTGACTCATTCAATTTATCTTTACGTTTTACACATTAGCAAAACTTAATCCACTTTTGAAAAAATTTCTTTTTGTTTCTTTGTCCAAAAATGTTGTCACAAGTAAACTCAGCTACCCTGAAACTTTGTAAGCATATTTGTTTATGTCTAACTTAAATCTTAATATTTGAATGAATTGGAAATTGAACGTAGAAGCAAAGTTATGGACTTTTAAGCTGTGTTTTGCTATCTACACAGATATACAGGTATAAAACTAAAATAAAAATATACAGGTATTTTTAGGTGCTCAGATACTGTAGAATGTACATATTGTTAGTTACTTTTAATTTTGTTTGCGTTTATAATAATTTTCTCGGGAGTCGTACCTACCCACGTACTAAATAAGAAGTATGCCTGGAATAAAATTAAATTTTATTCAGAATCTAAAGCTGCAATACGTAAAAAAACTCCATATCTAATGACAGTTATTGACTGTAATAATAATGATATTTCGTACTATCTATAATTCCTAATAATACTTTAGAATACTACGTATCATCTCTAAATTTCTGTAAAATACCCGTCTGCAAGAATATATATTAAAAACAAAAAGAAAGAAGGAATGAAAGGAATATACCATGTCTCAGTTTCAATATTACAGTCTACTGAGTGGTCCTAGTCAAGTAGTGAAGTAGTAAAACCATCAGACGACAGTTACCTGTATATACCTATGTAGTGTATAAAGTGTTTGATTTCAACTAATGCTATCAAAAAATATTGTCCAAACATAAGCATTTTAATTTACATCTATTGCATCAAACTTGAAAAAATGGGAAAAAAATATCTATATAAAAAATATTTCATCAAACTGTTAAATGCAATGAACACATAAACAAAAGATTTCAATATTAATTTAATAACATTTTGTTTAAGAGAAGAAGAAGCAGAAGAAAAGTATTTGGCCTGACATACCGAAGGTCAGTCATCGATATATTAGTTCCTGATGGCAACAATCGGAGTAAGATACGACACAAATTATCGACTGTGGTATGTGTTTTATTCTGGTTTGGGGATTTGTATAATTTTTAATTGTAACAATTAATGTGTTAACTCTACAATTAATTAAGTAACAATAATAAAGACAATAAGAAAAATGTTCTGAGGTTTTTTAATTTAGCATTTGTGAAACAAAAAAAGGAAACTGTCTCGGAACTTTCCGATTTTATGAAAATGAAAAGTAGATGAAAATCATAATTAGAAGCAACTATTTCTTTTCAGTTGAACATAAAATTGAGGACAATTTTTGCTATCCTCCATAATTTTCTAGTTTTTGAAAAGTAAAATAAAGGTGAATTTAAAAGGGCAGAAGTTCATGAATTATAACATTAATGGCAATTGGATATTAAGTATTGGAATAACTAAACCTGAGTGTGTCAAAAAGCCGCGACAACTTGCAGCTGTAACTAAAGTAAAATGTCGGTATCATTGTTAGAGATAATTACAAAAAAATTAATCGACAACTACGGTAAATGTCTACGCAGCAGAATGAATAAGGAAAGGATCATTCCAATGCAAGTCTTCTCCACTGCCTCACTGACCGGGTGGCAGCAGAATCGGTACTTGTACTTGTTCGAAATTCGTCGAATTAAAACACAATGGTTCAATGAGTGTAAACTGTGATATTTTGTAGTGCCAAAGACTAAAGCCATATCTAATGAACTGAACTAGAAGTCTGATTCAAAGGTTATTGTGGTCCTCGCTTTTCAACATGCAATAGGGCATATGTGGGTGGTTGCTTGTTCATTTCAACTCCATTTATGATGACATTGATTTCTCACTACATTAACTAGTTAAACCTAATTATTTTTTTTTGCCATAACTTCAAAACACAAAGCAACATAGTCATCACATTTAATATTTTGAACAATTAAAAGATACCAATTATCAAGAAATTGCTACCTTTTCACATAAAATTATCCTTCAAGTTATGAACTTCCTTCTAAAATTCTTCGACAGTAGTTACCGTTACTTTACTAATATAATTTCTAAAGCCAAATTGAAGAGAACGACATAATAAGTAATTTCGAAAAGGGAAAAAAAAAGTGATTTTTTTTTTCTTTCCTTAATTTTAGTTTCATTAAATGTACAAATAATTTCTCAACACCCCATATAACGGTTTTTGTATACTGAAATTCATTGCTTTCAAAAACTCTGATAACTCTTTAAATGATTATTTGATATTTCATTTCAGTAAATGCAGTTACTTTAAAAAAAAAAGCATTAGTTGTACAATGGTTAATTATTCGTAATGACTAGGCTATTCAATTTAGATAAACCGTTACCATCAAAAACTAGTAAAACTCTAATTGTTATTTTTAAAAGCAATTAACTTTTTTTTTGTAGTAAATTAAAAAGTGTACGTGAATCAACTTGGAAGTCCTAAGAAACCTTACTTTACGCCAAGAAGTCATCAGGTACTTTCTGAATTTAACATCAAAAGAAATAATTAGGAGTTGGTGGTCACGTAAGGCTGGTGAGTACAAATACCTAGACTTGCTGTTAATTACTGCAAGGGTGAACCACCTGCCACAATGGGGACGATTCACTTGATCGAAGCCCGCTTCAGTTCTCTTTGTGAGCCAATGCTATCAATCCAAACTCAAAAGCAGCACAATTTAAACTTTAACCATAGCTATCTGTCTTGCGCCATTTTTTTTTTAACTCCATTACTACTGAACTATAAAAGCTGATAACAAAATTACTCTTATGAAACAAGATTTAAATTATTAATTCTATGTAACTTAAACAAACAGTACATTAAAAGTTGGAAACAAGCTAACTTTACCATATAAAAAGTAGAATCTGGAAACAAAGTCACTAATTTACTTTCCTGTAACTAAAGACTAGTAATCATGAAAGAAATCCTGTTTAAGATTTTGACATTGAAGTCAGAGGATTAAAAGTCTTTTAGGATTTAAAAGTCCATGAAGTCACTCGAGTCTATTTTTTATATTTAGAATGATGTTTGAATATCTGTTTATATATCAAAAAATCCGTAGTCACTCTATAGTTCGACATATCTTATTGAAATTTTAAGTGTAAATGTTTTAATAGTTTTTTAAGTGTAAAGGTCTTATCAACGACCTTTACACTTATTTAAAAAATCTACATTAAATTTTTAAAATTTACATTAATGTTTTTAAAATTTACATTACATTTTAAAATTATTTAAAAAATAATGAACAAACTATTACAAATTACATTACTAAAACAATATGGAAGGTTAATGTAATGGTTTATTACTAATGTAATTTAGAATAGTTAAATTAAACTAATGTTTATTAGAATGTAATTTCTAATAGTTTGTTCACTTTCAAATATTTTTACTTTTGTAAGTTCACTGTAATTTTTTTTAGATAGGTTTCTTCTGTTTATTTTATTTTTATTACTATCCTAATACTCATGATTGTATTTGATTTTTCATAATGTACTTTTTTTTGTTTATGTTAAAAATGTACGTATTTAATATCTTAATTTCCTTTGTATTATAGGCCTTTGAAAAGGATTTTGAATAAAATCGAAACGTCGGCAATGAGAGTTTGATTGGAAGTGGAAGAAACTGACCGCATCCCGATTTATCCTTTTTATGTTACATATCAGACCCACGGTCGACAATTCATTACTGTTTTGTATATTATTATATATATATATATATATATATAACCTTCATAATATATATATAATCATATATAATATATATATAATCATATATAATATATATATAATCATATATATATATATATATATAACCTATATAAAATGAAACCTTTAGCCTTTAGGCGCGATAATATGTTATCTCTTCTGTGCATTAATAACTAGTTAAAAGTGTAAAAAACTTGATGATGGTCTTTTGAAGGACTTAAACATATTAAATTAGAAATTAAAGGTAATTATAGGATAAAAAAAGAAGTTTGTGTATAAATATAAGTATATTAGAATAAATTATGGACAGTTGCTGCATTTACTACCTTTCACCACAAAAAAAGCAATAAGAAAACTGGATAGTCTTTCGAAGAAACTAATGAAACTAGAAATGGCTGAGACATTTTTTTGTAACTTAATATTTTTTATTTTTGTTTTTTTATATATATTATTATTTATAATCTTACATATTTTTATGATTTTTAATTTTTTTTATATATTTCCTTTATTTTCTGTTTTCTTCCCTTTTATTCTTCTTTATTTTTTTCTTTAGTTTAATCTCGACTTCTTGGTTCTTTTTTTTTATTTTTCTCTTTCGCGGCAGCACTGCCTTAGCACTCACCCAGAGAGTTCTTCAGTTGATTGTCGTCCTTCCGTCAGTTTACTTCTTCTCTTGAGGACAACCGACATAATGGTCGAAATATTCAAAAGCAAGTTTTTGTTATGTTTCTTTCTATGTCTCACAGTTTAGTTTATTTAAAGTATATATATATATATATATATATATATATATATATATATATATATTATATATATATATGTCAAGTACTGACATTGTACTTGGCTATGTCAGTACAAGAGACAATCAGTTTCTACCTTATTTATATTTATTCGATTCACTTGCTGTTGTTACCATGTATACATGTAAAATAATAATCATGATATATATATAATATACCTCATTAAATATCTTGCCAACATTAAGTTTAGTATGTTTCCTACATACCCTTTCAAGGTTTCGAATGCTACTTTTCCATCTTTGTGGTATCATATAAATTAACTCACCGATTTTTTTATGTTTAAATGTATTTTCCATATTACACATGTCCGACGTTTCGGTCTACGTTGACCATTCTCAAGGATTCTATATACAAGGTTTTTTACAATTCTAATAAATACAATAAATCTAATAAAGTATTTATTAGAATTGTAAAAAAACCTTGTATATAAAATCCTTGAGAATGGTCAACGTAGACCAAAACGTCGGACATGTGTAATATGGAAAATACATTTAAACTTAAAAAAATCGATGAGTTAATTTATATGATACCACAAAGATGGAAAAGTAGCATTCGAAACCTTGAAAAGGTATGTAGGAAACATACTAAACTTAATGTTGGCAAGATATTTAATGAGGTATGTTTAAAAGAAGGTCTGCTCCCAAAGTATAGCAATATATATATATATATATATATTGTTGAAATGTACCGCAGCTTCGGTATTAACGACTTTCAAACTAAGCTGTTCCAGTCTCCTGACAGTCTTACGAATATAAGGTGGTAATTCCCAAATGAGTTGTCCAAAGGACATTGAGACACTTTTTTGAAACACTTTGATAGATATCAACAATTTAAATACAGTGTTTCAAAATAGTGTCTCAATGTCCTTTGGACAATTCATTTGGGAATTACCACCTTATATTCGTAAGACTGTCAAGAGACTGGAACAGCTTAGTTTGAAAGTCGTTAATACCGAAGCTGCGGTACATTTCAACAAAATATGCCTCCAAGAAGATTTGCTGCCAACCTATACTAATATATATATATATACAATTAAATTTCTTGCCGATTTCTCTATGGACGATTTTTCGATTTAGCTTCTCTAGTTTTCTGATCTCTTCCATTCATTTGGTACTAAATGTAATAAATAACCAAAAGATTTCCTTGTAAATTCCGTGTAATATTTAGCTATCATACATTTAAAAATTTAAATCCTACGTTTCAGTCATCACTGACCATCATCAGGGTGTAACGAAAGATAAAATAATTGAACAAAAGTTACTAACGAAAATAAAAATTATATCCTACTTACTATAAAAGAGCTTCAAATTTTCAATATAAAAGATAAAACTACATAGTAAACATAAAGATGCAGGTTGAACTGGGTTTTACACTATCAATGTTGTGCTTTCATTGTAATGTTCCTAGGGTATCGCTCTGCAACTCAAACTGCTGTCTCTGCTGTGCCTGTCCCGTATATAGTATTTAATTGTGCATGTATTAATGAAGGTCTGCTACTTAATTACGGTAATATATATATATATATATATATGTGTGTGTGTGTATGTGTGTGTGTGTGTGTTATTAAAATATCTCCACGTTATAGATAGATTTCATAATTTCACTTCATTTTGAAGGGTTTTATCAATATAAATGTTCAGTATTAACTAGAATTCAATTGAAAATGCTAATTAAAGATGAATGCAAGGAAATGGTTATGTGAGTGAATATTGTGGACCGGGCTACAGAGAAGTGCAAGGCGAGGAGAGCACTGGGAGTGAAGGGTGAGGACAGACACGTAGTGAATGCCAGTTATTTTTACCAAATCGCCTTAGCGGAGAGGTCATCCTATTGTCTTAGACGACTATTTCTTGGGTAACATTGTGGTCATTCCTATTGCAGTTCCGTTATTCCGTTGGAAATTTGTCAGGCAATTCTCAAAATAGTTGTTAAGAAGTTTATTCTTTTGATAAGATCATTCTAAATTAAATAACTTTTAAGTAGTCAGTCCATGTAGTGATGAAACGTTAATTTCAAGCGAGTTTGTACAAAGTTATCTCTGTTGTTTAATTAACACCGACATACTTTCTATTTGCACACATACTCCTCCCCTTTACAAATTAAACCACACGGGATACATAACCATGGATCAATTTGTTAAAGAACAATTAGTACGAAACACACTTTCTTATTTCATTAATAATATTAATATATAATTTTAATTATTATCATACTATTCCTCTAATACACTATTCTTATTACTATTCGAATCTAGCTAAAGTTGTTAAAGGAATTAAATAATTTTTCACACGATTCAATGGGATATAACAGAGACCTGCATTGAGAGACGTGAATTCTGTATTTATGACACTGTTCTCGGGAGCATGACAACATGACGCTAGAGCTAATATTTGGGAACCTTAAGAAAATGTTCAATCTCGTTATGTCATTAACCTTCACAACAAATGTTGATCTAAACCTTTTGCAGGCTTTTTTGTAATATAAAATATTACTTTTTTATATTATATATAATATAATGTATATATTAATATACATTAAGATCAAAATTTAAAGTATAACATCAACTCAACCTTAAACTTTGCAGCTCTTTCTGAAAATAATTTATTCTTTATAGTACTAAAATGAATAATGTAGAATGCAAAACCAACATTATTGCCAAAAGCACTAATATTAATAGTATACAAATATACAAGTACTATCTAATTGCACTTCTATACCAACGGTAGAACAATAATGCTTTTATTCCTTTTTTTTTTTTTAACTAGCTAATAATTTTGGTTATATTTTTCTCAGTCCTTCTCAAAAGAAGTTTATGCAAGTTGAAATAGTCAATAAAATTTGTATCTTACAATATGCTATTTGTCAGTAGGAATGAATGGATCGCTTGTTGAATTGACTGAAGGCCACCCGAGAGATTTCACCTCCTTCACCTCAGTCGAGCGTCTCCTATCCCATAGAATCAATCTATCTGTCAAACATCCCACGAATTTCAAATCACGATGCTCAAATAAAATTATTGTAACAATACTATTGCATTTTAATTATAAGCTTCTGGGCCAGCAAACGTGTTATGAGAGTGTCAATATATTACAATGATTTATTCAGTAAATCTTGACCCAGATACTCCCTCCTGACTTCACACGTGTACTTTCGATAGGAACTTTTCAATTTTGTTGTTTTCTAGCAGAAATTGAAGATTAAATTCTCATCTATTTAAATAACAGTTTAGTTTAATATAACCAATAATTTCAAATAAGCTACATAATCCTAAATCTGTCTTAAGTACCAGATAAGATATGTTAACCAGAAAAAGTAATGCATTACTGGGCAGGTCGCTTCAGTACATGCTTAATGTTAGTACCACTGAGGTTATTATGATTTATATTATTAATATGGGAAACCGTCGTACGTCGTACGAGTGGGAGCGCTTTCGGACGTTGTCCATCTTCAATCGCAACTAACCTACTACAGTTGGTTTCGGGCGACGTCCGAAAGCGCTCCAACAACTCCAAGATCATCTTACGAGGTACGACGGTTTCCCACATTAATAATATAAAACATTAAATACTAATTCCAATTCTGTCTGGTGCAATATCATTGAGAATAAAGAAAAAACTTAGACATTACTGTCATTTCAGAAAATTGCAGTTTATTTAAATTTCAATCAAAATTCCTAAAATGAATTGAACAATACGTTTACTTATAGTAAAGTTGAGCGTAGATTCTTTCCCTTGCAGCTGGAAATTCAAAGATTAATTCACTATCTTACCTCGTACATTTCCTATCTCGACCGGTTTCGGATCTTGTTTATCAAATAAACCATTTCATTCACCTTTAATCTTACCAACAACCTCTATTATACTGATAATAATTATTATTGTTAGTCAATATTATTATAATAGTTATTATTATACCATACTATTATAATTAATAGTATAATCATAATTATAAAACCATACTGTTATAATTAATACTATAATACGTAGTAATATGTTTAACTGAGAAGTATCTAAAAAAAAATAGATAACATATTTATGACAAGTTCAATTTAAAATCTTCCGAAAAGACGTTATTTTCTATATTTAGTTTTTTTTTTTAAATAATACATGAACAACATGCTTATTTCAAAGGAGGTATAATGTTGAATAACCGAAGAAAAGGCATTGAAGTCTCCGCAGAGATTCGTTATTGTCTCACATTCAAGTCTCTCAGTTCAAGGCGTGGCTTCACAGTTCGGCACCATTGATTTCCTAACAAGTCTCTTTTTTTTATTTTCCCCCTAATTTGATTTTATTTGATGAAAACCCAAGTTACAGAGTATTTAAAAATTATCCCTCTACTAGAAGAATGAAATTGCTTTTTATGAATCATTCATTCTATTTGAAAGTTGTAAAGTGATTTAACATAATTTGCAATTGTGAAATTTTTTAAGGGCCGCCAGGTGTTTTGCCCGCCACAACTACTTGCAGATACTTTCCGCCCACCTAGGTTACGTGTGGGAGTGTTTATAAGTATGCTAGGGCTGTCAGAACCCTGTCACCAATAAAACCGACTGCCGACTCACACTGCAATATTCTATTGAATAAAAAAGTAAGTGTAACCGTTTCTCTCCTACTTAAATCAAATATCAAATATAAAAAAAGGTTCATTTTTACACATTTCGTCTTTTCGGAAGATTTTAAATTAAACTTGTCAAAAATATCTATTTTTTTAGATACTTTTCAGTTAAACATATTACTACGTATTATAGTATTAATTATAATAGTATGGTATTATAATTATGATTATACTATTAATTATAAAAGTATGGTATTATAATTACTGTAATAATAGTATAATATAGTATAATAGTTAGTGTAAACTCAATTTTAAATACATGAATTATCTTTTCACGCTCTTCGTATGGCTTCCAACATCGACAACCTTCAAGACTAATATAGAGGTAAGATGGATTTACTTAAATTCACTTAATATTTTCAGTCTAAATCAGTGCTTTTCAAACGGTGCGCCCTGGAAGGTAGCCAGGTGCGTCCTAGATAATGGAACATTAAGTTTATATAACAGATTTATATTTTAGTTTATCCATCATTTTAATTTATTTGAGAAAACACCAAGTATGTGGTTTTTAAGTCTGAGTCAAGTCTCGGCCACTTCATATTTTGAACTGGAAGGTAAATTTCTTTAAACTTTAAGCATCAATGGATAATACTTCCTCTTTGCCTTTACTCGGGGATTTAAATCATTTTTAGTAGCCCTCCCTCCCTCCCTCTCACTCACTCTCTTTTTTTTTCTTTTTCTTAAAAAAAGACTAAACATTTTAATTTCCAATCATTTTCCTGTTATCAAATCTCAGGACTAAATTTTTTATATTAAAATCAGTGATGAGCCCCAGAGTTTTGGTTTGGTTTCATAGGTGCGCCCTGAAGTAAAAAAGTTTAAGAAACACTGGTCTAAATAATCACAGTATATTACACTCAGACAGTCCTATAAACATAATGAACAGTTGCTCATCATTCTTACAAGCGCTACTTCGTATTAAATTCATCTGGGCTGTTTTAATATACAGAATATGTTTTGGTATAATATTATTCGTACAAGGTTGAACTAAATATGTCAAAAAACTGATAAAATCACTCAATAATTATACTGAGAACCAAAAACACTTTCTCCATTGTTTCCATTTTTTAATAGATCGATATTATTATTGACAACATTCTTGATAGCTGCATATTCACTAAAATGAAAACCACGAAAAAAAAGTAATATATTACTCACAAACAGTCAATCTACATGAAAATTACAGTGTTAAAAAAAGCTGTTTTAATATAAATCCCAAATTACTTTAATTTAATATACAAGTACATTTTTATCATATTTATAAGCATATATATATTTATCATATGAACATAATTTAAATTTCATAATCTCAGGAACAAAATTAAATCCACATCCTGATGTTTCTACTGTATTATTATTTAATATTTTGTCCATTAAATTAAGAACTAACTTTTCTTAAGTTATCTGATAAGTTGTTAATTATCTGCTAATAAATTATTAATTTATCTGCTGACAAAAATAACTAAACATTTAAAAGTAACTGTGATATTTAATAAAAAAGATTAAGAAAAAATGGAAATCATGTTAAACGATCAATATGTTTATACTATTTAAAGTCGAATCCTTTGACAATGGTCAATAGTTCATTTAATAAAAAGATAAAAAATATTTTAAAAAATTAACCCGAACTGATTACTTAATTCTAATGAAATCTCCTTCATTGCCATATATATAGTTCAATATAGACAAAGAAACATAGAACACACTTACAGTCTCTAATTTTCGGTTTGAACCGGGTCTCCAACCGTCTCTGAACCAGTGCGCTTGGTTTCCCTCTCTTATCTCTCCTGAAGACGGTTCAAACCAAAAATTAGAGACTGTAAGTGTGTTCTTTTGATTTCTCTATGTTTATTTGTCTATATTGAACTATGTTTGTCCGTTTTGGATCGTATTTCCAACGAAAAAGTATATATATATAAGAGAAGAAACCCAGAGGTAAAAAAGAGTTTTAGAAAATTAGAAACATTTTCTAACAGATTAAATAGTGTGAAATCGGACATTCATTTTTTAAACGCATATATATATATATATATATATATTTATAGGTTGATTAAGACGCACAAAATAATTTCCTGATATGATTAATTGTGGGTGCGGTTGGTTAGGCTTCAGATACATCATCCAAATGGTTAGTTATTGTTTTGGGTCAATTAATTGGTAACATTTCAGGCAGCCATATAAAAAATAATATAGATTTAATCTTTAAATTAAAAAGCACCAATATTGAGGAAGAATATAGATTGATTAGTTATGATGTGAAGTCCCTGTTAACTAATGCCCTGTAACTGATCTCTTGAGCTTACATCAGAAGAAACTTGTTAATTATTCCTTCACCCTATAATCGAGTTAAGTTATGTGTAGTTGATTGTCATTTTTAATTCAAAAATAACTTTTAAAACAAAAATTTGACTTTCCAATTGGTAATAGCCCATCATCGTCCTGGGTAATTCATACATGGAATTTTTTTAAACTAAAATGTGAACTTCAGTTCTGCTTACTATAGTTCAATCGTTTACATATATATTCGATATATTCCATCTGCCCCAAAATCTATGAATAAAGATGCCTTTCTAATAAAATTAAATTCACTAGTGCTGACAATCTAATTTACAATGGAAGAAGAAAAGAAACTTGTAATTTGCTCTTCTTAGACGTTCTTTTATCCATAGACTTCCTAAGGAGTTTACATTATTTATGCATACATAAAACCTACTAATGCACTTGTGTATGTCTATGTAAATTTTTCCTATCCAAGAACTGTTAAAATATCTGTTTTTGGGGGCGTTAAGAGTGTATCCCTGAATTCCTTAATGATGACATTAATGTCATTAGTTCTATTAAACTTTATTAAAATTCCCCTCCTCCCATATAAACAAATCTTTAAACGGTACTAAAAGAACTTTCTTCAATGAATTAACAGAATCCCATACAATTTAAAATGTCATAGTTTTACCGTATCATGAGTCATTTGACCTGACCCACTTCCTAGGCTTGCTCGAAATCTTGATTTTAATATTGTTTTTTTTTAACCATAATAATTTAGGTAAAATGTTTATTAAAAACTCTTCTAGGCATCCGGAGTGCAGAGAATTTTAAACATTTAAAATTCTGTTTAAATGTGTCATAAAATTAATATTGGTCAAAAACTGTTAAATCATTAAAAACACGTATCAAGCAACACCAATACAACGTAACTAGAGGTAACAGAAGGTAATTCTTGTATAAATAATGAGAATCATTATATAAATTGCCCAGAAGCTAAAATGATGACATATGAGAGATCAATGTTGTTGAGGAGTATTATCATATCCTCTTTGATTAAATTTAATAGATCAATGCTTTAAACATTAGTAACAATGTATTCAAGCTGGCTCCAGTACTGACGAGGACAATAGCTGTGTCTACAAGGGTTGACAGCTAGCAGATAATTTCTTACTTATTTCTTCCTGAGCTCTTTTGTTTGCCTTGGCTTACCTACCCAGCCTCTTGTTCCCTTTCCTCCACTTTATGCTCTTTAATATACCTCTCTTGACACCCTCCCTTCTCAACACAACACCAAATATTTTAGCATCACTTATTTCAGTACCAGTTAGACTCTGTGAAAGACCACTTATTTTGGTTGAAAGATCTTGGTCAATGTTCTGATTTTCTTACTATTCTTTAGATGTTAATTTCTACTTCACGTGTTTTCTGCGAAATTTATGATTATAAGTCATAGAACCAACTGATTTATTGATTATTCGATATATATATATATATAGTCCACCAAGGAAAGAGAAAAACAGATAATAAAAACGAGCACAAAAAAGACTCACAACGACATTTCGACATCGTCGTCATCGGGCAGAAGTAGTCTTTTTGAGTAGATGAACCTAATCCTTCATATATATATATATATACATAAATATGATCAAACCACAATAACAAATGGGAAAACAAGACTAAGATCTTTCAACCGTAACAAGCGGTCTTCGTCAGAGTCAAAACATCAACCGAGTCCAAAACTCTTTTGATTTCCCATTTCTTATTGTAGTTTGATCATTGAATGTTATTTCACGTGTTTATGTTAAATCTTTATATATATATATATATATATATATATATATAAATTCAAAACGAAGGAAACACACAGAAAGACACAGACATAACTCACATCGATATTTCGACCATCGTCGTCATCAGGAGGTGCGAAGAGCGAAGAGTCCCGCAGGAAGACAGGGCGGAAGACAGCGGTTAAAATTATTTTTAAAAAAGTCCGCTGGACCGTTTCTTTTAATTGTGGTATATATATATATATATATATATATATATATATATATATATATGATATGATATGTATACGATTTATATGTATATGTAGTATATGTATATGATGTATGCATATGATATGACATGTATATATATGATGTTACACATATATTGAAATTTAAATTACACAAAACACGACACAAAAAAAGTGAAAAAAGTGAGATCTCTCTCACTTTGTCCTCTCTTCTAGGGTTCTCCTAATGACGAACAACAGTTCAAAATATTGAATTTAGTAAGCGCGTATTTTATCTTTTTTCATATGTAAAATTCAATATAAACAAAGATACATTAAAAACACATACTTACAGTTTCTAGTTTTCAAAAATTCAAGTTAATAAATTAGTCTTTTTAGCGTCAGTAAACAGCTAATTAGCACTTTTAATCATTGAAAAGTTAATAGTATTGAAGATAGAAACATTAGGTCTAATGATAGAGCTGACACAGAGAGCGAGTGCACTAGAGAAATGTTTTGAGAAGGTCCTTGACCCCGCGATAAGATCACAGCCTCAGGGCTTATAACCGGGAAGCTGTTCAAAGACGAATCTGACGCGAGCTTGCCGCCGGCCAGCGAGAGTGGCATCCAATCAAGTTCAACACCCTTAGAACCAGGTAGAAAGACTTTCCTTCAATACTTCCCCTTCATTTACAAAGCACTTCTTCCCTTTAGCCTTGAATGTCTTCACTGGTGGTAGCACCTCGTGACAAATGGGTCATATGTCAGGATAGAGCAAGTATGATACTTCGAAATACGAATATCTACTGTACAACATCACATTATTTTTTCATACTAGACCTTGACAAAGCAAAGAAAAAAGCGATTTGAACCCCCACGGAGAAAAGTGATCATACCATCTAAGAAATTGAGGCTTACTGAAGCGCAATTAAATTAGCGACTGAATCTATTTTCTTCCCTATCTTAGAGTTGGATTGTGCCTACAGTGTACCCTGAAACGCCGTTCTATGCACCACCCTTAAATTAAATCCGGTTAAGTCTACTGTTCCTTACTTCCACATTACTAAATTTATTAACACAATTCTGTGTCATCATTTGAGATGTTGGATTAATTTATCAGTGTAACAGAAATGTTTCTTTTCAGGACGATATTTATATCACAGAAGAAAACAAACGGGATAGAGAAGGACTCAGTACAGTTCATAGATAATTAACCAGTTCATTCATTTTCCATGGGTCAAAAGAATTTACTTGGCAATATATAACAAGTGGATTATTATATTAAAATCTTCACTGAAAATGAATGTCGCTGTTATATCAAACCTACCATCCTCTCATACTTTCATGAAACATAATTTTATTCCTACACTGAAAACTCTTTGATTTCAGGATAGACACCCTATTGTAGAAAATTTAAATTTTAAATGGGAGTTAAATCATTTTCATAATTTTACATACTTTTAGTTATTAACCAGTAAATTAAATGAATGAAATAAATTCAATTCAAAAAATCGTAATTTTATCAAACTTTCAAAAACGATATTAATATTACAAAATTCTCAAGTTTGAAAATCAGAAATGATATTAGAAACAGATTTTATAGACTCATTCATCTCTATTAAACAAATAGTTGAATTGCCAAAAGCACCAAAGTTCTCACACAAAGTAACATTCAAACTCATTTAGATTAAAGGGTAGAATTTTGATGGCGATAAAATATTCTCAAATCCTCTTTCCCTAAGCCAAGATGTATAGTATTTAACATATGTAAATACAAATAGAAGTGGCAAAAATGAACTTCAAAACCAATTTTTCAAACTTCATCAACAGTTTCAAAGATCAATATATATATATATATATATATATATATATATATATATATATAAAGTTACAACTAGAGAACACAAAAACATAAAAAAAAAGGACTAGCCCTCACGATTTTCTATCAGTGGAGACGTGAATGTGTCCACCAACCGATGCAAACACCGATACAGTGACACGCAGCGGAGCGACCATGCCATTGAGAAACCGTTTAAGCTGTGAGTTAATGAAATAATAGAATTAGTATTTAAGTAAAGGAGGAGATAAATGAAAAAAGAAAAAGTTACAAAAGTAACTAACGTATATATGCAATTTAATTGTACATTATATTAAGAACAGGATAACTTTAATTTGTAATCATTTAAATGTGTAAAACAGTATAAAATTCGTGGGGACAGAGGGATTTCTTGCTGGCATTAGTACAGCCTGAGGTCGCATGAGCGGTGGCAGTAGGAGGGACTTAATGCACAAGAATATTTCGTTTAGTAACAGACTGAAGTTATGCAAGGTGGTTAGGCGATACATGAATACGCATGAAGCGTTCACAAGAAAGAGGTCCTGGCAGAGAATAGTTAGGTTCGACCGGGTCTGTATCTTCCTCTCCATCTCCTTCACTGTGTTCCGCTTCAAAAACTTGCAACAATCATGCATGTCATCTTTCTTGGTTATTCCACTCTCAAGCTATCATTCAAATGGCAACGGCTTCCTATTTCAGTTAAGGAGAACCTATACTACTGGAATTCTTGAGGTGAAGTAGCTCGCACTCCTTGAGTGGTAATTGTATCAATGAATTATGAACAGCAATAGTCATTTCTTCTTAAGAACTTTGCTCTACAAAACGCCTCGTCCATTAAGATAATGGAAAAACGAACGCAATATCCTCGTCTGGAAAGTATTATAGCAATAAGAATGCTTTTAATATTATGAGTTCACCACAATTGCTTCTAGCCAACATCCTATTTCTCTTAACAAAGAGATTAGTTTTAAACTAATTGTAGCAAAAATCTGTATTTTTTTATCAAAATCTAGTCGTTTTTTTAGTTTAAAACGTTGTTTTAGAACTTTTATTCGAGCGCATTTCTTTACTTTGTAACAATAAAAGTTACTGTACAAATAGATTTACTTTGTTTAATTCACTTGCTAATGAAACAAATTACAATTAAAAATTATAACTTTCTTGAAATATGTTAAGACGAATTTACGTCTATGTGTTTGAACACTATATCATTTTTATGCGATTCAATGGCCCACTTACAAGTTTTGTTTTGTTTTAAATATATTCCATTGTGTATATAACTTGAATTGATGTTTTATTTATTTACGTGATAAAATAAATGATTTTTTTTACTTTTAAATAATTTTTATTTTGCTAAATATGCTTACTGTGTATATATCTTGATAAAGTTAAGAATACTATATCAATAGCTTGGGCCATATAAGAATCTGTTTCCGTGCCTTAATAACAAGAAACAAATATAATTATTCCTGTCAATCATGTTCAGTGAATTAATTTCAATACCTATTATTATGATTTCTGAGTGACACAAGGGTCACAGGTAGTCAGTCTAGTACGTTAATAAAGATAAGTATCATAAATCCATATACTTTTTTCTGTTGATGTCATTGTAATTCAGATGTTCTTATTACCCAAGAAAGATTATGGAAATTTATAAATACATCCCAGATTAGAATGATAGAATGAAACACCAATTTTCCATACAAAAGATTTTGAACACAACACGAAGCATTTCGAACACTTAGTGCTCATATTAAGAACACTTGGTGTTCTTTCGCTGACTCTAATCATGAGTAAATACCACACGATAAAGGAATGCTTAGCTCGTGAGTATAAATCCCAATATTAGCGAAATCATAACAATCAAAGATAGAGCAAAATTACATTAACGCCTACAGAATACAATAAATCAACACCACCACGACCCCAGCTAAACAATGCATGTTGGCCGTCCCAAGATTACCTGCCACTGCTCTCTAATCTCAGCGACCGCCCACCAGTTTCTGATTCCCAGAGTTCTCGTGTCCGCACTCACACTATCCGACCATCTCGACTTCAGGCTTCCCAATTTTCTTCTCGGCTGATTCCATGCTGAACAGTCTCATTGGGATTGACATTTCAAATATCCCTACGGCACAGTTCGTCCAGCTGAGCTACACTCTCTCTTGTGAGTTCACCACTTTTTCGATATATCAGTTCATAGCACCGTTCCCTGTTCTCTTTGTCTACATCATATATCTTCTAAAGAACTTTTATCCCGAAAAATAGTAGTTTTTCAACTGTCTTTGACATCGTCCATGTATCTGACACAACTATCAAGATAAACCTACCAGCACCCTCCTCCTAACGGCTATGTATGTTTTGCTGGTCTGTAATATCATGTCTTATAAGAAACCAGTGCACACAATACATCATATATACAATTTATTAAAGTTAATTAAATTTATCTCTGGTACTTCAGCTCATCCTGATTACAATAATAAATTATAAATCTTATTTTTATTATTTTTCCGCCTTAGTCCCTTAGATAATATAGTTCCTTAGATTAGATTGTTTTAAATAAATTAACGTTTATATAATCAAAACTGTCTTAAATATTTTGGTGCGCGATTTACAGCCCACCCTTTATAAAGAAATGATAAGAAACACAAGAAGTGATGAAAAAAAAATAAATGACACAGATGAAATGGCTTATATAATGATGTAGGAGCAGGCATTAGCCATACCAAGCTATAAGACAGTAGCTACGCTACATCTATCAGAAATAGAACATTGTAGGCAATGTAGGCTGTAATCTACTCGTAATCTCAATTGAGATCATCTGTTTTACGACATTATATCAAATAGATATACCAAACAAGCAACAAATTAGTATGGAAATATTTAACCTTAAGCTCTATCAGAGGCTTTACATGGGATAATGACCACACGGGAAGTAAATTTCTAATAGTATGCCCAGCGCAGATGAACTAAGCAAGACTTATTTTTTGCAGGGACAAAATGAGCAGCAGAGGGGACGACACATAACTCATTAGAACTGTTGACCAAAACATTGAGTTGATTAGTCTCTCAAATTTGGCTTCATTAACATATAGCAAGCATTACTGGTTCTTTTCCTCTTCAGGTAACCTGATAGGTTACCAGGGTCAGTTAGTATGTTTTGAACGAAAATATTAAAAAAATACAACAGAGGAATAATAAAGCTTTGAATTAAATTTCCAATCATAAACTGAACGAATTTATATCTTTGTTTGAATTCTGAATTTTGCCAAGTTTTTAAAAGTTTTTGAGTAGAAGTGAATAAAAGAGATAAAACCATTTTACATGAAAGATAGTTCAAAATATTGAAGCACAGAAACCAAGAACATACAAACATCAGCCAGGACAACAGGAGGGTGAAAGATGTTTCTAGACTTAAAATAAATAAATCTGACCAACATTACTGAAGAAAATATTAAACTGCAGCCATAAAGAGGAAGTTAAAAAAAAATCAAAATACACATTTGATTCATAAATATGATAAAAGTATAAATTCAACACCTCTTCAATAATTTGTAACATCCTTAGTAAAATTAATTGTTAATTGGTATTATTTAAACAATGAATATAAATTATAATGAAAATTTAAATATAAAAGTAAATAAAGAACATAAAAGTATCAAATTGCCTGTTAAACCATAAAAAAGATGAAACAACGATATAACACGTACCATAAATAAGTAACGAGAGTATTTTTTTATGTAAAAGCAAACTGCTTATGCCCTTTTTTTTAATTGGAATAAATTAATATTCATGTTGACAACAAAATCCTAGTAGCAGCAGGAGTGATTATAATATCAAAGCAATCAATACCAATTTATAATTAAATTCGATTATTTGAATATTAACTACCACAAAAATTAAGTTGACAGAATTCCAAGTTATATATAGTAATTGAACAACCTAACAACGTTAGTAATCCTAACATTGAAGGAAAGAAAACAATATGGGTGCAAGATGACTAGATCGCCAAGAGACATCTAGAAAAAAAGGGGTATTTTGAAATATTTTATTTTTATGCATTTTGTGAGCTAAAAATAAACAAATTCATATTTTTTCATTAATTTCTCCTTTTCATATTTTTCTTTAAAAATCAAATTATTTAAAAATGTTATCTTTTACTAACTCAAAGAACCGTAGACAAATTAAATTGGATTAAAAAAGTGCCACCAATAGTATAAATTGTTTATAAAATAATTTTAATAATGGTTGACATTGAAAGGTGATTAAATCCTCAAATAACTGATGAAAAAATTCAAATTTTTATTAACAGTTGAATTTAAATCGGATAATACAACCATTTGCTGCTCAATATGTTGGAACATTACCTTTTCAGATATTTATGATACGTCTATAGATATAGTTGGGCAAAGCATTGTTTTTCAAAGGTAAATTTTATCAAAGCCAAGAAAAATGTCATTTGGACCAACAGATGATAATTTGGAAAATTTGGTTCAAATTCTATGAAAAACAGGATATAGGATATTTGGTTTCTATATGAATAGGAACATCCCTTGAAAACAGAATTAGATCTTCATGTTAAAGATAACTGATATAACTTCAAACAATAAATTTATAAATGGACCAAAATAATGATCTAACATTCTTAGTTATCAAATCGTAAATCTCTATAGAAGGAATCGCCCTGAAAAGTAATATTTTATACTCTTGCATGGAACTGAGGACCTCGGTGAAATTCAGTTTTCACTGCATACTAAGTACTTATAAACAATAGCTGCTATAAAAAAATTTACTAAATCCCTTGTCCCTTTATAGTTTTAGTAACGGTATTGAAATGGAAAAAAAAAGTTGATCAAGTCTAATGAAAGTTATTGAAGAAAAACTTCAATACGGAGAATAATGGAAAAAACATGCATGTTGTCAGTACGAATATCCCACTATTGACGGGAGAAATGAAATGGGCGAAGTTTCTAATAGGGGCTCATCACTTTTACTTGGACCATTGGAAACTAGAACATGTTACCGGCTCCTAATGATGGTAATTGGCAGGTGTAATTACAGAGGTATTGTCCACGAAGCGGGCTTCAGGCGCCGCTTTCCTCCCATTATCACCTCCACGATCATCCCCGCATCCCAAACTTGCAAATTCAATACTCATATCAGCTATACTATTAAAAAACAATTCAATTAATACGGGTGATTAAAAAAAAAAGAGAAATTTTGTAATTGAAAATATAAAATAAACTAAGTTATGTTAGCAGTAAGCAATAAATTTGTATAAGCGTAGATCAAGATTAGATGGATCTTGGTAAAAATATACTTGGGTTTTCGTGAAAGTAAGCAAACTGTTATTTCATGGTGAGGCAATCTTGATTATCATCTGCCTGTCAGGATCTTAATGTATGGGTCCAGATGAGATCTACTGTCTAACTGTTTTAGCAGCAAGTACACCCTTTCAATGCATTTCGGGCAATATTTTACAAATTGAACCCTAGAAATCTATTTGATCAATACTGTAAAACCAAATGCTGTTATAATAAGAAATTAAACTCCTATTATATACAGTTAATAATACAAATAAATAACAGCACAATAATATGAAAATTGATAATAACGAAGCTATGATTCACATTAAACTATATCTAAAGAGATTGTAGGCTTGCTATTTATTCCATCATTCGCTTCGTTAACCACAACACATGTAATTAAATCCGAAACAAAAGAGATTTGTAATTTGTACTTCTGTATCAAGTCACAGTAACACCGGGACAGTTGAAATATCCTAACAATTAAAGCCACTTTCATTACAATACACAACATGTCGCGATTAAGAAAACATCTTTCTGTACTTGCATTGAATAACTATATCTCTTGTAATAAAAACTTTAGACTTATGAAATATATCAACAGTCGTGAAGATAAAGATTTGTACAACATAAGATATACCAATTAATTTGGATTATACTCTTATGAAATGCCTGCCCCCTCCATACAATAATTAATTTTCAAATTAAGAAATATATCTTCAAGAATAAATTATGCCAATTGATATAGAACGATCATCTAGTACGAACAGGTTTGATAGATGATGCATTAGATCAGATGGATAAATTTAAGCAACAATCATTCATTGTCAACAAACTACTTTGTTCTTGACAATGGATGGTTCCCAAATGAGTGGAGTTATGAGGAAAACGTACGAGATAAATTTAATAATAATGATAATTATTGTACGAGGGTCGTCCAGAAAATAAGTTCTGTCGTTTTGGTCTTGAAAAATAGGGCTGATGAACAAGAATTTGAGGTTATTTGCCAAATCCGGCAACACCGCTCGTAAAGAGGAGAGGTGGGAATATTATGAGAGGTGGGGGACCTCAGTCGGTATCAATTACATTTGTCAGGGCAGGTAGTTGAAATGGAGCCCTCAATGATACACGTAACCAACTTACCTCGCATCGTTAAGGGACTCAATCGATGCTTGTTAAATTGCGCGGAGTGATTCAAAAGTACCATATATAAATGCACAGGTTTCAAAATCAGAAATTCAGAATTCAATTGAAGAAGGAGTGCATTGCCTGTATGCATTGCCGAGACAGGTGTAGGATTCTCCAGAGCAGGAGATGCAGGTAATCAATTTAAGACGGGAAGACATTCAGCTCTCTAAAGGGACAACAAACCTTTGTGTGCAGGAATACTTAAAACGAAAGTACATAAAGTTATTATCCGAGATTGAATACTTAACATGGATGAGGGATCGTGAGATGTCTGGGATAGAGCTCAGGTGAAAAAGTCATCCAGGGTTTGAACGACGATATTTGCGATATTGCATTTTTTAAGTAACTTCGATTTCCTTTGCGACAAGTATCAATCAAGTTCACAACTTAAGCATCGTTGGTACTATTTAATTTATAAGCCCAATATGAATCCTCAAGTGAAACTAAGTCTTTCCCGACTTCTAGAGATTCTGCCGAGACTCTGACGATACTTCCGTCAACAGTATGATAAAGTCACTCATTACACCTATCTCCATAAACTAGAAATTAATGTTCTGGTTTTCGTTGATATTATGAACTTCGGATTTGAAACCCTGTGCATATATTAGAAATTGAATCACTCCGCGCAAAACAATCTCGAGAGGGATTACGAAAGGACTACGAGGTGAGCTGGTGACGTGACATGGAGGGCTCCATTTCAACTACCTGCCCTGACGTTGGTAATTGACCGACTGAGGTCCCCCACCTCTCATTCTATTCCCCCACCTCTCCTCTTTCGAGCGGTGTTGCCGGATTTGGCAAAAACCACTCCTACCGCCCTACAGACCAAAACGGAACTTATTTTCTGGACGACCCTCGTATAGTCGAAAAAAAATTCTGTCGTTTTAATCTTGAAAAATATGCTGCATGAACAAGAATTTGAGGTTATTAATAGTAATTGTAAAAAAATATTATGTATTTATCATGGTATTAATTATATTTGTTTGAATATTTAAACCAATGATACATTAACCAACTTACCCGCATGTTAAGGGACTTCAATATGCTGTTAAAATTTCTTTCAAAAGTACCATATATAAATCACAGTTTCAAAAATAGAAATTAGAGTTCAATTGAAGAAGGAGTGCTTGCCTTATGCATTGCCGAACATATGTAGGATTCTCCAGAGCACAGGAATGCAGGCAATCAATAGACTTTGAATTCATTTAAACAGACAACAAAACTTTTTGTGTCAGAAGTATTAAAACAAACTACATAAAGTTATTATAAATATTGAATACTTAACAATAAAAATTATATGTTTGGATAGAGCCAGTGAAAAATATATGTTTAAACGAAATAATTATATTCATTTTTTTAAGTAACTTTCATTTCCTTTTATGGTGGTCAAGTATCAATCAAGTTTAAACTTAAGCATCGTTCATACTATTTAATTTATAAGCCCAATATGAAATTCTTAAGTGAAACTAAGTTTTTTCGACTTCTAGAGATTCTGCCAGAGACTCTGACGATAACTTCCCGTCCAAAAGTAATGATAAAGCTAAAGCTAACCCTACTTTAGAAATTAATGTTTTGGTTTTCGTTGATATATGCTTCTATAAAAACATTCAGCGGATTTAAATAATGCATATTATTTAAAATATAATATTATAGCTCAAAATTCATTTTGCAAGGTGCTATTTTCTACTAGAAAAACACCTAAACAAAAATACGACAAGCTTGGTTGCTAACAATCACATGGTTAGTGTGGTGCTTGGAATTCCTTTGTTTTTTTTTATGAAGTTTTATAAATAAATAATAATACTGTTAGTACTATTGAGTTATCTTCAGCAAGGAACGTGAATTGTAAATAGGGGCCACAGAACTTGAAAATGAACACTATACGAAGCTGCTTAAGGAGAGACAAATCAAACGTCCTATATTTATAAAGGAAATAAACAACAAATTTATCCCTAACATGGCAAAAAGAAAAACTGATTACATTGGTATGTCAATTTAGTTAGTGAAATGACGTCGGAGGTAAGATTGGTTGCGATTTTAACTGGCAGCATGGTAGTTTTGCAATGATTATTTTGAAGTTAAGAAAGCTATGGTCAATTTAAGCAGGTCAAAGTTGAATTCTTACTGAGTTACCGTCAAGTATCGATCCCGTGATCGGCTCCAGTTCAGTCTACCCAATCCAATTACAGATTTCTACACAAAGACGTAAAATTACTGCCAGCCAGCCTCTAACATGAAATAACTACGCTCCACAGCTTATAACCAACAGAGCAAAGCATAAATTTCTTCAATCAAACATGTATAACATATTGTTTAACTTTTACTGTTAGATATATTTTCTTGCACCTCATTTAGCTCAAATATTACAAAACAAATAATTTTAACTAGAGATTCTTTATATTCAGGTAAATTCTCATAAGAATCCTAAAAAGCCTTTTGATAGTTTGATGTTATACTTTTTATCTGAGTAGTAATTTCAGTATCTAAAACGTTTACTAGTTATTAAAACAAAATTAACTGAAATGAGATATCTCAACAAATTTTAACCAGATAAACAGTGGGGAAAGAAAAATAAGTAAAAAAAAATATAAGGGTGAAAAAAGGAAGATACAAAATAGAATTAGAAGACATGAAAATAAACTGAGAAAAAAAGGAAAAGGTGATTAGATAATAAAGCACAGCATGAGTTAAATTATATAACAAATAATTATAAATAAAATAGATAATTATAAATAAATTGAACGGAGTATAAATGAATATAAATGAAGTAACCTACTTCATATTTCTTAGTTCAAGTTTGCTTCAAGCTTTTTGCTTCGACGATTCTGAGTCTCCGGCATACGTTGGTAAGTATTGGGCAAAACCGGTTATCAGGGGGGATCCTTTTGAGAGTAGCCTCTCCGTTAAGTTTGCCATTTAGTACTCGCTCACAAGATCATGGAGACTCTGGTCAAGCTTGCTTTCTAGGCTTCCCTGGTGTAGCTCGCAAATACCAAATAACACTGTTAAGTACATTGAATCCGTGGAGGTATCTGTTAGTAATGTGGCTCATGCGAGCTTTTCTAAAAAGATTTCAATGGATTAAGTTTTCCAAAACTTGAGTCGCGGTTGATGCACATTACATTTAAAAACTGTCCGCCCTGTACTGCATTCTCTCATCGTTGTTTTTCACCGTGTTTGAGGTATTTTTGGTGGGCATGGTCATATCCAGGAGCCACTCCCATGTTACTAGCTTTAGGCCTAAAATGTCCGCCTCTCCGTTTCCCGGAATGATAGCAGTGACAGTGATCCATTGAATGCTCTTCCCATTCAATGTTGTCATAATTAAATAATAAGTTTTTTTTAATAATTATAATTAAATCATAGGTTTTTGATGTCGTTAAGAGGTAATTGGACTGCTGGTCTGGAGATGAGCTGACATCTATACATGGTAACCCTGGATAGCAACTTAGTTGTGAACCAAATCGGAAGTCTTCCGGTGATGTCAAAGATGTTCAAACATCTAAATCCATCTGCAGACATATTCAAGGTAGATGGACATGATGATTACTAAGATATAAAAATAACAAACTGTTTTTTATCAGTTTTTCTAATTCAATATTTTTTTATTTTTTTAACTATTTTTTATACATGCTGCTTTTTTTCGCTTTTATACTTCTTTAAATTTCTTTCAATCTCGCCTACTTGATATTTTGTTCTTTTTTACTTTCTACTTCGCGGTAGCACTGCTTTAGTCCTCAAACGAGGGAGTTCTTCAGTTGACTGTCGTCTCTCCGTCAATTCACTTCTCCTCCACTCTAGTTTTAGGCAACGACCCACAACGAATCCACCCTGAACAATTCTCTTGGAGCATTTTCTCTCCTTCATCTTCATTTCTAATCTCCTCCTCACAGTAAACTGGAGTCAAAAAACATCTTGTGCTATTTAATATTCTTAGAATTTTCCTTTCAGTTTATTATTTTTAGTGATAATTTCCATGATATTTATATATTTAATTAAAGTGAACCTTTAGCATTAATAATCTTTACGATCGATTTTATCTTACAAAAACATTTATCATATATCGAATTAAGAAAGCACTGCAAAAATTTTCTATACGCTACAGAATCGCAAATATAAAAATATAAAGGAAACCTTTTAGCAAAGTTACAGAATAGTAACTTTAATTAATCTGCAATCATTTAAACTATAATACTTGTTCTTTATTTATTAAACGATAATGAAGTAGCTGAAAAACAAGTGACTGAAAGCAGAACGTGATCTTAATGGAGATCACCAAACACCTCGAAGAATGCACGTTTGATTGTGATCTGCCTTAACAGCATGCTCTGTTGAGCCCAACAGGATGTCAACAAGTTTTTACGGATGACAAACTTTATTTCTTTCAACCGGAACACCACAATTCTTCTGGAGAAGGAAAAACTACTTTACTCCAAGCAGCCTCCGAGATTTAGTTGAAATTAGGATCCTTCATAAAAATCACATCGTTTGATTATCACTACACTTTGACTAATTATACCTAGCGACTAAGAAAGAAATCTATTCACTAATTCATAAAATAACAAAGTTTAAATATTCATAAATATGTACACATATATAGAAAGATACTACAGTGAACACATTAAATAAAAATCAACGTCTAAACCACAGTAAACAAATAAATAAATGGACTAAGATCTTTTAACAAAGTTATGCAATTGGATGGGATAGCCTGATCAAATGATTTTATATTCTACACAGAATCATTAATTGTTAAACTTTCAGACAGCCATATTAAAAGCAATTAGTGATTTAATTAGTAAATTAAAGTGCAACAGTATTGAGGAAGAATATATAATGATTAGTTTTGATGTAAAGTTCCTTTTTACTAATTAACTTGCAACTGATCTCTTGAGCTTACTCCAGGATGAACTAGTTAATCATTCCCTCCTATATACCACCAGTATGATCCAGTTAATTAAATTGTACGTAGTTGATTGCCATTTTTAATTTGAAAATAACTTTTACAAACAAAAATTTGACCTTGCAATGGATAATTGCCTATTCCCTTCCGAGTAATTTATATATTGAATTTTTACCAAACTAAAATGTTAACTTCAATTCCGCCTAAGCAAGTTAAATGGTTCACATATATTTACCCTATATTGTGCTTATCTTGTATACCTATGAATTCAGGCGTCTTTTAAACAAAATTAAATTCATTAGTGCTGACAATCAATTCATAATGGAAGAAGAAGTAAATGTAAACTGCCCTTCTTTGATGTCCATGTTCACAGGCTGCATAAAGAGTTACGTTGTGTGTAGCAAACCAACCTAAATCCAATTTTATTCTCCCCATCCTACAATCATTAAAATATCTCATCTTAGACACATGTTTGAGGTTGTTATAAGTTTTTTCCTCTGAATTAATTAACGATGAAAATAATAACATTACTTCTTTTTCTAACTCACTAAAATACTCCACCTCTTATACTGACTAAGTTTTAAAAGGCATACCAAAAAAAACTCAAACGCTGCAACAAAAACAAGTTTAATATCAAATGTCATAGTTTTATCGTGACTTTAAATAGTTTTAAGTTGAAATCTTGACTTTAAAATAGTTTTTTTTTCTAATTTTAATAGCTTAGTTAATTGGTTAAATAAAACCCCCCTTAAGGAGCTGGAGTATTGTGGTATTTATAAAATTCCGTGCAAATTTTGTCATAAAATATACATAGATTAAACGAGTAAATCGTTAAAAATACGCGTCAAAGAACACAAATACAGCGTAATTAGAGGTAAACGAAGCACAACCTTAGTTTTGCACACGAATAATGAGAATCACGATATAAATTGGACACAAGGTAAACTGATGACGTATGAAAGATTGTTGTTGCTAAGAAATAATTTAGAATTTTCTATAATTAAATTTAATAGATCAATTACTATAAACATTAGTAATGGTTAATTCATGTTAGACTCAGTGTTGACTAGATCAATAGCTTCAAGTGAGTTACCAGGCTAGTAACAGTGAGACTCGGACGAAAACCACTTGTTTGATACACACACACAAACATATATATATATATATGTATAGTTAACATATGAAAGAGAAAAAACAAATAAAGACACACACAAAAGACTCACAACGATATTTCGACAGTCGTCGTCATCGGGTAGAAGTAGTCCCTTTGAGTAGCTGAAGCTAACTGAGTGGTAGGCCGAATGCAAACGAACACGCACGCACTCTGCCGGCTGCCCTAGGTAAGCTACTAACTACAGAGAGAAAAATAACTAAAAAGGACAAATAAAAGCAAATAAAAATAACAGAAGGAGAAGAATAGTAAATGAAGCAATAAACAAATTAAAAAAAATAATAAAATTAAAAAAAAAAAAAAAAAATTAAATTAACGGTACAAGTTGAGGCCAGGAGGAGAGCGAGCTTTGAGAAGACAGATAATTGCCTCCTTAAGTAACTCTTAAGCTCTTAAAGTAACCCGAGAAGACTGAACAGGGATATGATTAAGGACTTGGACCCGGAAGCAGTGATTAAAATCCAGTCCATGGGAATTAGAGTGGATAGCAATAGGGAGGTTTTTGCGTTGACCAACGGAAGCCCTGTGACCATTCATACGTAAGTTGAGCTGCGTAGAGGCCATACCAACATAGAATGCATCACACTGGGTGCAGTCCAAACGGTATACGCAATTAACCGAGGTGCATGAGGTGTGGGGAGGACAAGGGTAGTTAATGTTGCTATGGGGGGAAGTAAAAAAGGGATTAGGGTTTATGATGAGACAGGTTTGGCATCTGCTCCGTCCGCACTCCACCATTCCCCTCCCAAGTGCAGGGTTCAAGGGAGAGTGATGGGAGAAAATGCCTCTGAGGTTCGGTGGTTTGCGATATGATAAGGAGGGGGCTTCAGGAAAAATAGACGAGGTAGAAGGAGAAGAGGAGAGCAATGGGAAAAACTCCTTAATAACCGAGCCAATCTTGTGAGCACCAGGGAAAAAAGTGGATATCAGGAAAACACTATCAGTGTGGTCTTTTCTCGGTACGTGCCGGTGAACTATTTCAGCCGGCACGACACGACTATCAATGACATTGGAAGGGTAGCCACGATCAACTAATTTTTCCTTTAAACAGTTAATATGGGAACTACGGTTTTTCAAGTTATTACAAATCCTGTGGATGCGGATGGAAAGGGATCTGGGGATTGCTTTTTTGATGTGGGTGGGATGGCAACTACTGTAGTGCAGGTACTGCTGTGCATTCGTAGGTTTTATATGTACAGAGGTGGAGAAACTGCTATTGTTGAGGGTAACATCAACATCAAGGAAAGTAATTTTATTGCTGGACACTTGGTGGGTGAAGGAGATGGAGGAAGAAAAGTTTTGGAAGGAAAGTAGGAAGAGGTTTAACTCATGGGTACCATGTGGCCAAATGAAGAAGATATCGTCAATGTAGCGAGTATAAAGAAGGGGAAGGAATTGACGATCAGACAGAAAAGATTGCTCTAATTTGGCCAAGAACAAATTAGCAAAAGAAGGAGCCATAATAGTGCCCATCGCAGTACCCTTGGTTTGAAGGTAAAAGGCACCATCAAACTGGAAGGCATTATGCTTCAGGACAAATTCGGCTAAGGAAACTAGAAATTGGTAGAAGGAGTGAGGGGGGGAGTTCTGAGTTCAAGAAAGTAACGAAGGGAATTCAGTCCCTCACTGTGTTCAATATTAGTATATAGAGAGGTGACGTCCATAGTAACCATGAGGAGGGGATGGGTGAGGTTGGGTGGTATCGAGAAATTATTGAGGAGATTGAGGAAGTGGAAACTGTCTTTACAGTAGGAAGGCTGACTGCGGACTAGGGGTTGGAGGAAGTAATCAACAAAAGCAGACAGTCGCTCTGTGAGGGAACCATAACTGGAGACTATGGGTCTTCCAGGAGGAGGTGAATCAGGCATTGAGAAAGGCTTATGAATTTTGGGAAGGAGGTAGAAGACAGGACATCGGGGATTGGAAGGTATTAAGGTATTAATGTCTTCGGGTGATAAACCCTCAAGGTGGGCCCGGTCACTAAGCAGCGATTTAAGTTTAGAGAGGAAATCGGAATATGGATTATTAGGGAGGGATAGATAAAAGGTGGAGTCAGACAGCTGCCTCATGGCTTCACGGCGGTAAACATGACGGTCCATGAGAACAACCGTGGAGCCCTTATCAGCCGGCATAATCAACAAAGAGCTATCACACTTCAGGCTTTTAACAGCCTTTCTTTCGTTGGGAGTTAAATTGTCACGGGGTATAAGGTTATGAAGAAAGGCAGGATCAGAGACCTTACGGAGGATAGACGAAATATACAGTTCAAGTGGATGTGAAGCCAGAAGCGGAGGAGGTTCATTAGAGGAGAAGGGTTTGAATTTAGAGAGGGAAGGGTGTATTTTAGGGTTGGGGTCGACAGGTCTACTAGCACGTGTTTTCCAAAAGTATTTCCAACGTAAGGACCTACAGAACATTTGTAGGTCCTCTAAGATTTTAATATGATTGATTTTTGGAACGGGACTGAAAGAAAGGCCTTTGTTCAGAAGTTTAATTTCGTCGTTGTTCAAAACATGAGAAGAGAGGTTGCAAATGTTATTACAGTTATTGGAAGGTAGGTCAGTAGGACTATTAGAGGAAGGAGGCTGAGTAGTGGAAGGGAATGGCTTGTTATCGAAATTAAACAAAGGAGTGGCAGAAGGATGGATAAGAGGAAACTGCATATTAGGTGCAGGCGACACATTCTGAGAAAAAAGGAAAGGTGCCTGAAATGGGAGACTAAGGCCTAATGACAGGTAGGAACAAAAGAGTTTAGATAACTTGATACTGTTTTTAATTTGCAATTTACCCAGAAGTTTATGAGCTCGTGACAAAATATTGTTGACAGTAATTAAATGGTTCCGAGAAGTACTTACAAGGACATTAATAACAGATAAGAGCCTTGAAATGTGAGAACCCCTCAGAGATACGTAGTTGGACAAGGTGAAATAGGATAGTTGAAGGGAGTATTGGAAACCCAACACTGCAACATTACACCGGAACTGGGGTGGGAAGGCAGATAACGGCATTTTTAAAGTCAAACCATTTGGAGGGATATTTAGAGATAGACAGTTAGAAAGGAATTCAATATGGGAAGTACATATAGCGATTTTACGTGACAGGTAGTCAACCTCACCTAGCCTATGTATATATATATATACATGTTCCCATGTCACCCTTAGAGCTTCCGAAGAGGCATTCATATGCCTCCTTGGGGCTCGCTCTCCGCCTGGTCTTAACCTCTACCGTTAATTTTTCCCCTCATTGTTTACACTTGTTCTTTTTTAATTTTCTTTGAATTCTTATTGTTGTCTTCATTATTATTTCGTATTATATATTTTTTATCTTGTTTTATAAAGAAATATTGGAGGGATTTGTATTTTTCCTCTCCTCCGCTGGGGGGCATTGCGGTGGTTCCACGAGTTACTCTGGAGGCCAGTAGCAGTTTGCTTCTCAACGCGATTACTTCGTACTTCTTCCCGATGACGACGGATGTCGAAATATCGAAGTGAGTTTTGTAGTGTCTTTCTGTGTTCTTTCCTATGTGTTAAAGTTTATATATATATATAGTTCAATGTAGAAAAAGAAACATAGAGAAATCAAAAGCACACACTTACAGTCTCTAATTTTCGGTTTGAACCGTCTTCAGGAGAGATCCGTCACGGTTCAAACCAAAAATTAGAGACTCTAAGTGTGTGCTTTTGATATCTCTATGTTTCTTTTTCTACATTGAACTATATTTGTCCGTTTCAGATCCTATTTTCAACGAAAAAGTGTATATACATACAGATGCACATTGATATAAACATACATAGAAAAATTATATAGAAAATAGAAAATTTTCATATATAGAAAATTTTCCTACTTGTTCTTCTCACTGGACCAACCCGTCAGCACCACATCCTTGGTGTCTTCTTGATCATGAATACAAAGTGTTCGAAACGCGTTACTGTTGAATAAAACTTCATTTGTGTGGAGACTTTTGTTTGTTTATCCATTTTACCTCAGAATATATAGAAAAATATTATCCAAATAGAATCACAAAAAAACGTGAAGTTAACTCAAGATAAACAAAAAAAGCTGTCATTATATAAACTAAAATTATACAAAACACATTGCAGAACAAAAGATTTACAACAATTGTTATTCCTAACAACAATTTCAACAATATGAGATGATGAAGAAATAGTTGTTATACTTAGACTGATGTACCAAAGCCGTGTCAAATACTCATGAGTTATTTGGAGAAACAATGATTAGAGTTTAACACTCTTAACAATCATGATAACATAACTTTCACATAAGTTAGTTATTGTGAATTAGTCTGTATTATTGCATCATTCCAATGGATTTATCATAGAATACATTGTATTTATAAACAATACATTAACAACACTTTAAATTTGGGTATATAAATATTGAAATTATTCGTGAATTCGTGGTTATTTTGTATAGATAATACTGTATTTAAACACTTGCACCAAAAATAAATGCAAGACTTTGTGAATGGAAGAGTTGTGCGTTGGTGACGGAGAAGTAAAAAGGTTGAAGTTTTGTTTTGGAATAAGAATGGTGCAGCCATTGAAAGACAGCCAGCGAGAGGAAGAGTAAATCAGCACGAACTCGCTTAACCCCCCAACTTACGACTATCTCCAATCAATATGCATCTATCGTGGGAAACGGACGTAATCTACATTTAGATAAATACTTCACGCTTTCAAACAAGACTTTTAATTAAAACTGAACCGAACAACAAGGCAAAATCAAAACTATTTAGATATTTTATTATAAATAATTTAAGTTGAAAAGCCTTGACCTTAAGCATAGGGTTAATGTTCATGAAGTGGAAGTAATTACCTTCTATTATCATTATGTTCCTTTATCTCAGAATTTATTTTCCATCTATAAATATAAAAATTTCTTTGTTTATGCGTCCGTTGAAACCATACAAATGACATGTAATTTTTAGGAGAAGGGGTATCTATTCTTGCAAATTTTCTCAAACAAGTCCCGATCAAGTTTTGGTGTAAAAAAAAATATACTAAATAATTAGTTGATATACCATTTAAAAAAGTGCTAATATAAATTAAGAATTAAATGTCATATTTAAATTATGAAGTCGCGTTTTTTTAACAATTATTGATTACTGAAACAGGATGTACTCACGTACGGTTACTAATGAATTAATTAAAACGGTATCTTAATAATATACCGATCTTTTATAGACTTCTCAGATCAAGTGTTCTTTTAAATCTGTAAAAGTTATCGGAGATAAAATATCTAAAACGTTGATATCACATTCAGACCAAACATTTTAGAATTCCACGACTTTAAGAACAAAACTAAAAAACGGAAAATATTTTCTGTGATGTCACCTAATCCTTAGAATTTTGGAAACACAGGTATGATATCGTTTTCTCTCTTATCTAAACAGAACACGGAACTCCGAGTTTACATTAAAAAATAAGGTATTCGCAATTTATTGTTTCAACCAAAAAAAACTATCCTTTGTTACATTTAGAAAGCTGAAGTGGGCTTCTATTGTCATTATGAAGACTAGAATGTGGCGAAAAGAATCAATGCCAATAATAAGCATCTCTTAATCTATAGGATATATACATGTTCACTGAAATCGCAAGTACGATGCTCTGTCTCACTAACCCAAAATTGTTCAACTTCTACATAAAAAACCTTAGAACCAATTTAAGAACCAATCCTGAAACTTATGTAAGGCGGGCAGGAATATTACCATTTACCTGCCTCATGTGAAAAAACACATCCTGAAACAAAACGCAGTTTTTTTAAGACTTCAAAACTAATTATTATATTACTATCTTTTTAAGGATCTCTTTGTGTGCAAGCACAAAGACTTACACCTAAAAAGTTGTCTTATTTAATGTCTTAGAGTTTATTTCAACCAAGAGTCATGATGATAGTATTTACAATTTTTGAACCAGATTGAAAGTACCGAAAACAGGAAACGACGTAAATGAGTTGTAATATGTGGTATCTTAGTTTATCACAAAATGCAATATACGGTTTATAGGTACAATTCAAGTTGAGTTAAATACTACTCATATACAATTTTAATACACAAATACAAAGAGGGAAAAGACAAAGGAGAGCCTTTCAGCTATAAACCGGTGTCGCGTACGTGTTGTCTGAGCTAGTTACTCAATTGGATACTGGAGAGTTACGGTCAGTGACAACCAAACCGTACATAGAAAAGGCAAATCTCTTGGATCAGCTCGGTTTTTACGTTGAAACTATTCAAGATGCGTTCATAGCGAGGAGACAAGTTCTAGCCCTTCTATGACCTAAACAAGACTTGATCATGTCTAGCTCTCTTCCAAGAGGATCAGAGGTAGGGAGGCTGCTGTCTTTGTCCGAAGCTTTTCTAACAAGTCCGACTTCTCGACTATCGGAATTAGATAGTAACCGAACAGAGTATAAAGAGATGCACTGCTTCCTGAAGTTGGTTTTAGATTCATAACTACGATAGAAAACCCATCTCCAACAAGTGGTTATTGATTGCAAACGTAAACTTACTATAATAAAAATATTTTCCTACATTAACTGGAAGTCAGATCAAGCTATATTAATTCAATTCTTTGTCCTTTGATAAGAACAAAGATTGAATATAGGTGGCAAATTTACAATTCTTCGAGGAAGACCTGGATAACACCTGTTGATGCGACAATTACTCAGATAAGACATGCCTTAGGAGTATTCAGGATAAGTCTTTACATACGCAACGCAATGGCTGGAGTCATACCACAGAGCTACTGAAAAAAATTAATAGTGCTGAAATATGGCGACGCGGTACGGATGAAACAAAATAATTTCTAATCCCCCTGTTTACAAAAAGATTTCTTACCGTAATATCAGTGACTCCCTTCAAGAACAAAACCCCTAGCTTTTCAATCAGCTGAAATAAAGCAGAAACTGACTCCGAAAACCATACCAGATCTACCATTGTAATTGTAGAGTTATATTTGTAACACTCGCTCATAGATACACTAATAAATCACTAAGCATAATAAAAGAAATTAGCGCGTTGCCTGACGGATTATCTATCAATGAGTCAAGTAGCTTATATATTTCAAATTACACTCTAAATTGTGTATACATACATTTTATTCTGTTTTAAATTTATTCTACTTTGAATAAAGAGTCCCATTGATGATGCAGCGATTGCGAAACCGGTCGGGTGACTTCACAAGCAATAGACGAGGTATGATGGTTGATAATAATATCTTATTTTTATGATTATCTTAATATATAAAATAACTCAAACAATAATTAGTTATTATTATAATGTTTAACAAACAAAATTACTTTGAATAAATTATTTATATTGAACTTGGGAGATTTTAATAATATTAAGAAGTTAACAAATCAGACATGGGAATGCTTGATATACATTTTAGTAAACATATTAAAACTCAAAATAATTAAAAACCCATGAGATTTGCACCTTTCTATAATCACATCAAGTAAATAAAAATATTGAATTTTTAATAACGATTAAAGTTTTGATAATAACAGGAAGAACTAGAAAAAGTAGCATTCGTTTTTATATAAACCAAATGAAATACTTTTCTCCTGATGTAATATTACCCAAAAATAATAGAGAACTTTGTCACACTAAGGAATATATATCTGTAAAATCTGATGAAATCTGTTAAATTGTGGAACTTATAGAATACACGCAAAAACTAACTGCGATTTCAAGTTTTGCAAAACATACTTTAATAATTCGCTTGTTGAATCTGTAAAGTTATTCAAAAAAATGTTTGTATACTACATTTTTGTCAAATTACTGATATAGCTGCTACTCGGAATATTTAATTGAGATAGTGTTAGTTAGTGTAGTGGAATATTATTATTGGTACTGTTCTTGAGTCATTCTTGAAACTCAACTGATTTTGTGGGTTTTTTTACAAATTCAGTTATAAGGAAGACATATTTTCTCACAATTAATGTTCAAAAAATCTGTAGATTTTTTAACATTTAAAAGACACGCTTTTATATACCTTTTTTAATTATGTTGTAAATTTTTATGCTTGTAAAGATGTTTTGATTTCTTTAAACTTATAAAGAACATGTAAGTGGAGCTATGAAAGCTCCACAGAGTTGTAATGTCACCTGAAAGCATCCAGATTAGCTTTGAATATTATTCACTTACTTATCGCTTGGGGGTTTACCTTGAGGGTTGCATTAATAACACCTGTCAATAAACAGTGGAAGTGCTAATCACCTTTCTGGCCGACAGAGGTAACAATGTGCTGCCACAAAGATAAACCCTTCGACGCGTCATCATCACTATTCAGAACATGGTGCGTCCAAGTGGAAATGTCAATTTCCACTAGACTACATTTTCTTTAAAATCTGTTTACTATTTGCTTCTAACGCCTACATTTATTGGCTGTGCCAGGAGTGGAAAGTGTGTCTTACTTGTTCATGAGCACCCATTCTTATTCTGTGGGTTGGCTTAATTCTGCATCAGTATTCCTAAATTTTTCCTTACTCATATTTATTATTAAAAAGGGTATCTTTAACGAGTATCTGGCATCATAAAGGCTTCGGCTCGACGGCTTTATAACCTCTTCCTCTTCTTCGAGCGTGAACAAGATTTCTGATCTCCCACATGAAAAATTTAGGGTCATGACCAATTTCGAATCTCCAATCTTCAAAACTAACGGCTTTGCACGCTACCACTCTACCGCATCTGACAGCAAATCTTCATTCGTTTTATTCTTTTTTACCCTTTTTCAAATTTGTTGGTTCCTATCTTGTGCCCAAAGCACGTGCTTGGTTGGGTTAATGGATGTCCTTTCTAGTTGTAGAAGTCTATTTGGAGTAAAGATTATTTTCAACACATTTGAGAAGAATTACAGACATTAAACAAGACGGTTTTTCACTTGGCTGTCTGTCAGAAGTAACCCTGGACCTGTAATAGTGACAAGTCATCAATGACGGAAGTTGTTGTTTACTCACCTCCCATCATACCATTGTTTACACGGCGCACACAATATATCTTATTAAATACTTCCATTGTCTCGTGCCAAGATGGCATTACCGTAACAGCACCTTCATCTTTTTGCAAATCATTAATGCCAAAGTCTTCTGCTTTATCGCATTTTTAACTTACAATCAACTCTCACTACCACCTACTGCTTCCTACAGTCTGCAAAGAATTCTAACAAAGTATACTTCGTTAAAATCACCATACATTATTCTTCTTACATCTTACAAACAATTTTAAAAGACATTAACTTATTTAAAAAAACTCATAAATCTCTATACTTTACATTTTTCGTAACAGCTCTTGTTTCTGGTGTTACATAAGAAAAAAATGGATTTGAAAAAAAAAAACAAAAATAAATTACCTTGAAAACAAGCAATTTTTTTTGTTAAATAATTAAAGTTTATATAAAAGATACCAAGTAACACGGAACTTACAAAAAAATGTAATGCCCAGTACCATATAAATCTGACAAGAATATTTGTGAATCAATCAAGTTATACTGATATGCGCAGAGGGGTGCCAGGTAGCTCAGTAGTTAACGTACTCGCCTCTGAACTGGTAGGCACAGGGTTCGATATTCATCTGGCCCTCGATTTATTCACAAGGGAGGTGAATAAATCTGAGTACCCTCGGAGAGGAGGTTAAGCTATCGGTCCCGAGCCTGTGCGATATCAGGCACTCGTTAAAGATCCCTACTAACTTGAGTCAGGCAAAATTTACGACTCCCAATGTAGAATCACCAATCAAACAAAAAGAATGTAAAGGCAAAAAATTAAACAGAAAATTAACACTTTGTAAAAATAATTCCTGAATTTTTAATTACCGCAAGGGTAACAAAGCTATAAAATACTGAGTATTCATCCTAGACTAATGGATCACCTGGGCCATACTTGTGGGATTTATTTACATTGTTTAAATTGACTTAGAAATTTTTTGACTGAACCTACTAAAATAAAGTGGATTTTTAGAGGTTTAATTGAACAATTTGAAATGATTTTAATGACTTAATATGAGATGTAAGAAAAATAAAATACTTACATGTAAATAATCAACGCCAATAAACATAATTTTTAAAGCTTTCATGGATTTATCTAACAAAATTCTCTAACCAATCTATAAGTTTCAACTTTGAACAAAACAATATCAGATATAGATTTTCTAGTGTTTATGAATTATATTATCATTTTATAATATGTATTGAAGTATCAAGAATTGACTCTTTTGTTCTATATTACAAGAAGGATACTAATTTTAAGCTAATTATTTAAGTTGTCAAGAAGTTTGATATATTTGATATTACTAAAGTTGAGTGTAGACCACTCTAGATTTTTTACTGTTAATTTATTTACACTTTTCTGTCAAATAATGTCCAACAAATTAAATATTACCTCATAAAGTTTACCTTCAGAGTAAATCGAGTAAATATTACAAATAAACAATATCTAAAAACTATTTCGACTCCATGTTAAATTACTTAAACTTTTTCAATGACAAAAACACTATAGCACGACTTATTTCAAGCACATACACTTAGAAAAATTTGGACTAAATATAATTTAATGCATTTTTGTAATGAATGTCAGTTACTGAAAACTGAATATTAGATGTAATCCAACTATCAGACTACTTAGCCATCTTTAATTCTAACAGAATTCAATCCATTTATAAAACTATTTTCACTCTTTCTCTGATTTTATATTATGACTAGCAGACGTGTACGTCTTTGAAGGGTATTTTACAAAAATTCAGATACGTGGTATTTCAAAATCGTAATAGAAAAATTATAGAATAGGAAAAAATATATTCATTAGCACAGTGTTAAGTAAGTGCCTCTGTATACACCACATTTGCTGTCTATTCTTCAGGTGCATGGAAGAACAGAGGGTTGGAACCTCTGACTCTTGAGCAAGCAACATACAGTTGACCATGTGAGAAACACTTGGTCACTCTGTGAGAAATACTCACTTCAATACCTGCCGTAGACAGAGTTTGACTTGTTTACTGTCATTGCGAAACAGATTCTGACGGGAAATTACAACCGTCTAAATTGAAAGGGACGGTTGTTAGGTATCAATGATATGTACACTACCTATAACATACCCAGTACGAGTACTGGGGGACTCCCCAGTACCACATCCAGACATGATATCAGCCTCTATGACGTATCTGTGCAAACCACGAATTCGGAGTCATGTCCCGTTGCACATTATTGGGGCACTCAAGTTTGGTTGGTGCCCCTACTTTAAGCTTTAAGTTATGAGCAGAGTCCAGGAGCAGTCACGGAGTCAAGAATTCAATTGGATAATGAACTGCTTCCTCATCACTAACCACTCTGTTTACTTGAAAGTTCTTTCCTCAGCTTCATATAGTTCAAGAACTTGTTTATTGATTTTTCCTGTCTGGTCATTTGTAGGGTTGAGAATTGCTCGTTCACAAAGCCAGTTATTCTGAATAGACGGTATATCTTGAACTTCGGGAAACACCTTGTCAATTATCTCTTTCTGAGAGCTTAAATGCAAATGAAATTGAAATTAACTAACAATACCTACTTGCTATACCTGTATATTTTCAAAATAAATATATCTGTGAAGTTAGCCAAAGACAGCTTCAAAGTCCATAACTTCCCTTCTACGTTGAATTTCCAATCCACTCAAAGCTTAGATTTTAAGTTAAACATACACAAATGTCCTGTAAAAGTTTCAGCTTGCTATGTCTTATGGTGACTTAGTTTACTTGTGACAAAACTTTGCGATCAAACCGACAAACTGACAGACACTATTTTTTTAAGTGAGGATTGGGTTTCTCTAATGTAAAAAAACGGAAAGATAACTTGAAATGAGTAAGTTATAAGCAATGTACAGACAAAACCTTTCTTTTATTTATATAGATTACGACGAGATGGCTTTTTTTAAAAACTGTTATTTTTCAGGGATCTATGAATTGGAAAAAATGAAATTATTGTAGTATATTTGGAATAAAATATTCACTTGTTACTTACAGAAATTAATTATACTAGATAGTACATGAATACTCAAAGGCCATAAATATTAAATAATTCAACAACAATACACTTAAAGCAATGAGTAATTTAATTTGGCTAAATCGTTAGTCGATTATATCTAAAGAAGAATAAAAGCCACAAAAGATTTGAATTTTAATAGAAGTTTTGTAAAATCACCCATAAAGAGTGGTGTTAATGATATATCAAAGGAAAAAAAACAAAAAGCCGGGAAATCACGAACTAGCGATGGTTGGAAGAATTTGTTGGTGTGTGACCGAGAGCAGCCTTGAACCTTGACCACTCGAGCATCGCCTAATGCGTGATTAAACAATTCTCTACTCTTCAGAAGCCCAGGAGTGGACACGGTCAACAAACCGCCAATGTGCCAAACTCATTTCCATAGATAACATTTATCTTTTAACTAAAGAATTCAATTGTTTAAAAATTATTATACCTATATATTATTATACCTATGCTTTTTATATATCAACCAGTAAAATTCCTGTTGTTTAACTCGTGAAGCTTAAATTTCTTTAAATTGTTTAAAATAAAAAAAGCTAACATAAAAATTACTTTACAAAAGTTAATCATATTGAATTACTATTTAAGCATATACCAAGATTCATTAATGATAGCAAAAGTGATGCTATAAATTATCAAATTGAGGAACTTGTGTTCCTTAGGCTTGCTTGTCCCCGATCATTCACATCTTGAGGGATTTGTTTTGGTTTAAAACATTATTTCCCAGATTAGATGTTAAAATCTGATGATAAATTCTGTTGAGGCAATTGCACTTGATACTGCAATATATTGGCATTTCAAATGATCCACGAAAACTTGTTCGAAATTTCCTTGAACACTTTTGCCAACACCTTTGAGTCCATCGTTTGATGGTCGATAGATCTCGTTGTGACAGGCATACTTCAAACTATTAACATATTATTCTTTATTAGGAGAGTAATAAGTTTACTCTTTGTATCAACTCCGTTCAAATCCTGTCCGGCAAGTGGTAACCGATCCTGACGAAGTACATAGTCATTTACCATGGATTTTTTTTAAATAGTTTTTATTGTTTAAACCGATCTTCTAGCCGGTTAGAAACATCGGCCCTTTACGAACTTTTTGTTTGATCAGTGATTCTACAATGCAAGTCCTAAATTTTGCCAAGAGTAGGGATCTTTAACGAGTACCTAACATCTTACAGGCTCGGGACTGACGGCTTAACGTCCTCTCCGAGGGACTACGTACTCAGATTTATTCACCTCCCTTCTGAATAAATCAAGAGCCAGATGGGTATCGAACCCTGGGTCTACAGTTCATAGGCAAGTATGTTAACCACTGAACTAACTTGGCCCCCCCTATTGATTTTTATGGTAAAATATTAAATTTTGGCTCATTAAGTTTTATAAAAAATGTATTTTTTCTATTAACAATGAAAATAAATATATACCTGTAAAATTCTCTACTGTTTTCGTTGGTTGATTTAGTATAACCAATCATGTTGTTAGCTCTACAGTTCTCACTCTGTATGTAGAGGTAATTACAATTTTGATAGTTAACCTTTTGCTTTAAAATGATAGTGTTTTTACTGTAATGCTGCATAAACAACATGAACCAGTAATTAATAAATCTTACACTATAGTGGTTTACTTTTTTACCATATAAAATATTGTAACTTAATTTAAATATTGATTTTTCCTTTAGAATATTCTTCGTACACGTAATAAGAAGCTTTGAATAGGGAAATATAAGCTATTTTATTACAAGAAGTTTGAGAATGTAAGCAGAACGATTCCTACCTACATGTTCAATCATCAGAGATTGGTGTCAAGCACCATACTAGCCTATGACTGTCGCTAGGACTTCCTGAACATGATTCTGCAGGATGCAGAAATTTTGATTTCTTTGCATTCTTCAACCATTTACACTTTTTTCATTTCTCAAATTTCCAATTCTTTCAATTATGATAGATTTAAAATAAAAAACGAAATATCTCATGTAAGTGTGATTTAAACAAGGAAACTAAATGACTCCTTATTTCTTTTGTTCGATTATATTAGATGGAAGCTATCTGTAATTTACTAATTTTAATACTGACATTAACATTTTAATATTTATTAATTACTGTGTTTTAATTTTAAAACAATTTACTTTCGGTAATAAAATTTTAATTAAAATTGAAAATGTTTAATGTTAAAGTAGCATGATATAGTTTTGAATGTTTTTTGATGTTTTGAAATCATTTGCAAGAATATATTTATTTATTTCCACTTGAGATAGGTCCTCGAGCTTGTTTAGCAGACGGGTTGATTAGCGGGAGTTCAGTGAGTGCCTCGAAGGAGAGAATTAGGGCAGATAGAAAGGAAATTAAGAAAGTATTTCTAACCTGGTATTTTGTCTAGATAGGGTGGGAATTTTTACATCAAAACAGACAATGTATGAATTAGTTATATACAGTAGAATACTTCCATGGGTGATGGCTTGGATTCTTTGGAAAATTGATTCTATACAATTGCTCTAAATTTAGTGGCTAAATTAAATCATATAATGTTATCTCGTTTCTATTAATATTTAACACTTTTCATTATTCATTTCTACATTACTTCTAATTAGAGGTATTTAAATTGCTTTTTTAGTATCGGTGAAATATTGTATTACTAAAACAAATACCATAAAAAATGTGAAGGCAAATGAACTGATCTAATGTTGATAACAATGTTCATGTCATACATCAAAAGCAGAAATACCACAATGAACACACAGACTGTAAAACGAAAAATAAATTATCTCAATGATAAAAATATGGAATCAGTTTTAAAGCTCTTCTTTTTGATCACTGTTACAATACCGTCCTTTGATAAAGACCAAATCCAAAGTCTTTAAAAATTCTTTGTTTTTCTTTTACAACTTCGGTGATATGTTCAATGTATATATAAATAGTGAATTCTAAAATATTATTATATGAACAAAAAACTATGATATATTTCGGCATAAAAAGTATATAGGTGCTTTGAACCCACCATGGTTTAAAGGTTATCGGAATGGGATACAGTTTCGAAAGGTTGAAAGGTCATCTATTCATTGCCAGTTTACTGTTGGGGGATTAATTTTTCAGCACAAGCAAAGACACCTGAACCTATAATAATCACTTGGTCACATTCAGTCAACCGAATCGGCACTGCCTGAGCGACCTGCCTCTGAGGCAATCTGCAGTTCCTTTTCTCCAATACAGTCGTACGTCACGAGCAGAGCGGTGAAAGAACGCACATTAGAACTGTGAAGCACATTAGGACTTCACATATACTTAGGTAATTTTCCATGAACAGTTGTGACTACTTAGATTATATCAATTGTAAAAAAAAAAGTTAAGCCTAATTCTATTGTCTGATATTAATAATATGGAATGGAAAGAATGTCTCTGGAGTTTTACAGGCCGATATAGTTCCATTAATTTTAATTTTAAAATGCTTAATGTAACTTACCTGTCTAAAAATTCATAACTCATTAGTGTACTACATTCTATTTCTTCTTGGTTTCAGATAATGAGTAGATGTATTAAAATGGGATTTGAGTTTATACGGAGTTGATGGTCCAGTTGCCCAAGTCTGACGGATGTTGGTCTATGGATCAGGTCATGTCAGCCAACTGGGCAATACACTACCGTCCAACTCTAGAAAAGCCAGAAGGACAATCCTCCTTAATGTACCCTTCTATAGCATACGAGTATACATGCACTTTGACCTTTATTGACTCTTCAATAAAATATCGTCAATTTATTTCGAAAAGAGGTGTATAATCCATATTTATTTGGTATAATCCAAATGATCTCAAAAGTAACAAACAAAATGAAGTCTTTCAGAGAAACATAGATGTTTACTTTTAGTTCGATATTAAAATAATTTACATATTCAGAGATAAAGTTTAAAATGGAGTCATGCGAAATCATTTTGGTATAACAATATATTTAAAAGGTCCCTTGTAAGCTGTTTCAAGTACGTTTCCATATTGCTTTCTTCCATTTATTTATTTATAACTGATCTAATCTATGAATTATCAAACTTTCATGTTGACTTAGACTTAATTAACCAACTTCAATACAAATATATAGTTGACTCCTTTTTAAACTGCTCTTAACCAGAAATGTGAACTTCAATTAATGATAAAAAAAGAATAGGAACTTCAAATAGGAAACAAGATGATAACAATACGGCAGACAGAGATACTTATTCTCTAGGTGAAAATAGTTGTACATATGGATGTACATTTATGTACTTAATCTTATAATCAAGGAAAAGTTTAGCTAAATAAGAAAAAAAAGTTTTTAATCAAAGCTTGCTTGATTAGACTAAGAACCATAAGTTGAAACTTTGGTTAGAGTAATGTTAGCGAGACTATGTCATTAAGTGGCTGGGAGAGAAGCGTGGCGCACCTGCAAGTCGAGCGAACACTGTTTCCTCTGCGGATGAAGCCAAAGTAAGACTTCTTGACCTGGGCCATGGCACCTCATCCCACTCACAGACCAATGCCGCGGGCCTACTAATCTCTACCTGCCTTCGCCTTTCCCACCCCCTCTACCAAACTCTTCCCCTTCCTTTCCCCCAGTATTTTTTTACAATTCTATCTCCAGTTTCCTTTAATCCAAATATTTATAATTGATTTTCTTTATAATCATCATTTTATAAGTTGATTGAAAAAGTAAACCAGAAGAACAACTTCACCGTCCTCATATAAGACAGTCTTCACTCATGTTGCTACAATTAAACTTATTAGAAAATGCATGAGTAATAAATTATGATTAATTGTTCATTCTAATTCCACTAACATTCTTTACAAATTATTAAGCCAAATGAATGATTATTTCTTTTAAAATAGAGCCTTAAATTTGGCACAGAACAGCCATCATCCATTAGAGGATTTAAAACCTTCCGAAAAACTTGTATTCTTGTAAGATATGTTGTTAAATGTTGACGAAATCATGGCCATTTTCAGAGGATCTTTATTAGGTATGTCATTCTAAACATTCGCTTTTTTTTTAATGAAATTGAGAATTCATACCTTAAAATACAGTTGCAATGATGACATGATCCAAATTCGCAATTCCTTCCCCTGTGCTCCATTAACTGTTTACCAAGGATGTGACAAGCGCAGATGATCTTCTAACAGTGGTCGATTTACTCGTATTTACCATACTGTATCCTCTAAAAACAGAAATTTTTTAACATTTTTTTTGCAACATAGTATTATTATAAGGACATCAAATAAAAAATGTTAACTCTGCATGAAGGGCAGCTGACAGATAAAAGTTTCCGTATTGTAAAGTTTCATAAAGTATGTTCACAATGGTCTGGTACTGCCCACGAGTACACAGTTCTTATAACCAAAGACTGATTATATTAACAAAATTAACCACATTCCATTAAAAAGCTACCACTTCTTGCATGTTAACAAAAATTTACACAAATACATGAAGACATGTACACTAAAAATCTAAATTAGGTGCTTTGGACTTGAAAACGTAATATGATTTTCTTCTGGATTTCAGTTTATATAATAAGTGAATACATCAAATGCCCCTTGATTTATCTCAAATATTATGATATATTGCAAATAATTAATAATTATATCAGTTATGGTAAATATCCTAGGAATGGAACATGCTGGTTCTTGATTTAACTATTTTAAATTCAGAAATTATGATAATAAATTGCAAAGTTAGTAGAACAATTTCAGTATTTTATGATGATCAACCGATGATTTGTCTACTTTCAGATGAGATTGTAAAATGCTTAGTGGCTGAACTTCGAAGGTTAGATGGTAATACAGCTTTATTAGCGCCGTAAACCTTTACATCTGCGCTCTTAGCTCTTAGAGTTTCTTATGACAGGCACCTGTTGAAGAATAGCACATGCTGAGGCATAATGAGCAGGTGCAGCAAAGAGTCACTGTTCTCAAAACTGCAATTGTAACTTAAGGGATAGATAGCAATGACTCTCTTTGCAATGGCCTCTAATCTTGCAGTAGTTTGGGTGTCCGTTTTATGCCATTTTTATGCAATTCTCATGAAATATATGAAACAATGTATTTATCATTTGCCTCTTTATAAAAATACAAAACAGTTTTACTTCAAAGAATGAAACATTCTGTAGAAAAAGTATTATCATAGTCATTAATAATCAATTTAATGACACCGTTTGTTTTAATATGATTGGTGTTCATTTTGCTAATTATAACGCTTTTACACCACGATCTGATAAGTTACAGAAACGTAGAACTTAATAGACGTCTTTTAGTGCAATATTTTTTTCCAATATTTTCTATATTACAATTCATGAAATTTGTATCAATCAGCATTCATACTAACACAATATAGAACATGAAATTAAAGTTTGTTGAATCACTAGAAACAGATTAAATGTATTACCTGTTTGCCAAAAGTGCGATAAAAACGACAAAAATAGGACATTGGGGATCTTAAAACATGCAAATCCGTCAAACTCTTGAGACCAAATGTTTTCATGGTCCTTATATTTTACTTATAATAATAAATTCAAAAAGAAACAAAAATAAACATTGTTTGCTACTTTACCAATAGCTTCCTTTAATTTTGATATATAAAATTTTGAATGGTTAATTATGTTCACATTTTAAATCATACTTATGGAAGGCACCAAAGTTATAACTACTTAGTATCACGAAAGGGCTTAATCCACCCTGTGGATACTCGAACCTGTTTTATTATTATTATTATTATTATTATTATTATTACATTACAACTACCCTTAGAGGGGTACAAGTAATAGTGATACAAGTTACACATGTTATCTACGAAAATTGAAAACATTCTTTGAAAAATAATAAATGAAGTTGTACATTTAAATTAAAAAATTTAATTTTAATTTAAAATTAATTTTAATTAATTTAAATTAATTTAAAATTTTAATTAATTTAATTAAAAATTTTAAAAGTTATGATTTAAACCGACTTTTTTCTTACATGTTTCTGGCATTTTTCAGACAATATAGGAATATTTTTAAGTTTTAAATGTGAAAATTTGTCTTAAATCTTCAATGTAGAAGGAGGTCAGATAAACTATGTAAGGGATCTACAGGCAAAACAAAATCCATGTTCTGTAAGAGATTATTCCTAATACCAAATCTACACTTTCGCTTTTCAAAAATGTTATTACTGCTATAGTTATACTAATGATAATATATGTATCAATGATGTGATATACAAAAATTATCATATGTATTGAGAAATGGATCAATCACTATCTGTACTATCTCCAGCAATGAAACTCTTATAAATTCTCCCACTCTTAGACATTTATATTAAGCCTAAATGGGACATTATATTATAAGGCCAAGAAGTTTGATATTATGTAAAGTAGAGTGCAGGCCACTCTAGATTTTTTGTTTTATTTTTATTGAACTATCATATGAATTAAATTATACATTCTAGTAAAGTATTATCGATGGTTTTATTGCAGCTCTAAACATTTAGTGATTGAACAGATTCTAATGCATTGATCTACTAGAACTATCAGACAAGTCGTTATTATAAAGACCTACTGAGACAGATGAGGCCTGAGACTCATTGAACTCCTGAGCAGTGTTGCCGTATGTGACCTTTCTAGTTCCCTTTTTTATTTTAATATTAGAATTGTATTTTAATTTCTTTATTCAACGCTAAAATTTTTCTTCAAGAATTATCAATCACTTATATTGGTTATAAGTATGGTTTGGAAAAAAATCTTAACCTTTTCAAGGTAATTGCCTCGCTTTCAGCTTGCAGCTTTTGAATGTGATCAAAGGTTTCCGCAATTTTCATACAGATTCTGCATTATTCGTACAATGTTAATTACATCTTACAAAAATTTTAGTTAGGAAAAGAATTTTTGTATACCATTAACTGATACATAAAATATCTTTAGTATTAACACAGCAGTAATAACACTTTTGTAAAGACAAAAAGAAAATTTCGTTTTACAAAATAACTCTTAGAGGAGAACATGACTTTTGTTCCCATAACCAGTGGGTAGTTAAAGTAACTTCAAAAAAAAAAAGCCTCAACTTATTCCATACATGATCTTCTATTTTTAGGTATAATTTAAGTTTAACCGATCAAACCGTATGGGTTGTATCGTCCTCACAAGCATTCAGATTGAATGATAAATGCAAATTTTTACATTTTATCGAAAAAGAATATTTCCAGTTGTTATAAAAATCTGAGAATTTTTTGAACAACTTTTGTTGCCACTTGCAACAAGAAAAGCTTTACTTTCTTCCATGATGATGTCAAATCTTAAGAATCCAGAGTTAGTAGCGTAGAAGAAAAAGATGTCTAAAAACACATTTTGGCAAATAAAAGTGACACACCCTCCCATCATGCATAATTGCTCCCAAGCAACAGGGTTCATTTACCCTATAACGCTTATTTTTGAGTAAAATATTAATTTGATCCATCAAAGATTCTGGACTGTATATAATTTTATTAAAAAATTATAAAATTACTTTGGGGACCTCAAAACATGTAAATTCATCAAAATTTTCAGATCGTATTTTTTCTCAATAATTATACCTTACTTACCCTAAAGAAAAGTTTCTGAAATTTTAAATAATGTCTAAAATTAATTGCTTTATTTATTTATAACTAGCTGATCTACCGTTTTTACCCGGGAAACAATTTAATTCCAACTCTAATAATAAATTACATGAAACGAAAACAATTTAAATTTTTTTATAGTTCCGTTACACTTAACTTTTTTTGAGATAAACGAAATTATTACAGAATTAAAATTATAGATTACGCAAAAAAGATATAATCTAACACTGATTATAAATTGCACACATTGTCTAATACAATTGTTAGTTGATGGATTAGATTAAACAAATAATAAAAGGAATATTTTTTGCCGAACAATATATCAAGAAATTTTGAAAGAAGTCTTAGATCAATAAATGTGATATGTCGTATCTGTTAAATGTAATGACAGGAATTTTAAACCCACAAATCATTTCAATAGGAGCCAGTTAATTGAAGAGGCTAAACCATATTACATTAAATAATTTCAATTTGAAGACTTCATACAGTTTTAAATGTTTAATTAAAATTACATCACTAAACAAAATTGTCTCTTAAAAATGTGAATAACAATATTTTGATGAAATATTATTTGTTTATGAAGAATTTGAATTGAATTCTAAATGTTAAATTCTAAATATATTTTTCATTATGTAATGATAAGAGTTATTATGTTAAGAACTGTATTTATACCCACAAATATATACAGTGATTAAGTTTTATACATGTAAATTTTGATTGAATATTTCTTCATCCATTTTTTATGCTGTATATATTCCCTTATAAGTTTTACTGATTTAGACATTCATAAACGTCTTCTAGTTAGATATCATCGATATATATAATAACTTATCATTTTGCCTATATGGAGTAGAGGCGGATACTAAATACTAATAATTAAATATTTTAAAGAAACGAATTTACAATCAGGAATAAATAAAGAAGCCTTACATCCATTAAACTAAAACAACATACTTTAACTATTCTTTTAAGATTAGAATTAATGGTTCAAATACTATCATTATTATTCGTAATACTATTATGCATACTTAAAGTTAATAAGTTATTATTTAACGCATAACTTTCTTTAATGCTTAAAGCAAGTTAAACCAATTAGATATGAAAAGTTTAAATATAAAGTTTAAATATGTAAACTATTGATAATAACTAAAGTTTTGTTAAAGTTAGTAAAAAACCCATATAAAATTACAATAATTGTCTTTAATATGAATCTGAAAACAATAATAACATTTCTGGTACCTGGTTATTTCCAATTGAACAAAGCTTGTGGAAATATTATCATAAAGAATAACCTACCTGCGGCCGCTATTACCAATTAAAGTCAAAATGTAAACAAACAGGTTTGTTTATAATGAAAATATTATAATAGCAAACCTTATCTATTATAATATTTTTGGGATATTATCTGAACCACAACTCTGATTTTTACCTTCCCGGGGATATACCTAATATTTTCCTAAATTTTCACGGCGATTGGATGTATGGTTTTTGAATCTATCGAGTACAAACAAACAGACATACATTCATTTTTATATATATAGATTATTTGCAAGATATAATCAATTTAATATAAGCTGAATTTAAACAAATAGATTTAAGCTAGATTATTAAAATTAAATTAAAACAAAAAATGGTTTAAAAATAACGGTTCTTAATGTTTGCATTAGAACATTGATTAAAAATCTGGAGTGGCCTACACTCAACCTTACTATAAGTAACCATAATATCATATGTCTTGGGTATATAACATATAATGCCCCATTTATGCATAATATAAATGTCCAAATGGGAGATGTTTATTAGTCTTTCATCCCGGGAGGTAGTACAGATTGTGATCGATCCACTTATCAATATATATGGTTTTTTTTCGTATATCACACCATTGATACATATAATATCTTTAGTATACCAACTGCAGTAAACATTTTTGAAAAGAAAAGGTGAAGAGTTCGTGTTACGAAATAATCTCTTACAGGAGAACTTTTGTTCTAATAGCCAGTGGATCCCTTACACAGTTTATCTGACCTCCTTCTACATTGAATATTGAAGACAAATTTTCCCATTTAAAACTTGAAAATATTTCTATTTTATCTGAGAAATGTCAGAAACACTAAGAAAAATGTTATTTTAAGATAATTTGTAATTTAAGATGTAGGATAATTACATTTATTATTCTTCAAATAATGTCTTTAATTTTGAATTCTGTTTTATATTTGGTCTTTTATAGATTTTTTATACTGGGAATTGTTTCCTAATATTTAATAAAAAACACTTTTTTTTTCATTTGTCAAAAATCATATATGCATTCACTCTGAGCCAGTTTTATCTGTTTACTGCATAGTGTGCTTTCTTATTATGTTGTTGTGAATGTATATTGAGAAAAAATATATTAGTAATTAGCCAGTTTGCATACTCAAATCAAACTCAAAGCCAGCTAATCAGCATAATTTAAAACCTTTGAAGCTGAAAGGATGAAATTTTTAAAAATAATAGAAATAAACTATTAGACTAGAATAGTGAAAAAACTGGATATTTGTCAACAAACATTCTCGTCTTTCTTGAGGAAAAGTCCATTCCTCACACTTTAATATTGTCCCAAGATACTATGATTGATAAACACAAAAAACGTTTTCATCTAATATTAAGTTTTGTCCAAGGGTGCAATATTGATTAGAGCATTTTGTGAGACAAATCCATCATACCATGGAAAGCAGGACGAATTTACGTTCATTGGCATCAATTTTTTACATGTAATATTATTATTCTTCTTAAACCTCATATAAGTCAATAAATTATTTAAATATTACACTTACACTTTCCATTACACTTCTAAAGATCAATTTTATTTCAGTGGATTCACTCAAAAAATTTCTTAGTCAATGTAAACAATGTAAATAAATATCAATAAATTCGATAAGTATAGCAGGTGACCATTAGTCTAGGATAAATAATGAGTTTTTATAGCTTTATTGCTCTTTGCCGCAATTGACATTTCATGAATTTTTTTATAATTTGCTAATTTTTAATTTTTTTTTAAAATTTTCATGATTTTTTAATGAACCTTTTAGCGTGAAAAAACATTTTCTGAAAACAGAAAATGTAACGCCGTTTCGGTGAACGTAATTTTGAAAAAAGTTATTTATACAATAATTTTTATCTAAAATTTATTTTATTTTCATTCTCATGTAGAATGCCTCTCAAATTATTTTTTAAAGGGATATTTATGAGTCAATCGCTAACACGAAAACCAGGTTTATACGGAAGTAAGGTTATAACAATTCACTGTTTTGAACGAAGGAATGCTATATTGGTTGAATTATTACATTTTAATCTATTGAAAGTTGTGTTCGATTCAAAATAAGAGGTTACTAAAAAGGTTTTCATCAAAGTGTTTTCTAATATTATTTAAACTATTAGTTAAATATATTTAATAAGGTGGAGTCGTTTTTTAAAATGTGTTGATTAAACGCACAGATATGGCTCATAGCAGTTCTTCCTCAGTTCGGAGACAACATGATGGTTCTCTTTCTTCTAGAAGCTATGTTGATAGTAATGAGTGGGAAAGTAAAGAATCCCTTCAACTTAAAGAACTTGAGGAGGCTAGAGCAAGAGCAGCGCAAATGGAGAAGACCATGAAATGGTGGTCAGATTGTACAGCAAATTGGAGGGAGAAATGGAGCAAGGTAGGATTTCTGTTTGTAAGTTTTATTATTATTTATATCAGCCCAATATTGAAATAATAACGGAAACTCTTTATGTTTCAGGTGAGAAATGAAAGAAATAAATCCAGAGAGGAAGCAAAGCATTTAAGATCAAAATTAGAAGCATCATTAAAAGATTTGAATACATATAAAAGGGAAAAGCAAGACCTAGAAGTTCAAAACGAGCATATGAGGAAGGAATTAGAAAGAATCCATTTACTTTTACTTCAGCATGCTGGGCAATGGGATAACCAACTGATCGAAGCTCTGGATAATGGTGAAACTAACGAACCTACAGTACATTCTGTGGATGATAAGGAGCGGCCTAATTCGTCTGCAGGAAATTCTATTTCAAGCAGTGTGTCCCAAAAGTTTGAAAACATCTCTATAAATTCTCCTGAAAAGCAAAATGGAGAACAAAATGATAAATCGTCCCCTCTTTCACCACAAACAGATTCTCCACCCACAGACTCTTGTGCAAATTGTCAAACCATAATAACATGTCCGAAAAAAGAATTACCTAACAAGGAAACTGAAGTGCTTAAAAAAAATGTAACTTCTCTACAACAAAAGTTAGATGCTTCTTTGAAAGTTATAGAGAATGAAAAAGAGTAAGTAAAATTTCTAATTTAACCATTATGATTATATTTTTATAGTTAATTAATTTACTTTCACCAAATGTCATAATTTCACCCTTAGAGAAGGGGTGCTTAGTAGTTTTAGAAAACATTCAATTCTAGAATAATCGTAAGAAGTGAAACCAAACCTCTTAGACCTCAAGACCACTATCGGAGTTGCTTTTGAGTGTTCCACTTGTTTTTAAATAAGGAGGTTGAAAATGATAATTACACGTTTTTACAATTTCTTTTCTCCCTGAATATCGCAATTAGGAAAATTTAAATTAGTTTAAGTGATATCAGAAAAAAATTCTCTACTCATTAACAAAAAGTTAATCTGTATTATTTTTTGAAGTGTTTTAGAATAGTATGTCTTAATCAATTTCCCTTAATATGTTTTATAATGTAATTATTTTTCATAATATTGAATTGAACCAAGTACTTAACTATAAGAATTATACCATAATATAGGCATCTAATTATTGCATAATAAAACTTTTTCATTGGTCATAGAAATGAATGTGTCATTGTGTTTTATGTCTTAACATTTGAAAATTAAGCTCATTTAACCTAATTCAATATATCTGTTCACCTATTTTAAGTACTGTATATTATGTGTTTCTTTTTAGAGAAAAATTGATTTTAGAAGGGAAAGTTTCTGGTTTAGAACTGGAATTGAAAGAAATTCGTACGAAGTGCGATGAACTGCGAGCTGCTAGAGAGGAAGCAGTAAAAGAATTATTAGAAGTGCAAGTTGAGCACGCTGACACTGTGGCACATATAAGGGCGGACTTACTCGATGAAACACATTCAAGACAAGGCATGGACAGGAGACTGACAGACCTTAGGGCTCAGGTGAAGTTTTCATTCCATGACTTCTGGTAATGAGTAAAATTTGATTCGTGGCAATATTATTAATTTTTCCATTCAGCTATTATAAATTAACTCAATTACATTGCATGTTGCAATGAAATATTTTTTTTGGCTGTAATTTAGGCTATGTCATTTAATATAGACGGTTGGACAATTTCATAGATTTTTAATAAGCCTAATCTAAGTAGATTAGATTAATCTAATCTATTAAACCAAGTTTCTACTCTTCGTTCTGTTGGACCTAATGGAGTTAAATAATTAAAATCTTTATTAATTGTGTTGATTTTTGGTCTATAAACAATTTCTATATTTACCAAGTGGACTAACTTAGATAAATAAGAGGGAAAGTCTAATTTGTACCTTCATTTTAATAATGCAACATAACAATTTGTTATTATTGAATTTGAGAACAATAATCAGACATTCTTCAGATTATTCTATATCCAATAGCAATAGATCTTAAGTTTCTTAAAGGAGAATATATCAATTTTTTCACCAAATACGAATGTTTTGAACTCTAACGAAGTTATAATGATTGTTTAAAACTCTAATTAGTACGATTACTGGTTGAGGAGACTCTAGTTGCATTTTAGAGCTTTATATTGTTAAATTCTAAATTGAGACTAGGATTCTCAACCAAAACAATTGAATGACTATGCTTAAAATACTGTAGAGAACTTAAATTGGTTGATATGTTAATCCTACTTTAGAATTACATGTTGTGCTTTGCGATGAGTTTTTATCATTTGCATATTGTGAAATTTGGTATAAAAGAAACTAAATATTCTGGTTTTATTATCTTCTTTTTGTATTGCTCAACTTATATAGATTTATGATGTTAGATTGAAAGACTACAAGCTGAAAATGCAACGGAATGGGGTAAAAGAGAACGCTTAGAATCAGATAAGGTGGCTCTGGAGAAGGAGGCAAAGCGACTGAGGAGTGAACTGATGGACGCGGTAGACCGACTGGAAAGAAGGTCTCGAGTAGCCACCACCAGCAGTTCTTCGGAGCTGTGTTCGTCGGCCTCTTCTTCGTCATACCTCCACCAGGAGATTGCTAACAGAAACAAGGTGTCGTATGACTTTTTAAGAGTCCTGTTTAGTGAACATTTCTACTTGAATTTTGTTTTGCAATTTCCACTATTTTACTCCTTAAAACTTATCTTTAGGACCGGGGTTCGATCCCCACCTGGCTCTCGATTTATTCATGCGGGAGGTGAATAAATTTGAGCACGTCGTCCCTCGGAGAAGGACGTTAAACCGTCAGTCCCGAGCCTAGACGATGGCAAGTACTCGTTAAAGATCCCTACTCTAAACACACTTGAGTTTGGCAAAATTTAGGACTCCCTTTGTAGAATCAATCTTCATTGTGTGGTATCACAAAGGACCAATGCTCGACCTACGTGTGTTACCTTGTGGGATTACCACTCCAACCTAACCTAACACCTTTCTTCTACACATAAAATCACCAGTAAACCACCACATTACAGTAAATCACCACACTGAAACTTTGCCAATATGATTCGGTTTTTTTACAACATTTTGTCACTCAATGCAATGTTGCACTATGGAAAATACAAGTCTCTATTGGAATGTAAAAGCCTGCATCCCATGGAAGTAAATACCCTGTCAAGAAGACAAGTTAATGCAATGTAAGCAAACTGTTTTTCTATATTACGCTACTCTTTTCTTTCATACTCCTTTAAGGGTCGGCAGTAAAGGTAACAGTCTGTTTCTGTTCATTTATCCCGTTCATTTGCTATTTATTTATCCTGGTATTTTATTATAGCTTAGTTATCAACCATTAAATGTATTGTAGGGTAAAAAGCTAATGAAATGGTCTCCACGTATAAAAATTTAATGGTATAAACAACGCGTTTCGAACACGTAGTGTTCTTTCTCAGGTATTAACTAAAAAATATAATGCCATCAGAGAGTTATCTATAGTACTAAATAAAAATAAAATAAGGAAGAGAGTATTATAAGCAATAATACCCTTACAGAACCTAAGGGTAAGTGCCTGTGGTACAACTGACTGGGAATAGGATGGACGTGGGACTATTCCGTCAGTTGTACCACGGACACTCACCCTTAGGTTCGTACTCTCTTCCGTATTTTATTTTATTTTTATTTTGTACTATATTTACTTTGTACTATAGATAACTCTCTGATGGCATTATATTTTTTAGTTAATGCCTGAGAAAGAACACTATGTGTTCGAAACGCGTTGTTTATACCATTAAATTTTTATATGTGGAGACCATTTCATTAGCTTTTTACCCTACAATGTGTAAATTCCACTTAATAACTGATTCCACTACGTTAGCATTAAATGTATTTTAACTTTATTATAACAAAAGTGTTGTAGTTATGAGAAATCATTGCTTTCGACACATTTATCTGTTTTGATAGCCTCTGAACCCTTCTTTACGGTTATTTTTATAAGGTGTGTGGTATGTGGACTGATTAGTATGTAAAACTGAATGAAATAACATAAAATACCTTGATTAGGATGAAAACTGTACAGTTTTTAGCAATATAGAACCATGGAAAAAATACTCTATACATTCTAATAATTCTAACTTTTAATTATTATTATAATTTTATAAATTGGCTAACAGACGTGTAACGGGTATTATACAAAAATTCAGATATGATATCTGGTATTACAAGATATTATTAGAAAAATTATAGAATAGGAAAAAATATATTTATTATCATTGTGTATTCTTTATTATTTTCACTGTAGGAGTTATGTGACATCAAACATGCTCACAATAAGCTGAAAAAAGTTCTAACTGATAAGACAACTGAACTGGCCCATGTGATGAGGAGGTGCGAACAGTATGAAGGAGAAGTGAGGAAGTTGAGGTGTAGAATCGAAGAACTGAAGAGGGAATTAGCTCTGGCTGAAGATGAAGTCGATTCAGCTACAGACAACCTCAGGTATAGTAAAGATTTTAATTTGTAATTTATATCAAATTAGCACTCCCAACTTAACAAGGATGAACAAAGGATAATTTTTTGTGTTTAAACAATGAGTTTCGGAATGGCTGAATTTTTTGTTGAAACTCTGAATACCGTGGAATGTGATTTAGAACCCAAAGGAGCATATATCCTTGATTTAGTTAAATACTGGGATTATACATCTTTTTAAAAATTTCACAGATTAAATCACACAGGGTAAAGTGATTCGCATAAAAGTTTTAGAAAATCAAATTTGGAATCAATTTGTGTTTCCAGATCTCTAAAGTCATTCCTTCGTAAAATAATATAATCTTTTAGAATTTTTACCACTTTCAGCTTTTATAGATTTACATAGTCACCTGATCTAAAAGCTGATGTTTTGCCATATTATGTTACTAACTGATGTTATTAACGATATTTGTTTAGTTTGTAGTATGACCCACTAAAGTGATCAATGAAGATATACCAACATTTTTCTTCAAATGTATTTGAACTAATTTTTTTGAGATATTTTAAAACAAAAAATTGACCGTGAAAATAGATAGAAGGTATGTTTCCTCCCATTCAAATTAGATAGCTGCATTTGCACTTTTCTATAGCCAGAATAAACACCCGCTATATTTTCTATACCCGCTATAGCGATACCTAAATATATTGGTATCTCTATCACCTAAATATATAGGTGTCGCTATACCAATATATTTACACTATAGCGATACCTTTTTTTTTTATATTAATTCTTATTGTATTTAACTGTGATGTATATCAGTGATTAGAGGAGGTAGTTTCTATGAGACTAACGTATCATTTTATGAAAGGATTGTCATTGTCATACCGGTTTGTAGATTTTAGATGATAACTGTTTGATTTATCTGCTTTAAGATTATTAATTACGATTAACTTATCGTTAAAAACCACTTTAACTTCTTTAAAGCTGTATGATCTATCTATTTAGCAAAACTTAAACTTATCCATTATAGGAAACTTATTCAACTAATTAATGCGTTTAATGTCAAACGTATAAATTTGATTAATTAAATTAATTAATCAAAATTAATAATGATTGACTTAATAATTAATTTAATGATTAATTTAATTTAATTATTTAAATTGATTAATTTAATTATTGAATGTCGTGAAATATATTATTTCAATTTAAAATTCAAATCGAATGCCAGCATATTTTTTCCGAATATGATGGCATTGTAATCAGTAGTAAGAGTTGTTAAACATTTTTCTAAAATTTTTGACTGGGGGATTGTCTCAGTCTAGCCTCTGAGAACAAAAATAACAGTTCAAGTTTTATCCGGATCATAAAAATAACAATTTGACATTCTTCTCATTCTTCTATCTATTAGACAATGCCGTTGAACATATTTGTCTAGTGAGTGTAAAGACGTAACTTAATTATGTTGGTGAAATTTCATCTCTTGATATACCATTGAGGAACCCAAACTTGTTTAATAACGTTAATTCTCGTTCGCGACGTATATTTAAAGCTTTAAAGCGGGAGGTGGTCGAGCGAACTTTGCTCATCAGATTGGCCTTTCCAATATCACGTGTTTAAATGTATTGCTTGGCAAATGAATACCCTTTAATTCCTGACCGTTCTCTTCAGTTAAAAAAAAATACCATTATTGTTTTCTTTAGGTAGCAGTAATATTTCAACAACTGAGGAATGTTTGGAAGTATGATGTTAATGAATGACTGTGATTCAGTTTCAAAAAGGAAGAAGTAGCATTAGCAGCAATTTAAATCTTATTTTTAGCAATTAAAATTACCAATAATTAAATCTGAGGAGGAACCAAACCTGATAAGTTGGATTTGTAACACTAATTGAAAGAATAATTTCTTAATCATTTATTAGAAAAATAAAACTGTTTCCAAAGTTCCAGAACTATAAACATCTTTATGGAGTATATTATTGATAACCATAACTTAAAGCTGCTGTTATCAATATTTTACTCTCTGATGATGGTCAAAGTTGATTGAAAGGTGGATTTTTTTTAATTAGTGTAATGGTTTAAAGACAGTATAAGAAATGTTATTGATTCTACCTTCAAACTTATAGCCTATTAGAGCAGGCATATTTAGCAAGTATCTGACATTTTACAATCTCGTGGCCGACAGCTTTGCATCCTCTCCGAGGGATGGCGTGTAATAAATCTATATCTATTTAATAAAACGAAATTTATTAAAGGCTAAGATATGATTGAATAGGAGGTCAGCTTCCAAAGTACAGCCAATGGGCACAGTCATGGTGAATGCACCGGATCCTATTAGATCACTAATGTTAGACACATTATGCTTGGTTATCATTTGGATTGGTGTCACAGCATACTGCAAGCGCCCTTCATAATTTGGCTTATCTGTGTTTTAAATGGCTACTGAATTAAAAATGAGCCATACTTTCATCCCTTGGACACTCCTAAAATCTCAATTTGTGTAGGCGCTGGAAAAAAAATTAGAAAAACAAGCTCCCCAATATATGCAAATGTATAATTGTTTCAGGAAATTACAACGGACAAATGATGAACTGCAGGAGCAATTGGAAAGTCTTCAGGTGCAAATGGATTCCATGAATACCAGGTGAGTAAGAGCAATAATTACTGAAAGGATTTTTTTTTTTAATTCCATCTTCATAATAGGATTTTGTGTTTTACATATTTTTTTTTGTTAATAAATCTAACAAGATTTTGACTATTTACTGAGGCATTTTCAACATCACGACTATATTAATGAAGAAAATCGATTTATTGTATTGTATTTAAAATTATATGAAACAATACGCAGTTCAAAAAAAAAAAATGATTTTGGTACACATACGATTGATATTTCATTTTATTTATAACTGATATATGTGTGAGTAGCTCTCATTTTATTTTATGAAGTTTGCTAAAATTATTAAAGAATATTGGCAGACTTGATAGTTAAACAACTTTGAGCGTAAAAAAAACATTTGAAATACAGGGTCAGGCAAAATGATCTGACACATTGTAGGTTAAATAAAAGGCAAATAAAGTCAATAAACAATAAAGTGTTTTTATTTTCGAAAAGTACATATAATGCCATTTTGTTTCATTAGGATTTAAAAAAAAACAATGGCATTATAGAGAAGCAAAACAGAATGGCATTATATGTACTTTTCGAAAATAAAAACACTTTATTGTTTATTGACTTTATTTGCTTTTTATTTAACCTACAAATGTGTGTGTCAGATCGTTTTGCTTGACTCTGTATATAAATTGAACTTTCCTCATTTTTATAGTAATCATTATTATTATTCAATTTATTTTGATAAATAAAGAATTCAAATCGAAAAAATGATAACAAAAATGATATATGAAAGCAAATGTAATCGTGAATAACTTTTTGAGACTTTGACTTCCAGTTATATGAATCCGTTTTAGTTCGTAATTTCCTGAATGAAGCTGAGCTGTTTCAGATATCTTCCATTTTCAAACTTCTTTGAGTGTTCATATTTTTTTATCTTAAAAAATTCTAATTGGATATATAGAAATATACATAAATTAGAAAAAAGTAGGTCAGATTGACTAAACAGCAATCTGGTGGACATTACTCAGAACTTGCAAGGTAGGACGGACGCGTATAATTGTAATTTACGATTCAAATCTTTGTGAAATTTCAACCTTTAAATATTCGAGGGTGGCTCATTAAGTAACCGTTTGAAGACGGAAGATGATGTTACTATAATGTGTTTCAGTTTATTAGGCGATACAAAAAAAAAATAAGAGTACTAAACTTTTAGCATGTAGTGTAATTTTGATTTCTCTGTGACGGAACTGTATCGTTCAGTGATTGGTCTTTACTTTTGAATTGGAAAACGTGTATGAAAACAAAATCTAAATTGAATGCTGTTTGTTTCTTTGTCTTCAGTCATAATAGTTAGATATTGGTTCAGTGAATTTAAACGTATTCGAGCATCAAAACAGTTTTTGATGACTGTCATGTAAACGTATTCAGGTAAATTATTGAAAAAGCCTTTGATATGATTCTTTTTGATTATCGAACGAAAATGATAGTGTATGAAGTAGCAGGATCTGGAATTGGTTATTGATACATAACATGATTATTTTCTTATAAAAAAGAATGGTCTGTTTAATGTGTAAGCGACTGTTCAGTAAACAACAGGTGGCTGCCGCTTTCAACTTCGTCATACTCACTGACCTCCGGTAAAAAGAATGAATGCTCACAAGACAACACCATAGTGAATTAAATTCAATTTTTGTCAATTGAATAAATCAGTGGAAGGAAAATAACATTATTAGAGGAATAATAAAATACAGTTGGAACCCGACATTTGCCCAACACATTCGTCAAGAATTTTCTGGTCAAACTGTAAATTGTGCTATGATCTACTGCTTGCAATCCCGTACTCGTCGACCTAGATGCCTGCGATTCTTCTACTTTAAACTTAAAAAATGATTAACAGGAAATCATTTGTGATTAGGTTATCGACCAGACAGAAATGCATTGAGGTCTACTCAACTCTTTATAGTTTTTGGAAGAGTTAAACATGACAGGAACATTGGCAACGTGTTCATTCCTAAAAGGATGTTAGTGTATGGGTAGTAACCATATATACGTGTATATATATATATATATATATATATATATATATATATATAACAATTAAAATAAGCAGTGACACATAAACAGAAACACAACAAAGACTCACTTTTCAATATTTCGACCGTAATGGCGGTCGTCCTCAGGAGAAGAAGTGAATTGACGGAGGGACGACAGTCAACTAAAGAACTCACTGGGTGAGGGCTAAAGCAGTGCTGCCGCAAAGGAGACAAATAAAAAAGGAACTAGGAAGTCGAGAGCAAAAAGAGAAAAAAAAAATGTTTTTGAAAGGTAGAAAAAGGTTAAGAAAAGAAAAAATAAAGAAAATATATAGAACAATAAAAAAAATATATATATATAAATAAATAAAAAATATTTAAAAAAAATAAATAAAAAACTAACGATTTAAATTCAAGCCAGGTTTCGAGCGTGCCCCCAGGAGCCAAATGTGGGCTTCCTCAGAAGCTTTTAAAGTAACTTGTCTGTTATCACTGGGGACTTGTTTAAGAACTTGGACTGTGAAACAATCATTGAAGCTGAGGTGGTGGGAATTAGCGTGAGTGGCGACAGGGAGACTGCTGCGTTTACGAACCGAAAGTCTGTGATTATTCATACGAAGGTTCAGCATCGTAGATGCTAAACCAACGTAAAAAGCATCACATTGGGTCCATTTCAAGAGGTAAACACAGTCAGTGGAGATACAGGAGGAAGGACTGTGAATAGGGTAAGAATTAAGATTGGTTAGAGACTTAAATGAAGACTCAGAATCAACAATGGGACTGGACGGACATGGACGTCGGAGATGTCTTACCTTTTATTTTTTCTTTTTTATTTTCTTAACCTTTTTCTACCTTTCAAAAACATTTTTTTTTTCTCTTTTTGCTCTCGACTTCCTAGTTCCTTTTTTATTTGTCTCCTTTGCGGCAGCACTGCTTTAGCCCTCACCCAGTGAGTTCTTTAGTTGACTGTCGTCCCTCCGTCAATTCACTTCTTCTCCTGAGGACGACCGCCATTACGGTCGAAATATTGAAAAGTGAGTCTTTGTTGTGTTTCTGTTTATGTGTCACTGCTTATTTTAATTTTATTTGTCCTGCCGGACCATTTTTCGTTTATCATGGTATATATATATATATATATATATATATATATATTGACTTTTTCTTCTTCTTGGAGTTTGGTCAAGGTTAATATACGGAATCACCTTTTCGCCAACGTTTCGTCTTTATTCTAAGACATCCTCAGGGCTATAAACTAACAAAAAACAATGGACATTTGTCATATCTACTTTCCAATCATCATAACAAATTCAAAAAACTTACTTACTCAAGCCTAGCTTTGAATTTGTTATGATGATTGTAAAGTAGATATGACAAATATCCATTGTTTTTTGTTAGTTTATAGCCCTGAGGATGTCTTAAAATAAAAACGAAACGTGGGCGGAAAGGTAATTCCGTATATTGACCAAACTCCATGAAGAAGAAAAAGTTTTTATAAGTAAATTGTGGTCAAGAAAACAATACCTTTATATATATGTTGTACAGTTGCATATTCTTTAACAGGGTCCTTATTGAACTGCTCTCATGGAAGTTTACCTTTTTTTTTACGTACAAAAAATTATTTAACTCATTCACTCAAATTCATTTATCAAGCTTATATATCTTCAGCTATTATTTTGATATATTTATTTGTGAATATAAACATGATAACTTGGGATCATTTCATTAGCAGGGTTTGATCTGACGAATGGCAATAGGTAATTATACTGTCAATATTTCTATGTGCCTTTACTAACATCCGTAATCAGCATGATTTGATTTCATACTTTAGTTGGATTATAAGTAGGATGCTTTTATTAGTTTACACTTGGAGCAAGCATTCCATGACACTGTATAGTTCATGTGTATACATAACACCATCGCTTGCTGAAGCACAACTTAGAATCTAATTAGAATCCGACTACCACCCTCCCAGTCAAAATAATTACTTATATTCTTCATTGCGCTGTTTTACAAGTAGGTGAAACACTTGCTTCTATAAATACTTCTAATATATTCATCAAACACGCTTGTGCTAACTTTGATACCGAAGTCTAAAAAAATTAGACTTGAACAGTTCCAGACCTATTATATAACTTATTTCCACTATATTAAGGTTGATTCTTTCATAAGAAGAACAGACTTAAACCATAAGGCCCTTAGTGGTGCCAAACAACAAAGTTGATTTTACATCGGCAGTCCTAAAGTTTCTTTTACTCAAGTTAACTAGTGTAAGGATGTTTAAGAGTAACTAACTTCTTACAACTAGAGCATAACAGATTGCCAAAGATTTTTTTATCCTCTAATTATAAAAATTCAAGGAAATTGTTGGGATAGGAACTGCGGACTTCACTTCAATACCTGCTGCAGGCTTGCTAATATTAGACCGCACCTGATCCTATTTTATTTTAGAAACTTTTTTATCGAATGAACATTCATTTTATTATACTTATAACGTTATAATTTTCATTTAAGGTAATTTCCAACCTGCCTAATTTATATCAAATTCAGTTTTATAATTATACTGTTTATACAAGTTTCTGCTTTATGACCTGAGTGTGTCTCTTGCTTAGAATTAATGCATTTATTACTGCAGATAAAATGTTGTAATTGTTTAAAAGGAAACTCAAAAAGAAAATTTGTGCTTAAAAGTATAAAATCGTGAGTAAAAAACTTTGGAGATTGTTCACTTGCACTTACTGCTATTTATTAACAAACTCATCAATTGTCAGTTTAGATAAATTACTGATTCTAATATGGGCAGGATAATTATTCCAATTATGGTGAAAATTCATTGAATACATGGTTGTGATGTTGCCCAAAACTTAGGAATGGACCTGCTAAACCCCACCGCAGTACAATAGAATCGGGGAAAAATATTATATCTTTAAATGGCTTTGTATTACATTGCTTATCCCTATCTTTGTCCCTATCACGTGGATTACTATTTTATATAAATCATGAGAATTTTCATTGGATTGTTATTTTAAATTCCACTTCTCGTGAACTATTTGTTTTCTTTCTTTGGGACTATTAATTATATAGTGTAGTTAAAATTGTCTTTGTCAATTCATTATAATCATATTCACTATATTAATATGGTAAACTTCAAATAATATCACCAGGTAGTGCAGGTGTTTTTAGCATTATTCTAATTTCTATTGCAGATGATTATTATTATATGATTCTGTCAAATCCGAAATTTGATCAATATGTAACCTAATGACCTAATCTCAGTATATGACCTAAAAAAAAGTAACATAAGCCTCCCGTTCCGTGGCCCGATATTCACTGAAAAATATACAGTATTACTTTGAATAACGCGTACATTTTATCTGATAACATCTCATACCACAATTAGATGATATTAGTTATATATAATAACGTGAACAAACCAAATAGTTACATATGATCAAACCACAATATGAAGTGGGAAAAAAGATCTTCCAACCACAACAAGTGGTCTTCTTCTGAGTCAAAAACAGTTGGGTTTTTGACTCTGACGTTGACCGCTTTTTGTGGTTGAAAGATCTTAGTCTTTTGTTCCCATTTCATATTGTGGTTTTGACGTTATTTGTTATTTCATGTGTGTATGTGAAATCTTGATATAATAACATGTAAATATTAAATCAAATGGAGTAATTATTTGTGATATTTGCAGTTAATTTTTCATGATACTTTGAAAATCATTTTCAAATGTATAATTTTGAAAACGGAATTGATAATTACCTAATTTATATTATTGCCAGTAACTTAATATCCAATTACTAAAATTCAGCATCTCTGATTTAATTACGTCTTAACAGACAAATTTAAAACAAATCATATGAAGAAAATTATCCCTCTGTCTACTAAGGGACATATTTGTCCCATAATTTTTAATGACCACAAATGTAAATTAGATTAACTTAGTGCAGTAAACATGGTATGAAAAAACTTTAAAGTCACTGAAATTTTATACATAAGACTAGTTTTGATATGTGCTAATTTCATTGTTTTGATCATTATTGGCAGAGTAGAATTTGTCTCTAGTATTAATCGCTAATATCCTAGGTAATTAATTAATCTAGTATTAATTATCCTAAGTAATTAAAAACTTTAATCGTAAGTTTAAAAATACTTGAATATCTTGATTTTGTGTTTAAATGTACTTTTAATTGTCACTTAAATTTCTATCTTAAAAACTACCCAGCGAATTTAAATTTGATTTATTCTTATAAAACAAATTGATTCGACGAAAAACATAACTGATGTGTTGGTTTTGAGGAAACATATTTGAAATCTAGACGTCAATTTATCCCTAAATATTAAAACAATTAAAATTATACCTACAAATTATATTATTAAAAACTAAATTATACCTACATTTTTTTGTACTTGATTCGATTTTAACTTGTATAATAAAGTGTATAAGCACTGCAGGTATTTATCCTCCATATTTTTCAATAACTTTATTATGAACATTACAAAAAGTAAACCTCTGTATTATTAATTCTTTTTATTTATTGATTATTTATCCTAAGTCTAGTAAAAGTAACCAGATCTTCCATCATTAGATAGTGCAAATATTATAACTCAGTATGAAACGGTGTATGATTAAGTTTTTATTATATATTATATTATTATGACACTTTTTCGATGAAAATATGATCCGAAATGGACAAATACAGTTCAGTGTACATAAAGAAACATAAAGATATTAAAAGTACACACTTACAGTCTCTAATTTTCGGTTGAACCATCTGCAGGAGAGATAAGAGAGGGAAACTAAGCGCACTGGTACAGAGACGATTTGAGCTCCAACCGTCTCTGTACCAGTGCGCTTGCTTTCCCTCTCTTATATTATTGACACTCACCATTACTATACATAAACATAATATCAAACTCGCTGACAGTTAAATGAGTTTTTGTTTTATTTTAATCTTGTAATAATGTAGACGTAATAGCTTATCAGATATAATAAATCAAGATTTTGGTTGTTTTAATGTGTCAATATTAGTTTTTCATTTTACCCAACTTGAAATCTATAATCTAATATGATCTGATATGTTATTATTATTATTAAACTGAGTGCTTAAATCTCATCGAACTCGTGTGTTGCATCGTCATATCTATCATATTGTGCTTGCCTTCGGAATTTTTTAAATTCAATTTCAGATTTTAAGTTCTTTAATGAACTTCATACTTGTCTTTAGAGAAGTAACTCTCACTTCTATTAGTTATGCAAAAATCTAACGCGATTTCATTGCATTCAGATAATGTGGTCGTAGGTTTCCGCCTTTTCCAGAGAGATTCTGAAGTCTTCGTATGATGTGAATTACAGCTTGCATGAGTGACAGTTGTGAGAACAATGTCCTGCTAGATAGGACAAATTCCTAGCTAGATATATATATATACACTTTTTCGTTGGAAATACGATCCAAAACGGACAAATATAGTACAATATAGACAAAGAAACATAGAGAAATCAAAAGAACACACTTACAGTCTCTAATTTTCGGTTTGAACCGTCTTCAGGAGAGATAAGGAGGGAGGGTCTCCAACCGTCTCTGAACCAGTGCGCTTGGTTTCCCTCTCTTATCTCTCCTGAAGACGGTTCAAACCGAAAATTAAAGACTGTAAGTGTGTTCTTTTGATTTCTCAATGTTTCTTTGTCTATATTGAACTATATATATATATATATAAATGTAATGGTCCAGAGGACTTTTTTAAAAAAAAAAACAATTAAAAAGAAGATACACACAGATAGGCACAGGAATAACTCAGTTCTGTATTTCGACCATCGTCGTCATCAGGAGGCGAAGAGTCCCGCAGGAAGGCAGAGCGGCGACTCAGTCGGACTCAGCGGACTCTTCGCCTCCTGATGACGACGATGGTCGAAATACAGAACTGAGTTATTCCTGTGCCTATCTGTATGTATCTTCTTTTTAATTGGTTTATATATATATAAATGTACAAATCAGAATAAGAAATGAGAAAAGACTACGATCTTTCAACAGTAACCAGCGTTCTTCGTCGGAGTCAAATTCTAACTGACTCTGGTGGATAGGAATGAGTTGGAATTTGACTAAGACGAAGACAGCTTGCGGTTGAAAGATCATAGTCTTTTTTTCTCATTTCTTATTGTGGTTTGAACATTGATTGTTACTTTTTATACAAGATTAGAACCGGTTGTTCAAACTACCGGTTTAAGAATCTGCTTCCTTCTTCATCCATTCTTCAATTGCGTCTTGAGAAAAGTGGAGTGTTCCGCAAAACTGTTTCAGATCACAGAAAGTTTGTTTGGCTCCGTTGCCTTATTCCTTTGTGTTACCAATGCAGTAATAGTAATTTTCAAAGGCCAAAAAAGTAGATTTGGTGTTAAAACTCTATTCTCTATAAAAATAATAGTACACCCACAAACTCAAACATCATCCAAAAACAAAATTTGTCAAAGTTTCTAATCCATTTCTTTCATTATCACTATTTTAAACAACTTTTTTTTTCAATTTAGTTTTTTCAAGGAGAGAAAATTATAAAAAATTGAGTTGTCCAAGATCCTTGATGTCATAGGCCTTACATCAGATAAAAATGGAATTCATATGATCATTGTTCGATTATGATTTACGTAATGAAATTAACCGAAAAAACTGAACCAAATAGGATAGCTAGATATAGTCTTCAGTTATTTCGTTCAATAATATCCCACGGATTTTTAGCCAAAAATAAAAGCCATCTTTGATTGGTATATCCGAGTTGGTGATGTACGAGTATGTTATACTACGCTCACTAATCGGAGTAACCATCCTTGAAAATATCACAAATAGTCAAAACACATACTAGAGCTGTAGATCAATAATATTGAGATATTTGTACTATCTAATGATGATCTTGTTATGTATCTGACGGATTAATAAACAAAAAATATAAAGAAACTTAATTTGTTTTTTTGGAATGTTCACAAAAAACTGTACAAGAAAATGTGGTGTGGGAAGACTGGATTTCTGCAATGCTTATACTCTGAATCTTATATAAGTTAAAATTGTATCAAGTTCAATTTATAATATAGTTATTTCCACTTTGTTTTATAATAAATGTTTACTTTTGAAAGGAGTGGAGTTAGTAGCAGTTCTTCACTAAACCACACGGATACCAACAATGTGGATGAAGATACAATTTAAATTTTAGTACTGAATGTAATCTTCTCGATTATGTAAAATGTCTTTCATACTATTATGTTAATAAGAATCAAATTGAAAAAAGATATGTATTCCAAAAAAAACACCTACCGTTTAATGTATTCATGTTCCATGTAACAAAATATTTGTGCAATTAAAATCGAATTCTATTTTAGGTCTCTTAAAGAAAAGTTTTCTTTAACTGTATAACTTTCTGAAGAACATGTGTAAATTTAATTTTAATACAGTGTACTTTATGTCAATTTAATTTGTATTACTGCTTTGTATATGAATCATATAATAGTGATTGTTTGAATTGTTTTTCTAGTCAAATATGTTTTTTTTTTACAATTTTTTGTTTATTTGAATTTGTAAATAAATTAGTCCTTTAGCATATTTTTATGTAGTTGAATTTACAAACCTTATTATAAAGGATTGTCTTATTCCTGTAAACTGGCCTTTGGTTCTTAATCAAATAGTGGAACATGCGTATTCAACCTTTGGATATGACGGTTCAGGAAATCAACGGTTGTTTGGGCCCACAACCAATAAAAGGAGTTCATTTCATCGTATATATGTGTTTTACACCCTTCTGAAATCTAACCCAAACAAAACCGCAGATAAATATGAAATCTAATAATGCAGTTTGCAAATATAATTACTCATTTGCATCATGTTGATTCTGTTCTGGAAGTTCGTAATACCATACCTCTGATCTTAGGGACTGGAGCTATGTGCAGTATACGAGTATTTCCAAATCCTGTTTAGTGTAACCAGTCTAACTTGCTTACTAGGCTTTCCTTTATCTCGCATTATAAATAATTTTTCTCATTTTGGAATCGTCATTTTTCATCCAATTGGATTAAATTTGTGTTTTTCTTACCACAGTTCAGTGCTCACATTAAATTACATATGCTCACGAATAACCAAAGCTAAAAAAAATTAACCGATACAGATTTTCTGCAAGTACAGTCGAAAGGCAGATACTGCAGGGTTGTACTCACGTCATACAAATATGTTTTCATATTCCTGCTTCAGATTTACATAATTAGTTAAGTGGGCTCCATCTCGGGATAATCCACATTCTTCAGTTAATGTTGAAAACACATCTCTGCTTAGATCTTCCATCTGTTAAAGCTGCAATCATTTTTCCATCTTGAAAAAGTTACAATTTGTGTGAGCATATTTGTTTGATTGTTTTCAATCGTGACACTTTAACGAATTTACCACCACTTGGTGGTTTTGTTTTTATGATTTTATAGTTTTTGTGATTAGGTAGCTTGATATGGCTCAGTTTAATTTTTGTTTTCGTTTAATAAAAGTAAAAAATGCATTCATTCATTATTTCAAAGCGGCTACTTATATGAAGTAAATCACATCACACATCACATCGAAGAAAAGAAGCAATTCTCGTACTTTGTTAATTTTCTTTTCTTTTTTGATATTAAATCCTGTACGGTATTTATAGTTTCATAGCATATGAAATAAGAAAAAATAGTCAACATCCAATTCCCATTAGGAACGCATGGCCCTCTAAAGACTATCAGACTATGTTGAGGATACATTATCGTTGGACCTCCACTGTTTCAAAGGGACCTTACTTTCGTTATTTAAGCTGCCACATAATGGGTTGAAAAGACACATCAAATTAAGCTAACAGATTTTGGAAAAGAATTTTTTTTAAAATTATTATTAATCCTGTAAAGCAATTGACTCAAAACTGAAATGGGTGTCAAATAACAAACGACCCAGACTTGTCCTACAACAGCTGTGAAAGTGAAAGTATAAGTGATGGAGTTTTCCACTTTAAAACAGAAACTAACATGTAAAACTAAATCATTTATGATGTAGGTTAGTTTGCAGTTTCACAAGAAAACACACATAGGCTGGACATTAGCCCTTTCTGATACCACACAATGAACATTCTACATTGGGAGTCCTAAATTTTGCCTAACTGAAGTATATTTAGAGTAGGGATCTTTAACGCATAGTCGATATCGTACAGTCTCGGGACTGACTGTTTAACTTCCTCTCCGAGTGATGAGGTGCTCAGATTTATTAATCTCCCATGTGAATAAATCGAGGGCCAGAGTGGCTATTGAACCCCAGATCTACCAGTCCACAAACGAACTCGTTCGCACTAGCTTAACCTGACCCCTATTTACGAAGTAAGAGGTGTATGAATCTATTTCCGTGAACTGCACTCGACAAAACACGATCAGTTAGGTTCAATAGAGAAGAATAATTACTAATTAATTTAAGCTCTACGAAGACTCCTTCATTTCTTTTGAGTAAAACCAACTATAATGGAAATGACCAAAACAAGCACAAAGGATTTTAATTTGGGTAAGTCAACCTAATATGTTAATAAAGAAAAGTGTACTGGAAGTAGCATTTCTGGTACTTTTTTCGATCATTTTAACGGGTTGTAATCCCTTTGTGTTAGCAAAAACCTGTGAATGTGTTAAATTGGCGTTGTCACTGTTTACACTTTAACATCCACTAGTCAGTAATCCAAGTATTCTTACTGAGAAGTTTAGTATTTTTTTTCAGTTTAAGGTCATTCATATGCCCTTTATTCCATTGGTAATATTAATAGCTATAGGTTGTTTCCAACTCCCACACTTATAGACTTTCATCTTCACTGCAGTTATAGGGTAAGAAAGTCTCTGTCGTTTGTTAATTGACACCCATATCAGTTTTGGGTGAGCCGCATTACAGGATTAATAGTAATTTTTAAAATCTATTGTTTCCCAAAATCATGCATATAACCACAAATTCATGTATAATCTTTTATCTGTTAGTGTAAATGGCATTTCAAAGTATTAAACTCGATACTTCAACTTTAGCGAATTCTAGTTCACTTGAAATTTAACTGAAGTACTCTCCAACGCAGAAATAACGAAACACATATACAATTTTTTTAATCCCATCTTTAACTGAGATTAAACCATGCGCATTATTAAGGAAAACAATTGTGATACAATTATTGTTTATATAAATAGGATGCCAGAGGAAATCTAAAAACAATAACAGTAACAATAATACAAAGCAAGTTTATTCATAATATGTACAAGGTCATTACAATACAATGGTTGGCTGAGTAGCTCACTTGTCTATCAGAGTTCCCTTTATCCTATTCCTCTTCGCTTCTATTTCTGCTTGCGCCTGCTGCATTACTAACTTTCTTTTATTCATACCTTTCCTTTCGAGTTGCTTTTCAATGATTCGAGCATTATTAGCATATGAATCAGCAACTTCTCTCTGCAATGAAAGAACGCACAATCAATAAATTAAAAGGGTAACTACATTATTTTTTACGGATTTCTAATAACACAGTTATTAGTAAGGAGTTACTTTTTAACATAGGGTGATTAAAAAGTAACCCCTTATTTAAAAAAAATATATAATTTCTTTATGTAGTTATATTTTCTTCAATTTGTTTAATGTACATACTTTAAAATATTTTTGGCATGGTATGAGGATTTGTCGGTCTTTTTCAGATTATTCTTTGGAGTACTGAAGCAGTTTTTCATATCTATCAATTTGTGAACGGTCACAACTGAGCAGAAGAAGACTCTCTAATTATCTAACAAAATTTTTAGAATCGACTTACGATAACATTATGGTGTCGAATGACTTTCAGACAGGATTGTGAGTCCCTTCATCTTTCACAATACGTGAAAAGGTATCTTACCATGCTACAAGATGAAATCTGGCCAATTGTGAATTCTTGGGCAACTGTTGAAGATTTGAATTTTTATACAAAATGTTCACCACCATATTTTGTTTTACCTACTTCTAATATAAATCATACTAACCTCATTGGTATTAACAATATGCATGTATTTACCATATTTTGTTGCTACCGTTGTTCATGAATGGCTGAATGAACATTTTCCTGGGAGATGGTTGGGTCAACATGATCCACATTAGTGATCGACAAGCCCTAATTTAACTGTGTGACTTTCTTCATTGGGATTGGTTGAAGGAACAAGTTTATTCCAAGAAACCAGGAAGAACTTGGAGGAAAAATAAGATTAGCTATTTCTGCTGTTCACAAGGTTCTTGGAAAGATCAGTTTGAGCGTTCTCCAACCGGCTAGAGAAGCTACAGATAAATGCTGATGCTTATATTGAATTATAAATAAAACTCCATGTTATATGGTTTACTTGTATTGATTTTCTATGAAAATAATGATTCATAAATAAATAATACTTTTTTTATAAATATGGAGTTACTTTACAATCACCCTTATAAGATTGATAGTTTAATAATAATATAGGTTTTATTTTCCTTAATATACAAAAAGAATACTCACAGCTTCAATTTCATCTTCTTCTTCATCAATTGTTGAAACAGTAACTGAACTGAATTTTCCCATGTTTTTAGTATGTTTGGTTACCATGATTTTCTTGGGTTGTTCAAATGCTACTTGATTATAGATATCCATCTTCGGATGTTCACTAGTACTTTTGACAATAGCCCCTTTCAATATAAAACTAATATTCGAATCCTGATCATGTTTGTAATAAAGTGCCAGTTTACATCTAAAATAAAGAATACAATCAAAATCTTATTAACAATATTGCAGTTTAATCATTATTACTTATTTGAATTTTAATTCAACACCTATTCATTTGAGGATTAAGAAGCCCTTAACGATAATTTATATAAATAGAATATTATGTTATCACTTAACATTATACTAGTTGCTAGAGTTCTGAAGCTGAGGAAACCATTCGGTTCTGGTATTCCTAATCGCCCAATATGGCCAAGCCAGTGCCAGTTCTTTTGAAGTTCAACCTGAATGGTTTGACACATCTTGAATGAGTCAATACAAAAAAAAAACGTAAAACACCTTACTTCTAGATATGAAGGAGAGAATTCTTAAGGTATCATTGGAAAGAATAAATATTTATTTGGAACTGAGTTAAAAAAAATTAAGATCAGTCACTTGGTCCTTAGATAAAAAACATCGACTAATTTGAAACTGAAGGTCCTTAATGACAAAAGAAAGTTCTTAGGAGTTCATGATCTCCTTACTGAGGTAGTAAAAATTCCTCCCGCACTTCTTTTGGGTTACATGGTTTATTATCAATGTTTTAAACTTTATTATAACATTCAATATAGGAAGAATGTTCAAACTGATTGAGGTGGTCGAAATAGAAGCTAAGGAACGCTAAGGTTTTTTGGGAAAGAACACACCAAACAACGCGTTTCAAACTCGTACTGTTCTTCTTCAGGTTTATCTGCTCATAGTATGAATGCAGAAACAGAAATCTTTTTAATTAGAAGTAGAAAACTTGAGGAAGGGCACTTCTGTTCGATTTTGGTTTTGATAATAAAACAACTTATATGGAGACGTGATGTATAACTTCCAATAATGAGAAAATATCAAATAGTAGCTGATTGCACAGCTGCAGAAACAAATTTATCCTAATGGAAGCAACTTCATAGAATGGAGCATTCCTGATAAAACTGTTGCTAGACTTTTTAAGTTATTTCATGAAACTGACAAGGCTATAAACTACAAAGGTCAATATTTGTTCGACCAATGAAATTAAATGACGCTGGAGAACCACATTAAAGAGTTCAGCACAAAAACTCAAGATATGACATTTTTTATCAGCTACTCAAAATTCCTCAAAGTTCTTCAAAATGTCTGCTGCATGATATACAACTGTAATATTCAAAATCAAACCACAATAAGAAATGGGAAAACAAGACTAAGATCTTTCAACCGTAACAAGCGGTCTTCGTCAGAGTCAAAAACCCAACTGAGTTGTCAGAGCGGACTCTGACGAAGACCGCTTGTTACGGTTGAAAGATCTTAGTCTTGTTTTCCCATTTCTTATTGTGGTTTGATCATTGATTGTTATTTCACGTGTTTATGTGAAATCTTTTTAACTGTAATATTGTATACCACGTATAATTTATTCATTAATTCATAATCTGGACCGTCGCCTACAGTCCCCAGAATCTTGGCTTGAACGATGGTCCAATATCCAGACATCTTACCTAGACTGACAAGTCATTATTTTAACTTTCAGAGAATGTTCCTCGGCAAAAATGAGAGTGTTGGCGGGGTAAAAATCTTAAAATTACAATTGATCATGTCCAAAAGAGTTCTTGAATAACTGTATGAGTAGGTGTGGTGTACCTTACCAGGACTTTGGGGCCTCAGTTTTTCTTAAAAGTGACGTAACTTGAGTCTCTTATCTGAAACTTAGACAAAACCAAGTTGTACCTAAGTTATAGTGATGAGAAGACGAAAGACCCTAGTACTATAGGGTCTTTTTTTTGTGGAGTTATTTAAAATAATGCTTCTGTTAATCACAACATTCATACTTTAGAATTTTTAACAAGCTATTATCCAGAAAACTGAAGCAATTCTAGTGAACATGATTCCTAAGGTATCTAAAATGTTAGATACTTCCGTTGCAATAAAACCGACCCAACTGAACATGAAATGGAAAACCGATTTAACTAAACAGTAGGATAATTAAATTATAGGCTTATCGTATTTATTTATGCACTGCTGTGTTTTATTGGATTTCGTGTTACTTACTATAATCAAATAAGTCATGAATTCTGATCCACCCTGTATTTTGGAGACAAAAAAATTTCAACAATCCGGTCACCACGTTAGTATGGGAGATTTTCTGAGTATAAATAACTTATATACACATCTAAATACGTTTATACATATTACGTTATACGTAATCTTCTACAACTACACGGAGAAAACTCATTCTAGTCTCGACCATTACATGCATATCTCCATTATACTTCCTCTTTCTTAGTACTAATTAAAGTAGTACTACACTCTAAAGAATATCTTTAATCACACTCTAATAACCCATTGCAGCATGTGTGTGTTGCCAGAATGAAATGAGTGCTAACACACACCTCATTGTACTTTCCATACTACTAAGATGTACCCTACTTCAGAACAGATACCTCCTTGAAGAATGAAGTGGGTCAAAATTTAAATCGAGAAGACTGAAATTTCATTATAATCACAGAATGCCAGCAGGCATAACATTTTCACAATAAGTTGGAAAAATATATAATTTTGTTTAGAAAAAGCAGTATTTTTTTATATTGATAACTGAAAATCATATCATTAACTTCATGCGTCAAACTGTACACTACAGAAAGAGAAATTGTACAATTTCTACTTTGCATAGTAACTAAAAGGAAAGATTCAGTACTTAAAAAGTATCTTTTAACACTGTCTTAGCTGAAGGTCATGAAATCAGTTGAGAATCGAATACGAAATATCGAAGCAAATAAAGTACCATTTTACAGATTTTTATACTAGGTTTCTCTTTGACTATTGAATTAAAGAGTTTGTAGAATCAAAGTTATGAAATAACTGACCTTACACTTATATGGAACCAGCTTGAACATGTACATACTTTTTTCAATGTATTAGAAGTCACAACTAATTGCAACGTTGACGAAATAGTCAAACAAAATAGTCTAAGTCCCGCTTTAACCACATAATTTATTTAACTTTGGAAACAGGTACAATGGTTTGAATACAAGTCAACTGAAAGCACAATAATAAAATATGAAAGTAAACAAGAATAAGATCTATTCTTTGAATATGTATAATCTTATCTATGTACATTATATCAGTGGTTTTATTACTCAAATATAGGAATCTTTGCAAAATATTCAAAGCAAAAAGGATTACTTACTTTTTACATTTCATTCTATATTGTCTCTCAATTCCCTCCGGTCTTCTTAGATGCACTGTTTCATCAGGATCGTGAGTAATTTTATGAGCATGTTTTGCACCATCTAAAACTCTTGCCCCATCCCTCTTCCTGAGAGGTAATCTTTCTACTGGACAATCTGTCAACAATTAATAAAAAAAAGTTAGATTACACGAATTATTCCAAAAACTATTTAATATCTTAAGCCATTTATATAAATTGCACACTATAATCTTGGCTTTCCATAATCTTAATAATAAAATCAGACAGATGACAGAGGCTCTTTGAGTCATTCCAATCCATCAAATCATACTATTTAAAATTCAATAACTGCACCTAACTTATAATCTAATTTATAAAGGTATTACTATTATGCGTTTGGAAATTTCATCATCAATCTAACTTTCATAATATAACAATGATCAAAATGTTATCTTATCAAACCTAATATTAATGTCATTTGTCCACATATGCAATAATAAATGTGAAGTGGTTTTTCTTCACTGTATTCTTCTTGATCTTTGGTATCAGTACAAGCTATACTACGGGACACTACTTTAGGCATCACTTAAATGAAAATACACAATAATAATAAATACACTTATCGTTCAATTGACATTGTTTACTAATAGGTTAACCTGAGGTTATAACGAACAGCCTTAGGTGGTTCTCTCAATAACCTTAAGGTTAACGACTTTGCCGGTTTTCGTTAATAGTTTGTAATGTGTTTTTAAAATATGTCTCATTCAAATATTTTAGAACGAACTTTATATAGCTGAAGTAAAATTGTGCATGAAGAAATTGTGTAACACAAATAATGTATGCACAGAAGTGGTGATTTAGTGTTTCAGATTTCAATTTTCTCATGACAGCCAACTCTATCTAAGTACAAAATGAGTACTGAAGCACAAATAACAAATATAGTTAACGAAATTCTTGTAAGTTAACTGTTTTTAATAGCTCTATACTTGTATTAACGTTAAAACACTACACTAAATAAAACTAACGAAAACACTTTACTACACTAACGAAAATTAATTTTTAGAAAGTGGAGAGTATAGAAGAAGCGTTCAGTTGCTTCTTAGTTCAAAAACCTGACCATGCGGCACAGAAGTTAAATACATTTCTTCAGGAACTGCAAGCTGCATTTGTGGGTCCTAGTGATGGTGATAACTCTATGAAGTTACCTTCCGACCAAGATAATATGAAGCTTGCAAGTGATCAAGAAATTGGTTTGAAGCAATATTTGAACTTAGCCGTTACCATGACTAATCCCAGCAGGCTTCATGTTTTATTTTCCTTACTGGAAGCCCTTGTATCTAACAACACTCTGCCAGCAAGGTTCTATTGAATTTATTATCCTTGAAATATATCATTGACTAAAACCTTAATTTCATTATGTATTAAATGTTTATATATAACATTACTTTATAATTATTTCCCATTTGTTTGTGTGTGCACTTTTCTCAATTTCATTTCATTTTTTCAACTGAATAAGAAAGATAAAGACTAATTATTTTGAATAGAATGTTCATAAACCCTTATTATTAAGCCATTATAAAATGCCTTTGTTGGTTGTAACAATAATATTTATTCCAGGTTAGTTTGTCAGTGCATTTTGGCAAATGATAAATTGGTATATTATAATGAATGCTTTTGGGTTGAATGCTTTTGTCTGATAAAAAAAATTCTACCAAAAGTGAACTACAAAGGAGTTCGAGAAATAATGAAGGTACAGTAATTTTTGAATTATCTCTTGTTAAAGGTTTTGTGTGTAACTTTTATGACCTACCCACAGATTAGAGGAAATTAGCTTCCCTGTATTCTTTATACGTTTTGTATTTTAAAAAAAACACAATTTTTTTTTGTATTGAAAATAATTATGCATTGCAAGACCTTCTTTGAATTGTGTCTCTTAGATTTTCTTAAATATTTAACATATATTTAAATATCTACCGACTGTTGATACCATTAGATTGTATTTAATACGATCATTTATAATTAAGTAAACTCTTCCAAAACATATGTACTTTTTTTTATGACCATTCAATTTTTATGAACTCTCAAATAAAATTAACATTTTGAATTAATAATTAGTGTCAGTTTGATTGTAGAGTTCACTTAACTGAGGCATCATTCCAAAGTAATTGCGTATACAACACTGGAAGTTTTTAGAATCATATATTACTTAAGGATGAGTGAAAAAAGAAGTATCTGGCATCTATTAGTAAATCTCTCCAACTCGATTATGAAATTGACTAGGAAGCAATTCTGCCTTGTGTTTTTGCATGGTTTGAAAAGTGGTTTGAAACACGAGAAAAGAATCAAGCTAACTTTGAAGATGAACTATTTCAATTATAAGTGTCCACAATGTGTTTGCTGAATTTAATTGAAGGCTCTACTTTATTATTGGTGACAAGATTAGTTGATATAGTCCCTGCACCTCTCTCACAGAAGGATATCATCATGTGACACACCGAAATTACATAATTCCTAGACATTATATTAAGTACTTTTGAACAACTAAGGCTTTTAAAAAAATAGTTTACTTCATTTTTTAAGATCTCGAGACTTGTGGTTTTGGGAGAATCTGAAGACAGTCAATATGGTACACCATCGTTTATTCACCCGACATCATAAACAAATGCTGCAAAAAGAACTCTAAACTTAAAATTATCTTGCACCATTGCAATGCAACCTCTAACAGCACAACCGTATTTCGGGCAAAAGGGTGAACATTAACCTGATGCCCCATACACCCTACAGCATCGTGAAATTTCTTTCTTTTCCCAAAAATATGAAGTAAATTGTGTGGACAGAGTTTTCCAATCACAGTTAAACATTTTATTATTGCCTTACATAACAAAACTTGAATATACATTATATTTTTTATAACGAGCAACCTGTTTTCTTGAGTGACAGATTCAGAACTCCTAGTCTAGAAGGTGGTTGAAACTGATCAGGAAATTCAAATATTTGAAGTATGATTGTATTATCATATGAATATAACTATGTTTTGTATTAGAATAGTATGAATATTGTTTCAGGGTTGCTGTGAAAAAGCGAAAACATTGCCTGAGCACTTAAACGCTGCAGTCATGAATCAGATGAAAGCTGTCGAAAGTGTGTTAGAGATAATTTTTGACCGAAATAACAGTTTGCTGCCTGCTTATTTTATTGTTAATGAGATCCAAAAGGACGACGCAAAAGGCAAAAACTGGCCTCATTGGGTAAAAGTTTATTTACATGGTTTTTAGCCAGTGCTTTGAACATGAAAAGTAAACTACTAATCCTTGTTGTAACGCACAAAACTATTTCCTCCCATTAGAATATTTTCAACACACGTGATTTATATAAGTTTGGCCCAACTCCTGATGACCATGCTTCCTCACATGTATAATGCGAAATTTTGCAAATATCAGAATTTTATATTTTATGGTGACACAACGTGTAACTCTATTACCTTATCAACGTGGATTGATGGTCCACTTAATTTAGGTTATTCCTAGCATTAGGTGTTTGGGAGTTTAGGTTTTGCTACGGAAAATTTTTACTATCTTGACTTTCTAAAAACAGTTAATTTAACAGTTAAAATCAAGTAAATTTGGATATGAATAAACAACGAATATCTCTTTTTGAGAGGTAAAGTTCAATGAATTTGTATTCTATTCGTGATGTTCTATTTGTGCAGGAAGTTCTATTTCGGAAGATTTAGTATCGAAGATCAGTTATCTGTTAGGGAATGAAATATCAAGTTTGAGAAATTGTGCTGTATCAACAGTTTAATTTGTTGAGTATAAAAAAAAACATTTCTTTTTGCAAATATTATAATCCTACCATAAGAAGAAAAAACTTCTTTTTTTCAATTTCACTTAACTAATTAATAAACAAATTTAATTTTTTTTTCACTTTTTTTAAAAAAAAATTAAATGATTTCAATTCAAATTCATTATTGGGAAAGTTGGAGGAACAGTCTGTTTATAAAATGAAAAAACATGGAATGACTAATGAGTCATTGATACATTACAAAATAAGTACACTTATTTATAATATACATGCTTTGTTGAACACGACAGAGTAGTTCCTGTCTATAAGCTTCTTCTCAAGAACTTCGATTTGCCTAAAAACAGCTTTTTCGTTGTTAGAACAACGGTTCTAACAACAAAAAACCTGTTTTTAGGTAAATCGAAGTTCTTGAGAAGAAGCTTATAGACAGAAAGTAGTCTCTCGTGTTCAACAAAGCACGCATACCTGAAGGACTGCTACCAAAATATACTAATATTATTTATAATAAGAAACATTTTTGAAAAAGTAAACTGAGTTGATTACTTTATTCATTCTGAGGTAAAATGGATAAACCAACAAAAGTCTCCACACAAATGAAGTTTTATTCAACGCGTTTCGAACACTTTGTGTTCATCATCAGGAAGACACCAAGGATGTGGTACTGACGGGTTGGTCAAGTGAGTTGGTCAACTCCGCGTTGTGTTCGAAACGCGTTGAATAAAACTTCATTTGTGTGGAGACTTTTGTTGGTTTATCCATTTTACCTCAGAATGAGTAAATACCACACAATGACGGATTGCACAACTAATGATTACTTTATTATTTCTTTCCTTTATCTATACAATTTACTATTATGGAAAAAATAAGAGAAAGGACTTTTTAATGACCTAAAATGTATTTCTTATGTAAGGTTCTTGGTAAAAAAAATGCTTATTTAACTTTATGTTTGTAGAAACTGGCCAAACTGTTTTCAAATTTTGTTGAAAGCTTTCGTCCTCTTGCTCAAATGGTTTCAATAATCGGACATTGCAAAATGCTTCCTGTGATTGCTCCCTCTGGATTAGCCGATCATTTGATCCATCCTTGCAAACTTGACCCAGTCACTTTGAAGTTGTCATTGAAGGGATTTCTTCCTTACGATAAATGTCTTCTCCAACCTCAAACCCATCTCCTCAGGCATATTCTTGAACAGCCTTACTCCAATGACATGGTCTGCTCCCTTCTCGATCTTCATATGCAGGTGAAGAATGTAATGATTTCAAATTTTATAATTCATCATTTTTTTTTATTAAAATTATCCTTCTTATTGTTTCTCGTTAAAAATATTTTTCTTAATTTTTTGTCTGGTAACAAAAAAAAAATGTCCTTGTTACTTGCCTACAAATTTTTGTTTTGTTTTGAAACATCGAAACTTGGTTTGATTATAATTATTTTATTTCGAATGGTTATGAAACAAAAAAAAATTTACCTATGTAATTTTTTAATTTATTTGGAAAGTGTGGAATTCATGGTAAATTGGTATATTGCCATGATGATAAAATATTATCATCAAAGTAAATAACAGTATGAACTGTATTTACTACTTCATGGTATGAACTGTAGGACTGCAAAAATCGAATTCAAAAAACTTATTTATATGGTCAGGATTATAATTAGATGTACTCTATTTGAAATACGTAAATAATCAGACAATTAATAACACAAAAGGTAATGAACAGTGTAGATAGATGAAACAATAAGATTGCCATAACATTAACATGCTTGTAATATTTCAGTGTATGTTATTACACTTTTATTTAAAGAGTAACCTGTTTAAGAAGTTATCTGTAAGTATTTTAAGATTAAGGTTGTTTTAATAAACTGGTGTCATGGAAATATTCATTTCTCGTGTATTTTTTTGCTGTAATGAATATTGTAAAAACTTATTTATCAATGTCGACTGTTGATTCAAATGCGATCCATCACTGGTTTTTACTGGGAAAAGTTGAAACTTTTTCAATTAATTTTGTTTAATTTGTGCCCACTAAGCATTCAATACATGTTGGTCTGATACAGGTGTCTGCTGTCCTTGACGTACTGAACTAATTTCATTAGAGATACATGATAGTTATTGATGTAGAAATATCAAGGTAATAAATATATTCGAACGAAACAGTAATATTAAAACATATATTAACAATGTAAGGAGCTTTGAAATTTAAAATGGCCATATAATTTCTAAGAGGTTAATTTTTTGTGAAATATAAATGTCTTATGATATTTAATAGAAATATATTAAAAAAAATAAGGTGGTTGGAGGTAAAATAAGCATAAATGATAAAATACTTTTGATGGCTAAGCTATACGACAAAGCCATTCATCAGTACAGAAAGAAGCATAAGAAGGCAACAAACTTATCAAGAGGGGACGAAGTGGGGTTTTACTGCAAAGCACTGAGGTTGACATCCTCCCTCTCCTTGTACCGTCCAGCTCTCAGGAGCAAAGAACCCCTTCAAGGCTTGGTATAAAGTGACTTAGAAGAAAGCAAAGTAAAGGGAAACGGAGATTAATTACTGCAAAAAACTGTGATTGCTAATTCTGATGGCATAATCCGAAAATGGCATTTAGTAGTGCCAATTTAGAAAACGTAATATATATATGATTTGCATTTTAACAAGTATTTCGTGTGTAAATGTTGATTAGTGGTTATTTTGGATGGGTTATAAAAGTATGTGATTGGGTTTGTGAATATTTATTAGCAAATGTGATAGGATATCCTTTATAAGAGTAAATGTATTATGTCCTATTCATATTGCTATTTTTCTTTGTAATGTATGTAATGGCAAGATAGGAGTGCAAGATTTTTTCAGCGTGTTTGTCTGGTAACAAAAAAAAAATTTCCTTGTTACTTGCCTACAAATTTTTGTTTTGTTTTGAAACATCGAAACTTGGTTTGATTATATTTTTTTTATTTCGAATGGTTATGAAACAAAAAAAAATTTACCTATGTAATTTTTTAATTTATTTGGAAAGTGTGGAATTCATGGTAAATTAGTATATTGCCATGATGACTTTATTTTTGTGCATTTGTTCTAAGTTCATTGTAGGATGATCTGAATATTTTCAGAGTGAGTTTTAGGGAAGTATGTAGTTGTAAATTACAACAAAGGCCTGGCAAGTAGGCCACCATATGGGCCCTTTTTGCCTACCCCAGGTGACCTAGACCTACCCTATGGAAAACCGTTCTGATCTCTCCATAAAGATCAGGAGATCTTTCCTCTCTAATTCCTTCAATTTTTTTTTTTGCCTAATACTGCTTGTTCCAAACACATTCAACCTTATTAGGCTGAATGCAGGGCAGTCAGCCACATAGTGGACAGAAGTTTCCTCTTCTCCACTCTTGTGACAAACTGCACTGCTCTCTAAGCCCATAATATTTAAATGTCTTCTAAGTCTACAATGTCTATTGCATTGCGTTAATAGGGTATGTTTAGCTACTTTATGAACATTTCTGGTTTAACCTCATTTCTGTAAATTATTGAATACGATTTTAGTAATTGTTGATCTTCCAACACCTTCCCATCTCAAGCAGAGAATAGGGCTCTGATTGCCTTAGTGTGCGCAGGTAATAAGTAGAGATATTGTGCATTGTTACTTAGTTTAAAGTAACATGTTGCGTATAAAGAAACTACCATTACAATAATAAAAGAAACAGGCAAGTTGCAAAGTCTTTCGATTGTTTAAACAGGGAAGTAAGAAAAGAGCTCCGGTACCATTCTGTTATCTCATGTAAATTATCTGAGACTAATGATAAGTAGTGTCAGAGTTATATTTAACCAAAATTCACTTTATAAGATTTATAAATGTTATAATATATACCATTTGTAGATTTTCCCTCTACAATGTCTATATAGATTATACTTATACATGTATAAAATTTTTCCGTTTTTAAAAAGAAGAATACCTATCTACAAAAGCATTAAAATTATTTTTTATATACCTTTTTATCGTTGTGGTGTATGTTTGATTGTAGTATGAGTAAGAATGTTGCTTTCTGTTTTTGAAATGCTGCATGTAAAGTTTTGCAAGTGGATTGTTGGTGTTTTGCAGCCGAAGCAGAGCTGTGCGGCTATCGAGAGCCAGCTAGTGGAGCTGGTAATGGTTGCCATGGAGAGGTCTGAGACAGAGCCTCCTGCTGGGTCATCCGCTTCCGAAGACTTTACCAACACCCACTGGCTCTGGCTCCACTTGTCTTGCCAACTTATTTATTTCGTTCTTAGACAGTTTGCCAATTTCTCCAACATAGTTAATGCACTTCATGAAAAGGTAATTATTTCCATGTATGTTTATATATATATGCATGCTTTGTTGAACACGAGAGAGTAGTTCCTGTCTATGAGCTTCTTCTCAAGAACTTCTAAAAACAGCTTTTTCGTTGTTAGAACAGCGGTTGAGATAGTCAGTGATTGTAGTCGACGCGTTTCAATCACTTTCTGTAATCATATTCATGGACATCAATCAGAGGGGGCGATGTGGGTCTTATACGTTGCAGAGGTTGCAAAAGTCTAACCAATGGATTGTTAGAATTCACAATTGAAGTTTTCATTGACCCTGGTTCCAGTTTAAGTTGGTGTTTGGTCTCCGAGTAGTCGGAGTGTCTGTGTAATTCCAGTTTGTTGCTTGTTTATTGCTGTGTTGTTCTTCATTATTAATATTGCCTCGTGGATCCTGTAGTCATTCATCTGTTTGATAATTCTCGTGTTTCCTGTTAGGTCCTCTCGGGTCAGTTCTGTATTGTGTGTGTCCAAGGTATGCTTTTTTATGGCTCCACTTTGCAGATGAATTGTTAGGCGTCTTGATAATGTTGTCCTCGTCATTCCGATGTATTTGGCATTGGCCAGGAGCTCACACTCTCCTTTCGTGCATTTATATTCTTAAATGACGTTGACTTTCTGTAGGTCATCTGCGGTAGTATTTGGGGGGGCTATTTCGTATTGCCAGATTGGTTGTAGTTTGCGACTTGTAGTAGATGTGCAGTTGTATTCGGTCGTTGGGTTCTATGTATCTAACATTCCTCTTGAGGATCTGTTTTAACACCTGCTCATATGTTTTACTGGCCTCCGTGAATTGGTTCCTGCAGTATAAGTTGTGCGTTCTGCTGTTGGGATCTGTGGTACTATTAGGAATTTCTTCTTTTTTGGTGAGGTATTTGTTGAGGACTTTGTCAAATGAATTGTTGGAATAACCATTGTTCACGAAGGTTTGCCTCACTTGCTTAATCCTGTGATCGAACAATTCCCACGTGGACGATGTTTTATATGTTCTGCGTATAAGGTCTGTATAGTCCCGGTCATGTATCTTTCTGTACATTCGCTTTTGGCGTTTAAGTATATGCCCTGGTCTGTTTCCTTTTGATGTACCGATGTTATATAGTTTGTGTATTGTTCATTTATATGTACATTGAGGAAGTTGATGTGATTCTCCTTTTCATCCTCTTGGGTGAAGTTCAAACCAGGAGGTCCTGCAGGGCATTCTTGAGCGAGTGGAGTTCTTGATTGTCTCTAGTAACGACTAAACAATCATCAACGTAGCGGCAGTAGAGCGAAGGTTTGTGGTGTTTTTCTACATGGCACATGTAAAAGTTTGCGAAGGTCACTCCTAGGGGTGACCCCATAGCAACGCCGTCCACCTGGCAGTAAAGACTTCCATCTATGTGCCTGAAGAGAGATTTGTTGTACAAGCGTGCAGTAATTTCTTCATTGTGGCTTTCTCAATCTGTGGTGGGGGCAAGTTAGAGTGATTGTAGACTGCGTTGAGGATGATGTCAATTGTCGCATGGACTGGAACACATAGGTGAAGAGTGACTCAACGTCCAGTGATGACAGTTTTCCTTCTGGTCTGGTGATTAACAGTTCCGAAATGATAAAAAAGTATATGTATAGCTTATTAGTTGATAACTGGAATATTTTATTTATTTTAAAAATGATATTATTCTTCTGAATTTAATATTCATTATGAAATCACAATATTTAGTTAATGAAGTTTGTATTATTTTTAATATTTAGAGAATATTATTCTCTGTTATGTGGAGATATTAAACATTTTTGTATTATTTTGATTTTAGCTTTCAATGAGGGAATTAAGAAAAGGTAGGGACCATTTGATGTGGGTGTTGCTTCAGTTTGTCTCAGGAAGCATACAGAAAAACACTGTAAGTATTGCATTTCTAATGTATGGGTGTATGTGTTAATCTGGAAGGGAAAGAGGAACTGCTTTAAATCTTTAAGTAGAAAATGTAAGTGAGGATTCAACTGTCTGGCATATACAATAAAGTTTAAGTGTTTTAAAATTCATATAGACAAAACTTTGACTTTCTACGTTAGGGTTTTATTTAAAACTGTATTTGTTTTATCTATAACTATAATAAGACATTTTATAAAATAGAAAAACTATGAATTGTTAGTACCATAGAGGTTTTAAAATGTAAATTATGTAAATTTGTTGAAACACGTACAAATAAAGTCGAAACATGTGGTGTGAAACTACGATTTAAACTGGAAAAACTGAACGATTTCCAATTTTTAACGTTTTATTAATTAGTACTGCTAATCGTATTGCTAATGCTAATTACAAATGACAATATTAGTGTTGGAAATGCCAAAAAATTCATATTTTAATGCATACAAAAATACAGTTTATCATCTGAATGTAAGGAAAAGAAGAAAATATGTGCAATAGAAGAAGCAGTTAATTATTAGAACATAGTTGTCATCGGGTTTGTAAGAACCAATAAAGTAAAACTTATTCCATTTGTCCTTTTGTTTTTCAGAAACTACATTCTATTCAATAACTGCACTCTTTTTTTAAAAGAAATAAGAGATCGAGTATATGGGCAGATATTACACAAAGTATAACCCCTCATTGCTTCAATTAATTCTTTAAAATTATTTAAATTGAAAGAAAAAACGAGTCTACTTCGGTTGGTTATATTAATAAGGGCAATCCTAACAACTACGGGTCAAAAGATTCTAGTACATAAATCAGTGGCTGAAGCAATCAAATAGCTTTGCCTTGGTCACTTAACATAACTGATAAAATACTGAGAGTCTATAACATAATTCTAAGTTGAAAATTCTTTTTTGAATTACCCTGTATGTTATGTGAAGTATCTATATTTCCTTAGAAACAATATTTGGGCATGACTGTAATCGATAATGAACATGTATTTAGTGAATGATTAAAATGTTTTCCAACTGTACACAAAAAGCAAAATTGTCAAAATATTTATTGTGGAAATTCTTATTTTTCAGCTGAGTAATTTCTTCCCTCTGTTGAACCTGTACGACTTGCTTTACCCTGAGAAAGAGCCACTTCCAGTTCCTGACTATACTAAGCCCTGTTGCACCCACCAGATGGCAGTCACCTGTATTTGGATTCATCTACTGAGGAAAGCCCAGGCCGACTGTCCTAATATTCACCGACCAATCCCTAACGCCCTCAAGGCTCATCAAGAGTCAGTTTTACTTATTTATGTAAATCACTTTATTATAGCACATTAATAATATTCATTATACAAATAGCACTACAGTACCAAAATGATTTGTTGAGGTGCCTTCTAACTAGTTTACTGATCTATCTGTCACCAGAGTGAACGATATTGGTCAGAGACATGAGAGATACGAGCTGACAGAAAATAGCATCAGGGCACTGGTACATAAGAGATATAATTTGATTATTGATGATTCTCTTGAAAATTCTAACTAGAATCTTTTATGTGAAAACCTCAAGTTTAAGTTCTTATTAGATTTTTTGATATGACTCGAAATGACTTGATGTTGGCAATAAACAAAGATCATAAACTTATAAAAAACAAAAACTAACCTATTAACAAAATTTGGTATTTTGGATGTATACAAAAAGAATAACTAGGGCTTTAATAAAGGGTCATTTGTTTTCATATGAATCAAAAACTCTCTAGTAGATGAAACAATACTTTAAGGAATCGGCACTTAGGGATGTAATTTTTCCTCCCATAGAAACAAAATGAGCTTTTCAGTACAAACTTTTTGGAAACTCTAAGGGTTTTGATTCAGAAAACTAATTTGAATTTTAGATTTTCAGATATAGTTTAGGAGTTTTTTTTCAGCATGTTCCACTGTGCATTACATACGTCAACATCAAATTGTATACAATATTTCTTTCGAAATACTATGGTGAACATAGTTGCCTTCCAATGTAGTTTAGGTTATTGTTTAGTTTAATGGACACCTAATTTTAGTGCTGAGTGGATTGATACTTTTATATGATTACTTTATAAACACTTTTTTCATTAGTAATCGAATTTAAATAGTTACAGTTAATACAACTTATCACTCTTACACAATCACGGGTTTAAGGGAATCGAATATAATTGACTCACTTATATTTCCTTTTATAATTTGAGATTTCCATTTTATTATAAATTTTCTTTGTAGTGAATGAGTTTTAATTCCACCATAAAGAGACTGATTCGTATTATTAATACTTTACACGTATTGTATTTTCAGGTTCTTGGTGATGCTTTCATCAGGTGGAAGTAATTTGACGATGGCTGAGCGTGACTACAGAATAGCGCTACTCTGCAATGCCTATTCAACTACACAAGAATACTTCTCCAGGCCTATGGCTGCCTTGGTTGAATCTATTCAGGGTACAGGGAAGGGAACAACAGCCACCACTCCACTTTCAATGTCTGTCTTAGACTCTCTCACCGTCCACTCCAAGATGTCTCTAATCCACAGCATTGTTACGCATGTTATTAAACTGGCTCAGTCAAAGACAAACATGGCTCTGGCGCCTGCTCTTGTTGAAACTTATTCCAGACTGCTTGTTTATACTGAAATAGAATCGCTTGGAATCAAAGGGTTCATAAGTAAGTCAAAGCAATTGTATTTGATAAAGAAAACAATGTGCACTGATAACATAAATAACGCGAATGACCCTCAGTAGAGATCAGGCTTGCGCAACATCCCAATCTGTTGCAGAATACCTACTTAAATATTTAACAAATTATACTTCACTCTCTGTATAGTCATATCTACATGGAAATTACAATGTTTTTCTTTTGCACCTTTTGTAAACTACCTTAATAATGTCAAGATAGTTAACTAAATTGTCTTCATTTAGTTCAAAATACATCCTATTTGATTGATGCAAGAGGGCGTAGTATTTTGATAGATGATGTGATTTCAGAATGGCATTATGTTATGCAACATATTTTAATTTCAAGTAAAAGTGGTATTGCTTGCCCAATATATACCAATATATCGAAACAAGTTTTAACAGAATACATTTTACTCATATCATGTTCACATATATAATCCTCTTATGGACCCCTAGTATTAACTAAATTCACACTATATATATAAAGTTTAAACCACAATGGAAAAAGGAAAACAATAGAAATAAATGCTCTGAGGGTTTTCAGTGAATATCATCCACTATAAAGTGAATTTCGATGACATAAAGTGAAAGACCTCAGAGCATTTATTTCTATTGATTTCCTTTTTCCTTATGGTTTTAAATTTCATTGATTGAATCAAGTGTTTATTGTTGATTCCTTTTCAATTTTATATATTTATTGGGTCTAGCGCTGGACCAAACATCGATAAAGGAAAATAGTGTTAAATATTTTGTTGAGATAACAAAACATTATATATAATTTTTTATTTATTTAATAAATTCTCTACAAAATATTTACTCAGTTTTTATTCATAAAAACTCACAGATACATTTCTTTTTATGCATTTATATAAACATTTCTATCAACTATTTGTAAAACTGTTCCTATGATAATAATGTTATAGTATAAATAAATATTTGAAAATTCTATTTTTTCATAATATATATTAGTGCATATAGAATTTGAAACATAAGCTTATGAAAATGTTTTAATGCCGTTTAATGAGAGAATCAATGATTATGGATTGTCATTATTGTTGTATTCATAAAAACCGAAGTTTCTTGGTGCTGTAAACATCGAGATCGAGTTATGTGTTATTGTTTAGCTTCTGAGTAGAGCTGATCTGTTGAATAAAACTCATTTTTCAGGTTCACTGCTGCCTACAGTGTTTAAGTCCCACTCTTGGGTTATTCTGTACACATTACTCGAAATGTTCAGCTACAGAATGCACCATACTCAGCCCCACTACAGAGTACAGCTACTTTCGGACCTGCACAGTTTGGCTGCAGTCCCTCAGACTAATCAAACTCAACTCCATCTCTGGTAAGCCTGCTTTCAAATAATCAACAAATACATTGCCTAGCTATACTTTAATAATAAAATTTATATAGGATTTTCTCAATGTAAGGTGCACTATAGTTAGGTGGTTGCTGTGCTAAGTCTATTGTTGTAACACTCCCTCTGTGAGCAAAGCTTTTGTATATTATTATATGATACTAGAATATCAGATACTATAATCAGAGTCCCTGATGAACTCTGACGAAGACTGCTTGTTACGGTTGAAAGATCTTAGTCTTGTTTTCCCATTTCTTATTGTAGTTTGATCATTGATTGTTATTTCACATGGTTATGTGAAATCTTTTTATATTATTATATATGTCTATTGGCTTAGATCGAGGTATGAAGAAATGTACATGCTAAATAATAATTAGTACTCTAGCACCTTTCCTTACAATACAGGTAAGCAAAAAATTAAATATTGCTTCAAATAATATGAAGTCTATCTAACCTTGGATACGGAACAACAACTTCTTCGAGGTCAACTCCAAATGGCGAGAACATGCTCGAATCAATGATTCGAGCACATGGCCATTCCCCCTTGTAGTACTGATCACATTTTATGCTCATCCTGACGATATGCAAATAGTGAAGGCCTTACTGAACCTCTCTGTTGGAGCAGTGGCTCAGTTAGCGGTTATCATAACGTGTGCATTGGTCTTCACGCCCTTCGACTACTGACGTGTCATCTAAACGTAAATATGATTAAACAAATTGTCAAAGCTTTAATAAGATATCATATTAATGGTTTTGAATTCCTTTATATTTTGTTATTAATTTGTAATGTAGAAGTTTTTTGAGAAAGTAGGACAACTGAATTATTGTTAGTGTATCCGAAACTAGACAATTGATTAATAGTCCTTTCATTTATAAACAATAAATACATTCACAGTACACTGACAAGTGAAGACTAACAGTTCAATCACAGGTCAACCAACCAACCAGACCTAAGAGCAAAGATTCAAATTTTCATCTTCCTCCACCGGAGGATTTTTCTTCAGAAAAAAAGCGTAAGGCTTCAAGTTGCTTGCATGAAATAAATTTGCTTCTTTGCAATTCAAATTTACAAATTATATAAATAAAAGTTTGTAATTTGAAAATTATTATTTATTTATACATATATTATTTACATGGTAATTTTACCATGCTTCTCTGTACACTAATCTACGGACAGAAAAAAGATTATTGTATGGCAATTTACGCATCCGACAATGTGTAATGTTTACATTAGTGGAGGTTGATTGTTTTGTTATATTTGGAAATGATGATTTGGAAGATGTCTAAAATCAATAGAGATTAATTTATTCAAATGTTTTACAGAAACAATATCCATGTATACTCTGTATACTTTAAAATATGTATGTTATAGCGTATCATCAACTAATTTATTGAATTTCCTATTTATAAGGCAGTGGGCTATTCCATAGATCTCGTTCACTTTCAGATTTATATTTATATAAAGGATATTTGCTTTTTATGCCCTGTCTAAGTAAATTTAAGCAATATTTATTGTACATACATATTGTTATTACTACAGAGGTTACTAAACATTATATTATTATCATAATCCGTCATACCTCCTGAATCGTTTTGTGGACAAGCAACCTGTTTCGCACGTATTGCATCTTCAAGTAGGACTGATTGTAGTCGAATAGTATTTATACCTATGATTCTTCAACTATGATCAGTCTTGAAGATGAACTATGTGCAAAACCTGTTTGGTGCCTACAACAACGATTTAGGAGGTATGACGGTTTTCTACAATGATATAGAATCATTATCATATTAATTAATTTTATTGCAAGAATTGAGCAAGATTTGAGCTATTCACTAATATGAAGTTATTGGTCTATATCAGTGTTTCCCAAAGTGGGCGGTACCGCCCCACTGGGGGCAGCGCTTTGATATTGGGGGACGCTAATGCAAAAAGGAGTGGGGATTCTATTTCCATAAATTGAAAATTTCATGCAATATAATTTCTAAATTTAAGTGAAAAAAACCACATGTAAACTTCTAGGAAAAGGTTTCTTAAAATTATTTGTTTTGATAATTTATTTTTATCTTAAAAGTATATTCTCATCTAAGTTTCTTTTATTGTGTATTAATTCTTTTGCATAAATATGCTTTTATTTATTAATGCTTTTGCATGTATATTTGCTTTTGCATATATGAAACAATACATATATTGGTTTATAAATAAATATTCGATTAGTCATTATATTAATTTAATTATTAAAGTGTTACTCATTTCGTTATTTAGTCTAAGATTTTGATTATTATTGAGAAGTGTTGAGTATATGGTAGGTTTACGGACCCAAGGGGGCGGTCGCTCGGAAAAGTTTGGGAAACACTGGTCTATATCAACAGGAACTTTCCACCTGATTAATGTTATCTTTCAATATATGTTGTCTGTTTCTGTATTGAATGTTAATAAATAGGTTGTGAAAAAAGTGACATGCAACATGTAATACATTGTTTGCAGCAGTAGTTTTATTGAGGTTGTCCAGAGCTGAAGTTAATCTATAAGTTAAAATAGAGTCCATAATTAACAATCCACATGAGAATGGATACATTGATCCTTCTGACACTAATAAAATTTAACTTAGTCAATTTTAGTTGTACTTTTTAGTTATAAGTTCTTAATGAAAATTAATATATTTAGTTTTAAGAGTTAATGTTGAGTAAGTATTTAAATGAAATTCTACTTCCTTTTCGCTACAGCGTTGAGAGTACTGCTTTGCGCCTGATCACTGGACTTGGTAGTGGGGAAGTCCAGCCGCAGTTGACTCGTTTCCTTAATGAACCCAAAACTATTGTTTCTGCCGAGTCAGAGGAACTCAATCGAGCTCTGGTACTTACTTTAGCCAGATCCATGCATGTCACAGGTAATTAGCGCTATTCTTCTTCATGTCTATTTTGGATTTTATTTTAACAAAAAAAAACTTCTGTTGTCTATAAAATACATTACTTTTTCCTGCGTATGTCTTAAAGCTTTTCTAACATAAATTCTAGTCGTATTTTTTTCCTTAAGAAAATTATTATAAAAATAAAATAGGCAAGCTAAAAAATGTTGAGCTCAATAATATATATTGGATATAAATCCTAAAATTGTGTATTCAGTTTTCACTCTTTCCTGATGCGATGGTTTCGAAATATCGAACTAAGTAATGTCAATTCTTTTTCTGTAATGAAATCAGCAGAATATCTGTACTAAAATAAAAAAGTTCTAAACCTTTCGATTTGAACATTATTAAAAAACGCGAATTGAAAATGCTTTGTACTTCTTCATATTTTTATTACTTCATTGTATTTTTTTCGAATATACTAACTTGTGTTTATTTTTGTACATAATTTCAGCAAATAATACAGAAGTCTAAAATTGTAATTAAATGTTAATCACTGTTAAATTATAATTAAATTAAAAATGCATGTATTCATTCTAACAAAATTATTAGTGAGCTTACTAAAGACTCGTTCAATTGGTCCAGTAATGACCACATTTCCATGATCTCTTTCTTAGGCTTCTAGGATTAAACATGGCACCGTGTTTAACAAGACGCTTAAATTTCACTCACACTGTAGCTGTCGATTATAGCTTATCTGACAGTTCATAAACATGTTAACTTTAGGACAAAATAATGAACTCTGTTGCTATATCAGAGTTTAAAGTATTATGTCGATTGAACTAAAATAAATATCCCATTGTGTTAACCAAGTGTACAAAGTATTCAATCTTGACTTGGTCAATATTCAATACAGACTTCGGTTGAATGTTTAAGCAAACTTTTTTGGATCCTACAGGAAAGATATTCTTGGGTTGACTATTTTTTTGTACGTGAGAAAAACATGCGACGCAGTACAGTCTTTTTTTTTAATAATAATAAAGACTTACATTATTTTCTTATCACTATGATTTTCTTATAGTAATGAAATTTTCTTATTATTAAATTATATTCTTATTAAGTCTGTGCGGTACATAAATAATTCCAATAGAAGCTACTACTACTAAATAACATAAGTATGCTTCACAGTAGAATGAGTAGATTGGCTAAGTAACGAATGTTATAACGAATAACGAATGTTTAAGCTATAACGAATGTTTTTGAGAGGTGTTATGTTGTGTATATTACAATTATTTTATCTTAGCTATTCTGTTATAATTAGGTACAGGGAATGACCCGGTTTCTGGAAGTTGGTGCAAGGATCTTCTTAATACAATAATGCAAGCGACACCCCATTCCTGGGGTAAACACACACTTCAGTTTTTTCCTCCCGTACTAAGTGAGTTCTATCAACAGAATCCTGTGCCAAAAGAAAACAAGCAACAGCTTAAGGTAATAATTTTGTATACATTTAACCCATGATGAGTACTTTATGAAAAATGCTAAACAAATCTCAAAAAGTTCTGTTAAAGAATTAGTATTTTTTGAATGCCCATCAGAATTAATATTTTTCTCTCAAAATTGTATTTCAAAATATATATCGAAATAGAAATGGGATTTGAAAGAACCTCCTATGCCCATGGAACGTATGTCAACATCTAAGTTACTGTATGTCCAACGACCAACGTATATATCCGCGTACTATAGTGCACGTCGTAACTAGCAGTTCCAGACTAGAGGCCATCTACTACTTGATTACTGTGCTTCAATAATTTGGACTGTCAGTAATTCATGTCGGATATTAAGTTTGTCTATATAGTAATGACATCGTGGTCCCAGTCATGTGGTCTTGTTGGTAATAGTTTTTTGTAGGGCAAGCTGTTTTTATCCTGGAGTTGAAAAAATAATCAGTAGATGAAGCAATTGTTCAGTGAGGTTGAGGAAGGTTGGTGGTAGTATTGAGAGCTTGTACCATGGGAGTTTGGATGAGTAGGTAGTTTATGTCTTCATTGGTATTAAGTCAGGTGATGTAACTATCTATGGATTCCATTTTCAATTCATGGTGAATATCCACATTTCGGGCATACCAAGGAGCCCTGGTATAAGGCAGCACACTTATTCTGAATGATCTGGATACAAGCCTTGTTCGTTGGTGCAGCTCTAAACCAGACGAGCGTCCATAAGTCATAGTCGAACGTACGACCCCCTTATAGACAAGGTCCTTGACTGAATCGGGAGAATTCCTTGATTTGAAAAGAGAATACAGATTACACATCAAGTAAATTCCAAGCTTGGATTTATTATGGAAGTGTTGTTTGAATATAACCATCTGGAGTTTAAAATAAGACCCAGATATTTTACATGGGTTTGGTAGAGAATGATCTAGTTACCAATGAAGACAGGAGGAGGACGAGGAGGGAAACCCCGTGAATCGAACATGGAAGCTCTTTGTTGGGTTCAACGTTAGTTTCCATTTTGTGAACCAATGCAAAGCACCATCGAGGAAACATTGCGATTTCCTAGTGCTATAGCCCACATTAGCACATCTATAAGCCACAGCGGTATCATGAGCGAAGAGTCCCAGAAACGTCTTAATCTGATAGGGTGAATTAAGAGTTATTATAACGTATGTTTTTTAACATGAAAAAACTCTAAGTACATTTCAAAGGGTGAACTTTTGTGCTAGTTATGTTTAAAGTGCTATCCATCACCGACGTAGAATTCCACTTCCACAGGTAAGTTAAGGGAGGAAGCTATTAAAGACCTCTTAAAAGATAAACTTGAATTTGCAAGATAAACTGAGGTTTCAGATCAATAGAAAAAAAAAGAATACATTAAAATGGCATTATAGTACATAAAGGAAATCTAATAAAAAAAAAATAAAATAATTGTTGCGGAAGAAGAAAGAACAGAAACAAGAAGCATAGTAAAATAAAAAGTAAGGAGGTTCCAAAAAATTTATCGGGGAAGTTGCTGTCACCTGTATTGTGTATCAATCCTAGACCTTACATTTAGGAGTGTAAATCCCTATTAACTATGCCAAGGTGGTGATACATCAGTGAAAGTATATTACAATAAACTTTACCCAAATATATTCAAAAGATTGCTTTCAAACTTTTTAACTTTCTAGAAAAGAAAAAGAATGAACTTCACTAATACAATCTCTCTACACCAAGATTATTTGATAAATGCTATGCTACTATCCCATCAGTATTCACAATTATACAACGAATTTTGTTTAGTGACTTGGTTCATTAATTCAATGGGAAATTTCTATTTCTGAAGCAAATTGTGTTAATTTATTAATGTCATTGTGACTATATAATTTATAATATTGTTAAAATGAAAAAATAGGTATCTGGTTTAGCGTCGTGATCTACTTTGCAATGAGTCTCAATTGTATAAATTATAATTTTTATTATAATTAAAATTAATATTATTATTATTAATATTTTATTATTAAAAATCGGTACTAATGACTTCCTTACCTAACAGTAATGGAAGTTCTGATTATCTAATTCTGTAATTAAAAGACGAATGGGGAATATAATGTGAAATAAAATTGTACCAATTATTTGACTAAATATTAGAACTTTCATTTCCATTTTAAAAATCCCTTTTAAAAATATTGTGTTAACTTTAAGAACAATACGAGAAAGATCATAGACAAATTTAACCTATTTATCTTGAAGTTAGATTCTACCTGACAATTGTTGTACATTTGATACGACCAACGAATTAACCGCGCACTATAGTGCACGTCGTAACTAGCAGTTCCAGACCAGAGGCCTTCTACTGCTTGATTACTGTGCTACAATAACTTAGAGAGATTCTACTCTACTTACTTACCGAGGTGTTAGTTCATGTAGGATATTAAGTTAGTCTATACAGTAATGATTTCGTATTCGCGGTCATGTGGTTAGTCATAGTTTTCAATGTTTTTAGTCATGAGTTGGAAAGGTAGTCAGATAGTCACTGGATGAAGTAATTATTCAGTGTGATTGAGGAAGGTTGGTGGCAGGATTTAGAGTTTGCACAAGGAGGTTTGGATGTCTTCATTGGTATTAAGGTGGGTGATGTAGCTATCTATGGATTCCATTTTCAAATCATGGTGAATATCAACATTACGGGCGTACGAATGAGCCCTGGATATAAGGCGGGCACACTTATTTTGAAAAATCTGTATAATACCCCTTGTAAAATAAATAATAATACCCCTTGTAAAAATCTGTAATACCCCTTGTTCGTTGGTGCAGCTCTAAACCAGACGGTGCATCCATAAGTCATCGCTGAACGAACGACCCCCTTATAGACAAGGTTCTTGACCTAATAGGGAGAATTCCTTGATTTGAAAAGAGAATATAGATTACATATCAAGTAAATTCCAAGCTTGGATTTATTATGGAGGTGTTGATTCAATGTTAATCTAGAATCTAAAATAACACCCAGATATTTTACATGGGTTTGGTAGGGAATGATCTGGTTACCAATGAAGACAGGAGGAGGACGGGGAGGGACACCCTTGCTGAATCGAATATGGGAACTCTTTGTTGGGTTCACAGCTAGTTTTCACTTTGTGAAGCATTATGATATAATTGCGTGGTAGGAAAGATCATTTAAGGTTTACTATAATTTTGTTTTATATTTGTGAAGTTGATTATTGGTTTTAAACATGTTGGTAATGTTTTATGTTAAAGAAAGCAGTTGATGAGGAGTTTAGGAACTGGGCCTCCATGAACAACGAAAATGATATAATTGCCCACTTCTCTGTGCCAAACGCACCTCCACTCTTCTTATGCCTTCTTTGGAAAATGATACTGGAAACAGATAGAATCAGCCCTATTGCATACAAGTATTTAAACAGAATTCTTTACCACAGAAGTTTTTATGAATTCATTATAATTGCATGATTTATTATTTGCAGAATCTTGGAACGAATTGGCCCTAGAGCATTGTCGTCTCATTTAAGAAAATTTTGTGATTACCTTGTTTTTGAAATAGCAACATCAGATGAAAGTCATCTTGTGAATAAATGTGTGGATGCTATTAACAATATGATTTGGAAATACAATATTGTCACGCTTGATCGCCTTGTCCTCTGTGTGGTAAGTCAATAAACAATTCATCCTGTTAATTAATTTAGTCAACCTGGATTTTGTGATAAGTATACCTTACTTTAAGAAATAATAGCAGAACCTTGAAACAAAGTTTTTGTCAAAAGCGCATAAGTGGTGTAGAACATGGTTCTCAAGTACAAGAGTGGTGCTTGAAACTGAACAAGAAACTGAAAAACCTGGATTGAAAGATAAGCTATATATTTATGCAAACCATTGGACCAAGGTACGAGTTACTGGTTAAACACAAATTGACCGGTCCAAGTGACCGGTAGCTCTATCAATCGTTTCCCTTGAGAGACAAGAGATACTCTGTTTCAGTAGTATGCATGTGTACGTTATAAAAGTTTGCAGCAGTTTATGTAACACTATATTAAACTATACATACCTTACACTTGTTTGCATTATTCGAATAAATTTTTGAAGTATTTGTAATTGAGATACCAAACTGTACTTCAAAGTAAAGTACATAATAAAGGCGATTCTTCGTACTTAGTGCATAAAGTACAACTAACGGAGATGACTTAAGGGTACTTCAAAAGGGTTGGATCTCAATGTTACTCTTACTTCTTAAGATTTAAGAGTCACATTAGAATTAGCTTATTAATTTAATTGTTTATATCATAAATTGAGTGTAAACCAATCCAGATTTTGTTGTAACCAATACTGCTGCATATTTTCTTTGTATATATTTTCTAAAATTTTATTCAATTTTCAGGCTTTGAGAAGTTTGGAAGGAAATGAAGCGCAATGCTTTCTTATCATTCAGCTTCTCTGTATCAAAGCGGCAGAGTTCAGGAATAGAGTTTCTGAGTTTGTTAAAGAAAACTCACCACAACACTGGAAACAATCTAACTGGTAACGTATATTTAACGCAAAAACCCAATTTATTTTGTTCATTTCATCTTCGAAGGTATTTGGTGCTAATTAACAGATAACAGAAGTAAATATATGGTTGTAGATTGCAATTCCAAGGCTGTGTTCGAAATTCTAAATCCTTTTGGTTGAAAAGAGAAATTTTTTTCATTGAAAATAAATTAATCTTTTCTGTTTCTAATAAATTCATTGTACAATAGCATTATCTAAATGCAGTGCAATGTAGATATAATAAGAAATTATATCCACATTTAATACATAAAAAATTGCTCTTTAAATGATAGCAATCATGTAAATGGCGCTGACACATCTACTAAAAATTTTATTTTTACTAATTCGTTCAACTTAGGAGGCAAAATTTACTTAAAAATTTCATTCAGACTGTCAATGTACAAAAAAATCGTTTTTGAACATACGAATTTGATGGCACTATTGCATTCTTTATTGGCGTTAGTGGTGAAAAATAAATTATTGTATAATTGAAAGCAAACATTCTCTCTTACTTTAAAGCTAAAGTAAAGAGGGTTGGAAAGTTTTAACGTACTGTACAAGAATGAGCCTGCTGCTCTTACAAAATCGCGCTGTTTGATTTGCAAACTACCAAAAGATTTATCTCCTTTTATATTACCTTAGTTGTGCTAAGTGTTTTCGAAATCTTGAAATAGTTCAATACACAAGTTAACAGTTCTTATATAATATATTTTTTTTATTTTTACGAGCTTGCTGAATATATTATTAGGAGAGGAAACTATTAGACCTCGTATCATCCTTAACATGCCCTTCTAAGATATATGAAGTAGATGCTTCACATTTCCAGTCATTCTTGTACAATTTAAAATATACCAATATTTTTCTACATGTACATTTTTTAAAAATAAAAACATAAATAATGGGTTCTAAAGAGTACAGACAATTCTCGACTTACGTTCATTCATTTTATATTTTTTTGGATTTTACGTTCAAAATTTTAATATAAAAAAAAATTACAATTTCAAAATTATAAAAGAAAGTGTTTGTATGCGTGTATTTGAATTTGCTTCGAGAACCACCGCCAAACTAAATTACGTAGTTACCAATTTTTTACTAAATTAAGTAAAAACACTTAGTAATCACCTGTCAATTCTAGACATAAGTTTTAGTTACTTTCCGAATATCCGAAGGTAAGTTAAAAATGAACGTAAATTGTTTCTGTACATTTTAGTAATGTATACCTTTCATACTATACTATACATCCATTAATTCAATTACCGTATCTTATAAAGCATCCCTAAATCATGTTTTATAATCAGAACACTATAAATATGAACATAAATATAATTTCAAATACGTAAATTAAATTGAAGCAAAATACATGTATTTGTAATTTCATTTTAGAGAGTTTTATTCAAATTGAGTTACGTTTGGCGGTGGTTCTCGAAGCAAATTCAAATACACGCATACAAACACTTTCTTTTATAATTTTGAAATTGTAATTTATTTTTTATATTAAAATTTTGAACGTAAAATCCAAAAAATGTAAAATGAATGAACTGAACGTAAATCGAGAATTTGTCTGTACTCTTTAGAATCCATTATTTATGTTTTTATTTTAAAAAAAATGTACATGTAGAAAAATATTGGTATATTTTAAATTGTACAAGAATGATTGGAAATGTGAAGCATCACTTCATATATCTTAGAAGGGCATGTTAAGGATGATACGAGGTCTAATAGTTTCCTCTCCTAATAATATATTCAGTAAGCTCGTAAAAATAAAAAAAATATATTATATAAGAACTGTTAACTCGTGTATTGAACTATTTCAAGATTTCAAAAACACTCTGTTATTTATTTTCAAATACTTTTATTTATGTCAAATATTAGTTATGTCAAGGAAATCTGTTGCGAAACATCCTTGATTAAATGAATCATGTTTATTTTTATTCATGTTATTAAAAAAAAAGTAAATAAATATTTTCCTAAGTTTTGCAGCTGTTAGCTTAGTATACAGGTGATACTTTAGAAACATGTACAATATCTATGAAAAGTTATTTCAACCATGCTCAGGTTTAAAGTGCTTTTAATGAAGTCATCAAACGTAATATTTCTCTTTGTCCTGTCACCTTTGTAAACAACACCCTCTCAGTTTTTGTGCTAAATGTTTGATGTATGTTAATTTATGAACCAAATGTGTATCTGATTTATTGAAATATAACTGTTGAACTGAAATTAATTAAGAAAAAGCTTAAATGGTTGTTATTTATAACCAAGAATTACTGTTACTATGTGTATGGTATTTGTTGTTTATTTTATATTTTAGAAATGAGCACTATTTATTTATAGTGGTGCCAAAAATTGAGGCTAAACTGTACCTCAGTTTAGCTATATAAAGTCCAGCAAAATATGAACTACTTAAATTTGTTGTGTTATTCTTTGTATGAATAAGTTTTGAATTGTTATGAATTCTTATCAATTTGAGGACTACTAATAACACATTTATTTTCTTTTATTTTTGTGAATCTCTAAACCAAATCTTTAAACTTCTCGTTTTTTTTTTTAAAGGCACGAAAAACACTTGGCGTTTCACAGAAAGTACCCTGAGAAGTGTGTTCCTGAGGACCAGAGTGGAGCTTCCTCCTCCTCCTACCATTCTCTTCCTGTTTATTTTGGAAACGTCTGTCTAAGGTTCCTTCCTGTTAGTACATGGTGTAAATTCTTTACTTTTGTTTATTTTTAGTTTAATTGTAAAAACGCTTAGCTTCTGTTCATTTCAGGTATTCGACATTGTGATTCATCGTTGTTTAGAACTTCTTCCAACTGTAAGCAAATCACTTGAAACTCTTTTAGAGCGTCTTGGAAGTCTTTACAAGTTTCATGGTATATTTAATTGATCTTGTATTTACTGTAAATGTAAATGTAATTTTATTATTATTGATCTAGTTGAATAACTTAAATTGTTTTTACTCATAATCAAGAATCGCTTTTTAGAAAAATTATTTAACTTGTCCCATATTAAACGAGTTGAAGAATAAATATACTCATTTATTTATTTTGAAATACTTTTATTTGTCAAATATTTTAGTATTTGTATATTAGTATTTACGTTTCTTTTTTGCTTACTCATTTCTCAATTAAATTATTCTATGTTGTACATGTACTCTGATATGTACAACAAAATTAAACATAACTATAATCATAAAACATATATGATTTGTGGTTGAACAAGTTATTGAAAAGAACATTAAAATCTGATGATGCAAAACATCATAGTTCGATACCCACCTGGCCCTCGATTTATTCACGCGGGAGGTGAACATATCTGAGTACGTCATCCCTCGGAGAGGACGTTAAGCTGTCGGTCCCGAGCTTGTGCGATGTCAGATACTCTTTAAAGATCCCGACTCTAAATACACTTGAGTTAAGCAAAATTTAAGACCCCCAAAGTGGAATCACCGATAAACAAAAGGATCGTAAGGGGCTGACATTTTTAACTCGTTAGAGTTAAACCATCGGTTAATCGGTTTGAATAAAATAAATTAAAAAAACCCTGAACAGTAACACTTATACATGTTCTACCGGGAACATCACTATAACAAACCTCATTTTCGACGCCACCGTCAAACATAGAAATGCGTTTTAAAATATTCAAGAGAATAAAAATGAAAAGTCTATTATGTTTATAAGTCATATTACTTCAAATATTCAGAGAAGAACAGTTCTTTTTTTGAGAAATAAGTTGAGTTTTGCTGATACACTCCTGAATAGAATATATTTACACAAGTATTACGGTTTTCTTACTTAATGTTTTCAATAGTATTAATGTCCTTGTTGATGATATGCTACATAACTAAGAATACGTTTTTTTTTTTCAGATCGACCTGTAACCTACTTGTACAATACTCTACACTACTATGAGAGGATGCTTCGCACCAGGCATCAGCTGAAACTTAAACTAGTATCGGCCATTGTGGGTAACTTAGGGGACGTCAGAGGCTGGACTTTGTCCGAACCCTACATCAATTATATGCAAACCCAGCCAGAAAAGTGGGTACCACCGCTTGATTTCTACATTAATCTTATCCAGAGAATCGTCGACAGTATCCTTTTTTTTCTTAATTTAGAACAACTCTTCCTTTCACTTTCCTTCGAACATGTAGTTTGAAATTTGTGTAGGATGCCTAAAATAATAATCATTTAAAATATTATATAAATTAAAAAAAAAAACCTTTCTTTTATTTGTTCAATGATTTTTTTAAACTCAACAAAATTGCTATCTGTTCATTCGTTTGGTTTTTTTCCCTGTGGCCTACAAAAATTCGAAATGCTAGAACTAATACTACATCCTTTAGGGAAAAAGAGCTGACCACCTGCTCTAAGAGTCTAAAAACCAAATTATTATGTTACACTAACAGAAAGGCAATACGCACTCAAATCACATTGTATATGGGACCCCTACATCCAGCTATAATTAAATAACAAGTGTGTTAATGAAAGTCAAGACTATGACCAGTATACAGACAAACACAAATTATTAACCACAGCCTGATTGAACTTCTGTTTGGAATTTCAGCTCCTAATTATTTTTCTAGCTAAATGAAGTTAAATAATAAGAGATACCAGAAAATAAAACTTAACATTATTCCCTAGTGACATATTAAATGACAAATGCTACAATTAGTCGTAAATTAAACAACTTTATTAGGTATAAACTTCATTGAATTAACACTTCGATCTGTTTCAGCAGATCTGGTTATGAAAGGTGTGGTTCAGCAAAAGCCTGACTGTTGTAAAATCGTATATAGGGAGTGGGAAGGAATGTTTAAGTGTAGTTCAAGTGTTGCTAACACCTTAATTGTTTATCCGTAATTCAGATATTAGTTCTGTTTATCAGTTGGTAGATTTATTCGAGGTGATAAGTCAAGAACAACTCTCCTAGCCTATTATTTCTGTCTTATTATATCTCTTCACCATCATTACACGCATTTTTTCCTTTATAACTATCCTCTACTTTTGTTATAAAGGTTAAACAAGAAGTCTTTGGTTCCTCAGAAAAATAATATAATTAGTAATGTGCTAGTTTAAAGAGTTAAAGTCTTAATCTTTGATTATAATGAATGGAGTTCCCCAAATTAATTAGTGCTATTAAAATCCACTTCCTATACTCTACGTTCCTAACGAGTTATGTAATAATAAGAGGTGTAGTCGAAGAAAGAATTAAGTTGTAAGTGGGTCATCACGAAATCACATGATTCCTGAAGAGGAAGAGGTTTTATTTTGTAATGTCTAAATGTGTCAGGTGTGTAAATAGAGTCAGTTTGATTCCTAGATACTATTCGAATATCGCCACCATTCACGTCTTTCAATCGATGAAAGAGTTGAACTGTTATACATTCTGAATAGAGTAAAATGCAAACTGAATGTACTCTTTAGATAAAAATTAAATATATTACCTTTTCTTATGAGGCTACTTGTTTTAAGACTGTTCTGAAAACTTTTCCTTTAAAACCTATTCTAGCTTAAATAAATAATAAATTATTTATTTATTTTAAGGATATAATGTAATGTAAAATTTACGTCCTCAAATATTTACGAAGGAATATCTAACAATTGAGATTATTTGAAGGATATATAATGTAATTAAAATTTTTTCGTCCTCAAATACGTATTTACGAAGGAAAATTTAACAATTGAGATCAAACCAATTTTTTTTCTGCAAATATGTAGCAATTGAATAAAATTAAAGTTAAATATTTTAAACTTAATACGATTATTGTCTGTATCACAGAGGTTGTTAGTGACAATTAAAGAAGGAACATCTTGCTTCTCAGTTTTTTACCCATCGACTGATTTTGGATCTTGTCCACATTTCAGACTGAAACTCTAAAAATTTGGAATTGTAAGTGTAACTTTTACCAGAGTACTTTCATTTCACTCTGGAAGAGGGTCAAGATCCCAAGCCGGTCGAATGATGAGAAACTGGGAGAATTAAGATGTTTTTTTTTTTTAATCGTCACTCTCAACCTCTGTGATACTAACAATAATAATATTTTGTTTAAAATATTTAATTTGAATACCGTTTAATTGGTGAATATTTTTAGAACAAAAGCAAGTTATAAACTGTAGAAGGAAAAGTTGGTTTTATTTGCGGTGTAGACAGTTCTTTCCATACTAGTTTTTTTCCCTTTTGGGGCTACTATAAGACTCATGTCGTGAGTACAACTATGCAAAACCAAAATGAACATAAATCCATAATGCGTCAGGGAATAAACGTGTCATTCCTACTATTCTTTCTTAACATGTGTAGAAAGATGCAGTATAGATTGAATATTTTTCTAAATTGATTGAATTTTGAATTTTTCTAAACGTTTGACTTAAGTAGTGAAAAAAGAAGAAAAATATCGTTGTATATACAGTTTACTACTTAAGGAAAAGTAACTTACTTCCACCTCATTAGCTAAGGACATTAGTTTCTGAATCGTTATTAAGATTTGAAGAAAATATTTGACAAAGAAAGCTATAACTTTGGGATGAGTTTCACGGATTTTGAAGTACCAAAATAAAAAAGTGTGTTAATTGAAAATAATTTTGACTACATGTTAAAGTGTATTTTACCTTATCTATATGTCAGCAATGTCTGGAAGCGCTCAGTTTCCGGCCACCGACTGGAGATTCAATGAGTTCCCTAACCCCGCAGCGCAGGCTCTCTTCGTCACTTGTGTTGAGTTAATGGCTCTCCCAGTCCCACCTAATGTCGTAGCCACAAGTCTGCTGGATGTTATCACCAGAGGGTTAGTCTTCTTTTCTTTTTGCTCTTTATTTTATTACATGTAGACTTTAAATCATTTTTTTTTACAAATATTCTGTTACTATTATTCATTGTTCTGTGTGTAATATTTTTGTTTTATAGTGATGTTTGTTGTAATATTTAAGGATTAATGTTTTCTTTATAAAAAAAAGTTGCTTGTTTGATTGATGTATTTTAGTTTATAACTTTAATATTATTAAATTATTATTGTAAAAAAACTCTTAAAGTTAAGTGATATTTAATACCATGCACCATAGATTTTTTTTAACTTATTGAAAAAATTGTCTCATTGAAATGCTTTCAGGTATACTGAAATTGGTAGAAACAATATGGAAGCCTGGGTTAACAGTGTCGGACTGGTAATGGCAGCTTTGCCTGATTCCTATTGGTGTGTCCTCAACGAAAGATTAGCAGAGCTAATGGCATCTTTAGAAAATGAAAAAGATCAAGATCCCTTTCATTTGTTCAATTTCCACAGAGTCCATAATACACTGACTCCAAACAAATATGCTTATACGCTGGCTACCGTCCACGCAGTCTGGCATCATGCAGGACCAGGGCAGATATCAACTATTCCTCAGTCTGTATTCTTCACTTCAAAACTCATTAACTATTTTCATCTTTTATTAAATCTGCTTTCCTTCCTTAAAATCAAATTTATGTGCAATATTTGTAAGAAACATTTGGTTATCACTAAATTTGTATTACATGTTTGTAACATATTTTTCTATACTGTAGGATATATTGTTTGCATTGTTTCTTTTAGTATATGTTCTGTTGATGTTCCACAGGAACTTAATAAGTCTTCAATGAAACATTTGGAATTGTTTAATGTGCAGACAAATTTGAAACAATGCATAAAATAATCCCTTTTTACATTACTAAGTAGTTTTACTAAATTTACTACTACTACTACTACTAAATTTTACTAATTTACTAAGTAGTAATATTTTACATTAATAAGAGTCTAGCATCATGAAAAAAATTGATCTTGAAATGTTGACGGATTTACATGTTTTGAGGCCCAAAAGTCCATTTTTGACATATTTGTGATTATGTGCATGGAAAAACTTGTTGGTATCCTAAAGGCCACACTGTTTGATGGATCAAATTCATATTGTAGATAAAGCCCTATTCTTTTTTGGTAATATCATCATGGGAAAATCAATTTTTTGGCCAAAATGTGATTTTAGACATCTTTTTCTCTTGAACTACTAACTCTCAAGCTTCGAAAATTTTAGATTTCCAACAAAACTAACTGACAGCAGCATTAAAAGAAAAAAAAATAAGAAATTTTTTGAATAACTGACAAGGTCAGTTTATGGACGTGACACAGGTCACACACCGTTTGTCGAATAGTAATAAATTTTACCCACAAACTAGTGCCTTAAGGGAGAATGAGCTGAATAATTTTTGTTGAAATTATATGGGTGACAAGAGCTGTTGTATATTTTTTATTTCAGAAAAAGTTTTTTTAACTTTAAATGGTTAACCGTAGAAAAAAGGAATTTACTAGGAAAATACTAGTTAAAATTAGTATGCTATAACATATTTCAATAAATTACCACAAATGTCCATGGCACTAAAAACTTTTGGCTATTTCTTATTGATTTTTAACACAGCATTATTGTAATTTCATAAGAACTCTCAATTCGGCAGATACTTTTATGAAGTGTAATGAAAATATTTTTGATGGGAAATTATGGATTTTTCTCTCTGACATAAATTTTTGAATTTTTAAGTAAGTGGAGTTTGTGGAGTAAAAATCTGCTTGAAAAATGCTTTTTGCTACTAGTAGAGTGATTCAGGAGGTCCGAATTCATGTCTATGACAACTAAGTCGGCAATAAATTATTAAAGCATTATTGTTTTAATAGCGATTGATTTGCAATAAAAGTACAAAGATGGGTCATGAAACACCTTCCGAGTGAATATATTAGATGAGTAACTTATTTTGTCAAAACACGTGATTATGTAACTCCTATAAACTGTGGTGAAGTTTCATAGGAGAGGATTTTTTTAAGAGTCCACGAAGCAAAAGTTTTGTTTGATATAAAATAATAAATTTTCTGTTCTTCTTTAACATATTCTTTTCTGCAGAGCTGTTAGTTTTCTGTTATAGGTTTGTACGAGAGAAGTTATCACCAATGGTGAAAACAGAAGAGCAAATGATTTTCCTTTGCCACTTAGTTGGACCATTTTTACAAAGATTTAATGTTGATGGAGTGATTAAGGGACTTATTGACTTATCTATTGAACTATACAAGGCTTTAGACCAAGTGGACAAAAATGTTCGCAACCTACAATATATGAACCCCATCTGTGATCTTCTGTATCCTTTTATATCAACATTCAATTATATTTATGTCTATAACTTTCCTTGATTATTTCCTTTGTTTAAAGGATAAATATGTGTTCCTCCGCTTACTAATATTCTGTCCATTGAATACACCAGATTATTTCAACTCCTTTGAGTGGAAATTCTAACTACTAAATAACGCTAGCTCCTTGTTGATGAAAACTTGTTGATAAATTGGTTACTAATCATTTCAACTCAAACTGTCTATTTAAAATATAACTCTGGAAGTTTTATAAATAACTATATTATGCAAAAAAAAATTATGCAATTTTTTTTGATGCATTTTATAATTATGAGCAAATCCTTAAGCACTATATATGGACGATTTCGAAGTTTATTACAGCATTTTGTATTGTTTTATTTGTCTTTTTTTTTTTGTGCTGGTTCATTGAGGGATGGTAAATCTTGCCTAGGATGCATCCCTGAAGTTCTATTTTCTATACAGACCATCACTTATTTCCATGTAAGTGATGTGTTTCATGTCAAAGTGATTTGTTTATATCCCTCAACTATGAGTGAAAAAAGTATTCACTTGTAGTTAGAACATTTAGTAACATATCTCAAATGCCTGCAATATTCCCACCCGTGTTTTAGGAGACGGTGAGTCCCTCCGCTTTACGGTTCATGTGTCTTTTCAGATTTACTGATGAGGTATCCAAATCTCAATGTGAAAAAAAAAGGAAGTTAGTAAGTTTCAAAATGTCGCCTTTCATTTGCTTGTCGTTAAAATAGGTTGGCAAATGATGAAATGTTAGGTAGTTTTGTTACTTCAGCATCCAACATATTCATCGATCAGCTTACAATAAAGGCGATTTGATTGAGAAATCTGAAAATGTGTTGCAAAACTAACAAACAAATAATTAATGAACCCCAAACTAGTTTAAATATTAATTGCACATGTTATTTTATAAAACATCATTTTATCTGAACATCAATGAATATTTCTTTTTATAGTACTTATTTCAGCTTTCTCAAACACATATCGATTGAATTGAGTTTCAAATTGGATTCTATTTCCATAAATAATGTAAACATTCACACAAATGTGGCGTGTTGCTTCTTGGGGAAAAAGGAAGTCTAAATTTTAGAAGTAACTGCTTTTGTTTACAGTCACTACATAATCCACATCCCGTAATTATACTCGCCTTTAACCTTTTGAAATTAATGAGTAGATGATATTAATTAACCTATAGTAAATTTCTCTTTAGCATTTTACGTTATTACTTCATGATCCGTCTTATAGTTAAAATTAAAATCCATCATATATCTTTCAGATTATAAGTATAAAAAATAATCGGTTTAGTGAATAGAAATATTTAAATAAATTGAGATTTGAGAGTTATTATTGACAGAAGGTTGAGCTATAACTGAAAAATCTGTAGTTACTAACAAAATACTTATAACCAAAAATGTAATCTGTATGTAGCTTGATGAAACAGCTAAACAAAGAAAAACGCAGTTTCTTTGTTTCTAAATAGCTGTGTATTAGCTTTAAATTTATTTTTGGTATATATTATAGTTTTGTTCTACTAAAGTTGCTACAAAATGGGCCAATGCTCGGCCTACGTGTGTTCCCTTGTGGGACTGCCACTGCAACCTAACCTAACCTGACCATAACTAAACAAACAACCTCTTCTTGTTGTTAGATGATTTCCTATACGAACTGCAGTTATCACATTAAATACATGTTTGTGGGGGACCACATGAAGAGTGAGGCAGAAGGGATAATCAGGAAGCTGAGACCGGCTCTTCAAAAACAACTAAGATTTATTACGAACCTTTCTATTGAAGAACTAGAAGCTAATAAAGACAACAGTAACCAACCACAGTGACTATCATTAAATAATTAATGATTTCAAGATTGAAAACAGACTACGAAGACTAATTCATATATTAACTTTTTCTTTTTCACGTTGTTACTGTTAAAATGTTTTCTAGGTTTAAAAAAAAAATGTTATCTAATACTAAGTGAGTGAAAGCTGCCGAATCTCCTGAAGACACAAAATGTTGTATTCGTGTGTTATTTAATTGTAACTGCGCTCTGAATAGCCTTTCCACCTGATGTGATGTACTTATTTCTACCTATATCAGGTGATATGACCTGATATTGATTTTAGAACAATGACTGAATAATATATGATATTTGAGTACAAAATTTGTTTAATAAAACTTGTAAATATTAAATGTTTATCTTGTTTTGTATTTGCACTATTTTACTTCTGTAATTAAAAAGATTCATGTAATCAGAATTGAGAGTAAATTTATTTTTTCCTTTGATTTCTATGTTTCTAATGTCGTAAATTGCAAAATTTGCTTTATTGAGGCCACTCCAGATTTTTTAGTTAGGTGTAGTCAAACTACGAATATTACACTAAAAATGACACCCATTAAGTTCTATGTGTAGTGTTTTGGTAAATAAGCGTCTTTATAATTGTGAAGGACTATATCATAAAAGCGAATCAACAGAATTAGTTCCAAACAATATAGTGAATACTTTAATCACTCTAGACTGCTTCGTGGCTATTGAAGATGCTTTGGATAAGATGCCTTCGAATACTTAAATTAGTACAAATATATAAATATATTAATCCAAGAACTATGTAATAATGGTACAATCGAATGCAAGAATAATTAATAGAAGTGTTAGATCAGCAACAGCTGGAAATGTGACTGCGAAAGGCTTTCCTGTGAATGCAAGGCCCTTTGCCTTTAAGAAGTTAAAGATTTTTGCAAATCATTCGTAAAAACCGATAGAAGTATGAGATTCTTCTCTAAGGACAATGATGAAGTTCATTAAGAAATAAAAATCTAAAATTGATACTAGAAACTATAGAAAAAGCAGCACAATATGTGTATTGCGCATGATTACAATAAGAGAGTCTCAGTTTAATGATGATAATAATAATAACATGTCAGATACTTTTAAATTGTGATTTCAAGTTGATTACTAATTAAGATACAGTCACAAAAGAAATTATTAAAATGCTTAAATATGATTTTGATAATATTTACCATAGCGTTTAATATTGTGCCTACAATATAGGCATATTAAAGTCAAACAAAACTAATTTGATTGTTGCAAGTATGTTATTATATTAACTTATAGTAAAGTTGAGTGTGGGCCACTCCAGAGTTTTTATAGATGTAAGTATAAACTATTCTGAGGTAAAATGGATAAACCAACAAAAGTCTCCACACAAATGAAGTTTTATTCAACGCGTTTCGAACACTTTGTGTTCATCATCATTTGTTGGTTTATCCATTTTACCTCAGAATGAGTAAATACTACACAATTACGGATTGCACAACTAATGATTTAAGTATAAACTAATCGTCTGGTACAGTAGATGCATGAGGCCAAAGTATTTGACTTTTCTGTATATCTAACTTGTATAAATAAGCCAAAGGCCTATGTAGTCTGAAGAGAGTTGTCACAATAAAGGTGGTTGAAGAAAGGTAATAGAATCTTATGCAAAGCGCAAGTGTTAAGTATAGTTTATGATATATTATAATTGAATATTACAATAATAGGTTTTTAGTTATTATAGTCAAAATATATCAAACTCATGCACGATGGAATTAGTTACTTTTAAGGTTGCATGACTGACAAACATAGTAGGAAATTTCACCAATTATCAGACAATTTAATATCTTCTCTGTTTTACATTTAGTGAAAATTGGCCGAAATGAAATAAAATAATTACTATAGTAACACTAATGATAATAGTGTTTTTATTTTTTAACAGGTAACATTTCTAATTGTTTATAACTATGGAATTAATATTTGAGATTATATATTTACTCGTATATATGGAATGTTAAGAACTTGCAATGTTTGAAAAAAAAATTATATATATCGCAAATGCATGATTGGTAGTAGTAACATTTTCTAATGTTTGAAAATGAAGAAACCTTCCATAAAACAATAAATATGTTATACTTTATGACTGGATTAGACAAGTCTCTAGAAAGAGTTTCCAAATCTGGGGATTTTATGATGGTTTGCTGTGTAACCATCGTGGTGGTTGGCCGAGCAATAGTTCACAAAAAAGTATAATAGTTTAGTCCTATTGATATTTGACATGATCAGTAGGAGACGAACCGTCCTGTAATGCACCCCAAAATGATGGTTACTTTATTATAAATCATATCCTAAAGTAGAAAAGAAGTATGTTTCTTGTTTGATAGACAAGAATCGCATTCTTGATGAATTTGTTTTTTGTTTATTTCAATTCAATTCAGTTCTATTTAATTCAATTCTAGCTGTAGATGACCGTTATTCAGAATGTAAAAATTCATCTTTAAAAGTGGTTTTTGCAAAACTTGTTCTATCACTTATTAATGGTAATAACTAACTTTTCAAAATGATTGTTTGAATATGGTTTTTTTAAAGGAATTAATAGACATTAAAAAAGATATAGTATCATTGTTCGTTTAATAGGAAAGTAGAGTGTTATGATAATATACATTAAATTTTTGCATTTAAATAAATACACTGAAAGAATTAACTTTTTAAAACTTTTAGTGAATGTACAGTTCTGTTAATTCTGCATAGAATTTGATATGCTAAATTTCACATTAAAGACCAATTTTAAATAAAAACATTTAATAATATTATTAATTTTAAAATTTACAGTTAAAACATATTTTAATCCACAAGATAAAAACATTATTATTTAAAACGGAATTAATAACATGATTACCAAATATTTTTCAATTAAAACATGAACTGATATGAAAGTGATGACAAAAGTATTAGTCAACACTGGTATAATTCTTGGTTGACGTTAGGGGTGATTAGTTCAGAATGTTATTTATGTAATCAATAGGGAATATTAATTTAATTTGATGTACATGTAGATAGAAATAAACGGGAAATATCTTTTGTTAGATGTCTAGAAATCTCTACAAAATGCTGTGGCAAAATCTTTATTTTGAAATATGTAATCACGTAGAATAGTGTTATAATTTAATACAGTTAACATGGATAGTTTTGGAAATTACGGAGAAATGAATTCCTATCAGGGCAATGGGAAAGAGAAGGACTTTCATAAAATTGCTGGTATGATTGGGACGAATATTCAGAAAATATCTCACAATGGTCAGTAAAGCTTAATTTATTTTTTACGCTGTATGTTATGATGCATGATTGTTTAATTTATTATTCTTTTAGTGGTTTCCATGAAGAAAATGTTAAATATAATATCATCATGCCAGGATAGTCAAGAACAAAAACACCAATTGTACGTACAGCACAAGGACATGTATTTTGTTGAAAGCAATTATTGCTTAATTGTCTTTTAATTGTGTTTTAGACAGCAGATACAGCACTATACGAATGATATGGTTAAGGATACGGGAAGTAAACTTCGAGAGCTGACTAATTTACCCTTATCTTCATTACAGTCGGAACAGGTTATTTTAAGACTCTATATATGTTTGTTGGTACATTTGTAGAAATTATAGGTGTCTAAATGTATTCATTTGTAATGGGTAAGTTTAAGTATGGATATTATTAAACACAATTATCAAGTTTAAGTTTGTAGTTATCAAACTATTTTTTAGCAAATATTTAAATAGTATTTTATCCTGCTAACATTACAACCATGTTATTAGAGAGAGTTCAAAGCACAGAAAACAAGATTAGCAGAGGAGTTTGCTGCAGTTATGACTGCATTTCAAGATGCTCAACATCTTACGATGCAGATGAAAAAAGAGGATGTGCAAAGAAATAGAGCTGCTGCTGAAATCAGACTTCCCCCTCCCCCATCTTCAAAAGAACCTATGGGTAATTTAGTTTTAAAATCTAAAAACTTATTTAAAAATGAACTAACAGTGATCGCTTATATAGTCATTTTTATTGTACTGACATGGATCTTTGAGTTGGTATGTTCATAATTCATTGTCAAAATGTTTCTAAAGTTATTTAGATCTTCTCACGATATGGCTGATACGAGCTTCATATATTCCCTTATGCTTCGAAAGTGTCCATTGTTTCAAATATCTGGTTTCATCAAAATCAGACATTTTCGTCTTAGAAATAAGTAACGAAATTGACTGTAGAATAATGCTGGCCAGGAGTATACTTTGCGAATTTCCACGTACTCGTCAATTTGTTGTTTAGAATAACAGTGATAATATTAAATAAATCTCTTATAAAGTAGTAGTCACATACGGTACAGTGACTCGGTGTTTCCCTCAACATAAGAACGATAAATTAAAAGTTTGAGTTTTTGAAGCGAATCTTATTTAGACGTATTTACAGTGGAACCCAAGTGAATATCTATGGAAAATTAAGAGTTCCATGTTAGTAGGATCTCCTTGAGAAATCAATTGTCAATTTTATTGAAAAAATGTCGGCTAAGATGGACTAGCCGTATTGTAAGGTGGAAGAAAAACGACTGCAGAAAAAAAGTTCAGATATGTCCATCAACAAGGAAAAAAGGAAGGCCTAGAAGCAGATGGGAAGACTAGTTTAAAAATATGCAAAAAAGTTTGGAATATACAATCAGAGAAGAGAAGATCTATATAGAATGAAATGGAGAAGACAGGTTCAAGATATCAGTGGTCGAACTGATCTATTGAACCCGGGAAGAAAACAAGAAAATTATGTTTATTTCAGAAATAAAGCACATTTTATTTGGATATTTTACTCAAAGAGTAACGGTTTTGGTTGAAGTCGTGTACATAGTAATTCAATGGGGGGCACTTGACAATTCTGTGTATAAACGAAAAATTTGTGATACTTGACTGAATATCATGTTTCGAATTGTTTACAGCTAATATTTACTAGATACAAACTCTTGAATTATAAGAAGATAGTTAGTGATCTTTATTAATGCTCACAAAGTATCCTTTTCATTTCGGAAGCAAAATATATTAAGGTGATGTCAATAATACTTGTATTCATCCTCACCGTTGCATAAGATTTGATGGCTAGAGTGTACTTTAGGAGCCCCAGCGTTTAAAGAAACAGACTTTTACACAGTGGTTATAAGGGTTTCCCTACGTCATTGCTTATCATTGCTTGTCTTTCACGTCATACCTTATTTTCTAGATTTGCAAATGATGGCAATGGAAGAATCAGAAGTGCAAAGACTTCAAGAATTAGCAGAAGAAGATGAAGCTATTGATAGGCTTGAGGTATTATTAAACTAATAATGATTATTTTGTAATACGAATCAAATGTAATACTTTTTGTGTTTGTAGAGGGATATTTTGGATGTAAACCTGATGTTTAAAGATTTTGCCACGATGATTCATTCACAAGGGCAAGTTGTTGATAGCATCGAGTCGTATGTCGAGAATAGTTCTATGGCTGTTGAAGAGGGATTTAAGGATTTAACTAAAGCCAACAAAAGTGTGGTTAGTTAAATATTGTTACCTATAAGTAGAACTATATTGATGTAACGTTTTTTGTGAGTTTTTCTTCATTGTAATCCCGTTTATATAATTGAAAAAATAGGTAATTGTTTCAAGTCAGAGTTCACATGTGTATTTAACAATGATTATAAAAAACTATCTTATTCACTTTTGTTTCGGAACTTTTATAATCTCAAAAGTAAACGTAAATTTATTCTGTGCAGTTGTAGAAAGGAAGGCAATCCATCTTCTCTTGTTTAAGTGTATTCTTGAGAATGGAATTGTTCCGATACCTTTTGAGCTGTAATGAAGACGTTAAGATGGTTAATATGTATAATAATTTTACTGAAAACCTCTATGGTGCTAACAAGGAAATTTGATTTGTAAAGTTTTTAACAATTTTATAGGTTTATGTTAAATTTGGATTAAATATGTCGTCATAATTTATATTGGCAATTTACCTAGAGATTATATATGACAAATACATGTATATGATATGCTTTGTAATATATGTCGACGTCTAAATCACAGTAATAAATTCAGAAATGGGACTAAGTTGTTTCAACTCTGGTCTTCGTCAGAGTCACGCTCTAACAAGACGAAGATCAGTTTTGTTTGAAAGGTTTTAGTGCTATTTCTGATTTTCTTACTTTGGTATGGGTGTTCATTTTTATTTCAGTATTAATGAATATATATATATATATATATATATATATATATAAAAACTAGTTAAAAAGAAGATAGCACACAGACAGACACAGGAATAACTCACTTCTATATTTCGACCATCGTCGTCATCAGGAGGCGAAGAGTCCCACAGGAAGGCGAGTCGCCGCTGTGCCTTCCTGCGGGACTCTTCGTCTCCTGATGACGACGATGGTCGAAATGTAGAAGTGAGTTATTCCTGTGTCTGTCTGTGTGCTATCTTCTTTTTAATTGGTTTTTATTTAAAAGTCCGCTGGACCGTTTCATTTAATTACTGAACATATATATATATAATATATATATATATATATATATATATATACAGTAGTATACATATTAATATAACTCTATATTATATTGGCAGCAAGTCTGCCAATAAAATTCCAAATTGTGTTGTTCAATAACAGCAACATTTGCATTCACGGCCTTTTTGCTGGTTTCTTCAATCGTCCTCTCTACTGATTGGAGTCTTCATAAAATTTGCCCAATGGAAAAATAGCACCTTTTTCCGTTGTTCAACCTGAGAATTGACCAGTGTTTGACCGAAAACTCGTGCAACAGCCCTTACATTACAATGTCCATTTTATAGTGACTCCAGCCAAAGGACAGGAAGATTGAGGAAACCAGCAGAAGTCGAGAATGCACATGGTGTAGTATATTGTTGCATAATATACTTTCTTTTTTTAGTGTTTTATACAAATGCAAAAGAGATTCAACATTTTGTAGTAAAAGTTGTAAAATAAAATATTGGTTTCTCTTCAGTTCATAAGAATTCAAATAAAATGAAAATTCTACTTTAAATATGAAAACTATATAGTACGTAAGTCCATACAATGCCATTAATTTTTCATAAAAGTAGGGAAGGCTACATTAAGTTTAAGGATTATGTAGAATGAAGAAATTCAAACCGAAATTGGGAACACGAGTCATTAATCAATCCCTTTATTGTTTAGACTTACACAGAAATTCCTTTTCTCATATTTGTGTCTACTGGATTATACTGTGTAAATAATTATTCTCTTTTTTTTTACAGAAACAAAGAAGGAAGAAATTATATATATGTTACAGTATCATTATAGTAATTGTCATCTGTATCTTAATGTTACTTTTGTGGCGTTGATGACTTCTCGAACACAGAACTCAAATCAGCCTCTTGCACCAGACTCCAAAATATTTCAATATAATTCCTCCTTGTTGAGAAAAAAAAACTTGATTATCTATCAAAGTTGTATATCCGGAAAATGTTATTTAATTATTATTCTAATGTTTCTTGAAAGAAAGTAAGAGTGAAGAGAATGTTAACTCTAATCAGTTCAGAATAATATTGTGTGAAGTTTATTTTCATTTATGTTCTCTTTAATGATGGATTTTTAACACAACTCACTCTATATTTTTAAGGAAAACATTGGAAAATATCAAATATTTTAACCAATTTAAATACACTCTCAGAGTGAAGTTATATCAAGTATATTATTTTTAATTGTTTAATATATATATGTGATTATTATTTATGTATAATTTATTAAAGTTATCTTTTTGAACGTACAATATATATAAATACTTTCCTTTTCAGCTTATGTTCTCGGTTTCTGTAATTGGTTCAAATTTGATTTTTGTATTAGGAAAGGTATATTTTCTTCATGAAATATACTTTCAGAGTAGATAATCATGGAATTTGCGATTTTAATTTATCGAGAACAAAATAGTTTTGTTTTTTTACTTTACTGTAAGTAAAGTATAGTGAGTGTAAAAAAAACTGATTTTGAGATTTTAACTGAATTCCATGTTTTGAGGTCCCCAAAAAGTCGTTTTGTGAAGTTTTTTCGATGATGTCTATGAGTGGATGAGTGTGTATCCCAAGTTTGTTACCACGCTACAGTACAAAATATTTGATGGATAAAATTGATATTTTACACAAAAATGGGCTTCATAGTGTTGGTATGCTGTGCAGTTGGAGAGCAATTAAGCATGATTGGAGTCATTTTTTTTTCCCAAGAACCGGACATTTTTTTTCTCCTAAACTACTAATTCTAGAGCCTTAAGATTTTAGGATTATCTTTGAGGCTACAAAAGTAATAAACGAAAAATATCCTCAGTTTTTACAACAGTAAATAAAATGTAAAAATGTTGACTTATAATTCAATGTGAGAGCGATCGCAAACCATACCTTTTGAAGGATCAAAATGAAACTATAACTAAAAATAGAGCCTTATGTGGAAGATGAGTTCAGATAATTTTTTTTATTACATTAACAAAAGGGCCATTATAGTAGATTTTCTGTTTTCAGAAAATGTATTTTTGATGCTAAATAGCTCATTAAAAAACAATGAATCTTTCCAAAAATTAGTAATTTATAAAAAATCATATTTTAATCCTAAGGAAAGAGCAACATACTGAAATGTGTTTGTTTACATTGACATCTAAATTTTTTGAGTGAATCCACTGAAATTATATTGATGTTTTAGAGGTATAATGAGGAAATTTGAAATGATTCAATGACTTATATTGTATGTGATGTAAGAAGAATAAAATTCTTATATGCAACAAATCAACGCCAATAGTGCATAAGAAACGTATAATTTCTGATTCTTTTGATGGTATGATGGGTTTGTCTAAAATCAGATACCGATTTTCTTATGTGTATGAATGACATTATCTTTGGGTATTATTGAAATGTGTGGAATGAACTTTTTCGTCCTATAGAAGAGCTTCTATGTTTTTGACAAATACCAAGTTTTTTCACTCTTCTTGTGTAATACTTCATACCTATTATTCTTAAAAATTGCATGCTTTTCGCTATAAAAGTTTTAAATCATGCAGAAAAGCCGCCTTAAAATTTGATTTCAGTATGCAAAACTGGTAATTACCAATATATTTTTTTTCAATATACATTTACGACAACATTTTAAGAGTACAGCACGGAGGAAAAAATAACACTCCCTCAGGGTAAACTGGATTTTTATGATTTTTGACAATGCGATAGAAAAGTGTTTTTTTTAAAAAAAAATAAAACTAGCATGCCATAAAGTTCCCAGTATAACAATTTTATACAAGACCAATAATGTAAAACATAATTCAAAATTGAAAACATTCTTTGAAAAATAATAAATGAAATTATCCTACATCTTAAATTAAAAACTATCTTAAAACATTTTTTCTTACATTTTTCAGGCAAAATAGGAAAGTTTTTAAGTTTTAAATGGGAACGTTGTCTTAAATCTCCAATGTAGATAAACTATGTAAGTGATTCAATAGCTATTGGAACGAAAGCCATCTTCTCCTGTAAGAGTTTATTTCGTTATACAAAATCTAAACATTTTCGCTTTTCAAAAATGTTATAACTGCTGTAGTTATACTAATGATACTATATGCATCAGTGGTGTGATATACAAAAATAAGCGTGTATATTTATAAATGGATCAATCACCATCTGTACTACCTCCAGGAATGAAAGACTAATAAAACATATCCATTTATAGACATTTATATTATGCCTAAATGGAAATTATATATTATATACCCAAAAGTTTGATATTATGTTTACTTATAGTAAAGTTGAGTGCGGCCACTCAAGTTTTTTTTTTTAAAAAAGTTTTGTTTTCTGAGATTCACAAATTATAAAATCACCAATAGTCAGTTTTCAAAGCATTGAGAAAAACCTGCCTTCTAGTAATGCTTTAATAATCAAATTTCCTCTATTATTATTTTTTTCTGTTTATATAGCATTGATTTCTTTTACTGTAGAGACACGTCTGTTTATTTCAACATATGGCCACATATCGATAGTCATCGTTCCCATATTTTGATAACTTGTACTATTTTTCCATTTTTAGTTATACAGGGAACTCAATTTTTTTTTAAATACTTAATTTTTACAAAACAAAATCCGTGCTTAAAAATATTAAACAATTTAAATAAAACATCTAATTAAATGTTAATTTCGTTAACTTATATTTCAGGATTTTTTCTTTTTTTTTTTATTATTGTCCTTATTATCAAATATAACTAGTTAGAGGGTTCAATAGTTTGAAACGGTTTAGGAAACGTAAAAATGCAATTCAATTGTTTTTAATTTATTACAATGCTCACAGCTAATTAACATCAAAACACAATTTATGAAAAAATTGAGGATTCTACTACCTATTTCAATATACACTATTTAACAATGTGGTTAAAGAGCAGACTTCAACCATACCAAGATTATGATTTCAAACGAGTATATTGATAAGGTTCATAATTACGTTAAGCAGATAAATAAATATCAGGGCTTACACCCAGTCCTCTCAACCACTATACAGGGAAAAAAGCAACTTAAATACTTCTGACAATCATATAAGAAAAAAAAGGAATACATCCCAGAGAAATTTGTGGTACAATTATTTTTTTTATCAATCTGCAACGTAACAAATTAACTACAACAATATTTTTCAAAATTAAGAGTAATCGGATATTTTTTTTTAAATTATCTAATTCTCATTGATTAACAATACAATAATAAAATAATAATAATTATAATAGTAAAAATAATTATGAATGATCTATAGGTCAAAATAATTCTCAAAACGGGCAAATATAAACACTATAAAGGCACAGTTTTTAGTTTAATTTATTTTAACCACATAAAAATCAAATGGAATTGAAATGAGGTTGGATGACAAGTGTTCCAAATGATTGTGGAAATAATTTTTTACGCTTCTCTGAAAATATCAATTGCATCTAGATACATACTATCTCCAATGTATGAAGATCATGTTAAAGAGAATTTAATGTTGAAACAAAGGGAAATTTGTTATGAATAAAAAAAGGGTTGGAACAATTATCTTCCTTATAATAATAATAACAATAATAATAGTAAAAAAGAAAATGAAAAAGAACTATTATTGCTTGAACTTTAAAATCCTTAGCGATGAAGATTTAAAGGGAAATTGGAGCAGTGTAGAAATGTTTATTAAAATTTCATGTTTTAGAAACCATGCACTTTGAGTTGATCAGACCTGGCAAGGCCTGTTTTTGTTAACCATTGACAGATGTTCTCTCTTTGGTCTCCTTGCAATTGCAGTACTTCTCCGTATTCAGGGTGCTCAATTACTGTACCATTGCATGCGAATTCCTGAAACAATAGCAATGTATGTTATTCTAGAAATCATTTCAATTTAACAACTTGGAAAATGCTTTAAATATTTTAAAAAAAAAAAATTCTGTTACGGTTAGATAAAAAACAAGAAGTCCAACAACATTGCCCAAAACATTAACCCATTCACAGTGGAAGACATTTGAAGCTGCATCTGTTTTGTTCTACTCAAAGTAGGCAAATGACAACTGCGAGTATTAAAATAAAACTTATGCAAGCTTGTAGTTAAATCATCCATCTCAAGATCATTTACTTTACCTTGAATTATTTTCAATACTCCATAGATTAAAAATATTTGTATATCACTTTAAATATAAGTGCAAAAACATTTTCGTAACACCCCAAAGAACTGACTGAGGAAGTAGTGGAGTTTGTTGACAATGAAGTGACTTGAAAGACCTAAGGTCTTCTTAATATGAATTTTCCTTGCTCACAAATACCAACACACAAGCATACATATCAACAAAATATAGCGGTCCATGAAAAGAATCAAGTACAAGATATAACACACACAAACACTCACTATATTTCTACATTCGTCGTATTTAGGAAGCACACCATTAATCACAAGTGGGAGAAAACCGAGGAGGGGGAAAAATATGAATGAGGGAATTGCACAACAAATTAATAAAATAAAAAAATTATAAAAAATACATCTTGTTAATGTTAATCAATATGAAATAATTAAAACTTGTTATTTATAAAATAATAATGGAAAAATGTTAAAAAACATATTAATGTAGAAGCGACAAAGAAATTGAAAAATGGAACTACGGTCTTTCGACCATGTATGTATATAATGATCGTCACTAAAGTGACGAATGGTGAATGGTTTTGGATAATCTTGTGACTTTGACTAGGATCTTTACTTCGCTGAAAGCTTTTATCTTCCATTGATATATACACTCTCAAGGTTCAAAATTAAAGTTCCTTAGATGAAGATACGGTTTTATTTAGAACTCTTCTTCACAGGTTTAGAAGATAGATAAGAATAAGAAATTATACAAAAGTAAAGACTGTTATAAATGTATAATAATTATGAAAAAAAAAAACAACTATTGGTTTTCGACTCTGACGAAGACCGCTTCTTGAGGTTGAAAGATCATTTCAATGTTAAAGCCTCCTGCTGTTGACTTAAGTGTAAATTTGGCAATGACGATTTTGTATTAAATGTTTGTTACTAATTAGTTTAAAATTAAGTTTCTTTTATTCTGTATATGGAACTTCTGTAAATGGCAGAAGTTACAAAACTTGCTATTTTAGGCAACATTTCATTTCAAAGTTGAGCAAAAACAAATTCCTCGTTTCAATATTGAAATAATCAGCAAATATAATCTCAAACGTATAGTATCAGTTATATTGAAGAAGTAAACTGTCATTCTTTTTTCCTTCATAGAAGGTATTGCTCAAATGAAATAGTGGTTTAAAGCTAAGATGATTAATGGAGCATACTGTAGAGAACATGTTGATTTGTTTGTGGTGTGATGTGTCAGCCGGTACTTATATAATTTTTGTTCCAACTTCATACTGCGGTTTGATCATTGATATACCTATGTATGTAAAATAGGTACTAGGCGTAAGATACGATTGAATATTGAACAAAGTCAATTACATTAAATAGTTCAACCCAAAAATAAAATTAAAGCCACATTCGTTAGCATTTGCAAACAGTAACTTGGTCGGAGGTCTTATTAACTACCTTATAGGTTAGTAAATGATACTACCATATATCAGAATCTTCATTCTGAACGTGATCAATTTTCATATCTGAAATGATTTTTTTTTTAAAATTAAATAAAATAAATTAACTTCCTAAGATCGTCAGATTGAAATCTCCACGCTCTGCGAGGTTTAAGAAGATTAAACATCCCCATGCTTCTTCCAAGTTCAATATTTAGTTAACCCATAAGGAAAAAAACAGCTCACTACTGTCTCTCAACAGCCATTGTAAGTCCTGGAACATTATTGGTGAGCATATCAAACAGCCTCGACATCCACGTTGAAAAATACCTCCAGTGATATAGGAAGACTTGAAAAAAGAAATTAGTGAACAGATATACTTAAGATTTGGAGGTTTAAGGTAAAAGTTGGAAGGTGCTTTCCTGAAGACCTTCAATAAGGAAAATGCCTTAATGGTCATGCCTTAATTAGTGCTGCTAGTGAGCACTAGGAAAGAATCTGATGGAGACAGTAGTACGACTACGATCTACCCTGTGACCAGAATTACGATATATATTAGCCAATACTGTACAGCAATTAATAAACTTAGAAGGATAGGGGCCCGATGAGATTTTTTTGTAATTAGTTTATTTGGAAGAAACAATGTTTAATATATCTACATATTTCACGAAGGCTTATGGGCAGAGTTCTAGGGATGGTTTTCTTCACATGGGAGGGATGTCAACTATTAAAATGAAGGTAGCGTTGTGGCTACCGTCATACGATTTTTTCCTGAGGCTATGAGTTCACAAGCTTTGCTCACAGGACTAAAATAAATTGAGGGATCATAAATTTCCTTTAACATCTGGAGACTAGTGTTAAGAATTTTTAACAACGTATTTTGACTGGTGATGAGCTTATATCTTTAAAAATTTTAAAGAACCAATCCAAGGTGATTTATGTGACCCGATCAATTTATGGTCATAATTTTGGGATTTTGTCCTCTAGGTGGAATTCATGGAAGAGAAGCATATCATAACAGCTACTAGTTCCGATAGCAATGTCCACAAACTAATTGTAGAATTGAAGGTTACACAGAAATGTACTCAGTAACACCACGACAATGTTCTACCACTTAATGCCCGTTAATAGTAAGTCCGAAGAGTAACCAGGAACTAATATACGCAAACTACATACAGTATAAAAAAAGTTTACCAACAAAAGTTTGTTTCCAACAAACCTTACAACTACTAAATATCTACATACAGTTATGAATAGTTGAATTACCTTCTTACATGCCCGCACAATTTTCTTCAGGTCATACTCAGACGAAAGTCCTTGAACTGTAGTCAATGTCTTGCGACCATTCCTCTGTTGAATTCTTATATGGACAAGACCATCCTGTACGTCATCATCTGAACCCTTGATTGCATCAGCAAAGGGGTCTATAAAAGAAATGAATTACACGATGAATATAACAGGGCTGCTGCCCAGAGAGCAAATTAATTCCAGATAAGTTATCTTATCACAATAATTTTTTTTAAAGAAACAGAAACAACCAAAGGTAACTTGGGAAATCTGTAACTTGAAATTTATCTGTTTTTCATTGACAATTGACATAACAACTTGAAAAAGTTGAAATTGTCATGCTCTCAACAAAACGAGTAATTATGAAACACAAGGTGTGAGTGTTATAGCTTTATTCCTTAGTAATACAGTTGAAAGAGCAATACTGATCGTTATAATTATCATTTACACTTCAACACACTTTTTTATATTTTTAATTTGTAGATGGCAATAATAAAAAGAATGAACAACACATGAATATTATAATGAGCTAGTCGTAAAATAAAAAGTTATCTTCTCACTGGTAATATTAAATTCTTGGGAACATTACTGGATAGATTAGTAAAGTCATTCGAAATTAAAATATAAAAAAAAAAAAGCAAATAAGAAACATGTTTCCTTAACATCTTCTGGGCAAGGTTAACCTATATTATATGAACTTCAAATGATATTCAATAAACTAATGGAAAACGTTGCATTTAATAATGCTTGTGGCTTAGTAATAATCATTAATTGCATGTATATGAAAAATCAGCAGTCTTTCTTTTATAAATCAAGTAAATAAGAAAAAAAAAACAATACATTGGAAGCTATTTTTAGAATGTTACGTAATTATAGGCAAAACAATTTAATATTGAAAATAATGCATTTTGTTTCAACTTTACAATAAAATTACCAAAAAATTCTCCAAAAAATAATACATCTAAGAATGTGTTGCAATTCAACTCATCGCCATATTGGAGTAAGATTCAAGTTAAAGTAAAGAGAAAAATAACTTACCGAATGTATTAAGATTCTGGATGGACATACGACACAAAAAAAAGTACAAACTACGAAAAAGTGGTTTCTGGCTTTAAATTTCCAAGTGGAAGAAAGTCTTACGCAAATTTGAAAGAGTTCACAGGGGTAACGTAGGAACAGAAATGAATGTGGCGGAAGAGAATACCGTACCCAACAGATGATCGACTCTTAAGTTGGCAATTATTACCTACTTTCTATTTGATAAACTTAATCAGATATAGAAATATGCACTCAAAAGATATTTCCAATAACTGTTTAAAACATAATTTCGAAATTATAATTTTTTGCAATAAGTTATTAACTCATAATAGTAATGGCAATGAATAACAAGTGATTTTGAACCGCGAAATTGTGAATACCTGATTCACAGTATGTAAAATTTAAAATGCGTTTTAATCTAGAATATTTTAAAGAAATACCCAATTACTTCGAATTAAACTGAGGTTATAGTTGAAAGAGATAATTACAGACTATTTGAATTTTATTTTTTAGAAAATAATCCATGCATTAATTAGTTTTGTCTCTCTATGAGTAATTTATAAAGTTGATATTTTTTCTTTGAAATTCCATGAAGTTTATGAAATCTTTATATTGAATTTTCCATTAAAAGAGAAGAAACTAAAAAAATTGAAATTTTTTAAATTTAAGTTAGTGATATTTTTAAATGGTAATATTGTTTTAAACATATATCTGAAATGAGTATTACTATAAGAAACAAGTTTATTACTACAAGAAACAAATATATATTTTAACAATATGCATAGCTAAATTTTACTTAGAAAATTTACGGTTGTAAAGGTTACACCACAGTAACGCCTACGATGTTAGCCAAGTGAAATTGTACTTATGACCAATGATATCATGAATATGGTATATTTAAATTTCTCCAACCAATGGTCTCAATTACGATATCAACGCCAGCCGTTCGAGAACTATCCCTCGATGAAAATTGTTAGTTTCGTATGTTTAAATCAGTGGTTCTCAACCGGAGTCCATGTAATATTTCTGGAGATCCACAGGAAAAACACAACAAATTGGGGGTTCACAGGGATATTTTGGTGGCCCATGAAGGAAACCACTCAGAACACTTGTATTATTAAAAATTCAGTTTCTACTGTTAATTACACTACATTGAAAAATATGTGTAATCATTCTTTCTTCATTTCTTTTATCCTTTCTTTTGACTTATATACTATAAAGAGGTGATCTTCGACTATCATTATCATCGACGGAAACAGATATAAAAAAAACTCATCGTTCAACATCAACCACAGGGATTTCTTTGTATGAACATGCCTTTCTCCCTTTTTTTTATTCACATAATTTAACTTTAACCAGGGTATATAAATAATACTGCAGTGAATTCATATGCCTGATGAGCTCTGCTCTCCATGAGCTTGAGTTGCGAGATCATGGAAGAAGTATTGTATTATTGTAATCATATCAATATAATTATGATAATTGGTATTAGTTATTATTATAATAGTAGTAATTATTTTATTTATATAGATTGTGGAATACTTAATTTGTATTAAATTAGTTTCAATTTACAAATAAAAATTAATTATATACCATTTATTTGATGATTATAACTTGAAATTAAATTTCTATCAGTGAAAAATGGAAAATTGTTGTTATGTACTATTAGCTATGAACGGGTCCACAAAGAAAGAAAGAAACGGGAAAGGGTACATGGTAAAAAAAAGGTTGAGAACCACAGATTTAGATCACTATGTGGTCTAAATAATCATCAAATCATCCATGTTTTAAAGATTTTATTCCAAATATAGGTCCCAAAATTCACAAATAAAATTAGAAGTTAGTAGAAGCGGAACTAACATAAATTTAAGTCTGCAATTAATTCCTTGAAGGTATATCTGAACTCCTAAATATTTATACAATCCTTTCAACCCAAAAAACTAAGACAGTAAAAAGTATATTCCAAGACTGCTTCTACAAAACTGTGTCAGTTACATCTCCAGCCATCAGCAAATATAATTATTAACTAATGCATAACATGCAAGCCAACTGTAGTCAGATATTTGATCGTACAAATAATATAAGGCCATATTAATTTCCTATTCGTATTTCATTAGGATGAATAATATGCACTTACGGTAGGAGTTGTGGCAATTATAATTCAAAAAAATTTAAAAATTAACTTTTAAAACCCAAAATGTCGCTTACCAAAAAAAAAACATATCTAACATATTTGATTGTTAACATTACCTTTTTCAGAAAGTAGTGGAATAATATACAACGAATTTTTTTCACAGCCCGAATTAAGTCATTATCCATGTTATCCTGGTTACAGTCAAACTATTGTAATTAATTCAAAGTTGTTAATATGACTTTGTAGACATAATGGTAGGTTTTTACATAGTGAGAACTATTTTTTTTATATATACAGTTTTTATTTAGTCTTTCGTGAAATAAGTATATTAAGAAACTTCCACGCGTCAATTTTTTTGTTCAACCTACTTTGTTCAACTTTTCATACATTTATTTTATAATGCTTGGATTGACATTATAAAATTTAGTCAAGATTGAACAGCTCATTTTAATAATTTAATTCAATTGATCTATCAATCTTACTAGATTCCACTTTTAATTTTATGGAATCTACTAACTATTTATATATTTGATAAACAGGAGCGACTTTTTGAGAAGGACTCATCAGCACCTGCAAGATTTCAGACGAAGAGATAAGAATCCTGGTTATGGTTTTTCAACTCCATGTAATCTTTTTTGCCTTTGATTGGGACTGGCACATATTTTCTTCTCATGGCAACACTGCTGAGCGAATTGGTGCAGGCGTCTGATTCAGGTTTGGTCCTGTGGTTAACCATTTCGCTTGACATTCATTTCTTTCTCTGATTATGGGGTCACAAATCAAGCAGGAAACATCTTCTATTTCTGTAAATGCGGGAGGACACGGATGGCCGAGACGACCTGGTTCAACTGCTCAAGCTAACCCATCGTTTGAAATTACAAAGTTTTCTGGCAACCAATCCTTGACAATAAACCGGCCCATTAACTTGTAATTATATGTAATTATGTTATATGTAAAGCTCTAATATGTTCATGTTTGTCTTTGTTATATATTTCGTAACTATGATCTGTATTTATTTTCATTCGTATATTATTTTGTTATCAAGGCGTCAGAATGTTGAAAATAATAAACAACATGTAATGCTGAAAAGTGAAATCCAATTAATGGAATTACCTACAGATAGTGTACTTTTTTTATATATAAAAATGGAGATTCATTTGATATTTGTGGGGGAGGAATATACAGTTGTCTTCTAATTCTGTTATTAATTTTCTTCGTAGTTATTTGAGTATTAATAACCCCCCTTTTTTTTAGGTATCCATTAACGAATTATACGTTTGGTACCAAGGAACCACTTTTTGAGAAGGATCCATCTGTCCCTGCGAGATTTCAGAGGATGAGGGAAGAATTTGAAAAAATAGGAACCAGGCGAAGTGTGGAAGGAGCACTTTTAGTTCATGAACACGGTTTACCCCATGTCCTTCTTTTACAACTCGGCACCACATTCTTTAAACTTCCTGGTGGTGAACTTATAGCTGGCGAAGATGAAGTAGAAGGCCTTAAACGACTGTTGACTGAGGTATTGGTTTTATGAATTTTCAGTATTTATTTAGAATTTGTTCAAATTTTTTTGAGTTTGTTTAGATGTGTTTTTGTTTGTTTGATGTTTTTAGTTCAATTGTGTCAGTTAAACAGTCAGTATTTTAGTTAGACAGCCAAGGAATAATTGATGAAATCCTAAGAAGCTGTCCTTTCAGATAAGTTCCAGTGTACAAACAAAAATTAACTTAAATTTTTGTTCCGAGTGAAAATTCGGAGATCCTTGAAGGTTCTTTGCAGTATTTTGTTACGAGTAGTTCATAAACTGAATAATAAGTTTTTGAAATATAAGTTTCAAATATCTATTATAATTATTTGAAGTCTTTCTGGACCAGGTTAGCCCATATACTCGCCTCTGGACTAGTAGGTCGGCAGTTCAATAGCGTCTTTCTGGCTCTCGATTTATTCACGTGGGAGGTGAGTAAATCTGAGCATGTCGGTCCCGAGGCAGTCGGATCGAAAAATTTTTTGGAATAAAAAGTTGTAGAGATGAAATTTGTAATGGGTTATACGATTTGAGATTTTTTTCAGGTGATTTATTTTTAATATTTCAATGTGAATATTTAGCTATCAGGGGTGTATATATTTTATCACTTATAACTTTTAATGGTTTGGACGTATGTGGATTTAAAAATTCTTCAAAATACCACTTCGGTTTATTAGTAACGAACATACAAACCCGTTAAACTAATCAAAATATTGTCAAAACGCAATTTCTTATAAATTAATACTTTTTAAAGTAATATTCAGCTAATTTTCCAGATTATTTAATACAAAACCTAGACAAAATAAATTTGTAACAGAATGTACCTTTCCCATTCAAAGTGGATGCTATTTGATCATTTCTTCAGTGCCAACGGATACGCAGATAGAAACTTGATTTTTATATTTATCAGTTATTCTTAGAGGAATTAACATTATAGTGTATATTTTACACCATAAATATTCATTATTATTATTATTATTTTAATAATCCATTATTAGGTTGTCTGTTACTGAGCGAAAAATCCCTGTAGTGGCGGACAGGTTAATATCATAATTATAACACATGCCGGTTTACGTGAATCGATTAGAGTAGAAAACTGAAAAAATTTGGGGGAACTTTTTTGATAGCAGTATTTGTGACAGACCAATTAAAAGCTAATTACAAAACTTCGACAGTAAACTCTCTTTTGTGAAAAATAAAACATTCATATTGTAAAATATTATTTTTAATTTTTAGAGAAAGAAGTTTTCTATAAAATTATTAGTTTAGTTTAACATCATAATGTGGAATCAGCAGTATGGAACCACCTCTCATAATGTCTAAGCACTTTTGTTCGGTCCCGGTCGACCAAGTAGTAGCAATGATAATGTAGATTATTATATAAAAAAAAGTTCGAGTTTTGATCCTCAGTGTGCACTTTTTATCTGGAGTAAGATCTGAATGTGACGAATCTACAGTAGTCAATAAGATGGTTTTATTTATATTTATTGAATTTATATCTTTAAATAACCAATGGTATAACTATTCATGGTTGCATTCCTCATCGTTCAGAAAATTTAATTTAAATTTTTAATTTAAAATAAGTGGTATAGTGGTAACAATATATTTTATTTAACTTGATATTTCATTTTTAAATGAGAAGTTAATATTTTAGTTTATATTAGTTCAACCTAATCATTAAAATCTTCGTTTTTGTATGCTTAATAGCTATGTACTGTCCAAAGTCAAGTATATTAATGTTTGTCATAATTTATTTTTGGAAGGCATTTACATTTTGATAAATTCCCCTGGCAGAAGATTATCATACACAAATAGTGAATCATTCCATGAAATTAGTGACCGTCTAAAAAGTTAAGAATTCCCGGTTCAAAATACATATGAATCTAAAGTTATAATTTAAGTTTCCTTCGATTGGATCAGAAATAGTTTACTGGTTATTAGTGTTGGGACGATTAATCGTAATCGTTAGTCGTAAGAATCGTTAATTTTGGAGGAATCGGAATCTCATCGTTAAATAAATACTCTAGATTTTCGATTCTTTCATTACTATTCTCTTAAATTTTTAAATTATTTAAAATGAAATTATTTGAATTAGAATAATACTTCTATTTCTTTGAAGTGAGATTAATACTGTCCAAAATTTAAAATAAAAACGTCCTAAAACTTGTTATGAAATATTTAATATCATGTACAAGAAGTTAATTAACTACTTCAAAGATAATCTTAATGAGTTTGCTTTTCTGCGACATACATACTTGTGAATTCGACCAATTATGTAGGTGTAAGGCAGGCTTTTGAATCTTCAATTATTCGAAACACAAAAGTTATTTGTAAATTCTTTTAGAAAGGTAAATCAAAAGGATTGTTTAGTCGACTAGATTCAACTTTATCAGCTTGGAAAGCTTCTGTCGGCTTTAGATTTCCGACATATTTTAACAACAAACATCTGATTATGACAACATATTTAACCCGCGATTCAAATCAACTTTTCTGAACGATGTGAAAGGCAACCAGCATGGAAAGTTATACCATTGGTTATTTGAAGATACAAATTCAATAAATATAAATAAAACCATCTTATTGACTACTGTAGATTCATCACATTGAGATCTTTCTCCAGATGAAAAAGTACACACTGAGGAGAAACTCGGATTTTTTTTGTAAATAATATCTAATCTAGGATATATATATATATTATTGGTTTTATTATGGTTATTCTAACTTACCCGTTGCTTTTCCGAATTCTACATTGGGAGTCCTAAATTTTGCCTAACTCAAATGAATTTCTAGTAGGGATCTTTAACGAGTACCTGACATCATACAGGCTCGGGACCGATGGTTTAACGTCCTCTCCCAGGGACGGCGCACTCAGATTAATTCACCTCCCGCGTTGATAAATCGAGGGCCAGGTAGGGATTGAACACCGAATTACCAGCCAAGAGGTGAGTACGTTGACCACTGAGCTAACTTGGCCCCTATTGTATGTAATTATTGTGTCATTCATATTTTAATATAAAATATATATTGTAAACAGGAAAACGATCCAAAAGGACAACATACGTTTCACGGTGAATCACAAACACAGAACTAAGGAACAAACACATTTACTATCTCTAATTTTCGGTTGAACCGTCATCAGGAGAGTTGAGATAGGGACACCAAGCGCACTTGTGAAGCGACGGTTGGAGACCCAGTAAGTGTGTTTGTTCCTTAGTTCTGTGTTTGTGATTCACCGTGAAACGTGTATATATACTATCTATATATTAATACCCTTGTAACTACCTACGTGTGTCACGCTTTGTCATAATATTGATAATTGAGCATATCTAATTGCTGTAATTGAATGACAGCTACAAATCAAAGGCATCATAATTAGACATAATTATATTCTCTAATTAGCATTTAATGGACCAGAAGTTAAATAGTCTATTTACATACCTTTACTTTTTATTCCTAAAAATATCACGTTATATGAGAATGAGCTCAGTAATTTTTTTTATAAATTACATTAATAAGAAATGGGGTTATAATGCTTTTATACAAATTAAAACATCACTTTTATCTTTAAAACTATAACAATAAAATTTTGTTAAAAAGTTGAACCTAAGATTAACAATTTATTAAAAAAAATCATAAACTTTCCTTTGTTGCATTGGGCAATATACTATGAAAACTGAGATTTTGTTTTGGAATAATGAATCACCTTCCCTACTGGTCGGATTTGTTTGCATTTATTTACATTTTTTACACTGAGTTTTTTTTTATAGTTTTGGTTATTTCGACTACAGTTTCATGTAGAAGTGATTTTGTTTCAGGGTTTGTCCTTTAGTTTTTTTGATTTTGTAATGGAATTCGGGTGGACACCCATTAGTGGCACTTCATAACTATATTTAATATTTATGAAGATAGACAGTCACGTGGACATTGCCGTTTTAGTCGTGTTTGGGGGCTTTCAGCGACCCGCCTCCGCGAGGTCCACCTTGGGCACATGAGCGGGCTCGGTCGCATCCCTCCTCCAAGAGGACTGTGGTGTGCCTTCTCATGTGGCTAAAGGGTCTCACTTAAAAAAAGCATCGATCTGTTACAAGCTTTGTTCATGGATTGGGCCGAAAGGCCGAGAACATGACTGCAAATAAAAACAGGATTACTAGTAAGGAAAGGTTTTGAGCAATTGGGTTTGGATGAGTTGAGAGTTTACTGTGGAATAGTTTGTAGTAATATTTTGCATAGTCGTGAACAAAGAGGACTTCAAGATCTCAATTAATGATTATATTTGGAACGTAAAACGGGAAATGTGAGATTTTTCTAAGTTTTTTTGCTTGAATAGCTTCTACAGGGCGAATATTTTATAGTTTGGCAGAACCCAAAGTTCTATGATATAAGAACTAAGAATATGTCATAGTTCTAAGATATAAGAAGCCCATGAAGGCTTCAAGATTGTGTTGTATATGTGGAGTCTGTCTGTTACTATGAGTGTTTGCATTGAGTTAGAAATGTCTTAAGTGAAATATAATTGTTGTTTAGAGTTTAGAGGCATATATAGAAAAATGTTAAATATTTTAATGAATAAAGACGATAAAATTAATCCCAATCAAAGATATATTTTCTGATGCATTCCATGGTACAATGCATAGTTGTCAAACGAGTGTCTGACTAACAAACAAAATATATGTTGGTCGTTAACTTGATATTATGTTTATTTATAGTAAAGTTGAGTTTAGGCTACTCCAGATTTTCCCACTTAGACTTTATTCCTGTTCGAATTGAATATATTACAGGTAAGGCAGGACATTTCCTATTGTGTTAGCTATTATATTAATAATTAAGCACCAAACTAAGCTTAGCTCAAGCTAACAAGACATCCACTGATAGTTGGCGAAGTTCGCCGGGTCAGCTAGTATAGTATGATTCCTTGAAATGCTGACCAATAGGAGAGTAGAGTTAGTAGGTCCATGCTTGCGGTCCCAGTTACCCGCTGCTCAGCGAAGCCTTCGTTATTCTGCCAATGGTTATAGAGGTTGCACAGTCCATAACCATTGGCGGAATAACGAAGGCTTCGCTGAGCAGCGGGTAACTGGGACCGCAAGCATGGACCTACTAACTCTAATCTCCTATTGGTCAGCATTTCAACGAATCATATTTCTTTCCCCGGACAACTCATAGAAAACACTATATAGTATATATACTATATATATAGTAGCTGAGTTAGCTTCAGCTACTCAAAGGGACTACTTCTGCCCGATGATGACGAATGTCGAAATATTGTTGTGCGTCTTTTTTGTGTGTGTTTTTATTTGTTTTTCTCTTTCCTGTGTGAACTATATATATGTATAAAGATTTCACATAAACGCGTGAAATAATGTTGGGTTTTTGACTCTGACGAAGACCGCTTGTTACGATGAAATATATATATATATATACTTCACTATTGTGAAAACAATCCGGAACGGAGAACAATGGTTCAAAGTTAGTAAAGAAATGAAAATAAAAGGAAAACACTCACCACAAATTTGAGACTTTGAGGAAAATTTGAGCAAGTATGTGTTTCCCCTTTTATTTGTGTTTCTTTACTAACTATACTTATATAATTGCTTGTATGTATTCATGCATGTATAATTACTTATATAAAAAGATTTCACATAAACACGTGAAACAACAATCAATGATCAAACCACAATAAGAAATGGGAAAACAAGACTAAGATCTTTCAACCGTAACAAGCGGTCTTCGTCAGAGTCAAAAACCCGAACGTCAAAACGGGTTTTTGACTCTGACGAAGACCGCTTGTTACGGTTGAAAGATCTTAGTCTTGTTTTCCCATTTCTTATTGTGGTTTGATCATTAATTACTTATATGCATATGTTGCATAAGTTGAATATATACATTATTATTATCCTAAGATATAGGATATTGGACTGGCTTATGTTTTTTCATCTACTTCTTAATATGCCTAAACTCGTTATTTCGTCTGTACAATGTTATCTATTTCCAGTAATACTCAACATGTTTCAGCAGTTGGACTTTCGTCATAAGTAATTGCAGTGCCTTTATCATTGCTATTTTTTTTTATTTTATATTGCCTTTGACTATATTTTTCAAAATCATTTCATCAAATTTGTGGTGATCAATGAAAAGGTTTCTGTATTATAATTTGTGTGTCGTTTCAGGAGTGCTGTCAATTCTGTAATTTTTTTTTTCATTGACTGTAGATTTATATATGTGTAATTAATATGTGTATAATTTTATGCAGACATTAGGACGACAGGATGTAGTGAAGCAAGATTGGCTCATTGAAGATACCATTGGTAACTGGTGGAGGCCTAATTTTGAACCTCCTCAATATCCTTATATTCCTACCCATATCACTAAACCAAAGGAGCACAAAAGGTTATTCCTTGTTCAACTGGCTGAAAAAGGTTAGTTCTCCAGTTATATTTATTTGTTAGCCATTGAATCATAATTTGTATTATCTTGCATGCTAAGCATATTTTTTTATTGAATTGTTGTTATTGCTGTGGTTGTTAGTATATTATTAGTAGGAATCATCTTACTTCTTAATAATTTTTTTTTTCTGTTGATCGTTTCTGAACTTTTCATCTTACTATGAACAAGGTAGGAAACTGGTCGTCAGATAGAAGATCTGTGAGTTAAGAATGTTGGTGTTCTCGTTGCAATAGTATTTTTCAATGTTGGTTGGTTGTATACCATTATATACATGAATATTATCAGTACCACAGATGTTAGTAAAGATAATATTAGAAACTTTTGACATATCTCATAACTTGTTGGACAACTCCTCTAAGTTACGAAGTTTATCAGAAGTTTATAGTATGTGTACCATTATGTTGAGTATCATTTTAGTAAGTTCTATTTTCTTATTTTTTCTCAATGTGAAGGAATAATTTGACACTGTTAATATTCCTGAATATAATTTGGATTAAAATATTTTTAACCATGGATTCCGCATTTCACATATATAAATCAGTATAATAAACGGCCTGTACCGATAATTAATTAAACACTAGAAAACATGAGAAACACCGATAAAAACTGATTTATTATTTCCCCATTTGTCGTTAACAGAAAGAGATGCTTTGAAAGCAAATTTTGAGTTTTGGTTAGTTGGTTAATATATTATGTTAATGTTATATTATATATTTTAAATTCACATAAAAGAGATCACGAAAACCTTGATTCGTCTTCGGGTAGTTGAAAATAGTAACTTTCCGTGAACTGTGTTAAGTGTGTTCTTTCTGTTAATTTAGTTTATTTACTTCCTGGGATCGTTTTGTTTAATTACCTATATATAGTAGCTCAATATAAACTAAGGCACATGAATAAGTGTAAAACACTCACTTAATTTTCTAATTTTCGGTTTGAACGTCATCAAAAGGGAAAAGAGAGTAACCAAGAGTACCTTTTTAGCGATGATTGGGACTGTCTGCTGGTCTCCAATGTCTTTGAATCGGTGAGCTGTCTCTCTTTTTTCCCCTCTTGATATTGGTTCAACCGAAAATTAGAGACTAAGTGTGTGTTAAATTTGTTTGTGTTTTTCAGTTTATATTGAACTTTTGTTGTCCGTTTTGGAACGTTTTCTTATATATAACTTTAATGTTATATATAAGAAAATAAAATGGACTCCTGTCCTCTATAAATGTATTTAAAAGTTGAACAATGCTACCGTTGAAAAAGATTTTCAGTTATAGTTTATTCTTGATTCATAAATTGGAACGTATAAACTGTTGAACGATGTATTGTAAAATTCATTCACATTTTTATGAAGGTTTCATCTTAAGTGTAAGATGTATACCAAGTGTTTTTCTCTTTCTTTATGATTTTTTTTTTATCTGTTTTGCTTGCTTACAGTTGTAAATAAAACTTCTTTTTTTTTTAAAAAAAAAAAGAAAGCATAGAAATATTTTCATCATTTTAATGAGTGTTTATTTTTATTAACATGTTTTACCGTATAATTCTGCAATCTGATATGAGTTATTTAATAACTCTTCAATAATTGCATGAGATATAATATATATATATATATATATATATAAATATTTGTTTAAAGGTTATTTATTGGTAATTTCTAAAAACATTTCTGAAGTTAATGACAATTGCGTTAAAAGGTTGTTTTTATTTCACAGCTACTGGAGTTTGTGAGGCCATGTGCTTCTATCAAGCGAGATTCTTCAGTGTATTGCTTGAGGAAAGGCTCGGTATTGGTTGATTAGTTACTTTATTTATTACCACTAATGAATATTATAAACAAAAATAAATGCTTCCTCCAAACGAGCCTTCTCTCCAGCTGTTTCACAAGAAGAATGTAATTTGTTTTTTTTTCTTTAATCAAAAATAAAATTATTTTATATAGCATTGTTTTTTTTAAAGTTCTGTTAATGATTCGACCGTAAGAAAGTTTAAATAAAAGTACATTAGTTTCATAGAACAATATATTGATTATCCTGTTGCTGCACACTTAAGTAAAGGTTTTGTATCTAGTGTGGTGATATCAGTATAGAAGTAATATCAAATCTATTTCATTCTACTCACTATAATGTCAGGTTTTCATAATGTCGCATGATTAATTTTATTTTAAAGGTATGAGGAGAGGGATAAAAGTGTTCTCTACTACAGAATTATTACTTGTAATTCCAATTGCATTTTCTATGGGGGGCTATTAATCAAAATTTAACTGTTAACTTAAATATAATTTAAATCATGTAATATTTGTTTATCATAATATTTTGAACCATGTATTAAAGTCCCACACTTTAATAGTCTTATTTACAAACTTTAAGTCATACTCTTGAACATTCTTAAGTGGAGGGATGTTTGTTACTGGCATCATTGTTACATTGTCACTTGTTACTTTTCGCCTAGTCACAATTGTAGTTTTGTTAAAGTCACTTGTGTCCTGTCTTTTATTATCGTAACTCAAGACATTTATAATAAGACCTTCTCATTGGGTGTTTTGAGATCTCTTAAGATGAAGTGCTCGGCTCGCTGGTTTGATAACTGGTATCTATTACTAAACTTTAATACGTATCAAAGTTTATAGGAGGTTAACATTATTCGCCTATATTAAAAAAAAAGTATTTTGAGTTACGATCATAGAAATCAAGATGTATAAATCAGTAACACGTCTTAATTCAAGCACGTAGTGTTCGAAACGCTGTGTTTATACTATTAAATTTTTATATGTGGAGACCATTTCATAAACTTTTTACCCTACAATGAGTAAATACCACATAATAAGTGAGTGCATTACGTTAGAATTAAATCAGTAACAATCTTTTAACACATAGATTTTATCTATGGTAATGATTAAAACGTCATTAACATAGATAACTCTCTCTCCACTTGGAGGGAGAAACTACAGTGGTGAATCCTTTTCTCATACTTTAAGTGCCAGTTCTACCAATATACGAAGAGATAGGAAAGGTATAACAAATAAAGTAATTAAAATTGAAAACTAGTAAATATACTACTTCTTATTCAGACATTTATTTATCATATTCTTTTTTACATATATTATTGATAGAACAAAACAATTTTTTTCCGTCTTCATATTACCTTAACAGTCAAATCGAAAATAATTCACGTGGCATTTCGGAGAAATATCGAAATGATTTGTGTCAGTTTTTTCTATCTTTTTAATACTGCTTTATTAGACATGGAGCCCTAGAGACTGCAATTTTTTTTTTGTTCTTCCATGTTTAGATAAAATGGAAAAAAGCTAACTAGTGTTTATTTTGTCATTTTGTAATGAAATGTCCTCGAATGTGTAAAATTCATTCCATTCTTGTGCAGTGTTTATTGAAGTTTGTAGCCTGACTATTGGCCCCCTAATCTTAAGAAAAGTAAAAACATAAGATTACTCATCTTATGGAACTTATTCTTTCATTTAAACTTTCTTTACCTTACTATTTGAAGAATGTATGATTATTTTATTTTTAAAAATAGCCTCCCATATTTTTACTTTATTGCTTTTTTTGTTTAAAAAAAAAAGTAAATAAATCTTCTAATATGAAACTGTTTTATTTAGAATAAACTACATGTTAAACAAACAGTTCATTGAATATTGGACTTAAACATTTATTAAATGCAATTTAATCTAATATTTTCTTTAAGTTATTATTCCTTTAATTATACTGTACCAAATGTGTATTTCGAACTATCTCAATTATGTTGAAAAATCTTTAAACTGTTCATAAGTGTTAAGTCAAAAATGATAAAATCGTATCAATTAGGGTATATGTTCTGTTGATTTTATTGGAGCGGTGTATTAATAATGTTTAAAAAACAGTTGTAATTTCGACATTAGCATAAAATTTAATAAAGTTTGGCCTTTACTTTGGACAAGTAAATGGATAAAAGCATTTGATTTTACTATACAAAGTAAGACAACTTACTTATAGCAGGTAGTCTTTGTGTGAAGTTCTTATGGGGCTAATTTTATTGTTTAATTATAGCCTAATTAAATTATGACAATTGTTTGTTTTGATCCATGCTTACTATTTTTAAGTTTATTATTATAATGATAATACAAGTGAACAAACATTACTTTCCAAAATGTTATTATTGTAATTATGGATAAGTTAATGTATGTGCTGAGACTTAAATTTAATATTTTATGTCTTGACAATTAAATAAATAAGAGTATTAAATAAACAAGAGGTTCTCATTCAGGTTTACTAAATGACGATTATTAGGTAAAAACCTCATTCGATTTTGTATCTAGTTGATGATAAATATGCAAAATGGAATTATATCAAAGATACTTACCTGAAGAAGTTATACTAGAGAAGTTAACAGATGAAATATAAAAAATTCTTTTCAATAAATATTATAGTGTCATAAAAATGTAATAGTTCTGTCAAAAGTAATGTGTATATGAAATCTGTGGTAAATTTAATCTTCAATTTTACTCATTGGCAGCAGTGCGGTATTTGTTCTGGGTAAACTTGATGAACGGACATGTTTCTGTCCTCTATACACAATAAAATTTGAATTGCCAGGAATATATGAGAAAAAAAGAAATAGGTAATAATATCTCTATCATTGAATAATTAAGGGTAAAAATTGTTACTTCTTAGGAATATAACGAATTTAATACTTTATTTTATGTAAATTTTTGTTTGGATTACAAAAGAAATGTCTGTGTTTTGATACTTAGAATTACTTACTATATTAACTTGAAGCACTGTACCACCACTTGACGCGTCAGTAATATTTATCTCTGTGGAAAAGTCTTTGTGAATTCCAACTTGTTTTGCGTATGTCAAATTGGTTCGGTTGATAGGCAATCCAAATGATTTAGAAGTCCTTGTCATAGTTTGCAGGAATATGAGGAAATTTTCTTTTTGTTTTTATAATCTCTATTTATGACTGTCCCACTTTACTGAGGTATCAGTAATCCTATGGATCGATTGATTTCTGAGTGGTTATTTTATATTTATAATACTGATGTTTATAATAATTGTTATAAATGTTATAAAAAATTTTTATCACTGTTATAAAAGTAAGTTTATTATAACAATTATTATAAACGGATAATCTGACTGTGATTAATTCAAATAGGCCACTTAGAAACGTTTACGTGATAGAATTTTCAGTGAATAAATCAAAAATTGTTTATGAACCTCTTAAAGATATTGGCTTAAATTCATATCTCAGATAAACAGTTTTAACACTGATTATTTTAACTACTTAGTTCAAAATTATAAAAAGAAAATATATCGCAAATTCAGTAAACTGAATGACGAGAAATGTTGCGTACTTGACATATTTCTTTATCATGTACCTTCTTCGGTAGTTGGTTATATTGAGCACTTTTTATGTTTTCTCGGGTAATATGTAATTACGAATAATTTGTTTACTTTTTCCATCTGATGATATTCTTTACTTTTAAAACATAATTTTAATTTCCCAGTTTGATTGTTAATTTTCCTTATTATTATTCATTCCATGTAAAATCATTCTTCATCACCTAAAAATTACATGAAATTTGTCATTCATTTAGATTAACTAATATCAAAATTAATGGGAATATTGCTTCCTTTAATGAAAATACATTTATGTAAAGTTTTTTAAAAAAATTCCTCTTAAAGAACTTTGCAAGAAATTTTTAAACTATTATGAAGCTTTCTTTTTGAACTTAAATTGGTAAAATATCTTATAAATGAAGGATTCACTGTTTTAAAAAAAATTCCGAGTAAACTGGGATAGATTTAAAAAAAGTGTTCTCTTGGTCGTAAGAGACTGCCCAGGAAAATGAATCAAAGCACCCTCAAGGTTATTCAAAATTCATTATAAGCAAATAGAGAAAAGCCTATACCTCGTTAGTCTTATCATGCCAGCGTTGTGCTTCAGCTGTTAAGTTTATCTAATTACACTAAATAATATATTGATAAAACTCTACATCTGAAGGTACCTTTTTATTTTATTTATATATTTCATTTTTATTTCTTAGTCAAATAATTAATTATTTAATTCATATAATTATCATACATGATTGGTTTATAATTATTAATTAATTTTGATAAAAACTTTATCTTTTAGCGTTCTTTGCTGTTCCTAAAAACTACAAGTTAGTTGCGGCTCCTTTGTTTGAACTGTATGATAATTCACAGGGCTATGGTCCTATCATATCATCTCTCCCTCAATCCCTTTGCAGGTAAACACCACATATTACTTCTATGTGTTTTTATACAACTTAAAAACAGTGTTGTTTAACTTGTTCAGCATTAATGGAGAATAATTACTTTAACTTTTTATGAAACATATTGTTCATCTAATTTTAAGATATGAATAATAAATATGAAATGTCTTGAAACATGGATTAGTTTAATCCTCTTTCTTTTTTATGATTTATTAATACTAATATTTTAATTAAGAATATAAGACTTGAAACTGATAATCTATGAAAATTACATGTAAACATCGCTTACTAAATGAAGTGATGTATAATCTACAAGGTGTTCGGGATAAATTTGACATATATTTGGTATCTGATGATATTTGTTTGATTCAGCAGAATAATAGATGATTTGCTTACAGTCCAAAGGACACTTCTGGTGTTATACAGACTAAATTTCCCCAAACTGTGATGGTTTTCAGATGTATGTCCTCTGAGGGTGATGTGATGCCTCCACATTTTTTCAGAGTGGGCTTCAGGTTGAATTCAGATGCCTACGTGGAGTTCCTAAACATTGTAGTCAAGCCCTAGATATACAAGAGTAGCCATTGATAGGCCGTATGCATGGCAGCAGGATTTTGCCCCTTGGAACACCTCTGGGAATAGTGAAAAATGCTTGTCTGAAAATTTTTACTTCACCAGTCCAAATGTTTGGTTTAAACACTCCAGGCCTTAACCCCTTGGATTATTTTGTATGGGGTGCAGTTGAAAAAGACATCAATCGCTGTGCCAGTAATATAAAAGCCCAGTTAATGGATAAAATTAGTTTTTGGGGCCTTTCCCATGGAGAGTGTAACATCAGCTTGTTCCAGGTTGCGTAGCAGGATTAAACCTGTGATCGATGCTAATTGTGGTTATTTTGAGTGAACTTGTTGACATAGTGAAATTTCTGTGCCCATTAATTTTTTCTTCAATTCATTAAATTTAGTCATTACAAAGAAATTTTTTCCCTTAGGAAACTGTCAAATTTATCCCAAACACCCTATACTTGATAGACAGAACTTAATTGATAAAGTCCAAAGATCATGGATGACTGCGGATGTAGTGTTTACTCTTTTTAGTTAGGCACTCATCTCTACCACAAGCAACAAGTGTGGATGTACACTGCTGAACTGGAACTAACTGCAGTAAAGAGGGTTTCCATCTGTGTTATGGCAGTTACTTTGTTACAAAAATCATCTCTACGCACTTTCTCATTTTCCTAAATCCTTGTAAATAAATCTCCATATACTTTCCCGCTATATGGTATTATAAAGGATGGCTTACATATTTGAAAATAAAAGGTTTATACTATAATGAAATAAGTATCAAATAATTGTAATCCCAGGCCTAATCAGGTATGATAAAGTGGGAAGTAAGTAAGTGACACATCAAGCAAAGTATTACCTATACTTTTAACAGAGAAGAGAAAAAGTTGCATAAACCCTGTTGCTATTGAACTCATGATTAAGAGAGAATTTGAAAGCGAATGCAGTAATAGTGGCCAAGAAAAACAACACGGCTGTCACAAATGAATAGATCCCTAGCTAAATTAACTCCAATAGTAGAGAAGAAGAGTTTGTAATTACTGCAAGACTTGAGTAGGTCTCACCTGGCTAATCCGGGACACATGTTATTGGTAGGCAGTCCACCGATTTTATCCTTTGCAGACATCTGCTAACCGACAAACACATTCGAAAACCTTGAAATGGCTACATCCTTAATACTTTAATAGAACCAATTTCTGAAAAAAACAAAGTATTATTGTTATCCTGCAGCAGGTGCCTTTTGTTTGGTTATCTATTATACCTAACTACAATTGTTGAAAGGCCTTAGTTGAACTTTAAATGATATGGAGTTTCTTTATTATTGATTATGTATATGAACTAAGATAAAAGTAAATAAAAATCACTAAGGATTCTCTATAATATTGTCTACATTGCACATCGTCTTCAATAGAACAGTTAAATAACAACTAGAAGAATGTTAATTTATTTACCTTTTATGAAAACCCCTGTTAGTATATAGAAGTACTTTACTTTTGAAATGCCCACGAACAAGTCAAAAGTGTTACCTTACCGGATGATAAGTTTGTGTAGGCTTATGTGTCCTGTGGAAGTATGTTTCTTCTGCTTGATGAAGGTCCTTTTGGGCATTTTCTTCCAAAAGAAAGATGCTTAGTATGAATCAAGTTCAAATTTTATCCAACCTTAGTTTGGTCAGTCACCTAAGTGGCCTTGGAAGTGCCAATTATAAAGTTAATAAATAGATCAACACCGATCTATTAAGTCGGTGTTACAATTGATAAAGTCAGTATTGTATTTTATTACAAATGCAGAAATTACGTTATTATATGAGAAACGACGTAATCAAATGCAACAGCGACTTAATAGATTGAAAAACCCTGTAATTGCCAATCAACAAAAGTTATCAAAACAGTGATATTTAAACAAAGCAGTTTCAAGAGGTGCCAAATACAGCCAAGTAATTGCAAATTGGAAACTGCAGATGATGAAAGGAAAAGTGAAATATAGCAATTATTATAATTTCTTGCTCTTTATGTCAACTGAACACACATTTATAACTGGGCAAAATCCATTATTTTAAACATTTGTATTCCCTTTATTTTATCGCTTCATTATGAATTACAAATCATTTCTCCAAGAAAGTCAATTAAAATTGCTGAGAATAGATTTAAACATGATCTTAAAAGAATGAGGCTAAAGCATGTCAATGACTCAATGCAGCTATTTATAGATAGTCTTGGAGTATCTCAAGGACTACCTTTGAACAGTCTCACAGATTAACCTATAAGAAATGGTCAAGTTTACTGAAATACAGTTAAATTATCAAAATAATAATGACCTTGTACATACTTCATACAAGTCATAAGGCTGATATACCATAACACTACTGTGGTCAAATGAAGGAACGATGTGAATTACCTGGTGTGACCCATTTCTTACATGAAAACCCAATAGAAGAGCAATTTAATTAATGTTGGCACAAGAGAAAAGTAATGGTTAAAACGAAAGTAACAGGGTTTACTAAAGATGGATGAAGTAGAGGTAAGTATAGGGAAGAACTTAACAACAGTGCCCAGTCTGTGAGCACTGGGGAAAACAGTGGTAGTGAAGAAGGTAGTATGTACAAAAATGTGTAATGGGTTTCCCATTTCATATTGTGTCGTCCCTCTGTCAATTCGCTTCTTCTCCTGAGGACGACCGCTATTACGGTCGAAATATTGAAAAGTGAGTATTTGTTATGTTTCTGTCTATGTGTCACAGTTTATTTTAAGTGTATATATATATATATATATATATATATATATATATGTTCAATATAGACAAAGAAACATAGAGATATCAAAAGAACACACTTACAGTCTCTAATTTTCGGTTTGAACCGTCTTCAGGAGAAATAAGAGAGGGAAACCAAGCGCACTGGTTCAGAGTATTCAGAGTTCAGAGTAATGTTTCTTTGTCTATATTGAACTATATTTGTCCGTTTTGGATCGTATTTCCAACGAAAAAGTGTATATATATATAATCACTTAATAAACAGAAAAACGATCCAAACATGACACAATAACAGTTCAAAATTGAGGATAGGTAGCACACAAAGTAAAGAAGCACACTTACAAACTCAAATTTTCGGGCAATCTGTCTTCAAGATAAAAGAGAAAGGGAGACCAAGCACGTTGTTGACGCAACGTTGGGTTACTAGCCGTTGCGTCTACAACGTGTTTGGTTACGCTTCCTATTTTCTCCTGAAGACGGATTGACCGAAAATTTGCGTTTGTATGTGTGTCTCTTTACTTTGTGTGCTACCTATCCTCAATGTTGAACTGTTATATATATATTTTAATGTGGCTACCACAGATATTGGTTTGTTTTGTAAATAATAAATGATTATTATATACATGTATATTTTGGTTTGATTAAGTTTTTAATTATAGGCCTTATTTTTTCAGATTTAATTTCATCTACATGTAAATTTTTGATGGAAGATAAAAACGTGATTTTCCCTGTGGTACTGGAAAATGTGGAGACACAAATTCAAAATGTGTTAATTTATAGATAACTAATTTTATATTTTAATAAGTATGCTGTCTTAGGTATGACTAGAATTTCATGTTTCTCTTTAGCAATGCTTATTGGACTTTCCTTTCTATTTGTTAAAACAAGAAACAAAGAGGGAGAATAGTAGTTTATATGACTCTTTAATTTAATGTATGAATACTTCGATCTAGAAATATGTGATCATGCTTCCTGCATTTAAGAAAACAATCTTGTACGATGGTCATTCATGATTAATTAAATGATTTTTTTATTATAATAAGTTGTGTTAACAGAAAAGAATTTTGTTATAAATTATATTTTTTCCTTGAAATGTTCTGTTTAATTTACCAGAAAATTATTTAACCATTGGTTTTTAAAATTTTAAATAATATTGTTTGTATCTAAGTCAATGTTTATTGAACATTAAATTACAAACATTTTATTTTATAGTCAAATCTTCATAGCTAAATGTCCCAGTTTATAAACAAGTAATCTTTTTGAAAAAAATAATACTTCATTTTTTTCTTAGTGCTTATTATTTACCTCTCAACAATTTGATCCTTATTAAAAAAAAATGTAATTCTAAATGGACTTGATTCGATACATAATATATTTGAACTAATAATTGTTAGTACATGTATTCAGCTCTGGCTTAGCTTTCTGGGCCAAGAAATTATGGGACCCGTATTTATTCTTATAAAAGAAATGTGTTTATGCAGTAATTTTGAATATAAAATAAATCCTTTTCAAAAACACTTTTTTCACTTCTGGAACTGATTCAGTCTATAGTTTATACTTTCAGTTACTGTCTGTGTGAAATACAGATTAATGAAAGTATTGCATTCGGGTTAAAATAATATAGAGGACTACATATAAAGGAAAACGCACATATTGGAATTCCTAAGTCCAATAAAATAGTTTTCACAAACTGTTAAGGGTGCGTGCACGTATATGAGTGTTTAAATGACATTTATTTCAGCATGTTCTACAAGTATATTACTCGCAATAATATTTCAAATAATCTTAATATGTAGTTTTTACAATGTCCAAAAGTAGATTATAATCCATAAAAAAAATAACATAGCATTATTAACTATGTAACTTCTAAACACTTAAAATTACTTAATTTAATAATAAAGTTAAGAAATATGGATAGCTGATAAATTTATTTAAGAAAGTATAATTATAGTATGTCATAATCAAGTCCATTTATAAATCGTTCAAAGATATTACACATGGTTGGGTCACTCATTGAATCACATGAATTCTGGAGGCCTCTTTCTAGTCATAATCTCCTTGATTGGATGAGGAGATGTGTGTCTGTTACACACACTGCACTCCAGTATTACGTGTGACCATGTTTGGGAAGTTACGTCGCCACAGGATCATCGCTCTTCTTCTGTCACTTTCAAATGGTACAAATATCCCTTGTTTCTACTGTGTCCTGCTAGCTCTTAAGTCATTTTGTAAGTCAATCTAATAGGTGAATCCAGTTCTATGCAAAATTGTTTTGTAAAAAGGTTTTTGCAAGACTTCCTTTCGTTAACTGTGCATGCCTCTTTTCAACAATTTGCTATACAGTAGGTTATTATAGCTCTCTGGTACTATACGGTAAGAATACTACATGTTTTTATCTTCACATGCCTCTTTTATCCTTTGGTCTGCCATTTAGTACCCTGGTATGTTTGAAGGAGCCTTGACCTTCCAGAGTACCTTTATAATGATGTTCATGGATATAAATAAGAATTCTTTATAATAGTTGTGTCATTGTCAAAATTTGTAATTCAATTCAGTGTTATTTGACTGTCAGTTATGATAGTTACGTTTCCCTTTTCAGCTAGTCTATAGCACTTCGAATGACTAATCCGCATGATTGTTCAAACATTTTTCTGTCAGTTTAAATATTCTGCTAAAGAATTGCGCCACGTTGGAAGGCGTAAAAAGTACACTTTACTTTATTCTTCATGTCGCTGTCATCTGTATATATGTATATACATTTATAAAAAGATTTCATATAAAAACGTGAAATAACAATCAATGAGCAAACCACAATAAGAAATGGGAAAACAAGACTAAGATCTTTCAACCGTAACAAGCTGTCTTCGTTGGGTTTTTGACTCTGACGAAGACCGCTTGTTACGGTTGAAAGATCTTAGTCTTGTTTTCCCATTTCTTATTGTGGTTTGATCATTGTATATACATTTATACAGATATATACATATATTTATTTTTCACACGGGTTTTCGTTTACGCATTTCCAATGAACTCGTTTACTTCCATTATGGTATCGACTTCGTTTTAATATGGGGTAAAACCATGTTGTCTATTGTTCAGTAATTCGTTCATTATACAGTTAATAAGCAATTTCTCCAGAAATTTACTCTAGACTCTAGACTGATATGAGGTTAACGGTCTTGATGTATTATTGTACTGTAAGGTATTGATGTAATTCCTTTTCCTGGTTTAATAAATGACAATGTAGAAAACTTTTTCTATCAAGACCGAAATACACCTTGATTTTAAATTATATTAGTTATGATAGTCTCATTGAGGCCGTCATCTCCTTGAGTTTTCATAGCATCAAATTTGTTATTGATTTTTTATGATATGAGATCATTATCGCACGTTCAATGAGTATAATCCTGAGAAAATATTCTTATAATTTTGTTGTAGTCATTGTTGGACTAAGGTTCATCAAATGCTACCTATCTGTCTAGCAACACATTTAGATATGCACATAATTTTATCTGGCTTACTTAGTTGATCAGATTGTCCTCCTGCCAGCTGCCTTGTACAAGTTGTCCCACGGCGTACTTTTGTTTATCGCATTGCAAGACTCTTTCAGTGAATCGATCTTAGCTTTATTTAACTTCGGTACCCTTGGGAAGTTACGTCACCACAGGATCATCGCTCTCTTTCTGTCACTTTCTAATGGTACAAATATCCCTTGTTTCTACTGTCTCCTGCTAGCTCTTAAGTCATTTTGTAGATCATTCTAATAGGTCAATCCGGTTCTATACAAAATTGTTTAGTATATCAAATACTATACAAGTTTGAGATATACAAACCATATCTCAAGAAAACGGTTTGAATTAATAAGGATTGATGTGATTTAAACCAACCTGTTTTTTGCACGTTACATTTGTAAAAACTACCGTTTGAGTTACTAAGAATTTCTTTTCGATTTAAACATATATCAAGAACCATGAAATTATAGTCAGAAGCAGTCTCATCTTGACGAGCTTGCCAGTCAAGCATAGAAAAATTTGTAAATGTCAAGTTATTAATGATTCTACTGTGTATTGCTTCAAAGGTAAGCTTGTCTATTTATCTACATTGTTGTGTAATAAAAATAATGAATTGGAAGAACTCATTTTTTAAACCAGCTTCATGTTCATTATTAACAGTGTCAAACTGTACTATTTATTTATTTGTTGAGGGTGATTGTAGTACTGAGTCCTAAGAACTATTGTACTCCCCCCTCTGTACTATAGTACCCCAGTTAGCTTCAACGCCTCCAAGAAGTTCAGTACTGTTGCTGGGTCCAACGGTAAAATCTCTTCTATGGTTTTGTTGAGTGTCCCGAAGCACCTACCTCTATATACTCGTAGCACAGTGGCTTGACAATCAGCCAGCAGATGCAGCGGTGTTTCTTCCTCAACTTTGCAGAACCTGCATAAACCATCATTACCAATGCCCATTTTCCACAGATGGCCATTAAGTTTGCAGTGACCCATTAGAAAACCAGTTAAAATCCTTAAATTATTCCTACTCCTTTCCATACAATCCAAGATTTGCCTATTCTCAAACTTACTAAGAAGTATCTTTGATTGTCTGTGTCCTTTAAGAGAATCCCAGTATTGCTCCCTGTTTTCTCTATCCTCTTTCCTAATGAGTTCTTGTATAGTGTGTTGTCCTATACCACAATATGGTTCTGGACCTATATGCGGTTTTTGAGCAGCTTCCCTTGCAAGTTCGTCTGCTCGTTCATTTCCCTCTACTCCTGCATGTCCTGGCTCCCAGTAGAGAGAGGAAACTGTACTAAAGTCAACAATAAAGACTAGTAAAGAGTTATTACCACTCACCTTCAGAATCAAATCTATCATTTTAAGATAATTAACAATGTCTTTTAAACGATTAAACTGCATACAAGGCAGCATTTTTTTTACAAGTAATTTCTATCAGAACATTGTCTTCGTTTGAATATTGAGGGAATAAAATCACAGGAAAGTTTATGATAGACCAAAATAGCATCTTTGTTCCGCTCCTCACCGTAGTACATAAAACAATCTAGGAATACCTACTAATAAGTCTTTTTTGTTGTAAGATTCCTAAATAAATATTAAGTAATGATTTTCATTACAATATTTGATATTGTTGGAAGTAGCGACTCTGGAACGCTGTGTGTTTAGTAGTATGCATTATGTGGAACATTCTGTACTAAATGCTGGATGTGAGATTTTCAATTTTTGTCTTCTGTAAATTTGTTCGTAGATATCCAGTTAACACATCATTGACTGTGGATGTCTTGGCAAAGTTTACAAGTTTCAGGGTTGTGATTTCCAGAATAATATGTGCCTACTCGTGTACACAGTTAATGTGTGATTAATGTTATTGCATTTAGATACCTGGTTATTGTCAACAAATATTTAGCTCTATACATGTTGTATCAGTTAACTATTTGGCCTAAAGATGGAAGAACTACAATAAGGTTAGAGGTCGTATACTTATTATTTTTATTTATATATTTTACAGTTAGGCATTCTTTGTGAAATAGTGTTCTGTGTTTTATTCTTTATTACATCGATAGTACTTTGCACCATTTCACTTTTAATTTATCCTGACAATTAGAGTTGACTATTTAAATTCTTCTATTTTTTTTTATTATTATTTCAGGTTGACTATAGCACTGTGTCTTAAAAAAAACTATTGTACTTCTCCCCTTCTGTAATAAAGTAACCCAACAGTTCGCTTCAACGCCTCCAAGAAGCTCAGCACTTTTGCTGGTTCGAGCGGTAAAAGTTTTTCTATGGTTTTGTTGAGTGTTCCAAAGCACCTACCTCTCTGCAGCCAAGTTGCCTTACAGTCAGTCAGCAGGAGCAACGGTGTTTCTTCCTCTTTGCAGAATCTGCACAAACCATCATTGATAATGTCCATTCAGGCTCCCTACGTTTCGGGAGAAAGTAATTTCCTTTCTCCTTCTTCGGGTCCTTAAGTGCATTTGTGGGAGATTGCCCACTAGTTAGGGCTTTTGTTTGCACCCTCTGCACTTCTGGAGGATGGTCTCCGGACTTCCTTCTCCTTACAGGGAAAACTCCCTGAAGCTCTGTCGGTGGTTTTTTGTCCGCTCCGGCAGAGCACCGCATACGAGTAAGTGTTTTTTACTTAAGGGGATCGCCTGGTACCGTTCATAATACAGTAACCCCTGCATCATCCATCCTTTGGCACGGATAGCATAACACCTTAGATAGGTTTGAAATAAATCAAACAAGGTACCTATATGTTATTTTGTTGGTGTCCTCACTGCACAAATCAGTGATTAGTGAAATTATTACTGAACCTTAAGATCAGAATTTTTGATGGCAACAGAAAAAAATTGTATCTATTTGTAGATGACTCCTAATTTTGGTCAAAGGCTATTACAATAGGAAGAAAACTCACAAAATATGTCGGTAGTCTGCCAAGATAAAGGTCTTGACACATAGGTTTGAGCAACAACCCAAAACTATAAAAACAACCTGTCATAAATCGTATGCGAATCCTTTAATTAGGTCAAATACCTTATCAACAGATAGAGTTACAATGGAAATATTACATATACACTGGATACACAATTGTTGAAGGACCGGAATATGCGAAAAGAAGCTACATTGATCACCCACCAACTTATCACTCACTCCGATTATGTGTGATTGAGTGACCAATTATAAATGATTATTTCATATGACTTTTTAAAGAACATTTTATTTTAATCTAATGATTAATTATCTTATAATATGAATTATTTGAATTGATTACTGTTATAATTAAACAATACATTTACATCTAGTATATTACTTTTATTAAACTAAGAGATAAGGGATTAAGCTAAAGAAATCGCACAAGTGAATACAGGTAGAATTTAATAGTATTATTATAGTATCATATTGCTGATTACATTATTCCAAAATTAATGCAATCTTTATCCTGTATTAATCAAATAATGACAATACTAAATACCCAATATCAGGTCATACCTGAGAGAAAAAAGTGGCACATATATTGACAGAAGTACTTTCCCATTATATAATACTACCAAAAAAAGGGATTGATTTCTATACCAAGAACTATTTTTATGACAAATTCAATTTTATCCGTTAAACTTTTACAATTTTGTTCGATAAGTATCCACCAAACCATTTGTAGCATTTACTAGAAAAGGAATTATAATGTTGCTACAATAGTTTGACAAGCACAGCTGATTTAACAGTCCTGGAAGATACTAGTTCGTAACAGTTTAAACTATATGGAATGTAATATGGTTTGTATACTTTGCCATTCTTAAAAAGAATTAACTACTTTGCCAGAAAGGATTCAATTTTTTGCATTCATATATGCTTATGTATCTTATTGAGCCCAATAAATATTAAGGTAACATATGAATGTCAGCATAGTTCTTTATATTTAAATAAGTAGTGATGGTCTTTGACATTCTTAAACTGATGTTTGTTTTGCCAGGAAAAGTTGTCAGTTTATATATATAAAAATAGCATACTATTTTATGAACTCTTAAAATTGATGGTCGGAAATCTAATGGGATATTTTATAATGAAATTACTCATTTTTAAATTATAAGTCTAACTTTATTCCAGGAATTAGCCGATGTTGGATAACTTCAACATGGAAGAACCATTCAATTAGCAGTAATTTCCTTTCCGAGACAAATCTCTTTAAATTAATGATGAATAATATTATGATTTATTAGTGCAATGAATTGAATGATAAATAAAATCCAATAGAACTTATAATGTTTATTTGAAAGTATAATATAATTAACGCTTTATTAACAACTGATTATTTTAATCAAAGAACAACAACATTTTCTAATCTGTGATATCCTTTCAAACGAAGCTGTTTTTCGGTTATAAATGTGAAACTAAAATGGAAAATCTTACAATTAGTGTTCTATGTCTGTAACCCCCCCGTAAAACTTCCTTCTAGAATTTAACAGAAGAAAGATGATAACTATGACCTCTACTGCATTGGATTTGTCTGTTAATTTGTTTTACTATTAGAAAGTTATTTACTTATGGTTCAGTGTAGGTTTTATTGTGATTGTTGTAATTCTATAAATGTGGGAATAAATTAATTCTACACTATCACTACATCTATAAACAATAGGTTACACAACATATATCTGTAACAAATGTTTAAATGTTCCATGCTTTCAACTTAAAACCGTCCACATATCCTTAATCAATGGAAATACAGGAGTCATTTACAAGGGTTGGGATCTAAAGGGATACAAAATGGCCTTGTGAACAGAAATAGTTAAACGGCTTAAGCTTAACCTTAAACAAAGCACTGTAAGTTTATTTTTGACCAATTTGTTTTATTATATCTATTAACTTTATAATCTTAGGATATTAAAGTCATATTCTTGGAACCTTAAAGTTTAATATCAGTAATTTATTGCTTAAATGATTGATAATTCAAATAATAATTAATATAAAAAAGAAAGTTATAGACTTTTAAAACATGTGCAACTGGAGGAAATTATACTAGCAGCTCTAGCAAGAATTCAAAAAATTCAAATTCAAGACACCTCCATTTTAAAAGTTTTATTCTAAGGGCCCTAATATCTTTGTGGGCTGACTACTTGTTGAATTCCATATAAGTGTAAGATTTCACGACATTATACCAGTTTCCGCCACTTCAAATAATATTTAATATTTAGAATTATTATATATATCACGCAATTTTAATATTGATTTATATCGTAGGTAAAAGTTAAATCATAATTGCTTGGAAAACATTTAAAATTTTGGACATTCCATAGAGATGATCAGTAGCTGATTCTTGTCTTCACTCTTTGAGCAAAGTAGAGATTCATTTTATTTTATTGTGTGGCACTTATTGAAATATGTAATATTAGTTTTTTTTTATTTCTATATATAAAACAATTTAAATACGTATTACTGAGGAAATCACAAAAGAATTTTAGTTCTGTCTTTAGTTACATTTTATTAATCAAATGAGCACTGACTTGGGTTCGCGGCACGGCGTCGTTGCATTATACAGTTTTTCTGTTCTAGAGAAGTGTGTTAGTATTTAAGGACCGGATTCCGTATAATACTGAAAGGTTACCATATTGTAAGATAGTTTAACTGAGTGTACAGTTACTCTGAACGATATTGGCCTGTTCGCGTATTTCATTAATACTTAGAACCTAACCGAAATGGCTGACGACAAAAAGGTATTTTATAAATATATGTTTATATTAGTTGATCAAAACTTATAGGGTGTATATTTTAATTTCATGAGTGAAAATATTTTTAGGACGTTAAGTCTGGTGAATCTGAACATATAAACCTGAAGGTAATGGGGCAGGACAGTAACCTTGTCCAATTCAAGATTAAAAAACATACTCCTCTTAGGAAACTTATGAATGCCTACTGTGATCGAGCGGTATGTCTTTTCTACTTAATTTTTTAATGTTATTACTTAAGGTTACTTACATTGATTTGTTGAAAAACGTGGACCAGTAATTGTCCTAATAATTCCTATTGTATAGTAGATGATACTTATGTTTACTTAATGTTATGTTCTTAAAAATGTATCTCTTTACTTAGGTGAAGTGTTATTTTTATTTCTTAAAGCATTCTTATAACACTTGATTGTCTTATGCAATTAACTATCGATTATCATAAAATAAATCAATGAAATAGCTATATGAATAATGAGCAGGATTTATTAATGTTTCTCTACAGGGACTAGCAATGGCTGCTGTACGATTCCGATTTGATGGGCAACCTATTAATGAAGCTGATACACCACTAAGCCTTGAGATGGAAGAGGGTGATACTATCGAGGTTTACCAACAACAAACAGGAGGTGTTAATAGAGTTTAAGGGCGCTTTATCTTTACTTTTTTTACAGTTGAGTTTATTTTTAAATTCTCACTAAGTTAATCTACTCTTTCTTTATTATTCATTTGTACATTGTTCTTTCCAGTTAGATTATAGTTCATTCTTACTTTCCTAGATATATATAATATGTAATAACTATGAATGTTTCAGTCACTAACAATCTGCTCTTTTAAGTGATTGAACAATCTTTTCCTTTCAAATCCATTTCTGTTATTTACGAAATCTTTTTAAAATGATTCACTGTAGTTCAATATGTTGAAATCGAACTCCAAATTACCTTTCAGTTGGCCAAATAAAGTCAGTTTTCTATTACTTTGGTATGATTATTCCCATTCAAAATAACTAAAGTAACCTTTATTTTCGTACATTTCTTATAGCCAAACGAGAACAGTAAACAGTTTTGTGATATATATTAATATCCATGAAATAATCGAAGCTTATTTGAATTTAATTATCTGAGACATTATAGCTAATTTAGCTCAGAATTATATTAGTTTATATCAATGTTCCGCTGTTTATAGTAAGGCTAAATATCCAAGATATAGAACCTTAATTGAAGTTTGGCACTTGTGACTGTGAAAACTGTGTATGCTAGCTATTGTCCTATTTTTTCTTATTCTCTACTGTGGTTGTTTTATATTTCTTATGTGTTTAGTATATTAACACTTGAAAGAAAAGTGAACTCTCAAATATGTTTGGATTTGTTCAGCAATATTTGATAGTGATGTTAATTGGTTTAATTAAACAATTAGGGCATTTATTTGAAATGTTATCTCCCTTATAAAAATAATAGATACAAATATACTTTTTGATATCAGACGTATAACGTTTGTAAAGAATTGTTAAACAGAAGATATATATGGTCATCCTTTAGACTAACTTTGTTTATATTTGCAAGTTTTAATTTGTACAGTAACAGGTTGATTTAAACTTCCATTAATATTATTGAACAACCGATTAACATTTTTGAAATAACCATAACTTTCATGTTATTAAGATAGGTAATTGATCCAGAGGGATGATTTTCTCTTTAGAGTGAAAATTAATTATTTTGAATGTTATCATGGTGTGGTGATGACTATAATTTAGGATATATATAGTCAAAAATTCTGAACGTAGCCATATATGGTTTATTTAGTAACAAGCCGTTTATTTATTTTTTGTAGTAACAAGCCGTTTAACACAAAAGATCCTACTATCTTTTGGTTACTTTCATAGGTTTACTAGGTTAGGTAAACTTACTTTGAGGATTACACTTACGTAATTTTACTCTTCTTGCTGCTTGTACCTAATAAGTCACATCTACAACCACACATGGATTTCGCATCGCCATCCACATCCTAGATCTAGGTGTGTATAAGTTAAATAAGAAAACACCGAAGATAATGTGGATACTATTGTGACAATAGTGATTTTATGAGGTAAGTACCATAATTCCTCTATGTGTATTTCTCATTCTACTAAACTTTGGAAACAGTTATTTTTACAAGTTTTTCTTGCATAAAACTATGAAGGTAAAAAATAATATTCACTTTTAACTGATTGTAATGTAATAACGTTTTTCACAATGACAGTTTGACTTTTCTTTGTACTTGAAATAGTGACAACTTATGTATTGTAAATTACAGTGCAATGCAATGTTAATTCAAACCAGGTCTGAATTTTGATTTAAAATTGTCACTGGCAAAAATATATGTTATTTTGTACTGGTAGGAAATTTGAGGGAAACACATTAAAATTCATTAGAACACAAAGAACATTTAGTTCTTCAAAGAAAAGTATATATAATTGAGATGTTATTCGTCGTTTGACATTGACGCTTCAGAATCTTCCTCTGACGATTCACTACTTGTTTCAGACTGACACCAAGCCTGGTTTGACAATTCGCATGGTAAAATAGTTCTCCATTCATCTGCTCTTTGCAAATCTGAAATCATTTCATTCATTTATAAAATTGTGTTAAACTTAAAATTCATAATACTAATTAACATTTTAAGCGTTGCACTTACGAAGTGTAACTAGACATACTAAGTCTAATTAAATTAATACTTAATGAGAAAGGTACACAACTTTAATTTATTATAAGATATATTTCAACACAGATTTTATACTTCATAAAAACATATATGTGTATATAAAAAACATATATGTTAAAAAACATATCTGTTACAAATGTAACAGAACCAAGGCTTCATTTATAGCCCTGAGGATGTCTTGAAATAAAGACGAAACGTTGGCAAAAAGGTGATTCCATATATTTACCCTGACCAAACTCCGAGAAAAAGAAAAAGTGTTTTGTATAAAAAACATATACATACTTCACAAATTACTGACTTTACAATTTGAAAAGGCGAAGAACTATTTATAACTTCGTTCAAACCATTATAGTCTTATCTCCTCAAAATTACATTTTTTTTTCTGTATCTTTAGAATCAGAAGAGACTAAAAAGTAATTATTTTTTGGAAGAAATTCTTTATATGCTACAGTATTCAAACAGCATGCTCAGGATGTAATTTACTCTACAAATTGAGTTTTGAACAATCAATAACATTTTATTTCAATTACTAATGAAGATAGCAAGAAATTTTAGGTTTCAATACCAACAAAAAATTAGGTTTCTTTTTACATTGTAATAACTTGTTTTTAGACGTTTCACATTTCAATAATTATTTTCTACATCTCAAATAATCCAAATTAGTTTTGATTTAACAGACCTTGAATTCGACCTTGGTCATTAAAGCTCTTATCTTTGGTAACTAATGGTTTTCATAACGGCTTAACATATTAAAGTTCTTAACCAACCTTTATTGCAAGAAGGACGACATAAGTAATAACTATTAATGCTTTTCAAAACTTATATTCATGCTTATAGTGAGCAGATTTGAAAATTAATCTCTTGGTATATTTTTATTTATACATGTCACATACTCGAAACTATATTGTGTAAATCTAGGGACATAAGTTAATGATTTCTATGACTTCCGTAAACAAAAAAAAACAGAATCTTCTTAAAGACTACTGAAGAATGAAATGAGATAAATTGAAGACAAAATGGGTTTTTCAACTATTGATATGATATTGTGGCTACACTGATTAATCTTCCATCGAGAAACAGAAAGGAGAGTAAAATAACCTTCCAGCATGTTTTTTAAAGAACCAATGAGAGCATTAATTTCTTTGGAACAATATATTGAATTTATTTGTTGACTAACTATTTATGTGTGCTTAGTAGTGATCCATATATGTCTAAGTTCATTAAATGGCTGTTTCATAATGTTCTAATGTGAATTCCAAGAAAGGCAAACAGTTGAAAAATAATTACAATCCAATTATCTTCCTCTACTTGTAATAAAATGAGGAACACCAAAACTGACTATCCAGGTAGACATTGTTTCAGACAAAGGAGTTTTGTATTAAGTTTATTGAATTAGTTGTTCATTTGGTACATGGAATTGTAATAGGTATTACCGAATGTAGTTTGAATGCAGATATAAAGAAGACTATGGTCCATTCTAAATGGGGTTCAAGAATTTAATCAAGTAACAATGGTATAACTGCTATTAGGATTCCGTGTGAACTTCAGACTTGTTTCATACCAACGCCAATGTGTGAAAAGCTGGTTTTTTTTGAAGGAATAGAAAGAATTTGTGTCCCAAGTACTTCTAATTGTCTATCCTATTTTTTTTAAAATGTTCGGACTAAAATAAAAAGAAACAGTTGCTATTATAGTATTAATCACAACTTTTCGAAATCTACTATTATACTTCTCGGATACGGATTGTAGAACATTATGTTGATACGTATGTAGCTTACGTCACATCCAAAACAGATACTTGTTAGCGTGAACTCATTTAAATATTAATAATATATATATAATAAAAATACTAGGAAAGTGATATTATTAGAGAGAAACAATAGAAAATAGGAGGGGCGTCATATAGAAAATCTTTTTCAATAATAACAATCACATTGTATTCATACCGAGAACTTGAAAGGTTAGAAAAAGATTTGGTAGCCGTATACTTATTTTGAAATGGCTGTCTATATTATTGGCATTGGTTATTCATGTTCAATGTGTGTTGTTACATTTCATATCTTAATCTAAATAACTTAATTCTTTTTAAGTCAACTGAATGCTATCCTAAAAAAGACAGTCTGAATGAACATTAGCATTTTTAGGGCAAATAAAACTGGCACAAAGCAAAACTATTCTTAATTCTGACATTGAAATTTTATCTGTCAGAGAAGAAAACAATATTTACGACAGTTTGACCAAACGTTATAAAATTTTCCCTGTATCTATTTAGAATCAGTTTTAAACAACATAATAGTGTAATAGTGATCATTTCACCAGTAAACTCTGGATCGTTCCACCATTTCTTCTTCTCCAGTCTACTGGAGACTATTCCTTCGATTAAAAGGAAAAGAAAACGTTTTTAAACATTGGCTACAAACAGAAAATAACGTAATTAGTTATACATATGCAGCCCTACAACAGTCAAGACCACATTTCCTCAATCAAACTTTGTTCAATGACACAGAATAGTTACTATATTTTTCTCGTAAGATTTAGCATCGTCATAAGTAAGGATTTCCTATACTGTAAGAGGAATAATAAACTACAGAATAATCATTTACTTTTCAACTTCAAAGAGCAGTTATATTTTTAAAATTGTTCAATGATGTAAGAACGCCAACAAAGCTGTTTGCGATCATCGCTTTGTTATAAACATATTATCGAACTATTAATAATATTTTATTTATAATTATTCGTTTGTCTTTATTATTTATATGGCATAAATGTCGATTATTTTTTTTTTATTACGATAGTTACAGAGAATTTTCAAATGCAACTGTGAACAACATTAACGTTTAAGAGGTGGACAAGGGGACTAGGAATGTTACTTTAACTTTTTCAAATGAGTAAATAAGTTACATAGTTCAGAAAATTTACGTAAATCATAGCTCTATAGCTTTAATACTTGTATGAAAAAAAACTGTTTGTTAAACTAATTATAGGTTGCAAAAACCATAATCTGTTAGCAAGTAAATATAACTTGTACAATTGGAACAGCTGGATTGGACTATAAGAAATTTTGTTTATAACCCGAGATTGTTTCAGAAACTCCGAAACCCTTGTTGTAAATCTTGATAATTGAATCACAGAGAGATATGTAGTTACATTTCTACAGGTTTATGGAATAAATCACATACCATTTCTTTTTAAGTATAATCATATTCAAATAGCTACCTATTGAGTATAGGTCTGAGAGAGTGTGCACTACTGGGCCGTCTTCAAATATACCACCATAAAGGTAGAGAAGAGATGATTTTGTTACAAGTCCAGCATTGATTCTGGGATGTGGATGATTATTTGACGTCCCAACTAAATCTACCTGGCTACTCTCTCCAGGACTGTCACCAGTCCCACCAATGGCTCCTCCGACTTTCAATGTGAATACACCATCCTCATCCATAGATGTCACAGTCTGACAACAAAACGACACCCAATTAAATATTAGAACTAGTAATCTTTAAAATAAGCATATTCTTCATTTTAATGCTGACTCAAAAGATACAATTATGTACTTATGTTTAAGTTCATAATCGAATAAATTACACAATCAAACGATTACAAATACGTTATTAAGTAATAAAATCGAACGTATTACAATTCAAATTCTAGTTTCAAATATATTCCTCATACTTAATCCTACATATATAATTAATTTATTCATTATTTATAAGTGAAGATCAATTATTGTAAATGTTAAAGCAAAAAAGAGAACAACATTACAGTAAACAGAAGTTTGCATTACCCTAGAAGAAAATATACGAGTATCGGCCATTTTTCCATAATTTAATTAAATTTTCAAAGCCGACGTTTCGATTTTATGAACAACATTTTGATAGGCACAGGTATGAAATTTCAAATATGAAAAACTATAAACCGTTACATTTAGAGCGTTGAAATAGGGATGTGTTTGTATACAACATCCTTGAATAGCCGATTGAACATACTATTATATTTAGAGGTTTGGAATGAGAAAATTAGAATGCGTTTGCATACAACATCCTTGAATTGCCGAATGAACATACTATTATATTTAGAGGTTTGGAATGAGAATGCGTTTGAATACAATGTCCTTGAATGAATGAGAACACAGTTCTTTTAAACCTTTAAATGTAATAATCCATAGTTTATCATAAGAAGATTTCACATAAACGCGTGAAATAACAATTAATAATCAAACCACAATATGAAATGGTAAAACAAGACTAAGATCTTTCAACCGTAACAAGAGGTCTTCGTCAGAAACCCAACAGTTGGTTTTGATTCTGACGAAGACCGCTTGTTACGGTTGAAAGATCTTAGTCTTGTTTTCCCATTTCATATTGCGGTTTGATCATTGATAGTTTATCATATTTGAAATTTTATATTTCTACTATGAAAAAGTACAAAATGTTAGTTTTGAAAGTTTGACTTTAACCATATAACTAATTGATTCCGGATGCATTTGTGCTATTGTATTACACAGTCGTTATGTTACCAAGATATACATATCTTGATAAGATAAACGATCGTTAAATATGTATATAACAAATTTTCACAATAAATCCGTGAAATAAAAATGAACATCCAAACCAGAGTAAGAAATCAGAAAAAAAAATACTACGATCTTTCAATCGTAACAAGCTGTCTTCGTCAGAGTCCATAACTGATACTGTGTCAGTCAGTATCAGTATCATAGATTTCAGAAAAGAAATATGTAACAAAATGAATCTCAGGTTAAGGGGTTCAGGTAAGAAAGGGAAGATGTATATCTAAAAATAGAAGATGGGGAAGAAAGTGTAGGACAAAGAAAAACTTCATATGCCACAGAGTATACACCAAGCACAGCAGGAACAATACAGGAGGAGCGCACATATGCCATGAAATAGGCAATGCGGATTAGTCGAAATATCACAAACAAGAACATTATTTATAATATAGAAAATCATTTTAAAAAATTGCTTAGACACTGAAGAGAAAAAAAATAAAAACTAATAAATGGCTGATATTAAAAAAATAAATTTTCTACATATATTGTACAATTTTTATTCTTTTAATATAACTCATAGAATCAAATGGAGACACCTTTAATTTAGAACACAATCGAACTTAACTCTCCCAAGTAATATTTTATTTTAAGCAAACTATAAACAAGTGTGAAAGATGTGCAGGAGTGCATCAGTGCTCGAATGACTTAGAACTCAAACAGAATTGTCGAGGTCATTAAGCCCCCAGAATTTGAAGATAATTTTATAATTAACACAGTCATCCAAACCAGTGTACGGCCGATTAATGTACTTTAGTAGTTTATATAAAGAGAAAATACTATATTTAAAAAAAACCAACATTTGTATATGATTTGACCGAACGGATTATATCCCATCACGTATTTCTTTACGAGAAAATTAGTTTTGGTTTTCGACCAAAATTCTGTAACAAATTATGGCTGAGACCCAAAGTACCACTGTATAGATAGATAAGTAGGAGATAAATTATAATAAGAGGCATTACGAAATATATAATTGGACGAAGTTATTAGTTGTGTTATCATATCAATATAAACTATTTATTTGTTACATCAATGAAACTTCGTTTTCTTAAAACAAGTATTCAGTAAGTTTTATCACTGAACCATATTTGTTTTGTAACAGTACACAATATAATACTAAATTATACCCTACAACGGTTCAAATTTGTTAGAACCTTGTGCTAATTAGTTTCCATGTTTACTAAATTACCTTATACCAGGTTATATTACTACCTCATGGTAGTAATATTTTCTTATTATTTCAGGGAAGATAGCTAAAAATTTTGATCCTTTATGAGTATCTTATTCTGGTAAAAATTTGTTCTCTGAAGAGTTTTTTTTCTTTCTGTATAAAAAGTTACCTCAGTTTTATAATAATATTACTAACAACCTCTGAGATCCAAAAATATTTCATTTTATTCTGTTCATAAATTAACATTGATAACTAACTTCACATTTTTTTTATGTTTGGGATGAGATGAATTTGTTTCAACCTCAGTTTCAAAATTTAGTTCTTGTAGAAACCTTGTAAGGTACATATAAATATTTTTAATTTCGCAAATCTACCTCTTGCGTTTCCATTTCACCACTTGGAACTGGTTCGGCATCGTTTGTTTCTTCTACTTCCATTTCAACATCATCCACTTTAGCTTTTCTTCTTCTCTTTGGCCTTACATCTTTTTTCCCACTTAAAATAACTAAAATACAACATTTGTTTAAATGAAAATATATATACTCCCACTTTTGAATTAATTTAGATTGATAAGTGTACCGGGACTCCAAATAAATTTAGTTAAATCCAAAGAATACATTTTGTTGCACATTTGAGTTTGGATATCTTCATCATCATCTGTTTCTGTGTCCAAAGCACCTCCAAATGTAAATGCCCTTCCAGACCAAGTGGTCACCGATATTCCAGACATGGCTTCTGGACGAATTCCACCAGGTTTAATCGAACTCCACTTCCACTTCGGCTCACTTGAATCTTCTTTAATCATTAACCAATATACTCTTACGTTATGTACAATATTAATTACGAAACTAAATAATAGAAATAAACATTTTCCCATATACAGTTTTGAAGTTGATAACTTACTAAAGATGAACATTTTTACAATGCATAAATATTATTTTTAATTCTACTGTTATACAGATTTATAATTTGATATTGATTTCACTTGAATCAGTAGAAAATTTTCTACGGTTTTCAATAAATGTTCACATTATAATAGTGATCATCATCATTATAATTCATTATAATGTGAAAATTGTTTTATTTCAGCGCTTGAAAAAACACTCAAGTTTTTGGAGTCGGCATTTAAAATATTTTGGGTTGTTTTACCTAATGATCCCTCTAAAAAAAAAACCTTATCAGCAGCTTATGTAAAGTATACTTGCAAAAATTTGACACTGGGGCCTAGAAAAAAATCTTAATTTAACAAGCGAATCCAAACATATTTAAACTTTGGGTATAACGCCCAACTTATATTTAGTTAATTGAATGGTGCGATAATAACAAACCGCACTCAATGAATTAATATGCTTTAATTATTTTGAATGGTTTTCAATAAAATTAAAGATAGTGTTGAAAATGATTTTTAACTAGGTCAAATGTTAAATAACAAACTTATACAGAGATATAAGTAATCATGGATAAAAACTAATTAGAACAAAAAATATAATTAAAGGGAAATGTCACAAGGTAGAAGTTTGTTACAGAAATTAAGTAGGAATGAATGGAACTTACTTGTAACTAGAGTGAGTAGAAACATGTCTTCATACACTACTCCTTTTTCTATTTCATTATTAGTTTTAATTTTACTGTACCCACCCCAAATAAGGATTTTGCCCTCAGGAGTTGTAACCATTTGGCAGGCAGAACGCGGACTTGGTCCTACACCTACAAAAAAAATTGTGTAGAAGCCTCTGAATGAATGCCACTAATAAAAAAAAAAAAAAAAAATACAACAATAATACCAGAAGGAGCTAGCTTCATCCAGGTCCTCGTATCCAAATCAAAAAGATGCAGATCATTATAATATTGGTAATTGACAAGATTATCGTGATATCCCCCGAAAAGAATAAGCTTCCTTTTCATATAAACCATTCTATGGCCACTTCGAGATGAAGGGCAGCCCGGAGATCTGAAAATAAACTGCTGTAATAATTTTAATGGTAAGTCTCATTCCTGATGCAAGATACTGACAATGAAATCATTTTGTAATTACGTTATTTTTTCCCATTTGAAATCAACAAGGCTGAGTTTCCAGAGATCTTTATAGTGATAAAACTGGGATTCAGATTTTGTGGTATATTCCCCTCCAAACACCCACATCTCACCCTTATTTAAAGGAACACTGACTGATTGATGCCCCGATCGAGGAGCCGGGCCTCCAGGACTCTTAATAAGACGCCATTCATCCTTAAGAATTTTATACACAAAAAGTTCTTTGTATACCTCAGTCTGTAATAATAATATTTTATGATATTTCAAGAGAATCATTTAGTAACTATAGTAACATTTCAAAATAAAGTAAATATACCTCTTTACCATTATAAAATTCACCACCAAATAAAATTAGTTCATCCTTTTCGGGATGCGAAACTAAGGAAAAGAACGCTCTTGGTCTAGGAGGTGTAGAGATAGTTTTTTCTATTACTTGCATTTTCTTAGCTTCTTCTCGTTCAATTTCAGCAACAATAGATTCAATTTCATCCTATATTAATCGATGAGATTCAAAATTAAAAGTACAATAAACATTAATAGTAAACAAAGTTGAATTATATAGACATACCTCACCAGCCAGAGCTAAAGTTTTTTTCATCTTTTGTGCAATTTTTTTATCAGTCTTTGCTGCAGTTTTCTCAGCACCTCCACCCTTCTTTTTCTTTCCCATGAATAAGACAAAATTAATAAAAAAATAGGGGCTTTCCAAAATAAGATTTAAATATAAATACAATGTTTGGAGGAATGTAACCTTCCTCAAACAGCATGGATGGAATCAGTAATACTACCTTCCTTCTTTAAAAGAAGGAAACAAATTAGAAGTTATTTTCAGTAATATAAATACCCTAAAGTTTTTTTTTATTACTTGTTCAATGAAAATTTATAAATATACATACTTTACATATGTATCGGTTTTTATTGAATTATTTCTCTTATAGGTTTGGAGAAATAATCTTTTTGAAAAGATTTGACAGGTCCAGTGTTGGTATTGGCAACCCCAGAATGACAAAAAATAGGATGCTCTTTTAAATAAAAATTAAAAACATAAAAAAACTATAGCACTTATTATTTTAATTTCGAAATGTCTGTTAATTATTTCAAAAACTTTTGGTTTGAATGATGCTTTTGAAACTGGAATTGCCAATAAAATTCTTGAACTATAAACAAAAAGGTTTAGGAAAGAATCATATTTCTTATTAGACAAGTTACTTGCAAAAGAAGCAACTTCGTTAAATTTAGCAAAAAAAGTTTTTATCTTAATAGTGTTTCCTATCTTTAGTCATTATTGCAGCAGGTATAGCAAACTTTTTTTTTAAAAATACCATTGATTTATTGTCCGTATGAATGTTCTAATATATAATGCGCTGGTAGAGGGGAGGTGGATGGAAGTATGGCTGCTTAATATTGGTGATAACAGTTCCTACCTAGAAATTAATTTCTCGGATATGACTGTAATATTTACTCTTTTAAATATTTTTATTCATTACATTTATTTTACAATAAATAGTAGTCTCCTTTAATATTTTCTAACCTTAATTTTTCTTTTTATCATCTTATTTTACCATCTTTCATTGAAATTTGAAATAATTATAATTAAGCATAATAATTTACTAAGTTGTTCTCTTAAGATTGATTAGATTTACTAGACGGAATTTGTTTGTTTGTAGGAAATCATTGTCTTCTATCTGAACTGTTTTTCCGTCTTTTTAACAATAATTCTGATTTTTGCCAAAAGATATAAATATATAAATTCTTAAAGACGGAATTAGATGAATATAAAATAAAATTAACTAATGCGAGTTAAGTGGTAAAACAAAATCAATCTTATGCAAATGTTGTAAAAGGCAAAACATCTGCTAATAAGGTTTTTAAAGCTGTGGTTAAGCCTAAAAAGAATCTAAGTTGTGAAGAAACAAAAAATATAATCAAGGCTAATGTAAACCCCTGTCAGCTGAAGATAGGCGTACAAAAGTTAAAGGCTGCCTCAAAAGGTCAGGTTATTGTAGAATCTAACCATCAAGATGATATTAAAAAGATTTGTGGCGAAATCAACGAAAAATGTAGGGATGAACTAAACGCAGAACTTTGCAAAAAGTAGTGGCCACGAATGATCATATACAATATCCCAGAAGAAGTCAACTTGGATAATGTCTGTAGCGTGATTAGAGAACAGAATGAGGAATTATTTATAGGAGAAGAGAATGTTCACTTAAAAGGAGTATATATAATAGATGAAATAATAACACACATGGAAATAAAGCTCGCCACCTTATATCGGAGGTTTCACCTAATGTTTATGGAAAGATTAGAGCTTCTGATTGAAGTTAATCTGGAATATTTGTAGAGCTGCCAAGTATATTTCAATCCTTCGGTGCTTCAAATGTAATCATTTTAATCACACTGCAAAAAATTGTACAAATGGTACAACTTGTTCTTTCTGTGCTCTTGAACATAATTTAGAGGATTGCCCTCGAATAATCGACCAAGTAAAGTGTATAAACTGCTCGAATAGGAATAAGTATATTACGAGTGAAATAAAATTAAAAACAGATCACCCTGCCTACAGCAGAGAATGAATACCCTAGTTACAAGTATATGATAGATAAAAAGAAGGAAAACATTGATTATGGTGAACAATAAGAAACCTCAAAAAAGACGGATAAAATACAATGCCTGCAGATAAACCTACAGAAAAGCAGGGCTGCCACATCTAACCTAATCAAGTTTATAAAGACAGAAAATATTGATTTAATATTCGTACAAGAGCCATATAACATTAATAATAAAATAGCTGGTATTCCAAAGGACATGACAGTGTATAGCAAAGGACCTGACCGTCAGAGAGCTTGCATAGTAGCACCACAAAACAAATTAGACGTATTACTTTTTCTGGAAAAATCAAATGAAGATGCTGTTTTCGCAGAAATCTCAACTAAAAACGGATCAAATTTTTGGCAGCGTCATTATATTTTGATTGTAATGTAAACATTAATGAAAATTTAAATTACATAGATCAATTTATTACCTTTGCTGATAAAAAGCTCAATAATAATGACAGTAGACACAAATGCTAGGTCAGCTTTTTGGAATGATGAAATAACAAATGAAAGAGGTAATGTTCTGGAAGAATGAATCATAGTTAATGGATTGTTTGTTCTCAATAATAATAATATGACGCTACCAACATTTCAAACCAAAAGAGCAAGTAGCAATGTAGATCTCACTATAGTTAATAACCGAATGATGACCTACTCGTATATTCAAGACTGGAACGTTTCAATTAAAGAAAGCGCTTCAGATCATAATTTTATTTAATTTCGGATGAGTACAGACCAAAAATATAACATCTCTGATCATAATCATCTTTATAATACATATAAAGCGGACTGGAGTATGTTTAGCGACAAATTAAAAAAAATACTTTCAAATACTAATAGACAGTGATGAATACACCGAATTAAATTTAGATTGTAAACTATCAGAATATATAAAGCGCTTCAAAGATTTGAACAAATTTGGTGAAGAATTTGTATCCATAATAGATCTCGCCTGTGAACATAGTATCCCAGAAACCAACAAAAGTCTGTGCCATGGTGGAATAATGATTTAACACAGATCAGAAAAGATGTAAACAGGAAAAGAAGAAAATATCAGAAAACCAACGGTGATGCATCTCTAAGACAACAACGCAAAGAAGAATATTATCATTTGAAAAAGTAATACAAAGATATGATGCTCATCGCAAAGAAGGAATCTTGGAAACAATATTGTAACTCAACAAATAAGTCCCAACCATGGAATAATGTTTACAGGCTCGCAGCAGGTAAATTAAGAATCCCTACAGTTTACACTAGCTTGAAAATGGCAAATGGAACTTACACTTAATCTATAGAGGACACATTAAACTTATTAATTTATAAATACGTTCCTTGTGACGACGAGTTCCTTGTTCCTTGTACCGACAACAACTACAATCAACACGTGAGAGCCAAATCAAAATTGAGCACTTTCACTGAAAATGACCTTCCCTTCACTAATCAGGAAGTAGAGCAGGTTATTAAATCTTTTAACAATAAAAAGACTCCAGGAGAAGATGGCCATACTCAACATACAGTGCAACAGGCATTTATTAACTATCCCAAAAGTCTAGTAACATATTACAACGAATGTCTCAACAGAGGAGTTTTCTCAAATCTATGTAAAAAATCTGTTATTAAATCCGTAACTAAGACAGGCAAGGAACATGACAACACAGTTGACAAATTCAGACTGATCAGCTTATTGTCTCTGTGAGGAAAGGTCCTGGAAAAACTGTTCGTAAACAGAATCATGATGCATTTGTACAGAAGCCATCTACTAAGCGATAGGAAATTTGGGTTTACTCCATAGAAAAGTACAGTGGATGCTTTAATGCCAGTAAAGTGGTACAGTCAAGAAGGTCTAGACAATAAAGCAATTGTAGCTCTAACAGCACTTGACGTCAGGGGAGCTTTTGATGCAGCATGGTGGCCCTCAATATTATCACAGCTCCAGGATTTTCGTTGTCCCAGAAACCTTTGTCAACTAACTGTTGACTACTTTAATAATAGAGAAGCAAAGATTAAGACGAATACGTGTACTGTAAAAAGAAGAGTCACAAAGGGATGTCCGCAGGGATCCTGCGGTGGCCCTGGTTTCTGGATCATCCAGTATGATTCATTGGTTAAAGAAGACTTTCCTCGTGGCTCTCTAGTCACAGCATTTTCAGACGACCTAGTAATAGCGGTGAAAGGCTCAACTGTTGCTGAAGTCGAATGTATGGGGAACGAAGTACTACGAGTGGTTGAAATGTGGGGAAAAAATAACAAGGTACACTTTAATAATGACAAATCAAAAATTCTTTTAATAACGAGAAAACAGGTTAACTTGAATCTTTCTTTTTATATGGGTAGGGACAAACTAGAAGTGGTCAACGAATTGAAAGACCTCAGGATAATATTTGATCGTAAACTCAATGGAACAAACACATTAATTACATGACTCAGAAATCGTTGAAACTGGTTAACTGCTTGTCTCGTTCGGCTAAACTATATTGGGGCCTTGGACCGGAAGCCCTACAAATTATATATGAAGGTGCTTTAATTCCTATGCTAACTTACGGTATTCCTGTATGGCTGAACGGATTAAAGGTCAAGTATATTAGAGTGCAGAGGTTATTCTTATTAAGAATTATAAGGGGCTTTAAAACCATATCGTACCAAGCTGCTTGCATTCTGGCCAACCAGACGCCTATTTCACTTAAAGCTGCAGAGCTATCTAGAGCAGGCGTGGGGAACCTGCGGCCTTAAGGTCGCATCTGGCCTTTTCAACCATGAAATGCGGGCTTCAGCGGTTTATTGAGAAAATTGCTTCAAAATATAAAGAATTACAATTATGGTAATAAAGGTAAAAAAATTCTGGCATTTAGGAAGGTTACTATTCATGAATCATTACTTGAAACGTGTAGGCTTTTAGAAAAAGATTTTCCTGAGTTAACAGAGGTAATAAACAAAGGTAATGAGGACACTGCTGAATCTTTTGAAAGATGAGAAACAGTTTTAAATGCGGTGATCGAGTAATATAATAATAGATGCAAGGCTTTTACAATATAAATATTATATAAGAATTTGCTTGCCCATTCGTGGTGGCCTTTTGGGGAAGTGGACGGTGCTAAAATGGCCTTTACTTCAAGAAAGGTTCCCCACCCCTGATCCAGAGAATACTTCATCTATAAAGGTCAATACACAGAGTTTAACGAGAACATCGAGATACCTACTCCGCCATCCGGATGGATTCATCCTGCTTTTATTTATGAAAATAGTTTAATGTTAAATGAAACGCAAGATCAAGAAACATTAGAAATTTACACAGATGGCAGTCGGATGGAAAATAGGGTAGGCTGTACTTTTGTTATTTACAGAAATGGAGTTGTGCTTGCGGAAGATCTCTATAGACTTGACGACAAATGTAGTAATAATCAGGCAGAACAACTGGCCATATATAAATCTGTACAATGGGTCCTGAGAGTAATAGAAGTAAACTCTATCAGTCTCTCCTCCAGGACAATAGTCGTCAAAACGGACAGTATAGTAGGAGTAGATAGCTTAGTGAACTCAAAATGCCACACGCCACTTATTGAAAATATCAGACAGATTTGTGTGAAGCTGTATAACAGCAGTTATACAAAGTACAAAATGCAGAACTTTGTTTTAGTGGATTAGAGCTCATGTGGGCATAGAAGGTAATGAGAGGGCAGGCATGTTAGCTAAAAGAGCTTGCCAGTCTGATCTCCCAAAATCCTACAGTAATATTCCCAGAAGCTATATCAAAAAAGTGATGAATGAGACATCTACGAGTATGCAGAAATGGGAACAGGAATGGTCATCCTCTACCAAAGGTCTCCACCACAATCATTTTTCCCATCAGTATAGTCACGAAAAAAGTGCAATATAGCTATAATGCACACAACAACACAGACACTGTCCGGTCATGGCCGAACCAAGGTCTACTTGAGTAGATTTCATATAATAGATAACGACCGCTGCCCATGTGACAATTCAACACCCCAGACGTGGAGCACACAACAACACAGGCACTGTCCGGTCATGGCCGAACCAAGGTCTACTTGAGTAGATTTCATATAATAGATAACGACCGCTGTCCAAGTGACAACTCAACACCCCAGACGTGCAGCCACATCATGTATAGATGCCCGATCCTTGATCAGGAACGACATGGTTTTCTGAGTTTTGCAGTAAGGACGGGAAACGCCTGGCCTCCAGAAAATAGTGAATTAGTTAAAAACAGTGAAATGTTTAATTACTTTGAAGAGTTTATAAGAAAAATAGACTTCAATAAACTTTGATAGTAGTGTAATATATAATATAGTAAAATAGATATATAAATTAGATATAAACAATTATAATTAAATATATTTAGAATTAAAATAAGTGTTTCAAATACTTATAACTGTAACACTAATTTAAGAGCAATTGTAAATACATTTAGTAATACAATAGCATGTAATATTTATATGGAGCATGCTGTAAATAAATGGAAATAAATAATAAAAAAAAAAGACTATTTTCAGTATTCATCCTGAATAGGAGATGCTCGAATGGAGGCCAGATTATTCTATTGGTAGTAAAAGTTTGAATAGAATGTAATAAACTTAATCTAATCTCTATGTTCTTCTTCCGTAGTTATAATTTTATTGATGCTCTTGTTTTAAAACTAACTGACATGTTCTGATACAATACCCAACATATTTTTGGTGAATTAGTCTAAGTTTTAATTAGTCTAAGTCAAAACTGAAATGAATTTGACATTTTTGACAGGTAGAGATGAGAGTAAATAAACAAAAGAAAATGGAAGCCAGGGAGTAGTTTGAAATACTTTAGGTGCTAGCCAATGAAAAATGATGATAAACGCAGTACCATCATACTGTGTCAGTCTAGAACTACTCCTGTCGGAAAGCGGTCGAACGGATACTATTGCGGACGATGTCTCAGAATGTTCTGAAGAGTTAAGGAAAAGAAGTCTCTACCGATCTTCGACTTTCCCTATAAGGTGGTATGTTCTCTTCATCTACTGCGCTTCGTCCTTCATGCAGGTTTTCACTTTTTCTTATCATTTATTAACTAGTTATATTTTCGCTGTAAAGATTCTTGATTTCCAAACTGTAATAAGAAAGTTACTTTAAAAGGGACATCAGTTTTTAATAAATTTACGAGTATGAGGTCAGAACTTGTGTACATAATACTAGCTAGAAACCTCGTGCCATTCCTTTGAGTAGGATTATACGTATATGCATATTATAATTAGAATTTCCTTCATCGCTATCTCGTTTCTACTGTTACGAAGTTTATAATTATTTTGTATTACTTAATTAATGACAATCTAAAAACATAGTTTATCTTTATTTATTATTGCATTTGATTAGTAGTCGTTTTTCTGACTTGTATTTTAAGATTTGTGGTTGAAATAAAAAAATTAACAACTCTTTAGTCTCTTTAGTACTTTTTTTTTTAAAAAATCTGCTTCTATTAATTTTGACAAACTGTTTTTGAATTTTTAAGGAGCTAATCCGGTGTTTTTAAAAGCTGCTTGTAACAAACACAGCATAATGCATTAAAATGTTATAGAATATAGAATGTACAGTGAATTTAAAACAAAAATAAAAATTTGTAGAAACGAAATATAAATAATACAGTTTCGCTTAAAACTTGGTATACAAATGAAATACCCTCCCATCTCCTCCAATTACGGTGTTTTGCTGGAGCCTCAGTCTTCGACCAGATCTGGTCTAGAGTCTTTTTGTCTTCTTGCTATATTGGAGAAAATTCTCTAGGTTTAGGAACTGGGAAGTCTGGACTTGTTTTCCCAAAGCAGGACGTTCTTGTTGTAACAAGAAGCTTGACTTTACTCTGTCAGTTATTGTTGATTTCGATAACAAACTTGCTGGTACGACTCTTAATCGCCTCTGCTTTCATATGTCTAATGTTATGAAGGTTGTAAATTCTTTAGGAGGAAATTATGAAAAAAATTACTTGTAGTAAGATCTTTGATGATGAATGAATAACTACTGCAGTTTGTTTAAAGCTTTGCATATGAGTTTTGTAGCAAATGATGAAATGTCAGTTGGTTGACAGTAAACTGATTGATGGTGAATTCTTGTAAGGTAGCTTGACTGAGAAACACTTTTGATCTTCTTTAGCTGGTATAAGCATACTAAGGAAACCACAGACAGAGTGACATTGGTAAGGTGGCATCGTAAGTTAGTCATTATTGTGCTATATTGACTCTTGATGACACAGTTTTCAGTAGTCGAGTGTGATTAAAAGTCGAGGTGTTTGCTGATTGCTTGGAAGAGTTGACTTTTAAATGCTCTCCGTAATCGGTTATTGGTACGCCTCAAAATCTTGATTCTTCAAAATCTTGCAAACCAGATCTGTATCAGTACTCTTAGTTGAATAAAACAGTAACTGATGTCAGAATTCCAAAAAGACGGCATTCTGTAATGACTATTGCTACTTGCATTAATTGTCTACTTTTGTTGTTTACTCTTGTATAATCATCACGTCGGTTAACTAATATTGAAATCAGTGACGTGCGGTGAGGTTCATGGCAGGTGATGCACTGACTTCATCACAGTCAGATCAAATCCTGTAGTCACCGGCGCCCAACTTTCTATGAAGCTGCAGAACTACCAACCTCATTTAGTGATTCTTCCCAGCAGTTTTATGATCATTTAGCACAAGAAAGTACTAAATCACATTTCACTTCTAACAAAAAAAAACTCTGTACATTGGAAATTCAGTTAATATTGCAAAAGTGTTTAAATATTTTAATAGCGTCATACAGAGAGACACAAATACGTCATCAGTGCAGAGCATGCCAGCACAGTTAAGTCAATGCGCAATCTATCGAGAGGCACAGCAGGTGACAGCCTCACCAAATATTTCCTTTAAGTATCTGAACAGTAAATATGAAAATCCAGCGATTTTTGAATAAAATCAATCTAAAACTGGTGAAGTGAACTAAAAAATACCTTAACAGTGCAATTCATTGGATAAATGTAACCATTTAACTCAGTTAACTATTTATTATTAACCATTTAGCTATTTTACTCATTTTACATGTTTTCCTTTCCAAGATTATCAGGTGTGGATATGGCACGGCCATGTCTTGGTTAGATAACTTCCACCTCTCCATCTTCCCTTTTAACATTTTAACACCAGTCATATTTAGATTATTTGGCAGAACTAACAATGTGTGATCTGAAATATAACGACTCTGTCTTAAAGTTTGTGAACCGTTTGGATAAATTGTATAGCGGTAGTTATTAGGTAGTATTCGTGTCATTTTCAGCCTTAAAGACTTATAAACTTTAATAACACAAAGTTTTTCTTTCTCTTTAGTATTACCATTTCTGATCAGATTCCAAAGTCCCTCAATGGGAAAGCACACACACTGAAGTTTAATATAGCTGAGAAGTACCTTGGTGAAATATAGTGATTATAAAGTAAGATAAAGGTTATTCTACATTCAAGTAGTCATGGACTTTATGGTTCATTACTAATTGGTTATTATAAATTATTTTGAATTTGTTAAAAGTATAAATCTAAGTATTATTATTAATGATAACATAACGGTTTGAAGTTAACATGAAAGCTGTTATCACTGATATTACATTCCACTGCCTTATATTACATTGACATTGTACTTTATACCTTTATTAACATTGTGTTGGTTATTGTTAACAGGTGGTGCTATGGAACACTTGGAGTCCAATAGCAAATTCCGTGCTGTTCGCATATCCCTTTTGGCAACCCAGTACCATTGCACTTCTCAGTAACTGGGGCAGTATCACCTTCATACTCTTCATTGTGCCCTCTTGTTGGGTCCTGAACAAGAAAGGTCAACACTTTATATATACATTGCTCTTATTTTATTATATACTTTCAAACATTTGTGAGTCAGAGCTTATAATTGTGCAAACCCTATAAACTACTAAATAATCCCAGATAACATCCATAATGCTGGAGCCACAATTAAGCTTCAAGATATCTCTACCTTTAAATTATTTGGAAGGATGTACTTCCATTTATGTTGTCATAGACTATTTGCTATATTGTAGAAAAAACATAGTGAGAAATTCTGAAGTAAGACTAATATCATTTAATGAAGAAAGGGTTCTTCTCAGATACACGAATAGCCGAAAGATCTTAGTTACACTTTAATATTTCTTATTGTGATTTAGAAGATGATTTTACTGTACAATAAACACCTGGAATAAAAATCAACGCCTAACCCGCAGAACGGAATTCAGAAAAGATAATAAGGTCTTTTGATCAAACTGGTCTTCGTCAGAGTCATTCAATTCTTGAAGTGATCTGATGAGTACCAGTTATTTTTGTTAAAATATATTCACAGTATGATATTCTGAGTGCTTCATTCCACTCATCATGTACATCTAGCTATCATCATGTTCTTGCGATGATGTCTAGTGTATTTGGCTGAGTCATCCACTTATTTTCCTTGACATGATTCTTGTAACGTGCTCCGTTTGAGTATGATATTCTCAGTGCTTCATTTCACTCATCATGTCCATCTAGCTATCATCATGTTCTTGCGATGATGTCTAGTGTATTTGGATGAGTAATGAGTAATCCACTTATTTTCCTTGACACGATTCTTGTAATGTGCTTCGTGTGAGAATGATATTCTGAGTGCTTCATTTCACTCATCATGTCCATCTAGCTATCATCATGTTCTTGCGATGATGGTTAGTATATGTGGATGAGTAATGAGTAATCCACTTATTTTTCTTGACACGATTCTTGTAACGTGCTCCATGTGAATATGGTATTCTGAATGCTTCATTTCACTCATCATGTCCATCTAGCTATCATCATGTTCTTGCGATGATGGTTAGTGCATGTGGATGAGTGATGAGTAATCCAGTTATTTTCTTTGACACGATTGTAACATGCTTCGTGTTAGTATGGTATTCTGATTGGTTCATACATTCATCTTCTTACGATGATGGCTATGTGTATGTGGATGAGTGATGAGTAATCCACTTATTTTCTTTGACACGATTGTAACATGCTTCGTGTTAGTATGGTATTCTGATTGGTTCATACATTCATCTTCTTACGATGATGGCTATGTGTATGTGGATGAGTGATGAGTAATCCAGTTATTTTCTTTGACACGATTGTAACATGCTTCGTGTTAGTATGGTATTCTGATTGGTTCATACATTCATCATCTCTTACGATGATTGGCTATGTGTATGTGGATGAGTGATGAGTAATCCAGTTATTTTCTTTGACACGATTGTAACATGCTTCGTGTTAGTATGGTATTCTGATTGGTTCATACATTCATCTTCTTACGATGATGGCTATGTGTATGTGGATGGCTGGTGGTTTCGTTGACACGCTGCATGCAGTTTCTATTGATTGGTTATCTGTATTTAAGACCAACTCTTTAAAGGTAGGTAAGATTGCAGAGACAGTTGCACGAGAGAACACACATATGCTGAACATTGGCTCTTTGTGATACCACACAATAAACATTCTATTTCATTGGCAGTCCTTACTTTAACCTAACCTAAATATATTTAGAGTAGGGATCTTTAACCAATATCTAACATCGTACAGACTTGAGTCCTCTTCGAGGACCTACTTACCCAAATTTTTCATCACCTCCGCCATGAATAAATCGATGGCCACATGTGGGTATTGAACCCCATATCTACAAGTCCAAAGGAGAGCACTTTGTGACTGTGCTACCTTGGCTTCTTGCTGTATTGTATGCATTCAATTGTATCCCTACATATGTAGATGTAACTTTACCAGCTTGTTAAAAATAAAATCCCACCCTTTCCATACTGTATCGGTGAGAGTGATGTAATCAAGAATTTTAGAGAATGATTTCGTATAAAATTCGTGTTCTTTGGAATTTGATAAAGTTCTGTTTCATTTCGGTGTTAGACATTGATGAATGGAGTTTTGGGACATATAAAATTCTTTGCTAAATGTTAATATCTTGAAAGAATTGTGAAGGGAGGCTTCACAGATACTTTGAAGTACTTTTTTATTATTCTTCGTAATTTAGCCTACTTCGCATAATACATTTACAAATGGTTTAAAAACATACATTTTAAAGATGAAATAACCTGTGTTTAATTTATGTTAAATCGGTGGAGAAAAAAATCCCCGGGGATGCCCCCCCCCCCCCCCCCCAAAGTAAATGAATCTATTTTTTGACTAGAAGTAGTATTTAAACCAGTGCCAAATTACCAAAAAATATAAAAAGTTCTGGAAAATCAGAATAATTTTTACAGGTCATTATATTTATTTAAACAAAAACTGGAAAATAGCACAATATAAAAATTCTGATGTAAATCAAATTCATCAGTCAAATAAAATGAATTAAAACAATAACCAATACATTTTTTGATATAGAAATGACAAAATCATTTTAGAAAAATAAAATACATACAAATAAAAACAATGTAAAAGTATAATGTTTTAATGTCAAAGTTAAGTCTCAAATCGTTAACTGAGAATTTACAGAATTCTAGATCAAGAAATCATATTCTTCTTTCTTTGGTTTATATCACCGAATGGTGATAAATTATATATGTATATAATTTATGCAAATTGGATGTATATAATTAAATTATACAGATACATACATAATAAGAAAAAATTATTGTTAGTTTATCTTTTAATTGTTTTTTGAGGGGGGATTTTTTCCTAGGAGGAAATACTGCCCTGCTATCAAAGAAATGTTAACCATAAGAAATCTATAAATGTCCCAACTTGAGGATACTTCTTCAAAGCAATCGGGTATAGTTGCATATAATTTGTAAATCAACTAGTTAGAGTTAATCAGTTGTTTAAAGTGAGCCATAATAAGTGGTTTAATGAATAGACAATAATAATAAGTTGTTTAGTAAGAGGATGGTTTGCAGGTATCCGGGTGTCGTTCATTGTGGGAGACCTGCTGTGCACGGTGGGGAGTGGGATCCGCTGCCTGCCCGTGTCCGACGAGTACTTTACTGTGTAGGTAAAGAAAGTCTCATTGAAAAGTGCTTTATGGTGTATAGCTTTCATTAGTCTTTCAACTGCACTTTGTTTCGGCGCAGGTTAGTGCACATGGGAGCCATTCTCAGCGCCATAGGAGGTGTCATGCTCGGGCCTGCCATTGTCAAGCTGTCATCGACTTGGTTCCCTCCAAACCAGAGAACTTCTGCCACAGGTTTGTTTAGTTACAATCTCATAACGTACTTTTCAAATAATTACTAATTTTAAACTGTTATAATTAGCTTGCAGTCTTCTGCAAATAGGCAGAGGCCTGTATGCTCTGTGGTCCGGTCACAGCAATGAAAATTACCAATACATTGTTATCCTTACATGCTACTTGTTAAAGTTGTATAATACATTTATTCAAAAGTTACCAACAAGTAACAAATATTATATGGAGGAGAGTGATAAGAACACTTACGTTTGCCTCTTCAGAGTCATGCAGAAATGCTCAAAATGATTCTGCATTACTTCTCTAACCACAAACCACTAATCAAACTAACAAACTAATATCTAAGAAACTAAAATTTTGAGTAAAGATAATTTATTTCATTTACTAAGAAATTACTTCTATTTTTTAACTTTTGTATAGTTGTTTATTAAGGTTCAAGTTAAGCTGTTTTTTACCTACAAAAGGTCCCTTAGAGTTCCAGGAAATATGTGATAAGCTAGGACAATTTTCATTTTCTATTCAATTTTATATACAGTGGTACCTAGTGGACATAGGCATCTCAATACGTATTCGATACGCAGAGCCTGTATTCCATTCTTAGAATACGACTATCATCGAATATAATGCACTCATTCGGCTATTCAGTATTATTATTATTATTATTTGAGGGTGAGTATAGCACTGCGTTTTAAAAACTATTGTACTTCCTCCCTTCTGTTCTAAAGAATCTCAGCAGTTAGCTTCAACACCTTTTTTTCTATGGTTTTCTTGAGTGTACCAAAGTACCTACCTCTTTTCAGCAAAGTTGCCTGACAGTCAGCCAGCAGGTTCAACGGTGTTTATTCCTATTCTTTGCAGAATCTCCACAAACCATCATTGAAATGCCCATTCAGGCTCCCTAGGTTTAGGGAGAAAGTGACTTCCTTTCTCCTTCTTCAGGACAGTCTTCTTCAAGTCCTTAGGTGCGCTTGTGGGAGATTGGTTCCCACTAGTTAACGCTTTTGGACCCTCTGCTGCGCTTCCGGAGGATGGTCTACGGACTTCTTCCTCCTTAGTATCATACAGGAGAAAATCCCTGAAGCTCTGTCGGCGGTATTTTGTCCGCTCCGGCAGAGCACCTCCTACCGGAGTAAGGTTATTTACTCAAGAGGGTCGCCTGGTACCCTCGAGGCTCTATTTGTAATACAGTAACCCCTGTATCATCCATCCTTAGGCACGGATCTCATAGCGCCTTGGATTGGGGCTGGGGAAGAGGAGAGGGTTTGGAAAGTTGGAAGGATGTGAAACGAAGGTGGTCAGGCCCAGCCCCTGGTCACCTTCTCCTCATCTTTGGTTTATCCCTGCATATAGCAGGTGAACAGGGTAACCTCGCGAAGGCAGAAAGTCGGTGTTGAATGCTGGAGGCTATTAGAGGCGCATAATCACTCCATTACTACCCCAGCTATCCAGCATCTTGCGTATCGAATCCTTTTCCTGATCAATTGACACTCTTACTGTTTATCCCATTATTTATCACATACATATATTAACTTACAGCTTTCTACATTGTAAAATTATTGCAAGCCAGAAATTTACTTCTAACATCGTTGAAAAAAAAATATATTATTATTTGGGTACTGGCCTACTTATATATACAACTTAATGTTAGGATTCATTTTTAATAGGTAAAAATGCTTTGTAAAAATATTGTAGTTGACAAGAGTTCTTTAGATTTACTTAGAACGGAGAAAAAGGAACAGTAGAAAAAAAAGTCACTCGGTAGAGTAAATAGATTTATTTATTTAATAGAGGTAGAATTTCTTAATACAACAGAGGGCAATCAGAAACAGATAAAAACGAACTAGCAGTAATGGTCAGACATCAGATGCAGATCAAGATGCAGTTTGAAGCTTGAGGGTGGAGTCAAGAGGTATTACCAGTCTCAGTTGCTGGACGCTTGAAACAATGAAGCAAGTGCTAAACAAATCGTTCGTTATAATTGGTAGGAAGAGAGGAATGTAAAGGAAAGAAGCAGAAAATAAAGAAACACTCTTACAGACTCAAATTTTCGGGCAATCCGTCTTCAGAAGAAAAGAGAAAGGAAGACCAAAAACGTTGTAGGCGCAACGGCTAGTAACGGTTACTAGCTAGTAACATCCTTCGTCTCCCTTTCTCTTTTCTCTAGAAGACGGATTGCTCGAAAATTTGAGTCTGTAAGTGTGTTTCTTTACTTCTATCTATGCTTTATCTTCAATTTTGAACTGTTATTGTGTCCGGTTTGCATTGTCTTTCCGTTTATTAAGTGAATATATATATATATATATATATATATATATATACTTTTTCGTTGGAAATACGATCCAAAATGGATAAATATAGTTCAATATAGACAAAGAAACATAGAGAAATCAAAAGAACACTCTTACAGTCTCTAATTTTCGGTTTGAACCGTCTTCAGGAGAGATAAGAGAGGGAAACCAAGCGTTTCCCTTGTAAACGGTTCAAGAGGGAACCGTCTCTGAACCAGTGCGCTTGGTTTCCCTCTCTTATCTCTCCTGAAGACGGTTCAAACCGAAAATTAGAGACTGTAAGTGTGTTCTTTTGATTTCTCTATGTTTCTTTGTCTATATTGAACTATATATATATATATATATATATTTGTGTACAATGGCAGCAGGTCTTCCCTTAAGCATATGTTATTAAAATATGATGGCGAATGACAGCCGAAAGTTCGTATGTATTGTTCATTTAGTTTGTTATTTTAGTGATTAAAACGGTATATAAAAAAGTGGTTTATTCAAGTATTTTCGTGTTTGACCTAAAGTTTATTGTGTGTGTTAATGTCTTTCGCTAACCTTCTTTGGAAGCTACCAGAGTCTCACCACAAAGTGATACGAAAACTAGAGAGTGTCAACAAGAAATTGGTCAATGCAGAAGCTGCTGCTTATTTTAATAATATATATATAATATATATATATATATATATATATAAAGATTTCACATAAACACGTGAAACAACAATCAATGATTAAACCACAATAAGAATGGGAAAACAAGACTAAGATCTTTCAACCGTAACAAGCGGACTTCGTCAGAGTCAAAAACCCAACTGAACACTAGATGCAGAAAACATCTGGTGAGGAGTTGAGAAGAGTGGGAGGGAAGAGTGGTATTTTAAAAGTTTTTCTAAAGTACATAATAAAAAACTTCAGAACTTAATTGACAATAGCCCGTGGAATAAAAATAAAAACAAAAAATTAGTTCTTATTTTATCCGACAGAATATTAGATAATAATGCAGTAGCAGCATTAGGGTATGGTTTAAATTTTGTTCCTAAAAGTAACAATTTAAATTATGTTCAGGTGGCTAAGGGTTTTTGTAAAGCTGAAAAATTAAATAATGTAGATATCGATAATTTAAATATTTTAAAAGGAATGGTATACGGTCTTTCAGAAAAAACTGATGTTGTTAGCGTTCCTAGACGTTTTATCGAAGGTTATTCTAAGCTTAAAAAAGATAATACCATAAAAATCACTAAAGCCGATAAATCTAAAGTAACAGTAATATTATATAAAAAAGATTACGTCGATAAAATAGAGAATATGCTAAATGATGAAAATGTGTATACAAAGTTAAGGTCTAATCCTTTGGAAAGGGTCAATAGTTCATTTAATAAAAAAATTAAAACTATCTTAAAAAATCAACCCGAACTTATTACTAAATTTATATCAAAATCCCCTTCTTTGCCATATATGTACGGGTTGATCAAGACACATAAAGATAATTACCCTATACGTTTAATTGTGAGTTCGGTTGGTTCGGCATCATGTGGTTTGTCCAAATGGTTAGTAAGTATTTTAAGCCCCTTAATTGGAAAAATTTCAGGCAGCCATATAAAAAAATCTGTAGTGGCCTACACTCTACTTTACTATAAGTAACTTAATGTCAAATTTCTTGAGTATATAAAACACTAGCAAACGTACCCGTCTTTGACGGAATCAAAAATTCTATTATACTTGGTATTCCACAATATAAATTATAGTATTATACTAATACTACAATTAGAAGTTATAGAATAGTAGAAAATACCATTATTAATACAGTGCTAAACAAATGCCTCTGTATACAAAGATTAGATTTTAAGTTAGACATACACAAATCTACAATCAATGTTTCAGCTTTATATGTCTTATGGTAGCAATATTTTGTGTACAAACCGACAGACAGAAATTATTCTAAGGGTACATGTGGCTACTCTGAACTATGAAACGTAAAGAAAACTTGAAATGAGTTAGTTCTAATTAACGTGCTCCCAGTCAAAAGCTAGCACGCAAGCCACTGGGCTACTCTGGTTCCATACCTTACTTTATTACCAGTGTTTATATTACGCAAATATTAAATTAAAAAAAAATATTTTTGTTGTATTTATTTATAATACATTTGCACTACTCTCATCGGCGAGCAAGCAAGCTACTGGCTACCCTGGCTAGATCCCTTTACTTTATTACCATCTTTTATATTATCCACATTTTAAATTCAAAAAAATATTTGTTTGTTACATTTATTTATAATACATTTGCACTACTGTCATCGGCGATCACGCAAGCCACTGGGCTACTCTGGTCCCATACCTTACATTATTACCAGTGTATTTATTAAGCAAATATTAAATTAAAAAAAAGTTGACAGTTATATATAATACATAGCAAACGTACCCGTCTTTGACGGAATCAGAAGTTCCTGTTTTGTTTTATTGCCGTGTGCCTATGCCTTTTGGCTATACCACTGAGGAATCAGAAGTTCCGTCATTTTTGGTATTTCAAAATGTCATTAGAAATTATAGAATAGTAGAAAATACCATTATTACTACAGTGTTAAACAAATGCCTCCAGCTAATACACTACATTAGCTGTCTATCCTTCAGGTTCATGGTAGAAGGAAGAGTTGAAACCTCTGACCGTTGAGCATGTAAACTACATTTGACCATGTGAGAAAAACTTGGTTTTGCTACCTTGTATTCCTGTGTTAGATGAAGTCTCCCTTTGCGACTTAGTTAACGTCATTGCGAAATAGACTCTGACCGGACTTTGCAAGCATTTCAACGTAAACAGACAGTGGCTCGGAATCAATGGTATGTGAAGTATACACACAGACTCCCCAATACCACATCCAGTCATTATGTCCGCCTCTATGGCATATCTGTGTAGAGCACGAACTCAGAGTCGTGTCCCGTTGCACAGTTTTGGGGCACTCATGTTTCGTAACATGAAATTTGTTACTGCTACTAAATTGCAGCATGATTGGTGCTCTACTTTAAGTTTTTACTCATGAGCAGGCAGTCCAGGAGAAATAAATTCAGAGTCAAGAAATTCAATTAGATAATGAACTGCTTCTTCATCACTAATCCAATCTCTTTACTGACTTGTAAGTTCTTTCCTCGGCTTCATATAGCGTAAGAACTTGTTTGTTGATTTCTTATGCCTGTTCATATTAAGGGTTGAGAATTGCTCGTTTACAAAACATTTATTCTCAATAGATAGTACATCCTTAACTCTGTGAAACACCATTTCAATGATGTCAAATACGCAATATATTCATATGCTCAATTGAAATTAAAATCAACTAACAATACCTACTTGCCACACCTGTGTATTTTCAAAACAAACTTGTCTGTGAAGTTAGGAAAATACAGCTAAAAGCCCCATAACTTCGCTTCTGTACTGAATTAATAATCTATTTAGAGCCCATATTTTAAGTTAGGCACACACAAATCCAGTGTCAATGTTTCAGCTCGATATGTCTTATGGTGGCTGAGTTTACTTGTGACAAACATTTTTGCGTTAAACGTCCATAACTTCACTTCTACGTTGAATTTCCAATCAATTCATAGCCTATGTTTTAAGTTAGACCTACACAAATCTACTGTAAAAGTTTCAGCTTTGTATGTCTTATGGTAGCTGAGTTTACCTGTGACAAAGTTTTGCGGACAAACCGACAAACCGACAAACCGACAAACCGACAAACCGACAAACCGACAAACCGACAAACCGACAAACAGACAAACCGACAGAAATTTTTCTAAGGGTGGATTCGGTTTCTCCAATGTATGAAACGTAAAGAAAACTTGAAATGAGTCAGTTCTAAGCAATGTACAGACAAAATCATTATTTTATTTATAAAGATAACGTCTCATTTAAGCATAACGTAAACATCTAAATGGGATATAATTATTAGCCTTTCATTCCTGAGGTAGTACAGATAGTGATTGAAGGACATATCAATTTATAAGCTTATTTTTGTACATCACAAATAATTTATTATTTGCAAATAATTTCATTAGTATAACTACAGCAGTAATAACATTTTTGAAAAACCAAAGTGAACATTTCTTGAAACGATTTATTCTCCTACAAGAGAATGGCTTTCGTTCAAACAGCCAGTGGATTTCTTACATCGTTTACTTGACATCCTTCTACATTGAATATTAAAGTAAAATTTAAAAATTTAAAACAGGAAAATACCCTTTTTTTCTCTGAAAAACATCTTAAACTGAAAATGTTATTTTAAGGTGATTTGTTAATTAAAGATGTACGATAATTACATTTATTAATGTCTAAACGAAAGATTCAGATTATGAATTATCATTTACATTTTTGGTCTTATATAGAATTATCATACTGGGAATTTTAATCTTTAAAATAATAATAATAATAAGCTTCTTAGTATTTAATAAGATCATTTTCCTTCCCCTTTGTCAAATAACATATATACGAATTTTTTTTTAATGAGTGGTATCATTTTCCTGCACAATATTATTCCTCTTACATCTCATATAATTCAATAAACAATTTAAACTGTTCCTTTATAAAATCAATTTTATCTCAGTGGATTCGCTCAAAAAATTTCTAAGTCAATGTAAACAATGTAAAAAAATACAAAAAATTCGACAAGTATAGCAGGTGAATTTAGTCTAGGGTAAACAAAGAGTTTTTATATCGTTATTGCTCTTTCCCGTAATTGAAACTTCATGATTTTTTTTTATGAATTGCTAATTTTTTGTTCCATTTTTGGTCAAATTTTCATTATTTTTTAATGAGCCGTTTAGCGTCAAAAAACATTTTCTGAAAACACAAATCGTACTGTAACGCCCCTTTAGCGAATGTAATTTTAGAAAAAAATATCTCACCTCATTCTCCACATAATGTTCTATTTTTAGGCATAGTTTCATTTTGATCCATCAAACAGTATGGCTTGTATCGCTCTCACAAGGTTTGAGATTGAATTATAAGTCAAAATTTGTACATTTTATTGAAAAAAAAATATTTCCTGTTGTTTAATATTCTGAATATATTTTTCATTTGTTGCATTTAAAACTTCAAAGATAATGTCAAAATTTCAAAACTCTAGGGTTATTAGTTTAGGAGAAATAAATGTTTAAAAAAAAACTGTTTTTGGCAAAAAAAGTGACTTTCCCATCATGCATAATTCTTCCCAAACAATAGGGATCTTCGTCTTTATGAGGCCCATTTTTGTGTAAAATATCAACTTAATCCATCAAAGATTCTGGACCGTAGCGTGGTAACAAGCAATGCTAACACACGCACCCACCCACCCACCCACACACACACAGACATCATCGTAAAAACGTTATAAAACGACTTCTGGGACCTCAAAACATGTAATTCCGTCAAAATCTCGAGATGGAATTTTTTCACGATCACTATACTTTACTTATAGTAAAGTAAAACAATGTGGATTTAATTAAAAAATTAAAAAGCTTCAACATGAACAAAAATTATAGATTAATCAGTTTCTATGTGAAGTCTCTTTTTACGAATGTACCTGTAACTGATCTGTTGAGTTTACTCCAGGAGGAATTAATTAATTATTCCCTTCACTATGTGTGGTAGATTGTCATTTTCAATTTGAAAATAATTATTATAAACAAAAATTTGGTCTTGCTATGGGTAACTGTTTATCCCCCCTCCTAAGTAATTTATATATGGAGTTTTTTGAGAGTAAAATGTAAGCTCAATTTTGCCCAAAAATGTTAAATGGTATAGATATGTTGACGATATTCTTTGCATTTGTCCCAATTCTTTAAATAAAGTTGATTTCCTAACAAAATTGAATTCATTAGTGCCGACAATCAAATTCACAATGGAAGAAGAAATGAGTGGTAATTTGCCCTTCTTAGATGTCCTGATCCATAGGTTACCTAATGAGTTACGCTTTAGTGTATATAGAAAACCTACGAATGTACTTGCATACGTTCATTTTTATTCATCGCATCCAAAAAATGTTAAAATTTCTGTTTTTAGAAATATGTTTTTGAGAGCTTTAAGAGTTTCCTCTCCTGAATTCCTTAATGAAGAGATTAATAACATTAGGTCAATTGCCCTTTCATTAAAATACCCCTCTTCTTATATCGATTTAGCTTTGAAGGGTGCTAAAAAAACTTTCTCTAATACTTCAAAAGAGCCCCTTTTATTATCAAATTCTATAGTTTTGCCATACCACGAATCATTGGACCCCCTTCCAAGATTAGCCAAACAACTTGATTTTAATATAGTGTTTTCTAATCGTAATAACGTGGGTAATATGTTAATAAAAAACTCTCCAAGCGAATTGGAGTCCACTGGTATTTATAAAATTCCGTGCAAAAATTGCCATAAAATTTATATTGGTCATACTGGTAAATCATTAAAGACACGTGTAAAACAACACCAATATAACGTAAGTAGACAGGAAAAAAGTAGTGCCTTATTCTTGCATATAAAAAATGAAAATCATCATATTGATTGGACAGGAGCTAAATTTATTACCTATGAAAAATCAATGTTGTTAAGAAATATTATTGAATCGTCTCTAATTAAATTTAATAGATCTAATATTATAAACATTAGTAACGGTCTCTTCAAACTTGATACTTTCGTCACGAGGGCAATAGCCTCTTCAAAGAGGGTTGACAGCTAGCGGATAGTTTTTTACTTTTTCTTACTGTACTCCTTTGTTTCCCCAAACATCCCTTTCTGGACATTAGTCCTTTCCTGTGCTTTCACCCTTTTAAAATACCACTCTTTCCTCCCACTCTTCTCAACTCCTCACCAGATGTTTTCTGCATCTAGTGTTCAGTTGGGTTTTTGACTCTGACGAAGACCGCTTGTTACGGTTGAAAGATCTTAGTCTTGTTTTCCCATTCTTATTGTGGTTTAATCATTGATTGTTGTTTCACGTGTTTATTTGAAATCTTTATATATATATATATACTTTAAATTACACAAAGCACGACACAGAAAAGAGAATACAAAGAAAACTTACAGAATTCAATATTTCGAACTGTTGTTCGTCATCAGGAGAGTAGACTAGTAGAGAGGACGAAGTGCTCTATATATATATATATATATATATGTTGTTGAAGGCCACAGCGGCTTTGTTGTTGTTGAAGCCGCTGTGGCCTTCAACAACATTTGTTTAGAAGAAGATTTGCTGCCCATTTATACGAATATATATATATATATATATATATATATATATATATATGCTTTTTCGTTGTAAATATGATCCGAAATGGACAAATATAGTTCAATGCAGAAAAAAAACATAGAGAAATTATAAGCACACACTTACAGTCTTTCATTTTTGGTTTTACCGTCTTCAGGAGAGATAAGAGAGGGAAACCAAGCGCACTGGTTGGCAATGAGAGTTTAATTTGAACCTGAAGAACTGACCGAGTCCTGTTAAATTTTAATTTGATTTATATATGTATATAACTGAAAAAAAAAACAACACATAAAGAACGAGAACACTTACTGGATCAATATTTCGAACCGAAGGTCGTCTTTAGAGGTAGAGTAGAAGGGGAGAAGAATGGTCCATTTGTTCAAGAAGGTGAGTGAAAGGTGACTGAGAGTTCCAGGCAGTAGTTTAAAGTACACTGTATTTTTTTTTTTTTTTTTTTTTGATTATAGTGGTGGAATCACAACAAGTAAGGAAGGAATTTGAAACGAGAGTAATATTTAGTTAAGGTCAACATAAATTTGGTGGAAATTTCCAGCCAGATACAGTGTTTTAATTGGGATTATTTAAGTCCATTAACTGAATTGAAGAATATGAGTTTTGGAGATAGAGGATGGTGATTTTCTGAGTGTCACCGACTGGAGGACTTCGGATCTCTGTCATCCAACTTTATCAATCAAAAAAACTGAAAAAGAGATTGAGAAATCTGAAACAGCGCTGGGTTTAAAAGCTAGACTATTACATATTTATTATTTAAAGAATAATATTTCTTTAAGATGGTTTCTTTTTGATAAATATGAATCTAATTATAGTTTATATATAATAGTAGTTTCAATTAACGAGTCAATAGGTGAAATGAATAGATGGTACCATCAAAGTTTCGTTTCGAGAGTGAATGAACAAAGCTAAATGATTGCGCAGGTATTGGGACGGCCTGTTCACAGCTGGGAATGGCTGCGAGTTATCTCGTTGGACCTTGGGTTGTCTCAGAGCCTCCAAGATGTCCTCACTTCTATCCAGAGATCTACAGGAACAAAATTCGCCACGAAGTCCATCGGCTAATGTTAATTTGTGAATTTATTTTCCAATCGTTAGATTCCAATTTTTATGATATTTAATTTTACAAAGTACCTATAATATTAAATCATTAGTTGTGCAATCCATAATTGTGTGATATTACACATTCTGAGGTAAAATGGATAAACAAACAAAAGTCTCCATACAAATGGAGTTTTATTCAACAACAACAACGCGTTTCGAACAGTTTGTGTTCATCATCAAGAAGACACCAAGGATGTAGTGCAGAAGGGTTGGTCCAGTGAAAACAACAGATGGTTGGTCATTTGTTTTCACTGGACCAACCCTTGTGCATCACATCCTTAGTGTCTTCTTGATGATGAACACAAAGTGTTCGAAGCGCGTTGTTGTTGTTGAATAAAACTCCATTTGTGTGGAGACTTTTGTTTGTTCATCCATTTTACCTCAGAAAAAGTATAATATAGTTATGTTTAAAAATATATCTTTTGACTAAATGAACAATTAACTAAACTAAACTAATATACTCCTATATTGAAGAAATAACTTTATTTCTAACCCATAATTTAATAACTAACCATGCATCTTATTACATGTAAAATATACTTGGAATTAATACTTCATTTCTAAGTAATAGGTGGTAAAATCATAAAACACTAGTTTTAATAAATTTCTAATCTGAACTAACAAAGATTCATTCAAGACAAAGGTGCCTTAAGAGTTTTTGCCTTAATTAAATTTTATAAGAGGTTGTTTCTAAAAGAAATATTCAAATATCTCGAATTAACAAATTAAGCATTAAACTAGGCAAAGGAATATATCTTGATTTTAAAAAGAAATATTAGACAACTTTAGACTTCTGAAGGGAGTTATAAATTCCAGAATATGAACTATGTCCTTTCAATAACAATGGAAAGTTGGTTAAAGTCCTTGTGTTGTTCATCCATTGCTTCACAATTTATCTGGAAAGTTATCGTACTTTTCTTTCCATTTTTCTAACAGAATCAAGTATTGGAATAACAAAATCTTTTCTGTTATCTAGGTTAAGATTTATTATATAATATTTATTTATATCTTAGATAAAGTTGTATGTATATAGAAATTTTGCTATTATCAGGACTTATTTGACTTTATATGGAGAGAAGTTGTTTCGTTTAATCCTTGAACAAAAGTACCTTTGGGAATACTTATTTAGTTTTCATTTATGAAATGGTTGAACAGACCCTGATGTGGTGGGAGTATTCCTTTTATATTAATCAGGATTATCAAATTTAATTAAGAACAGCATATTACAGTAGTAGTTACAACAGTGGCGTAGTAACTACTTTGACGTCCGGGGCGGTCTCAAAATTTGCGCCCTCTCGCTTGCCGTTGACAATCCAACTTCAGAACGTTACTGAACTTATCTATTTTCATGGAATTACAATCAAGGATCTAATTTTAGACTACTGTTATTAGTCCCAGACTTTCATCTTATTACAGTACTCGTATTGCATAAAAGTCGTCATTAAAGAAAATAAAAAATTGTTTTTTAAAAATAAACGTATAATTCAAATCATGAAAAATGTTAAAATTAAATTAACTGATTACGCAAATAAATATAATAAATTTTGAACCTCATTAAAAAAAAAACTGGTTTTGAATAATTGAAATCTTTGAAGAAATTGAACATTTATTTTTAATTTTGCAAGTATTAAAGTTGAAAATACGTCCAAAAAACAGTATACACAAATAAACATAAACTACAATCTCAAATACTCATTTTGGTATAAAATTTCAGATTTGTCGTTAGCTTTTTATTAAATTAATTTTTTTTTATTCTCTATTTTACCCCCTCGAAATGCCGCCCCCTGGGGTAGTGCCCCCCCCCCCCACCACAGCACCTCAGAAGCGAGTGTAAGTTGAATTATAAAAGGCTTATACTCACAACGTAGTATGCTACTGTTTGCCCAACGACACAAAGAGTAGTCAACGAGGCAGACGATGTCTGCCCTTGTTCATTCAACATACTCGTATACCGAATCAGAATTATTTTCTGGTTTTCTTTTTTTATAAAAAAAAACACAGTTTATCAGAAGTAAAATGTATTAATTTTTAAGTGAATTATAAATGTTGCTTGTGAAATCTTTGTTATGCAGTTATATTTCATGCTAGTTGTAATTAAACTAAGTAATGTAACTATTTGATCGTTTCAATGAAGAGTGATACGACAGGTTTCTTGTGCGAGGTTATTCTCGTGACAGTTCTTCTGTTCACCTTCCCCGACAGACCACCCCATCCACCTAGCAGATCCTCTTCCCTCTCGCTCAAGTCAAAATTCTGCTTTTCTTCTTCAATAAATCAACTTTTCAGGTAATTTTTGTCTCAATTTTGGTCATTGCCATTAGAATTTATAGTCATAACCTAAATCATCGAACTCCTACCAATAGTAGTTTGAAATATTCAGACTTAGTGCTTCACAGTGCTAATGCCTGGGGCAAATATTGATTTTATGCTAATAATATACAACTACATTATTTTGCAGTAAAATATTCTAATTAATAAAACATATATAGGAAATAAAGTAAACAATTTTTTGGTATTAATATAAATCAATGGAAACAATGAACTTTTTCTCCTCAAATAACACCTCTTCCCACAATGTATACAGTATATATCCAAACGATCAAGGGAAAAGAACAGAATAAGAACAACAAAGTTCACTTCAATATTTCGACCTCATCATCAGGAGAAGAAGAGCTCTGGTCTCCTGGAAACCAACTTCAGGCAAGCAGAAATTTGAAATGAATTTTGTAGTTGTTTTGCGTGTTATTTTCTCTGAATCGTTTGATAAAAGTGTCCTAACGAACAGTTTGTTGTTTATATATAAAAAGATTAACACGTAAACGCGTTAATATTTTTATATATAAACGTGTTTATATTTCACATAAACACGTGAAACAACAATCAATGATCAAACCACAATAAGAAATGGGAAAGCAAGACTAAGATCTTTCAACCGTAACAAGCGGTCTTCGTCAGAGTCAAAAAACCCAACTGAGTTTGATCATTGATATATATATAAAGTTGTATATATATATATATATATATATATATATATATATTCAGTTCAAAATTGAAGATAGGTGGCACAGAAAGTAAAAGAAACATACTTACACTCAAATTTTCGGGTAATCCGTCTTTAGGAGAAAAGAGAAAGGGAGACCAAGCGCGTAGTAGATGCAACGGCTAGTCTACAACGTAGACTATATATATATATATATATATATGTGTGTGTGTGTGTGTGTGTGTGTGAAACTACAATGGAAAAAGGAAAACAAAAAAATAAATGCTCTGAGGCCTTTCAATTTATGTCATCAGAGAGCAAACAAAGTAAAAACTCAGAAGTTAACATAAAAGTGATATCTATATATACATAAAAGAATCATGATGATAAATAAATGTTAACGATCTGCAAATGTTCACTAATGTACTGAAGATAAACAGTCATTGATAAAAAGCACTTATGACCTATAATTTTTGGTTGTACCTCTCAATCAAAAACTACAGATTTCATGTGATTCTATTACAAGTGAATCTTAAGTTTAGTTTTGAACAATTGTACATAAGAAGAAATGGCCATCATTAGTTCCTCAGTGTGGTTACTCATCTGTTCCTTTCATGCGTACCCCCCCCCCCCCTCCCGCCACCCATTTTACCTAAACGTCTGAAAACCACTGTAGATTACAGTAATGTAGGAATTGGCTTTGACGATATGCTGCTTGAATCAAAATCAGTAAAGAGTTTTTAACCAACTGTAAACCGTCGTTCACTATATGTTACCTCCGATCTCTAATTTGTTTGGCACCTCAGTTCCAAAATTCTTACTTTGCAAACACACACACACACACACACACACACACACACACACAACACACACACACACACACACACACACACACACACACACACACACACACACACACACACAACACACACACACACACACACACACACACACACACACACACACACACACATATATATATATATATATATATATATATATATATATAAAGCTTTCACATAAACACGTGAAATAACAATCAATGATCAAACCACAATAAGAAATGGGAAAACAAGACTAAGATCTTTCAACCGTAACAAGCGGTCTTCGTCAGAGTCAAAAACCCCAGAGTCAGTTGGGTTTTTGACTCTGACGAAGACCGCTTGTTACGGTTGAAAGATCTTAGTCTTGTTTTCCCATTTCTTATTGTGGTTTGATCATATATATATATATATATATATTTGTAAAATTTGGAAGCAGTCCTTCATTTAAGCATATTTCGTTGAACAACTGACCGTATTTCACTGATGGTGAAGAAAATGACATCAGTGAAATACGTTCAGTTGTTCAACGAAATATATATATATATTATATATTATATATATATATATATATATTCACTTGAGAAATAGAAAGACGATCAAAACTGAACACAATAACAATTCAAAATTGAAGACAGGTAGTACAGAAAGTAAAGAAACACTTTCAGAGTCATATTTTTGGGCGATCCGTCTTCAGGAGAAAGGAGAAAGGGAGACCATGCATGTTGTAGGCGCAATGGCTAGTAACATTGTAACATAGTTACTAGCGGTTGCGCCTACAACGTGCTGGTCTCCCTTTCTCTTTTCTTCTGAAGACGGATTGCCCGAAAATTTGAGTCTGTAAGTGTGTTTCTTTACTTTCTGTACTACCTATCTTCAATTTATATATATAATATATATATATATATATATAACAGATTGAATAATATATCGACCGTTTGATAGAATAGGTGTGTTCTCTAATCGGGGTTCGGTCAATATATATATATATTTATTCATATTATAAATTATAGTAATATTAACATGTAGTGAATGAATTAATTAGTTACATTAATTACAGTGTCAGTCATTTGAACTTCTGATTAATTAAGATGAGTAAACCTAATTACTGGTACTGCAGTACATTTTGTTGTAGTAGCACTCTAATGTAGTTGGTCTAGTGAGTAAAGCAGAGTCTATCCTTAAGACTAAAACTGTACAAATTACTAAAAGCTCGTGTTTACAAAGAGTAATAGATTTACATACTTCAGTTAAATTCGTCGTGCCGAATACAATGAATCAATTTCTTCTCATCTTATGAGGCAGCCTATACATTGATGACCCACGCTTTTGGAAGTCCCTTCATCTTTTGTCAGTACAGTCTTAAGTTTAATCTAATACTTCCAAATGAAGCCAAAAAACTCCATTTCTTCTTTTGAAGGTAAGAGTTGTACAGGATTATTCTTTCCTTCAGAAAAACTTACATCTCTGCTTATTAGTTTATTAGTGTTATTGGATTTCTATAAATGAAACGATGTTAAAGCCAAAATGGACGGAGATGAATTAGTTATTATTTAGTGAGTCTTTATTTCTACTCTAAGCTTTTCTAATGATGCAGTGAGATTTTGTTCTTTTAAGTTTGATGCATTCTTGCTAAGAATAAGGACTGGACTGAGTTTTCTGTTCAGGAATGTGGACGTGACAGTGCTTGCCCTGTCGGCTGCACTGTGCTCGGGGATCACTGGGCCGTGGCTGTCGCTGCTCACCATCATGTTTTCCCGCTCTGGCATCACTCAGGTAGCCTTCAGTCATAGTAGTCTTTACACCTTCTTACTAAATAAATTCCGTCACTCAAGCTTTCCCTGGTATATTAAAAATAGTAACAGTAGCTCTCACATTGACTGAATTTCTAAGTATGGAAGATTTAATTTATCCACTCATAAGCACGTGATCCATTAAACTAAACGAAATCCTTCCCTTTATGGTAGTGACAGTAACCTGGAATGTTTAGATCCTGAGAATTACATTTGACCTCTTAATTGACGTTAAAGCTAAATGTATAATTTTACATCTTTAATCAATGTCGAATCGTAATTAAAAGTTTATACATTTCTAAGTGTATACATTATTTAATCTGTAGTCTCTAGAATGTATACTAGTAAACTTTTCCACAGTATTACTTTCTTACACTTTTCTCCTAAGGTATTCCACAAAAACAGATTTTTTGCAAAGTTAACCAACCAGAATATAAAATTTGCATAGCAAAAAAATTTGTTTCATTTTGTATTTTATGAACTCTCTCTCTCTCTCTCTCTCTCTCTCTCTCTCTCTCTCTCTCTCTCTCTCTCTCTCTCTCTCTCCCTTCCCACTCTCTCTCCCCCTTCCCGCGCTCTCTCTCTCCCTTCCCCTATCCCTTCCCCTCTCCCTTCCCTCTCTCTCTCCCTCTCTCTCTCTCCCTCTCCCTCTCTCTCTACCTCTATCTCTTTCCTTCCCTCTGTCTATCCTCTCTATCTCTCTCTCTCTCCCTCCCTCTGCCTTTCTCTGCCTCTCTCTCTCTGTCTCTCTCTCTCTCTCTCTCTCTCCCTCCCTCTCTGCACTTGTACATCATGTTGATGGAATAGGCCTGGCATATGCGCGTGTATGACACAGTTGTTTTCTATCCCTATCCTACTAACTTCTGCAAATTGAAGTATCAAGTGAAAGTTTAGAACAAGGGCATATTACATTCTTGTAGGCTGAATCACAAACTTTGTAAATTGAACTCAAAGACTATGCAACATTTAACAACTCCTTTAAGTGATAGGGTGCTTATTAACAAAACTAATCACCAAAGCCTGCAGTCTTCTGCAAGTTGATCCTTAACAGGAGCTCCTATTGAGTTCCAGATTTAAAACAGACTTTTCACTACTTCTGTTTTATTTAAATACTTATTTCATATTCATTTTGTTAAAGCTACTAATTAATAATTGTACTTCAGGAATTAATATCAAAATTGTATTATATATTTAGTACCTCTATATTTTTAGTATTGCAGCATTCAACGTTATTTGTCACAATTAACGAGTAAATAAATACAAAATGAAATAAAATCAAAGGAGATAACTTTAAAATACCAGAAATCTTTGACTACACGGCGCCTCTGCTATTATTATTATTACAATGATGCCAGATAATTTCCTGAAAAATTCCCCCCTCAAAAAACAATATGTTAGCAAGGAGCTATTACTTTGTTCAAATTCAATATATGTTTGTATGTTCTTTTCAATGAAAGAATTGGTGTAGGTTTTTTAGAGTAGACAAAGCTAATGCTATGTAAGTGTTGTAAGGAATGTATGTGGACAGAGAGAAACGGCCAAGTTGGGCTTCTGGACAGTGGTGTGCAGTTGCCTGCTTGGGCTGTCGGTGAGCAAGGTCAGCGACTACTGCCCAAAACACCTCAAAACCATCCTCTTCCTCTTCATCGCCTTCGCCGACATCATGTTCTTGTGGATACTGCTCCTCACGTCAGGCATCGTTTGCTTTAATAAAGGTAGAGGATTCCGTGCTTTACTATATTACTTTTATCAAAACTCAAAAGCAATTGGAATGTTTTTTCTAATAGTAAATTTTTCCGAGAATATCAGAAATTTTGTTTAATTTATGTTGTTCTAATAATAGTATGTGTTAATATATGCAAACATTTTTTTTTTGGCAAATGATTTTACATAAATAAAACTTTTACTTAAAACATAAAATAATTGATATTTATGTTTGAAGCAATGATCTATTTTAACGTTGCTTCACAAGATATTAATTTTTTTCTTCTTCGTTCATTAGTAATTGTTTCAAATAACACAATAAATTGGTCTGTTGTTTTCAAGTCAACAGTCTAAGACCACAAGACCTACAAATCCTATAAATTCAGTGCAAATCTATGTGTGGCATGAAGGTTTGTTGTATGGAGTTATGCCTGCAACATGTGAAAATACTATATTCATACTGTATGAAATACTTTCAAACTGCATTTCATTAAATATGAAGAAGAATCAGATATATAGTTCCATAATATTTCATCTTCTTTCGAATGAAGATGTAGAAATGTTGAAATGACATCCAATTTGAATAAAACAGGTGTCATTTTCTAATTTTTTTTTATAATCTTGTTGGTGTATAAAAAAGTTGAATATTTAGTACATATATAGTTAAATAAATTATTTCTATTTAAATCTTCTAATTTATTAGAAAACATCAAGCCGTTTATCTGCCTACATGATTTGATATATAAATATACATTTTAAGCTTTCGAACATGCCAAGCGTAGCAAGAGGCCAGTTGATGGTTTAGCTTAGTTAAACTAAAGAATCGATAAAAGAGTGTAATTATTCCTTGTTTTATTATAAGTTTGGAACAAAAATTGTAAGTATTACATGATTGGAAATGTATGTTTTATTGGTAAACTTTGTCCACTGTATAAATATTTATTAATTTCGAATATAAATAAAAATTATGTAAATTGTTGGATAAGAGTTGCTCTTGAGATGAAGTTTGAAGATAAGGTAACTTAACATGTGTTAAGGGAGCCCAGTTTGATTGGGTTGCTTCTCGCGATGCCACATGGCTGTTAAGGACTCTCTGCATGGATGAGAGAATTGCAGATTAATAGTTGTTGTGAGGCAAGCTTTAGTCCTGCTGATTGTCCACTGGCACCACCAAGTGGCACACATGGTGATTTCAATGCAGCTGTTTGCAGGGTTCCTGGTGATAGCCGTCATGTGCGGCCTGGCCACCGTCTGGTCCACGCCCGCCCTCTTCTATGAACTCGGCGTCGAGCTCGCCTACCCGGTGCCTGAAGGACTCGTCGCTGGCTACATGATGAGCCTGAACAACTGTGTATCCTGCCTTGTCTATGTTATTCTCTATATATTTCCTTTAGCGGGTCAGCTTCTTTTTATCAATAAGCTGTAATTTTTTATGTTATTTATGTTCAGTGGTATGTAAAAGACGTCTAATAAAAATCGATGTAAACTATCTGAAACAGATATTTTATATTCAATACGAGCAAATTACATAGTTTATTTATTTATGAAAATTTTATAAATGCTAGTATTAGCGGAATGACAGAAATAAAAATGTACGATGCATTTTGTTTGTATGTACAAGATCTTTACTACACATATTCCATGAACAAACATAAAAGAGTTTTTTTAATTTCTAAACCTGTTTAAAAAAAATGACCATTCCCTGCACATGTCCTTAAGGAGATTCCTGATCCCAACGCTAAATCACTTTGAGAGCTTCAGAAGAAGCACTTATTTGTCTCCTAGGAGGTACATCTGCTCCTGGGTTTAAACTCAGTAATGATTACTTAATCATTACTATTATTCATTTTAAATGATTTTGTTCACTTATTTAGTTTCATAAATTTAGTTTTTTCTTTATTATTGTTTAATGTACATTTTATTTTTAATTTGTTTTTGTTATTTAGTTTTGTTTTATTTATTTCATTTTTTTGCTTTCACTATGTAAGTTGGTAAAACTGGTATACTGCCTCTTAATATGACTTCAGTCCTCGCTTGTGCTCGGAGTGGCTCACATTTATTTACATGATGACTTCGCAAGTCGAGCACTTCCCTCGATAGCTTAGCATGATTAACTTAACTCTGTGTGTATTTTTTGGACTCCAACTATCATGTGCACAGTGATTTTCCTGAAAAGTATGGTTGTAGTTATTCAAATGTATAAGTTTCACAGTCCTCAAAATTACATTAGTACCCATACAACTGCTTGAGGGAGGAACGAAAATAACAAAAAAAAAAAAAAGAACAGTTATTTTTGGACTAACAAACTCAACTAGCAGAAGCCATAATTCAGAAAAGAGTCCTATATTAATATAAAATAGTGACGAAGTATTAATAATGTTTAGACCAAGACACATCTAAGTAGGACATCTCAAGCTACTAGCCCTACTACGAGCCCTAGTTTACTCAACCTTTACCTTTTAGGATAACAGCTGTAATCCCCTTAATCCCTTCAACATATTATCCTTTTATTTTATAAAGGGACTATCCATTTTGAAACTCATCCCTCTCTTGATAATGACTGGTGACAGGTGAACATGGTGAAAAGATGTTTCAACAATAATGCTGTTTAGGAAACTTGAGAAACTTTAATTTTAACTATTTTCAGTATACAGAAGGACTGATACTAAACTTTTAGAAATTATATATATATATAAAGATTTCACATAAACACGTGAAATAACAATCAATGATCAAACCACAATATGAAATGGGAAAACAATACTAAGATCTTTTAACCCTAACAAGCGGTCTTCGTCAGAGTCAAAAACCCAACTGTTGGGTGTCGGTACAAAGATGACAGAGTTTCTCTGATTACTTATTATAAAAGCCCCACAATCAGCAGTCTGTTTATGAAAAACAATAGCCAAACTAAGAGCGCTCCACTCAAAGAAACTAATCTAGTGTATGAATATAATTGTACCTACGGTGAATGTGCAAACCGAAAACATTCGTACATTGGAGTAATCACTACCACTCTGTCAAGGAGGCTCACAATGCATCTGATGTCTGGAACTCCCAAGAAACACATGGAGCAAGTTCACAAAACAAAATTGACAAGGGACATTATTGTGGCAGGGACTAAAATAATTAAAAGAGAAAGAGATCAACAGAGACTTAAAATTATTGAGGCTGTATGTATACAAAAAATGAAACCCCCATATCAACATTCAATTAGAAAACAGCCATAGGAGCCTTAAGCTATTTGGAATACAAGACCAAATAGACGGGGCCCAGGTAATAACAGCGACCCCTTAGGTCACCCCCCCCCCCCCCCCCCAGCTTTGAACAAACAACCTTAATCCTTCTAATTGACTCTACTTTGCTTATATAAAGGGAAAAGCTATTGAGAATCATTCTCGTCCTGAAGATGGCTCTATTTAAGAGTTGAAACATGTTGACTGTTAACTGTGTAGGAAGTTTGTTATATAGTTTAGATACAACAACGAAATCCTTTTTTAGGAAGATAGAGAAACTTATAAAGAAGCCAATTTCTGCCAACTATGGTTACGTTTTTAATAATATATATAGAGGTTTGGTCGAAATAAAAAAATTCTCAAAAAAAATCTTAAGCCAATGTTGTCTATGTTACTGGACATCTTCGGGCTGCATCAATACAGAATTAATTACATAACATGAAAAATAAGTTACATTATGTATATGGTAAAAATAAAAGGATATTTATATTTATTTATATATATTATTACCTTGGCATTTTTTATTTGTCAAAAGACAGCATTGTTATTTCTGTATCCTAATGAACTATAATGCTGCTCTTAGTGGCATTTTTACGAAAACTCTGTTTCCATTTTAATAACCCAGGAAAATTTAAAAAATAAACTCATGAAAACTACATGAAAAAAAACTGGAATCGACACAAACTGGAATGTTGTTTAACAATTAATTATTATTTATCTATTAATTTTATATATATATATATATATATACGAGGGTCGTCCAGAAAATAAGTTCCGTTTTGGTCTGTAGGGCGGTAGGAGTGGTTTTTGCCAAATCCGGCAACACCGCTCGAAAGAGGAGAGGTGGGGGAATAGAATGAGAGGTGGGGGACCTCAGTCGGTCAATTACCAACGTCAGGGCAGGTAGTTGAAATGGAGCCCTCCATGTCACGTCCCGCCACCTCGAACCCCGTTCCCTCTCGAGTTGTTTTGCGCGGAGTGATTCAATTTCTTTATGCACAGGGTTTCAAATCAGTTCAAATTCACGAACAGCTCATTTCTGTTTATGGAGAAGGTGTAATGAGTGAATCAATGGTGAGGAGATGGGTACGTGAATTTAAGGCGGGAAGACATTCAGCTCTCTAGGGACCCACCGGGCGGAAACTTTCCGAAAGTCAAGTTTTTCCGAGACGATCTCATGGATGAGGGATCGTGAGATGTCTGGGAAACTCAGGTGGAGTTCATCCAGGGTTGAACGACAATCTTTGCGAATTGCATTGTCGATTTCTGCGACAATTCCGTCCGTCACAACTGAGGGTCTGCCTCTCCCACTTTCATCCTCAAGTGAATGTCTTCCCACCTTAAATTCACGTACCCATCTCCTCACCATTGATTCACTCATTACACCTTCTCCATAAACAGAAATGAGCTGTTCGTGAATTTGAACTGATTTGAAACCCTGTGCATAAAGAAATTGAATCACTCCGCGCAAAACAACTCGAGAGGGAACGGGGATCGAGGTGGCGGGACGTGACATGGAGGGCTCCATTTCAACTACCTGCCCTGACGTTGGTAATTGACCGACTGAGGTCCCCCACCTCTCATTCTATTCCCCCACCTCTCCTCTTTCGAGCAGTGTTGCCGGATTTGGCAAAAACCACTCCTACCGCCCTACAGACCAAAACGGAACTTATTTTCTGGACGACCCTCGTATATATATATATAGTCCTGAAGATGTCTAGAAATATAGATGAAACGTTGGCTTGATATGTTTTTTGAGATTTCATTGATGCTGGTCTAAACTTCGATATACATATAGATATTGAGTTTTGTTAGCATTAATTATCTGTGTTCTTTTTTCCTATGATATTACATATATCATACATTTGATGAGGTAGAACCAAATACTCACTTGACATAAATGTATACATATATTTCTTACTAAATTCTTACTTCTGAGCAGGACTCAGAGGTACTCTCCAGAGACGCCCAGTGATTGGAGATTGTAGGAGTTAAAGAACATATGGTATGTTATTAAGAGAAGAGGACGACAGAGTATTTATAAGTATTTAAGAGGCTTAAAAGCACGAAATGGGAAAAAAAGTTGACCAGGAATGGCAAACGATGGATTCAGGAACGTAAGACTGTCTGCCATTTCATATAAACCTCCATGGCAGAGCTACTGCTTTTTTTAATACTGGCTCTATTTTAAATAAAATATTATTGGTTTATGTATTATTTTACCTGTTAAATTTAATTAATGATGATGGGATAATATTTTATAACAATAACAATCTTTGATATGTGATTATTTTAACTTCTGTCCATTTTACCACATATGATTTATGCTGAATTGAATTCTCCTTCATCAAGTCAGATGGCTCCCAATTGTCATGTATTGACCATACACATTATACCTGTCTGAAATCAATTAATGATGCTTCCTTTGTTACAATTAAATTTTTTTGTTACCAACGACCCAATTTGCAATGGAAGAAGAAGTAATTGTGAATTTATTTGTTAGATGTCCTTTTTCATAGATCCTAGAAAGAGTTAGGGTTTAGTAGGTGTAGTAAACTTACTAATGTCTTTATTTATATACGAATTTATTCACCCATCCCAGAAATAATAAAATATCAATTTTTAGATATAAACTTTTGAGGACATTAAGAGTTTTGAAAATTCGTAGATTTTTATAAAGTAATAGATAAGCTCTTTAATTTGGTTCATATAACTCATAAATGCAGTCATCTCTAAGATATTGATTGTTTATTACATAAAGCATAAATTTACAAATATCCCACTGTACTTGCAGGTACTATTTGGTCATAACATCCTATGATCATTATTAGAAATTTGATAATGAGTACTTGACCTTTATAATATAAAACCCCCTATGAATGAATATTTTTGTTTAAGATTTTTGTTCTAATATTACAGATTTGAATTTCTTGATTATGAGTCAATGTCACTGAAAACTGGTTTTTTTTTCAGATGTTGCTTGGATGAATTACGCACTTGTAATTTTAGGTATATCATCATTGATTACACTTTGTTTTACAAGAGAAAGGTACAACAGACTGTTCATTGACGATGACCGATGTTGATTAAAAAATACAAGCATTTATAGACTCAAGCCTATTTATTTCTTTACTTTTTTTTGTTTGTTTTGAATAATTGAATAGTTTGAGTAAGTATTATTGGGATATTAATGACCCTATTTAATGTATTACCTATAAAGATCAAGAGATTTAAAACAAGGAGTATTTCAATAATAACGGTCCATAGTAACTCTTAATAAAGTTGCAACAGTAGTGAACATTATTCTATTTAGAGTTCAAACAAAAACCATTCCTATTTAGAATTTCTTATACATTTTATATGTTGATTATATAATAATAATAAGATTATGAAGACAATCAAGCAAAAGAAAAAAAACAACAAAAAAGCAAGTTTGTTTTAAGTTTCAAAACTGCATTTTCATTATTAAATCGAAAAACAAGTATACAAGATTCTAACTCAAATAAATTAGTATACATGACACCAAAAGTTACATATGGTGCATTTTTGAAGAATGTAAAGAAGAATTTTTGAAGAATGTGAAGATTCTTCAAAAGTTTGTAAATCAAATTAAGAAGACAATCAGGTTGGCTACATTAACAGTGAATGCTAACACTCTTCTAACTAAAAGAAATTAATATTTTTAAAAGAAACGATTCAACAACTTTAAAAATTTCCAGTACTTTTCAAAAATTTATGCAACATATACTTACTGTTATGACCATATCAAATCGTAATATATGTATACTGGAATCATCTCATGGTGAGATTTCCCAAACATAGGTTGGGAACTCCTGGTCTAGTGTCAATATGATAACTATGCACTCTAAACAACGTAATCCTTTTTAACTAAGAAAGAACTGGTAGCTTTTTTTGCATAAACAAAACAAGTATATTCATTCCATGTTAGATTCATACTAATATAAACTCAGTTGCCTATAAGTATCTTTCAAATTATGTAAACTATTAATACAGTTCATAGTGAAAAAGACAAAAGATTCAACAGGGCAAGACTGGAGAAAAGGAATAGATTTAAAGAACTTAAAAAAGGACAAATAAAATAAATAAGAAATTTAATGGGTATAGCAATATTCACTGTAGATCCCTATTGATAGTTGTTACAATACGACATTTGAGTACAAACAGATTGCCTCCAGAATGGCCGTAAAGGTTTCCGCTAGAGAACATAATAATAGGCTATGGATCCATCACTGTTTGTTATTGAAAACATCCAATAAAATTGGAGTATTTTTTCTTCAAATGTTATGTTTTATACATGTCCTTAGGCTTACTGTTAAAGACTATCCATTTAATAGTAAACAAAATTGAATGAACATAAACAATATTATCATACTGTTACAATACAATATTTAATAATGTATTATTAACAGTGCCAACCAATATTATAATTGTAATTTTTAAAAGAATATTGAAATGATCTATGTAAAATAATAAAAAAAAATATGATTAATGTTGTTTATATATATCAAGAATATCCGCAGCTGTAAAAATTAATTAAAAAAAAAGGACAACATTTATTGAGGAATTTTTGACACAAATATCATACATTTTTATATTAAATGTTATATATAGATGGAGAAGAAAATATGTACACAGTAAAAGTAATAAGTGTTAGGTTATTTTCTCTCTCTCTTTTGTATGTTGGTATAACTGGTAAGAATTGGTGGGAGAATGGTTTAATTTCATTTGATTGGACTTCACTCTAGCTTGGACTTCAAGTAAGCTGTCATACTTATTCTTGGTGAGTTTGATTGTTTTTATAATTTTATTAGTGGTTAGTTTTCTCATACCATCCAAAAGTAGTTTGCATTATGTAGGAAGATTATCATCATGCTTTTTTGTATTTTTTTCTAAATCAGCTAAACCTCAGGAGGTATGATATGAAATAACGATTTATTAATGATATTATACTTTATGGTATTAAAATTTTAACAATCTAGCATTAATAAATGGGTATTGACAGCAAACCTTAACTTATCGTCAATAAAAGAAGTGGAATAATGTTCAACAATACGATATTTTGATGTAAAAGTTTGAGATTACTAGATTCCTCGACCAAAATTTCGTATATAATTATATATATATATTTTCGTGACATAAAAATTCCAAACCGGTTAATCTCTACTCATCGTATTATGAAAGAAACGGAAATGTGTGTTAGCGTAAATAAAATATCAAATTAATTTTTAATTAATGTAGTTTTACCTAGATTCTTAATATTCTGAAGGCCTTTTTTAGGTATACTGGTGATTAACTAGGTCATTTTTAAAACATTTGAGTATCACATTGGACTTCTGTATAAATTATCAATTCATTTTGTTTTCATCCTGTTTAGTTTCTGCACATTGACCCTTGATTCTCTATGTACTACTTTAGTTTCTGCCCGGTGATCCCTGATTGATGTGTTTCATTTTGCTACTACTTCATAGTGGGTTCCTGTTTTTAAAACCTTTTTTCTCTTCGCATTTTTAATCATAAGGTTTCATTATAAATATCTCTAAGTTTTAATGATTGTGTAGTTGATTTTTATTTCGGTGTAAAAGAATTTATTATTTTTCAAACTTATATTAATTCCCAGTGTCTGATTTTGACCGTATTATGCGAATTATTTTTTGAAATTATTTAATTTTTTTTAGGAGGAGGCAACATTTAAATTTTGTAGGATTGGTTCCTTTTCTGGAGTCTGGGCTTTCCGAACTCTGATAAACAATTCTCTATTGAAGTATGGCTCCAAGAAAGAAAAACATTCAAGCACGACGTTTCAAGAGTAAGTAATTATTGCATCTAGATTTATAATTGAAAAGGTAGAACATTTTTTTTAACCTGGTTATAACGTTTTAGATGATTCTCAACAGCCTGACTTGACTGATGTACATACAAGTTCATCATCAGATTCAAGGTAACTTTGAAGTGTAATTTGTAGCGTAATAATACAGATATGAAGGATACTATACTATCTTTATGCAGGCACACATGTTTATAGAAGATTAAAGAGTAAGTAGATAATAATTTCAGACCTCTCTCTTCTCCTTTCTTCTTCTTCCTTCTTTGCGAGAGTGTAGGTTAGGGCACCCAGAATTTAAAAGGACAGACTTTTAAAGAAACATGTACAAGTAAGAAGCTGATGAAGGTTTTTTTATGTCATACTTTATTCCTATCTCTTCATCAGCTCTTAGAGAAAAGCTAGAAATTTTGCATACTTCCCCATTGGGTCTTCTAGAATCAAATTAAGAAATATGAAAATTATAAAATATGTTACTAATGTTCTGCCTGCAACGGACCCTTTCAGATCCTATTGGCATAGATTTCATCTCACTGATTCACTACAGTGGCAATGTGATGGAGAAAAATAGGCAACGTTAGATCATGTGCTGTATGCTACACGAATTAAGTCTTTTTAATGAGATTACACTTCAGTCGTCGTTACACTTCTTCGGAGCGCTCATATCTTTTTAACTGATGACGAAACAGTCGAATTGTAGTGAGTTTTGTAATATCTTTTTTTATTTTATTTTATTTTTATTATTTGAGGCTGACTATAGCACTGCGTCTTGAAAAAATACTATTGTACTTCCCCTCTTCTGTACTAAAGTACCCCAGTAGTTAGCTTCAACGCCTCCAAGAAGCTCAGCACTTTTACTGGTTCCAGCGGTAAAAGTTTTTCTATGGTTTGTTGAGTGTCCCGAAACACCTGCCTCTCTGCAACAAAGTTGTCTTACACGTTATCAGCAGGTGCAACGGTGTTTCTTCCTCTTTGCAGAATCTGCACAAACCATCATTGATATTGTCCATTCAGGCTCCCTATGTTTCGGGAGAAAGTACTTCCTTTCTCCTTCTTCGGGATGGTCTTCTTCTGGTCCTCAGGTGCCCTCAGTTTCTGGGAGGTTCCCACTAGTTAGCGCTTTTGGACCCTCTGCGATTCCGGAAGATGGTCTCCAGACTTCCTTCTCCTTACAGGGGAAAATACCTACTCTATCGGTGGTATTTTGTCCGCTCCGGCAGAGCACCGCATACCGGAGTAAGGCTGTTATGAACATGAGGTTCCGTTCATAATACAGAAACCCCTGTATCATCCATCCTTCGGCACGGATCGCATAACATCTTAGATTGGGGCTGGGATAAAAGGAGGGGATTTGGGGATTAGGAAGGATGGGAAACGAAGGTGGTCAGGCCAGCCCCTGATCACCTTCTCCTCTTTCGTTTGTCCCTGCATATAGCAGGTTAACAGGGTAGCCTCGTGAAGGCCGAAAGTCGGAGTTGAGTGTTAGAGGCGCTTAATCACTCCATCACTACCCCTTGTAATCTCTTGCAAGTGTTTCTTCCTGTAAATTTAGTTTTTTAGCTCTTGTAATCTCTTGCATGTGTTTAGTTTTCTCTTTCTGTGAATTTAGTTTTTTAACTCGTAGAATCGTTAATAAAAGTCAACCTCTTAATTTTTTTTTTAATAAAAAAAGTTAGTACTCTAAACCACAGTAGGAAATCAGAAAAATGACTAAGATCTTTCAACCAAAACAAGCGATCTTTGTCAGTATCAGTTTGACTCTGAAGAAGACAGTTTGTTTTGGTTGAAAGGTCTAAGACATTTTTCTAATTTCTTTCTGTGATTTAGATATTAATATATAAAAAGATTTCACATAAACACGTGAAATAACAATATATTATTATATATAAAAGGTAAGATAAGTAAGTAAAAAAATAAGTAAGTAAAAATAAGTAAGATAAGATATATATAATATATATATCAATAAAATTATATAAACTAACTTTCATAATAAAAATTCAAAAAACTACTCAAGGCTAGCTGCTGAATTTTTATGATGAATCACAAAGTAGATATGACAAATATCCAATGACAAATGACAAATTTATGACAAATAAAATAACTGAGTTGGGTTTTTGGCTCTGACAAAGACCGCTTGTTACGGTTGAAAGATCTTAGTCTTGTTTTCCCATTTCTTATTGTGGTTTGATCATTGAGATATATATATATATATATATAAGGTATTGTTTTCTTGACCACAATTACTAATAAACACTTTTTCTTCTTCTTGGAGTTTGGTCAGGGTTAATATATGGAATCACCTTTTCGCCAACGTTTCGTCTTTATTTTAAGACATTTTCAGGACTATAAACTAACAAAAAACAATGTATATTTGTCATATCTACTTTGACAAAACTCAGTTGGGTTTTTGACTCTGAAGAAGACCAAAAATGGGTCGTTGTCAGTCTTCCTGATGACGAGGCCATCGAGTGTTACAACAATTTCATGATATCGTCTGTACAACTACAATGTTTTTGTTTAGCAGTGATGAGGAAGATGGTATACCAGAAGCGTCCAATCGACTTCACAACAACGTTTCGGAAGTTGAAAAAACTATCAAAAGTATCAGCCCACTATGCGATCAACTCTATGAACACTTACCTCCGGTAAAGTTTTTTCCAACATAGCAGTAATTTATTAAGTTTCTATTATTCACTGAAGTAATTGAACCAATAGAATTTAGTAATTTTTCCACACTTGAATATTAATCCTTTCTCTCTACTATACTATTGAATTATCATAATATATATAAGCAGACATTGAAGTTGTGTTTTCTAGTCGACTTTGGAGTTCCGGGAATTTTGAATTCCAGTAGCCTTAGTATATCCCTTGAAATGATCGCATCTCTGTAGTTTGCAATACTTTTGTTGTTAAAAATTGGGTTGTTTGTTTTAAATCGAGAAATCAGTTATTGTTGACTTAATCGCTTATGGCTAATTGTTGTTTTACAGCAAGAATGTTAGCATTTACGTGACAGTAACTTACGATGTCGACTGTGGTTAGAGTAAAACGAATATGGTTGTGTTATGTCTTACTACAGTAAGTAGTCACATAAAACAGTTTTCAAAACCTTCTTTAAAAAAATACAATTTGGGAAGGTTCCCAAGGGCATCTTGTTCAACTAGTTAAGAACTTCTGGAGTAGTTTATGATTACTTAACTCACTCTAAGATGCTGGTTTGTTTAATAATTATCAAAAATTGCAGTAAATTTTATTGCAACATTTCCAGTCATCTATCCTCATCTATTTCAAATAAATTCTAACAAAAAACATATATTATTAACTCTTTAGTGTTTCATTTCTGATGCCTTTGTTGGTCGTTTTTAATGCATCAACTGCTTTAGAATGTATATTCTTATATGAATTTGAGAGTACTCTCTTCAAGCTTGCTTGCTTCAGTAGACATCAGTATTAAGAACCAGTATGCTTGCATAGTTTTTATTTCATGTATGTTACATTATATTTAGGAAGAAGCCTCCTCTTACTTGATGGATTCTATTTACAAGGTTCAGAAGGAGATTGATAAGAAAATGGAACAGAGGGCTATTAATGTAAGTGTATCATATTCTTTGTATGTTAATATTATTTTAAATTTAAATTGATTATTTTAATTATTAAATCATTATTACATTTTATTAGTGAGACATGTCGTAAATGTAAATCGTGTTTTATTTATACTTAATCTATTGTTATCATAGCCTGCGTCTATTTCCGACAATATGTGACTAAATGTAAGTGTACTTTCTTCAAACATGATTGTTTCAATTTGGAAATACCATTGAAAACTATCGTGTTCTTTCTGTCTATAAAAAATGTTATTATAAGATAACAATCACATCACATAATGATTGTGGTGCTCATCACATTAGTATGAGATATATACTAATATGTATATAAAAGAAAATGTCTTCTTGTACGGTATCTGTTCATCCGTTGTCACCTTAATTACTACTTACTAGATGGCTGACTTATATTGATAACTAGAAATATCTTTCTGATATAATGCCATTATAGAGTTGTTAGAACTGTTAAGGTCAAAACTGTTTTCACCATGAAGTTTGTCCACATTAGTTTTAGAATTAATAAAACTTCCTTGTTTTGACAAAAAAAGGTTCCATCCAGTTCCAGTTTCAAGAGGATCACATGCTTTTAAACTAATATCATCCAAATAATTTTGACTTGCGTTCAAACAAGAGATAAAAGATTCATGATTAACTAAGGACAAAAACTGAATAATTGCGTGATCTATTTCTATCGGCCTAGAAACTTCAATGATTGAAATTCTACTGTCTAAATCAGGGGTCGGCAACCAGAGGCTCCGGAGCCGCATGTGGCTCTTTCATCCTTACACTGCGGCTCCTGAGCCGCATGTGGCTCTTTCTTCCTTACACTGCGGCTCCTGAGCCGCATGTGGCTCTTTCTTCCTTACACTGCGGCTCCTGAGCCGCATGTGGCTCTTTCTTCCTTACACTGTGGCTCCTGAGCCGCATGTGGCTCTTTCATCCTTACACTGCGGCTTCGAGAGGCTTGGGAAAATAAATTACTTTAACAAAGTATTTATGTGTATTTTATTTGTGTTAGTTATTTTTTGAGTTTTTTAGTTCTAAATTGGAAGATCTTTATGCGATCTTGAAATATTAAATGTTAAAATATTAAAAAAAGGTATTTTTTAGCCTGCTATATACCCTAAATGTGGCTGGCAGTTCTCTCCAGATAGTGGTTCAGGCTTTCTGGCTCTGAGAGGGTGTAAAAGCTTGGAGTCATCATCATCTTGATTGCCAACTTTTATTTAATCATTTAAGTGATTTGATCAAGTTCATTGATTTCTTAAACAAATAGATTTTTTTCCTTTTTTGCTGAACAGTAAAAAAACAAGTTTGCTGTAACATTAGTGTAAGAATCTACAATCCACTATGGACTCTGTTCGAATGAGCAATGTTTAATATAACTTTTTTTAAGGAAGCAGCACAAAGTGCAAACTGCAAAAAAAGTAAAAGAATGTGAATTCATTGAATATTAATTTCTGTATAAATGTTGTTATGCAGTTATTAAAAGATAAACAGATGGTGCTTGAACTTAAAATGTGCTTAAAATCCAGAAAGAGAAAAGCTAATGAAGACATTGTAGCACGTTTTTGCTTTTGTTTGCTACATGGATTATTTAAGTTCAGCCTTTTAATTTATTTGAGAGAGACATTTAGACATTCTTATTATTTTTCAAGAACTCAGAATGTTCAAAATGTGTTCATTAGAAATTTAATTTATTTTCTCTATAGCACTTTGTGGATTTCATAAGCAACACTTTATAGCCCATCTTTAAAAGGGTAGTGAAAGCACTAATAAGTGTATGTTTATTTTTTACTTTCTAATAAATGCCTTTTTCCCCATTTTAGATGTCAAAAAGTATTTGCGGCTCTCAGTGGTTTTTTTTTTTTTTTTTTTTTTTTGTGGAAAACGGGTTCAAAGGTTGCCGACTCCTGGTCTAAATCATGTACTTGTTTCACTAAATCTGAAAACAAATTGGAGTTCATTCAGACTTTTGGATTTTTAACTTCAAATTCATCATCTGACTGTACAAGAAATAGATTAGGAGGAATTAATAAAAGGTAATCAGTGTCGTCTGAGTCTTTTATTACTTGTGAGGGGCATTATCAAAACTGCTCCTCAGTCTGCAGTCCCCAAGAGTAAACCTGTTTTGATTCACTGGCGTTCCCAAGCCTTTCGGCTACCACACCGTAAAACCAAACCAGGCCGACGCTTCATAGATGCTGCCCTTTCGTCGCCCCATACTTACCCACAAAGCATGGAGCGTCCGAGCTGGACCTCGCGGAGGTGGGTAGCACGATACTACTTCACGCAGCAGACATATAAAACACGAACAGTGCCAAAGATCGATGATCAACCGTATTATAACTATTAAACCATGACACTTCAGAGACAGGTGGGTACTTAATTAATTAAGTCTACGTTTCCTAAGGGTACTGGGATATTCCCCCTAGGGTGACCTTACAGATTAATGTAACCAATAAATAAATAAATACTTAAAGCTATAGTACTAATCTACTAGGGGTACTCAATATTCCCTCCTAGAATTATCTTAAGACCAATTAATAAATAATATATAAATATAAAAATAGACTATATTAATGGGCTATAATGATTACCGCTTAGCCCTACCCACATCGTATATGTATTTAAGAAATATCTGGTAGTGCTTATTAAATGCTTCACGATAGGTGTCTGCCACAGGCTTGCCAGTCGACATCTGAAAGTCGTATCTTAGGCGTTCGAACCTCTGGCATGACTCCAGGACATGTCCCACAGACTCGGGCTCCTTCCCACAAGGGCACATTCCACTGTCGCGGAGACGAAACCGCTCCAAATACTCCCTGAAATCTCCATGACCCGTCAGCACTTGTGTTACCCAGTAATCGCTGGTTATTTGCCTCATTCTCAATCGGTCCTTTATAAAGGGGAAAAACTTATATGTCCATCAGCCAGTCGAGCCCTCGTCCCACCTCTACTGCCATTGGTCTAGGGCCCAGTTCATAATTTCCAAGAGTAAACATGAAATGAACTCCTTGTTTATAAAACAATATACAGAAAAAAAGGAAATGTAAAAAATAGATAATATAATAACCTCCTGACTCCTCCCAATTATAACCTCCGTTTAGGTTTCTTCAAGTTTAACAAATAAATAAAAACACCATTGGATAAATACATTCTATATATTTACACAGAATATAATATATTTTTTAAAAATGTGTTTTATTGTTGGCATTATACTTACATTTACTAAGTTTGCATTTGATTTTTTGATACAAAGATAGACTGAAATGATAATACGTATGGTTTCTAGTTATTACTAGATTGAGTAAACTGAATTAAATAATTACATTAATTAAACTATAACTACAAATCGAAGTCATCATAATTAGGCAGCATTATAATTCATTCTGTAATGATACGTAATTATGATGGCACATATTTTCTCAGTAGCATTTAATAGAATATGACAAGTTAAATAGTCTTAATTTCATATGCATACCTTTACTTGTAATACCTAAAAATAGCACATTATATGAGGATGAGTTTATCCATTTTTTTTAAATTCCAGTAATAAGAAAGGACGTTATAATACCTTTTTTTACGCATTCAGAAAATGTTTTTTTGATGCTCAAACCAATAATTATAGAATAAAATTTGTTCAAAAAAATTAAAACTAAAATTAGTAATTTATAAAAAAAATTCATATTGTTGCATTGGCCAGTATATCTATAAAAACTAAAATTATGTCATGGAAAAATGAATATCCTGCCCTACTGGTCTGATTTGTTTACGTTTATTTACATTGGCTAAGACATTTTTTTAGTGAAAGAAATTGTTATATGAATGTTTATAAAAAAGGACTTGAAATGCTGTAATGAATTACGATGATACGTTAAAAGAATAAAATTGTTAAATGTAAGAAGATAACGCAAATAAAAAGCAATCACATATGTTTCAATAATGGATGTTTGTTGAACAAAGTGTTTGACTAAATAAAACATTAGTTTGTTGTTAATGAGTTTGATATTATTTTGTCTAACTTAGAGTTGAGATTAGGTCATTCCAGATTTTTTTATCTTAGTTGTTTACTCCTGTTCGAATTGAATATTTATAGGTAAGGAAAGACAGTGTCTGTTGGGTTAGCTATTATGTTAATATTTAAATACCGAATTTAGCGAAAGGTAATTTGACATTCATTGACAGTTAGACGGTACGAAGTTCACCGTGTCAGCTAGTAATATATATATATATATATATATATATACTATAATACTATATATATACTATACTATATATATATATATACTATAATACTATAGATCAGATTGATGAACCTTGATTTTTTATCATTTTTCATATTTTATATTTTGCCTTTGGCATGTGATCGTGAAATGTTTTCAGTTTATCATGAGAGTGTAGAGAATTTCGGTTATTACTGTGTAGATGTATAAACGAATGTTTTATAACGAGCGACTGTATGAGCATGATGAATGAAAAAATCAATAAAATTGTAATATAAGAAACAGATTGTCGCGACTTAAGCAAAAGGTTCTTAAGTTAAAGGAACAAGGTTTATTGAGGAAATATAGAAAATGTAGTAGGAGAAGGAATTACGGGAAGAGAAATGAAAATATGGGATGACTACCAATATATTGACAGATAGTCAAATAAGTATATTTGAAATAGAAATTCACAAATATGGGACATTAGTGGCTAGTGTTGGAGCCATTTGAAGAGAATTTAGAAAGTTTTGGAGCACATATAAGTTTGTTATGTTAAAGCAGATGTCGGTATCCACGGCAATGAATTAGTTTATATAGAAGTAAAGGAATCCGGTGAAGATGAGGAAGCGATAATTTTTATCAAATAGTGTTAAAAGGATATAAAAATATACAGATAAAAAAAAAATGATTAATATAATCCAAAACTCTAAAAATATTTGAATACCAATGTCTCAAAAACCAAACTCTATTTTTCAACCGTGGCATCGAGAATAGAGAAGAAAATACTTATATACCTACAATGGCTATTCAATATTAATGGTCATGTTTAAAGGTGAAATGTATACTTGCAAACGTTGAAATAAACAGTTGAATAATAAACTCCCTAATTTGAGGGTTACCAAAATTTGAAAACAAAAAATGTTCCATAAGTTTGCCAGTGTTTCATAACAATTGATGATAGCATGCATCCTTATCAAATGTGGAATATTTATTCAGTGTTTCAAATAAGTGATTGACATGATTACCAAATTTTGCTTTAAGAAGATGAATTTTTTAGTTTTAGTTAGAAGCTGAGGACCAGTTGAACCCATTCCAATTGATGACATTTTGATAAATTTGAAGTTAAATTTTTAAAACTCTAATATGTGTTGTCTTAATCTTTTAAGCGTAGATTCTCTATCTTGTAAATTTTTTGTAGCCTCATGTTAATGATAAAGAGAATCAATATTACGTAAACATCTTGTTCATTAATTATATTAATTAAATAATACAGAATAGAGGAAAAGGTCCTCTATGTTTTTAAAGTTGCTAATAATATTTATATTATTACAAAGTATACAGGTTGCAAGTTAAGTAAATAAAAGTTGGAACTTTCAAATCTTAGCAGTATTTGAGATAATACGGTATTTCCATTTATTAATCTCCATCTAATTTACTGGTCAGTTGAGACTTTTTATCTGTTACTATGATGGTGAAATCCATTTCCAACAATATGTGACTGAATGTAAGTTCACTTTCTTCAAACATGATTGTTTCAATTTGGAAATACCATTGAAAACTATCGGGTTCTTTCTGTCCTAAAGCTTAGGTTACTTTGCGCTAATAGGTAGGATTACTGTATTAAACTATTATTTTGCTTTCAGTTTAATGGTGGCATGGCTCAAGCGAACAGACCCTTCACCAATGGTTTTTGTCACTGTATGTATCTTAATAAATTATTACTTTTTATCTAAAATTTGTTTCTTAGTAAAAGTACGATTGTTTATTAAGTAGAGAAAATAATTCGTCCAGAAACAAAGGCGCATATGCCATGTGCCTTTCAAAGCAACTGTCACGTCTCATGCTGCTTTTTCCTTTTGAGAAGGCAGGGTCTAAAGCCTTCATAAAGGAAGAGTCTGCTGTGAAGAAAGGTTTGTGAGTCGTGGTTTGTTAGGTGAGTGGGATCTGAATTTATTTACAGATGCGTGGAGTTTATAAAAGTTTGTAGAACGTCTTAAGATTCTAGTGTGATTTAGTTTGCTACCGGGCTGTGATTAAACCCCAAGGAGAGAATTCTAAATTCAGTCTGTCTTAATGTACGAGAATAATGGTTGTATATATTATTATTTTTAGATTTTACTTTATTGGCATATAACTAGGGGTTATGAGAGGGATGTAGTTCAGTAGCAGTGGGTGAAAATTGACTGAATGACTCAGCAATGGGATAAATAAGAAGATGAATATTGAAGCAGAAGTATTCTAGGAAGGCAAGGGTATTTGAAAGAGAAATCTTAAACTTGAGACAAGCAGTAAGTGTAAAGATTAGATGCTTTTTTATAGCTGTGAAGAGAGCGTGATATTTCATGGAGTTTGTTGGCACACAATAGAGTTTTATTAATGGGAATATACTGGTAAGGAGTTTGATACTAGAAGAGGTTCGATGAGACATAAATATGTCTGTCTCACACAGTTAGCAACTAAATTAATCATCAGGTTATCACTTAATTATATATCTAGCACAAGTGTCATATTACACTATATATATAATACTATAACATTAAACATGATTAGCATTAATACGACGCAATACAATAAGATGCTGCATTGATTGTCTCATTACGAGGCAGAAACTCCACTAGCAATACTCCTTTTCTGTCCCAAAACACTGCACATGATTTTCCGGGCAGAAATTGTTTGCTTAAACTTCACTTTTTTGGGTGATGAATGTCGCCATTCCATGGATTGTTGTTTCGATTCTGGTGTGACGAAGGCCACCCATGTTTCGTCACCGGTAACAATTTGGTCTAAAAAATCTTCACCTTCATTGTGGTACCGCTCAAGGAAAGTCAATGCACTGCCTAAACGTTGGGGTTCGTGCAAATCTGTTAACATTTTTGGAACCCAACGAGAACACAATTTCCGGTAATTCAAGTTCTCGGTCACAATGCGGTACAAAACACTACGAGAATATTGAGGAAAGCAGTCGCACAATGATGAAATTGTAAAGCGTCTGTTTTCTCTCACCTTTTCGTCCACTTTCTGCACCAAATCTTCATTAACGACCGAAGGACGCCCACTCCGTTCTTCGTCATGCACATTTGTGCGGCCATCTTATAAATGCTCTCACCCACTTCCTTACCATTCCATCACTCATAATGTTTTGTCCATAAACTTCACAGATCTTACGATGAATATCGATTGGTTTTACGTCTAAGAAATCGTATAACAGTCCGTACTTTACAATCGGCGGGACTCACGATTGTCGGAGGCATCTTAAGCACTCAGTAAACAACGTATGCAATGAAGAATCAGACTGTAGTAATGGCGTCAGTGCGTAGACAAGAGATGTAGGTAACCAGCGCGGAACGCCGACCGTAGCGCTGCAGCGGCGGAATCGCAAAACGGTACTTACTTAAAAAACACTCCTCGTAACATCACTGCCTTTTTTTTCAATCTTCCCAAATAACATTCTCGTTATTTCATCGCAGAGTTGTCTCAGTTGCACATTTAAGGCTTCCGTTATTTGCCCTCTCACCATCAGTTGATCCTATGTTGCACCCATTTGATCAATTCACCCAGTTTGTTTCCAAACGTTCATGAATCCATTGATTTGTGATTTTTTTTTTTTTTTTTGAAAAGTAGTAGCCTTACTCTTCTAAAATCAAAGACAGGTGATCGTGCACAGGTTTAATGTCCCCCAAAATCCCTGCCAATGTTCGATACACGTCAAATATCCCTCTGTTAATTCTGTGGTCCCATTTTCCAATGTAAAAATTCTTCAAAATGGAACACTCTCTTTCTCAGAATTTAATAATCAATTCAATGGAAATACGTAAATTATTTCATGTATTCTGGTGTAGCACGGTAGTTGGCACTATTATGTACTGTCTGAACTAAATTAAATTTCAGGTGAATCGAAATTGTTAGAATTTCATTCATACGAATATAATTTTTACTATTAAAAGGTTGTATGTGTATGAATTTGTGGTTATGTTCATGAATTTAATAGAAAATGTTTTAATAATTATTAATTAACTTATTTTTAATTACAGCAATAGATTGAAGTGTAAATGAATAAAACATAATCGGAACAAAAATTAATATAAAACTGTTGTGTAAGAAGACCTGCATTTATGGAAACTTAATATTGCTTTTGTTATTTCCAACGGCCATATAGGATCTTTCCAAATTACAGAAATTCATTCTGTTGAGATTCCTCATTGACCGCTGCAGCACATAAGGTGGGATACTGTGAATTTCATCTTGAATTCTTTGTTTTAACTCAAGCAAAGTTCTTGGTCGACTTGTATAAACTTTACTCCCCCCCAAATCATAACCGGTTTATCTTGCTGATCCCAAGGTGTTCAATTCGTAAGCAAGCAGCTGTGGGTAGCAGGTTGCAGGTAGTGCAACAACCGAGAGAAAACGATTACCAGCTGCGATTAGAACTTTGTCAGCAAATATAAACAATGATGTTGAATTTCGAAGGAAGTTGTGTGTATCAGGTAAGATCCATTTTCATCTAACACATTCACATCTCACAGGTTACTGTTACGTGAACATACAAAAATATCATCACTTGGCAGACGCAATCCTAGTCTGTAAAGTTCATGAGCATCCTTTACACACAAATTAGGTAACAGTATGATGTGCTCTTTCATTAGATTTCATCATTAGACCTTAGTTTTTTGAAAATGAACAGGAAATCTCAGCCACTGTCACTGTGAATCGTAAAGTGATGTTATAAAACTCTGTTATCCTTGAATTGAAAAATTTTTTACATGTTCAAGAAACCTGGTTTCAATAGGATGAAGTGACATTACACACTGCACGGTTGTGCGTGGATCTTTAAGTAACCGATCTTTTCTTACTTATCAGGGCTATCAGAAGAGTAAAGTTTACACAACGCTACCTAAAACCTTGGATGAGTTGAAATAGAGAATTTAAGATGAAATTCACAGTATCCCAGCTGAAATGTTGCATTGGTCAACGAGGAATCTTAACAGCAGATTTCAAGAAAGCATTCATACTCCATCTACAGGACGTAGTTATTAAAGAATGATAAACGATGAAGGCTTGAAACACCACATGTGAGCCTCTAAACAAGTGGTACGGTGTGTAAAAGGGACTCCACAGTCCAGAAACGCTAACCAGAGAGGGAGAGAATTTTAGGTTTTTTTCAGGGGGTTTTTGATTCTTGGGGGCAATCAATCAGGAGAAAGCAGAGAGTAAGAAAAAGTGCTGGCCATTCGGTCTTGTCATTTAAATATTTCAGTTTATATAAATTGTATTTCTGTAATGAACTGTATTCATATAATATGTATAATGTATATCATGAGGAAAAATGTATTATAGGTACGCGCCAAGGAATGGAGGCGTATAAACCATCTCACTTCGATGACAACGTTAGTATGTACAGTCAGATGCCTTCTATGTACAGGGTGAGCACTTTACTTTTTCTCATTTCGAAGCCTGAATCAATGTTTTTCGATTTAAAAACAAGTTCAATTTTTTTTCAAATCGTTTACCTTTTCTTTACATAAACCCTTTTTGGAATTCTTAGAAACGTTCCATTTCTTGTTATGATATTTTTCATGCCATCGTTGTTAAATGGATAAAACTTATATTGTTCAGTGCATTGTTCATTTCTTAATTTTGTTCAATTATCGTTTCTTTTATCACTTCCTGAACATATGTTGAATGTTGTATCGTATATGTACGGTCATATTAGGTGATCACAGATATGTGTGTACTACATTTTATAAGTGGTATTGTACTAAAGGAACGTGAGCACTATAAAATTACAAGTACTATAAAACTGTTTTCAGCTTTTAAATTAATTTATCGGATTTAACTATGTCTTTTTTAATTGAAATTGTGTTAACGCTGCATTTCAGTTTTGTAGAAGGTAGATAATTGTAACTAAAAAAACGATTGACGATTTGACATTTAAACATTTTGATGACGCAGTATGAGAAAACAATTCACTGGATAAGCTAAATTGCTGTACGGTCTAAACTAGATTGACTACATTAGCGCTATATCCGATCCACCTTCGAGTAAGATAAGCTCAGCCATTCCAAATAGTGTATTAAAATTCTTAACTCACATTTCAAGGCGTCAAGTAGAGTGACAAAAGCTCAGCCATTCCAAGTAGTGTATTAAAATTCTTAACTCACATTTCAAGGCGTCAAGTCGAGTAACAAAAGCTCAGCCATTCCAAGTAGTGTATTAAAATTCTTAACTCACATTTCAAGGCGTCAAGTCGAGTAACAAAAGTTCAGCCATTCCAAGTAGTGTATTAAAATTCTTAACTCACATTTCAAGGCGTCAGGTCGAGTAACAAAAGCTCAGCCATCCCAAGTAGTGTATTAAAATTCTTAACTCACATTTGTCAAAGCGTATTGAATCTTTAACAAATTGAAGTGATTTAGACATTATAGGTAGCCTTTCTACATAAACAAAGTTGTATTGACACGTAAAATTTTGTATTTCTTATTAAAATTTAGTTTATGGCGGAGTTTTCGTATAATTTTCAAGTTTGAGCAAATACCACATCGTGACTGACTGCATGAAAAGTATGAAAATGTCGGAAAACATCTTATCAAGAGATTCTGAGCGCTTTTAATTTCTCAACAACCGGATTTAGAGAAAGTACTCCCTATTAAATACACACTGCTGCTTCTATCCAAACCCCCCTGGTTTTTTTAAAACGATTGAGTGTACTTGCTGTGATGCTTGAACTTTTGTAGTTTATTCTGACTTGGTAAAATTAAATACAACCTTTTTTAATGAATGTTATTGTTACTACCTACAAATGATAACGGTCAACCTCTTGACCATTCCATCTTACTGATAGAAGGTTACACTTATGAAGTAATGGAAGTTAAACAGAAAAACTTAACCCTTCTGAACCATTGTGAAAATATAACATTCTTTTTAAAATGTACTCTTAAAAAATATTTAAAATGATCCACTATTAACATTTATTATGACTAATACGAATGTAAATTCGTTGTTAATGTTATATTGTTACTTGTATAATAAGATTCATTTAATAGTTGTTTAGTTATTTTAAAAAATGATTTTTTATTTGATGTGTATTTATTAATGATATCTTTTTTTACAGCCTTTGAATTCGTATTACCCGAGCATGATGAATTCGAGCATGATGAATTCGAACATGATGAATCCGAACATGATGAGTAAGTTTTTTTGGTTATATATTTTGTGTCACTTGATAACTGTGTTATTTACGATATAGTCGTAAATGGAATTAGAACCTCTATGGTTCAGGACACATTTCTATAGTTTCTCCCTAGACTAAGCAGATATTTTGTTACACCAATTGTTTCCTTAACAGAATCTATATTGTTATAGCAGCTTCTAAGATTATATAAAAACATCATGTTATATTCTTGTAGAATTCTTGTAGTAGGTTGTTATTCTTGTGTTACTTCATTTTCAAATGTGTTACTTCATTTGTAGAAACGATAATTCTACCAAAAAGTGTGTTTATTTTCAACGTGTGATTGTCGTCTTTGTTAGTTTTACGTAATCTATACCTCTATAATTAAGAGTATTGAAGACTCTTAAGTTTACTCTGACATTACCTGTATGTAACTCTCTTTTTGAAGTAAACATGAACGTCTAGCTTTTGCAGCAGGTTCCCAGGTCCCTGTACCTGTTTTTCAATCGATCATGTAACTGTATTTCATTTTCTTGTCATAAGAGGTGTTTTAAGTATTAATATATGACAATATAGTAATATACCATGTACATTGAAGTAATATTTGAAATAAAGCTTAAAAAGAAAAAAAATTGTTTTAGGTATGCGACTGGGAATGGGGGGATACAACCAAGATGATAACGTTAGTATGTTCAGTCAGATGCCTCCTTCCAGGGTGAGTAGTCTACTTCTTCTTCAATCATACTTGATTTTTGGAATAAGTTCATATCAAATAGTAATTCTATATCAGTTTTTAAGCTTCAGGGATTGAAACTGTTAGAAAATATTTTGATTAAAAATAAAGTCCAATCATTTTGTGTAAATGGAATCTTGTAATTTTGTAAAATTACCATATTCTAGCATGCATTATTCCCATTGCCTCCAATCAATAGGATGCTTCCATCAATAGGATGGGTCCAAACTAATGGGCCCATTTTTGTGTAAACCATGAACTTTATCTATCAAACGATGTAGACTGCAGGTTGCCCACAAATATTTGGGTTGTCACAGAACCACAAACCCATCATACTAAGAAAGAAATCATCGGAAAAAGTAATAAAAAAGTTCTTTGAGCACCTGAAAATTTCCGTATTCTAGATTTACATGTAAAATCTACATTTTTCGTATGGTCATTGTGTTATTTAGCATGGCTAGGATGGTTACTTTCCTTCTGTTTATATTCAATTTATTTTTATAACTTCTAACCATTATCTATACTCCCAAATCATTATTTCCACTAAATAAGTAACATTTACGTATGGTCCTGGAAGTGTGGAGCCAGGGTAGCCCACTGGCATGCGTGCTCGCCGATGATGGTAGTGAAAATGTATTACATATAAATGCAACAAAAAAAAATTAATTTAAAATTTGCGAAATGTAAACACTGGTAATAAAATTATGGCAAGGAGCCAGAGTAGCCCAGAGGCTTGCATGCTTGCTGATGACAGTAGTGCAAATGAATTATAAATAAATTCAACAAATATATAATAAACTACTACATTCGAGGTTAAAAATTAATAATTTTAGAAACAAACTTGAACACAAATGTCAGATAAAATACGAATGTTTTTCTGAGGTGATATTATAAAGACACATTCCTTTCATTCATTTTATTTTATGTTAGGTAAATAAATTGAATATTTCATTTCAAAAATTTTGTTTGTTTTAAATATATTTCATTGTGTATATAAACTGAATTGATGTTTTATTTATTTATATGATAAAATAACAGATTTTTTTTAATTTAAATGATTTTTATTTTGCTAAATATATTTACTGTGTATATATCTTGAATCATGTTGAGAATACTATATCAAACGCTTGGGCTATATAAGAATCTTTTTCCATGATTTATTAACAAGAAACAACAATGAAAATTATCTTTGTCAATCATGTTCTGCGAATTAATTTCAATACCTATTCTTATAATTTCTGAGTGACACAAAGTTCACGGGTTGTCAAGTCAATCAATATGTTGCACCCTTGAACAGAACTTGATATCAGATGTATATTTTTTTGTGTTTTTCAATCACATTATCTTTGGGTAATATTGAAGTAGCATGTTATGGGGAATGGACATTCGTTCTATTGAAGAAGCAGTAAGTTGACAAATATCCAGTTTTCTTTTTTGCTATTTTAGTCTAATAGTTCATATTCTTTTAAATAGTCCAATAGCTTGGAATTATTCTTTTTAATAATTTCAAGCTTTCAGGTATAAAATAAAAAAAAATTCAAATGTTTAAAACAAAAAAATATTCTTTTCAATAAAATGTAAGAATTTTGACCTATGAATAGATATGAAAGCTTTTGAGGAGACAAAAAATCATTATATTGTTAACCAGTTAGATATTTTTTTTACTTATAGTAAAGTTGAGAGTAGACCATTCCAGATTTTGTGTTTACTGTCTTCCCATTCGCGCTTCATCTTCATCTCTATTCACCTTTGAAAGTTTTCCATATAATTTTGAAGTTTGAGCAAATACAACATCGTAACTGACTGCATGAAAAGAGTGAAAATGTCGGAAAACAACTTATTAACAGATTCTGAGCACTTATAATTTGTCAAGAATCGGATTTAGAGAAACTACTCCCAAACACAAACACACTGCTGCTTCTATCCAGACAAAGAGAGTTTGGTGAATATCCACTTATCTAATCCAAATCGAGATCTACTGTTTTTTTTTTTTTAAACGGTCATAACATTGAGTGTACTTTCTGTGATGCATGGGATTTTGTAGTTTTTTCTGACTTGGTAAAATTAAATACAATCTTTTTTAATGAATGTTATTGTTACTTCATACAAATGATAACGGTCTGTGATCAACCTCTTGACCATTTCCATTTTACTGATATAAGGTTACGCTTATGAAGTAATGGAAAAATAACAGGAAAAACTTAACCCAATTGCAAAAATCCTTACAAAACAGATAAATTGTGAAAATACATTCCTTTTATAATGTTTATAAATATTTAATTTAAGATATTTAAAATGATCCACTATTAACATTTATTATGATTAATACAAATGTAAATAATAATGAATGTAATAGTTGTTTAGTTATTTTAAAAAATGATTTTTTTATTTGATGTGTATTTATTAATGATATCTTTTTTTACAGCCTTTCAATTCGGATTACCCGAACATGATGAATCCGAACATGATGAGTAAGTTTTTTTGGTTATATATTTTGTGTCACTTGATAACTGTGTTATTTACGATATAGTCCTGGAATTAGACCTATATGGTTCTGGACACTTTTTTATAGTTTCTCCCTAGACTAAGCAGATATTTTGTTACACCAATTGTTTCCTAAACAGAATCTATATTGTTATATCAGCTTCTAAGATTATATGAAAACACCATGTTGTTATTCTATTACTTGCATAGGGTGCAATATTTGTAATTACCTACTCAAGGCTTCATCAAATCGTATAGCAAACTATAGAGTCGGACCGTGGAGTCATTCATGGTCCCGTTTCAACCTGAATTATTTGCTTTCTGCGTGGCTCATAATCTGTGCTGAAAAGATAATTCTACCAAAAAGTATATTTATTTTCAACATGTGATTCTCATTTTGTTAGTTTTATATAATCTATATCTCTATAATTATAATGCCTGTATAATGAAGAGCCTTTCAAGTTTACTCTGACATTACCTGTTTTTCAATCGATCATGTAACTGTATTTCATTTTCTTGTCATAAGAGGTGTTTTAAGTATTAATATATGACAATATAGTAATATACCATGTACATTGAAGTAATATTTGAAATAAAGCTTAAAAAGAAAAAAAAATTGTTTTAGGTATGCGACTGGGAATGGGGGGATACAACCAAGATGATAATGTTAGTATGTTCAGTCAGATGCCTCCTTCCAGGGTGAGTAGTTTACTTCTTCAATCATACTTGATTTTTGGAATAAATTAATACTATTCAAGAAATAGAAACCTCTAGGTTGATTTCTTTTGTTCAGTTTACATTAATTTTATTTTTGTCACTTACGATTTTCTATACTTCTATATCATTTACCCTAAGTACATAATGTTTACGCATGGTAAGTAAAAAAGATATAAACCAAGAAATTAATTTTATTACTAAGGTTGTAGTATGCATCTTAAAATAAATGATAATGTACTTTCTATAATAATATATAAATATATTTTATATATAATTATATAATATTATATATTATTAATTAATGATATATTATTGTAATATAATAATATATTATTAATTATATTATATATTATAATAATTTATAATATATATATATATATATATATATATATCCACTTAAAATTCGATAAAACGATCGAAACTGGACGCAAATCAGTTCACAAACGAAGAAAAGCAACACACAGAGAAAGAGACACACTTACAAACTCAAATTTTCGGATGATCCGTCTTCAGGAGAAAAGAGAGAAAGGGCGACCAAGCACGCCGGAAACACAACGGCAGGAAACCGTCCCGGCAACCGACCGTGCTGCCACGCGCGCCCGGTTCAGGAAGTTAAGAAGTAGAGACGATCAGAAGAAAATTAATATTAAAATTAAAATTAAGAATTAAGAAAAGCAGTTCTGGTTGATTGAAGGTAAAATAAACAGCAGGAAGATAAATAAAGTATAAAAAGGAATACCGTGAAAAATACCTAAAAGCATGAAAAAGGATGTGAGTTATGTCTGTGTCTTTCTGTGTGTTTCCTTTGTGCTGAATTTATTTTATTATATATATATCATTAATAGTATATTTATGGATTGTATTTTAATTGATCCACTAGTAACTTTTAGCAGATATAATGAAGTTACTTTAAATATTATCCTTATTAAAGTTACATATATTTTACAGCCTTACAATTCTGATTACCAGGGGATGAAGAATCTCAACAAGGGTCGTAAGTTTTTTATATATATATTTTTATATAGTCGACTACTTACAGTGATTTCAGTTTGAATAACTGTAGGAGTTGATCTGATGCATATGGAAAGTGGAATAGATTAAAAGATTGAAAAGTGGAATACTAATAGTTTTGTAGTATTTGAAAATCTAATGATAAATTCAGTTTTCGTTCCAATGTTGTTTTCTTTGCTCCAGTGTAGATAGGACGGCCTCCAAGCTATTAGTATACCATTATGTATGCCTAGAATGGGAGAGTAAAATTGTTCTTAGTTTTTTTGGTCAATGAGAATTAATAGGTTGGTTTATTAAGGAGGTTATCTTGTGGACAATAGTCCAGAGTAGTAGGCAGTTGTAAATTGAGTTATACTTCAGTTAGTTTTAGATTATATATATAACTGTATAATTTACACGTTTGCACGGCCCTTAGTCCAATAATATTGGTTTGTATGTGTGTATGCTATTTTTCTGTTACTTAAAAAAAACTAGTATATTTATAGTTTATACGAATTTGTACTAATGATAGTAAGATATAGATTATAAATATTAAACTTGATAATTAATTAAACTGGTAAAAATCAGTGAGTTCTGCTTTGGCAAGTAAGAGCAAAGTTCATTAGTAAAGCTTGACACATTTGTACGTACAAGACATAATTTTACCAGAATTTTGTGAACGTTCTTTGTGAGAGATGAGAGATGGTTAACCCAAAGCCTTGCTACTGGTACTATATTTACTTTTAGTGAAATTTACAATTTTTAATATTTTATAGGACTAATGATAGTTTTTACTATATTAATTTAGAAATGCGTCTTACCTCGTGAATCGATGTTATATTCGCCCTGCCGTTTCGGATGTTGAGCATCTGCTGGATTTTATAATACATAATATGGTATTTAATAACCGCTGTGATACGACGAAATTGCATTTATTGATAGTTATTTATTCCAATTAATAATTTTTGGTCAGTGTTGTAGGGCAGAATTTATTCAATTGCTTAAGGTATTCAAATTCTGATTGCTGAATACTTGTGTATTTATAACAAGGTAAACAAAAGTTGCGTATAGTGTGACTAGTTCTTTTGATTGTGACTTGTTTCAGAGATGAGAGTTGCTGGCAATAATTTCTACGACTTTGACGACAATGCGAGTATGTTCAGTCAGATGGCTCCTTTTATGACCGAGGTTTAGACTCTTATTTCTCTATCTCGTTATGTATCCCATCTTGGGGAAATTAAAAAATACGTCTCCACACAGAAAAAAAAAGTTTTTAATGTGAAAACATTAAAGTTTTATTAAAGCAGATGTAAACTTGAAGAAGAACACTGAGTGTTCGAAACGCTTTGTGAGTTTTCATATTAGACTTGTTTTTTTTTAGGAAGACGTAATTTTTGAATTCCCCCAAATATGAGTAAATACCTACCACATTATGACTGATTGCACAAGTAATGACTTATCTCATCTTTTATGTCTAGAACAAATTTTGAATAAATCAAAACTAATTAGGTTAAATAGTAGAAACGTTTGAAATATGTTATTTATTGTTGTGTTGAACTTAAATATTTATATTGGACAGCCCTGATATAATTCTATCTATAGAAATGTAAAACACTACATAATAAAATCAGTGACCTAGACTGCAATTACGATTACGTTAATATCGCAAACACATACCTCCTTCTCTCATCCTTTCTTCATTTCAGCTGAATTTTTTCCTTTTGATCTTTCTTTGTTTCTTCACATTCACCATCTTCTTTTTCCCTTATTCAAACCATCGTTCATCCTCTTCACTTATCTCAACTTTTCCTCATCATCTTTCTTACCTCTTTTTACCCTGTTTCTCGATTTCCAAATCCCGTAATCCGTCATCTTTTCATTTCAGTTTACCTTCTTCTCCATTTCATCTTCTTCCTTCCTTTCCTTCTCACTTTCTCATCATTAATTCTTTTATTTTGTTCCATGTTTTTTTTTCTTTTGAATGTTAAAATAAACTATGATGCTGTTGTGTTATATTTGTAAAACATTTCGAACAAACTATTTTTTTATATATTTATATTTTTTTATTTAATTATAATTAAAATAATTATTTATTTTTATTTATTTATATATAAATTATGCTTATTTATATTTAAGCCAGGATTGAAGAAATAATGTGTACACTAGAAATTAGGTGTTTTCATTTTGTAGGTCTCAGCCACTATATTAGTTGATAAAAAGACCAACAACAGTATGAATCGAACGCTGTCCAAACGCTCTATATTTGGAAATACAATTTTAAAGAATCACTATATCTTCTTAGTTATCATCAAAGCGACTGGGTCATTTGTCTTTATTGCTTCTTTAAATCGAATTGGTTTAATTCAGAATTCAATGAACATTCACATGCGCGTAATATGAGCATTTTAAAAGGTTTTTTTTCCTGACAGTGTGTAGTTTGTTTACAATTATTTTCCATGAAGAAATGTTAAAATTAAATGCTTTTGTTTGCTTAACTATATGACATTAGAATAATTAGTGATTTTGTTTTTTTTTTAGAATAATCATTTGAGGGAGAGAAAAGTTCTAAAAGGTAATTTTTATGTATTCATTTTTGTTAATGTATGTTACCTCAAATGTATTTCTTTATGGTTTTATTTGTTTCCTTGGATTTCTTAATTAAACAGTATTTGTAATTTTTTTCTTTGTAGTAACAAGGAATGTTTAAATTTTTTTTTTTTTTTTTTAGTTATTAACCTGCTCAGTACAATTTGTTATTCATTTATTATCAATGTGTCTAATATTTGTTTTAGAAAATACGTCTGAAAATGTCAGGAACTTAAATAGAAGAGGTCAAGGAGATACCAGAAACTTAGAAACTCTGGAAATGTTGAAAAAAGAAGGAATGCTAGATTCATTAATGAACAAGGAGGCCATGGATGCAGTTTTTAATGAAAACGAAGCAGGGCCATCTGGTTATATCAGGGACTCACAGCGCCAACCAGTGCACAACTGGCTCTCCGCCAACAATGTGGAGGGTAATGTGGATGTATTCAAGGAACCACAGCTGCCACGTAACAAAAGAATGGTTAGCCCTAGGAAATTAGCAACATCTACAAAATCCGGCAAGTCGAAACAGATTGCGACGTCTTTCGAAGGGTCCCATATGAACTTGAAACCTATGGAAGAGGACTACGAAAGCAGTTCTAGTGAAGACGAGGGTAGACATCCTAGAAACTCTCGTAAAAGGCCATTCTCAGTCATATCCACTGTCAGTATCTCCTACTAACACATTATTCAATGAACTATTCTGTTACTTCATAATTAATACAAATTATTTTAAAACATCTTACTAATCCAAATAGTTAATTTCTTTCGAGGATATTTTACTGGAGTTTTGGTACGCGATCAGGGAAATAATTGGTAGTTCATTTAACAATTGAAAACTACACACTTTCTCTATATGAGAATTACTTCATTAATTTGCCTATGTGTGATAGTTTTGGTCATTAGATTGATACATCGGATATGATAAATTCAAGTAAAACTAAAATTTGCACAGAACACATGGCAACAATGAAGTTATCAAGTTCCTTAGATGCCCATATTTTCACGAACTAACTAGCATCAACCTTAAGATTGATGAAGTAAGTTGATAGGAGACTGAATTGAAGATAGGAGAAATAAAATAAATGAATGGTAAAATTAATAAATATAATAATAATGTGTAGAAAATCTTGTAAAAAGTTCGAAAGGAAATAAATTAAGAAAAAAGAGGACTGAGTAGTTTTGGTTTAAACTTGGTTTGCAGTAGATTCAACTGACTAAACTTGGGTCTCGTCATAGGTACTCAAATATAAACGATTGTCAATGAAGATTGCTTGTTTAAGAGCATGGTCTTTAAACCATTAATTGAAAGGAGCCCTGCTTATTATTGTTGTCGGCAATGGAGATGTCACTGTGTTGTGTAAACGAACCTCTTGTCCAGTAATAATTCACACAACAAGATACACAAGTTCAATATCTTGTACATACTTAGTATAGTTGACGATGGACCAATCAAGAAGATCTCCCGCATCCCTATTGGAAAATTGAAAGCTCAGGTCAACAAAATTGTGATTTGATAATTAGGGAAAGTCAGAAAACAAATCCTTCAGTTAATAATAGGTGAATTTAGTTCTTTGTAGAGTATGGGATAGTAATAAAACATAAACCTGGAAACCCACTTATAGCGAAATTATTTAATAAAATATGACACTTTTCAATATTGTGACCGTTATGACACAAAGAAAACACATTCAAGGGATCACAAAAACCCACTACTAAATTTTGACTGCGTAGTCAACAGATAATAATATAGTAGTGAGTTTTCGAGATCTTTAACAATTAACGATTGAGGTTAAGTCAGGAGCAGATCGATCTACCACCCTGAAGATATATATATATATAAAGTTTCCACATGAACACGTGAAATACTCGTAAGAATCAATGATGAAACAACAATATGATGGGAAAACAAGACTAAGATCTTTCAACCGTAACAACGGCCTTCGTCAGAGTCAAAAACCCAACTGGTTTTGACCCAGTTCGGTTTTTGATTCTGATGAAGACTGGGTCAAAACCAGTTGGGTTTTTGACTCTGACGAAGACTGCTTGTTACGGTTGAAAGATCTTAGTCTTGTTTTCCCATTTCATAGTGTGGTTTGATCATTAGATATGTATATATATAGTTTAAAAGGCCTCAGACCTTATTTTTCTTCATTTTGATTCTTCCTTGCTCCTTTTTGTCTCATTGGCTACTCTCAAAGTACCATTTCCATATATATCAGTATGACATCGACCACACTCTCACGACAGCTGACGATGCACTTACAAGCAGGAGATTACCAGACACACCATGGACATGAAGAAATTTTCTTCCCACGAACATGGAAGAAAACTCTCCTGCCAGGACTTTGTACAAAACATGAAATGATTAACACATTAATTAATCATCAACACACCGGGGTTTCACGCACACCGCAGTTTCTAGGTGACCAACCACCAGCTACTCGTAAAGCCAACAGCCAGTCACCGCCCAGCATTCAGACTAGCAACATCTAATATATATATATATATATATTGTTAAAAATTAGACCAAATTTAGCTGAAACTTGCTTTTTCATAAGTTTCTAGTTTCCGGAATAATGATCTTGTTACTGTATGCAAAGAATATAGTAAGTTACCAATCGACATGCTAAATGAACACATGTTTCTGCTGTCTTCAGCCATTATCAAGAAATGAATGCATTGAAATTGAAATGATTTGAATGAAGCTTCAAACTTCAAAATGCATTCATTTCTTGATAATGGCTGAAGACAACAGAAACATGTGTTAATTTAGCATTGTCGATTGGTAACTTACTATATTCTGTGGATACAGTAACGAGATCGTTATTCCGGAAACTCGAGAAACTTATGAAAAAGTAAGTTTCAGTTAAATTTTGGTCTAATTTTTAACAATGTATATATACAGGAAGGACTGCTACCAAATTTACAAATATATATATAGCCTCCCAATTTAGGAAACCTGTTTTTCCACAGATCCCTTGAAACTCCTGGGATTGGGGTGGTGTGTGGTGGTATGGAGAAATGCGGCCGTCGCCTCTGCCTTACCTGTCCTTTAGTTAACCCTTCACCTTTCTTCTCCTCACCAACCAACTCTTTCCGCGTCTCACCTAACACCTGCTGCTCATCCAGGAATTGCGTCTACCGACTGAACTGTAGACAATGTGGAGCATTCTACATTGGTATGACTTCTACCAAGCTCAATGAGCGTTTGAACGGCCATAGAGCTTCGGTCGGTCAGCGCAAACAGCTTCCTGTAGCTATCTATGCTAACAGTCATAACCTTTCTTTTAATGACTGCTTTACTGTTCAAATAATTAAGCTAGTGACCACCTATGACCGTAGTTTGACATTAAGAGCGTCTGAGGAGGCCCACATATGGTTATTGGGGGCCCAATCAGATCCCGGTTTAAATCAGAAGCGTTAACTTTTATATGTTATTCCTTTTATTTTTAACATACATTTATATTTATATAATTTTTATTTTTTTTTCTAAATTATTATTATTACCTTTTTTATAATTTTTAATTTTATAATTTTATCTATTGTTTTTGCTTTTTCCGTTCTCCGACGTTTAGTGCCTAGCTCCTTTTTTACGCTAGTGCTGCTCTCATCGGTTGACTCTTTATTGCTTCATTCGAGCTCCGTTCTTCGACGTGGGGAGATCTCTCTCACTTCGTCCTCTCTTGTAGTCTACTCCTGATGACGAACAACAGTTCGAAATATTGAATTCTGTAAGTGTACTTTTATTCTTTTTTCTGTGTCGTGCTTTGTGTAATTTAAAGTTATATATATAATATAAAAATACCGCAAGGAAGAATCAAAATGAAGAAAAATAAGGTCTGAGGCCTTTTAGGCTATGTCATCAGATAGCGTGTAAAAATAATATATATAGATATTTATATATGCATATAAATATGTTATCATTAAGAAAACGATCCACAAAGAACAACGAACGTTTCAAAGTAAACTAAAGGTACACAGTAAGTAGAAAAGTAGAAAGTAAGTAGAATATGTTTGATTGTATGAACCGTATGAAATATGTATGAAAATGTGTATACAAAGTTAAGGTCTAATCCTTTGGAAAGGGTCAATAGTTCGTTTAATAAAAAAATTAAAACTATCTTAAAAAATCAACCCGAACTTATTAGTAAATGTATATCAAAGTCCCCTTCTTTGCCATATATGTACGAGTTGATCAAGACACATAAAGATACTTACCCAATACGTTTGATTGTGAGCTCGGTTCGTTTGGCATCATATGGCTTGTCCAAATGGTTAGTAAGTGTTTTTTTTAAGCCCATTAATTGGAAAAATTTCAGGCAGCCATATAAAAAGCAATGTTGATTTAATTAGAAAATTAAATAGGGTCAACATGAACAAAAATTATAGATTAATTAGTTTCGATGTGAAGTCTCTTTTTACCAATGTACCTGTAACTGATCTGTTGAGCTTACTCCAGGAGGAATTAATTAATTATTCCCTTTCCCTTCTATCTACCACTATAATCACTATAATAAAATCAGTGACCCAGACTGCAATTACGATTACGTTAATATCGCAAACACATACCTCCTTCTCTCATCCTTTCTTCATTTCAGCTGAATTTTTTCCTTTTGATCTTTCTTTGTTTCTTCACATTCACCATCTTCTTTTTCCCTTATTCAAACCATCGTTCATCCTCTTCACTTATCTCAACTTTTCCTCATCATCTTTCTTACCTCTTTTTACCCTGTTTCTCGATTTCCAAATCCCGTAATCCGTCATCTTTTCATTTCAGTTTACCTTCTTCTCCATTTCATCTTCTTCCTTCCTTTCCTTCTCACTTTCTCATCATTATATTCTTTTATTTTGTTCCATGTTTTTTTTTCTTTTGAATGTTAAAATAAACTATGATGCTGTTGTGTTATATTTGTAAAACATTTCGAACAAACTATTTTTTTATATATTTATATTTTTTTTATTTAATTTTAATTAAAATAATTATTTTTATTTATTTATATATAAATTATGCTTATTTATATTTAAGCCAGGATTGAAGAAATAATGTGTACACTAGAAATTAGGTGTTTTCATTTTGTAGGTCTCAGCCACTATATTAGTTGATAAAAAGACCAACAACAGTATGAATCGAACGCTGTCCAAACGCTCTATATTTGGAAATACAATTTTAAAGAATCACTATATCTTCTTAGTTATCATCAAAGCGACTGGGTCATTTGTCTTTATTGCTTCTTTAAATCGAATTGGTTTTATTCTGAATTCAATGAACATTCACATGCGCGTAATATGAGCATTTTAAAAGGTTTTTTTTTCCTGACAGTGTGTAGTTTGTTTACAATTATTTTCCATGAAGAAATGTTAAAATTCAATGCTTTTGTTTGCTTAACTATATGACATTAGCATAATTAGTGATTTTGTTTTTTTTAGAATAATCCTTTGAGGGGGAGAAAAGTACTAAAAGGTAATTTTTATGTATTCATTTTTGTTAATGTATGTTACCTCAAATGTATTTCTTTATGGTTTTATTTGTTTCCTTGGATTTCTTAGTTAAACAGTATTTATAATTTTTTTCTTTGTAGTAAGATAGAATGTTTAAAAGTGATTTTCTTTTTTTTTTTTTTTAATGTTGGGGTTAATTTTAAAATGGTGAGCTTTATTATTAAGTAGAGAACAAAAGAAATATCTGAATTCGATTCAATCACCATGGTATGAATAAATGTTGTTATCAAATCACATCTAACAATATTGAACTGAGAGATCCTTCTCTATGCACATTTATGAAGGCCTTAAATTCTGAAGGTGAATTTAGTTACATTTATTATCACATGTGGAGTATACGAGTCCGATGAGATCCAGGCACTCAGTTTAATAATTGTAATAACATGTCAGATTGATCTATGATTTCACGTTTCTTATAACTAACCAAATGACTATAACCAAATGGAAACCTAATTGATTAATATGTGTGTATTGCCACATTAAAAAAAAAACAATAAGTTGGTTGTCGGCAGGTTTGATAATATGTTTATTTATGGTAAAGTTGAGTGCAGGTCACTCGAAATTTTTTTAGTTCAATTCTCCTGTGGGAGTATTTCTTATGTGCCTAGTTTCTTTCTTTTTTCTATATTGATGAATCTAGTTATGCGTCCGACTGTTGTATTAACTACTTACGTCATTATTAGAAATAGACTGCGGGAATGTATTTTACTTGCAAGATGTTAGAAAGTTGATATGTCAGGGGTTTAAAGTCAGCAAGACAACTCCGACTTTCAAGTCAAGATTTGTTGTCTGCTCCGGTTACAGTTCGTCTAATACTTGACCAACTGGGACATGAAAATTAGGATGTCAATTTGCTATACATTTGAATATACAGTCTGTCACAAAAATAATGCAATCCATTCTTAGATTTACCATTCAGAGTGGGAAAAAAATTGGTTATGAAAGACACCCAACAGTAATTTAAATTTCTTATTGATGAACTTGGATGTTATCACACAGAATTCATTTGTTTTCATTAAAGAAAAAATACACATATAACTGTTTTGCTTACTATAAAAAACAATGTAAAAGTAATTTGACATTATATGAAAAAGTCACATTTACATCTGAACCCTGACATTGTAGTCTTGAATCATATTATCCAGTTCTAATTTCAAGGAAAGTCTCCGGTTCTGACTTTGCTCCGGTTGATTACTAGAATTCAAATACTCACAACAAAAAGACAGCATGGTCTGAATTGATGTCATATTTAATTAGTTGTATTTCTAGTAATGCGATTTTAGCTATGTAGGACATTGTGATGGTGATGATTGTTTTGTGGACCCAGTATTTAAATATTTTTAGTTTAATGTAGCACTGTAGTTGTATCATTGTGTGCCATTGCTTCTATTGAGAATGGTCCAAAAAGTATGTAAAGGAAATTTACCAAGGAAAAATTCTCCAAGGAAAAGTATTTTTGAAAACAACAAGCTTCCATCACACAGTGGTGTTTTGTTCAAAGCAGCCTGTTTTTCCTTGATCATTGATCCCGTTATGCTGTATTTTAGAATTTGCCTGAAGAAATCTATGTGGCGTTGAAATAGCGATTTTAATTAAATTTGATTTGTATGATTGTTTTATGAACCTGCTCAGTACAATTTGTTATTCATTTATTATCGATGTGTCTAATATTTGTTTTAGAAAATACGTCTGAAAGTGTCAGGAACTTAAAGAGAAGAGGTCAAGGAGATACCAGCTCCTTAGACACTCTGGAAAAATTGAAAAAAAAAGGAATGCTGCATTCATTATTAAGCATGTATGCCATGGATGTAGAAGGTCATCAACAACCAAATGAAAACGAAGCAGGGCCATCTGGTTATATCAGGGACTCACAGCGCCAACCAGTGCACAACTGGCCCTACGCCAACAATGTGGAGGGTAATGTGGATGTATTCAAGGAACCACAGCTGCCACGTAACAAGAGAATGGTTAGCCCTAGGAAATTAGCAAGTTCTACCAAATCCGGCAAGCCGAAACAGATTGCGACGTCATTCGAACGGTCCCATATGAACTTGAAACCTATGGAAGAGGACTACGAAAGCAGTTCTAGTGAAGACGAGGGTAGACGTCCTAGAAACTCTCGTAAAAGGCCATTCTCAGCCATATCCACTGTCAGTATCTCCTACTAACACATTATTCAATGAACTATTCGGTTACTTCATAATTAATACAAATTATTTTAAAACATCTTACCAATCCAAGTAATTAATTTCTTTCGAGGATATTTTACTGGAGTTTTGGTACGCGATCAGGGAAATAATTGGTAGTTCATTTAACAATTGAAAACTACACACTTTCTCTATATGAGAATCACTTCATTAATTTGCCTATGTGTGATAGTTTTGGTCATTAGATTGATACATCGTGATATGCATAATTCAAGTAAAACTAAAATTTGCACAGAACACATGGCAACAATGAAGTTATCAAGTTCCTTAGATGCCCATATTTTCACGAACTAACTAGCATCAACCTTAAGATTGATGAAGTAAGTTGATAGGAGACTGAATTGAAGATAGGAGTAATGAAAGAAATGAATGGTAAAATTGATACATATAATAATAATTGTAGAAAATCTTGTAAAAAGTTCGAAAGGAAATAAATTAAGAAAAAGGTGGACTGAGTAGTTTTGGTTTAAACTTGGTTTGCAGTAGATTCAACTGACTAAACTTGGGTCTCGTCATAGGTACTCAAATATAAACGATTGTCAATGAAGATTACTTGTTTAAGAGCATGGTCTTTAAACCATTAATTGAAAGGAGCCCTGCTTATTATTGTGGTCGGCAATGGAGATGTCACTGTGTTGTGTAAACGAGCCTCTTGTCCAGTAGTAATTCACACAACAAGATACACAAGTTCAATATCTTGTACATACTTAGTATAGTTGACGATGGACCAATCAAGAAGATCTCCCGCATCCCTATTGGAAAATTGAAAGCTCAGGTCAACAAAATTGTGATTTGATAATTAGGGAAAGTCAGAAAACAAATCCTTCAGTTAATAATAGATGAATTTAGTTCTTTGTACTGTATGGGATAGTAATAAAACATAAACCTGGAAACCCACTTATAGCGAAATTATTTAATAAAATGTGACACTTTTCAATATTTTGACCGTTATGACACAAAGATAACACATTCAAGGGATCACAAAAACCCACTACTAAATTTTGACTGCGTAGTCAACAGATAATAATATAGTAGTGAGTTTTCGAGATCTTTAACAATTAACGATTGAGGTTAAGTCTAGGAGCAGATCGATCTACCACCCTGAAGATATATATATATATAAAAAGTTTCCACATGAATACGTGAAATACTCGTAACAATCAATGATCAAACAACAATATGATGGGAAAACAAGACTAAGATCTTTCAACCGTAACAACGGTTGAGGTTGTAAACGAACCTCTTGTCCTGTAATAATTCACACAAGATACACAAGTCCAATATCTTGTACATACTTAGCATAGTTGACGATGGACCAATCAAAAAGATCTCCCGCATCCCTATTAGCAAATTGAAAACTCAGGAGTTCGGTTTTTTACTCTGACGAAGACGTTGTCAAAACCAGTTGGGTTTTTGACTCTGGCGAAGACTGCTTGTTACGGTTGAAAGATCTTAGTCTGGTTTTCTCATTTCATATTGTGGTTTGATCATTGGATATGTACAGGCTATATATATATATATATATATATATATATATATATACATATATATACGAGTTCGAGATTAACAAAGAGCAACACACAAAGTAGGGAAACACACTTACAGACTCAAATTTTCGGGTAATCCGTCTTCAGGAGAAAAGAGAATGGGAGACCAAGCACGTTGTAGGCGCAACGGCAAGTAACGGGTTATTTGCCGTTGCGCCTACAACGTGCTTAGTCTCCCATTCTTTTTCTCCTGAAGACGGATTACCCAAAAATTTGAGTCTGTAAGTGTGTTTCCCTACTTTGTGTGTTGCTCTTTGTTAATCTCGAACTCGTATTGTGTCCAGTTTGGATCGTATTTCGTTTTATCAGTGAAATATATATATATATATATATATATATATATATAGCCATGTTATATATAGCTATATATATACACTTTTTCTTTGAAGACAGTTCAAACCGACCGAAAATTAGAGACTGTAAGTATGTTCTTTTTCTTTCTCTATGTTTCTTTGTCTATATTGAACTATATATATATATAGGTGTGTTCTCTAATCGGGGTTCGGTCAATTTTCCAGGATAAAAAATCAAACTCTCGTTGCCAACGTTTCGGTTTTATTTAAAACCTTTTTCATAGGCCTACAAACAAAGGATAATAAGAAATCACATATCAACATCAAATATATACACAATATGAAAATGGATTGTTACAAGTTATGAATATTACAAGCAGTAATATTTCAGATATACATAAAACAATATTACTTACAGAAGTAAGAATTTTTTAACTAAGAAAATGAAATTTACATTATTTAAAGGAACAACAATGTTAGCCGGACAAAACCTTCGACTAGACTAATAAGATAACATTACAAATAACCTCTACACTGTTCACTCAAGGGAACTAAATAAATCAAATTTCACTAAAACTCAGCACAACACTCCAGAATAAATATTACTTAAATTAGTAATATCACTTCTATGATTAATCGAACTTAGATCCTTTTTAATATATAACATCTCAAGTGTCTTCCTTCTTTGCTCATCTTTTTCTTTTTCTATTATAGTTGTATCTTCAAAATCGAACGTGTGACCTTCGTTTATGGCATGCCCAGCTAAGGCTGTTGCGTTACATTTATTTGTTCTTATCGAATAATTATGTTGGTACAACCTTTCTTTGAGAAAACGACTAGTTTCACCATAGTAACACTTGTCACAGTCTTTACATTTGATGGCTTAAATGAGGTTACTTTGTAACTCCTTCGGTATTTTTTCTTTCAAATTTGAAAATAAAGATTTATTTTTTCTTTTATTATAAAATGCCAGTGTAACTTCAGGTACGTTTCGTTTGAACACTTTTCTAATTGATTGTGATAAGCCCTCAACATAAGGAAATTTGAAATACTTTCTATTTATAACTTCCAGTTCAGCATGATCTTCATTTGAATGTGCTGGTTGCTGTCTTAAATATCTTAACCAATATCGTTCAACTAAGTTCTTCGGATAACAATTTTTCTGTAACAATAATTTCACCCTTTTCTTATTTTCATTTAGAAAACATGGACTACTTATTTCAATAACTTTTTTAACCAAATTTTGGACGCAATTTAATTTTTGGTTTATAGCATGAGAAGAATGGTAGTTCAGGATTCTTGCAGCACTGGTAGGTTTTTTAAACCAGTCCGTTAAGATATTGCCATTTTCACCTCTTATAACATTCACATCTAAGAATGGCAGATTTCCATCTTTCTCTACTTCACAAGTGAATTGTAGACGATTATGAAAAGAATTAAATATATTTAATACATTCTCTTCTTCTCCCTTTTCAATAATTAAAAACAAATCGTCCACATATAATTTAATAAATTTCACCTTCGTACCTAATTTATTGATACTGTTTTCCAATAGTTCAATCATAACTATATTTGCGAGAACTGGTGAAATTGGTGATCCCATTGGTAATCCATATTTTTGTTTATAAATAGTACCATCAAAGGTGAAATACCTTGCTTCACATATAAGGTCCAGTATAGAAAGGAAAACCTTTTTCGACATTCCAACCTGTGAACTAATCTTATTCCACTGTTTATTTACTAAATCAAATGCTAGATCTAAAGGTATATTAGTAAACAACGACTGAACATCTAGTGAAATCATAATTACGTCATCACTTAGTATTTGATTTGAAAGGGCTTCTTTGAATTCTAATGAATTTTTTACATTCAATTCATTCTTGTTAGTAATGTAACTAAGATATTTCTCTATATATTTAGACAGTTCATAAGTTGGACTTCCAATGAACGACACGATAGGACGGAGAGGAAAACCTGGCTTGTGTAGCTTCACTAAACCATATATTCTTGGTGCTATTCCATTGTAAGATTTTAATTTCGAAGCTTGACGTAGATCTATACATAGTGTCTTCTTCAGTTCATCAACTATCTTGTTTACTTTATTTCGTAATGTTGATGAAGGATCTCTTCTTGTGATTGAATATGTTTCACTATCTTCTAAGAGAGTTTTCATTTTTTCTTTATACTCTTCTTTTTTCATTATCACAGTATTACCAGATTTGTCACTTTTACAAACCACAATTTCTCTATGTTCTCTTAAAAACTTATAAGTTTTCTTATAGCAACTTTCTATACATGCATTTTGCCTTTTTAATCGATTTGAAAAATTATTTAATCGGTTTCCGTGGTTTGTAATTATATTTACACATTGGCTTCTAATTGTATCACTGTTTTCCATATTTAGGGATGAAAAAATCTTTTCTAAATCTCCTATAATATCAAATGTAGGAATATCTTCTTTTTTACCAACTTCAATTGCGAATTTTTCTCCTAATGAGAGTAAATGAAGGCTATCCCTAGGAATTTCCTATTCTATCAAACGGTCGATATATTATTGAATCTGTTATATATATATATATATATATATAATATATATATATATATATATATATTTGCTTGTTACGGTTGAAAGATCTTAGTCTTGTTTTTCCATTTCATAGTGTGGTTTGATCATTAGATATAGATATATAGTTTAAAAGGCCTCAGACCTTATTTTTCTTCATTTTGATTCTTCCTTGCGGCATTTTGTCTCATTGGCTACTCTCAAAGTACCAATTCAAAATATATCAGTATGACATCGACCACACTCTCACGGCAACTGACTATGCACTTACAAGCAGGAGATTACCAGATACACCTACCACGAACATGGAAGAAAACTCTCCTGCCAGAACTCTGTACAAAACACCAACATTTTAAAGCAAGCAATGACCCAGCCAGACTACAAATATACGAAGCCATGAAAAACATGAAATGATTAACCCTAGAGCAGAAGAGTGAATTATTTGAAATTGAATAGAATATATGAATGTTCAATTGCACTATTGAAGATTTTAAGGAAAGAAATAGTATGAAAATTGGCATAATTAATCCTGAACCTTATTAAAACAATATTAACATAGTGAAATTTGAGCCAATTTATAAGTAAGCGAGATTTTTTTTAATTAACTGCACTGTTAGGGACCTAGGAAGAACTGAGGGCCACTAATGTGAGGGTAGGCGTAGGAGGGAGTTTAGAGGAATTTAGGAAGTATTAGCAGGTATATTTACCCAACTGTAAAGGGAACACCTAGCTGTTTGCAAGAAGAAATAACATCTTACAAATTAAATAAAAAGGTCAAGAAATTTCGGATAACTCGGCATTTTGTTCGTTCAGAGATAGAGAGGAATTCATTCTAAAGGATTCATTGATGTCGAATCCATCTATGGCTGATGTTTCATGAAACGTATTGTTAGTATGTAAAATTTTTAAATTGGTATTTGGGTCAAAACTATGGTTGTTTATTATGAGGTGTTGGGCAAAGTGGTAAACGAAATGATTACTATTTTTATTTGATTCATGTTATTGAATGAATTCTTTTTGATCTTTAATCCGTTTCTCAACACTTCTAATAGTCATACCAATGTAACTATAGGGACAGTAGTCCCTATTTGGCGCAAGATAATTTGTAAACCCCGCTCTACATCTAGAGATATGTAAACATTTTAATTATTATTTTTTGAAATTTCTTTTATGAGTAAATATCACTATAACAGATTGCACAAGTAATGAATTGTATTAAATACTTATTTTAATTACTGTTTGTTTTAGAACCAGAGAGCGAAAGAAAATAAAAACGTAAAGGCCGTAGGTGAGAAAAAATTGTTTTATTTGCATTGTTATTTTCTGTTATTGTAATCTATTTCCCTAAGGAATTAACTGAGATTACTTCTGTAAATGTAATTGTACTAACTATATAAGGTCACGATCTTATTCCTTGTCTGCATTGGATTTTTAAATTTATTTTTAGCATGAATAAAATCGTGAATCTAGCTCCCTAGATTCGGAATTTAAATCTGGCAATTACTGAAGATTTTTTTTCATGCTGGAAATTACTATTATGCTATCATGTTAGAATTTTTATGCAACCTTGTATCTGAGTGACATTGAAACGGTCATGCACTTATTCCCATCAATCCTTGGGTGTTGAACGTCACCATTTGCATTGGTATGTTCCAGTGCATTTACTATGTTTAAAATGCCAGTTTAAAATGTTTAAAACAACTGTGAAAACAAGCGATCACAATTTCAAATTTAACATTGGAATTTCCGAATAAGAGTACAAAAAGAAAGTATGAAGTTTTATGTGATAATAGGTAATTTTGCAATTTTCTCACTTTGAGGTGTCAGTCTACGTAACAAGATACGAAAAAGTAAAGAAAGGATAGTGCTCTTGATTTTTTGACAGATATCATTAAGGAAAAAGTTTTCCCATCTTTTAGCCGTAGTTTACTTTGGAACACTTACTTGCTTACTAAAATCATAAACAAGTTGACCTTTATCCTGAAACTTCAAGTTTAGTTCATTTATATAAGATTTAAGGTCCACAAGGAAAGCTAAATCCCGAATCCTAATCCTCATTTTGAAGTTTTGAAACGAATCTTCCTTTCATATCCATAAATGTAAAAATTTCTTCTTTGAGATCATAGAATTGATTCAACATTTGACCTTTACTTATCCAAGGTACTTCACAATAATAAGCAGGGGTGCCATATTCAGCTTCAATATCTTCTAAGAATTCTTTGAACTGACGATGGTTATGAGCTCTTGACTTTATAAAGTTAAGTCCAATGATGCTCCTCTTTAAGTGGTGATTTCTCTTTTCAGAAAGGAATCAGACTTTGTTTCCAACCTTGGCTGGAGCGCCATCTGTTGCCATGCCAAAAAATGAAGTTTTTCTATTTTTAAGATTGAAGTCATTCATTAGGTTAGGTTAGGTTGCAGTGGCAGTCCCACAAGGGAACACACGTAGGCCAAGCATTGGCCCTTTGTGATACCACACAATGAATATTGATTCTACAGTGGGAGTTCTAAATTTCGCCTAACTCAAATGTATTTAGAGTAGGGATCTTTAACGAGTACCTGACATCGTACAGGCTCGGGACCGACGGTTTAACGTCCTTCTCCGAGGGACGACGTGCTCAGATTTATTCACCTCCCGCGTGAATAAATCGAGGGCCAGGTGAGGATTGAACCCCGGTCCTATCAGTTCAGAGGTGAGCACGTAACCACTGAGCTAGCCTGGCCCCCAAGTCATTCATTAACTTTTTCTCTTGCAGAAAAATATCTTCGCAATGTTGTGGTACATGCCATTGTTTGTAATCCTAGTACTGCTTCACATGAAAATCAAAGTCAACACAACACACAAAAACAACCAGTTGAGCCACATCTGTCACGTCCGTACTTTCGTCGAAGGCCAGTGAGAAAGTTTTGAGAATTTTGAGCATTGCTTCGCTGAACTTGATTTTATATCGGCTCCCAGTTCTTCAGTAGTGTCAAAAGTTTTTCTTGTTCACCTGGACATATAATTTCAGATACGGCTAGTATACATTCTTTCACGAATTCTCCATCACTGTAGTTCTTTGAATATTTAGCAACTTTCTCAGAAACGATGTAATTTAGCTTGCACAATATTATCACTTTGTCCTATCAAAGCTTTTCTCAATTTTTCCACTTTCTCTTCCCTTGGACGGCCAACAAGACTGCCATACTGAGAATGTTTGTTACTGTAATTGTGATGTCTTTTCAAATTATATTTTTTGAAAACAGAAATAGTCTCCAAACAAATGAGACAGTGCTTTTTCATTTTATAGTACTAAGACATAATTATCCGTCCACTTGTCCTGAAACACGCGACACTAGTGTATTAACTTTCTTTTCTTGAATATTATGGGTACTTAATATTTACAATGAAAATAGATCCTACTGCTACTCCATGTTAATCAAAATAGGAATGAATGACGAGACAAGTTTGTCCCTTTTATATAGTACTGGAGAGGAAAAAATAGGAAAAAAAAGAAAGAAAGAGGTGATTAAACTACTATTATCCTTCATTGGAATACAGACGACACTAACACCTGCGGTGGCACTCAGATTTACCTTTGTAGGATATAGACCGACAAATCGATATGGATTAAAATAATAAAGAGGTGATTATAACTAATGTTAAAGAAATCTTCCAATGAAATGCAGACAACAGTACAGATTAGTGGTGGTCACTCAGGTTTCACTTTTTAGTATAACGACAGGATGTGGATTTTCCTTTGGATATTTATCTTTTCAGCCACTGGTGATAATGAAGCAGTTATCACAACGCAATCCTCAAAAGATTAGTATGGTAATATAAAAAAAAAAAAAAAATGAAAGCATTTGTTGTTGTTACTTACATCTCTCCAAAGATGTAATTTCCTTTCTTTAGTTAATAAGGAAAAAAGAACAGGAATTGTAGATATTAAGATGGAATTCCAAATAATCTCCGAGGGCCGCACGAAAACACGTTAGGATTTGCGTGTGGCCCATACCTGTAATATATGTTCCTGTCACTGATTAAAATATTAATTACTGATTGGTATTTCGATTTTTATCATACCTATATTAGTCTTTAGTTAAGTGAAACGAATGAAAGTTCTGAAGGTAGAAGCGTATACAAAAGTCAACTGGTATTTTACCTATTACTTAAATAGTGACAATTTTTTTCATGCAAAAAATAATAAATAAAATTAGTTAATATTTTTGTAGAGTGTTAGAAATAAAACTTTCTAAAATCTCACTGGAATTTAAATACCAAAAATGTTTACTTTTTATGGTTTTAAATACTATACTGAAATTATATTATTACTCCGATAATGAAAATATATACTGTTTAATATTTTTTTATGAGCAAAGAACGTCAAAGTAATTTGTTGTTGTATTCGGAGTTACCAATGCAATTTAAAATGAAAGAAAAAGAAGACATGTAGAATGATATCGATGAAGCTGCCTGTACTTGATTGTTTGATTACCAACAGTATCGACCTAGATCTTTTTTTTTAAGTTTTAATAATTCCTTGAAAATGACAGTTCAGAGATAAATACTTTGAAAAGTTGTAATCATCACAAAATGAGTAGAACAAAGAAAAGGTTTTAAGCATTCAGATTTATAATAACAGTCCTAATGATGTTTGGCGATAGGCAAACAAACTTGAACAACAATAAAATCATCCTATCTACATCTCTACATGGCATGAACACAAACATAGCAGCAGGCTGCATCGGAGTTGCAAAATATACTAACACAAAATTTGAAGAATATGCTTGACAGTAATGCTTTTCGAGGTAACTAACTCGTAATAGAACTCGAAAGACATTTGTTTGAAATGACAGCAAAAGCTATTCTATTCAGGAAACAAGTATAATGTGATGCTTTTAATTTTTTTTTTTTGAGGAAGACATTATTGAATATTGATACAATAACCGTAAAGAGTTGTGGAGTAGAAAGTGTAATAGCAGATTGAAATTTGAGAATTTAAATAGTAACTGACATCAATGAAATATCAATTCTCATCTTTTTGCTTTTTATTCTATTCTGATTGTTTGTTTTGTAGTTTGGGCAGGTTCGAAGAGTTTTCACAATTCTTTTGTAGTTCGGGAAGTTTGGTTGTGTTTTCATCATATCTCTGTCAGAAATAGAGTGAATATTTAATCTTTTTTCTTCTTTCCAGTAGTACCTACGGCAAAAAATAATATTTCACGATCAGGGAGGATAATCAAAACGTCTAAGCAATATTGGTCAGGTGAGATGTAATAATATATTTGCATTATTCTTTAATTATAATACATTAATACTAATTGGTATTTTTTTTTCCAGCTTCTCAGCCTCTGGGAAATGTATCCAGTTCTTCGGAAAGAGGTCAGTCGTCGGGAGTTTCCAAGGTTTGTTAGAATAATTCTTGTTTTAAAATATCTATTTCGTTACCTTGAATTTCTTGATACTGTGAAATGAAAAGTAAGCGTAACAAATGAACTGATTTATTTTGGTAACTGATAGGTCTCTAGAATGCGTACCGTATACGATTGAGTTCCTTGTTTTTCGAAAGAAACCTTTCAGAGAATGAAAGTGTGATCTTTGTTTTATTTTTAATGAGATCAGTGTCACATGATTTTTTCGAGATTTCGTAAGAGAATAACAGGTGGTTTATTCTTCTGAGTAGAATACCTGATTTTTTTTGGGGGCATTTGCACCATTGTAATCTGTAAGGACATTTTCCTTACAACAGTTAAGTAACATAATGGAAAACAAAAGTTCAGTTAAGGCAGCCTAGGACTTTTGATAGTAATTGATTACAAATACCATCATGATCAGGGGTAGATTTCAATTTAAAGGATGCTAAGATCTGATTAAGCTCATTGGGAGGGAAGAATATTGGAGAAAGAGGAGAGTGTTAATGATTGCAGATGAAATATGGTCTATAGGTGAGTGAGGATTATGTTTGCATTGCACTTGACGGTGTTTAAACTAGGTTAGGGCTTTCTCCCGGTGTATCTATGCGGGGATGAATATTGTCCTTTGGTTGCAGCGAGGGATATGTGTGACCTGGTCCTTTTATGTTGTATTGGATCTTACACGAGGTTGTCACAAGACTAGGATGCTTGTCAGCTCTCGGCAGTTTAAACTAATATTTACTGATATGAGACCTGGCAAGAGAACGATTGTGCATTCACCTGTTGCATATTTCTTAGTCTCTAATGACTTGACGGTAACTTCGTCAATCTGTTCTTCACCTTAGTTTTTTTTTGTTAGATGAACGCAAGGAGAGAGTTGATTGAGATAGGAATAGGAGGCTTTGTTGGTGGAAGCTTTATAGAGTGAGGATAATAGTTTGTAGTGTAGATTCCATGAAGTTGAGAATTGTGGAAAGGTTTTTGGGTAAAAGATGAGTCAAGATAAGACAGTTTAAGACCTTGGAAGTCACAGCATGATTGACATTGCAGGAAGGAGAAACGTCTAGAATCTAGAAAGTCAGTCTGCCAACAGCAGACCAAGGGGGATGTCAGGCGGAGTTGAGGGATAATGAATCATAACGCAGAACTGAGGCAGAGCGACTATTAGTGCAATCGGCCATAATAAATTCAGTTACAAGGCATAGTGGTTAACATCATTTATAATTATTTAGGTATTCATTAAAATGAATAAGAGTTTCATTAAATCATTTAAATAATTGGTAGCTTGGTTCAAGTATTTTATCTAGATCGACGAAATTCACTGACATGTAATAGTTAAAGCATGGAATCCGTTATGTAATAAAATTATTAGGTGTTTCATGATTTATCTATTTGAATCAGTTGAGTTGTATAAAATTATTTGACTGTACGATTTGACTTGTTATTTTCTTAAATAACGATTACACCGTAATCGTGAAAGTATTGTATAGCCGCGAAAGCTCTTTGAACTACCTATACAGTTGGTTTTAATAATTTGTGAGCCAGTTGTAGCTGGGGTGAAAGCCTGCTTTAACTGGCTGATTCTATTAAAGCTCACAGTCCAGGTTTTGTCAATATGTCTATTAAACTTAGGCAAAAATTTCCATTGTTTTGACTTACCAGAACATTTGTATCATGTGTTACTGTGCATACATTTGTAAACTGTGCATTTTAGATTATTGAATATTTTGGCAATCTTCCCATAACAATGAATTACTTCTTTCTAAAGTTTAGTTTTCTGGAGCTAATTTGCTGTAGTTTATTATCAAAGTCCATCAGTCTTGATAATTTCATTATTGATTCACCATTAGAATCACACGCTTTATTATTTTGGTTATATGTCTAACCGTCTTATTCAAGCAATTTTACTCTACCATTATATTTTTGAGATAAAATAAAGGTATTTCATGAAATTTAAATAAACATTATTTTTGATTTTTTGCTTGGTAATAATTTTTGTGCAATATTTACCGAGCACGAAACCTCGGTTTTCTCTAATTCCCATATAATAGTTTATAATTCCCATTTTTCTTTATAAGGGAATTATAAAGAAAAAACAGTAAAATTGATACTTGATTTTTTTATTAATTATTATAACTTTTAGTTCTAATTACGTTATTTTCGATTGTAATGTATGTTTTATTATATTAACAATTGGTATTTATCAACATATGTCTGATTAAAAATTGAAATATGTACTTACTAGTAAGGGTAATGTATCTTTCTACCAGCTCTTGTGGTGAGAAATGGGGAAAACAGTCGGGTTTTCTTTAATTGTGCTTTATATTAAATGAATTATTATTTATATTTTAATTAAAGAACAATGAAATGATAATGACTTATATGATAATTTAATTCATTTTAATAAAATTATAATTTTTCAAGTGCTGATTAGTAGTATTGGTTGCTATTAATTAGTCAGTCATTATTACAATTAGTCATTTCTGGTCATACTTACAGTTAAGAATTCATTTGTTTAAGGAGTATAATTTAATTTCTTGAAAATTATATATTTATGATAAAGTAAATATATGGAAGTTGTGCGGTGACGTATCATATATTTACGTAAAGATTTTTATGTGTAAAGATTTTTCATAGCCTTTACACAAATAGTAATTATTGTAAATGTGCATTCTTTTTTATTTACCAGTTAATCTGTCGGACATATGAAATTTCTTCTAAAGGTTTTCTTCACTACTAGGTAGTTTATAAAATATTGTCTAATGTATTTTTTTTTAACTTCGTTAGTTGTTTTATGAAATTTAATGTTGCATGGGTAATAGTGGACGAAACATTTGTGAATGTAACACTTTTCAACCTAGGACAAGAATATATTAGATTAACTAAGAGGAAAGGTGTTGTAAAATGCATACATTGAAAGTAGTAGTTTTAGTGTTACACTACTCGATTAAAGTAATCTGTGTTGTATGTTTCAGAAAAATCTGCTTCATCCGGCTTCCAGCAGTAACGAAAGTAAGTGCAAGTATAATAGTGTTAGAAGTTTTTCTCATCTATTATTAGTTTAACAGATTTTCTGTTTTCTTGTTTTAAAAGAAATATCCAAGGTAAAAAACGGCAAAGACTCAGTTTTTGATGGGGACGCACTCGCCGCTTGCATGCTGGCCCGTCGAATGAGAATGGATGAAAAGGTATGTACATCAAATCAACTCAAATTTGTTGAGTAAAAAATTGTTTACGTTCTCAAAGAGAAGATTTGGTTATAATGAATACAGTTAAGGTTGAGACTATTCTGGCTTTTAATTCCATGTAAGTAAACTCAATCTTTTGTAGGAAGTTCTTAGCATTGGTTTTTTTTAAATAATTGACTGTCCTTGTTGATCGATTTAAATTTGGATTCTATTATTTTTAATGATTTATTTGAGATATAAGTACATATAAAATAATTTAACTATTAATTAACATTACATATTTATGGAACAATTCTAAAAATGGGAATAAAATTCGAACTATTTTAGAACTTCATGTTTGTGCTGTATCCGTCTGTGTATATGTACAGAAAAAAACGCATAGTAGAAACACAAAAACTCACAACGATGTTTCGACAACTTTCGTCAACAGGAGGGTGAAGGGAGCCAAAAGACATCTTCCTGAAGGCGAGGGATGTCGATGTATTGTATTGAAGTTTTGATTTCTCTTTGTGATTTTATTACATACACATATGTTTGTACGAGTCTATACATATAAGACATAAAAAGTGAAGGAGAGTGAGTTTGGGTTTTCCCAAAATTGAATCAGCTGAGGTATGTGATATTTTCGGAACTTTTCAAGTATCAAAGGCCTCTCCGTTGTCATCTATACGTTTCATTTTTCCATTTATATTCTATCAATATTGCAGTTTTTTTTTTTAAATTATCATTCAAAGGTCCCTCCGATGTCATCTATACGTTTCATTTTTCCATTTATATTCTATCAATATTGCAGTTTTTTTTTTAAATTATCATTCAAAGGTCCCTCCGATGTCATCTATACGTTTCATTTTTCCATTTATATTCTATCAATATTGCAGTTTTTTTTTTTTTTAAATTATGATTCAAAGGCCTCTCCGATGTCATCTATTCGTTTCATTTTTCCATTTATGGCCATATTCTATCAATGTTGCATGTTTTTTTTTTTATCATTCAAAGGCCTCTCCGTTGTCATCTATATGTTTCATTTTTCCATTTATAGACATATTCTATCAATGTTGCAGTTTTTTTCGTAAATTATCATTTCATATTGATTGTTTTAGAATAAAGGTGATGATGGTAAACTGGCTGGCCCCTCTGCAGATAGTGGTATGTTTTTCATTTCACTCATATTTCACTTTCTTTTTTTATGTAACGATCACTTCACTTATCTGTGCTATGAAACTCCTGTGGCAAGGGCACCTCTTCCCCTTTATACTACTCTTATATTTTAACATTTTAATCTTAACATTCCCTTAACTTTAACTTTTACTGAAAGCGATTGTTCACATAACAAGTGCTATGTTGTTGCTGTAACTTACCGAACTTACGTACATTTAGAAGACATTTGTTTGTTTTATTCCTTATTCTTATCACTCTATATCACTTGAAGAGTAGAAGCCACTTAAAACGAGCATTTCAATTTATTTACATTTTTCAATAAAATAAAACTTGAACGAATATTCAAGCATCGTTTAATTTGATTCCATAGAAATTTAAATAGTTGGATAATGCTCTTGATTGCTGTTTGTCAGTTTCATTTTGAAAATGACAAAGCGTTTGAACAAAATTTGAGAGCTCAATATCAGCCTACAAAATTTTACAGGATGGTTTGGTAATTAGTGTTGGAACACTAGTTGTACACTAGTTGTACACAAGTTGTACACAAGTTGTACACTAGTTGTACACTAGTTGTACACAAGTTGTACACTAGTTGTACACTAGTTGTACACAAGTTGTACACTAGTTGTACACTAGTTGTACACAAGTTGTACACTAGTTGTACACTAGTTGTACACAAGTTGTACACTAGTTGTACACTAGTTGTACACAAGTTGTACACTAGTTGTACACTAGTTGTACACTAGTTGTACACTAGTTGTACACAAGTTGTACACTAGTTGTATATATGAATCTTTTATACATTAAAGAAGATCGTACTTTGTAACTGTTTTGATTTATTAACATACACCATAGACTTTGAGAAAGTCATCATGATGCTATTTAAAGTTAATTTATTTCAGGTTCACCTTCATCCTCCGGTCTGCATTCTACTTCCTCCACTTCTACAGTCAGTCATACATCAGATAAGATTATGTAGATATTATAAGATTCATGTTATAGATTTAATTTTCTATTCAAACATGGGTTTTGGTCCTGAACCAGGGATGTTTAAGTTTCTAGGTAATTTCACTGTCAGTAATTTAATTTTCCGTCAGTTTCATGATTTTTGGTAACTAACAATCTTAGTGTGTGCTAATCTTTTTACAAGGTATTTATATTGAAAATGAATTAGAGAATGTTCAGTGTAATTTATTCACAGTCCTTATGATTCAATGCTTAATTATTTGCTCGCATTGTACGAAAATGTCATGATAAATAATTGTGTTGTAAAAAGAATGTAATTATTTGTTCTTCCTAAAGAATTCGAAGTAAGCATTAAAACATACTAATTTCGATTTACTAATGCGGTAGTAGTCTATATGAATCTTTTATACATTAAAGAAGATCGTACTTTGTAACTGTTTTGATTTATTAACATACACCATAGCCTTCCGACCATTATATGGAACAAAGCAGATCAGGTCGATGTTTTTTGCGTGGTGCCCTTTAGCCACACCGCGGAGTGCAAGCGAAGCGACTTAAAAGGCCACTCCTTGTACTTTGTAACTGAAACCAAAGGTGAGGAGGCTGTTTCAGCGATGTTTAGCTCTCTATCTACAGAAAGATTTACTGGGTGTTCCCTTTTGACCACCTCTAACCAATTATTAGTTGTTCTGAGGTAAAATGGATAAACAAACAAAAGTCTCCACACAAATGAAGTTTTATTCAACAGCAACGCGTTTCGAACACTTTGTGTTCATCATCAGGAAGACACCAAGAATGTGGTGCTGACGGGTTGGTCCAGTGAGAACAACAACAAGTAGGAAATCCTACGACGGACTGACGGACCAACCCGTCAACACCACATCCTTGGTGTCTTCCTGATGATGAACACAAAGTGTTCGAAACGCGTTGCTGTTAAATAAAACTTCATTTGTGTGGAGACTTTTGTTTGTTTATTCATTTTACCTCAGAATGAGTAAATAACACACAATTACGGATTGCACCACTAATGATTTAATTATTAGTTGAATGTTTCCCAAGAAGAATACAATCTCTGGCTGAATTAGATATAAATATAATTAGTTATTACAAGTGTTGAATAGCGTATTTTCGTTTAAATTGCTAAAATGTTGTTTTATACAATTACTCTTCATGCTTATTAGTGATAATGCAATAAGTACTAATTAAACGCAGTGATTTAATGTAATGTATGCTTCTAAATCATGGTCTGAAAATTCTCGGCACGCCTTAGTTGTAGCACTTTTATAAGTTTTTTAATCTTCTTAATGCTTGTGTTTATTTCAGTTTGACATTTACAATAAATTCACGATAGAATTTAATTACAACCATTTCAAAATTTAATTAAATGCAATGCACGATTAAACCAGCTTCCCTATTGGTCTATGTTTTCTTTCTGCACCTAATGATTTTTTTATTTTTTAGTCTAAAAGCTAACATTTGCAATTACTCTTCTATGGTAAAACGTTTTTATTACATGTCCTAGTTAATTTGCAATTACTCTTCTATGGTAAAAGGTTTTTATTACATGTCCTAGTTTCTTTAAAAATTAATGTTCATTACGAAGGCAAATCGGTGGAAGCAGTTGCAATATAAGCGGTTGTTGAGATTTTTCCTTGATTTAATACACTGGTGAATTATTGTTGGTAATATTATACATATTAGTTGGGAAGGAAGTCGAGACTGCCTTTCAAGAGTTTGACTTGCATTTTACTACTGACCGCCAGATTTTTACATATTGTCTGTTCAGTTTTTTTTTTATTAAATAAATTGAATTTTGCATCATTACTAAAGTGATAATGTATTAAATTGCATGGTAAAAGTACATATGAGAGTTTGATACATTTTTGATATATGTTTCATGATTTATCTATTTGAATCAGTTGAATTGTATAAAATTATTTGACTGTACGATTTGACTTGTTATTTTCTTAAATAAGGATTACACCGTAATCGTGAAAGTTTTGTATAGCCGCGAAAGCTCTTTGAACTACCTATACAGTTGGTTTTAGTAATTTGTGAGCCAGTTGTAGCTGGGGTGAAGGCCTGCTTTAACTGGCTGATTCTATTAAAGCTCACAGTCCAGATTTTGTCAATATGTCTATTAAACTTACGCAAACATTTCCATTGTTTTGACTTACCAGAACATTTGTATCATGTGTTACTGTGCATACATTTGTAAACTGTGCATTTTAGATTATTTAATATTTTGGCAATCTTCCTATAACAATGAATTCCTTCGTTCTAAAGTTTCTGGAGCTAATTTGCTGTAGTTTATTATCAAAGGCCATCAGTCTTGATAATTTCATTATTGATTCACCATTAGAATAACACGCTTTATTATTTTGATTATATGTCTAACCGTCTTATTCAAGCAATTTTACTCTACCATTATATTTTTGAGATAAAATAAAGGCATTTCATGAAATTTAAACAAATATTATTTTTGATTTTTTGCTTGGTTACTAATTTTGCTTGGTAAATAATTTTTGTGCAATATTTACCGAGCACGAAACTCGGTTTTCTCTAATTCCCATATAATAGTTTATAATTCCCATTTTTCTTTATAAGGGAATTATAAAGAAAAAACAGTTAAATTTATACTTGATTTTTTTATTAATTATTATAACTTTTAGTACTAATTACGTTATTTTCGATTGTAATGTATGTTTTATTATAATAACAATTGGTATTTATCAACATATGTCTGATTAAAAATTGAAATGTGTACTTATTAATCGGATGTTGAGATTTTTCCTTGATTTAATACAATGACGAATTATTGTTGGTAATATAATACATATTAGTTAGGAAGGAAGTCGAGACTGCCTTTCAAGAGTTTGACTTGCATGTTCTACTAACCGCCAGATTTTCTCATATTGTTTGTTCAGTTTTTTTTTATTAAAACAATTGAATTTTGCATCATTACTAAAGTGAATCAGATATTAAATTGCATGGTAAAAATACATATGAGTGTTTGATACGTTTTATAAAATGTAAACAAAAATAGAAAATAGTTTACATTTCCCAAATATGCTTTATGGTTATCAATAGATGGATGTGAACCGAACACGTCCACAACAATATATTAGAACCACATAACCATGAGCTTCGGTATTTTTGTTCAGACTGAGATACCAGAACTATCTCGAGAGCCAGTTATATATGAAGGCTCAGAAACAGCGGAAAAATTCATGGTTACACTCAAGAAAATAGCCAAGGAGTTAGCGACAATATATGAAAGGAACATCCGTATGACTGACCTTACTGAAAAACAGTTGGAGAAATTTGAACAAACAATGGACTGCAAACTCTACCGGAAACCATTTACTGAAGAAGATTTGAAAGTAGCTGATCACTGCCATATCACTTGGGAATTTTTGTAGAACACCAAATTATATACCAGTTATCATACATTGTTTGAGCAGGTATAATTCACATTTTATTATAAGACAACTTGGGTGTGATACTGAAGACGTGGAAATAATAACTCAGAGAGATACATATCATTCACAAAACATGTTGGTTCCATAAACTGAGGTTTCTAGACAGTTATTGGTTTATGGCGTCCAGTTTGGATAAATTGGTCAGTTACCTTCCCTCCGACCTGGAAACGATTAAATACTTTAAAGAAAAAGTCAGTCAGATGACAAGAAAAGGTGTATTTCCTTACGAGTATGTGGGCAGTTGGTCTCGATTAAAGAGTGCTTGCCTACCACCTATGGCAATCTTAACAAATCAGATGAAGATTACCAGCATGCTATAAATGTGTGGTAGGCCTTTGGCTTCGTCACTCTATCAGATATACCCAACTTCTATCTGAAGTCAGACGTTTTACTTCTCTGTGTTGTGTTCGAAGTGTTCAGATAAAAGCATCATGAAGATACATAGAGTAGATCCTGCATACATTTCACCCTACCAGGACTGACATGGGATGCTAATGCTTTTATTCACTGGTTACATTAATTTAAGACACTAACACTCACATGTGGTACATTCAATCCAATATTAGCATTTTTCTAGTCGTGTTTAGTATTTTAAACTCTCTAATTAATACATTGTTAAAACTTTTAACGATGTTATGTTAAATAATATAAAGTGACACCAATGACGACATACAAGTTAAAGAATGTAATTATTTTAATTACATTAATCAATTAATTCAATTAGTTGAATTCTAATTACGTCATCCCGACCCGAGAGGTACTGCCACCAATCGACCTAAACCCCAATTTGCTGCCAAAACATAACCCTCATATGTGGGGTTAGTGGTGCCGCAATTGCAAAAGATAATGTGTGAATAATTTTATTATTTTGAAATAAATATAGGTTGATTGACAATTGCCTCACAATTCTTTGGTTTCATTTAGTAATTAATTATTAGTAATATTATTTTGTAAAAAATGTTTAATACCACATTACGTATATTTAAATTTTTTGGAAGTCATGGCATGTAATTAAATCAGGTTTAATGACATGTGACATTGTCTGTCCACCATAGATTAAGTATATATTATGTGATATGCTATTCGTTAATTATGTACAGTTCTCACTTGTGTTTCTTCTGTTGTATAGACTGCCAGAATTGAGAAAAATGGTATCCCCAATAGTGATAGAGTGTAAGTACCAGGAAATTTTATTTCTTATTTCCTAATTTTTGTTGCCTTGAGGAAATGTTTAAATTTGTATTTCTTACTCATTTTATTTACTTGTAACTCAAAACCACTTGTTGCTTGATATATATATATATATATATATATATATATATATATATATAATTAGGGAGTAGATTTTCGTTAATACATATTTCATTATTGTGACTCAATACCACTTGTTGCTTTATATATATATGGAAATTAGAATTTATGTTTTGTTTATTTTTATTGATTTTGTACTGGTGGCTAAACTGTGACGGAAGGTTTCATTATGTCTGAAGTTATGATTTATGATTCTTTCCAAGAGTAAATAAGGGACTTTTATTCAATTCTATTATTTTAGGTAAGTTTAGAGACCGCATTATTTCTTAAGTTTTCATTGTAATACATTGTTTATTGTGATTATTTATACTTGTAAGGATCTAATAAAAACTATTATTTTAGCAATCGAATAATTGTCCAGTTTATTGAAGAATAACAAATTACAGAATTACAAATTGAATAAAAATAAACAAAACATTAATTCTAATTTACATATATATATAGTTTTCTATGAGTTGTCCGGGGAAAGGAATATGATTCGTTGCGATGTTGACCAATGGAAGTGGAGTTTACAGGTCCGTGCGTAAGGTCCCAGTTGCCCGCTGCTCAGCAAAAAGCCTCTGCGTTCTGCCAATAGGTGTAGAGGTTGCACAGTCCCTCTGTGTTAAATGATGTCTGTGCAACCTCTACACCTATTGGCAGAACGCAGAGGCTTTTTGCTGAGCAGCGGGCAACTGGGACCTTACGCACGGACCTGTAAACTCCACTTATATATATATATATATATATATATATATATAAAATTAGGGAGTAGATTTTGGTTAATACATATTTCATTAAATTTTTTTTGAATCCTTGTTTTTGTCACTTTTCTAACTCTCTAATAAGTGTTTTGAAGTTTTCTGGTATATGGGAAAATAATTGTCCAGTTCTTAATATTTTCATCTTTATCCTTATTTGCTCTTTTAATTAGTTTATTGAATTCTAATTTTTGCTGGCTTGTAGGTTTTTTTTTGTTTTCCTGAATTTTTCAAACTACCTCTGTTTTAAAATTTTGGTATGGATTAAGATCCATAAAAAATCCATAATAGTTTTATGAAGCGATTTATATATACTTTTAATAATGAGAATCAGTTTGCTATCGGTACTTTGTTTATTTCATTACAATAATTAATTAGGTAATCCCATTCTGTTAAAATAGCCATGTCTCGTTGAGTAGGACCGCTTTAGGATTAATAGACGTAAGTTTTTTTTTTTTATTTCCAATTAGGTAACTGATATAAAACATGACAAGAATCTAAGAAGAAATGTTGATAGTATAGTGTTGATTATTTAAAATTTGGTTTTCTTCCATCAAAGTCAGACAAGCGTTGCCCGTATACCTACTATAGAACAAAGTTTTAAGCAATGCCTCTATGAAACCATGGAAGCTCGAACATCATCATCTAAGGAGGTGTCATCCCGATAAAATAGATAAAAATTTGAAATATTTTCAAGCATTGAAAGAAAAATATGAAAAGAGATCCATCCACCGTGCACAGTATGTTCGCTTTGACATCTGACAGTAACGATGATGGTTTGTGGGAATATTATACTATCTCATTACTTGAAGCCAAATCTGAAAAACCGCACACCAATCGAGAGCAATTGATTTTACCCGCTGTCGAGGTTTTAAAAACTGTTCTGCACAAATCTTCATTTGACATACTCAAGAGAATTCCTTTGAGTAACAACACTTTATAAAGACGTATTGGTGAAATAAGCTCTGATATTGAAAGTTTCTTGTGTTTCTTGTTTCTTGTTTCTGCAAATAATTCATTTTTGTATTCAACTGGTCGAAACAACTTTTAATTAAAATTAAAATGAAAAGTAAAAATTAAATAAGAGTAAAAGTTAATTACAACTGTTAATGAAGCATTATTATTGGCTTATGTTGTATTTGTTATGGACGAAAAAATTCATGGAGAGCTACTATTCGCGAAAACTTTGGAGGTAGACTAGAGGTGAATCAATATTTAATGTCCTGCGTGATTTTTTTAAGGAAACTTTGATTCGATTCAGAAACGTTATTTCGGTGGTAACAGATGGAGTTCTTGCCATGGTTGGGTGATATCGTGGGTTCATAATCCATCATAAAATAATTATACTAGAGGTAATTACAATTCACTGTTCATCCATCGACAACACCTAGCAGCATAAAATATGAGTGATTGATTGCACCAATCGTTTCAATTTGTTATTAATGCAATTAATAAAATAAGAAACAGTGCATTGAGTACTCGTGCATTTTGCATAATTGTGCAATGAAAATGATGAAGCATTCGAGCGATTGCTCTTACTGAAGTACACAGATTGTCGAAAGGTGGTGCATGCTTAACAAAATTTTACTCACTTTTTGAATCAGTTCTAGATTTTCTGGAAAGCAAAGATCCACATTTGAAAAAAAAAGTGATCAATTTGAAAGCAGACGTCGAGTATTTGACAGATTTGTTCAAAAAATTTAATGACATTAACTTACAATTACAAGGGAGTACAGCCTCAATTTAATAAAAACAAAGAGTGGAATTTCAGCTTTTCTTTGAAATTAACATCTTTACTCATTTTTTATAGAGGAGCTGAAAGTGAAATTTAAAAGAAGGTATCAAACATTTTGACTGCTGATAGAAATACCTGAAAAATACCCTAGACTGTGGGGAATTGCGAGAAAGCTTTTGATAGCGATTCTCTCGTCTTGTCGAAAAAAGTTTTTGTGTCGTTACAAACCTTTTAGTGAAAAAAAGAGCACATTGAATATCACAGAACGGAGAGATTTTCAGTCAGTCCTAATAAAACTGAAGCCAAGTATTGATAATTTGCTGTCAATCCATCAAGTACATCCCTCTCATTAAAATTATGACTATTTTGTGTTTGTTATTGTAGAAGTTACGTTACGTTATTTATTAATGTATAATTAAAATGAATTATATTACGACTGTCATCATGTTACAATGTAATATGATAACAATACTTAAAAGTGTAATAATTACATATTTAAATAAATACAACTCAAAAAATATACTATATTTCATTTTATTTTTACCACTCCGAATGGGGAGTTTACTAAATGAAATAAGTGAGAATTGGTTGGTTCCTTGTTGTGTGAGTAGATGTCCAAAAAGTAAGGTTGGATGGAATGGCGTGTTTGATTGGCCAACTTTACGTTTTTGACATCCACTCACAGCGTAATTAGATAATTAATTAACCAAATCAGTTCTCACATTTTCGAAAACTATTAATTCGTGGTTAAAACTCAGCACAAAACAAATTTCCATGGTTAGATCTAATCTCCACATTTTTTGTCGAGTTTTGGAAATATGATAGAAACGTTAACTGTACGGGGTGCACCGGAACCAGCTAAACTTTGAAAGTAGTCTATGTGAAAAAAAGTTTGGGAACCTATGATATAACCATAATTTACAGAAACTTGCTTCTTGCTAAGTATCTGTATCTTCGTGAATAATGTTTTTGTTATTGCATTTAACTAGATAACACGTTCCTACTGTCAACATGTTTCAACTCTTTTATTGAGTCTGAGAATGATTCTCAGATGTTTTTTCGTTTAAATGCACTATTTTTAGATATAATTTACTTTTTATCCGTCAAGGAATATGACTTGTATCCTCCTCATCATCTTTCAGATTGAATCATAAGTCAAAATATTTACATTTTATTGGAAAACAAATATTTTCTGTTTTAAAAATTTGTGGATTTTTTCAGTTATTGATTTTGTTACTTTCAAGATAATGCCAAGAAAACGTTATAAAAGGACTTTGGGGACCTCAAAACATGTAAATCCGTCAAAATCTCGAGATAGAATTGTCAAAATCTCGTGATCAAACTGTCAGATCTCGAGAACATTATCATTAAGAAATCATGGTCATGATTAATATAGTTTAATCATGTTTAATTTAGTTCAAGCAAATGTTAATATAGTTTAAATTGTTTAAACATGTCGAATGGCCTCCGATTTTACTGTTTATTGCTTGTCAACTTATTTCATGTTGACTGGAGTTCTGTAAAAGGGGAATCACACATTTAAAAGTCCAAAATCGATATGGCAGATGTCATATTGACATGGTTAGCAGGGATTTTCTTGTAATAAGGTTTAGTTGTTAATCGGTTCTTTAGCTTTCATCTGATTGTGCCAGTTGTTGTTATAATTGGGAAAATAGATATCCGATTATCTTCCTCCTCTTCACATTTTATTTATTTATTAATAACTTAATTTCCCTTTATGTATGATTGACCAGAATAGTATCAATCATCTCAAGTTAGACTAAATTGTACTCAAGGAAAGTCCCATTATCACTGATTTATTGTTGTTTTGCTTCCTTTTAGGTTGAGGTCTGCCAAGCAGTCCAGGCTTCTATTTTAACTTGTATACCTCACAGACTTGAATAGTATAAATATTTTTTATAGTTTTAAATTGTATGTAATATATAATTTTATTTTATTAAACGCTCAATTTGTATGGAGTAGCAAAATGAACTTTTTCTCTTAATCTGAGTTTTTATAGGCTTTAACAATAAACAAATTTTTAATGAAAATTGTTTAACAATTAAATTAATTAAATTAACAATTGTTAAACAATTTTTCTTGTGTATTTGTAAAACAAACATGAGTCTCACAGAGTTCTATACAAACTTTGATTACACTGTCCTTAGATTTCTATGTTAAATGATATATAAAACAATAAAGGTTTATGTTTTCAATGTAATATCTAATATAGCCTCTTTACTGTAGTTTTAATTAATTGCCTTCTGATCTCTGTGATGATAAAATCAATTGTTATATATTGTGTTATTAATTTCTGTAATTCAAATAAAATATATTTCTAACGTAGTGCAATCAGTTATTATGTGGTATTTACTCATTGTAGGGTAAAAAGCTAATGAAATGGTCTCCCCATACAAAAATTTAATTGTATAAAAACGCGTTTCGAACACGTAGTGTTATTCTAAAACTAGTGTTAGTAGTGTTAACTAAAAAAATACAATATCATCAGAGAGTTATCTATAGTACAAAGTAAATATAGTACAAAATAAAAATAATATAAAATAAAATAAGGAAGAGTACGAACCTACGGGTGAGGGTATGGAGGTACATCTATTTCACATTGGAAGGCAGGTACATATCTTGGTTATTTTTTCCTGAAGGTTAGGCTGGGTCTTTACATTTGCTCTAAGACTAAGTGTAGGAAACATATAGAAAATATAACACAGAGAACTTTAACGAAATACAAACAACAAATATAAGATTAAAGAGATAATAGAACTTCTTTATATATATAAATATATATATATATAAATATATAAATAATATATATATATATAAATAAATAAAATATATAAATATATATATATATATATAAATAAATTAAGAAAAGTTGTACACTTAGGAATTTGTTCATTGAGGCAGGTAGAAGAATTATCGCGCACTAATTTGTTAATTTCATATCTTTCTAAAATAGTTATTTCACAGAATTTATTGTTTCTATGTAATATTTGTATGTTTTGGTTTGGGTGAAATTGGTGGTTATTGGTGACTAAATGTTTGGCAAAATGGGATATGAATTGATTATTGTTGGGGGATTTGGTTATCTGTTTAACTTCTTGTACATATTCTTTTTTCTTTTGTTAAATGATCTGAGTGTCATGCCTATGTAATGTGAAGGACAATTAACACACGACACTTGATATACACCACTAAGAGAAAGGGGTTCTTGAACTCTTTTTAAAGATAACAGGGACTTTGTCACCTGAGTTTCTGTAACTGACTTTTAAGCCGTATTTTTGTAATATTTTAGGTATTCTTAAGGATGGATTACCAATGTATGGAATCACCACCAAGGTTTGTTTGATTTTTGCAGAGGAGCTGATTAGGGGGAATGCCTGACTGAATATTTTATTTCTCTCTTTCTTTCTAATTAGTTTGTTAATTAAATCTGTAGAATATCCATTGTTTTTGGATTTCTTTCCATTTGTTTTCACTTGATAAGGGCACAGTAAAGAGTCAGTGAATCATCGAGTGAAAAGTGCATAATTTATGAGGCATTGGGTGAAAAGAGGTTGAATGTATTATAGAATCTGTGTATGTAGGTTTACGGTAGACATCAAAAGTGACCATATTTTTTACTTAATGTTCGTTTAGCGTAAAGAAAACATTTTTAGAAAATGTGCTCTAACTACCCTTTGGTTAATGTAATTTTGAAAACAATAATCTCATCTCATCCTCCATATAGTGTTTTATTTTTAGATATAGTTTCATTTTGATCCGTTAAACGGTATGGCTTGTATCGCTCTCACAAGCTTTCAGATTGAATTATAAGTCACAATTTTTACATTTTTGGATTATTTCGTGTTGTTTTAAAAAATCTGTGGATATTTTTCGTTTATTGCTTTTGTAGCCCCATAATGCCAAACTTTCAAGACTAGAAGTTGTAGTTTAGGAGAAAAGAAATGTCTAAAAACAGGTTTTTGGCAAAAAATGACTCCCATCAAGCATAATTGCTCCCAAACAATAGGGCTCATCTACACTATGAGGCCCATTTTTGTGTTTTTTTTTTTTTTTTTATTGTAGCCATAAAGTCAATTATAGGAAATTCCAAATTTTTCGTCCAGAACAATCAGACAGGTATTTATTATTAAGATGTAACTGAGGCTGTTGTGACCTGAGACTCATGGAATTCGTGCGCAGCGCTACCGTATGTAACTTTTCTAGTTTTTTTTTTTTGTTTCATTTATAGTATCAGCTTTGAATTTTAATTTTTTTCATGAAAATGAGGATAATTCTTTAAAGAATTATCTCTCACCTCAATTGGTTATTGGTATAGTTTATCAAAAATAGTTTCCTCTTCAAGGCAATTGATTACTTCGCTTTCAGATTGAATGAGATCAAACGTTTCCGCACTTCCAGACAGAGTTTGCATTATTCTATAATATTAATTGCATTTTGAATAAATAGTATTATGAAAAAAAATTGCGGTTAAATATTTTACATATAATTTAAACCCTTTCCTTTTAGAGACAGTATTTTAAAAATGTAATTTAGTAGGAATGAGTTTTTTTAAAACAAATTAGACACGGTTGGGTCTCCACCTTTTATCTGCTGCCTCTTTCCTCTGTATTCCTTTGTTTATTTATAAGAATAACTTATTTTTGCTGGTTTCATTATTTATTTTTGTTGCATCAGTATACAATACTTTTCCCAAAATCAAGGAGATCCAAATCCAAGTAATCATATGTAATGTTTTCAATGAACTCTGTAAAATCTATAATTACACTAAATACTATTTACGCTAGTTTTTTATTAATCCACTCAGAAGTTTCTAGATTAAGAAATCTATATATTTTTATTGATTCAATAGATAGCAAGGATGTGTTATCAAAAGTTCTTTCTACGAAATCTAGAGCACTTTTTTTTAACTTATGACTTGTCTATTTTGTTCAAATTTTTGGACCTGATTCTGTTGTGGTAAGTCGTCGTTTGTGAAGATGATTATATGTAACTAAAACTTCTCATTTTACTATAGATGGTACTTTAGTTATTTTTAATATAATATTGCTCTCTAATATTATAAGGTTATGAAATATTGACGGTATGACAAAATTATTATACTAAAAATAAATTATAATTTCATAGAATTACTCCAGACGTGGCTTACAAATAGTAACCGTATTGCCATAGGGTGTGAAATGCTACATTTTCCATGCTCCAATATTACCAAAAATAATGGATTTCTTAATGACACACACACACACACATATATATATATATATATATATATATATACACTTTTTTTCGTTGGAAATACGATCCAAAACGGACGAATATAGTTCAATATAAACAAAGAAACATAGAGAAATCAAAAGAACACACTTACAGTCTCTGAACCAGTGCGCTTGGTTTCCCTCTCTTATCTCTCCTGAAGACGGTTCAAACCGAAAATTAGAGACTGTAAGTGTGTTCTTTTGATTTCTCTATGTTTCTTTGTTTATATATATATTATTGAAAATGACACCAAATTTAGCTGATACCTGTTTCTTAACAAGTTTCTCAATTTTTCTAATAGTAATATTTTCAGGTGGAAAATAGTAGCCGTATTTTGAAGCTGTTTAGTTAGCAGCAAGGGCAGCCAGAAACCCTTGCAGGCAGCGACGCAGGCCGGGAGGCCACTCACCCCACAGATTAACGCCCAACTATACTTAAACTTTATGGAAAAAACCCCCCCTTCTACCTTCTCTGTGTATATAATAAACTAGGTTTTCACATTAGATCTTATTCACGTCCTGATGATGAATGTTGATCATTCGAAACATGTCGACCATAGGAGATGTACTTTATTGTGTAGACGAAATAACGAGAGTGTTATTTAGAAAAATTGAGAAACTTGTTAAGAAACAGGTATCAGCTAAATTTGGTGTCATTTTCAATAATGTGTGTATCAAGGAAGGACTGCTACCAAAATTTACGAATATATATATATATATATATATATATATATATATTTCAGAATAAATGCTTCATAATTAGATATATTGAAGGATACGATATTTAGACTGATTGAAACATCCATGCTATCCAACCATCTTTCCCCTCTAAAGAACATCATAAAATTTTTATGTGGAGAGTCCACTTCGCTTGATAGATATAATTCAAATTTTACACAAAAATGCTCCTCATAGTGAAGATGTTTGGAGCAATATTGCATGATGCCAAAGTAACTTTTGACCAAAATGTATTTTTAAGCAAATTTTGTTCTTCTGAACTACCAACTCTGTAGCATTGATATTTTAGTGTTATTATGGAAGTGACTGAAGCAATAAGTAAAAAATCTGGAGTGGCCTACACTCTACTTTACTATAAGTAACTCAATGTCAAATTTCTTGAGTATATAAAACATAACGTATCATTTAAGCATAACATAAATATCTAAATGGGATATAATTATTAGCATTGCATTCGTGAGGTAGTACAGATAGTGATTGAAGGACATATCAATTTATAAGCTTATTTTTGTACATCATAAATAATTTATTATTTGCAAATAATTTCATTAGTATAACTACAGCAGTAATATCATTTTTGAAAAACCAATGTGAACATTTCTTGAAACGAAATATTATCCTACAAGAGAACATGGCTATTGTTCAAATAGCCAGTAGATTTCTTACATAGTTTACTTAACATCCTTCTACATTGAATATTAATGTAAAATTTACAAATTTAAAACAGTAAAATACCCTTTTTTTTCTCTGAAAAACATCTTAAACAGCGAAGAAAATGTTGTTTTAAGGTGATTTGTTAATTAAAGATGTACGATAATTACATTTATTAATCTCTAAACGAAAGATTCAGATTATGAATTATCATTTACATTTTTGGTCTTTTATAGAATTATCATACTAGGAATTTTAATCTTTAAAATAATAATAATAATAATAAGCTTCTAAGTATTTAATAAGATCATTTTCCTTCCTTTGCCAAATAACATATATACGAATTTTTTCTGAGTGAGTGTTATCATTTTCCTGCACAATATTATTCCTCTTACATCTCATACAATTCAATAAAAAATTTAAACTATTCCTTTATAAAATCAATTTTATCTCAGTGGATTCGCTCAAAAAATTTCTAAGTCAATGTAAACAATGTAAAAAAATACAAAAAATTCGACAAGTATAGCAGGTGATCTCTTAGTCTAGGATAAACAAAGAGTTTTTATATCGTTATTGCTCTTTACCGTAATTGAAACTTCATGATTTTTTTTTTATGAATTGCTAATTTTTTCTTCCATTTTTGGTCAAATTTTCATAATTTTTTAACGAGCCGTTTAGCGTCAAAAAAACATTTTCTGAAAACACAAATCGTACTCTAACGCCCCTTTAGCGAATGTAATTTCAGAAAAAAACATCTCAACTCGTTCGCCATATAATGTTCTATTTATAGACATAGTTTCATTCTTGTCCGTCAAACAGTATGGCTTGTATCGCTCTCACAAGGTTTGAGATTGATTTATAAGTCAAAATTTGTACATTTTATTGAAAAAAAAATATTTCCTGTTGATATAAAATTTTGAATATATTTTTCGTTTGTTGCATTTGTAACCTCAAAGATAATGTCAAAATCTCAAAACTCTAGGGTTAGTAGTTTAGGAGAAATAAATGTTTTAAAAAAAACGGTTTTTGGCAAAAAAAGTGACTTTCCCATCATGCATAATTCTTCCCAAACAATAGGGATCTTCGTCTAAATGGGGCCCATTTTTGTGTAAAATATCAACTTGATCCATCAAAGATTCTGGACCGTAGCGTGGTAACAAGCAATGCTAACACACGCACCCACCCACACACACACACAGACATCATCGTAAAAACTTCATAAAACGACTTCTGGGACCTCAAAACATGTAATTCCGTCAAAATCTCGAGATCGAATTTTTTCACGATCACTATACTTTACTTATAGTAAAGTAAAAATCTGGAAGGATGATTTTTTTTAAAAAAATGTGAAATTTTTGGTATAATGTTATCTGAAAGCTTGAGGGCAAAATAAAAAGCCTACCATTTAACAGATCAAACTGAAATTATACCTAAAAATACCACATTGTGATGATTGAATTAATGTCTTTTTGGTCAAAGTTACATGGACGGAAATGGGTGTAATGATTTCAGAAAATGTATTTTAAAGCTAAAAGGCTAATTATAGAACAATGAAATTTCGCAAAAAATTAAACCTTAAATTTGTAATATAAAGAAAAAAATTTGAAATTTCAAATACTGCAAAGGATAATAAACCTATTACAACTGAAAATTCGTTTTGGACTAATCCAAGTGGTAGATCACCTGTGTACCAGTCAAATTTGTTTACATTGGCTTAGAAATTTGTTACGTCAATGAACTGAAATTTATTAAATAAGTTAAATAAAAATAATGAGAAATGTTTTAATGAGTATGATATGTAGGAAGAATAAAATTCTTTTCCATGGTATGATGGATGGTTGTCTAACGAAGTGTTGAAATCAAACTACATGTTGGACTCTAAAAGGAAAGTAGTTCTTGGTCTGTTTAAGAAGCAATTGTATTTGTGTAATATTGGAACTGCATAATGGATTACAACAGTCGAATTAATGTAATCGAGATTACATTAGACTCGTATGTCTACTAAAAGCTTTCCACAAAGAGGCGTCCAATCGCCACGCTTGAGGAGATTATTTGTAGATGTCCCACTAGATACTTAAAATAATCAAGTTCACTATACACAAGGATAAGCAGATGAAACTGTTATTACAAAAAGTAACGAATCAGATGGCACTACCTATGTGTTTATGCAGAATGCTCTCCAACTTGTTGAAATATTGACGAAAGATAATATCATAGATATAAAAAATCTAAATATAGATCCTTCTAAAACGATTCTTAAACCTTTCTCCACGTAAGAAAAAGATTACACATGTTTTAAACAGTTTCATTTAAATAATATAGAAATAGAAATGTTAAATAAATCAAAATCCTCTTAGAATCATTTCAAAAGTTTGAAAAAGTTCATAACTTTGGAAAGAATAAACTGGGAAAACCTTCAATAGTTACATTTAGTAATGTCACAAATCGACTGTACAACTGTAGGGAATTCTTTGATAAAAGTGGGGTCTTAACCCATATCTACACCTTATCAATAAAATTATTATTACTGCGGTCATATAACTAATGGAATGATATTCATTAGTTGTATGATATCCTAAGATTATTCTTAATAAAATACACAGACAAGGTTGTCATAAGATAACAGGAGAATGATCTCCTGAACTACTTTCAGCATAGATAAGTTATTTAATGTCTTTATTTTAGATATGCTTTGTCAATAAAAAAAACTCTAGATTACTGAGATTGGTACAAAACGAAAATTCCTCTTTCTGAAAAAGAATTTGTAAAAAATTAATAATTATATTTTTACATTAAATATTATTATTAATTATATTAATTTTTATACTAAATCAAAAGATGTCCCTAAATACGCTGCTGCTAATAGAATATTCTACAAGAGCGTCAAAGTGAATACTTATAAACACCTCGATTGTATGCTCTCTGTTTTCAAGTAAGATCAGCATTTTGTCTGGCATGTTGATGGGTCAAAATTATTAGTATAACCACCAAAATTTTTTAGGTCAATACAAATAATGTAAATAAATATAACAAATCTGTCAAGTATAGCAGGTGATCCATTAGACCAGGATGATTATTCAGTTTTTATAGCTATATTGATCTTTGCAGTAATTGAAATTAAACTAATTTTTTTAGTACATTGTTAATTATCTCTTCAATTTTTTGACAAAATTTCATTGTTCTTTATTGAGCCATTTAGCACTAAAAAAAAAAAAAAAATATGGAAACATAAAACTTACCATAACGCCCCTTTGGTTAATGTAATTTAAAAAAATCCCCTACTCATCCCCCACGTAATGATCTATTTTAGTACAATTACATTTTGCATTTTGAAGCTTCAAATAGTATAGCTTGTTATATCGTCCTCACAAGCTTTTCGGTAGAATCGTAAGAAAACATTTTTACATTTTATTGCATCTAGACTATGAGGCAAATTTTTGTGTAAGATTATAATTTGATTCATCAAAGATTGTTGACTGTAGTGTGTACACTAATTTTTGAATAAACATACACAGACATCATCGAAAAACTTCGTAAAAGTACTTTATACCTTTGACGGTCCTAATATAAGTACCTATATCTTTATAAGGAGATGTCCTTATCTTATATCTTATCTCCTATATCTTCTTAAAGGAGAAATGATATTAACCTGAAACTATCAAAGTCACAGACATACTCTTTTAGGTTCTTTTGATGCAAGATTAAATTGGAAAAGCCAGGCAACAGATCTACTGGCTAAGGGAAAAAAGTAATGTTCTGCAGTAAGAGAATATCGAGTATAACACAAAATCTTCACTTTGGTTTACAAACATATTGTAACTGTTGTAGTAAGAGCGATAAGATCACATGCATCGGTTGTTTGATATACAAAACCAATCACTCAACACTGCCTCCAGGATTGAAACATTAATAAATATCGACCTCATGGTCATTTACATAAAAGATTATTAATTTCTCTGCTTATTATACAAAATTAAGAGGCATCTAAGGGAGATGAAATATCAAAAACATTAATAGTTTGGCCTATATGTTGGTTACATAGAATGCCCTTCATAGATTATTTTACGGTGGGGGGGGGGGGGGGGGGAGGTAACACAAATGATCACTTAGATTGAATCATTTTTGATTTCAATCAATGAATTCTAGTCTGGTATATAAGCATACCAGTCTGATAAGATTGAAGCCCTCAGTTTAATAATTTCAATAACATGTCAGATTGATGATCAATGATTTCACGTTTCTTGTAACTAATACAATGATTTAGCTACTTGTAACAAGTGATACAAACTATATATATATATATATATATATATATAACTACATTAAATTAAGCCAAATAGCAGTTAGTTGTTAAAGAGTTTGATTATATATTTACTTATAATAAAGTTGAGTGTAAGCCACTCCAGATTTTTAATTTATTTATTTTGTGTAATAGATATTGTAACAATAGAAAGATTGTTAAAAACTAACCTTACTGTTTATTGTGCATATTTCGAATATATTTTTTGCAAAAAACGATAACAGTTACTTTGATATTATAATGGTTAATTAAATACTTTCACACTCAGTAATTGTTTTGTTACTGTGTGCTTTGAGTAATGCCCAGAGTTTATGCTCTGAGTGCTTTCTCAGAGATAAGGCGCCCATATAGTGAGAAACAAATTGAGAAATGACTGTAAATGATAATATTGGTTAAATGAGATGAAAAACAAAAAATATATTATGGGAAACTCAAATAAATTTATCGAAAGTACAAAAAATAGTTAATTGCACCATTATATCCGTGACAACGTGAGTGATGCTAGGCAATACCTACTAGTATTTTACAAAATACGGTATGAATACAGTTCTTTTTTAAACCATTGAAGTTATATTATTTATTCGAGAAAGCTGATATCACTAAACAAATTACAAAACTTCTCTAAAACGTTATAGGCAAATTTTAGCATATAGAAAGTAAAGGGAATGAACTTAAATTATGCATAACTTTTGTGGCACTGTTCTCCAAAGTTTATGTGTTAGTCGTAATAAATTCTGAATTTATGAATTATGTCACGGATTCCGACATTTTGTGATTATGGATTTCATGTGTGTTATTTAGTTGTTCCAGAAAAAATGCAATACTATTTTTTTTGTAATGGTATTCGTAGTTTTATTGAAAAACTGTTTTGTAACAAAGTAATCATTTCGAAAAGTTACTAATGAGGACCACATGATCAATGACAATAAAGATTAGGCATCGGATTTCTTTTGTCTTCGAAGCACTTTGATTTTTAGAGCATAACCATTGATTTCTGCTTCTAGTTCTTTGTAGTCACCAGACAAGTCCTCATAGCAGCAAGGGTCGGGTCCATGCTCGGCCGGAGGTTCATTCTGATATAGTGCATTAGGGTCTAGGATTAATTCATCTCTCATCCCTCCTTGTGTTGGTTGTTTTCCTGTGGGACGAACAACTGCTGGACTGTCTGGATAACTAACTACACCCATCTGCTCTGATGGATTCATTCCAACATTAAAATTTCCTTGAGTGGCTCCTGATGGCATGTACATTTGCTGCTGCAATTGTCCCCAGCATGGATCGTAAGACATTGGATCGTTATAATTGTACCCCATACCCATTGGAGACATATTAAAATTCCCCATTTGATCTGAATAAGGCATCATTCCTTGCCCCATAGGGCTGGATTGCATAGGGTCGAATCCTGTCCCATAGGGTGGCATTTGGTTGAACCCCCCTTGAGCCATTGCTGGGTTGAAGGGCTGCATTGGACCGTCCGCAAAACTCTCATCATACCTCGACTCATCAAGCATTCTTGATGTCTGTCTTGAGTTATTTACTCCTTTGAATAAAAACGAACTGTTTTCCGGGCCAGACAACTGAAACTGGGTTGTTATCATTTTTCCAAAAGAAGATAAGCGTACAAATAAAGTCATAGTTCCAACACATTCATTCCTATTGTTTTTAATATTGTAAGTATCTTTTATGGCTCTACACGAAGGATTATCACATTTCATTTGAAAGAGATTCGTGAAACTCGAAGTGAGGTTGATTTTAGCTGTACCTATTTTGAAGAAGTCCTGTTCGCCATCTTTTTTCGTCCTCCTCAGCACTGTAATGCACACATCCAAACACTCAGGCTCAAACTCACCCCTCTGCTGCCTCAGAGAAAAGAGACACGACTTTCCGCTCCTAAAGGTGACTTCCGCTGATTCTGGTTTACTTCTTCCTGGTTCAAAATCTTCTTCGCAGATTTCCATTAGAGGGTAGTTTTTAAATTTAATTCGAACACACGTTTGACCTAAATTGGCAAGGAAATCCTTATCAAGATTCATGGATGAATAAGAATAGTGAATACTCATGATCATGAATTCCATGAGGAAAAGTTTTTCTAAATCGTTTGTTTGAAATTTTGAAGCCATTTTAAATGTATTAATGTGTAATTTTTAGTTAAACAAGAATTTAAATTTTGTTTTGGAAATATAATTTGTTACTTGTCCTAATTATTGCAGGTCTACCAATTTGTAATACTTAAAGTAAGAGTCCAGTCAAAAGCAAGCAGGATTGGAACATGTAAAAAGTCATAAAACCACGTTCAGGTTTTAAAACAGTAGTACTCTAACATGTGTAAGTGTTGTGAGACTATTCCCTAACATTGTTTGTACTCAGTAGTTAGAGATTTGTATGTCCTAAGTGTGTGAATCATAGGATTTTTATATTTCCCTGTTCTAATTTGATTTTTTTTTATGCTTTAATAGATTAAAAAAGGATGATTGCAACTATGTGTGACATACAGCATTACTAATAATGTTTTAAAAGTAAAAAATATCATATCGAATATGATCTAAATTTACAAAGAGATGTTAGAAAGAATGAGCTCTTTAATGATGATTAGAGGGAAATATATGTTATGGATCTTTAGTTGTATTTAAAAAAATATATTTCATATTTCCCTTTAAAATATTTTTTGCACGATTATTGTTGGCTATCATATCTCGTGTATAGTGTCGTGTAGGAACTATTGGAGAACAACTCATTTTGACCGATAAGTCATAAAACCGAGCGTAAATGGTTTTATTACTTGAATTAGAGGGATCGGTGGGTTGTGTCTTGCTTTTAGTACTGAGATCGCAGGCTGAATTTTGTGTTCTAATCGGAGGATATGTTTGAGTAAATGTTCTGTATACTGGTTAAAGAAAACCCTGTCACTAAAGTCGTTTCTACGATAAGTAATATTTGTGTCTCAGCCTATATTCTTAGCAAACAAGACGATATTTTACAATCCTGTGTCAAAATACTTAATAATCTCAATAAAAATGACCACATTAAATCCGTTATGTTTAATGACCTGGTGTTGCGTTCAATCATCGGCAATAAGAACGGTTTAATTTTTATTTAATAGGTCAAAATCGAACTGCAACATTTATAAACAACATTCACCCATTAAATAATTATACTGTCTTATTGTTTTCTTTATAATCTAGAAATGATTATAAAGGAATATTAAGCATATGTGAGTGACCTAGTTCCATTTATATAAATGATCTTGTACGCTATTATACTAGTTATGAAGAAATTTATTCAAATCATTGATATAAATGATAATGGTTAAATTCGTTTAATTTGGTTTTAGTTAACATGTTTTTAGTTATGACTTCATGTTATGATGTGTTTTAATTTTTTAAGTCTCTGCAAACCTCGATACTTAGTTGAAGGTTGTTTAATTAATAAAAATAAAGAACATTTTCTTATATTCTTTTCCCATTGTAAAAAGTTGTAGTTTATATGTGGCACTAAAAGAGATGTGGTATGTTTACAAATGAATATCAGTAGAAACGAATGCTGCATGGAATTAGGGTCTGTCATACTGACTCAAGGCCTATGTCGTCCCGTAGAACAATATTTGACTGTATCAGGGCTCCCTTCAAGAATGAGCACGTTCTATCGAAACCCCTCAGGAACGAGGAATACTTTCCACTGGTGAGAGCCAAAGCGCCAGCTGCCCCTTGATGGTAAGGAGTGAGCTCCCCGAAAATATTAACTGCCTCCTACAAGAAAGGAGTCTACTCGGTACGAGTCAAACCCCACCCTCCGTGAGACAAATGCCACGGATAATACCAAGTCACCGTACCCCACCTCTCGTAGTACAAATCGTATTCACAGAGCGTTTGGTTGATAACCATATTTATTTAATTAGGTCACTTACCTGTTAGATAGAAGAGTTTTGACGTATTTCTCGTCAAGACAATATAAAACTTATTGTCTTACTTAGACCGATATGAATCTTTGATAGGTTTATAGAAGTACTTTATTTAAAATAAGGTTTCCTTTACATAAAACCTAATGAATCACATTTTTAATAATAAAGTTTATTGTAATTTACCTGAATAGATAGTTTTCATTATTGTTATTGATTTATATGTACAAAATGAGGAATGGCTCTCTTTATCAAATTAGAAGACAGTTTAAAAAAAAATTAGTGGAGATATGTGAACCAATATTATCAAAAAAGCATTTAAAAACTAATTGACTTTTTTCATAAAAATTGGGAAATTAAAAATGCAAGAATGGAAAATCTTGTAAATAAAGCACTATATTTATGAGGGACAGGCGTATTATCAATCCGGATAATCTATTTGCATGATAATTGGGTATTAAAGAACTTTTGGTGCGCTGAAAAACATGTTTGCTATATTTAAAATGTAGTTATCAACAACTATTCAAAACACTCAATAACCAATAATTTGTAATAGTGTGGAAGCAAGGTGCGGTAAGCTGGCTATTAATGAAGAATATTTTCAGAGGCCAGTATAAAAGAACTATTTTCCTTTTTTTAACGTTTATATTTCAAATTAAACAACATATAATTACTAATTATATATGTCAGAAACAATTTTTAGAATAAATATTGAAAAGCTAATTGTTTATTTTTAAGGAAGTTTTTTCTTCAATACCGTAGAATTAGCAAATAATAGCAAATTTGTTTTTTTTTATCTTTTCCTCACGGGTAATAACCCTACCATGAGTGAGTTTATTTTTGTAACCTGTTCCTATTTTGGTTACAGGCTCACTCTTATGTTTTTTATATATTTGCACTATATTATTACATTACAGAGCCATTTTATATGTACTTATATGTATATAGCTACTTATGTTATTTACAATGCATAAATATATATATATATATATATATATATATATATATATATATATATATAGGTATATAATGTAATCGGGATTCGTCAATTTTCCAGGATCAAAATCAAACTCTCAATGCCAACGTTTCGGTTTTATTTAAAACCTTTTTCATAGGCAGAAGTCAGAATTTTTGAATTAGAAAAATGATGAAATTTACATAATATAAAATGAAGTAACAATAGATAGTTAAGATGTTAGTTCACTAACTATCTATTGTTACTTCATTTTATATTATGTAAATTTCATCATTTTTCTAATTCAAAAATTCTGACTTCTGCCTATGAAAAAGGTTTTAAATAAAACCGAAACGTTGGCATTGAGAGTTTGATTTTGATCCTGGAAAATTGACCGAATCCCGATTACATTATACACCTATTCTATCCAACGGTTGATATATTATTGAATTATATATATATGTCAGATTGAATTTTCCCTTTTTTTTTAATTAATTTTTTGGATAACTTTTCCAAAGCCCTTAATAATTTTTTATATTCACAAGGAACTAGGCAGATTTACTCACCATACGTTTGATTTTCAATGGTTATATTTTTTCCAACGTTTCGGTCGTCGTCGACCATCCTCAGGGGGTAAACCTATATACAATATCTAAAAAAACCTATTTAACATTGTTTAAAACACTTAATTATCACACTCAAAGTGCATAACTACTAAATCAAATATAAATATTTAAACTGGCCTGGTGGCATTTCATTTCATGTCAGCAGGTGGCTTAATCTGACATGTATTAAGGGAGGACTGTTTCCTAAATATTCGAATATATATATATATATATATATATATAAACAATTAAATGAACCGATTCCACGAACTAAATAATCTAAATTAACGTAAAGAACACACAGAAAAGAAACAGAAACTCACTACTATATTTTGATGGCCTCGTCATCAGGAGGATAGAAACGAGTCGCTCCGCAGACAGACCCGGCGTCGTGGTCATGGTCTGCCTGCGGAGTGACTCATTGGTGAGATTAAAATGTCACCATCCTTATATGACTATTTTTATGTTTCATCACCATAATAATCTATCGAGGAACGAATCCTTTCTATACAAGATTGGTAGCAGGGACAGTTCTTATTAAACACAGTATGATTAGTCGATAATGGTGACTTTAATTTATGTTTAGCATCATATTCTGTGAAGTTAGAACATTTATAGCCTAAGTGGTAATTTACAGAACAATCTGCCAGCTTGTGATTCTGTGATCATGTCGGGCTAACTTATGTTATTGCATTTACCTCCGTTGCATTTGTCGCACTGGTAACAACGTCGTACAAAGATGTAGTCCTCTACACGACAGCTCTTCAAACCAATTTTAAGGTTTTTCTGTAAGATCTTTTTTAACACGTGGTCCACTTCTATCAGCAAGCTTCGAACTCCTTATTCTTTTTACTTACAACTACAGTTTTCACAGTGACAATACTGTCGTTTTCAAAAAGTTCTGAATTTTGATTTTTTTTTTATTTATTGCATTATCCAGAGTCACTTCTTGTGATATTCGAAGTACCATTAATCTTGGCCTACGCTTTTTTGTAATCTTAACATCGAATTTATATTTCACATAATTTTTGTACGTCTGTTTTTGTTGAGCATTGTACTAAGATCTTACCATCAGCCATTGAAACACCTTCGTAATGCCAACTTTTATTTTCATTGGGTCAACAGTTATTCAAGAACATTTTTAGTTTCTTGAGATGAACACTTTGTTTTGGGTTTTATAACTGCTTTGAACACTGCAAGTTTTTTTTTCGGTATTCTCGCAGATAGAGCGACATCACGATATGATACTGCCAAAGGTTTTGAAGTTTGCTTTTATTGATCCTTTATTTGCTTCTTCTTTGCATTAAATAAGTGCCTAATATGAGACACAGCATGCACAATGTCTTTCTTCAGGTCTCCACGGAGATTTCCGCTGATTTCAATCTCATTCCCAAATTTTTACTTTACTATAAGTAAAGTATAGTGATCGTGAAAAAATTCGATCTCGAGATTTTGACGGAATTACATGTTTTGAGGTCCCAGAAGTCGTTTTATGACGTTTTTACGATGATGTCTGTGTGTGTGTGGGTGGGTGAGTGTGTTAGCATTGCTTGTTACCACGCTACGGTCCAGAATCTTTGATGGATTAAGTTGATATTTTACACAAAAATGGGCCTCATAAAGACGAAGATCCCTATTGTTTGGGAAGAATTATGCATGATGGGAAAGTCACTTTTTTTGCCAAAAACCGTTTATTTATTTCTCCTAAACTGATAACCCTAGAGTTTTGAAATTTTGACATTATCTTTGAGGTTACAAATGGAACAAACGAAAAATATATTCAGAATTTTAAAATTACGGAAAATATTTTTTTTTCAATAAAATGTAAAAATTTTGACTTATAATTCAATCTCAAACCTTGTGAGAGCGATAAAAGCCATACTGTTTGACGGATCAAAACGAAACTCTGCCTAAAAATAGAACATTATGTGAAGAATGAGTTGAGAAATTTTTTTTCAAAATTACATTCGCTAAAGGGGCGTTACAGTACGATTTCTGTTTTCAGAAAATGTTTTTTTGACGCTAAACAGCTCGTTAAAAAATAATGAAAATTTGACCAAAAATGGAACAAAACATTAGCAATTCATAAAAAAAAAATCATGAAGTTTCAATTACGGGAAAGAGCAATAACGTTATAAAAACTCTTTGTTTATCTTAGACTAAGAGATCACCTGCTATACTTGTCGAATTTTTTGTATTACTTTACTATAAGTAAAGTATAGTTATCGTGAAAAAATTCGATCTCGAGATTTTGACGGAATTACATGTTTTGAGGTCCCAGAAGTCGTTTTATGACGTTTTTACGATGATGTCTGTGTGTGTGTGGGTGGGTGCGTGGGTGGGTGGGTGCGTGGGTGGGTGGGTGCGTGTGTTAGCATTGCTTGTTACCACGCTACGGTCCAGAATCTTTGATGGATTAAGTTGATATTTTACACAAAAATGGGCCCCATAAAGACGAAGATCCCTATTGTTTGGGAAGAATTATGCATGATGGGAAAGTCACTTTTTTTGCCAAAAACCGTTTTTTTTAAACATTTATTTCTCCTAAACTGATAACCCTAGAGTTTTGAAATTTTGACATTATCTTTGTGGTTTTAAATGCAACAAACGAAAAATATATTCAGAATATTAAAACAACAGGAAATATTTTTTTTTCAATAAAATGTAAAAATTTTGACTTATAATTCAATCTCAAACCTTGTGAGAGTGATACAAGCCATACTGTTTGATGGATCAAAATGAAACTATGCCTAAAAATAGAACATTATGTGGAGAATGAGTTGAGATATTTTTTTTCAAAATTACATTCCCTAAAGGGGCGTTACAGTACGATTTGTGTTTTCAGAAAATGTTTTTTGACGCTAAACGGCTCATTAAAAAATAATGAAAATTTGACCAAAAATGGAACAAAAAATTAGCAATTCATAAAAAAAAAATCATGAAGTTTCAATTACGGGAAAGAGCAATAACGATATAAAAACTCTTTGTTTACCCTAGACTAAGAGATCACCTGCTATACTTGTCGAATTTTTTGTATTTTTTTACATTGTTTACATTGACTTAGAAATTTTTTGAGCGAATCCACTGAGTTAAAATTGATTTTATAAAGGAACAGTTTAAATTGTTTATTGAATTATATGAGATGTAAGAGGAATAATATTGTGCAGGAAAATGATAACACTCACTCAGAAAAAATTCGTATATATGGTATTTGACAAAGGGGAAGGAAAATGATCTTATTAAATACTAAGAAGCTTATTATCATTATTATTTTAAAGATTAAAATTCCCAGTATGATAATTCTATAAAAGACCAAAAATGTAAATGATAATTCATAATCTGAATCTTTCGTTTAGAGATTAATAAATGTAATTATCGTACATCTTTAATTAACAAATCACCTTAAAACAACATTTTCTTCGCAGTTAAAGATGTTTTTCAGAGAAAAAAGGGTATTTTCCTGTTTTAAATTTAAAAATTTTACTTTAATATTCAATGTAGAAGGATGTCAAGTAAACGATGTAAGAAATCTACTGGCTGTTTGAACGAAAGCCATTCGTAGGAGAATAAATCGTTTCAAGAAATGTTCACTTTGGTTGTTCAAAAATGTTATTACTGCTGTAGTTATACTAATTCAATTATTTGCAAATAATAAATTATCTGTGATGTACAAAAATAAGCTTATAAAATGATATGTCCTTCAATCACTATCTGTACTACCTCAGGAATGAAAGGCTAATAATTATATCCCATTTAGATGTTTACGTTATGCTTAAATGAGACGTTATGTTTTATATACTTGTGGGGACAACACTGGAACTGAGGTAACCTTGAAGAACAGCTGATCCAGGTGGAAGAAATGTGCAATACTTTTGGTGTCCTAGGTTTTATTGTTGTTATTGTGTTTGGACAAGTGCTATTAAAAACTTAAAAACCTTTATAAAACTGTACTTTGACGCTCTGCAACCAAATTGGTGACCCCGACGTGATACTACTACAGGTAACAGAATACTTAATCTGCCTAACTAAGGTTTTAGACACTATAAAACAGCCAAAATGGAAGAAGGAAACAGAAGTGCTGAGGGAACCGAAATTACCCTAGGAAATGTTTCTCATGTAGCAGTGAAACTACCGCCCTTTTGGCGTAATAATGTTAAAATTTGGTTTGTCCAAATTGAGTCGCGATTTGTCACAAGCCACGTGGTATCAGAGTTGACAAAGTACCATTATGTGATTGGGTCTCTCGACAGTAGCGTAGCTGAGGTTGTTAGCGAAACTCGGCCGCTAAGTGCAACTCCTTATACTGACTTGAAAAATAAATTAATAGGCGAATTTGAAGATTCTGAAGGAAAAAAAATCAAAACTCTATTAACCGAGTTAGAGTTGGGAGACAAGAAGCCTTCATCCCTCTTGAGAGAAATGAGGACACTTGCTAGTTCTCAAGTTAGTGATGATTTTCTCAAAACAATTTTTCTTCAGAGATTGCCGCAACATGTGAGCTCAATACTAGCAGCCAGTTCTGATAAATTAGATGCTTTGGCTACTATGGCTGATAAGATAGTTGAAGTGTCTAGACCTGGTGGCATTTCATCAGCCAGTGTTTCACCTTTCACTGACTCTATCAGTACCCGCATGGAAAAGCTTGAAGCCCTTGTGGCAGATCTTAACAGTACCTTGCAGCGGGGTAACAGGTTTAGGTCGAATGGTATTAAGTCTCGGGCCAGGTCCAAATCACGTTCTTCATCAGCAGAAAGGAAATATGATATCTGCTGGTATCATTACAAATTCAAAGACGAAGCTAAAAAATGTTTAAAACCCTGTGCCTACAAAAAGAAGACGGAAAACTAGATGGCCCTTCTTTGAAGGCGGGAGAAGTCATGGGCCAGAAGTCAAACCGCCTATTTGTGTCTGACAACACTGGTACCAGCTACCTAATAGACTCGGGTGCTGACATCTCTGTAATTCCACCCAATATCAAAGATAAGTGGAAGGCCTCCGAGATTGTTCTCTATGCAGCAAATGGCTCTACTATTAAAACCTATGGCAGCAGGTTACTAGAATTAAACTTAGGTTTAAGAAGACAGTTTATTTGGCCTTTCACGATCGCAGATGTCCAATCACCGATTATAGGGGCTGATTTTCTTAGACACTTTGATTTATTAGTGGACCTCAAAAATAAATGCCTCATTGATAGTAAAACAAAATTAACAACTAAAGGACGTATACTACATTCAGATGAAAGTTCAGTACACTTTGTAAAGCCAATACCTCAGGACCCATTTTCATCACTATTTGCAGAATTTCCTGACATAGTGAGTGAAAAACCGTATTTACAGACTTCTTCCAGTTCAGTAACACATTCAATAGCTACTAAAGGCTTGCCAGTCACCTCAAAACCTCGTAGGTTGCCTCCGGACAAGTTGAAAGCTGCAAAACTTGAATTTCAGGTTATGGTTGACATGGGAATATGTAAGGCGTCCAAAAGCTGTTGGTCCAGCCCCTTACACATGACAACAAAGAAAGATGGATCGTGGAGACCTTGCGGAGACTACCGGGCTCTGAATAATGTGACAATTCCAGACAGATACCCAGTACCAAACATTATGGACTTTAATGCGCAACTATGTGGAAAAACCATATTTTCTAAAATTGATTTGACAAAAGCCTTCCATCATATACCTGTACATCCAGATGACGTTCCAAAGACAGCAGTCATTACGCCCTTTGGACTTTTTGAATTTTTGCGCATGCCTTTTGGTTTACGAAATGCTGCGCAAACATTCCAGAGGTACATCAATAGCTTACTCCAGGATCTACCATTTGTATTTGGATATATTGATGATATCTTAGTATTTTCAACAAGCGTAGAAGAGCACCTTGAACATTTGCGCATTTTATTTAAACGTCTTAGTGAAAACCAAGTGAACATCAATGTCGCGAAGAGTGTCTTGGGCAGAAATGAAATTTCATTCTTAGGTTATCACATCTCTGCCAATGGCGTAGCACCTCTTCAAGATCGTGTTTGTGTTATACAAGATTTTCCACTTCCAAAAACTATTTCTGATTTAAGACGATTTCTTGGCCTCATTAATTTTTACAGGCGAATGCTACCCAACACTGCAGCCACACAACAGATTTTATATAATCTCACAAAGGGAGCTAAGAAAAATGACAAATCACTAATTACGTGGACACCTGAAAGCACTGAAGCATTCGAGAAGCTCAAGAAGGACTTGTCAAATGCTACACTTCTTGCTCATCCCTCTGACAAATTGCCTATCCTACTCATGGTCGATGCATCAAACACTGCTGTAGGAGCTTCCCTACAACAAGCTTCTGGTAAGGTCCTTCAACCTCTAGCATTCTTTTCGAAAAAATTATCTAATGCTCAACAAAACTATAGTACCTATGACAGGGAACTTCTAGCAGCATATTCTGCAGTCAAGCATTTTCGATATTTCTTAGAAGGACGTCATTTCACAATATTTTCAGACCATAAACCTCTTTCTTACGCATTTAGTCAGAATCTCAATAAAGCATCACCCCGTCAGTTCCGTTATTTAGATTTTATATCTCAGTTCACAACAGATATTAAATATTTGCCAGGTGCTGAGAATATTCCAGCTGATATCTGTTCCCGCATATGTTCGCTCAACAGTCCATCATCTATTTCGTTTGATACCTTTGCGGATCTTCAAAAAGTAGATGAGGATTTAAATGCTTTGAAGATGCTCTCTTACATTTGAGTCTATCCGACTTCCAGGAGACAAGGAACTTATTTGTGATAATTCAACAGGTAAACTGAGACCCTACGTTCCAGAACTTCTCAGAAAACCTATTTTCGATTCACTTCACAATCTCTCTCATCCAGGAATTAAAGGTTCAGTAAATCTTGTGCGATCAAGATATGTTTGGCCTAACCTGAACAAGGATGTTTCCCTATGGGCAAAGTCATGCCTACCCTGCCAACGCACGAAAGTAACAAAGCACACCAAAAGTCCCCTAGGCAGCTACAGCCTGGTGAGTGGAAGATTTTCTCATATAAATCTCGATCTGGTCGGTCCACTTCCACCATCACATGGGTTTTAACTATCATTGACATGGTTTTAACTATCATCAATCTTAACTATCATTGACAGATTTTCACGTTGGCCAGAGGCAATACCGATCCAAGATATATCAGCAGAAACTGTAGCTCGTGGTTTAATGTCTGGATGGATTGCACGCTTTGGAGTTACTTCAATTATTACCACAGACCGCGGTAGACAATTTGAAAGTCGACTATTTCATGCTTTAACATCTATGCTTGGCATCCAGCACTGTAAGACTACAGCTTATCATCCTGCTGCTAATGGAAAAATAGAAAGATGGCATAGGTGTCTCAAGAACAGCTTAAAAGCTCAACTTTCAGATAACTGGGTAGAGAAACTTCCTCTTGTACTTCTAGGACTTCGGTCATACATTATTCCAGAGTATAACACTACTGCCGCTGAAGTTATTTATGGAGAGACAATACGCTTACCATCTGACCTATTGCATCAAGAACAAGACATTGGCACTTCTGATATTCCTTCCTTTATCTATAAACTTCGAGAATATATGACAGGAATTCAGCCCGTAAATATTAAACATCATGCTAAACCTAGAATTTTTGTACATTCTGATCTCCTAACGTGCACACATGTCTTTATCAGACGGGATGCTGTTAAAACTCCTTTGCAGCCTAGTTATGATGGACCCTACTCTGTTGTTCAGCGCACTGATAAAGTTTTTCAAATACAAACGAAACGTGGCACTGAATCAGTTGGTATAGACAGACTAAAACCTGCGTACCACCTCTTAGATTCAGAAACCTCATCACCAAATCAACCAACCAAGCCTCAGGTATCCGACCCAATAGTTTCTCCTGCCAAGACACAGCGACCACCTGACACAGCTCTGGCATCATCACCGGCTCCATCCGACCATGTCAGACGTACTCGCAGTGGCCGCGTAGTTCGGTTTCCACGGAAATATTTGAGCGTTGTCACTGGGAGGGGAGTCTGTGGGGACAACACTGGAACTGAGGTAACCTTGAAGAACAGCTGATCCAGGTGGAAGAAATGTGCAATACTTTTGGTGTCCTAGGTTTTATTGTTGTTATTGTGTTTGGACAAGTGCTATTAAAAACTTAAAAACCTTTATAAAACTGTACTTTGACGCTCTGCAACCAAATACTCAAGAAATTTGACATTAAGTTACTTATAGTAAAGTAGAGTGTAGGCCACTCCAGATTTTTTACATTGTTTACATTGATTTAGAAATTTTTTGAGCGAATCCACTGAGATAAAATTGATGTTTCTAATGGAAAAATGAAAATATATTATTGACTTATAAGAGATGTAAGAGGAATAATATTGTGCAGGTAAATGATAACACTAATTAAAAAAAAATTCGTATATATGTTATTTGACAAAGGGGAAGGAAAATGGTCTTATTAAATACTAAGAAGCCATAAAATTCCCAGTATAATAATTCTGTTAAAAACCAAAAATGTAAAAGATAATTCAAAATATAAATCTTTCGTTTAGAGATTTATAACTGTAATTATCGTACATCTTTAATTAACAAATCACCTTAAAACAACATTTTCTTCGCTGTTTAAGATGTTTTTCAGAGAAAAAAAAGAGTATTTTACTGTTTCAAATTTGAAAATTTTACATTAATATTCAATGTAGAAGGATGTCAAGTAAACGATGTAAGAAATCTACTGGCTATTTGAACAATAGCCATGTTCTCTTGTAGGATAATATTTCGTTTCAAGAAATGTTCACATTGGTTTTTCAAAAATGTTATTACTGCTGTAGTTATACTAATGAAATTATTTGCAAATAATAAATTATTTGTGATGTACAAAAATAAGCTTATAAATTGATATGTCCTTCAATCACTATCTGTACTACCTCACGAATGCAATGCTAGTAATTATATCCCATTTAGATATTTATGTTATGCTTAAATGATACGTTATGTTTTATATATTCAAGAAATTTGACATTGAGTTACTTATAGTAAAGTAGAGTGTAGGCCACTCCAGATTTTTTATAATGTGATCAATCATATCATCTTCTTTTGTGACCATGATTTTGGTCCGGTGTTCAAACCTTACACGTTATGAATAAGAGTTAGCAGAGAGGCCCAGCTAGACACTGATGTGGGGGCGGCGTGGGCCAAGGGGCTGGCATCGCGCCTATACACCCTCATAAATACTTCAGCTCGCACTCATTATTTGCAACTCTTTGAACAACTCGCAGCCTCGAAGCCAAGGCCCAAAAATAGAATCAGAGTCAAATAAACTTCACCGAAGGGCCAGGATACAAGAAAGGTAGCACCAAGGAAACTCAGACACGCACACAACCACTGCTCGCGCGGGAATCCTCTGTTTTTGTGGCAGATATTGTTTGACGGATCAAAATGAAAATATACCCACAAATAGCACATTTTATGAGTTGAAATGATGATTTTTTTTGTAATTGTAAATTTTACAATTTATAATTTTATAATTTTTTTTAACAAGAAGGGAAGTTATGGTACGTTTTATGATTTCAGTTAATGTTTTTTAACGCTAAATGGCTAATTAGAGAAACATGAAAATTGCCAAAAATAAGCTAAATATAAGCTTTTAGGTTCATACCCTGAATATAACTGGGTATTAAAATACCCAGTTATAGGGTATTTAGTAGCTGTATAGCTTTAGTTATTCTATAATACAGCTTTTAATTATAAAAACTTTGATATTATTATTGCTATTGTATAAAAGCAATATTATTTGACAGCGATATGTCAAAAAAAAAAAGGGTTCGACATTCCTATAACTGCGAAGCCAGAAATGCTGAAAGTTCATCTTGGAATACTGGACCATCTACTGTTCTTGTATTGTGTGTACGGTGACTTGGTATTATCCGTGGCATTTGTCTCATGGAGGGTGGGGTTTGACTCGTACCGAGTAGACTCCTTTCTTCTAAGGAGCAGTTAATATATTCGGGGAGCTCACTGCTTGCCATCAAAAGGCAGCTAGCACTTTGGCTCACCAGTGAATGATTTGAATAAAATTTCTTCATAACTAGTACAATAGCGTACAGGACCATTTATATAAATGGCATTACAAGAGCTCCTATGTTGATAAGTATCCAATTTACTCACTATTCTAGTCTAATATTTTCATATTTATTATTTTTTAAAATTTTAGGACTTTTGGATATAAAATTTTCAAATTATACTGAGAAGTCGTCTGTGAATTTTATTTAAGTATGCAATACTGGCTAATTTTTGATATTTTTTTTCCTCAATATAAATTTACAGTAACCTTATAACAGTACAGCACACAGGAAAAATCCAACATTGCTCAGAGTAAATTGGATTTTTATGATTTTCGCAGAAGGAAAGGAGAGGGAGTTTATAAAAAAACACTAGCATGTAATAAAATTCTAAGTATAATCATTTTATAAAAGATGGAAATGTAAAACATAATTGAAAATTTAAAAAATTCTTTGAAAAATAATAAATAAAATTATCCTAGATATGAATCAGAGATGGCAGATTGTTGAAAACATTGTAATACACTCATACATAAAAAATAAAAAAAAAATTAGTTCATATCAAAGGAATATTAAATTGTTTATATTTCTACAACAATATTACAAAATCTTACTAATATAGTTTTGAAAACGTTATTTTATTTTCATTAATTTAAAACATATTACATTATGAAAATGTCATTAAATTTTATGTAAATACTTATTATTAGATGTTTATTGTTATACAGTATACAAACAGAAGTTTATTAAGCATTTTGTTGTTTCCATTTATTCTTTGTTTAATTAACGAAATTCTTCTTTACTTAATTTTTAAGTAGTGATAATAATTAATTGAAATATGCTTTAGAGAATAAGACGCAATGATTTCTGGCAGACAATAGTGAATAAAGAGATACTGCTTTAAGACAGCGATATGAAGTACACATTCGTGATTTAATCAGAGAAAGAATAAATGGAGGAAATTTTGGAAACAAAAAAAAAATTTTTCAAGAAAATGTAAAAATTTGACTTATGATTGGATGTGAAAGCTTTTGAGCAGGCAGACATCATTATGTTGTAAACCAGTTTGATATTTTCTTATCTATAGTAAAGTAGAGAGTAGGCCACTCCAGTGGCTATATTTTAAAATATAGTTATATTTTTAGCTGTATAGCTTTAGTTATTATATAATATAGCTTTTAATTATAAAAACTTTGATATTATTATTGCTATTGTATAAAAGCAATATTATTTAATTTTTTATTATAATGATTAATGCAAAGCTATAGGTTAGCTATTAATTAGATGACATAGGTAGGTACATTTTCCCTTGTTTCTAGGTTTTTCCAATTAGTGACAAAAGATTTTCTTGACTTTGTAATGAAGTACATCCATAATTGTCATCATTTGTAAAAAAAAAATTACACCGAGATCTCACAATGAAGATAAGTCTTAATGTTGGTTTAGTTAAACATTTGTTGGTTTCAATCTGTAGATAGATTTAAGCAACTCACATTATTTAATGCAATAAGAATCAGACTGAATGATCTTCTATGTTAACTTAATTCAAAATTTAGATTAATATTACTTCTAGATATGTTTGCAATCAATGAATTTAAGAAAAATACCAGTAGTTATTGTTCTTTTGTTTTACTGACATTACGCACGTCTAATTGTAGATTACACATGAAACACTGACTTAAAGAATACAAAAAGGAGGAATTGATTAACTTTGATAAAGATTTTCTTGTTATTTTTGCTTTGACTAGTAAGTTTGCTTAAACCCTTGGACATAAAGATCTCTGAATCAAAGAGCACTATCAGGGAGAAGGATAACTCTCATTCATAAGTCACTTAGATATGTGATGAATGAACAAAGGCCTATTTTCTATTTAAATAATGTAAATGTATTGTCTCATTAACTACAGTTGACTATTTTACCATATAATAGTTATATTAAAATATAATTATTTAGTGGATTGATAAATTTTTCAGAACTCAACATAAGGGCAAGAGAAGATATCCATAAGTCATAAATGTTGGGTTTATTACTTGTAAACATTTTATAAGTTCATTTAAACTTATATGTTAAACTTAATGGTTAAACATCGAAAGATTCATTATTCGTAATTATGGTAAATTTAATTGTAATTATAAATTTAATTAGCATAGACCAAACAAGATTTCTTTTTAAGAAATAACTAAATAAATTTAATTTTCATATGACAATAATTTTGTTTAAGTGAGTTATTAATAAGACAAAACTGTGGCCATTGTTCTCAGATTAAGTGTTACGCGTTCAGTAGTGTCTTTAATAATTAGAAAGTTTATTCATTCAACTTGATATTTCATACAATAATAGCTTCAAATAGTAAGTACAGTTTTCATATGCATTTCTTTCTCCGGTGTAATAACTAGTTAAATTGTTTAATATTAATATTATATGAAAATAATTACGTTATAATTACTTACAATGAACATGGCGGCTTCTTTTTTAAATAGCATTCTTTTTGGTTAGCACATTTCATATCTTTTTGCTAAAATAAAATTTAGAGGATTTTATGATGTTACAAAACATTTAAAATGCTTACTAATGGATTCTTTATGCAGTATAATTATGTACTTTATTAACAGTATATTTGTCATAGAATATTTCACATAATAACTATACCTATTTTAATTATAAATATTTTGTAATTAATATTTTGACTTAATTACTTCGAAATTGTTTACTATATATATTGATTTTATACAATTACTGTAATTTAAGATGAATGAAGAAATAATATTTCTATTATTAACTTATTAAATGTATTATGAATGTTACACTTCTTATAATTTAGTCAATTAATTAAATAAAATAGTTTTGATATATATCCTCTGAAAGATTTACATATGTATACTTCATAAATAATAAAGTATTAAGCATTATATATTGCATACAGAAAACATATTATGACTATTTTATTATGGTATCCTGAAAATGGGATTAATATTAATCAAAGATTTATTGTAAATTAAAGAAAGTGTAGTTAAGTAAGTTATTGATAAGTAGTGTGTTTTTTGACTAATAAAAAAGACATTTTATTTTTGTAATGGGTACTGAAACGATTAATAATGTTCAACATTGTTTTGAAATTGTAACATTATTTAAGTTTTTACAATTTTATATTGACCGCAGTGATATTTCTGACAGTTATTGACTAATTCATTACATTTATTTATTTTTAAAATAAATACTTTAAACCTATTTAAGTAAATTTCTATAATTCATGATTTAAATCTTATTAGCTAAATTCATGATGTATAAATTGACTTCTGTAGATAAAGTTTCCACTCCAAATTTGTTTCATCAGCTTTAATTATTGATTACATTTTCATCATAACTAGTAAAATGCTATCAGACTCTTAGAATAGATCAATTGGAATGTGAATTGTTAACCTCTTTTTTGAATGCAGGTCCCTTGCATTACAACTTATTTTTAAGGTTTAAAGATCCCTCTAATGGTCTAAAGACCTCCATCAAGAATTGGAAATATTTTTTCAAAATTTATGACTATTTCTTACATTCATTTTATAATTTGAATAATGGGCACAGCCACATTCTAATAATCAATTAATTAAGTTTTTTATTAAGGAGATTGATAATTCATTTACTTACAGTAATATTGAGTTTAGACTACTCTAGTTTTTTTTTATGTTGTAAACCAATCATACTTTGCACAATATTTCTGTTGAGAGTAAGTCCTTCATTTAGCGAGATTATATCTATGGTATAATCCCTTATATTAATTAGCTAAAAATTACTCTTCGAAATGTGCTTATTTATTAATTATAATAACGATTAAGAGGAAGGCATACTGCCCCTTCATGGAAGCCTTTCAAATGTATTATGGAATCATTTTTATTTTGATATTTTAAAAGTTCTTTAATAAATTGGATAACAGCTAACAGTTTTAGCACTGATTTGATTTGTTGATTTTTTTTTATGAAATAAAGATTATTATTAATGCGATTCTGACAAGTAATCACGAAAGGAAATTAATTTGACCTCTAGTTTGTTTGGCTTTTTTAGTATCTAAAACGAAATTTCTTTTCTATTGAACTTAATATTGTGATGATGTTATATGCAAAATGACGTTTGTCTAATATCTCAGAAAGAATGGAAGCAATGGTTAATGTTTTGGCATAAACTACCAACAAATAACTTTATCATTGTTTGACATTGAGATAACCTAGAATGTTCTTCTCCAAATGAGAAATTCTTTATAACAAGAATTTCATAATTTTGTGTTAGCTGTTAGGAATGTCTGAAATGATTTTCAGTACATTATCACTATATTTTACTTATGTGGAGTAAAATTACTGCAGCATGAACACATCGTTAAATCGTTTATTAATAACTTATTTCGTGAAGTAATTTAAAACAAATGTTATATTTTAAATTTCAATTATAAATATTATTCTCAGTTCTTTATTGTTGTGAACCATAAAGCAATAAACCTTAAATTTATTACTAAATTTTAATAACATTTAAATTTATCACTGAACAGATTAAAACAAGCGGTTATGGAGGGGATAGTAGCTCTAGGAAGGCATAAGTGAACTTTTGGACTGTAAAGTTCGGTGCATGCTCGTGCCAGTCGTGGGATGGCTCTTCGAAAGAGAAACATGGCGGAAACTGCACTGTGGGATTATGTCAAGGTAATGTTATCAATTCCTCTTTATTCATGGATGGTGTCATTTGATATTTTATCTCAACACTATCTTTCGTGTTGATTCTATGTGCATAGAGATAAGCTTTATGATTTCATGTCTACTATAAACAACAAATTGAAAGTTAAATGAGAGTTAATTTCCTTCTTTACTTCTATTATGTTAATTATTATGTTTGATTCACCGATGTTAAACAAACCTAAAATAAGTGTTGTAGTAAAATGTAATTTAAAAATAAGTTTGAAATAAAAGTTCATAGCAACACTTAAATGTAACTGATTACAGAATGTAATAAATGACTTGGTTGCTCGGTAGGATTGAAAGGGGGGGGGGGGGGGGTGAACTCGGCATCCACCGGGGGTTAACCGGAGTCAAGAATAGAAGGAAATAATGAGAATAGTTTTAATATTTCATTTAAGGTGAAACAAGTTTTGGAGGGTAGCTTCACTGAGAAACGGCTCTTAGTCATTTATATGAATACTCGTTTAGAAAAGAAACATGTATTTCACTTAGTATGGAGAAACTCTCTGACAATCTCTAATCTTTGGTTCTATGGTACAACAAAAAACTAGAGATAGGAAGCGTGTTTTTCTATTGTATGTAAATCTTCAGTAAATGTTTGAATCTTTGTAGCCCGTGTTGGGTCACTTCTTCAAGGGCGTTATAGATAGATATCCCTGCGCACACTATACTGTCATAGTGATAGTAGTGTTACGTAAAAAAAGATTGTAATAATTTTCATTAATTTATACAAATATCAAAGAAATATTTTAAACCATTTGATAGTTGTGTTTTATTAATAGAAATATTTTCTCCTCTAGTAGTCTTTTACAGTATACTTTATACTCAATATATATTATATATATTTATATATATGTGAGATTAAAATTTTTGCCTAGTTTTTCTTTATCAATTTCTTAATCAATTTCTTGGATACCTTTTCCAAATTTCTTATTAGTCCTTTAAATTCACCAGGAACTAGGTATATTACCTCAACATATGATATCTTTTCCATATATTTATTCTTTCCGACGTTTCAGTCTTCTTTGACCAACTACAGCGTGAAACACATATATACAATATCTTGAAAACTATTGAACATTTTTTAAATACTTAAATATAACACTCAAATTAAATAATAAAAATACTAAATACAATTTAAATATCTAAAGTGGCCGGTTTGGATTTCCGTTACATGTCAGCAGGTGTCTTCAAATTCTTCTATCCTGGTTAAATTCCCTGTTTTCTGTGGTTGGAACTGTCCCATGTGCAGCTTCAATAGGTTTGTAAAACGTAATGTTTGATTGTTTGTACTGGGCCTCATTTCCAATATTTTGAGAGCCTCAATAATACTTAATCTACCATGGTCGCTTTCTTTGTAAAATATTTCTGTGTTTTTGGTAAGCATGTCCCTGGTCAGCTTCACTTTATGAAACCTTTCTGTCTGATCCTTAGGTCCTCCTGCAGCTGGGTGCATCGTGAGGTGCCTAGATAAGGTTGTGGTTGTTTTTGAGTAATTTCAGTGTTATATTTTAGTATTTAAAAAAAATGTTCATTAGTTTTTAAGATATTGTATATACTTGTTTCACCCTGTAGATGGTCAAAGAAGATCGAAACGTCGGAAAGAATAAATATATGAAAAAGAAATCATATGGTGAGCTAATATTCCTAGATCCTAGTAAATTTAAAGGACTAATAAGAAATTTGGAAAAGGTATCCAAGAAATTGATTAAAAAAAGTAGGCAAACAATTTAATCTCACATATATTAACGAAGGACTGTTCTCCAAATATACGAATTTCAATATATATATATATATATTTCAATATAAACAAAGAAACATAGAGAAATCGGAAGAACACACTTACAGTCTCTAATTTTCGGTTTGAACCGTCTTCAGGAGAGATAAGAGAGGGAAACCAAGCGCACTGGATCAGAGACGGTTGGAGACCAACAGTGTTGCCGCATGCGCGCCCGTTCACAGAAAATAAGGTAGACAGGAATCAATTTATAATTAATTTATAATTTATAATTACATTAAATTAATGGAATATGAAAACAATGAATATATAAAAAAGAAAAAATTGAAAAAATAAGGGAAATTGATACAGAGAAATTGATACATAAACAAAAGTACTGACTAAGCTATGGTAAAATAAAATAAAACTAAGAATACAAATAATAATAACAAATGAAATAAATTATTAAAAAAAAAAAAAAAAGTGTGAAAAGGCAAGGAACTTTTAGACATTATCGCTTTAGATTGAGGCCAGGTGCACTGCGCGCACTTAATAGCCAAATATGGGCTTCTTCGGAGGCCCATATATATATATATATATATATATATATATATATATAGGGCTTCTTCGGAGGCCCATATATATATATATATATATATATATATACTGAAATATTGACTGTCGTCAGTCCGTCAATTCACTTCTTCTCCTGAGGACGACCGCCATTACGGTCGAAATATTGATTTCAACCAATAAGACAAGTGAGTCTTTGTTGTGTTTCTGTTCATGTGTCACTGCTTATTTTAATTGTTATTTGTCCTGCCGGACCGTTTTTCGTTTATCATGGTATATATATATATATATATATATATTGTAATAGTTTGTTTAATAATATAGTTTAGTGGAGTGATTCTTAAGCAGGGGTAGTAGTTGTAACAGGTGGGCCATGGCTGAGCCGTTTTAAACATTTATAACGAGTCCTTTTACTTCACCTCTACCTATCGTTATTGAAATTGTTGTTAAAAACTTAGGAATGGAATTAATTCAGATTCTTGCTGAAAGAAAATTATATAAACGTTGGAATTCTAGAACTTTTCGCTTGTTTATCTGTAGATAGATTTCATAAACTGTCATCTTTTGTTACTCTCATACTGGCTATGGACGGATAGTGCACTTCCTTATGCACATACTTAAACATTTGCAAGCAACTGTTTTCTTTAATGAAAATTAACAGAAATTCAGTGAGGTCAAGATTAATTTATCAACATACATAATGAATTTTAAAAACTGGATCATTTCAGGTACTTAATCAGAAACTGATGACTTGCTTTGCAACAAACTATGTTAAATATCTTTTGAAAAGTAGTATTAAACTGTGATTTTGTTAATTAAAACGAATTCATAGTTATGATAGGTTTTTCTTTAGCTTTTTTTCTTTAAACAAAAAATATGGTTTCAGTGTAAAAAAATTGTATATTATTAGGTTAGGTTAGGTTTCAGTAATAGTCCCACAAGGGAACACACATAGACCGAACATTGACCCTTTGTGATACCACACAATGAAGATTGATTATATATTGAAAGTCCTCAATTTTGCCTAACTCAGGTATATTTAAAGTTGGGATCTTTAACGAGTAGCTGAAATTGTATAGACTCTGGACCGACGTCTTTTCGTGTGAATAAATCGAAGGCCAGAACTCCTGAGGTGAACATTTTGCCACTGACCTAACATAGCCCCTTTTATAGTTGTATGTGCTTCAGTGTATGTTAGTTGAGTCATCTAACAAAGAAGACCTCGTGGTACACTTTAGATAACGTGTACCGTGCCGTAACGATGCTCTGCAAAAGAGGCACCGCAAAGAGGTCAACTGAGTTTGGGGACGCAGAACTAAGGACACTAACATGGTTGACAGTTGCGTGTACTTTTTTACTATTCTATTCCACATAAAAACAGCTACTGACACTGACTGTGTTTCATTTTCCTAGTCCTCGTTCATATGAGTCAGAAGACTAACCAATCAGAACTTCATAAAATATCACAGATGGTGTTTATACTTCTGTATAAACATTATTTTGTTGTTATTGTATATGAATAAACATTTCTTTATTTAGATTTTATTCATACAAATAAATTGATAAATAAATTTGTATGTATAAAGGCAGGCAACTCATTTTTATATAAGGTAGTATATAATGTATTCCATTTAGTAAAATTTAATTGTTACATTATATTTTATATTGTCACGTATATTAATTTTTTTGTTGTTGTCATTATGAGGTTACGTTACGTGGTGTAGGGGGGGACACATGTTAAGCATAGGAGCTATATATCTTCGTTACGCACTGATTGCAAATTAGTATGTGTTGTCATAAGTAAGTAATAGAATTATTTGATTATGACTAGTCACAAACATGACTGACTAAATGTACACATTATTTGACATCACCATTAACATGTGTTTCCTGTTGCAGGTACAGACGAAAGGATACCTGTACACAGGTTAGTGGGCATGTTTATGAATTTATTGCATGTAACATTGCATTTTTATGTGTTTAGCTTATATACCATACTTATCATAGTACCCAACGTTGCTGAGATTTCCATTATGTTGTTTACTGTAAGGGATACTGTTACTGATTGGAAATCAAGAAGATTTTCCAACCTCTTGCGCTTTCCCAGACCAATCGTCATCTGTTAGAGCTCTTGAACAGAGATTCTCAAAGGGTGACTTTAAGGTTTTTTAGGGTCCTTGAGTGATTCAGAATAATGTATCCAGACATACGAAAGTAGTTACTATACCTCACCATATGCATTATATCTCCTTTTGTGAAGATTATTATTATTATTATAATTATTATTATGAGTGATAATTAACCTCGATTTTCTTCTAAAGAAGAACTACTCACTGCCAACAGATTATATAAGCGGTGAATTTGTTTTACCAATGGCAAGATAAAATTTGTTTACCATTCTGAGAAAAAAATTCTATAGTTTGGATCAACAGTATTCGTTATTCAAAACAATCTAGGCATAAAAACAGTTCCAAGTATTGAAGAAAAAATGCGAACTCCCTACCCCAATCTAACATACCTGTAGCCCCGAACACTGAAGAAGAAATGCGAGCTCCCTACCCCATCTAACATACCTGTAGCCCCGAACACTGAAGAAGAAATGCGAGCTCCCTGCGCCTACCTGACATACCTATAGCCCCGAACACTGAAGAAGAAATGCGAGCTCCCTACTCCTATCTAACATACCTGCAGCCCCGAACACTGAAGAAGAAATGCGAGCTCCGTACCCCCATCTAACATACCTGTAGCCCCGAACACTGAAGAAGAAATACGAGCTCTCTACCCCCATCTAACATACCTATAGCCCCGAACACTGAAGAAGACGCAGAGGCTCATCAAGTTCATATTCTTCGACCACAAGAATAAATAAACTGGAGGTAAGTTTCATTTTTTATTTGTTTTAAGCGTTACTTTTTTCTTATGGTATTTGACTTAGTAATGGCATTTTGCTAAGATTCGTATACGGTGTGCCTTCAAGTTTTTATATACTTAATAGATACCAGATTTCAAACAGTTTTAGAACTACTGCTCTAGAACATGATAAAGGCTACAAACATGAAATCACCTAATACTGTAGCAGAGTGTGTATCGTGAATTGAGATTACTAATGAAACCTTCATCATCGGGAGCCGGACTTCGTAGAGGTACTTCAAGACGACTGCCTCATGAAGGTACAAAAGGAGTTTAAATATTAAATCTCAGGTCTACTGTGTAATATATTTTAATATGTGAAGGGTAATATATAATATAAAAATACGTACATTTTGATATGACTACTGTTTAAACTAATTTGTAGTATTTGAAAAGAATATATATTTTACGATATCTAAATATAAATTTACAGAACCATTGCTGTTGTACTCCCTCATGTAACATATATACTTTTAGGGGTAGAAGTGCTTTTAAGGTGATGAAGAAGAATGATTGCATTCATATTTTAATTGTACTGAGCGAGGTACAAAATAACAGGTGCTTTATGATCATTTAGTCTATGGAACACACCAATTTCAAGTCAACTCTTCTATATCTATAATTCATATGGTTTGAGGTGGAAACGATTTTGAGGTAAATAAAGAGCTGGTACTGTATTTTATTTTTATTTTACTATATATATTAAGTTATAGTTGTTGAATAAAAAATGGTGTAATTATAATTAAGTTGATATTTACTTAAACATTTTTATTTTTGTCTCTCATATAACTTCTATTTTCTGGGGTATAATCGTTTTTCAGGTGTATTACATTATTATTTTAATTTCATTGTGTATATTTAGCTACAGCTACTGTTGTTGAATAGGTATGTATATTATTATCTTTAAATTTAAAATTGCATAACTGTTTCTATTTTAGTTTCACATACAACGGATATGTTCTAGGGTAGAAACGCTTTTCACGACTATCAAAAGTTATCATTTCATTCTTATATTAATTTACTGAGTACATTAAGTTATAGTAGTTGAATAGGTATGTGTTTTATTATCTTATATGTTATAACCTATCTAACTTGTTATATTATCTAACTTATTATTATTATTTAACTTATTATAACTTAGATGTTTTTAGGGTAAAAACTATTTTGAGATGAGTAAAGAGGTCTGATTACATTTTTATTTTTATTTCACTGTGTATATTTTGCTATGGTTGTTGAATACGTATATATTTTATTATCTTTAAGTCTAAATTTATATAACTATTCTATTTTAATTTCTCCTATAACTTATATGTTTGGTGGGAAAAAACGAATTTGAGGTGTGTATGGAGATGTGTTTAAATACTTATTTTAATTTTACTGTATGTATAATTATAGTTATTGAATAGGTATGTATTTTTATGTTTATCTTTATGTTTATGTTTTATCTTTATTTATTTCAATTTTAGTCTTTCATTTGAGTTATATGTATTGGGTTATAAAAAGTGTGAAAATAGTCTTATTTTAAGTATACTGCATATGTTGTTATAGTTGTTGAATTGGTATGTCTTTTATTATTTTTAAGTTTGAATTTACTCGACTATTTCTATTTTAGTCTCTTGATAAACTTATATGTTTTGAGATAGAAACGATATTCATGTGTATGAGAAGGTGACTGCATTCTTATTTTAATTTTACTATCTATATTAAACTATTGTTGTTGAATAGGTATGTGTTTATTTATCTTTAAGGTTAGAATCACACAGTTCTTTCTATTTTAGTCTCTCATGTGACTATATGTTTTGGGGTAGATACGAATTTTAGGTAAAGAAAGTATGATTACATTCATTTTTTAATTATTCTGTATGCATTATGTTATCATTGTTAATTGGGTATGTGTTTTTCTATCTTTATGTTTAGATTTAAACAGGTGTTTCAATTTTAGTGTCTTACATAGCTTCTATGTTTTAGGGGTTGGAGCGCTTTTCAGGTAGATGAAAAGGTAAGATTGCATTCTTATTTTAATTTTACTATCTATATTAAACTATAGTTGTTGAATAGGTATGTGTTTATTTATCTTTAAGGTTAGAATCACACAGTTCTTTCTATTTTAGTCTCTCATGTGACTATATGTTTTGGGGTAGATACGAATTTTAGGTAAAGAAAGTATGATTACATTCATTTTTTAATTATTCTGTATGCATTATGTTATCGTTGTTAATTGGGTATGTGTTTTTCTATCTTTATGTTTAGATTTAAACAGGTGTTTCAATTTTAGTGTCTTACATAGCTTCTATGTTTTAGGGGTTGGAGCGCTTTTCAGTTAGATGAAAAGGTAAGATTGCATTCTTATTTTAATTTTACTATCTATATTAAACTATAGTTGTTGAATAGGTATGTGTTTATTTATCTTTAATGTTAGAATCACAATGCTACGAGTAATTCTATTTTAGTCTGTCATATGAGGTATATGTTTTGGGGTAGAAACGGTTTTCAGCTTTTGAAGAGTTGTGATTTGATTGATATTTATTTTTTGATGTCTATGTTAAATTGCAGTTGTTGAATAAGAAGATGTTATATGACATTTAAATTTATTGTTGGATATCTAATCTTATTCTACTCTCTCATGTAACTGATATGCTGTAGAGTAGAAAAGTATTTGAGGTCTGTAGATTGGCACAGCTGGTGCTTACCAAGCGCCAGCTTATAGTGAGCTGCTTTCTTCTTCTTCATCTTGTACTTCTTGTTACTACTCGTAATATGATTTATGTATAGAAAAGGCGTGTGCTCATTTAATTAAAGTGTATTTGTTTGTGGGTAGTGAAACACCTTTTTTCTTATTGTTTACTCGTTAACTCATTAATAGTTACTGTAACATGTAAACTGGTTAGATTACAGTCGATTCATGTAGGTCGGTGTCCTGGGGCTTGAGTGGCTACCAGGCGGGTCCGCAGGTGATGGTTGGAGGAATATCCTGTACGGCCCGAACTTTAGCAGGGTAACCCCGAATAGACAATAAGGGGTCCCAATCCAACAACTCCAGCTTATTTTAATAGGAAATAAGTTTAATTATCTGAAAATGTAACTCAGTTTTTAATACACGTACTTCTAATAGTATGGATCTACCTTTTTCATTCAATTTCCTGTAGTATTTAATTTTCTTCAGATATCATATTTATCTGAAATTGTGACATTCTTCAAAGATGTAATATAATTCTTTTAGGCACAGGTTATAACCAAATTTGATATAAGCTACAACATGGAAAACATTTATTTTAAAATAAAAAATATAAAAAAATAAGTTGTATAAGGTCCTTCAGCATTCCTGGACCTGCTTTTTAAAACGATCAAGAGAAAAGACCATGCATGATGTAATCGTATATTATGATATGAATGTTGTGTATTCGTCTTTAACAAACATACTTAAAAAATAATCCACCATCCAAAATTTTTTATGATTACAATTTGATAACTACAAATTAGTATGTGCATATGGTGCATGTATCTTGTATAGGATAGTCATATTTCAGCTATAAAAAAATACACATCCGTAGAATTTCCAACCTGATAAAAATCAATTCTTAGATCTCCCGTACATGCCTGAAGAGGAAATTTTACAAAAAACCCGAAAATTCTTTAATTGGAAGTTCTTCAATGTTTCATGTTCATGGGCCATACATTTGTCAAACAAATAGTGATGGCTTCGTCTGACTTATTCAGAAGTCATTTGAAATATTACCTATATAAGAGTGGTAGTTTTAGAAATATTTCAACATTTAAATTTTGCTAGGTAAATAACTTACTTTTTATTCATACAACAGATATGGCATGAACAAAAACCTTAGTGTAAGCATAGCAAATTTAAAGTTCTATGTAAATAGTTTATCATTCATTCATACAATAGATACTGCAGAAACAGTTGTTTTTATTCACGGTATTGATAAAAACTTTAGGATTATATATTAAGTAGCCAGTATGTCAGGAGATATGTATTCGAGTCTTATGGAAACCTAACTGTTGCCAGATACTAGGGAATGAGGCCTTTTCTCGTCCAGATCTCAGTCTCTCTTCCCAATCATTGGGGAAAAAACTCAAGTTTGGTTTTATTTCCGCCTGTGTTGTTCTGTGTTGATATATGAAAGGCAGGTAAATGTATGCAGAATTAGTCCCTTTCGCAGCAGTTTGTTTAGTTTATTAAGGATTGAGGTACTGTTGGTTTTAACTAATTTGAATGGTTCTAAGCTTTACAAAATATTGTTTATGATAGAGGGTTAAAAGAAACTTTTATTCGAAATTCAGATGCTAAACATCAATAGAAGTTTACTTAATTTAAATAAATATATACTTATATTTTGTGCCACTAACTCTTATGTTTTGGTTTAATTTTAAGAATCTTTTACTCTTTCAGCTCTGGTCTTGACATAATGGAAATTTACGAACCAGACCTTGAAAGGCAGTTTTGGAGAACATTTCAAGAATCTTGGATGAAGCTGTACTCCGCACCGCTGCAATCAATGTAAGTTGTCAATTTCGTCTCATTTTTTATATTCAGATTATTCAATATTTTTATTTTCTGCTGTTTTAGTTCATTTAAAAAGTGTTAGTTTTGCCTTCAGCATTCCTGGACTTGCGTGTCTTAGAACGTTGTAGTTCTCCAAACAATCTAAAATTACAATTCAAATATTTTTAATAGAAAACTCTTGTACCTACAGAATACTCGATAAAATCATTACAAAGATCCAAAGGTGCCCTTTATTAAAGGTGAATTATTTCATAACAGGTTACCGCTCATAAATTATTATAAACAATGTATTTCTTTAGCAGGCTGCCGCCGCTCATCCATTATGATTTGATCAGCTCAAAGATAGCTTGTTACGATTGAATGATGTTAGTCTTTTTTCACATTTCTTATTCTAGTTTGAACGTTGATATGTATACACACTTGGTTAAAAAAGAGAAACAGGAATGAAAAACAGATACTAGAACTCATTTTTAATGTTTCGATCCTTTTAACGGAAATAGAGTGGTTAGAAGATGAAAGCCAACACTATATATATATATATATATATATATATATATATATATATATATATATATTCGTGTATACTGGCAGCAAGTCTTCTTTTAAACAAGTGTTGTTTATATATATATATATATATATATATATATATTGCAAAAGACGAGCCAATCCCTGTTACGTATTACTTTGGGCACTTCTTATTGGTTGTGGGTGTTTATTCGTTGAACACGTTTCTCCTTAGCACACTCCGTCTGCTCGGCCGCCTCAGCCTTCACTCCGGGAGAGGGCTCGCAGTCCCTACTTTAATTTCACAGAGGGCAGGAATGGCATAGGCGTCCTCACGCAGAAGAGTTCCTCGTAAGAATCTGGTCCGGGCTATGGGCATTAGGAGTTGAAGTTGAAGTTGAGTGTGTGTGGCGTTTGTCATTAGACCCCTTTACTGCAGTGTTTTCTTGAAGAATGCGTGGCGCCTTCCTCCAGGAAGGACGGCGGATGCGGCCAAGCGTGTTAGGAAACCGACGGGGAAAAGGTCTACATACACCCACAACAATAGAATCTACAGAAAACACCAACAACCAGTATCTAATGAAATCCACTAAGCCCATAGTAAACACCGAGTTCGACGAGGTACACTTCCAAGCCAGGACGCCAAGACCTTCATCCAACTCTATTGGAAAATTAAGTAGGGACTGCGAGCCCTCTCCCGGAGTGAAGGCTGAGGCGGCCGAGCAGACGGAGTGTGCTAAGGAGAAACGTGTTCAACGAATAAACACCCACAACCAATAAGAAGTGCCCAAAGTAATACGTAACAGGGATTGGCTCGTCTTTTGCAATATCTAATCTGGCATTCAACATATATATATATATATATATATATATATATATATATATACGTTATACGTATTTAACGCTTCAAAATCTAAAAACACATTTACTTATCTAAATCAAGCTTTCAACCTTACTGGCCATCTTTAGGATTATAAACTAAAAACAATAAGAACAATGAAATAAAATAAAATATAAAAGAAGAAAATAAAAATAAAATATAATATTAAGAAGTGAATATAAAATGAACTTCTATTTTATATTCTTTAGAAAATACTATAAAGTAAAATTTATAAAGGAAATAATACAACTTTATATTATAAAGTAAATTATTTAATTTATAATCCTGAAGATGGTGAGTGAGGTCGAAAATTTGATTTAGATTAGTAAATGTGTTTTTAGTTTTTGAAGTGTTAAATATGTCTCTGGGTGAGTTACTCTCCTAGTTGACTGTGCAACATTCTAAAGTGTTTAGGTAAAAAGAACACTTGCTTAAAAGGGTCGTAAATGCAGAAGTTGCTCTAGTTTTCAATAATATTTCTATTGAAGAATATTTACAGCCTATTTATATATATATATATATATATATAAGAAAACTCGAGAAGGTATGTAAGAAACATACTAGACTTAAAGTTGGCAAGTTATTTAATGATATATATATATATACATATATATATACACGCGTTCAAAATTCAAGAAGAGTAACACACAGAGTAAGGAAACACACTTACAGACTCAAATTTTTGGGTAATCCGTCTTCAGGAGAAAAGAGAAAGGGAGACCAAGCACGTTGTGCGTCTACAACGTGCTTTGTCTCCCTTTCTCTTTTCTCCTGAAGACGGATTACCCAAAAATTTGAGTCTGTAAGTGTGTTTTCTTACTCTGTGTGTTACTCTTCTTGAATTTTGAATTCGTATTGTGTCCAGTTTGAATCTATATTTTTAGACATGTGCAGGTCTATATCAATACAGAATTAACTAAAGACATGAAAAAATATGGATTACATTATTTATATGAATATACATTATATTGGTATTTTTCTATTGGAAAAAAAAAATTATTCGACTCTTGCATTGTTATCACTAGAGTGTTGCTGTTAGCAAAATTTGTAGGAATGAAATTTTCTGTTTCACATTTCTAAATTTTCCTGAGTTATCAAAATGTGATAGAGAGTGTACGTAAAAATGTATTAAATAACTAATAACTAACTAATTAAGTTTATACCGCTTGCAAAATTAATATAAATACATTAATTTTCGTGACCTTCCTGATTCTTTATTATATTGATGCAGAATAAATATGTGAAGCACACACTAAGAATATATTTTCAGTTTTAAATTGCCTATAGTAACTAATATTAATTATATTTAATGAGTGAATCACTCAATCACAAAACGGTTTTTTATTTAATTTGTATTATTTTTTTGGCTTATTTCTATTAGTCTGCTTTTATTTTTAGTTTTAAACTGTTTTTCTTTTATTTTATGAGAGATATTTTGAATACATTCAGTTTGAATCCTGAACACTATACTGATGATCAAAACAAAACTAAATTTAAGATCATAAACTTAATCATAAACTAGCCTCATAAACTAGGCTAGCTGCCTTGCCCTAGTACACTACATCGTTTACTGATGATGAGAATCATCACTTTGTTGCACCATATTGTTATATTTGTTGAACACGTAAGTGTGTATGTGTTTGTGCTTGGGATTTTTAAATTCCATAGTCCACATGATGTCCATAAATTTTATAATGTTAGAATAGTTGATATTACATTTAGTTTTTTATATCTAATAATTTTACAAAATTATGATTTCCCAATTGTCAGTTATTGACAATTGATAAATATAACAATTATTTCAAATAATGTATAGAACTCATAAACTTTTAAAAACTTTAACAATTGGGAAATCATAATTTTGTAAAATTATTGGACATAGAAATATTTTAAAGAATTTCTTTTTTTTTTAATTAATTGATATATTACCGTTAGACGTGGAGGCAAGCTGCGTGCAGGCCCAGGCTCAACGAGAGTTGTACTGTCGAGGATGATGAATTGATATATTCACCGTCATTGGTTATTACAATTTTAGTCGAAGGGTATTCATTTCTAGATGTTAGATAAATCTCAGAAATCCTTTTCGCTCGTGGTCTAGCATGGGCAGCTAAATAATATGTAGTTTCTAACTCTGTGGCTTGTATTGTCGCAAGTATATCTGTCGTTGTCGATAACATGAAACTTTTTAAGGCAGTCTGGCTTTAATTCTACCATAGCCTCAGAATACCTCTGTTATTTTGTATGTTATGACTACATTGCACATTTCCTAGACTGATTGGTACTGAAGACTGCCTTAATGTAGAGTCCTTTTGATGTTGACAATTGCTGTTGTCACTGCAGCAATGATACTTCAACTAAACTGCTTCTCACTTACCCATAGCAGCTTTGTAAGAAATAAGAAGGTCGGATTGAGAAGCTCGTTTAGCTGACTGGTCCTCAACCCAGCATAGACTTTGATCCAAGAAAAAGCAAATCTATAGTAATGTCATCATGGAGTTAGGCAAAATCTATCTGATATTTTCTATAAGCGGCATATGATATATTATGTTTACCAGACAATCTATAATGACTCTACTATCTCTTCTGACGATTATAATCTGGGGTGTGAAATAATAGTTTTCTTCTGTTCTTCGTAAAAACTAATCAACCGCTTTGGATATGCCACTGCTCTGCCTGATTATTACTGAATTTGTCATCTTAGACAATAAAGCTTTTCGGCAACTACTCTTCTGTTCCGGTTGACAACAAACGCACAGCGCACTACCATCTAGCTTGGGCAGCTAAATAATATGTAGTTCTAACTCTGTGGCTTGTATTGTCGCAAGTATACCTGTCGTTGTCGATAACATGAAACCTTTTTCAAGTGACTACCATCTGTGTAGATTTATATCTTATCTTGACCTGTTATCTCGGTTATATCTAAATTATTTAGATGTATAAGAGCCAGGTAAACCTTAGTGTGTGTGGCTGTATATGTCTTTCAATATAGTTTTTAAAGACGCCTGTTCATTCAAATACTTAAATATTTTATTGTCATAAAACTAAAGAAGAAAGTTAAGCAATGATTTTAAGATTTAATCTACACTGAAAAGCAGTCCGTTGAAAGCGTGTAAAAATATTTATTATATTACTATACTTAGGTCATTCTCCTTTTTAATTTACGTTTTGTGCATAAGCAAGACAAAGGTAAATCAATAGACTACATGCAATTTATTTGTTATTCGGTTAAATGATTCAACTTAATGTGAGTACTGTAATTGAAAAATCTTTGGCACTGTAATTACTGTGAACGCCTTAACGGCCGCAAGTATATTCGGTTATAGACGTAACAACGCATCCGATAACATTCTTCCTTAGCAAAATATTAAAATGGAAGGTCAGGGGTCTCGGACCATCTGACCTTCCCAGCCATTTGGTCTATCACGTAACGTATTTAAAATTTCAAAGTGTGCGCATAAGTCAGCAAGCTGGTCGTTAACTTAAGTCGTCATTTATACTTCACTAGAAAGGTTATTTTTCTTTTGTAGTAGAAACGGTTTTAGTAGCTATTTTAAAGGAATAAAACATTTTTGTTTGGCATTAAACTAAATGAATGTGTAATTAATCAATAAAAAGCTATTATTAGGAAGGATTCGATTAGAGATTAAGTGGTCGATGACTTGGAACTGGTATCTGATTAGTATGGTGTAGTAGGAGAACAAAGAGGGTTATTAGTATTATAGTGTCAGAGCCTTATTATAGCTCCATCATCTTTACTCAAGTAATTCGATACATTCTGACATCCTAGCCTGATAAGTACTTCCTTAATTGCCTAGCTTGAGAGATTAACGAAAGTTAACTTTGTCTTTCAGTCAATCTCACCTCGGAGTCGTGGCAGGAATATTTGTTGTTTTTTTGGAAATAACTTTGAAATGCAGTCGTGCTTTATTTCATAACAAATTATCATGACAAGCCTCGTTTGAAAAATTCAGTGCTAAAAAGTAGGGGATCATGTGAAGAACCAAACTTACAGTTTTCTTTTCTCCTTTAACATATATTCAATTTAGATTTATCACCTGAGATAAAGATTCTAAAATCTGTTTGAAAACAGATTCTTCGAAAGACATTACATTTTTTCACTAGATTTCAAATTGATATATTGATTTAATTCTTTAATTTTTCTTTAAAATTTTTTAGTTAGCGTACAGTAGTGTATTGCATTAACAGAAATAGAAAACATCTGAAGTGAGTTACACTCAAACTGTATCATAAGTAAATAGAACAACAGATTGGTCAACAATAAATTCAGTTTTAATTTATTTGAATGTGACTGTCATGTTGATTGATTATGAATTTTTAATGTAAAAGTATTATAGGCAATCAAGTTAATAACTTTATTTATTTTAAGGTTGCTATATCTATTTTGTCAGTCACAAGAAAATTGCAACATTGTTCGAGAACAATCTGACAAGTTACTTCAGTGTTCAAAGTTCGTGAAATTCTTATTATGCAATATTCATACTAAGACAATACTTAATATGAAATTTAACTTTAGCAGAATCACTAGAAGAGCGGGTTGTTATTAGTACCTGCTTTGGTATTATGAACGATTATGTGGTTATGTGGATTTATGTGGTTGGAAATATATCACTATCGAATGGTAGTAGGCCAATAGAAGGTCTTTGTAGCGTTGCTAGCATTCCGTATGGGCATTGAGGTAGATGGTGATAGTCGACCATTAACATGTACTGAAGTTTCAACCTTTTCATTTTGCATATTAATATTAATATCTGGGAAATTAATTTTCTTACATATGGATTTTTCTACTGTAAATTTTAAGCATGTTTTTTCAAAGACATTTCTCAGTGCTTCAATCTGGTCTATGTTTTTCGATATGACAAAACAATCAACATGTCTACAATAAATCAGAGGCTTAATCTCTGGCCTGTTCATCATGATAGTGTTCTCGATATGGCACATGTAATATTTAGCTAGAGTCACTTTCAAAAGTGAACCCATGGCAACTCCATCAGTCAGCAAATACAATGAGACGTCTATATTTGTGAATGGGTTTTAATCGTACATGTGTGAAGTAGTTTATTTAGCTGGTTCTTACTTGAAGGTGGCGGTAGCATATTATTATTGGAGTACACATAGTTACAGATGATGTCAATAGTTGCTTTGACTGGCACATTCGTGAATAGTGATTATACATCCAACGATGCAATAGCTCTTAAGGTTTGAGTTCTTTAATAATATCCAGTAATTCATCAGTTGATCTAAGCATTATATCTTTCATAAAAATATAATTTTATTTAAATCTTTTGCCAGATAATAATTGAGCTAGTATATATATCTAGAGCTGGTATATATATATATATATATATATATATATATATATATATATATAAAATGAAAGGTCCGTGTGGACAATAAACACTTTAACACATAGAAAAGAACACAGAAAGACACTACAGAACTCACTTCGATATTTGGACATCCGTCGTCATCGGGAAGAAGTGCGACAGTAGCAGTTTGCTTCTCAACGCGAGTACTTCGCACTTCTTCCCGATGACGACGGATGTCGAAATATCGAAGTGAGTTCTGTAGTGTCTTTCTGTGTTCTTTTCTATGTGTTAAAGTGTATATATATATATATATTGTTGAAATGTACCACAGCTTCGGCATTTACAACTTTCAAACTAAGCTGTTAGTTGAGAAAGAGACACCAAGCGCACTTGTGAAGTGACGGTTGGAGACCCAAGTGACGCTTCACAAGTGCGCTTGGTGTCCCTTTCTCAACTCTCCTGATGACAGTTCAACCGAAAATTAGAGACAGTAAGTGTGTTTCTTCCTTAGTTCTGTGTTTGTGATTCATCGTGAAACGTTTGTTGTTCTTTTGGATCGTTTTCCTGTTTACAATATATATATATAGTTCAATAGAGACAAAGAAACATAGAGAAATCATAAGAACACACTTACAGTCTCTAATTTTCGGTTTGAACCGTCTTCAGGAGAGATTAGAGAGGGAAACCAAGCGCACTGGTTCAGAGAGGGTTGGAGACCACCAGTGTTACCGCCACTGTTGGCAACACTGTTGGTCTCCAACCCTCTCTGAACCAGTGCGCTTGGTTTCCCTCTCTTATCTCTCCTGAAGACGGTTCAAACCGAAAATTAGAGACTGTAAGTGTGTTCTTTTGATTTTTCTATGTTTCTTTGTCTATATTGAACTATTTTTGTCCGTTTTGGATCGTATTTACAACGAAATATATATATATATATATATATATATATATATATATATATATATATGTTGATAAAAGTAACGACCATGAAGTAGAACGATATAAAAGTTTACCAGTACTCGGTCAGTTCTTCAGGTTCAAATTAAACTCTCATTGCCAACGTTTTGGTTTTTATTGAAAACCTGGTAAGTGTCATGCGTTCACTCAAACTAAACATTTGTTTCTGAAATCTACAAAAAATAATTGCTAAAACTTCAACTTTCCAGAGTTATTTGTTTAGGAGAGTACAAGCAGTTTCTAAAATCAAACAATGAACAACAGTAAATTATATAAATATATATATATATAACAAGAGTTCATATAAACACGTGAAATAACAATCAATGGTGAACCCCTCGCCATGATGTTTCTGCATCTTGTGTTTCAATTGCGTTTTTGACTCTGATAAACACTGCTGGTTGTGGTTGAAAGACTTTGTCTTTTTTCCCATTTCGTATTGTGGTTTGGTCATATATATATAAGCTATAAAACAAGATACTATATAACCAGTTAGAGAAATGTAAAAATTTGCTTGTTAAGACAATAAAAGGAATTCTGATAGTAATCTTATTACTCAACAATAATCAGCATTCAATAAGTAAGCTATAAACGGCTTTCAAATCCCGATCCCCTCTACGTCGTATGTATTATGCAATACTGCAATTATTATTTTATAATTATTCAATATTTAAATCTTTAGAAAATATTAAAAATATTGTGTTAATAAGTTCAACAAAATTATTATAAGTGTTCTGTTTTTTATCAAATCAAGGTAACTGTTTGCAAAATTAATCAGAATTACTACGTGATTGTAGTTTTATTCCGATTTGATTTAAATCAAGATTGAATCTCAATTAGTTTGTTTCTATAATTGGTTTTCGCCATTTAAATAACCAATTATCTCAATTACTTCACTACTTTATTTCTTATACATCAACATCGGAATAACCATTTAATTAATTAAACACGAATGTTGATGATTAAAATATATTTAAGTATTATGTGCCAAAAATAACTCTTAATTAATATTAATAGGTAAATTTTGGGTCAAATACACTGAGGAATGAAGGTTATCTGACCTTGACCGCTGAGTCATAACTTGTTTAGGTTACCATTAACTAATTCTTGGATAAACAGTATTCTGATGAAGTTGTAATGTAATGTTAACCTTGCCATGTTCTGATGATAACACTATACAATGATGATTTTAAAGTAAACCTTTGTGTCGGCCCTTTTGTCTGTATCGAGTGTATGACATGATACTTTATTACCAGCTGGCGGTGGTTCTGGCATTTGACCGATTTCTTTTTTGTGAAACAGCGTTTAAAACAAAGCAATCCTAACAATAGAAATAATATCTAATGTCCGAACATTAAATGAACTGAAATGTATTTAATATATATGTTGTATAGATATTATATACATACAACACCATGATAAGAGGTGTTGTATGTATTTAACGTACTTTCTGAAGAGGCATTCATATGCCTACTTGGAGCTCGCTCTCCTCCTGGTCTTAACCTCTACCGTTAATTATTATTATTTTTTCTCTCATTGTTTATACTTTTTCTTTTTTAATTTTATTTGCATTCTTATTGTTGTCTTCATTATTATTTCGTATTATATACTTTTTACTTGTATTATACTAATATTTCTGTTGAAATTACTTACTAAAATTTCAACAGAAATCGCTTGATTCAGCTGCCACTCAGCTTCTATAGTTGAGAAGATATAGCTCACTATTACTCCTGGTATATTTTTACAGTTTTGGGTCTTCCACGGCAGGCTGTTTTAAGAAGACTTGTGTGTTCCCAAACTAGACAAGCGGTGATGAAAATTTACAAAGTAGATTGGTTTATATTTTTCATAACGTTATTGTAAGAAACTTCTTGCAACTGAAAATAGAATTACTTAGTGTATTTTGTGGTACGTATTCCGCTTCCGAGTCAAAGCACAAAAACATAGACTAACACTAGAATCTTTAATCAATGCCCACAAAAACACAGTCAACACTTAGTCTCCAAAACTAAGTACACGAAGACTGCTAAACAGTGTAATTCTAGCACTAACTTCATCTTAAAACTGAATATAAAGACTTAGCTAACACGGTTGGAAACACGAATTTTATCAGTAAAATAAATGGAATAAGTTTTCCCAGAATAAACAAATTCTTTATCTAATTTGAACACAAGTACTAAGCCCAACACTAAATTTTCTAAAGCCACTTTATTTGTATAACCTATTTTTAAATTCTGGATAATTATGCAAATTGCCAAAATCAATGCAATAACATAGCTCAGCACAATAGTTTGAAACAATTAAGCCCAGTGAATCATATTGGAAGATAATTTATTTAGAAGAGAAATATATAAAAACATTAATCACAATAAAATCCATAAAAAAGAAAATTAACTATTCATTAAAAAAAATAACAAAACAAATAACTAAATAATAACAACATAATTCATCAATAAAATACACTGAGTAATACTATTACTATTTTCTCTAGCAAAAAGATTAGTTATAATAACGTTGTTAAATAGATACTCTAACCCACTTTGTATATTTTTTTTCAGTTTCCGAAATCACAAGTCTTTTGAAAACATTAACAATAAATGTTAAAAACCAACATAATATAAACAATAATACAAAAAGAAAAAAAATGGAAGATGGTTGTTTAGGGCTTTTGTCTTAAATGGCTTTCATCAAACAAGTGTACTGTAAAGGTTATGTTTATGAGTCTGCATTTGAATACAGTCACTGAAGAAACAAGTACATAGCTTTAGGCGACTTTGAGTTTAACTTTGGACCCGGCTTGAACCAAAAGCCATGTACTTCCTCTTCCTTTTTTTTTTCACTACCGAAAGTCAAACGTGATAGGTAATAATAAAAAAAATTATATTTCAAAATTTTTACGGATTTTCACTTTTTGAGGCCTTTTCCGTCCGATTTTGAAGTTTTTACGACACTGTGGGGAGGGTGGTTGGGTATTTAAAAGTTTGGAATGCGCTGCAGGTCACACAGTTGGATGGATGGAAATTATATTATAACTAAAAATAACCCTTATAGTGAAAATATTTGTTACAGTTTTGGGGTAGTTTTGCTTCTTGGGAATTCAACTTTATTACCCATTATGAGTTTATAGAAAACATTTTTTTCTTATATGCTAAAATTATTAGTTTGTAATATTTAATTAGCATTAAACTAATCAATAATTATCAATAACTGAAAAAATGTATTGTTTTTTAAATAAAAAGAGTTTCCAGTAAAATGTAGACCTCTGACTCTTGAGCAAGTAAACTACAGTTGATCATGTGAGAAAAACTTGGTCTCGCTAACTTCAATTCCTGCGTTAGATAAAGTTTCCCATTGCGACTTAGTTAAGGTCAATGCGAAATAGATTCTGACAGGACTTTGCAATCATTTCAACGAAAACAGATAGTGGCTCGGAATCAATAGTATGCGTGGTATTCGCACAGACTCCACAATACCACACCAAGTCATTATGTCCGCCTCTATGTCATATCTGTGCAGAGCACGAACTCAGAGTCGTGTCCTGTTGAACAGTTTTGGGGCACTCACGTTTCGTAACATGAAACTTGTTAGTGCTACTAAATTGCAGCATGATTGGTGCTCCTACTTTAAGTTCTTACTCATGAGCAGGCAGTCGAGGAGAAAGAAATTCAGAGTCAAGAAATTCAGTTAGATAATGAACTGCTTCCTCATTACTAATCACTCTCTTTACTGACTCTTTACTGTAAGTTCTTTCCTCGGCTTGATATAGCGTAAGAACTTGTTTGTTGATTTTTCTTGCCTGTTCATATTGAGGATTGAGATTGCTCGTTCACAAAACTATTTATTCTTAATAGATAGTACATCCTCAAGTCTGCGAAACAACTTTTCAATGATGTCAAATACGTAATATATTCATATGCACAAATGAAATTAAAATCAGCTAACAATACTTAATTGCTACACCGATTGCTACACTAATTTTCAAAACAAAGTTATCTGTGAAGTTAACAAAATACAGCTTAAAGCCCCATAACTTCACTTTTGCACTGAATTAACAATCTATTCAGAGCCTATATTTTAAGTTAGGCATACACAAATCTAGTGTCAAAGTTTCAGCTCGCTATGTCTCATGGTGGCTGAGTTTACTTGTGACAAACGTTTTTACTTTAAACGTCCATAACATCACTTCTGCGTTGAATTTCCAATCAATTCAGAGCCTATATTTTAAGTTAGACATACACAAATTTACTGTCAAAGTTTCACCTTGATATGCCTTATGTTGGCTGTGTTTACTCGTGACAAAATTTTGCAGACAAACCGACAGAAATTTTTCTAAGGGTGGATTCGGTTTCTCCAATGTATGAAACGTAAAGAAAACTTGAAATGAGTCAGTTATAAGTAATGTACAAACAACATAATTCTTTTATATTTTCTTCATAATTTATCTTGGAGGCCAGGTTAGGTTAGTGGCAACGTGCTCCCCTCTGAACTAGTACGTCCAGGGTTCAATACCCCCTCTGCTCCTCGATTTATACACTTAAAAGGTGAATAAATATGAGCTTCTCGTCCCTCAGAGAGGACGTTAAGCCGTTGGTCCCGAGCATGTACGATGTCAGGTACTCGTTAAAGATCGCTACTCTAAATATACCTAAGTTAACCAAAATTTAAGACTACCAATGTTGTCATCTTTTTATGATTTCCCAATTAGTCTTCTTTGTGTGTTTTCACAAAGGGCTAATGTTCGGCCTATGTGTGTTTCCTTGTGGGGGACTGCCACAATTTTTTTGAATGTATGACGATGAATCGTAAACAGGCTATTTTAAAATGTCATTGCGAAATAAAATGTTAATATGTATTGCACTTTTAAAAGAAGAGTAGTAATTTATCGCAACGGTAAGCTGACAAGGTTTCAAGGTTGAAATTCTTCAGTTGCAATGAGAATGACATAATCGGGAAGATTTCAAGTCTATTATAGTAGGGATTCACTTATTCTAAATATGGCACTTCAACAAACCTGCCTGCTTTTACTTTTTGTTAACAGCATTGGTATCTTGCAGCTGATGTAGGGAAAGAAACAAAACTTTTTTTGGAATGAATTAAAACAATCTGTTAATATAAATATTTATAAGTTGATGCCTTGAGTAAATATATTAAGAAGAACACAAATTAATATTGACCTTAACATCGTGTAATTTTGATCATGGATCTGGCGTTTACAAAAACCTGTATATTTGAAGGATTTTCTAAAGTTCAGTCTCAAGTAACAAGCTAGTCACGCTTAAATATTTCTTTGTAATATAATAGGTAATAGAAGTTTATTGACTTGTTTAGGTTCCTGGCAGACACCTATTTAATAGAATCAATTACAATAGCCTTTTGTATTGAGGCTTGTGTTAAATACAATGTAATCATACGGAGCTCAACACAATGATCTGACATATGACGCATTCTTTAGCTATTGCAGCATTACCGGCTTGTTAGCAGAAATCAGAAGTGAAACGTGTTGAAAAACAAAGATTACTTAGTGAAACTTGATAAGCACATGCTTGTTTGTCATATGTATAGAAATAACCGATTGTAATGTATCAATGTATGTACATATACGTTTGTATTAATAAAACTATACCATCTTTGTATCATTGCGTACTCTTTTCCCAAGGATCGCTCACATCCAGGGAACTACATACACATTCATATATAAAAAGATATATGTATGGTATAAAAAAGTATTTACAGAAAAAACACAGAAGAAGCACAACAACTCAATAGCATATTTCATAAATTTTCTCATCAAGAGGCTGAAGTGTAGACAAGGAAGACTGATATTTTCTTTTCAGAAGAACCATGCCACTGCAGCCACCTTATGGAAGGAACAAGCAAAACTAATAATAAAAAAAATATCTTTTTTGAACGATTTAAAACAAAATAAACAAAATTAATCTAAAACATAAAAAAAAAATCTGGAGTGGCCTACACTCTACTTTACTATAAGTAACTCAATGTCAAATTTCTTGAGTATATAAAACATAACGTATCATTTAAGCATAACATAAATATCTAAATGGGATATAATTATTAGCATTGCATTCGTGAGGTAGTACAGATAGTGATTCAAGGACACATCAATTTATAAACTTATTTTTGTACATCACAAATAATTTATTATTTGCAAATAATTTCATTCGTATGACTACAGCAGTAATAACATTTTTGAAAAACCAATGTGAACATTTCTTGAAACGAAATATTATCCTACAAGAGAACATGGCTATTGTTCAAATAGCCAGTAGATTTCTTACATTGTTTACTTGACATCCTTCTACATTGAATATTAATGTAAAATTTTCAAATTTGAAACAGTAAAATACCCATTTTTTCTCTGAAAAACATCTTAAACAGCGAAGAAAATGTTGTTTTAAGGTGATTTGTTAATTAAAGATGTACGATAATTACAGTTATTAATCTCTAAACGAAAGATTTATATTTTGAATTATCTTTTACATTTTTGGTTATTAACAGAATTATTATACTGGGAATTTTATGGCTTCTTAGTATTTAATAAGATCATTTTCCTTCCCCTTTGTCAAATAACATATATACAAATTTTTTTTAATGAGTGTTATCATTTACCTGCACAATATTATTCCTCTTACATCTCTTATAAGTCAATAATATATTTTCATTTTTCCATTAAAAACATCAATTTTATCTCAGTGGATTCGCTCAAAAAATTTCGAAGTCAATATAAACAATGTAAAAAAATACAAAAAATTCGACAAGTATAGCAGGTGATCTCTTAGTCTAGGATAAACAAAGAGTTTTTACATCGTTATTGCTCTTTCCCGTAATTGAAACTTCATGAATTTTTTTTTATGAATTGCTAATTTTTTGTTCCATTTTTGGTCAAATTTTCATTATTTTTTTATGAGCCGTTTAGCGTCAAAAAAACATTTTCTGATAACACAAATCGTACTGTAACGCCCGTTTAGCGAATGTAATTTTGGAAAAAAATATCTCAACTCATTCTCCATACAATGTTCTATTTATAGGCATAGTTTCATTCTTGTCCGTCAAACAGTATGGCTTGTATCGCTCTCACAAGGTTTGAGATTGAATTATAAGTCAAAATTTTTACATTTTATTGAAAAAAAAATATTTCCTGTTGATTTAAAATTCTGAATATATTTTTCGTTTGTTGCATTTGAAACCTCAAAGATAATGTCAAAATTTCAAAACTCTAGGGTTATCAGTTTAGGAGAAATAAATGTTTTTAAAAAAACGGTTTTTGGCAAAAAAAGTGACTTTCCCATCATGCATAATTCTTCCCAAACAATAGGGATCTTTGTCTTTATGAGGCCCATTTTTGTGTAAAATATCAACTTGATCCATCAATGATTCTGGACCGTAGCGTGGTAACAAGCAATGCTAACACACGCACCCACCCACCCACCCACCCACACACATACAGACATCATCGTAAAAACTTCATAAAACGACTTCTGGGACCTCAAAACATGTAATTCCGTCAAAATCTCGAGATCGAATTTTTTCACGATCACTATACTTTACTTATAGTAAAGTAAAAATATTAGATATTCATAAAAATAACTAGGACAGAAAAAAAAATAGTCTCGAGTGGCCTGGACTCCAGGCCACTAATATAAATAATATTATATTTTACTTATAATATTTACATTATTATAAGTAAACATACTATTAGTAGTATTACTATTAATTATTAGTAAACATACTATTAATAGTATTACTTATATTTAATTAATAGTTGGTTACTATTAATAGTAATCAACTATTAAGTTAGTTGGCAGTAAACTGATTTTTGTTTCACTGTAATGTGGCTATACATACATATTAATCAATAATATGTCATTTATTTACATGTGGCTATAATTATTTTTTCAGTTACTTGAAATCGTGATCAATCTGACATGATATTACGATATAATTTTATATTACGTATCATGATAATGATATTGCGTATAATTATTAAACTGAGAGCTTGAATCTTATTGGGCTAGTGCACTGTGTGTCTATAGCCGGCATATAATATATCCCAGTGTTGTAACTAAATTGAACTTCAGACTTCATGTTCTTTACCGATCTTCATAAATGAACATAGAGAAGTCTCTCTCACTTTATCGTTTTAGGTATGATTGGATACAAGTCTTCATCCTTATCAATCCGAATGGCTCCCATTCAGATGTAATGTGATCAAAGGTTTCTGCTTCCTCTAGACAAAGTTCTGTATACTTCGTCTGATGCCAGATGCAGCTTCCATTCATAGCAGTTAAGTGGAAAATTTTTTATTAGATGTTTTCAGAATGTTTTCAAGTTCTCTGTTTGATGGGGAGCATTTCTCTTTTATCTCTTCTTTCTTAATGCTAGATAAATGAATCATCTCAAATGCATCATCGGAAAGCCATCATCGGAAAGGCAGTACCATTAAGGATTACCTTCATTAAGCATTAAGGTCGTCGGCGTATGCTTGCGTGCCATCGTTGTAGAGAATATTCAGTAGGTCATCCACAACTAATCAGTAGAACAGGAGCGATAGCACACCTCCCTGAGAACATCCGTTAGTGTTCACATCTTTAGTTGTGGTAGGTTCAACGCTAACTCTGATTATTCTTTTACAATGATATGGTACTGTAATATCTCCTTCAGTTTTGTGGAATAATCCATCTAAATATTAGTACCATTCATAAATTCCAAACTGTCTATCATGACCTCCTTCTACAACCAAGAATTAAGCGAAAGTTACTATTTTAAGACTTAGTAGTTTCTATTTTGTTAGAAAAATATCAAAAAATGTTGAACAAAATGTTGGGTTCGTTGAATAACAGAAAAAGTAGCTTAAAATTAGTATCCGTTTTGTAACAAAGAACGAAAGAATACATTTCTTGTACTTTAATATTACCCAAAGACAATAGAGTTCATAAACACTGCCAGATCTATATCTAACATTGTTCTATAAGAAATGTAAACAAAGGAGTTCAGGAAGAAGTAAGTAAAAGTTCTGCTTCCTTGGGCAGACAATGCTATTGCTCTCGTTTACACTGTTCTGACTTGAATTGAACGTTACTTATAATATTTTATCTTTCAAATTTAATTATATAGGATTCGATAATATTTCTTAACAACATCGATATTTGTTATTTCAGCATTTTAGCTTCTGTCTAATTTATATCAAGATTCTCTTTATTTACATGCAGAATAAGGCACTACTTTGTTCACTTCTACTTACATTGTTTAGATTTGACAAGCATTAGTAATGATTACAAATATTACCTAATTTCATTTCGTGAAAATATTTTATATGGAATTTTATAAACACAAGCCGTTTTAAATAAAGAATCAATATATGAACTAAATTAGAAAGAAGATACCTGCAGGATCCTTTAAATATCCAAACATATCTTCTTGAATCTTGAACTAATATCAAGGCATCAGTACTGAGAAGTAAAATTTATTTAAATTTACTTATATCAGAGCATTTTTCCAATCCGTGCTTTATTGAAAATAATTATGTTTGAAGTTTTTTTTCAGAACCCTGGAGCTGAGATATTTGTAAGTGCTAACTCTAGAGTTACTGTCCAGTGATTTGAAGAGTCAGCTAATTACTAAAGTTAGGGAAAAGTTAGTCTCCTCGTCGTTTGTTAACTTGTCACAGCCACGTTACCAAACGGATGTTAAAACACTATAGTTCCTTTTTTGTGTTATTTTTTGCTAATTTATTTAGCTTTCAGCTATTTTTTTCAAGTTTTCACTTTTATAAAAAAAACGCTACATAACAGAAAAGCTTGTAATATTTTCATGGAGATATATTACTTCTAAGATGAGCATTTTTTTATTGAACTAAAAAAAAGTATTGATAATATTACAGAAAGCATTGCTTGGGAATATCATTTGGTTAAACAACACATAAATCTGAGTGCTTTAGAATGCTTGAATAAAGATACAGCGTGTGGGTAGTGCTGCTTCACGGCAATCTTTGCAAATAACAATCCTTGCCTAACCTTTCCTTCTTAATTGGAAAAGAAAGCGGCAACAGTTAATTGATGAAAAAATCAAAACGGTAATCGAATGGGATTGGTTTCATCGATTTGACTCAAGGGACGAGAGGAATATGAATAAGTTTTTTTCGTGGGTGTCAGAGGCAGATGCGATATTCAAATTGCGTAGGCTGTTGTTTAGGGCTTTTGCCCAGAGGTCAGTCTCTCAGATCCATCACGCGTTGAAATCATTTAATGATTTAAAAGCTTTTATAGCGTGGTGCAGTTGAAAAGTTGAAGCTCCTATCTCAGACTACATCATTATTTAGAAAATAAATTCACTCCATGAAGTTCCCATTAGTTAAAACTTTTTTTAATGCTTCGAATTCCACATGGTTCTTAAGTACAATACCAGTACTTTTAAACATTCCGCCGACATATTTGTGGTCAAGCATTCAAATATACAAATGAAATCAATCTTTCGAGTTGTATTTAAATGATCTATATGATTAGCTCATTATCCATGGAAGAATTTGGAGATCAAACGAAGAATAGCTGTTATAGTAAAGACAAAACTACTTGAAATCGGTCAGAGTTTTTATGGTTGTTAAGATTATTCCAAAAACCTAGCGTCAGCCCGTTATATTTACAGCAATGACTATATAGAAACAACTTTAGTCCTTTGTTGCAATCAAAAATTTAATGACTGATGTAATGATGATTATGCTTGAACTTAAGAGGAATTAAGAAAAGTTCTTAATCTGAAACTCTGGAAATCAGATTACGTTCAGCTATTATACTTAGTCAGGTCAGTATATTTGTTCATCTGATCATAGGACTGTGGGCATCGGAAATGTTATACATCAATAATACAACCTTACGTGTACCCGGTATCTTGAACTCACCAAGAAATACCAAGCTCAATTTTAAGGCAAAGCTTTTAAATGCATTTTAATTTCATATCAATTATCCATCTCATTGTTTGAATGCAAAGTGTAACGTTAGAGTAAATAATGGAGGCCTACAATTATTAATAGGTATGACAGAAAAACCTTTCAACTTTAGTGTTAAATATCGTGATTATAATAAAAATGAAAGATTCTGACATATTTATAGGTTTTGAGGTTGCCTGCGCCCTTTTGAAATCTTTTGATCATGTCTGTTTGATTATGTGTATCCAACGAAAGTTGTTACTGTGCTATGGTCACCCTTTGATGAGTCATTCTGATATTATACTTGTAAACAGACTTTAAAGCGTCGATGTTGTATTGTTTTCAGACAGCATTTTTTTCCGTAAAGTACTAAAATTAACGAGTTTAAGAAATACAGCTAAATGAAACTGTTATTCACATAAACTGCAGAAAGTTTTGGCCATTTTGTAGTATAAGAAAAGATCAGTTTTACGAAAAAGTGCAAACATTTTTTACTTATGAATGAATCTGAAAATTTGTCAACACGATATGATCACTATTTTGATGAATCACAATAAATTTAAAAGCAAAAATAGCTTCGTACATAAGGATGAACTGTATAGGTTTTTGGTGAAATTGAAAAAGCTTCAGAAGAAAAGGACAATCAAATACATTTTTTTAATTAAGACAAAAATATGTTTTTAGTAAATCTCTCAAACTACGAGTAAGATATTAAAATGTTTTTATTGCTTCAAACTAATGTTCGTAAGTTATAAAAAAAAAATTAACAATTTCGATTATTGGAAGAGCCTTCATCGCTGAAATACGCCAAAATGAACTTTAAAAAAAATCCCAACCTGGCTTACTTGATAGATTTTTGACATTATCTTAATTTTATTTTTATTTTAAGGAAACAGATTTTTTTGACTTTAATAAATTTTAGACAAATGATGTAGTAAATTTCATTTGATTTGTAAAAATTGAAACTGTGAAAGTGAATATGATAAATGAGTATAAATCACCATCCACGAATATTTATACTCATAGCTATTATTATTTATTAATGCTAATTTATTGACACTTAAGAAATGAACTTCACCCAAAGAAAGTTTTAATATGAAATCTTTTAACTCAAACTTCAGGTGATTCAGATCTTGGTCATGTGATAACTGAGTTCCTATTGATGTAAATATGTTTATTACCAATACCATAAGGAGTAACCAGCTGTGTATATTGGATTTGAGCTAATAAGGGAACACGACCTCATTGTAAATGAGGCAGACATCATAAGACTGCACGTATCATTTCTTATTAGCGTTAATCTATTGATATAGCGTTAATAATATTTGCTACACAAAAGGATATATTTTCTCAACTAAATTGACGTAATTTTATCCATACTTAAAACAAGTTTAACTTCAATTAAGTAAATAATGTTGGTACTTGTTCTCAGGAAGTTATGGGCATATCATTTGAGTTAAACGACATGCCGACTGCCTGACCTACTGTTAATCACACGAGAAGTTCCTTGGAAATAGAAGCCGTGTTGTCATATTGTTGATATTATCATATTTAAAAAAAAATAGTACGTTTTCCATGTTCTAATATTATCAAAACTGTTAGAGTACTGATTAATATTGCTCTATGACATCAGCAAAGCATACGTCAGAAAATATGCTTTAAGATACCATAAAATTGGATACTAGGTGTAATCGAAAAGTAAGAATACTTTTTGAATTTCGCGCGCTCTTACTTTTTACTTACTTTCTTAATTTCAACCTTTTTGTTGTTGTTTTGTTACACTGAGATTATATGTTGATAGTTTAGACTATTTAGCATGTGTTATTTTTAAGAGTCATAAAGGTTAGATTAGTGTTCGCGTGCTCGACGATTTTATGAAAAAATAATTTTCTATGGGATAACTTATACCACTTTTAACATTTTTTCTACTCAAGTTGACTCACCATTCCCTGTCAAAATTTCAAGAGTTTTTGTGTACTTAATACCATTTGATATACAAAAAGTAATACAAACTCTGAATAGCAGATTGTACGGAGATGAAATCAAATGCTATTATGTCGGTGTCATCATTTCTTTTGCAACCGTTAACTTATTAAAGATGTTAAGAGATAACGTCTCCAGGTATTTGAAAGTGAAATATATAATTTTAAGTCGTACTAAAGAATTTGCTGGGATTAATAAGTGATTTCTACTCCTGCACTGCTAAACCACTCTGCATAACCAATGTTAGGTCACAGCAGAAAATAATCAAAGGTACAGTAATATAACTGTGAATTTAAATTTGTGAAGTTATGATTACAGGCTGTGGGACTCAGCAAGGCTAAAGCCCGCAGGCAGTAGTGCATTTGTCACACTGCCTCAGAAAAAAGTGCTAGTCAGTCGCCTAGACTGTCAAGTCCATTCTGTTCCGCAGGATAAGTGTTTGTCACCATTGCTGTAAAAGGATTCGTCATTATAATATTCATACAACTTGTCAAGAACCCCTGCTTAATTTCTTTACTATAAAATTCTGAAAACCTATTAAAATTCCCGTTGAAATAAATTGTAGGTTTAATTTAATAAATACTTGCCATAGGAGTGCGAAAAGATATTAATCGAGTTATTGATAGCCTGTAATTATCGGGCAGGAGTTGAATCATTGTCATGTGGAAGAATTATTGGGCTTTATGTGATAGAAGCTGGTGTTTTTATTAATGAATGGCGGAAGGGCGCAAGTGTATATTTCTCTGTGTCTGACTTGTCAATCGGGGAGTAATTAGGTGTACGGCAGAGGCTGGAAATGAATAATTAATAAAGAGCGAGGGTTTATACTTGAGTGTTGTTTACAGTCATCTGCAGGGTGGTCTCTGCCATGTTTATTCAAATCTAGGCTGAATCAGTGGTGAATATTCATGTGAAGATTAAATACTATCTCCTAACTGCTGCATCGCTCTCACACCATGGTCTTGTACTATGAGTCAACGCCTAGTTCCGTATTCCTTATGCAGTCAAGCTTCGCCTTTTGTAATTAGTCTTTGATAGAACTTCACCTCTATGATTCGTACCTATATCAAACCCACTAGACCATCTCCAGCTACTGCCTTTGGCTTGAATTAACCTACTTCATGAATTCCATCGTAAATTATTCAACTTTAATATAAAAATAAAAACAAGTGGTATAAAAAGTAAGTTTATAACTATAAGGATTAATTATTAAGTTAATTAATTGATAATTAACTTATAAGAAATAAAAATTCCATTCTGCTTCCTTTCTTGCTTAAACCCTTTGCAATTAGAATCAGAAATCTTTTTATTTGCCCACATTTAAAGCATTGAGTTACTGCTACTGAATCCTCGACTTCCTCTGGGAACATTTTTATTTTATGCTCAATAAATACTCTTTGCAAGGTAGGAGTAAACTCTAAAATTACAATATTTCAATACTTTTGTTCTTCTATGTTATCTTAGCTGCTATTTTATCATCTTGAATGTTTTCGTCATTTTGATTTCTAATAACATCAACTGCATTATTGAATGTTACTTCTTGAAGTATATTAAATAGTTTAATTCTTGATAATTATTTTTGAAAAATCTACGCCTATAAATCTTTTTTTTCTTGAGAAATATTAATTTCATTGCACAATTATTCTAAATCTCTTTTCTGGAAAAAATCAAACAAACTCTACCATAAGAAACAGCTTTAATATTTGTACACCTATTTTTAATTTACAAGAGTCTACTTTAGTTTTAATCAACTGTTTAGTGGTATCACTATTCTGTTTTTTTTTTTAAGATTTAACAATAGCTTTGGAAGAATCGTTAGGTTTATTAAACGTTAACTTTTTAACTTTTGTTGGTTGTGACCATTTCTGTATGACGGTCTTTGTACTACAGGAGCCTGTTGTGTGTGGGTGTGAGTGGTGTGTGTGTGTGAGTGGTGTGCGCGTGTGTGTTGTGTGTGTGTGTGTGTGAGTGGTGTGTGTGTGGGTGTGAGTGGTGTGTGTGTGGTGTGTGTGTGTGTATGTGAGTGGTGTGTGTGTGTGTGTGTGTGTGTGTGTGTGTGTGTGTGTGTGTGTGTGTGTGTGGGTGTGAGTGGTGTGTGTGTGTGTGTGTGTGAGCAGGAAATCTCAAAAATCAAAAGTATTTAATCACCAAATTTTATATTTAAGTTATGTTTAACAGGAAGCTCAAGTAGTCATAACGGAAAAAATATTTCATCTTTTTGGAGATACTTTATATAAAAAAATGTTTTTTGAGATTTAGTAGAAGCTTATTGACAAATCACTGTCGTTCTGGGTTCAATCGTTGAGGGAACTATTCTGGAATAGGGATAAACTACCTTTAAAGGGCTCCAATTTAGCCACTGCAGAGATTAAACAAAAGGTTATTTGTTATCCATTAATAGTATACTAGATAATTAATATTATTATTTATAGTATAATTTTTCTGATCTGATAATGCTATATTCGTCTGCACACCTACCCATTGGTAAAACTTAGAATTATAAGAAATATTCTGAAAGTTCACGCCTGTAACCATGCTTTCGTTGGTAATATTGTGTCTATTATCCTGAACTACATTCGTTTTTATTTGATAATTGAACTCGAAGAAACACGGCTTTACTTGAACTTTGGTGCAATTATTCAACAATGTAGAAATTGAAAAAAAAAACAGTTATACCAGTATTATAAAGAAAAAACTTACCAAATTAATTATTTTTTGTCAAAACGTGCGATTCTGGAGTAGGAAGTTTAAAATGAGATATATAAAAATAGTTTAGCTGCTCATAACAGGTTTTCATTTTTCTACTTTTCTTTTATAATTTATTGTTTTTCTCTCGAGGTACTTTTTCATGCTAACGATTTGTTTTTTTTCCAAATGACTTTTCAACTTTCGTTGTTTCATCTTTCTACCTCGTTTTTCCTTGTCTAATACTCCAGGATTGTCTATAAAGTTAATGTCTCTCATGAAACACAGATATCAATATTATACTTGATTAATAAATATTGATTAATTTTAGTGTTTGCATTGTAAGGTATCGAAATATTTAACCGAAATTGACTTTGGGCGTCCTTTCTTACGAAGCATGATGATATTATTTTACAATATGGAAGAGACTTGTACATAGCAGGGCTGGGACGTCGTGTCGTTGAGGTTGTTTAGGAATCCAGTTCTCCTCAGACTGTAGCTAATAAGCCTAATCCTCGCCTGCACAGTTTACATTCATATTGAAAGAGATCGTAAAACCTTTACGAGCCCATCATATTCTATATTTGATTATCTTTCGTGTACTTACCGTAATGACTTAAGAATTTTTAGATGTAGTAAAAGAACTGACACAGGTAGTGTGAAAGTAAAGATATTGTGCAAATTTTATCCATTATTATTTATTTTAAACCAAGAAGGTTTAATATTATTAAATATATCAAATGAAATTGTGTGAAATATATTTGATGAAATACCTTCTAATTTTAAACAGTTTAAATATGGCATTTCTTTCTAAGTAAGCAGTGAACGACGAAAACAATACTACCTTTCTCATTTGGATGAAAATACAAGGACAACATGTCTGATTGGAATCAAAGTCAAAATGTAATGCAGACTTTAGAAGAACAAAAATTGTTTAAATTACTCGTAATAACAAATATAAAGTAGTGTTTCCTAAGATGAGGATTGTAACATTTAATTAAGCAGGGCGTAGGTTGCGCTAAGTCTCTTAGCGTTTCTTTGTTGATGTTAAGATGTATTTGGTTTAATACAAACATTATTTTCGAAGGTAAACTAATAATGTTGCCACTTCCTTGTAATCCTTTTGTTGTACAGCTCGTTTGTTAGCATTATACACCTCTTCCAGTCGGGATTTATCACGTCAATGAGTCAATGTTGTAGTGAAGCAAAGGCTGGATAAATTAAAAACCGTCTTCATATTCTTGGAAATTTATAAGTCTTCAACGATTTTTTTAAAAAAAAACTCAATACTTTTAAGGTATTGTAATACTTTTATAATGTTTTAATCCTCGTTGTCTCAATACTGAGATTGGTTTATATATTTAATATATTATTCTTAAATTTTTAAGCTTTTATTTTAATTAAAGAGTAGAAATGTTGCAAAGCAAACTTTTTGAGATCAAGAGGTGATGCATGACAGAATAGGTTGGGAAAACTGTTATAAGATAAAACGAGCTTGTACTATAAGAAGTATAATTTCAATAGTTTATACATTGGATATATGAATAAAGATTTAAACACCATGACTTGAAATGTATTTTTTAACTGTTTTCTTCAAACTGGCTTATAATAAGCTTTTTTATTTTGATATAAACTTTTCTTTGACTCCTCATGCCGTCAGCTTCTCATACTTCTCTTAATGTCTGTATCGAGTGCTAATGTATCAGTCGGGGGAATACTTCTTATTCTGAAGTCATTTTTATCAGGTTGTCAATTATAATCAGTATAAAAACATGAAATTAATAATAATCTTACAAAACTAATAGAAGAAATCGTTCTATACCCACAGCTGGTATATAATCCCATGATATACCATGCACAAAATACCAATTTATTATATTTATAACTAACTACAGCTTATTCTCAAAAAATTGTTCTTGACCTCTTCTATTCTATTGTATTAGGGAGGTTTTGTTTTTGGGGGCTAGGTTATATAAAATAAAATAAACTCCTTCCTAGGCCAACGTTTCGATGTGTGTCTACATCATCTTCAGAGCTAAAATTAGAGTAAGAACTATAATGCTTTTAACAAAACAATCTACAACCTATATAGACAACTAAATTATCTGGAAAAGGAGATAAACCATTTGTTAGCGAGCTAGCAGAGAGAGGTGTTCGTTAGTAATTCTTACTGTAACAAACCTGAACATTGTAAGACCCTAGATCAGGGGCCTCAAACATACGGCCCGCGGCAGGAACCAGTTCGTTGGTTGATAATATTGACCAAATATTACCCACCCGATAAATTGATCAAATGGTTCAATCTTGCCTGCGGCATGAATATAGAATGTTCTAAAATGAATGATGGTTCAATGTACTGTGTACAACAAGGAATGGACCATTAAGATCGCTGAAGTACAGAACTAAGTAAATGTTTTTTCCGTCATTTAAGACAGAATCTAATTTCCTCTCTCAGTTAACTCCATGCACTTTTATAGTATACTGCACCAGTTCAAGTGTTTATTATATTAATCAGATGTTGATATATAGTAGTTCATTTTTTTCCGAATATTGGTGAATATTTTACTGAAGTGAATATTTCATTTTTTTAATTGCGGATACCAACAGATAGTTTTTTCCAACGTCTACACATATCCGCTTTTTCCGATGTATATATAACGCTCTGCAATTCTCTACAGTGAAGCCCACAATCCCTAGAACATGTATCAGTAGTATAGTTTATTCATTGAAATGTAGAGTCAGTCTGCAATAAACAATACATTGGACAAACAGAAAAAACCTACCTACCTGTCCATTAGCTCACCAAACCATCAATAGTAGATCCAATTTTAAATTAGATAAAGTCAAAATTTTAGATTGTGAATCAAACTAAGAGAAACGTATAACAAAAGAGATGATTCAAATTTTGAAAATTTGTAAATTCATACAATAAAAAAAACATTACAAATCTTGCAAATTATGCTGTAATATTAATAATTTGACAATGTCATCTCTGTTTTTAGTTGTTTATTATATGTATTTTGTCCCTAATGAATATATTTCTTATAACTTTTACAAACCCCTTTGAAAACTTGAAAAATCTGTAAAATCCAGTAGTTTGATAATATTGTAACATTATTAAAAAGTCCGGCATATCTGGTTAATCGGTATTATATCCGCCCAATCAGTTTCTACCTTTGTGCATCTTCAAGTGGTATTAACAATATGCAGTATTTAATGTTGTAATACTTATACATTATTCTCGTTTGTTTTGAAACTATCTGTTGACATATGTCTTGATTTTTTTGTACAGCTTTGATCATACTATTTTAATACTGCAAAACGTTGGCCTAGGAAAAAAATATAATATTTTATAATTATATTATAATTTAATCATTAATATACCATTATACCATTAATATACCATTGAACCATTAATATACATTATAATTATATAAAAGCTATATATATATATATATATTTTTTTTTCACTCAAAATTCGAAAAAAACGATCCAAACTGGACGCAAATCAGCTCAAAAATGAAGAAAAGCAACACACAGAGAAAGAGACACACTTACAAACTCAAATTTTCGGATGATCCGTCTTCAGGAGAAAATATAAATGGCGACCAAGCACGCCAGAAACACAACGGCAGGAAACCGTCCCGGCAACTGCTATTCTATTTTCTCCTGAAGACGGATCATCCGAAAATTTGAGTTTGTAAGTGTGTCTCTTTCTCTGTGTGTTGCTTTTCTTCGTTTTTGAGCTGATATATATATATATATATATATATATATATATATATATGTGTGGGATGAAATTTTCTGCCCACTTTTGTCTTTATCAGTTTTCTGGATTTCTTTTCCAAATCTCGTAGTTTTACTTTGATTTCTCTAGGAACTAGGTGTAATAACTCACCATATGTTTTGCTGTCCATTTTTTATTGTTACCGACGTTTCGGTCTTCTTCGACCATCTACTGGGTGATTTTTGAACATATATACATACTATTTTAAACTATTTAACATTTTTTAACAAAAACTAAATTCTAACACTCGACTAACAAAATTGAAATATAAACATTAAAACTGGCAGGTTGCAATTCTTGTTATACACACACAGGTGTGTCTTCAGTTTCTTCATTCCTTGTTGAATTTCCTACATGTTGAGGTTGAACTGTCCCATGTGCAACTTCAATACGTTTGCAAAACTTGCAGTTTGATTATTGATACTGGGTCTCTTTTCCAAAATATTCAGGGCCTCTACAATGCCTAATCTGCTGTGATTGCGTTCTTGATATAGTATTTCGGTGTTGTTTGTAAGCATTTCCCTAGTCAGCTTCACTTTATGTAACCCTTATATATATATATGCATGTATCTTCTGCTATGCATTCCTAAATGGTTTCGCACGTCTTGTTGAGTTTTGCATGTTTATCTAAGTTGCCAAGGTTGTAGACAAGTCAACTGATTGTGAATCTAAACCATGTGTCAGTGAAGGTACAGTACTTTGTTGCTCCTGCCTGCTGTTTGTTACTTTTCAAACGGATATGTTAGTGAATGGAATATTTTTTTGACTAAATAATTGGACAAATTATTAATTAAATGATTAAATAATTTAGCCTCCATTTTATTTAATTAAGTATTCATTTTATTGCCTTTCTTTATCTTCTAAATCTCCAAAAGTTTATTGCATGAGGTACAGATTTAACATAGAACCTCAAAGATATTGGAAAACTGTTTACTGAGTCTTGACAACGTACAGGTATTCCCTGAATTTGTATTGTACCTGAGTCAATAAAGAAGATAGACGTTACTATCAATTATAAACCTGACCCAGGTGAAATACATACGTCAACAAGATGAGGAGATGAGGAGTATGACCTCAACATACATGGTGATGAGGAGAAATAGTTCAAGTTACAAAAAATATAGACCAATAACCCTCGAGTGCCTGCAGTGAAATGACTGAGAAAATGACAGGAGACTGAACCAGTTGTTAACAAAAACGGAATTATTGCTTATGCTCAACCAGGCTTCTGAAAACACTGCAGTAGAACATATTAAGTTTTTACCACATGTAAAGGGTAGTTTCTATAGAAAGATGACATCTCCCATCAATTAACTAAAATTCATATACCAAATTGCACTGGATCACTTCCTTCCAGGTGACAAAAGCACAGATTAAGACCTCAATAAAGCGATGGAGAGAACAAGATCTGCTAGCAAAATCAGCCATCATAAACAAGAATTCTGTTCTCCGGGATCTCACCTTTTCTTAGTTCAGAACAACTTAGCAGCTTGTTTTTTTCTCAGGAGTGCTTCCCATGCGACGGATTTAGCCTTCTTATGATCTTGTACAGTCTTGCAATTTGAGAGTAACGCAGACGGGTTGGTTGCAGCGCAACAACTACAGAGCAGCACGATTCTACTGTTTAATTCTCACACCAGATGGCTCAACTGTCAAGGGAGGCTTCACTAGAATAGAATAAAGGTCATCATTAATTATAGTATACTTGAATGTTCACATCAGTGCTGCTGTCTTGGAATCAATTGATCTGTACAATGAGATTTGAAACAATTTGATGGTGTGTTTTCAGAATTATCAAAAAAGTGTCAATTGGCAGTTTTGACTGGTCAATGACCTCCTCGTGTGCTACTCTTTATACAAGTATATATTGAACAAGTAGTAACGGGAGGACGTTTTAAAATTAGATAAAGTATTCATGAAAAACGGTACTAACTGATGAAGACGGGATGGAGGAAATAGAATGAAGACGCTGTATTGAGTGGATAGTGGCCGCCGCAGGCAACAGTCGCGCATCTTAACGGCATGCGGAGTGGACGCCCACAAACAAATACCCTCTCAGTCTCATTTCAATACCCATTTCTACAGCCTCTTTTACTAGTTACTGGCTTCCTTCAAATAGCTTAACATAAAGTATGTTGTAAATTAAAACCCTTATGATTAACAATTAAAATTTTATCTTGGGAAATCACATCCGTTAGCAGTATGTCATTCCTCTTGATATCGGGAAAAATAAATTATTTTTAGTTCATTATTAGTTTAAGATTTTTTTTACTAGACTTAGGTGAAAAGTATTTGCACTCTAAAACATATTTATCACAAAATAAAACAGTAAAATATAAAACCTTGATAAACCAACGAGATCAAAATACTATTTCATCCAAACACTTAAGGAATTAGTTTAATTTTCCTTTATTTCTTATAGCTATTCAGTCAAATAATTACAATCAGTTGTTGCCAGCTATACTTATGACGATAATGGGGGTAGTTTATTTATTCTTCAAGTCAAAGGCAAAAATCTAACCATAAATGTCTAGTATTTTTTAGATGATATATGTTAATTGAAATGTGAATAGTTAACAGAAGTTATGAAGAAATAGACTTTTTATAGGTAAAAAGTGATAGGCATATCTGTATATTACAAGTTAATCTGACCCAGTCCAATGGTTTTTACTTTTGTGTGACAGGTCAAATAAAATGAATTCATTTCACCCCCAGAATTGAGTTGAATGAAGATCCACTGCCGTAGGTAAATGTTTTAAATGTAAATTTGAGACATTAATAACCATGTAGTTTTGGTAGCCAGTAAATGCTAATGAGGGACCGTGGGAACACTCCTGTTTGTTAGCCAGCATGGACTAGTTTTTAAAAGCCATCAACGGCCTTAAGGTAGAATAGCTATCTACGACCCTGCCTAAAACACGAATATTCCAACTAGATTGTAAAATTAAATTTTAATTATTTTACTCAACTAATTTTTTCAAAAAATTAGTTGTGCTGGTAAACAGTAATGATTTTGCAGATATTTTATAAGCATGGTGTAAGCATGGTCTCAAGGATCATAAGGTTTGTTATTGTATATGCAGAAAACAGTATTATTAACGAAATATAACTACAAACTACTGCCTAAATAATAACGATATTATTGTAATATAATGATTACAATAAGAATAATAGGATTAATATCAATACTAATAGCAGTAATTTGATGATGATGATAATAATAGAAACAATATATTTTTTTTTATTTTACGAAAACCATTCTTGGCAAATGTTGAAAATATTCATAAATATGTTTAGCCACAAGGTCGAAGTGAAGGGAAGGCCAATGTCTGCCACTCAGCGACACCATATATTATTATATATAGTGTCATGCTGTGTCCCATAGACTGCATTTAGAAGGCTGTGGTCCGGCGTTTGGACAGCTTGATGTGTTGCATCGACAGTCTCAGGAGTATGAGATCCCGTCTGAGGAGACATTCCTTTAAGGCACTGTGACCTGTAATGAACTGGTTCAGCTTGTAGACGGATCGACTAGCTTTCCTTGTGCTCATTACAATGGGGAAATAATGGTTTTTATTGACTCCTTTTCCTGAACTTTTCCAACCCGTTTACCGGACATGGTATTGGATCTCTTGACATCTGGTATTTGAAATAAGTAATTAGGTGTCACGTCTACACACCTTTATTTTTAACCTTCTGTTTTGCTTAAATTTCAATCCCTTCGCTTGTCCGTACTTCTGAATAGTGATTATTTGTACAATACCCACACGAGCACAACATTTATTTGTTTCTGCCTGCATTCCTGGTGGACATATTTTTTCTGGCTGCACCAGGCATTATTATTATTACTATCATGAGTACTTCTCTTAGTTTTCTCGCGTCTTGATTTAAATTGTTCTTTGATTTTGATTTATTTTTCCAACTTTTCTTCTTCATTTCACGTTTTTTTAGATTGGTGTAATCACTTAAAATTCACAGAGCCGGCTGCCTTGAAGGTGGGTCTTCGGATAAATTTACTCCATATTGGTTTTTTGTAAACTATTTGGCATTCCATTCCAAGTTGAATAATTATTCAAGGTTTTAACAAAAGAGAATAGTATAGAAGTTATAATCAACTTTTTTTTAAATTACTTACAAAATTTGAGAATAATTCATTATTACATGACAAGGTTGTTCTAGGATAAACAACGTAACAAGGAATAACCTTCCTATCTACTGTATGAATATATGTGAGTAATTAACGACTTCAAGTTGAAAATATATTGCCTTTTTTAATTTCTGTGAGTACTGGTTAATTACACGTTAGTTGAGTGAGGCCAAAATATGGAAATCCACTTTTTAGGCGGTGGGAATGAAGACCAAGGACGACTCGTCTGGCGACCTCCGTTATTTATTCATTACTTAGTACTAAATGGCGTTTTGATTTAAAGAAATGAATTGATCAATACCTACTGTCTGACGGACAAAGAAACTAATATGTACCTTGTTTGGAAAACAGAAGTCACCCTTATTCTCACACCCATTGATTTGCTTTCATGCGTCAATGGTTACATCTTTTGTTATTGACTTCCAGTCAACAGACCCCTGCGTCATTTGTTACATGGTCATGCTGAATAATAAATTGGCTGTTTCTTCAAGAAAACACCAGTGCAATTTAAACACCTTGGGAATGCTTCGTAGGCAATCAATTCCACATTAAGAACGACGCCATTATTTTTCATAATTCCTAAAGTTTCATTCTTATGCCTGTATGTAGCTATTATAAAATAAATACTTATTATTAGTTCAGCAGAGGTTAGGTAGTATTTCATAATTGATAAAATAACTGTATTACTTCATATTATGACCCACATTAACACACGATATAATATAGTATTTCATCAATGAATATTAATTTTTATAAAAAAAACGACAGAAAACTTTTGGGAGAGAACTTAGACGAGGGCCATTGAAAACTTTTTGCTTCCTCTGAAACACATACTTCTCTTTTAATCATGCACAGCCACTCCCAGATTGACGATATATTAATTCAAATTATAGCCTTCTACACTTCATCAGAGCTAACTTACACATTTATTTTTATGAAGAGTGGTCATTACCTTTGTCAGGCTGGGATGCAATTTCTCCATCTGAAACATCATTCAATTGAATCAATGTTTTTATAAAATTCATTACACTTAAAATAAATTTCACTTACTTCCCAGGAAATCATTGCGGTGTATTATTCCAAACTGAGACTGACTACTGGTCCAGGAAACGCCATAATTTCATTCAATATGTAAAATGGCTGACACAGTTGATGATCGTATATATTTATATTGGGAAAAAAGAAGTCACCGTTCTTCTCACAACCATTGATTTGGTTTTTTCAAAATTTTTTTGTTCTCCTAATTTGTCACATAGTTTCTCTTAATTACCACAAAATTGAAGGGCAATTTAGGTGAGTTGTAGAGCTCTGAACTATGCAACATGGCTAAACATCAAACAATATCTACTCAATACACTGGTTTCATAGATATTACTTTTGTAAAGTACAAATATACATTAGTTATGATTAAACCTTACAATGACTCTATTCAAATATAATCTGAAATTAGAAGAGAGCACTTGAGTCCATTGTCTTAATGTTAGCTGACCACTAAAGAGTTATGTAACGGGTGCAAATGCCTTTGATCTGCAGAGTTTCAACTTTCTTGAAATAGGAAAATCTTCAAGGCCTTAGAAGACAACTTGAAACAGTTTTTGCAGGTCACTTAAGCAATATAACTACATGTTGACTATTAATTCCATTTCATTTTTTTGTTGTTGCGACAAATGGGTGCTCAACAAGTGTTTTTCTAAATGAAGCTCATTCTCAGTCCATAGTTAAACAGGTTAACTAATAAAATTCAGAGTCCTGTTTTTTCTAAAAGCAACAATCTGTCACCTGGGGTAATAAAACTGTATATATGGATCTATTTAATATGATTAAGTATTTTGATTTAATTAGAGAATTTGCATTTAGAAACGCGTTTAGTTTTTACGTAGAAATGGTGTGACCTACTTGCAACAAAGGTTGCCTACTTCTGAATAAGAACATACTTGATCTCAAATTATTGCTTACTTGACTAGATGTTCGCACCAATATGAGGGCATTTTCAGGTTAATTCCATGTCTTTTTCTTAGTATTAAAAGGTGTTTTGGTTTAAGGTTTTTTTATCAGTTTTTCTCCTACTCCCTTCCTAGTGAGATCTTTGCTGATATGCTCAGTATTTTGAAGTAGTTATTGGTACCATCTCAATATTTTGCAAACACGTATCACCTACTATTTTTCACCAGGGATGCATTGTTAGCTTTTTGAATGCTGTCCTTTACATCAAATCACATTTAAAATCCCGGGTTTGACACCCAAGCTTACTATGTCAAGTAAAAGTTATCTTACTCTCAACATATTAACAGGCCTTTCGCAGCTATTGGTATTTCCGGATTGGCAAAGATCTGTTCTTTTTCCCTACCTCCCTATAGCTGGTGGCCCCAAGTGGGCGTACTGGCTCCCACTCTTTACCAAATATACACTGCATCCTCAAACTACTATTTCCACCTTTGCCGATATTATCCACCGAGACAGCAGTATTATCCAGTGACTCACATTCTATTCGTTCCACTCAGTCTCTCCAACAGCAATCACTTTAGAATCATTATCCACGAATCTAAACCCTTTTATTCCGGAATTATCATCCCACCAGATTTCTACCAACCCTATTAGAAGGCTAAGAGGATGTTGGCTCCGAGATCTATTCAGAATTGCTGAACTATCTATATATATATATATATGATGTACTACCATAAGTTGATGTACTAGCATCAACAAATTAATTATAAATGAATCAACCCTGACTTACTTAAATGTGAAATTAGAAAATAATTGCAATTATTTAATGTATTTATTGTTCATCATTGAACAATATGAATATTTCTTTGAAAGAAGTTTTTTAAATCACTTGTATTTCCTGGCACTTTTTAAAATCAAGTGTCAGCCTTCATTAACGGTCCACGAACACTGTACACATTCGCTGTTAAAAGATCCATGTACAAAAATGAAAGGCTTACGGCAATAACCGATGTAATAATTAGTAGAAATGATTTTTAATTATATGAATAATTACTAATTAAGCGGTAATATTATCTTAATAAACCATAAAAAAAGTTGTTTTGTTCTTTTAATCTTTAATTGTTTAGTTTATGTCATTAGACACTGTAGTGCAAATGTTAGTTTATGTTTGAAATATTAAGTATTGAACAGTTCGCTATTTTTATTTTATGCTACTGTTATTTTTTTTAGCACTTAACTTTTATTGATATACTTACTTCCTAAGTATATACTATCATTGTTATAATTACTTTAATTGCCATAACATGTAAGTGCTCATCATACTCTTGCGTCCATTACAAGATAAATATACAATTGTCATTTTTAGATGGCCTTACATTTATTTTTCATTACGGTTTATTTCACATGATTTTGATAATCAAATGGAATGCTTTTCAGCTTACTTACAATGTTTAATTAGTGAATTAAAGGTAATTAATAAAATGAAATAATTTGTTTAATAGCGTCTTGCAAGTTGAGCCATACTTTCCAAATCTTAGAATTCAGTCATCTGAGCAAGTTTAAAACTTTAAATCCATTCCACTTTTAAAGGAAGAATAAAAAAATCACTTGCAAAGGAATATATTTTATTTCATTTTATTTTATTTTTAGTTATTTCATCTCTGTCGTGACTCTTTCATTTTTTGTGAAAAAAATGGTGTTATTACTACAGTTCCTCCTATTCACAATCAGAACTCCATCAATGCACTTTGAATAATCAAAAAGTAATGGCTGTCTTTTTCAAGACTCCTCCTGCGGGGCTTGGTGGGGTGGTTGTTGCTTTGGTCGGGTCCGTGGATATGCACGCTCAGTCGCGCTTGTTCGGCAGCTGGGTTCCAAACTTCTTTTCTTCTTCTAGCGTACACCTATTTGTTCGGACGTTGCTGGTTGTGGCTGGTTATGGAGGACTTGGGTTTACTTGGCAGGTCGCAATGTGGTTACCGTCTGGTCGCTTCTCCTTCCTTATTCCTTACCTTTTCTTGTAATCCATAACTCCTCTTACTTACCTATTATTTCCTATGTATCTCAAGTTCCTATCAACTGTACTCTTGTTATTTCCCTTTTCATTTTTCAACACTAATTCTTGATGATCTCTATGATGAAGTACCCATCAGTTTTATAGATACTACAAGGCTTATGTTATAGCTTTTTATTGATGTAGGTCGCTGAAGCCCACCTCCGCGAGGTCTTCCTTGGGCACTTCACGGAGACTGTCTCATTTTTCTCATTCGTGAGAAGGCGGTTGTTTCTTAAGACATGGCAAAAATCCTACGTACAAGATTAAATCAAACATGTTGCTTCCTTTCAACAACAACATTTAAGAGAGCCCAACTTCAGATTCTGCTACTTGTACCTTGATTTTTTATTTGCTAAAGTCATAGGTTAAAAAGTAACTGTCAACGTTTCCCAATTTGGAGTTTTTTGGGAGTAATATATTAAAAAAGTGATGACTGTTTAGAGTCCTTGTATTACTCAAAAAGGGATTTCAACCTCTGGTCTGTCAACTTTAGAATATTGTAGCTCCTCATTTTATTGTATTTACATATATTAAAATGAGGAAAAGAAAGTCTAATCATCAGCATGCTTATGGAAACTATAGTACAAGCTTAGAGCTTTATCTTCATAAGCAGATTTGACATTTGGCAATAAATACAAAACAGTAAACAAACCCACTCCCGTTTACCAGTGTAGGTATATTTATATTTATAGTTGATAAGTTCGTCATCTACTAGGACATTAGCACTGTCTGATTTTGTTCAATTCTCTAGTTCCTCATATTTTGTTGTATAGCTTTATTTCCTTTAGGAATGATGTCACTTCACTGGAATATTTATTATCAGGGGCTAGTGCTATTATCAATTTTGATGGTATGCCTGCAGCATCCTTTCTTCCTCCAATCGTGGGCATTCATCAATTAAATGGGCCACCGTCAACACATCGTTACATTTTGGGCATGAAACCAGTATATATATATATTCTTTTACTATGTATATCTCTTAATTCATTTTAATATCTTTAAGTTGATTATATAATGTTTATGATACACCTAGCTTGAAGAAAAACGTGAATTGGTCCAAGCTTCGTCGTATATGTTATTTTCTGTTTAGAAATCTGATTTCTTTTCACTTTATTTTATTCAATTTTGAAATAAATTTGTGGTGCAAAAGATTATTTCATTATATTTTGATTGCTTTTTCATGATAGTTTTATTTTAAAGATGGTTATTAAAATTATTAATGAAATAATTTTATGAATGAAGTAATCAATTAGATATAGCTATGGAAACGAATACTACGTTAAGTTCTGTTATTTCAATGATTCTAAAGAAAGTGTTTTTTTTTTTAAATGAAATTGAAAGCAAGAAATGTGTTAAGCTGTCTTCAAAATGGAACCGGTTGTGGAAAGTTGTTGTGTAACAAGTCTGTAGCCGAATGCTTCTGGCCTTGTGACGTCACTGCCGCAATCTTCCTTGGACCATATTTATTGCCTCTGCCACCAAGTCTTTTCCTTATTGGCTGCCATTAAGCTAAATGATAATTCCTTTCTATTTTCGAACAAATGTTCAGCTTGATTTTGATGTGAATTAAAAAACAATTTTTCTTCTTCTGCATGGATTCCATTTTACAGTGCTTGATAATGTATACAATGCAAGTGAAGTTAAACAAACAAACTCTAATATAAATTGATTCCTGACTATAAGTTTATAGTCAGTATATAAACAGAAGTAAAGAATCCAGCAGTGTAAACTAACTCTTGGATATTGGAAAAGTCGTAAGTTATCTTAAACAATTACAGAATGGTCTTGTAAAGACTAGTCAGATTATGCAGAGCTGTGCTTTGAGAGGTTAAGTACGTATCAGCAGGTATGCTCTCAGAAGACTGACTGTCGAACATAAGGTTGTCGTGTAAAAGATTGATATTGGAGAAAAAATGTGGTTGAGGAAGGAATCCTTGTTGTCACATGCAGCCTGAAGTACTGCAAACATCAAGAGGACGTCAATTGACTTGTAGATGTCTGTATTGGAATGTATAACACAAGAACGGAGCTAAAGTGTTTTAGAGGGTGCTTTGACGAGACTTTAGTTGAGTAATAGTTTAAAAGTCATAGTGGTTGTGGCAGCAAATGTTCATGGTACAGAGGAACTGCTGATTAAGATATCTATCGATTTTAAAATAACTAGAATATTTTAAGATGCCTATAAGTGTTCAGGAGAAAGCATAGAAAAGAAGATGAAATTATATTAACATGAATTCGAACTTCACAAACATAAGAAAAACACAAAGCACTAATTTTTGGTTAAAACGTCATTTGGTTGAAAAGCGGGATTCCAAGAACGGCATAAATGTGATAGTTGACAACTAACAGATGCAATCGACTGTAAACTTTCAAACACTGATCGAATGTGAAAAAGATGGGTTAGTGAGGAGGACCTAGTTTTCTTTGTTTAACTACTCCATGCAAAGTTCACTATGGGCATAACCTCTAATAAACCACTATAATCGTATATAGCATAAAAACAAAATGAAATTTGCTGCGTCTGAACAAGCATTTGTCTTTTCTTTGAAGTCGATTTCGCTAAGATCATACTTACAAGGTCTCTAGTTCTAACTCGATTATTTTTCCAGGATAGTACCCTTCGGCTTTGGGTCTACAGCGATTTCACACATATGAATCTCCTCTTTCGAGCTAAGCTCACTAAATCCTTTACTTTTGATATCTTTGATAATTTTGTCAGGCAATTAGTTCAGGGAGACTTATTTATTATTGGTAGCTTTTTTAAATTGATTATATATAACAAACTGCCGTTAATATATAAGCTCTTTTAAATGCAGTTCTAGTCTTTATAACATTCATATATATTAGTATTATTAGGAACATTATAAAATATATAAACAATCTTCAATTTACTTGAGTGAACTTTTGGTTTGTTGGGTTTGTGTGTGTTGTATGTGTTCTGTATTTTATAATTAGTTACTTGTATCCTAGTATCATATTTGATGAAAACCAATTTACAGAAAGCCCTATACATTAGATATACTTCACTTAAAAAAAAAAAAAAGCAATTGTAACATTGTAAAAATATTTATGCCAAGCAATTTTATTGAAGATTGAAAATTATTATATAGATGTAAAAAGACAGAGCGGATCAATGAGAAAATTGTTTTAAAAGGAACATCATTTCGGGGTGAGTTTCAAATTGTGTTAGTAATTACTTTAAGTGGATGATTGAGCTAAACCGAACGTGTTCATTTGGCACGAAACCTGTTGCAGTAAATTATTACAGTATTGCTTATTCGCCTCTATTATAATGATTCTAGTCAATTATTGAACATTACTTAAAGAAAAACCATTCTTCGCTATTTATAAAGAGATAAAAAGACCTCCTTCAATATTAGTCAGTCATCCAATTTTCAATTGAATACCTATTATAGTAATTATTAAGAAACAATCGACCCATATTTAGAAATCAATTTAACACTTATTACATCTAAATCTGAAAATCTTAATTTTGCTATTGCAAATTGATACAAAAAGACCTTGACAAGTTTCAAGTTTTAGAGAAGTATCATTTAACAAATCTAATTACATCTTTTCAATTTGATAAAATCAATACAAATGACAGTTCAGTTTTTTTAACTCGACTATTTACCCTGTGACAGGTGAATTTATTTACCTATATTATATGTATATAAATTTTAACACATAGGAAAGAACAGAGAAAGTCACTACAGAACTTATTTCGAAATTTCGACATCCGTCGTCATCAGAAAGAAGTGCGAAGTACTCGCGTTGAGAAGCAAACTGTACCTTGCCTCCAGAGTAACTCCTAGAACCACTGCAATGCTCCCCCCCAGCAGAGGAGAGGAAAAATAGAAACCCTCCAATATTTATATATAAAACAAAATAGAAGAGGTAATATGAAATAACAATGAATACAACGATAAGTACGCAAATAAAATTAAAAAAATTAAAAGTAAAAACAATTATTATTATATATCAACAACTATGATTTTAATACTGCTCTACATTCAGGTTCCTAAATGTTATCTTCGTCTATTTATCTCAGTGTAATCTAATATAATGTAATGCCTTACTGACTCAGGGACCCTCCGCCTTCCCCATATATAGCATAAGCAAATTTTGTTTTGGGTGAATTCCACGATTATAGTAGTTAGAATCTGTTAATTTATTATGCAAGACAATTGTTTAGTCATCTCTAAGTCGTTTTACAACTTTTTTCAAACAAAATTATTATCCAAGTCTTGGGATCTTGCATTCAGAATTATTTGTTATCAAGATATCCCAGATCAAGATTACAAGATCAATGTCACTTTGAGAGCTTTAGAAGAAGCACTTATTTATTTTCTGGGAGGTAGATCTGCTCGCTTAGCTAAACCTGCTTAACCTCAATCGTTAGTCAGGTTAACCTCAATCAAATGTCAGAAGAACATGCATTGTGTAATATTTAAAATAATAATATTGTCATGAATGTGCATGATATTTGTAGAAATATTATGACCTAACTTGTTTATGACTTTAAATAATTTAATAACTGTACTTAATTCTGATGATGTTCTTGGTCTAACAATAGTCTACTCTTTTACTAAGAATACTACTGAATCTAGATTATGGGAAATCAACTAGTTTTGGTGAGTTTAGAAGTACCTTTGAAAACTAGTTGAATAGTTATAAAAAAGAACTTGTTAAGTTTTCTTGTAACATTTCTTTCGTCCTTTTATCGTAATGGAAATCGTGTATCTATAGGCTTTAAAAAGTGATGGATAAAGAGTGAAAGAAAAACTGAAAAGTGTCAATGAATTTTTCATAAACAAAGTATTATTTTCACTACTTACAAGGTCTCCCACTCACATATGAAATAACCTTATATCACACTGTGCTGATTATCCACTGCTATCGTAACCAGGGATAGTAACGTCTACTACTTGTACATTATTCTACAGCAGAGGTGCTCAAAACGTCGATCGCGATCTGCCAGTCGATCACCAAGGTGTTATTAGTAGATTGCAGGATATTCCAGCCTATAATTCATCCCGTCACTGATCGATCCACAGGATGACCAGTCCAATGAATTCTAATTTCTTTGATACTTAGGTCACTGTACAACGGAAAAAGTGGCTCTAATTGCAGTAACGCTAATAAGCCAGTTATTAAGTTGCCTCATACTCTTTACTTATATTTTTTTCTTTTACAATTAAGAAACTGTATAAAAATGAGTGGAGTGACTGGATCGGGTAAGAAGAAAAAATGCATCACTTTCATATGAAATGGGTAGAGAAGGTTTTTTCACGATGAAGTATTGGATATACGTATACTCATAATATGTATAATCATAAATTGTATCAATCCTCATATAACGCATTTTTCTAAATAAATACAATGGGTAGATCGTTAGGACTTGTACATGTCATAGGTAGCTCGGATGCAGAAAATGGGTGGCACCCCTGCTCTACAGTTGATCTACGACATATCTCTTTAGCATCAATATCAAATTACCAAATATTTAGCTGCACAGATCATTTATGCTATCACAAGCACGAGTGCTGTCTACTGCATGACCCAACGACTCTATCACCAATTTTTTTTGATCGCACAGAAGAAATAAAAATTACTAACTTTGAATTTGCCACTAAATTTCATTTCAGTTTTAGGTAATAATCGAACAAATAAATTAACATTATTTATGGTTGAAGAATTAAAGAATCAAATTTAATGAACAGACATTAGTGATTTGATTGAACTTTTAAGTAAATGACTATTCAGATTCTGTTGGAAATTTAAATTTCCATTAGTGGTTCAAAAAAAAAATTGAATTTATGGAATGCATACCAAAATTTTTTTTCTTTGTTAATTGGCCTGTAAAGTGGGATTCTGTCATGGCGACGTCCTCAATGATCTCATTAGATTTGACAGATGAAACTCTAGAGGGGTACAATTAGCGTCAAATTACCCAACAGCACATCGACTGGCTTATCAAATTGATTATTCAAGCTTTTAACAATCCTGTACTGTTAATGTATTAGTTATAAAAAACGTTTGAAAAGATTAACCAAACAAAACATTTTTTTTCATGGAACACTAATGAATTCGATAATAACTAAAGGTATTCTTTTTTTGTTTACCAAGGCTTTTTGACAAAAAAAAGTATTTGATTTAGGTAAAATTTATCAGAAAAGGATATTTATAGCCTGCAATATAAAATTATTATTATATTAAAAGTAAAATTTGACGGTATGAAATACTTGAAAATAAATTTTATGAACAATTTACTTACATAAAAATGTTCAAGAAAAGATGTTAATAATGGAAGCTGGTTATTAGAAATTGAATGCCTGTTGTAAAATAAACGATAAAATCCAATGAAGATTGTAATAGTCTATAAAGAGTTTTTAAATATAAAATGTAGAAACTGACAAAGTCAATAACAGAAATACTAGAAAGCCCGTCCATTTATATTGTCTTAATTTTAAATTTGATTTAATGGTGAAAAAGAATTTCATTAGCTAAAATTTTTGATTCTTAAAATCATTTAATTGTTGTTTCTATAGTACTTCTTAAATTTTAGTTTTAACTAATAATTTTTTTACTCTTCTAAACTCTGCTTGCTTCGTATTTGTAATTGCTTTAGCATTTATCTCTTATGATAGTGAATGATATGAGACCCAAAGTTTTTGAAGCTTTTAGACAAATGTGATTGAGTTTTCTAAATTTTGAATAAAGGCTTTAGAAAACTAAACTTACAGGAGGTGTAAGGTCTATAAACCGTCTTTTGGAGAGAACATAAAGCTGTCTATTTCAAACTTGTTACTTCAATAAATTTGAACAAAGAAAAATTTATTATCCTAGAGTAGAATGAATCCTATAATTAATGTTAATTATAATTGGCAAATATATAATGTTATTGGATCTATAGTCTATAAGGTGGAATGCTGTTTAGTAATTCAGCGAGTTTGATAATTTTCATTAGCTATAAAGTGTATATAGTTATCTACTCCCAGCCTTTGTCTCTTTCATAATCAGCGCCTTTGTTTTATGACAGCTAAGTTCTGAAGGTTAAAACTCAAGAATTTACGAATAATGGTAATATGAATGTGTAACAATTATGATTTTATTAGCTTTTTATTTCTTTAATTAAACAAATTGTAATGATATAATTTGTTGATCAATAGGATATAACAAAATTGCAGAACTACTGTTGGAGTACAATTATTAGAAATAACATGTTGTACAAGATAAAACAGAAAATAACCGATAAAAGAAATTACCTTTGTCTGAAATCATAAAGTTAATACTAACAACCGTTACAGTCCGTTACATATCAACACGGTATATAATAATATTATTTTTTGTAATTGCCAACTGATAGGAACAGGATTCTTATCTAGTTTATGTTCGATAATAAGTTGAAAGAATTTTTTACTTTATTTTTTTTTTCAGTTTGATTTTAATTACAATAATTCTTGACATACTTTCTGTTCAATTGTTTTTTTGAATTCTAAAAATTATTTGAGTTGTAAAAGTTTTGTTTAAGCGAACATGATATGTTAAAACAAATTTAAAGGGACTGAAAGGAAACAACATTTGCATTCTTATCATATTGTTATAAATATCACAATGGCTATTTACTTTTACTTTATATTTAGCTTGGGTTATTTTAATATATTTTTTACTAGCCGTATTCTTTCAGAAGGAAAAAGTTGGTTTCAGTTTTTTCTTCATAGTAAATCATAAAACTGTTTAAGTAGTCTATATAAAAAAAATTGGAGTCATCTAAACTCAACTTTACTAGAAATAAACATAATATTAAACGCCTTGAAATTTGAAGAAATAACTTAAAATTAGTATCAGTTTTGCAGTATAGAACAAAAGAGCCCCCTTTTTTTAATATTATTATCACAATATTATTCAAAGATAATATCATTCATAAACCCAAGAAAATCTACATCTGATATGAACTGTTGTCCAAGAGCACAACACACTGATTAAGTAGAGTATTTTTGTTCGAAATTCTATCATACCATAGAAAGCATAAAACATTTTATATTTGACTGGCGTAGATTTTTTACATGTAAACATTTTATTCTTCTTTCATCTCATATTAAGTCCTTAAATCATTTCAAAATTGTTTCCTTTAACCTCTAAACATCATTTTTATTTCAGTCGATTTACTTAAATTAATTTTAAGTCAACATAAACAGTGTAAATAAATGTCAATAAGTAAATCCAACAAGTTTATCAAGTGGTCTATTAGCCCAGGATGAATATTCAGTTTTTATAGCTTTATTTCTCTTTATAACAGTTGAAATATCTGTAATTTTATTTTTGTAAATTGTTAATTTTCTGTTCAATTGTTTGCAGATTTTCATTGTTCTTTATTGAACCGTTAAGCGTCAAAAAAACATTTTCTGCAAACATAAAATGTATCATATCGTCTATTTTGCAAAAGTTAAAGACCTTGAACAAGGTGCATTGGTTTTTGCATTTATATGTTTAAACAATTGTTGCACTTTGGGAATGGGAAAATGACCATCTATTAATCAACACAATGCATCAAATTGCCAACAAATTTCTGTTAATTTGCAGCTACCACCGACGAGTTAATTGACAAAGTTTTCTAAATATAGCACAAAATTACAGAATTCATTAATGGCTCAGTCGTGAGCTATATTAGCAGACAAAAACAACGACATCTATTTATAAATTTCAGCATTGAAAACTAAACTCTAGCCGACACAACACGTACAGGTCCATCCATGCTGCAATGAATCAGGAGGAAGCTGTTAATTATCCCAATGAATTCTAAATTCACCTGATTTCCCAGACATGCCACTATACGTTCTAATATTAGAGATTGGTGTGCTCATAACTCTTCTACCTATATCATACCGTTACAACTCTTCAATAGTGCTGAACAACCTAATAGAAATACAACATTAAACGTGAAGCTTAAAGGCGAAGATGTACTGTTGCCACACATCGTAATGATTCCAATAGAAATACCATTCGAATATTTGCACGAATAACGAAACCTTTGCAGTTTCGTTGTTCCAATAGAGTATTTATAGGTAAGACCTCAGTATGTCAGATCAGCTATTATGTTAATAATCAAATACTATATTATGTTTAATACGATAAATTTTTAATTTAACTTATATTAATTTTTTAGTTTAACTCTAAATTGACATTCTTGACTGTTAGGCGGTACGAGGTTTACCGGGTTAGCTTGAAAAAAATAATTATTTTTTCAATTAACCAAGAAAATTACGAATGATACTAAATTTTTTAAGAGAAATTTAAAAGGAAGTTGAAGACACCGAGAGAAAAGTTCAATTAAGGATAAGATGGTATTAATGAAATTGCGCTGATAAAAGGTCACTAAAAGACAGAAGTTTACTTTTACTTACATGTAACTATGTGTGTCATATGAAGAGAACAAGTTTTATTTAACCTCTCAACGAATCAGTTTAATACGCTCCCTTGAAGGACACTAGAACTATGTGGGACAGCCTTGATTCTTTTCTAAATTTCCGCTTAGCCATTTAATTTCACAACAGTTCAAGAACTCTTCTTACCGATAACCTTTCCTGTACGTGACATCAATAATGTACCTTTACAAAAGATATATCTTTTTTATTATTAAATTGAAATCGATCCAGCACGGAGAACTCTTTCAAGTTTAATTTATTGAACACTTATATAAATTCATAGAAAAGATTCTAATTTCATATCCAAAACTTGAGTTTGAACTTTAAAGTTATCGTTGGCTTATTTAAAACATTATATCTTTCAGCTGCATTTTTATTTACTCTGATAACTTTATTTTTGTTATATAAACCAAAATTTAAAAATTCTAAAACAGCTATAAAGCTTTTAAAAAAGTTTATTGTCTTTCTGACATTAAATAAATTACTTATAACTACAAATATGCAGTATGGTTTTTTTTAGTGAAATTCTGTGTTTGCATTTTCATTGTAAAATAATGTAAGTATCAAAGAGCATTTAAGGTCGTAAATAAATTAATTAATTTTTAAAGTGAATGGAAATACTATGTGTTTGTTGCGCATGGTGCATTAGTGTGTTAGTTATGTGTTGAATAATGTTTCTTTATGTGGTTTTTTTATTCTTGGTATGGAAAAAGTTTACTATTTGTAACATCGTCGTTCATTGTGACTATGTTGTTGCGACCATATTATGTTGATATTCTGTTCATATTTCAGTACTTTCAAGTAGTACTTGAAAGGTGGAGTGTTTTCATCTGTGTTATTATAGAATCCTTGCGGCTCTTGTGCGTGCTCCCGGTTTTGGTTTCCGAGAACTGGAGAAGAGAAATAATAGTCATACATTACTGCTATTTTTTTTTTATTGTTTAACCGATCGCCTAGAGGGTAATAACGTCAGCTGTTTACCACCTTTTTGTTTGATCACTGATTCTACAGATTGTACATTAGGAGTCCTAAATTTTTCCTAACTCAAGTGAATTTCGAGTAGGGATCTTGAACGAGTACCTGACATCGTACAGGCTCGGAACCGATGGCTTAACGTTGTCTCCGAGGGACGACGTACTCAGATTTATTCACCTTCCGTGTGAATAAATCGAGTGCCAGGTGGGGATCGAACCCCGGACTACCAGCCCAGAGGCGAGTACATTAACCACTGAGCTGACCAGGCCCTCTAACTGCTCCCTTAACTACTGGCTTTTCTTAGAGTGGGCAGAGTGAGTGTCTACTTCTCAAACACTTTCAACAAACACATTTTATGTATATTTATATCACTTAAAACACTGATAAAAATTACTGTTTATAACTGGGATTCTCCGTGATGCTAGAAAACACTAGAGAGAAATCTAAATACGGTCTAAAAGATAGTACACTTACTCAGTTTCTAGAAATTATATTATTCTAGTAAATACAAATCGCCTAGGCACATGACTTGGACAATGTTGACAATATTACCTGCCTCTGTCATCATTAATAGCTGTTCCTAGAGTATATGTATAAGACAAGGATAAGGAATGTTTATAAAGTTGCTTATTTTCGCATGTTGATATTTTTATGGAGTACTGTTTATTAGTGGTGTTTGGATTGTGATGATGGTTTCCTGGTCACGTCTATAGTGGTTTCTTGCTGTGGAGTGGTCTATTGTAAATACAGGCTAACACTAGGGATTAGTCAGTGTTTAGTGATAGTTTGAGGTAGTATAGATTGAAGGTTGAATAATGTCAACACTTGCGCTCATACTCGTATTAGCGGACATCATGTTGACGCAAGTAGTTTTCATCTTTCGCATAAAGAAAAGACATCCAACTATTCCAGGCTGATTCTTGCAGTCGGCCAGTTATATAATCTATGAAGACTTACTTATTCACTTTTCATTTTTCTCAGGCCTCAGAAAGAAAACAAAAAGAAAATTTATTTTTAAACAAAGATTTTTTTATTTTTGCTTTTTTGAACTTTCTTGAAGATAATTTTTTTTTTTTTTTTTAGCATAGTTGCTTCAATGACAGTATAATAATGCTACGTGAGAAGTTCATATTCACAAGGCAATGCAAACAATTGAATTCATGAATAATAATAACTGAATTTCCTCAAGTCAGAGGACGCCTAACCTTGCATTGCGTCAATGCGGATGATTTTGAAAAAGTAAAAGTAACTCACCTGCTGCCTAAAGCTTGATTATATTACTAAAGTTGTTAAATCAAGTGCCACTGTCTGGATCTCGTGGGGTGAGTTCAAGCATGGAATGCCCACTAGAGACTCAACAAATATATCATTAAATTGTTATTGAAGAAAGAAATATAAACTAGTTATTCTTGTAAATATTACTAAACACATACAAACTTATATAAAGGAATATACCATTTTTTTATTATTTTTTTTATTTCTTTAGTCGTGTTTTATATAAAAAGCCGCTTTACGTTAGATTGCATTTCTTGGGATAGTGTAGATGTAATACTAGTTTCTTGTTTTAATATTTTTAATCACTGCCACGCAGTCTCACTTCAAAAGAAATTTATTGTTTTATTTATGAATCGCATCAATTTTGGTCGTTTCTCATGTTAATTTATTAGTGTATAACATACTTGTATGACAAATGTTATGATATAACATCTGTGTTATTTATGTTATATCAGTCTTCTGCGTATGAAGAGACTGATATAACATCTATGTATCTACGTTATGTCAGTCTCCTACGTATGAAGAGACTATGTAGTATATAATCTCCTATGTATAATATATCAGTATATTTCCATCTTTGCACTTCATCAGTTTTTTTAGTTTACCATTTACCATTTTCAGTGTTTTCGTCTTAATTCAGTATATTATATTTATAACATATTATATAGTTATTATAATATATATAATTAAGTACATTATATTTATAACAATAATTATATTTAGTATATAATTTTTATAATTATAACTTCACTTTAATCACTTTAATATTTGACCTGTGGAGGTGCATAAAATAACTCTCCAGGTATCATTCACTTGTCCATATTATTTTATAACGTGATTCTGGATGATATAGAAATATATGTTATGAGGGATAGATAGAGAGATAGAGAGATAAATAGATAGATAGATAGATAGATAGATAGATAGATAGATAGATAGATAGATAGATAGAGAGAGAGAGAGAGAGAGAGAGAGAGTGAGTGAGAGAGTGGCTTCAGGAAAAATAAATTGATGATTTTAAGGAATGCAAGAAAGTTTTAAGTAATGCAGATCGTATAGATATGTTGCAAGAAAAACTTAAGAATAATGTGGGCTGATTTGTACAGTACTATAATTTAAATTTACTTTGAATTTATAATCGTGTTTCTTTGAAACACATGAAGAAGTTGTGTTGCTATAATAATTGTTTTTATAATTATAATTATTTAATGATTTTGATTGGTTGCTCTTCTTGGGTTCAAGTTGGTCAGTAATGGTACCGAACCAGAATAAATTCCAGGCTTCTTATGAAGTATTACTACTAATTCTAATATTACTAACCTCAGTGGAACTAACCCATTAACTATTCTTATCAAGGACTTTGGCTAAAGGAACTGTATCAAATCACAACTCTTTATGGTCTAAATGATTTGAAAACTATCTTTGATTTGTCTTTTCCAAGTCCACAGTATTAACAGAAATCAATACTATAAAAGTTAAATTCTGTAGAAACATGTTCTGTGGTAAGCATGTTTCAGTTGCTCTGTGTTGTTTTATACTGAATGAATCTTCATTGGGAAGAATCTTCAGAACAATAGTTTTTCATAAAACATCTTTCATAAGGATACTGTTTTTTTTATTTCTTTAGCCCCCGCGTGTGCAAATATGTCATAATAAAATTTTTACAACCGTAGACTTAGAAAAAATGAAATGGCGATGATAGGTCATGTGAATGCGGAGACCATCTTATTACGTGCTTTTATGCCTTTCCTTATTTGTTTCATTTAATCTGTAATAGGAAAGCATGTGAATAATACCACAGTAATTAATTCAAAACCCCGTGTATTTAAAATAATTTCTTGGTTCTTATGGTAGTTGTAATAATACAATTGAAACAATTACTACATATTGCAAAACTCCATCTTCTATTGAGGGAGTTGGTCTTTGGCTCAATTTTCTATGCTTACATAAACACGAGTATATAACAAATTTTAAAATGAATACATAAAAAACAGACTAAGAAAGTCAGAAATATCTTTAAGATGTATATTCTTTTCCCCAATTCACAATAGAAGAAAAAGTAAATACTAAATTATAGTTCTTAAATGTCCTTATTTATAGATTCCCTATAGAGGTACGTTTTAATGTGTACAGGAAACGCACCAATTAGATAAGTCTGTGAGATTTGTCTGATGACTTGGACGAGTTAACATCAAGTGCGTTATTGAGTCAGTCTAGGACCACATCCACTTGAGCAGACCAAGTCGTCTTTCTAACCCAACTCCTTTAAGTGCACCATCTTTTATTATGCAAATCAAGAATATTAGCATAAGTGTAAAAAAACCGGTATGACTTCAAAGTGACCTTCATTTCAACAACCCATCTTTCACAGAACTCATTTTCAACCATCTTCATTTCCATTCTTCAATATTTTTTTATCAAAAAATTCGAATGTCAAAGCAATAACACATTATATTTATATGGTTATTGGTAACTATTACAAGAGTATCATAAAGAAATATGTTTTAACTTTATTTTATTATTTTACTTGCTAAAATCTATGCAGCAAAAAAATATATACTCGGATAAGTCAAAAAATAATACCACATACTGTATAATTAGAGTATTTATCATAATTATGAACGAAATAAAACAACATTTTAGGACATTGTTCCTCAACTTATTATTCCCGTTTTCCAAATTAAAAAAAAATTTGGTGCATCACAACTTTCATAGTAACAATTAATCTAAAATAAAAAGTTAAAAATATAACAAGAATATATAATTATTTTGTAAAATCAAAATAACTGAAACCACTATCATTCAAAGGGCAGGTCAAATGATACATAACAAATAGTATAAAGCCTTAGCATTTTTTTACGAATAAGTGTCAGTTTATAAGTGAAAAAATACTATATATTTTAGTTGCATACTATCTGTCTTTATGTTGATTTAGTTAAGTAGAATGCTTGGTAAATTGAACAGCTTCTGTTTGTAAGTATACCCCAGAATTGCGTTAGGGACCTTCAAAATATAAATGGCATCGCTTTAAATAGTTTATATATTTCAGGCAATAATAACTACACGATTCGCTTAGCTCAGACGACTGATGTTTTACCACGTTCATTATCACTTGTAATTTTGTTTACTTTATTTGCTATAAGCTAAATGAAATATGCTTACCAGCTTTATAATCAGTATTGTAGGATTACAGAGTACCTATCTTTTCGAGATTTTCTATTCCATTATTAATATTTTTTTTTCAAATAAAAGGTTGAATAATATTGTGGTTTGTATGATAAACGATGGTGTATAATGAATTAGAGTCAGCAGATCAATAGGACTCCTAGGAGTCGAGATATCCAGCAGGCTGACTGGTATGTCATCTATGCTAAATACTTTTAGGTATATTAAATGCAATTATTTTGAAATGACACTTCTATTGAAAAATAACTCGATTTCCATAGTAATTTGAATTTTTTTTAAAAGGTCACAATAAAATGTTTAGAAGGCCAAAGCTTCCCCACAATATCCTAAACCAAATCAATATAAACATAAAACCAGATATCAAGAATAGGCAATTTAAATTCTAATTCGACTGTCCTCAAAAAGTTAACTAAATGAATAATAAACTCATTTACTTCAAACAAAATAATCATTTTTTATAAATTTATTCAGAATTAATAAATTATACAAAATACGGGAGTTTTTTTGTAAATTATGCTGACATTTTTTAGGTAGAATGGACTTTTAGTTGATTCGCAGTTAGATGATTAGAGATCATTCAAAACACTATTTATCCAAGTGTAGCGATTTATTTGCTGAATACATTTTTATGCAGATGAAGTTTTATAAAACAAAAGTAATAGTAATGGAATAAACTCTGTAAACTTATCAAAATGTAAGATTAGAGATACCAAACGTGACAAATTGTGCGTTATATTTTCTTAAACATTTAGATCTGACCTTCACAAATCTCACTGATTGTTTTACCTAATTTAAGTTAAAATAATCTTAAGTTTCTTTAGAAATGAAACCAATTTCTTACATATCATACCACTATATTCCTGGAAGAAAGCACTTCTTTATAATTAAATATGATATCTATGTAGAAATCATAAACAACTGTGATAAAAAGTCTGAGAGAAAATATCGGATGTCCTCTTAAGGATCTCGTACTGACGTTATTGTGTAATAATACACAATAATATTGTATTATTATTTTTACTCATTATATATACAAATTATTGTATTATTATATGCAAAACTGATAATTATTTTTGCAATAATACTGCACGTCCAAAGTCAAGTGTTTTAATCCAGCTTTGACGAAATAATTATTTTTGAGTGAAAAGCTTTATTAATTATTTTCAATAATTTTACTTCAATTTATTGCTCAACCAATGCTTGTTTGTTCAACTGCTTCTAAAGCCCATACTTACAAAAGTGAGTGTCATTTTTAAATTGGGACCAATTTTAGCTATAGGTGAATAAGATTACGGGATTTTTCTACATCATGATTGCTAAATTTGAGTTTATTGAAGAGAGGGCTGTACGGGTACCTAGCGTGATACACACTCGGGACCGACACCTTTTCGTATACCTGGGGTTATTTTCAAAAGAGTGACATGACAAAAGAGTGATAAAAAATATTGAAATTTAAAAGAGTGCTTCATTTGAGTGCAGCCAATGTCATGGAGCCTAATATTAATGATGTTGATTTACTAGTAATGAAAATTAAAGATTAATAATTATTTCATCCTTTTTAATTAATTTCAATTAATTCAAAATCTCCATTCGGGGAATTTGTGGTCCCACTGTTTAGGACTCTCCTCTGCAGTACTTGCCCTGGAATATAACTAATGGAATATAACCATATAACTTAATGGAACTATCCAGCACTCTATTTTCAAAGTGTCGTCCATGTCTGCTTCTTTGGTAACCTGGTCTGCCACTTAATTTCCCTCGATTCCCGAATGAGCTTTAACCCATGATAAACCAACGTTCCAACCCTGTGTTCTTAATTTACTTAATTGAGCTCTAACGTTCTGCGAGTTAACACAACGTATATGACTGTTACACAGGTGGTCTAGGGAACATTTACTGTCTGTTCTGACCATAGCTTTTTTCCCAATACTCCAGATTCTTCCTTCTTCTTCAAGCCACTGAAGCGCTCTTGATATCGCCAGCAGTTTGGCCTGATTGTTTGAGCACTATCAGTCCAACTTTAACTTTACCCGATACACCTTTGTCTCAGTACTGTTGTAGACCACGATTCCACCACCGACTGCCCTATCGATTTTGCTACCGTAAATGTTTAAATCAATATCCTCAATTATTTCGTCTATGACTATGTAATCTGCGGAGTCATTGTAGTATATATTTGTAAAATATTATTAGTTGCCTCTTTCAATTTGTTCTTCATTTCAGCTCTTAATTTGCTTGTATTGACGACTTGATCTATTAAAGAGAGTGCAGATTCAGTGTTTCAGTTGGCCTATGCCTCCATTTGTAATCACAAGTCTCGTGGTAAAGCTGAATCATTTCTCGTATTTGGTTATAGGGAGCACACTATCACTATTGTTGGGCTCATGTTTATAAAATGGCTAGTAGAGAAGTACTCACTCTCTCAGGTACCAGTTGCTCAGCAGGGACAAGGGTTGCATTACCTTTTACATCACACAGCCGACAAACACTTAGACACTATCCACTTCCTTGACTTGAGGGGTTATATTTTCTCACCAGGTACACTTCAGGTGTAATTGTGTTGACCGGTCACAATACACACCCAAAACGACCCAACGTCGTTGATTGAGGACACGCAAACAGCCGCACGCACAATGGATTCCAAGAACTATAGTCGCTGACAGCTCGACCGAAAACCCCATATTAGTTATTGGAAACATCCGTAACAGACTTTGTGCGAGCGTGAAGGTTTGTCAATCGTAAATCACATAGAGGACTTGCTAAATGACTTTTAGCAGCAAAAATAGACAAGCCACTTCTATCATAAAGCATTGAATCTTATTTTGCTATAAGAGAGTAACATCTGACTGAGTATCGTTTTCTTAAAAAAAATATAATACTTATAAATATTAAAGTAAACTAGGCTAAATAAATGCCACAATTTAAGGATTTATGTTTCTACATATTTGAAAAAAGAAGTAAGAGATGTAATAATTGAGACTGCAATTAGAGTTGTTATGATGATTGAGGTGATTACTATAATGAGCGCATCGGTTGAAAAACTAGCCTCCATCCTTCAGGCCTTATCTCAGCTATTCTAAATCATGCCTCTATCATTACTAATCTTGATTAACTTTTTCATTCATTATACCTATACTACAAACCAGTTTTTTAAGGCACTGCTATTGAGGTTTTTTTTTTTGTAAAACCTTTTTGGAAGAACAGTTTATTTTTCAATTACTTAATTAAACATTATTAATGTTTTTGTCCGTTAATGATCTGTTTTAACTTTGACGCATCAATGCGTGTTACAAGTTTTTATAATGTGTTTTAAATTACTTAAATTATAGTACCCATATCCAAAAATAAGGGTCTGGGTGTCGGATTGACAATTGATTTAATTTGTTTTATTTAAGTTTAAATAAAGTTTTTAAGGTACAATAAAGTATAATCATTTGACTAAATAACTTTCAGAAGGCTAACGGTCATATCATATTATATTTCTTTAGAAAAAACTGCGCGTTTCGCCCGTTCTGTTGATGGATATCTTTAATGATCCAGTTTCAGTGATAACAAGTGTCATTGTCACCAATAAGGAAAGAGCCCAATATCCAATCACCCTAGATTTTTCATATCCCAGTTGGACTACCTTGTAGTACATACCGTCCAGAAAGGACAGAAAGTTGTCAAAACGTAGGTCAAACTTTAGAGCTTTAGTATAGAGCTCTAAAAAATACTTTTATCATTTGCTTTAAAAAAAAATTATTACTTATTATTAAATGCACACACATACAAAACACCACACGCACTATACATATATTATTGAAAATGCCACCAAACTTAGCTGATACCTGTTTCTTAAAAGTTTCTCAATTTTTCTAAATATGACATCGTTATTTCGTGTACATAATAAAGTACATCTCCTATAGTCTAAATCTTTGGAATGATGAACATTCATCATCAGGACGTGAATAACTTCTTGGATGAATTTTCTGGTTTATTATGTATGCAAAGTGAAGATAGTAGAAGTTGTTTTTCTTTAAGTTAAGAAAATAGTAAAACTGATGCCACTCCTAAATATTCAAGTCCAAAACATAGCCTTATTTTGAAGCTCTTTAATTCACATCAAGGGCATCCAGGAACCCTTGCAGGTGGTACTCAGGCCGAGAGGCCACACCCCCCAGAGGATTAACGACCAGCTTTTCTTAAACTTAAAGAAAAACAACCCTACTATCTTGACTTTGCATTATAATAAACCAGAAAATTTATCCAAAACGTTATTCACGTCCTGTTGATGAATGTTGATCATTCGAAACTATAGTCGACTATAGGAGATGTATTTCATTGTGTAGACGAAATAACGAAGTATTATTTAAAAAAATTGAGAAACTTGTTAAGAAACAGGTATTAGCTAAGTTTGGTGTCATTTTCAATAATGTGTGTATCAAGGAAGGACTGCTACCAAAATTTACAAATATATATATATATATATATATATATATATATACTGTTAGTTCACACATTAAAGAGAAAACACAAATAAAGACACACACAAAAGACTCACAACGATATTTCGACAGTCGTCGTCATCGGGTAGAAGTAGTCCCTTTGAGTAGCTGAAGCTAACTGAGTGGGAGGCCAAATGCAACGAACACGCACGCACTCTGCCGGCCGCCCCAGGTAAGCTACTAACTACAGAGAGAATAATAACTAAAAAGAACAAATAAAAGCAAATAAAAATAACAGAAGGAGAAGAATAGTAAATGAAGCAATAAACAATTAAAAAATATAAAAAAAATATTAAAAAAATAAATAAATAAAAAAGTAAAAATTAAAAAAATAAAAAATAAATAAATGATTAAAAAAAAGAAAAGAAAAGAATTAAATTAACGGTACAAGTTAAGGCCAGGAGGAGAGCGAGCTTTGAGAAGACAGATAATTGCATCCTCTGAAGCTCTTAAAGTAACCCGAGAAGACTGAACAGGGATATGATTAAGGACTTGGACCCGGAAGCAGTGATTAAAATCCAGTCCATGGGAATTAGAGTGGATAGCAATAGGAATGTTTTTGCGTTGACCAACGGAAGCCCTGTGACCATTCATACGTAAGTTGAGCTGCGTAGAGGCCATACCAACGTAGAATGCATCACACTGGGTGCAGTCCAAACGGTAAACGCAATTAACCGAGGTGCATGAGGTGTGGGGAGGACAAGGGTAGTTAATATTGCTATGGGGGGAAGTAAAAAAGGGATTAGGGTTTATGATAAGACAGGTTTGGCATCTGCTCCGTCCGCACTCCACCATTCCCCTCCCAAGTGCAGGGTTCAAGGGAGAGTGATGGGAGAAAATGCCTCTGAGGTTCGGTGGTTTGCGATATGATAAGGAGGGGGCTTCAGGAAAAATAGATGAGGTAGAAGGAGAAGAGAAGAGCAATGGGAAAAACTCCTTAATGACCGAGCCAATCCTATGAGCACCAGGGAAAAAAGTGGATATCAGGAAAACACTATCAGTGTGGTCTTTTCTCGGTACGTGCCGGTGAACTATTTCAGCCGGCACGACACGACTATCAATGACATTGGAAGGGTAGCCACGATCAATTAATTTTTCCTTTAAACAGTTAATTTGGGAACTACGGTTTTTCAAGTTATTACAAATCCTGTGGATGCGGATGGAAAGGGATCTGGGGATTGCTTTTTTGATGTGGGTGGGATGGCAACTACTGTAGTGGAGGTACTACTGTGCATTCGTAGGTTTTATATGTACAGAGGTGGAGAAACTGCTATTGTTGAGGGTGACATCAACATCAAGGAAACTAATTTTATTGCTGGACACTTGGTGGGTGAAGGAGATGGAGGACGAAAAGTTTTGGAAGAAAATATATATAAATATATATATAGTTCAATATAAAGAAAGAAACATAGAGAAATCAGAAGAACACACTTACAGTCTCTAATTTTTGGTTTGAACCGTCTTCAGGAGAGATAAGAGAGGGAAACCAAGCGCACTGGATCAGAGACGGTTGGAGACCAACAGTGTTGCCGCATGCGCGCCCGTTCACAGAAAATAAGGTAGACAGGAATCAATTTATAATTAATTTATAATTTATAATTACATTAAATTAATGGAATATGAGAACAATAAATATATAAAAAAGAAAAAATTGAAAAAATAAGGGAAATTGATACAGAGAAATTGATACATAAACAAAAGTACTGACTAAGCTATGGTAAAATAAAATAAAACTAAGAATACAAATAATAATAACAAATGAAATAAATTATTAAAAAAAAAAAAAAAGTGTGAAAAGGCAAGGAACTTTTAGACATTATCGCTTTAGATTGAGGCCAGGTGCACTGCGCGCACTTAATAGCCAAATATGGGCTTCTTCGGAGGCTCGTAGTGTGAGATCTTTGCTGTCAGGGGGTATTTGTCGCAGAATCTGTAACCTGTAGCACTCATTAAAAGGGAGACCGTGGCTATTGGCATGTATGGCAATGGGAAGATGGGAGCGGCTATTGACTGAAGCTCTGTGATTGTTCATACGGAGACTAAGCTTGGTGGATGCTTGGCCTACGTAGAACGAATCACACTTGGTACACTCCAAACGGTACACACAGTTTTTGGAGGTACACAAGCAGTCAGTTGCAACAGGATAGAGGGTGTTATGGGGGGGAGCTGTGAAGTGTGGTTGGGGATTTATAATGGGACACGTGAGGCAACCTCGACGTCCGCACAGTTGCGCTCCAGAGGGCAAACTGTTTGCCCTCGTGGAGGTTAGCTTCCTGTGCGAAAGAAAATTGCCAAGGTTGGGAGGACGTCTGTAGGATAGGCGTGGCGGATTAGGAAAGGTTTTGGAGGTGGCTGGGGAAGAGGATATGATCGGGAAAAGTTCTTTAATGATGGTACCCAGTCTGTGGATACCTGGGAAGTAGGTTGTTATAAGGTAGGGAGACCCAGAGGGAGAGGAAGAGGAGGTTGATGTAGGATTGTGTGGGGTTGTGGCAGGAACCAGTCTTCTTGTTAGGAAGGGGAGAGGGTAACCTCGCTCTACAAATTTACTTTTAGGATATTGATATGTAGGTGTTTATCTTGTAGTCTGTTACAAATCCGGTGAATTCGTATGGAGAGGGATCTCGGAATGGATTTCTTAATGTGGGGAGGGTGGCAGCTATTGAAGTGTAGATATAAATGGGGATTAGAGGGTTTAGAATGGACGGAAGTAATGAGAAAACTATTGTTGAGGGTGATATCGACATCAAGAAAGGTAGTGGATCTGTTGGAAATGTTATGGGTAAAGGAGATGGAAGAGCAAAAAGATTTGAAGTTGTCGATGAAGACTTCTAACTCGGAAATGCCATGGGTCCAGATGATTTTGTCCTTAGACATAATGTCTTCTGTTTTGATGGTAATTATTACCTTCAGATCAGGGGACGGCTATAGGCACGATCATGGCTCCTTCCTTTGCAAATCTTTTCATGGCTAAGCTGGAACAAGATTTCCTTGCCACTCGCAATCTCCTCCCCATCCTTTACGTACGATACATAGATGATATTTTTTTCCTGTGGCCCCATGGTAAGCATGAGTTAGATCAGTTCCTTACGTCATTTAATTCCTTCTCTTCATCTATTTCCTTTACTCATCAAGTGTCCAATAACCTTATTACATTTTTGGATGTTAGCGTCACCTACGATGGGGGTCATCTTTCTACATCTGTCCATATCAAGCCTACTAACGCCCAGCAGTACCTTCATTTCAATAGTTGCCATCCCTCCCACGTAAAAAAAGCTATCCCCAGATCATTGTCCATACGCCTCCATAAAATTTGTAGCAGAATAAAAGATCGTTCCTTCCAAATAGATTTATTGAAACAGAAATTTTCTGACCGAGGATATCCTTCTAATTTCATTAACAACCGTATAGTCCCTGCAGACGTTCATCATAATTCAGGTCCTAGGAGGGATCGCAGTGACTCTAATTTCCTCATCACCACTTATTTTCCTGGTGCCCATAGGCTGGGTGCAGTTGTCAGGGAGTTTTTCCCTATACTTTCTTCTTCCTCCTGTACTTCTTCAGTCTTTAGTGAGCCACCTTCCATTTCCTATCGCAAACCTGCTAATCTTCAATCTATCTTCTCTCACATCTCTTCTCCTAAGCCTCCAAAAACTGCTGGTGGTATGGTTCAATGTGGACGTCGTGGATGTCTTACTTGTCCTATCATCAATCCTGTTCCTTCCTTTACCTCTGTCCATAGTAAACGCACCTACCCTATCTCTCACAAGACCTCTTGTACCTCTGGTAACTGCGTTTACCGTTTGGATTGCACCCAGTGTGATTCTTTTTATGTGGGTTTGGCTTCCACCAAGCTAAGCCTGCGTATGAATAATCACAGGTCATCCGTTGGCAAACGCAGTGACCTTCCCGTTGCTACTCATGCCAGTTCTCACGGACTCAGTTTTAATGACTGTTTCCGTGTACAGGTCCTGAGGCAGATTGATCAGACTAATTCGAAAGTTACTCTGAGAGCTTCAGAAGAAGCACTTATTAGTCTTCTGGGCGGTAGATCGGCTCCTGGGCTTAACCTCAATCGTTGATTTTTTTTTTTTTTTTAAACTTGTTATCAGCTTTTAATTTTATTTTAGTTAAATGTTTTCTTTTTTTAATTTTTATTTGGCTTTTATTTCTTTATCTTCCCTGTCTACCTTTCCTCCGAAAGTTGGCTACACTGTTTGAGTGCTTCAGTTCGAACGCCAAGTCAGTCGTTATCAGCCTTTGGAGCGATTCACTTCTTTTCCTGAAGACGAGGACATCGAAATATAGTAGTGAGTTCAGTGGTTTCCTTTCTATGTGTTTTTTTTTAAATTCTAGTTTATTCAGTTCGAAGAATCGTTTCGTCTAATTGTTTTATATATATATATATATATATATATATATATATATATATATATAACGATCAGCCCCCTCCTGGCCGACCCATAGTTTCAAGCTATGGCTGTCTTACTGAGCGCATTTCAGCGTTCGTTGACGCCATTCTGCAGCCCATAGTTACCCAACTCCCCACTTTCTGCAAAGACACCTTCCACTTCCTCCAAATACTCAATAACATCTCCCTACCGGAATCCCTGGAACACCCTCTCCTTCTAGCCACTATGGACGTCACATCCCTGTACACGGTTATTGACCATGGCGAGGGTTTGGCGGCCCTACAGTGGTTCCTAGACAATAGACCCTTACCCCACATACCCTCCACCGCTTTTGTCCTTCAGCTAAGTTCCTTTGTCCTGCAGCACAATGTCTTCAGTTTTGAGGACCATCTATATCTTCAGACCAGAGGAACTGCTATGGGTACCAGAATGGCCCCTTCCTTTGCCAACCTTTACATGGCCAAACTTGAACAGGATTTCCTCTCGTCTCATGCCCTCCAACCCTTGCCTACACCCGGTTCATTGATGATATATTTTTCGTATGGCCTCATGGCAAAGATTCTCTGGAAACTTTTATTGAAGCCTTCAAAACTTCCTGTTCATCACTCAATTTCACCCACTCCTTCTCCTATACCTCCTTAACCTTCCTAGATGTAGTAGTGTCCCTAAGCGGCAGGACCTTCACCACCTCCATACACACAAAACCTACCAATGCCCAACAATATCTACACTTCAATAGTTGTCACCCATCCCACACAAAAAAGTCCCTACCTCGTTCCCTCTCCATCCGCATACACCGTATTTGCAGTGATCTCTATCAACGACAGTGTCATATCGACAAACTTAGGGAGAAATTCGTCCAGCGGGGCTACTCTCCCAGGTTTGTTGATAAACGCTTAATACCTGCCACCAATCAATATCTTCCTAGGACTGCCGCTGAACCCAACAGTTCTCCCTTCCTCGTAACTACTTTCTTTCCTGGGGTCCATAGGATCGGGAATATCATCAAGGACATTTTTCCTCTCCTGTCCTCTTCCCCCTCCACCTCCTCCGTCTTCCGAAAACCCCCTCGCCTGTCCTTCAGAAAGCCTCCCAATTTAGGAAACCTGTTTTCCCACAGATCCCTTGAAACTCCTGGGATTGGGGTGGTGCGTGCTGGTATGGAGAAATGCGGCCGTCGCCTCTGCCTTACCTGTCCTTTAGTTAACCCTTCACCTTTCTTCTCCTCACCAACCAACTCTTTCCGCGTCCCACCTAACACCTCCTGCTCATCCAGGAATTGCGTCTACCGACTGAACTGTAGACAATGTGGAGCATTCTACATTGGTATGACTTCTACCAAGCTCAATGAGCGTTTGAACAACCATAGAGCTTCGGTCGGTCAGCGCAAACAGCTTCCTGTAGCTATCCATGCCAACAGCCATAACCTTTCTTTTAATGACTGCTTTTCTGTTCAAATCATTAAGCTAGTGACCACTGATGACCGTAGTTTGACATTAAGAGCGTCTGAGGAGGCCCACATATGGTTATTGGGGGCCCGATCAGATCCCGGTTTAAATCAGAAGCGTTAACTTTTATTTGTTTTTCCTTTTATTTTTAACTTATATATTCATATTCATATATATATTTTTTTTATTTTATTTAATTTTTTTTCCTTTTTTTATTATATATATTTTTTATTTTATTTATTTATTTTTTTTTTTATTATTATTTCCTTTTTTATAATTTTTAATTTTATAATTTTATCTATTGTTTTTGCTTTCTCCGTTCTCCGACGTTTAGTGCCTAGCTCCTTTTTTACGCTAGTGCTGCTCTCTTCGGTTGACTCTTTATTTCTTCATTCGCGCTCCGTTCTTCGACGTGGGGAGATCTCTCTCACTTCGTCCTCTCTACTAGTCTACTCTCCTGATGACGAACAACAGTTCGAAATATTGAATTCTGTAAGTTTTCTTTGTATTCTCTTTTCTGTGTCGTGCTTTGTGTAATTTAAATTTTTATATATATAGATAAAAAGATTTCACATAAACACGTTGGGTTTTCCAGTTGGGTTTTTGACTCTGACGAAGACCGCTTGTTACGGTTGAAAGATCTTAGTCTTGTTTTCCCATTTTCATATTGTGGTTTGATGAAATATATATATACATATATTTCAGACATAGGACAGCGATCCAAAACAGATAACATTTCAATAAAAACTAATACATATATAAAGTAAAAAAAAAATTGTTTAAAAAACCTGACTAAACTATCTAAACTTTTTTTAGTTTAGACTAAAAAAGTCTCTACTTTTTAGTTTAAACTATCATAAGGAGAGTCAGAAAGATAACATATACATCAGGTCGTCAGTTTACTTTATATATTATATATATATATATATATGTAATCAAAATTAAACAGCCAATGAGAACGACTAAACAAGCACATGAAACTGAAATACCGACAAAGGCTGATATTTCATAAGGAGAAAATGTTTATCATTTGAAGGGGAGACCAAGAATATTCTTATTCTTATATGCAAATTTTAGGTATATGCAAGTGTGTTGTTATTGAATTTGTATGTAATTTGGTTAGAATACAATGCTCGTTATGTTACAATACTACTATCTGACTACCTAATTCTGATTTTCATTGATGAAACAATTGCAAAAAATGAAGCATCTACATTATGAAACATCTAAACAAGTGTTTAAATGTAGCTATTATGACAATGCTTTAGTAAATAAAATAAATTGATTGAATAACATAAAAATTATTGAAATAAATAAAATATTTGAGACTAGAAATAAAATAAAAAAAAATCAATCGGTGTTGCATATTGCAAAGTCAAAGAATAACAGTTGCGTTCGTATATAAACACAGTGGATCAATACGATTTTATCAAGTCTGGAATTTGTGTTAAAACGAGTTGAGATAAAGTTGATTCCACCTTCATTTAGCCGTAGAGCCTATAGTTTTGGGTGCATTTCAATCATTCTAACGGTTTTAGAACTATTTGGAAACCAAATGAAATTGTATTCAAACTGTTTTAGATGCCTGTTTCGTAGAACTGGGACCAGTTGTATTCATTCCGTTTGTCCTATAACACGGTAAGAGGAGACTTCTCCAAGATAAAGATGAAGTGGAGATCACTCAGACAACGGATATACTTCAATAGAGTAACCTGGAATTCGGAACATACAGTAAGAGTTTTAATTCATTCCTATATTCTAATCTGAACGAAATCCACTTTGCATTTTAAGGAAAGAGTGATATTAATGATTCGTTTATGTGGTTTACTTCGGCAGGCGGCTTCAAATAGCCGTCACTGATAACATATCTATCATCAAATGCTTCTCTGAAGTTTTTAAAACTTGTTTTAATTTCCATGTGAAAGGTGAATCGGAAAGTCTCATTAGACGTGGTCAACCTTATCTGTTTACGAATGAATGTTCTATGATCTTCCTATAACATTCATACCCTTATAGGGAGTCACATATATCGTAATTATTCTAAAAAGTTGAAAGAATAACTAACAGCTTCTTAAAAAGAACAGATATTTTAGTCTTAGATGGTAATAAACACAACAGTAGGTCTGGATCAGTCACGAGCAAACGGCGTGCTTTATCCTTCTACGAAAGTTAAAACAACTGCAGGTAAAGGTTCGTCGAGTTTCTAGTTAAGTTACAATCAAACAACTTCATTCAACTTAATTACATGTTATACCATGCTTCATTCAACATGTCTCTAATTAAAAATCTTTACAAGAATTTAATTTAATACAAAATTCATAATTAGTTTACGTGCTTCCTGAATCTCTTAAGGCTTAGTTAATTTTTCAGCAAGGTGATAATTTAAGGGGCCTGACTGTATGATTTTCTTGTCAGGTTCAAGGCTTTGTGGCTAAAATAAATTGAGATTTGTAAATTAATTGAATTGCTGTGATTTGAGTTAGAAAGGGTTTCAACACGTTTTCCTTGAACTCGGATTGTTTGTAGAATAAAGTGTAGAAAGTTAATTCTTGTGTAACAAATAGATTGATTGTTTGGCATGGGGCATAGCCCTAGAAAATTCTGGTGTGATTACCATGGCACGTTATATGATTGCTTCATTCGTAACCTTACGATTTTTGTAGTGCATCAAAAAGATCTGCTGAATACGAACGCAGACTTCTTCCTCTTTGCGTCCATATAACGAGACTCTGCAGATGTCAGTCCAAAAAACTTATATACCCCTAACTATTTTTGTCATACTTAACAGAACGCCAGATGTCTCAATTTTTACTGCTTTAAAAAAGTCTGCCCAATTACAAAAGTAGTGTCTTTTTTGTAAATTCTATTTCTCCAAATAAAATAGAATGGAGATCAACTAGCCAATTGACACTAATCATTCTATCTCTTTTTTGTTAAATATGTTCTGAATTAAATGACTATTCTCTCTCTTTCTTGGCTGATTGAAGTTCAAAATGTGGAACTATATATGAAAAAAAACTATTACATTTCTTATGGATTTATAAATGAAATCGTTGATCAACATAACATTAATTCATTGACTTGTATTAATTACTTTTGTTTCGAAGACAGGTCTTCTATTAGACATAGTTATCGTATGGTCTGTAGTAATCCTCTTTCTATTGTTGCTTTAGTGATGATAAAAAGATAACTTACAGATTCTAAAAGATTTTGACGTTTTCAGAACTCTCGTATTCATTATTGATTTATTTAATGAATAAAATTGATTTGCAAGTGTTCTTGCAGTTAGTTTGTGCAAATCTCCATTACGTTTATCTAATATTCTGCTCATTCACTACAGTTTGCAAATTTTAATAATTTGTTTGATAGATATATAGTTCTTGGCATGAAAAAAAAACACCTTTTTGCTCTGGGTGATATTATCATACTATATAACAGCATGAGCATATTTCTTTTATGCATTATTGTGCATGCATCTAAGTTAAAAAATTTAGCTTTTTTTTCAATAAGTTTATACATGTAATAAATTTCACAAATTTTGGATTACCAAGAGTAATATAATAAAACAAAGAACATTATTAAGTTACACACGTTTTAATTAGCCGGATTTGTTTAACTTTATTTTATTAAAAGTTTCAGAGTTAAAAATAAGTAATTGACCTTAATTGTATTAATACCTATAGAAGTCTAAATTAGTTGCTCATAAAAGTAATATATTTTGCAAAATTGGGATAATAAACAGTAATCAGTTGTAATATTTCTTACATGAAGATCATTTCATTTAAAATCAAATGTACTAAAAAAAAAGATAAAAAGAGAAATCATTATTTGTAATATTTACAATTAATCTATCACGAATCTTTAATAGTTCTTTTTCAGACGCATTATTGAAAGAATTGAACTTTTAATATTTTTTGCGATTTAGTGATAAATGAATCCAGCTTTCTCATTTCATTTCTTCCATCTAGATAAATAAAAAATTATTCATATGAAGAAATATTAATAGTCTTTTTATTATTAACATTACTATTTTTCAATTGTGTTTTTATAACCTCTCTCAAATGGCAACCAAAACAATTACTCCGTGATATGATCAGGTGGATTCTGCACACGTAACTGATAGGGGTAAAATTACATTGCGTATACCTTTCATTTCATTTAATCATCTCATTTAATCACTTTATGATTTAATTTATACCAAAGGTGATATTAATGTGACTATTTAGTTATGAATCCTTGTGTCTGTTGCCATAAGAAACATTACATTTATATATCATTGCTAAGAGAGATAACTGCACTAGAATAAATGAATTAGATTTCAATGAATTTTATTTGTTACGAATAAAACGTTTAATTTTTTTTATGGTAGAGTACAGAAAATGTGAGGATTTGAAATTAACAAAAAAATCGGGTTTTATTTAAAATAATAAACTGTTGACCTCTGCAGTAGTTAAGACAGATTCAGTAGCACCTCGGTCCAGATTCCACTCGAGAGCTCGTAAAATACTGTTGGTATAACGCGGGGGGGGGGGGGGGAGCCTAAGAGGGATTTCTATAGATGTCTCTCATGCTCTCTGTGGAGTCACTGTGTCAGAAGTAGCATCTTCTCGGGAACAACAAGGGGAAGCTAGTTCCTCATCATTGGGTAAGGTCGAGCCACCAGGGGTCCCTCCAGACCAAATAGCACTCTCCCATCATGTTGCTTTGAAACCTGGATCCACCAAAGCTTTGCAATGGGACAAGATTAGTGACAAAGAAGCTCTTGCCACACATCATAGAAGCAACTATACCTACTGGAAGTAGCCCAGAAGATGATGTATTGATATCAAGAATCCCATCATTCCTACAGATATGCCCTTCCAATTCAAAAGAGAGTAGTTCCCAATTCGCTTAAGTTTTGCCATGTCCATAAAGAAGTCACAAGGACAAATATTGTAAGTAGAATATTACTTGTATTCCAAGTATTTGCTTGGAAGAATCTTGTTTCCCACATGGATTACTTTATGTTGCTTGTTTTAGAGTTGGTAGTTGTAAAAATCTATTTTTTTCGCTTCAGGAGGAAAACAAAAAACTATTTGTTGTCTTTATAATATTTTGGGATTGGAATATAGACATGTATTATTTATTTGAATTTTGGGAAATTCTTATTTAATAAATCTGGAGTGGCCTACACTCTACTTTACTATAAGTAACTTAATGTCAAATTTCTTGAGTATATAAAACATAACGTCTCATTTAAGCATAACGTAAACATCTAAATGGGATATAATTATTAGCCTATCATTGCTGAGGTAGTAGAGATAGTGATTGAAGGACATATCATTTTTAAGCTTATTTTTGTACATCACAAATAATTTATTATTTGCAAATAATTGCATTAGTATAACTACAGCAGTAATAACATTTTTGAAAAACCAAAGTGAACATTTCTTGAAACGATTTATTCTCCTACAAGAGAATGGCTTTCGTTCAAACAGCCAGTAGATTTCTTACATCGTTTACTTGACATCCTTCTACATTGAATATTAAAGTAAAATTTTAAAATTTAAAACAGGAAAATACCCTTTTTTCTCTGAAAAACATCTTTAACTGCGAAGAAAATGTTGTTTTAAGGTGATTTGTTAATTAAAGATGTACGATAATTACATTTATTAATCTCTAAACGAAAGATTCAGATTATGAATTATCATTTACATTTTTGGTCTTTTATAGAATTATCATACTGGGAATTTTAATCTTTAAAATAATAATAATAATAAGCTTCTTAGTATTTAATAAGATCATTTTCCTTCCCCTTTGTCAAATAACATTTATACGAATTTTTTCTGAGTGAGTGTTATCATTTTCCTGCACAATATTATTCCTCTTACATCTCATATAATTCAATATACAATTTAAACTGTTCCTTATAAAATAATTTTATCTCAGTGGATTCGCTCAAAAAATTTCTAAGTCAATGTAAACAATGTAAAAAAATACAAAAAATTCGACAAGTATAGCAGGTGATCTCTTAGTCTAGGGTAAACAAAGAGTTTTTATATCGTTATTGCTCTTTCCCGTAATTGAAACTTCATGATTTTTTTTTTGAATTCCTAATTTTTTGGTTCCATTTTTGGTCAAACTGTCATTATTTTTTAATCAGCCGTTTAGCGTCAAAAAAACATTTTCTGAAAACAGAAATCGTACTGTAATGCCCCATTAGCGAATGTAATTTTGAAAAAAAATATCTCAACTCATTCTACACATAATGTTCTATTTATAGGCATAGTTTCATTCTTGTCCGTCAAACAGTATGGCTTGTATCGCTCTCACAAGGTTTGAGATTGAATTATTAGTCAAAATTTTTACATTTTATTAAAAAAAAAATATTTACTGTTGTTTTAAAATTCTGAATATATTTTTCGTTTGTTCTATTTGTAACCTCAAAGATAATGTCAAAATTTCAAAACTCTAGGGTTATCAGTTTAGGAAATAAATGTTTTCAAAAAAACGGGTTTTGGCAAAAAAAGTGACTTTCCCATCATGCATAATTCTTCGCAAACAATAGGGATCTTCGTCTTTATGGGGCCCATTTTTGTGTAAAATATCAACTTGATCCATCAAAGATTCTGGACCGTAGCGTGGTAACAAGCAATGCTAACACACTCACCCACCCACCCATACACCCACCCACCCACACACACACAGACATCATCGTAAAAACGTCATAAAACGACTTCTGGGACCTCAAAACATGTAATTCCGTCAAAATCTCGAGATCGAATTTTTTCACGATCACTATACTTTACTTATAGTAAAGTAAAAAACAACATATTTCACGACTTCACCTTTCTCTCTTATTCTCGAGTTCCACCGGATATTTCTGCTAGTTTAGATATAAGTATGAAACTCAATATGAAGTTTTTAACTGCAGACTTCATATAGTTATAAAGCAATGATATTATCCGTTTTTATAATAGTATTTCAGCTATTTTGGAATTTTACGTTGTATTTATTTATTTATATATTATTGTAAAATTCTTACAATGCTTTTTACATTCTTTTAAAAAGTACTGCAAACTGCAGAGGAGACTCTCTGTTAAATAACGTTATTCAGCAATATATACCTAAAACTTGAAAACGTTTGTATGGAATTTCAAAGACTTAGATTGGTTAAGGACATAACAAATTTTGATAAAATTATAAAATTTAAAACAGGTGTTGAATATGTGCAGATTGTTATAGTACAACTGTCAACAAGGAGGTCTAACAACAGAAATGAGAGTTTACCTGTGCATTCGTCGTCTAATATTAATTATAGTATTAAATTGTTCCTCTTTGAAGCCTATATGATATCATTTAGCTTATTTCATTCAATGCCACACCCAAGGAGGCGAGATGTTTTGAGCCTCTCTGGGCTAAATAAAAGTAAAGTCCTAAGAATGACTTTGTTGAGCCATATCTCAGCGAATTCCTCTCACAAAAGTACACAAGGTCATCCACTCAATAACTAACTCTTTGTAAACAAGACCTTGTTGATTAGACACCAATGATTTGATAAAAAATGGACAACTTTTTATCAGAATAGAACAACTTGAGCTAAATTTATAGATGGTTTGACACTGAGAAAATTAGAAGCAAATAAATTTTGAAGCACTAAAGAAGTCAGATTACCATACTATTGCATAAACATGTCAAAACAGCATTAAAGTTAACCATCACTTAGTTAGCTAAGTATTCAAAATTCTGGCTGCGTGGAGACGAAGTTGATTTGGTTTGCACAAACAAGTTTGAGAAACCTAAAATTTAAAGTAATTCAGTCTTGAATTAATTTTACTTAATAAACTAAAGTTTCTTATGAAAAAATTAAAATTATGGAACAAAGTATGGAGTTAAATAGTTGATAAGTGTCAATGTACTTACGTTATGTAAAGTTAACAGTATGTTCGAGACGTCAGTTTGAAATGGCAGACGGCAGAGGAAAGATGTTGAGTGGATCGAGGAGTGGATTAATTATTAATAAATATCCTTTAATATAGTTATGTCACAATTTTATGTGGTGTAAAGATAATTGCTACTGATTAATTATGTAGAATAAATTTAGAAAAGTGAATTTTAACTTTTACTTCATGGAAGTAAAGTATAGTGATCATGGAAAAATTCGATCTAGAAATTTTGAGAGATTTACATGTTTTGAATTGCCCAAAGTCCTTTTATAACTTTTTTTGATGACGACTGTGTGTGTGTGTGTGTGTGTGCGCGCGTTTGTGTTTTGGTAAATGGGTTCGTGAAATTGTTGGTCAATGGGTTAGTGAATGGTTTGGTGAGTTGGTTGGTTGGTGGGTGGGTTAGTGGTTGTGTTGGTGGTTCGGTGGCTGCATGGGTGGGTGTATATATAAAAGTTTTTTGGGGACGCATCAAAGTCTACAATCTTTGATGGATCAAATTAATTTTACAGAAAAATGGGTCTCATAGTGTATATGTGCTCTAACATTTGGGACCAATGATGAGAAAATCACTTTTTTCGCTAAAGTATGTTTTTAGACAATTTTTTTTCCTCCTAAACTACTAACTCTAGAGTATTGAAATTTTTTCATAATAATTGAAGCAATAAAAGTAATAACAGAAAATCCTCAGATTTTTAAAGCAACGGGAAATATTTTTTCCCAATAAAATGTAAAAATGTTGCCTTTGCTGGTATATACTGTCTATTACCATTGAGGTAAAGCAAATGATATTGTATGCATCAATTATATGATATACACAAATAAGCATGTATATTGTTAACTGGATCAATTATTATCTGCACTGCCTTCAGGAGTGTAAAGCGTAATAAACATAACCCATTTAGACATTTCTATTATGCCTATTATATATATATATATATATATATATATATATATATAAACACTAATAACTTCTCGACCGTGTGACAGATATACAACTAAAAAATGATTGATCGGGATGCGGTCAGTTTCTTCCACTTTGAATTGAAATTTGAGTTTGAATTGAAAGTGGAAGAAACTGACCGCATCCCGATCAATCATTTTTTAGTTGTATATATATATATATTATATACCCAAGAAACTCTCCTGAGAATAGAATGGAAAATTTTCTGAGAAATGCAGCAATTAAACACGACTGGATTCGGTAGTTGAACTAGAAATGTTACAGGCATGACACCGGAACACCTAACAGACCTACTGATTTCACCAGACTTGTTTCCTCCCTCTTAACCTCATCGCTCCGTGTTCACTTGTCGACATTTAAATTGGGGTTAAACAGTTCGACGACAAAAGTCCACTTAGTTACGTGGATTTCATGGTTGAGGGTAATAATTTAGTTAACTGTTAGGATCATTTTTAGAATGTTTCAAGTTTTAAGTCGTATAATTGTTTTATTTTAATTTCTAATTATAAATTGTAAGTTTTACTTTTTGTTATATAAAAATCAAATAAAAAAAATAATTTAATAATGTGTAAATATCTTGGTTTTTAGGTCAATACAAGTAAATCAATACACATAAAAAAGTAATACTGTAATTCAAGGGTACTGTACATTTTGTTGATCACGCTGTTGTTGTTGATGAAGTCATTTTGAATGATCAATACATAGAGGGTTACAGTTTGTTTGGCAATGAACTTACAAGATATATTTTATCGCGGATTTGTGCCCTTGAAATACGTAGATTTTAATTCGTTCAAAAAACTGATCTATATTTTTTTTACAAGAAAATAAAAACCACAATATTATTACGGAATAATGCATTTTTATTTACTTAAAGTTGTTTAAAGTCAAAGAAAAACTACAACTTAAATATACATCTTACTGATAGAAAAATAAGGCAGCTGTTGAGCGGTGTATAAGCTGACCATGAAATCAGAAGAAACATTTTTAATACGATGAAATTACTGAATGAACAAACTTGAACAATTAATTGGCCAGAGAAATTTTACAAAGTGCTAATTGCAGCCAATGAATAATGTATACCTTGTTCTTAAGTGCTTTAACTAATGATTAATCATTTCTTAAGTGGGCTACAGGACCCGATGGACTCTGACTCAGTAGGGTGTCCTTGCACGGAAACATAAACGATTAAACCGATGAGCACGCACTGAAGGTAGTCAACGCTCAACGAGGGAAGGGAGAAAAGAAATAAAGTGGATTACGTGGGCCGGCTGAGCTCGCCTTGCGTCCTGGTCATGGTGCAGCTGGGCTTTGCTTGAGAAGTGAATAGCACACGCCACTCACTCATGGCTTCCGAGACCATGAATATCACTTCGACTGAACAGCTTCAGAGAGTCTATTCATTCCCGTCAACACTTGTCATTGCAATAATGTTAAATCAAACATTAAGAAATGAAATAAGAATGATCATCAGTGGTTTTTCAGAAATAAAGAATATGAAAGTACTTTTCACATCATAAATATTAGTACTCGAATATATTAAATTAGTAAGACATATTAAATTATGTTAAAAGTTTCTTCTTGTAGTACTATATGCACAGCAAGTCAAGCTTAGTCGAAAAAGTAAATCCTTCTATCAACCGAATAAACTTTTGTACTTTACTATACACAATCTTTATTTCATCAAAAATGTCAACATTGAAAATGAAGTCCAACAGAAAGAAAATAAGCCGTTTCTCGGTTCTTAAATGTCTTTATTTTTATAATAATGTTATTAACATTATGGTAAAAATGAACTATCCTATATCTTAAAATAGGATGGTTCAAAGTTCCAACTGGTTCAGAACTTGACTACTTTTCAGAGAAAAACCTTGTTGTAGCCAGAAATATTGTGAAGCCGAGTGGATAGAGAACATCTACTAGTAAAGAGAGTTAATGGTTTTTTATAGTTACAATTGTGTTACCAGTTATTATTCCAAAATTATTTAAATTATTTTTCATTTATTTTTCAAAATATGAGTACAGTTACAAATCAATATACTTATTTTATACACTAAATGCACATAACAAAATACTCTGGATATTCCTTACAATCACCTTCAACCATTCTGATTTATTTGTTTTACAATTATAACATTTCCATAACAATGGAAATTCCTTTTTGTACTATTATGTTTAGAAATGGTTTACGTGATGTTTTTTGTATCAAATAATACATCTAATGATTATTTGATACAACACTCGAGTGGAAGTTGTTTGTGTCTAAGTGCAGCCAGCCTTCACATCAGTATGTGTTCATACTTATGTGAATGGTTTCCGACTTAAGTAATAGTCGTAAGATTTTAACAGAAATTTATAACATTGTATGTACATGACCGAACAATATAACTATATCCTTAGCTAAAATTACGTGTAATATTATCATGTTTAATAATAAATTAATAATTAATTGTAACAAAACATGCTTTGAAGTGACTAACTACATCTTGGAAGTGAAGAGATACCTGGAAATGTACCTCTATTATACTATAAACAAAAGGTGGTTAGTCGAGGGTACATTTTTTACAAGCAGGTGTTTTGTAACCTAAATAAGCAAATAAACGAATATAAGTAATAAACAACCTTTAACGAAAGCTTATACAGCTGACATCAACTATTTCGTATATTTTAATAAAATAAAAAAATAAAAGCACTAAGTAAAATACCTTTTGTGCATACTTTTATTTTAGTTTAGAAATGCTTAATACAACACACTTTGTTATTATTGTCCATTGATTACGATTTTTAAATATTTCCAAAACTTTTCTGGAATGTTTTTTGTAATTGTTGTTTGCATATCAATCATTAAAAGCATATGGATAAAAGATTATTGTAAGCTAGCGTTTGATCTGTCACATTTATTTAGGATTTTGACTTCCTCTTAATTTGATAACGATATATTCAGACTCATATGTTTTCAGTAACAAAAATTTACATTACATTAGACTAATGATTAGCGTTCATTAAAGATTTATGACTTCGACAATCTGTTATAGAAACACCACGCTTTAAGTGATTGGACTATTTAATGCAAGTCTTTATCTACAGTTAAGTCTCATGCATCCTCCTTCAACTTACACTGTGTATGTCTTATAGTTAGACATGAGGTTGAAAGAAGCTAAATGCTCTGAAGACTACCAGTACAGAGTGAGTAACTACACTGGCGCAGTACACGGCTCGATCTTCCAAGGGCAGTTCATTTTATAGTGACCAGTTAGTTAGTTAAACCAGTTTTTGAAGGACGGACAGCATCTCAAAGTCAAGTGCAGTAGCTCCTAATGCTCGATTAATTCTTTGCACATGTACTAAAATACTGCCAGTTAAGAAAGGCTTCTGTTTCCCTAATGACGGTGCCTTGACTCGAGTGGAAGTTGTTTGTGTCTAACTGCAGCCAGCCTCTAACTGGCGCCTTACAAGAAACCTATTAATTTAGTATAATTCCACAAATCTGTTGGATTTGGCCTTCTATGTAGCCTCATGCCGGACTCATGACATTTCGCTGAAACTGCGATTCATCAATCCTGTTTTACTTTTCTCTTACATTTTGTAAGAACTCAGTTATTTTTGAATTACTTTGCCATCTCTGTTGATTACTTATTCTTGTAGTGCTTCATTATAGCTAATTCACTGTTTAAGGGCTTAATAAATTAGTGAATTACTTGATATCTCTTGCAATAAAAAAATTAAGATTCTTATTCTACCAGCACAATCCCAACAACTACTAATATTATAATTTTTGAATTCATATTGCTCATATGTTTATATTCATTACAGAAACCAATACAATTTGATTAGCTTTTCTTCATTTGTGTAAGAATTACAAAAATGAAATTTCGGTGCAAAGCAAAATCAACTGTGTTTCTAGGTCAACTTCATAAGACACCTATGAGATCTAAAAAGGGTTGTATGTAAAGCTTTAAGCAGTCCGAGGAAGACTGGGGATTGCCGTTGAAAAGTAAGAATAAGTAAATGTTTAGAGGATATCCACAGCAGAAAAGACCTTGAAATAAGTGACTTGGAAGATTGGAACTTTTAAATTTATAGCCGTTATCATGTCGTCATGTGAAGGGAATTCAATTATCTGCTAGGGCTGACATAGCGTAATGAGCTTTGTAGGAGCCGTGTAAGGCTGGCGGGAAAGTTAGTTTCGCTTTGCTAGTAGTCTATAATTCATCATACCGGGATGAGGCTGACATTCCGCCGAGTACTCTATGATATTACAGAGTACTCTATGATATTACAGAGTACTCTATGATATCACAGAGTATTCTATGATATTACAGAGTACTCTATGATATTACAGAGTACTCTATGATATTACAGAGTACTCTATGATATTACAGAGTACTCTATGATATTACAGAGTACTCTATGATATTACAGAGTACTCTATGATATTACGGAGTACGTTAAACTAATGAATGAAAAAGAACGCTTCAACTTAATTTACTTTTGTTTATTTAACACAGAGAGTTAAAAATAAATTCAATTCTGGAAAGTTAATAGTCTGTATGGCCGTAAAGCTTTAGCAGCAGCAAAACGAATGTGTACTCTTTGGTAAAGGTGCTTTAAGTGACACAATAGAATTTGGAAAGGGGGTTGAACTAGTTTTGACAGCATTATTGAGGGATACACTTAGGTGTTTCATTGTAAATAACGACCAAATAAAGATAATAACTGAGAATAACCCAAAGGAAGCACTTAAAATATTCAAGTGCAGTATCTATAATTTCATGTGTGATTTCACACATATGACAAATGAGGCATATGTATTAAAATGGAACAATACATTTAGCGATGCATGATTCAGTAATCATAAGTCATTTTCTCTACAAATTTAATAAAAGTAGTTCACTAGTGAAGAAACTGTGAAGGATGTTGAGAAATGGAAAAGCTTCCAACAATACTAAACCATTAGTATTAAGAACAGGTTCTTAAATTCTTATTCTGTGATTTAAAATACATAGAAATGCTATTAAACAGAAGGTTACTATATGTATTTAATCATACAAATAGTCTAGGATATTACTTTTTTATCATTAAATTGTAAGTAGGGAAATAACATAAACTGTTCGTATAATCTGACATTTTAGCTTTAAACTATTAATGTGATGACACCCAGTACAATTAATTGCGTCTATTCATAACCTTGATAGCCTTACGTTGTGGCAGGTGTTTAAGGTATTAGCCAGGAGTTTTTCTAATTTCTTCTGAGGAATGAGAAATGGTATTTTCATAGGTCAATGGTTTTGATAATAAGCTTCTACCTGAAGAAGACAGGAGAAGGCGAGGAGGAAAGTTGACGGGAGTCGCATTAACTGAAGCTCTTGGGAGAGTCGTGACCTTTTGCAAGGACAGCCTCAAAGTAGATCAGTATCTAACGGAGGAGATTGAGCCAGGAGGTTTTTTTTTCTGCTCTGGCAGACACTCAGAAAGGCATTAGAGGCAGGTAATGCGGAGGACGACATTAGATGAAGAAGGGCAGGCGGCTGACGGCTGAGTCAGTGGCTGCCCATTTGGTGCCATTTGTCAAGTTGGTGAGGGCTTGGCTTTTCCCTCCCTCTCGTGGCTCATCATCTTTACGCCAACACTGAGCACTGACCAATTGAAACATGCTTTAATAGAATTCCACCACTGTCCATCAACAAGATTCATTCCTTTCATATTTACATCTTTTTCAGCTAATGTTTTTTGTTTCTCCCTACATTCGTCATTATAATATTTGACAAATTCCATTTTTGTTTAAAACAATTGGATGTGCATATTGACTTGTATCAATACTAATTTATTTGCTATAGGATAACGTGCAGTACATTTATACTTGGAATTAGAAATATTTACCTTATAAGATATAAAAGTGAATTTATACCCTTAATATTCGTTTTTTTTGTTTCTCACATAATGACCAATTATTTAATGGAGTATGTTATTTACTGCTTTGAGTTTGAAAGGCAGAGTATTAAATCTGAGACGAGGCTGAATATTTGAATGGGTTCGATACACAGACTCTGTTCCTGGCGTTTTCCTAACTTAGGGCCCTACCAAAACTAAACATCAAATTACCAGTAGAAATGGACTATTTCAAAACAACATTGAAAATGTATCTTTTATTAATTTTCATCAATTTTTAATCTAACAGCTATTAAAATTCAAGATCATGTTTAAAATGAAATAAAATAATAATCTTGAATTAACTTCAAAATAATAATAGTTTAAAACAAATTAATGTCATCATATTTTGACAGAATACTTCTACTCGTATATAATAATTACAATTTTTTAAATTACATTAAATATAATATAATATTAAATTAAATATATTTGAATGTAATAGTACTTTAAGGAGATAACGATATTATTTAGGATCCTTTTTTAACAAAATCCTATTTTAGGCGAGATTTTGAAGACTTATTCCGTTGATTCCTAACGAGTCCAATTAATGATTTAGGGTTGTTATGAATGGCGTTCTTTTGTCTAAAATTAGCTGTTTAGATGACTCAAATGAAGACAAAGTTCAACAAGTTTTATTTGATGATGATCTCAAAATGTTGTCTAGTAGATGGAGAGCTTGTCATTTGTAAGATTGTTAAGGTTTTAAATAAAACTAATGATTCCAGATTTTCCATATTGAAAGTCCATTCTTTTAGGAAAGGCGTAAAGGTGATCACTGTCTCTTCAATGCCAGGTACTGAGCAATCATTCCTGCTCTAGTGACCTTATGGGAGCCGAATCGAGTTCTCCTGATGAATAATCAACATTGAGCCAGCCAATAGCCAAAACAATAAGGTGTGAAATAAAAGTAAGCTACTGTTACGTCCCTAAAACAGAAACTAGAAGACATTTTGGCGTATGTATGTATAACTTGTCAGTGGGGTTGATTCGAAAAATAGAATAGCCTTAGAGGATTAGTTCACAAACTAAAGCTAGGCCTAGTCACCTGTATAGTCTTATCTTGTTTTAACTACAGTCCAATTATATTCCAAACTTAGGCAACTGAGAGTGACCTTGTGCTTAATTTATCCTAAGCTTCGGACTGAGTCACGCAAACATTAGTTGCTTTTAGATAAGAGATCCTTATATCATCTTCCTTCTTATTAATGTGTTTTGTATTCTTATTTCACCATATCATAAGTGTTAATGATTATTGATGACACTTATACACGATGTATCTCTAATAGTCTCTACTTCTAATGATTATATTACTCCTGTAACGCTCTGTAAATTAATGATTTCTTTCCATTATTTGTAATTATTTTAATAATTACAAACTATTCAATAAGTATTCAGAGCAATTTTCTGTATGAGTAAATGCAGTTAGACGCTAAGATGGTATTGCTTTTTTCTAAAAAAATCTACTTAATATAATGAACAGAATGGTTTGCTGGTGCTGTAAATAGTTGTATTAGTATGGCGATAGTATTTGATTGTCAGAAGTAAAAATAACTTTATTTTGATGATAATAAAACTTTATTAGCCTAGAAGAAGAGTTAGATCTACAGCAGTAACGTCAAAGAACATTGTATATATTAGGAAGCTGAAAATCAATGATACATAGGCAGAGGAAATATTGATGATGTTTCTATCTTAATAAAAACGCTTTGGTTTACAGCAGACTTTTGAAATAACCAGTTAGAGTTGGATGTGGTGTCTTAAGGAAAGCGCCCTATTGAATATTAAGGCGCGGCAGTCGGGAGCAGGCACGTCCCGGGAGTCGAACGCTTGACCTCCTCCATTACCAATGACACGCAGATTTGTCCTTTGTCTGGTGACGGCACGGGCCGCCTAATCTCCCTATTACTTCACTACTCTCACATTGAATATTTTTTTAATCTTGCGAGAAAAAGGCAGTGAGATTCCCTCACGACTGCAGGTAGTCACGCTCTCTCCTTGAGACTGACTCCCTGTGCCTGCTCCAGCGCACAACCCTGCGTCCTTCATTACTGCCATCACCGCACCTTGCTACTAGGCTGCTCCAAGCACAATATCAGTAAACATTGTTGACGATAGTATGACTCCAAACAAACAAAAGTATATTACTAATCGAACTTTTTATATAGCATTCTTACGCTGCAAAAAAATTGGTAAGTTCATATCAAAACAGAGAAAGATAAGAATTAATAATAAGACGATGTTTACACAATAGAATCTTATAACGTACAAGTTTTTAAACAGGCAATACACAAGTAACTTCTTAGTTGGGGGCCAGGCTAGTTCAGTAGTTACGTGCTCGCCTCTGAACTGATAGGATTGGGGTTCCATCCCCACCTGGCCCTCGATTTATTCACTTGGGAAGTGAATCAATCTGAGCACTTCGTCCCTAGGAGAAGGACGTTAAACCGTCGGTCCCGAGCATGTACGATGTTAGGTACTCGTTAAAGTTCCCTACTATAAATACACTTGAGGTAGGCAAAATTTAGGACTCCCACTGTGGAATCAATCTTCATTGTGTGGTATCACAAAGTGCCAATGCTCAGCCTACGTGTGTTCGTTCCCTTGTGGGACTGCCTAACCTAACCTAACCTGGACTAGTTTAAAAACTCAACTTTACTATAAGTAAACATAATATCAAAGTTCTTGATAACTTGAAAAATTAACTTAAAATTAGTATCCATTCCGGATTATAGAACAAAAGAGTCCATTTCTCCTACTTCAATATTACTCAAAGAAATATGATTTATAAATACAAGAAAGTTTATATCTGATATTAAGTTTTGTTCAAGGGTGCAACATATATATTGATTAGAGAATTTTGTTAGACATATGATAATTTTAATCTTCTTACATCTTATATTAAGTAATTAAATCATTTAAAATGTTTTCATTAAACCTCCAAACATAAATATTATTTCAGTCAACCACTTAAAAACTGTCAATATAAATAATACAAATAAATGTAAACAATCAAATAAATGTATAACAGGTGATGCATTAGCAGGATGAATATTCTGATTTTACAGCTTTATTGCTCTTAGACATTTTACGACACCAATATTAGCAATAAATTGCTAATTTTTTTGTTTAATTTTTAAGCGAAATTTCATTATCTTGAATGAAACATTTAGTGTAGAAAACATTTTTTCAAAACGTAAAATGTAGCATAACATACAATGTTTTTCGTTTTAAAGTAATTTTGACAAAGATTAACTAAACTCATCCTCATATAATGTGCTATTTTTAGGTGCAATGTCACTTTGATCCGTCAAACAATATTACTTGTGTCCTTCTCTCAAGCTTTCAGATTAAATTATAGGTCAAAATTTTTATATTTTCTCAAAAAAAAAAAAAAAATTTCAGGTGTTTTTAAAATTTAATTTATTTAGTTATTGCTTTCCACGGTAATTCCAAAATTTTAAGATTCTAAAGTTAGTAGTTTAGGAGGAAAAAAAGTTTGCTTAAAAACAGATTTGGCCAAACAAGTGACTTTCTCATCATGCATATTGCTCACTAACAACAGGTCACATTAACACCATGAGTCTCATTTTTTGTAAAATATTAATTTGATTTAAGAACGATTGCAGACTCTAGTGTCCCCACAAACTTTTGAATACACAATCACCTACCCACATATACACAGACATCATCGAAAAAACACCATAACACGAATTAGGGGATTTCAAAATATGTAAATCAGTCAAAATCTCGAGATGGAATTTCTTCATGATCACTATACATTACTTATAGTAAAGTAGAAATATTTAAAGCATTTCTTGTGTTTCCCTCTATGCCATCATCTTATCTATAGTGATTGCATTTTCAAAATCAAAAGAGTGTGTCGCTTAATGATTAAAATGCTTCATTTTTATTTGTTCTTATTGAATATCTAAGTTTATATAAATTGAATTCTAGTCTGAAAGGATATCTGTCACAGTTTCTTCATTAACGAGATAAATAAAATTAATTTTGGTATTTTTTTTTAATTAAAATATAATTATTTTACGTTTTGTTATAAAACTCTAGTTATTTTATATGAGTTCAAGAATTCCTTAATCGTTTGTGACGATTTAAATAATGAAAATTTAAATACTTCTTGTTTTGAACTTTCAGAATTATGTTTCCATTGTTTGAATGTTCTAGTTGCTATTTTAAATATCTTGACTGAAAGCATTCAATTAATTAAAAGAGGTATGGTAAGAATTTTTCTCCAATAATAATTTTATCTTTTTCTTATTATCATTTAAGAAAAATAAACTACTGATTTTACTTACTTTTTCCGCCTAAATTCTGTACCGAATTTTCTTTTCAGTTCTTATAATAAGTCGAATAATATTGTAGTTCTGGAGGGTGCTTATCAGTGTACTATGTCTTTAGCCTTAGTGGCTCTCTCGACTACCGCCCGAATCACATATTTCCCCAGAAAGTATTACTTGAAATTTGACTTAGACACCAAACAATTGAAAAATGACAAAACACGTATATCAGTATTTTAAAGTGATATTACAATTTATTATGTAATTTTGAAAGTTTAAATTATATTTGTTATTTTAATTGTTTTTAATGGATGGAAAAGGTGAAAACCATCTGTTTGAGAGTGACAAAAAGTCAAGAGTCACGTTGATAAATGCATTGTCAGTCTTATTCTGTAGAAAGCTGAAAGTTACTTCTAGGTTAATGACAGAGAAGGGTTAATTAATGTAGGTTTGTTGGAGGTCTGAGCAGAGGTGAGTGCTTACTGTGAGAATTAATGAAGCATTTTTTCTGTTTAAGTGATAAACATAGTGAGCTTTCTTCTGTACACAACAATTCAATTAAGAGACGGCCAACGACCGTCACATGAGTGTGACAGTGATTGACTTAAGACTTAGGGGTATCTTGAAGAAGATCGCCAGCTAAACCAGTGACGTCGCGCTTTCATACTGTACACCTTTTTTTTTTATTTTATTTATTTATCTTCAAAATAGTATTGTGAGTGTGTAAACGAAAATGCCAATTCTCGGGGGGATACGGCACCTACTTATTTGCTTCTAAGTCCAGAGTCTCTCAAGAAACTAAGGGGTCATTTTATAGTTGTTTTTGGTGTATGTTTTCGATTTAAAGTCTTTGATGTAAAATTGTTCATTCATTGTGAGCAAGAGCTGCACATCTTATACGGCATAATATATGTACTGTTTCCTGTAACCTACATAGATGTTCTTCGAAACGATCTCCACTGTCAGCCTTTCCTGAAACAAGGCTGCGTGAAACAAGTGTTCCTGGACAAGAACACTCTTTTGTGGAAATGCAGGTCTAATTGTTCTAAGGCAGAACAGTTAGCTAGCGATAAGTTTCTAAATAAAACTATGTGCCAGCTTTATGTATACAAAATATATGGTCTAGCTCTAATTACTCAAATTAACTAGAATATTGTAATCATGTTCTACTTAATTCAAAGTTGCTAGAAGAAAACAAACTCATAGAAACCAACAATAATTTAACCAAAAACAAATCCAACATAGGGCAGAGTTATATTTCACCGAAGAATTTCATTAATATATTAATTATACATTAGTGAACTTACAAAGAAAATGATTGAATAAAGTTTTTAATTCTTCAATTGATTTGAATGGTATTGCATCTATACTTGAATATATTAATGAAGTAATGACAGGTAATCGGGCCACTAGTGCTCTTACATTTACTTCTGTTGTATGTGTACAAGCGTGTGATTTAGTGAGTGAGTCTGGTGTCTATTTACATAGGTGGAAGACTTTCTGTATGTTTGTCTGTCGGTTTCTTATGTATTCTATAATGGCTTTAATCTTCAATAGATGAAATATTACATCTTTAAGTTGAACCTTGAAAGCTGAATAAGTAAATTAGAAAGCTTAACGTTACAATGAAAATATAATTATTTTGTTACAGTTTCCTATTGTTTTGGCATTTATCTGTAGTTAATGGAAATAAGTTTAAAAAAATAATTATAATAATTTAAATAGTACACATTTGCAATATCTTTATTTATGTTTCAAAAATACAGGATATTATTTTATAAAGTTTAGACAATGCCTCTCGTAAAAAGAACGAAAGAAAAATGTCGTTTAAGTCTGTTATTAAAAAAATATTATTTGTATGGTTATAAAAATTGTTCTTTTTAATTACTTTAGTTTGATTTGAAATAATAATTTACATGTACTCAATGATTCAAATATTAAACCCAAGTCAATATCTGTCACGCATATGTACTAGTGAGTTGCAAAGATAGAGAATTAGTACTTTAATTAAAATGAAACATTTAGCCTGCTTGCAGAGCTTGAGAGCAACTGAGGGATGCGAGGTTCTCATCAGATACGACTGAGTTGGAATTGCTCCAGAAAGACGACTGTCGGCAGAATAAATTACATTTAGCAGCCCTCTGGTGCGGACTTAAAGTTGTCAGATTGTCGTACGCTAATTATAACGGAAATTTAATTGCGGGGGTGCCTTGGAATGCAGGACTGCAGTTAGTTCTACTGAAGGAAGGGAAACGAAACGCCACAGGGAACACCCGAACAGCAAGTATGCAGCCAGTACGCTTTGACTTCACTGGCACTGCAAGGAGGACTTTGAAGCAACCCATCTGCATCTTTAACATCGTCAACCAAAGTAAAGAACACTTTTATAAGGCTATTAACAAAGAACCATTCATCAGAAATCATATTATATAAATATTTAAATGATTTCAATGAATACAGAAAAATGATTTCATTTTGTAATAGCCAACTGATTATTACAAGGTTGGTTCCATTAGTTGTTAAAGTTATTACTAATTTTGTTGCTTAATTTGCGTGAAAATTACACTTATTAATATTAATGAAATACTCAAAAAGAAAATGTAAGGAAACGTTATCTGACTGTTAATCTACGTGATCTCGCATAGGTGATGTTTCTTATCGGAGGTTTGCGTGCCCAAACAAATGTACTTATGACCGTAGTTAGGGTGAAGAACACTGTACACGAGATAGTTGTAATGCTTTAGCAACAACTTGACATTTGAGACGCTATTAACAAGTAAGTTTGAAATTTGTGTAGTTTATCATCTTTTGGGTGAAATGATTCAATAAATTAAAATGGTGTAATTTCTTTTGTTGTTAGGGTATCACTTGCATGGGTATTAACTCTGCATTCCCCAGCTTTATTGAACGATTAAAACTGAAATCCATGTTCAGCTGTGAAATATACATGTAGGATAAAATACTATTCTAACAACATTGCACTTATATTCTACAAAGAATTACAATTCTCAAAATATATTCAGTAACTAGGAGGTCTTCTTGAAACAGATAGACATCGGTTATAGCTTCTCCTTAAACGTTTCCGTGCTACCATATGTGGCTTAATTACAGGGCTGGAGTGACTAATTATAGCAGAATAATTTTGAAGGTCAGTTTTAAACACTTGAGATGTGTGATTCACTAGAGTGAATCTATCAGACACGCTTCAAACGTACCACTGGTCAAACCATGGAAAATCTTTATATCCTGCTGTATATATATCATAGCTATACACACTTTGGATTCATTAACATATTATAAACTAGCAAACGTACCCGTCTTTGACGGAATCAAAAATTCTATTATACTTGGTATTCCAAAATATCAATTATAGTATTATACTAATACTACAATTAGAAGTTATAGAATAGTAGAAAATACCATTATTAGTACAGTGCTAAAAAAAAGCCTCTGTATACAAAGATTAGATTTTAAGTTAGACATACACAAATCTACAATCAATGTTTCAGCTTTATATGTCTTATGGTAGCAATATTTTGTGGACAAACCGACAGACAGAAATTATTCTAAGGGTACATGTGGCTACTCTGAAGTATGAAACGTAAAGAAAACTTGAAATGAGTTAGTTCTAATTAACGTGCTCCCAGTCAAAAGCTAGCACGCAAGCCACTGGGCTACTCTGGTTCCATACCTTACTTTATTACCAGTGTTTATATTACGCAAATATAAATTAAAAAAAAATATTTTTGTTGTGTTTATTTATAATACATTTGCACTACTGTCATCGGCGAGCAAGCAAGCTACTGGCAACCCTGGCTAGATCCCTTTACTTTATTACCATTTTTTATATTATCCACATTTTAAATTCAAAAAAATATTTGTTTGTTACATTTATTTATAATACATTTGCACTACTGTCATCGGCGATCACGCAAGCCACTGGGCTACTCTGGTCCCATACCTTACATTATTACCAGTGTATTTATTAAGCAAATATTAAATTAAAAAAAAGTTGACAGTTATATATAATACATAGCAAACGTACCCGTCTTTGACGGAATCAGAAGTTCCTGTTTTGTTTTATTGCAGTGTGCCTATGCCTTTTGGCTATACCACTGAGGAATCAGAAGTTCCGTCATTTTTGGTATTTCAAAATGTCATTAGAAATTATAGAATAGTAGAAAATACCATTATTACTACAGTGTTAAACAAATGCCTCCAGCTTATACACTACATTAGCTGTCTGTCCTTCAGGTTCATGGTAGAAGAAAGAGTTGAAACCTCTGACCGTTGAGCATGAAAACTACATTTGACCATGTGAGAAAAACTTGGTTTTGCTACCTTGTATTCCTGCGTTAGATGAAGTCTCCCTTTGCGACTTAGTTAACGTCATTGCGAAATAGACTCTGACCGGACTTTGCAATCATTTCAACGTAAACAGACAGTGGCTCGGAATCAATGGTATGTGAAGTATACACACAGACTCCCCAATACCACATCCAGTCATTATGTCCGCCTCTATGGCATATCTGTGTAGAGCACGAACTCAGAGTCGTGTCCCGTTGCACAGTTTTGGGGCACTCATGTTTCGTAACATGAAATTTGTTACTGCTACTAAATTGCAGCATGATTGGTGCTCTACTTTAAGTTTTTACTCATGAGCAGGCAGTCCAGGAGAAATAAATTCAGAGTCAAGAAATTCAATTAGATAATGAACTGCTTCTTCATCACTAATCCAATCTCTTTACTGACTTGTAAGTTCTTTCCTCGGCTTCATATAGCGTAAGAACTTGTTTGTTGATTTCTTATGCCTGTTCATATTAAGGGCTGAGAATTGCTCGTTTACAAAACATTTATTCTCAATAGATAGTACATCCTTAACTCTGTGAAACACCATTTCAATGATGTCAAATACGCAATATATTCATATGCTCAATTGAAATTAAAATCAACTAACAATACCTACTTGCCACACCTGTGTATTTTCAAAACAAACTTGTCTGGGAAGTTAGGAAAATACAGCTAAAAGCCACATAACTTCGCTTCTGTACTGAATTAATAATCTATTTAGAGCCCATATTTTAAGTTAGGCACACACAAATCCAGTGTCAATGTTTCAGCTCGCTATGTCTTATGGTGGCTGAGTTTACTTGTGACAAACATTTTTGCGTTAAACGTCCATAACTTCACTTCTACGTTGAATTTCCAATCAATTCATAGCCTATATTTTAAGTTAGACCTACACAAATCTACTGTAAAAGTTTCAGCTTTATATGTCTTATGGTAGCTGAGTTTACCTGTGACAAAGTTTTGCGGACAAACCGACAGAAATTTTTCTAAGGGTGGATTCGGTTTCTCCAATGTATGAAACGTAAAGAAAACTTGAAATGAGTCAGTTCTAAGCAATGTACAGACAAAATCATTATTTTATTTATAAAGACTAGCAAATGTACCCGTCTTTGACGGAATCAAAAATTCTATTATTCTTGGTATTCCAAAATATCAATTATAGTATTATACTAATACTATAATTAGAAGTTATAGAATAGTAGAAAACACCATTATTAGTACAGTGTTAAACAAATGCCTCTGTATACACTACATTAGCTGTCTGTCCTTCAGGTTCATGGAAGAACAATCAGTTGAAACCTCTGACTATTGAGCAAGTAAACTACAGTTGACCACGTGAGAAAAACTTGGTTTTGCTAACTTGAATTCCTGCGTTAGATAAAGTCTCCCTTTGCGACTTAGTTAACGTCATTGCGAAATAGACTCTGACCGGACTTTGCAATAATTTCAACGTAAACAGACAGTGGCTCGGAATCAATGGTATGTGTGGTATACACACAGACTCCCCAATACCACATCCAGTCATTATGTCCGCCTCTATGGCATACCTGTGTAGAGCACGAACTCAGAGTCGCGTCCCGTTGCACAGTTTTGGGGCACTCATGTTTCGTAACATGAAATTTGTTACTGCTACTAAATTGCAGCATGATTGGTTCTCCTACTTTAAGTTTTTACTCATGAGCAGGCAGTCCAGGAGAAATAAATTCAGAGTCAATAAATTCAATTAGATAATGAACTGCTTCTTCATCACTAATCCAATTTCTTTACTGACTTGTAAGTTCTTTCCTCGGTTTCATATAGCGTAAGAACTTGTTTGTTGATTTCTCATGCCTGTTCATATTAAGGGCTGAGAATTGCTCGTTTACAAAAGATTTATTCTCAATAGATAGTACATTCTTAACTCTGTGAAACACCATTTCAATGATGTCAAATCTTTATAAATAAAATAATGATTTTGTCTGTACATTGCTTAGAACTGACTCATTTCAAGTTTTCTTTACGTTTCATACATTGGAGAAACCGAATCCACCCTTAGAAAAATTTCTGTCGGTTTGTCGGTTTGTCGGTTTGTCGGTTTGTCGTTTGTCGGTTTGTCGTTTGTCGGTTTGTCGGTTTGTCCGCAAAACTTTGTCACAGGTAAACTCAGCTACCATAAGACATATAAAGCTGAAACTTTTACAGTAGATTTGTGTAGGTCTAACTTAAAATATAGGCTATGAATTGATTGGAAATTCAACGTAGAAGTGAAGTTATGGACGTTTACCGAAAAAATGTTTGTCACAAGTAAACTCAGCCACCATAAGACATAGCGAGCTGAAACATTGACACTGGATTTGTGTGTGCCTAACTTAAAATATGGGCTCTAAATAGATTATTAATTCAGTACAGAACGAAGTTATGGGGCTTTTAGCTGTATTTTCCTAACTTCACAGACAAGTTTGTTTTGAAAATACACAGGTGTGGCAAGTAGGTATTGTTAGTTGATTTTAATTTCAATTGAGCACATGAATATATTGCGTATTTGACATCTTTGAAAAGGTACCAAAGTTTCCCAGAGTTGAGGATGTACTATCTAATACGAATAAATAGTTTTGTAAACGAGCAATTCTCAACTCTTAATATGAACAGCATGAGAAATCAACAAAGTTCTTACGCTATATGAAGCCGAGGAAAGAACTTACAAGTCAGTAAAGAGATTGGATTAGTGATGAAGAAGCAGTTCATTATCTAATTGAATTTCTTGACTCTGAATTTATTTCTCCTGGACTGCCTGCTCATGAGTAAAAACTTAAAGTAGGTGCACCAATGATGCTGCAATTTATAGCAGTAACAAATTTGATGTTACGAAACATGAGTGACCCAAAAACTGTGCAACGGGCACGACTCTGAGTTCGTGCTCTACACAGATATGCCATAGAGGCGGACATAATGACTGGATGTGGTATTGGGGAGTCTGTGTGTATACCACGCATACCATTGATTCCTAGCCACTGTCTGTTTCCATTCAAATGATTGCAAGGTCCCCTCAGAGTCTATTTCGCAATGACGTTAACTAAGTCGCAAAGGGAGACTTTATCTAACGCAGGAATTCAAGTTAGCGAAACCAAGTTTTTCTCACATGGTCAACTGTAGTTTACTTGCTCAATAGTCAGATGTTTCAACTGATTGTTCTTCCATGAACCTGAAGACAGACAGCTAATGTAGTGTATACAGAGGCATTTGTTTAACACTGTACTAATAATGGTGTTTTCTACTATTCTATAACTTCTAATTATAGTATTAGTATAATACTAAATTGATATTTTGGAATACCAAGAATAATAGAATTTTTGATTCCGTCAAAGACGGGTACATTTGCTAGTACGCAATATATTCATATGCTCAATTGAAATTAAAATCAACTAACAATATCAACTAACTTAATATCAACTAACCTACTTGCCACACCTGTGTATTTTCAAAACAAACTTGTCTGTGAAGTTAGGAAAATACAGCTAAAAGCCCTATAACTTCGCTTCTGTATTGAATTAATAATCTAGTTAGAGCCCATATTTTAAGTTAGGCCCACACAAATCCAGTGTCAATGTTTCAGCTTGCTATGTCTTATGGTGGCTGAGTTTACTTGTGACAAACATTTTTCCGTTAAACGTCCATAACTTCACTTCTACGTTGAATTTCCAATCAATTCATAGCCTATATTTTAAGTTAGACCTACACAAATCTACTGTAAAAGTTTCAGCTTTATATGTCTTATGGTAGCTGAGTTTACCTGTGACAAAGTTTTGCGGACAAACCGACAAACCGACAAACCGACAACCGACAAACCGACAAACCGACAGAAATTTTTCTAAGGGTGGATTCGGTTTTCTCCAATGTATGAAACGTAAAGAAAACTTGAAATGAGTCAGTTCTAAGCAATGTACAGACAAAATCATTATTTTATTTATAAAGATTACGTAGGTAAACATTTATATATATACTAGCAAATGTACCCGTCTTTGACGGAATCAAAAATTCTATTATACTTGGTATTCCAAAATATCAATTATAGTATTATACTAATACTATAATAAGAAATTGTAGAATAGTAGAAAACACCATTATTAGTACAGTGTTAAACAAATGCCTCTGTATACACTACATTAGCTGTCTGTCCTTCAGGTTCATGGAAGAACAATCAGTTGAAACCTCTGACTATTGAGCAAGTAAACTACAGTTGACCACGTGAGAAAAACTTGGTTTTGCTAACTTGAATTCCTGCGTTAGATAAAGTCTCCCTTTGCGACTTAGTTAACGTCATTGCGAAATAGACTCTGACCGGACTTTGCAATAATTTCAACGTAAACAGACAGTGGCTCGGAATCAATGGTATGTGTGGTATACACACAGACTCCCCAATACCACATCCAGTCATTATGTCCGCCTCTATGGCATACCTGTGTAGAGCACGAACTCAGAGTCGCGTCCCGTTGCACAGTTTTGGGGCACTCATGTTTCGTAACATGAAATTTGTTACTGCTACTAAATTGCAGCATGATTGGTTCTCCTACTTTAAGTTTTTACTCATGAGCAGGCAGTCCAGGAGAAATAAATTCAGAGTCAATAAATTCAATTAGATAATGAACTGCTTCTTCATCACTAATCCAATTTCTTTACTGACTTGTAAGTTCTTTCCTCGGTTTCATATAGCGTAAGAACTTGTTTGTTGATTTCTCATGCCTGTTCATATTAAGGGCTGAGAATTGCTCGTTTACAAAAGATTTATTCTCAATAGATAGTACATTCTTAACTCTGTGAAACACCATTTCAATGATGTCAAATCTTTATAAATAAAATAATGATTTTGTCTGTACATTGCTTAGAACTGACTCATTTCAAGTTTTCTTTACGTTTCATACATTGGAGAAACCGAATCCACCCTTAGAAAAATTTCTGTCGGTTTGTCGGTTTGTCGGTTTGTCGGTTTGTCGGTTTGTCGGTTTGTCGGTTTGTCGTTCGCAAAACTTTGTCACAGGTAAACTCAGCTACCATAAGACATATAAAGCTGAAACTTTTACAGTAGATTTGTGTAGGTCTAACTTAAAATATAGGCTATGAATTGATTGGAAATTCAACGTAGAAGTGAAGTTATGGACGTTTACCGAAAAAATGTTTGTCACAAGTAAACTCAGCCACCATAAGACATAGCGAGCTGAAACATTGACACTGGATTTGTGTGTGCCTAACTTAAAATATGGGCTCTAAATAGATTATTAATTCAGTACAGAAGCGAAGTTATGGGGCTTTTAGCTGTATTTTCCTAACTTCACAGACAAGTTTGTTTTGAAAATACACAGGTGTGGCAAGTAGGTATTGTTAGTTGATTTTAATTTCAATTGAGCACATGAATATATTGCGTATTTGACATCTTTGAAAAGGTACCAAAGTTTCCCAGAGTTGAGGATGTACTATCTAATACGAATAAATAGTTTTGTAAACGAGCAATTCTCAACTCTTAATATGAACAGGCATGAGAAATCAACAAAGTTCTTACGCTATATGAAGCCGAGGAAAGAACTTACAAGTCAGTAAAGAGATTGGATTAGTGATGAAGAAGCAGTTCATTATCTAATTGAATTTCTTGACTCTGAATTTATTTCTCCTGGACTGCCTGCTCATGAGTAAAAACTTAAAGTAGGTGCACCAATGATGCTGCAATTTATAGCAGTAACAAATTTGATGTTACGAAACATGAGTGACCCAAAAACTGTGCAACGGGCACGACTCTGAGTTCGTGCTCTACACAGATATGCCATAGAGGCGGACATAATGACTGGATGTGGTATTGGGGAGTCTGTGTGTATACCACGCATACCATTGATTCCTAGCCACTGTCTGTTTCCATTCAAATGATTGCAAGGTCCCCTCAGAGTCTATTTCGCAATGACGTTAACTAAGTCGCAAAGGGAGACTTTATCTAACGCAGGAATTCAAGTTAGCGAAACCAAGTTTTTCTCACATGGTCAACTGTAGTTTACTTGCTCAATAGTCAGATGTTTCAACTGATTGTTCTTCCATGAACCTGAAGGACAGACAGCTAATGTAGTGTATACAGAGGCATTTGTTTAACACTGTACTAATAATGGTGTTTTCTACTATTCTATAACTTCTAATTATAGTATTAGTATAATACTATAATTGATATTTTGGAATACCAAGAATAATAGAATTTTTGATTCCGTCAAAGACGGGTACATTTGCTAGTACGCAATATATTCATATGCTCAATTGAAATTAAAATCAACTAACAATATCAACTAACTTAATATCAACTAACCTACTTGCCACACCTGTGTATTTTCAAAACAAACTTGTCTGTGAAGTTAGGAAAATACAGCTAAAAGCCCTATAACTTCGCTTCTGTATTGAATTAATAATCTAGTTAGAGCCCATATTTTAAGTTAGGCCCACACAAATCCAGTGTCAATGTTTCAGCTTGCTATGTCTTATGGTGGCTGAGTTTACTTGTGACAAACATTTTTCCGTTAAACGTCCATAACTTCACTTCTACGTTGAATTTCCAATCAATTCATAGCCTATATTTTAAGTTAGACCTACACAAATCTACTGTAAAAGTTTCAGCTTTATATGTCTTATGGTAGCTGAGTTTACCTGTGACAAAGTTTTGCGGACAAACCGACAAACCGACAAACCGACAAACCGACAAACCGACAAACCGACAGAAATTTTTCTAAGGGTGGATTCGGTTTCTCCAATGTATGAAACGTAAAGAAAACTTGAAATGAGTCAGTTCTAAGCAATGTACAGACAAAATCATTATTTTATTTATAAAGACTAGCAAATGTACCCGTCTTTGACGGAATCAAAAATTCTATTATACTTGGTATTCCAAAATATCAATTATAGTATTATACTAATACTATAATAAGAAATTGTAGAATAGTAGAAAACACCATTATTAGTACAGTGTTAAACAAATGCCTCTGTATACACTACATTAGCTGTCTGTCCTTCAGGTTCATGGAAGAACAATCAGTTGAAACCTCTGACTATTGAGCAAGTAAACTACAGTTGACCACGTGAGAAAAACTTGGTTTTGCTAACTTGAATTCCTGCGTTAGATAAAGTCTCCCTTTGCGACTTAGTTAACGTCATTGCGAAATAGACTCTGACCGGACTTTGCAATAATTTCAACGTAAACAGACAGTGGCTCGGAATCAATGGTATGTGTGGTATACACACAGACTCCCCAATACCACATCCAGTCATTATGTCCGCCTCTATGGCATACCTGTGTAGAGCACGAACTCAGAGTCGCGTCCCGTTGCACAGTTTTGGGGCACTCATGTTTCGTAACATGAAATTTGTTACTGCTACTAAATTGCAGCATGATTGGTTCTCCTACTTTAAGTTTTTACTCATGAGCAGGCAGTCCAGGAGAAATAAATTCAGAGTCAATAAATTCAATTAGATAATGAACTGCTTCTTCATCACTAATCCAATTTCTTTACTGACTTGTAAGTTCTTTCCTCGGTTTCATATAGCGTAAGAACTTGTTTGTTGATTTCTCATGCCTGTTCATATTAAGGGCTGAGAATTGCTCGTTTACAAAAGATTTATTCTCAATAGATAGTACATCCTTAACTCTGTGAAACACCATTTCAATGATGTCAAATACGCAATATATTCATATGCTCAATTGAAATTAAAATCAACTAACAATATCTACTTGCCACACCTGTGTATTTTCAAAACAAACTTGTCTGTGAAGTTAGGAAAATACAGCTAAAAGCCCCATAACTTCGCTTCTGTATTGAATTAATAATCTAGTTAGAGCCCATATTTTAAGTTAGGCCCACACAAATCCAGTGTCAATGTTTCAGCTTGCTATGTTTTATGGTGGCTGAGTTTACTTGTGACAAACATTTTTCCGTTAAACGTCCATAACTTCACTTCTACGTTGAATTTCCAATCAATTCATAGCCTATATTTTAAGTTAGACCTACACAAATCTACTGTAAAAGTTTCAGCTTTATATGTCTTATGGTAGCTGAGTTTACCTGTGACAAAGTTTTGCGGACAAACCGACAAACCGACAAACCGACAAACCGACAAACCGACAAACCGACAGAAATTTTTCTAAGGGTGGATTCGGTTTCTCCAATGTATGAAACGTAAAGAAAACTTGAAATGAGTCAGTTCTGAGCAATGTACAGACAAAATCATTATTTTATTTATAAAGATATGAAAAAATCTGGAGTGGCCAATACTTAAATTTACCAAAAGTAAACATAATATTACATCCGTTAACAACTAAATGATTTTTGTTTTATTTAATGTGTTATGCATATATTTCAGTCAATATGTATAATTTGTTTCCATGTAACTACAATCATTTTTTCATTATAAAAAAACACGAAATCAAATGGTGAATCTGATATATTATTAATATTATTCAACTGAGGGCCTGAATTTCATCGGATTCATACGCTCGTAGTTATTTATACCTGTTAATATTGTTATTACTAATTTCCACTTTAGATTTCAAGTTCTTTAGTAACCTTCAAAATCCTTCATTTCTATACATTTAGGTATAATTCACAAAATATTTGTATCCATTCTAAGGTGATTGTCTGGATTAAGGATATAACGTGATCAAAGGTTTCTACCTCTACTAGACAATGCATTCTTCGTGTGATATCAAATACGGGATACATTAATAGTAGTTAACTGAACAAATTTCTAATAGATGTTAACATATACTTTTAAATTCCTCGTTGAGGATATAGTATGTAATTCTTTACAAATTACTGTTTAATATATATATATATATATATATATATATATATCATTTATCAAATGTAAGGCGTCTACCATGATGACCGCAACGCAAAAGATCAGGCAAACCAAGTCCACCACTACCAGCCTCGCCCGAGTAAATCATAAGCCTGATAAACAAGCAAAGCTGGAGGATTTCCTTTTTTTTCCAAAGATAAAAAAGATTTCCTTTTTAGGCCTAAAAGGAAATACCGAAGAAGAAAATAGAAGTTTGGGATCCATGAATTATTACCATGAATTATTAAAAATAATTCAAATTATTTTTAGTATAATTATGAATAACAATTTTGTTACACTTACAATTTTTCTAAATCAATTTAAACATAGTAAAGAAATCTAAATAAATCCGCAAGTACAGCAGGTGATCCATTATTGCAAGACGATTTTTCAGTTTACACTCTACGATAAGTAAGGTAATAAAATTACTGTGAAAACATTCGACTTTGAAATTTTGACAGATTTACTTTGAGTTCTCCAAACCCTTCTTTTGCGTTTTTTGGAGGATTCCTTTCTCTCTCTCTCTCTCTCTCTCTCTCTCTCTCTCTCTCCTCTCTCTCTCTCTGTATGTGTGTGTGGGTCGGTGGGTGTGTGTCTAAAATTTTGTGTAGACGCAACAGTACTCTCTCAGACACACGACTACTACCAGGTACTCTGGTACTACATTCCCCCCCCGATGTGCCTTCACCTTGACGTGGTGGGGGGGCTTAACACACCTGGAGGGTTGTTCCCTCATGGCGTGAACTAAGAAAGGTACAACATGGGCTTGGTGCTGGTCTGGGCAGTCATCCGAAGTGGAAAGTCCACTCGTTCGCGCGTTGGCTTGGTTAGCAGTCCACCCTTATTCGTCTCTTTCACTGTTGTGGCACAAAAGCGTCTTAAGCTGCTGCCCTGGGATTCTCGATTCTGAGCTGGTGTCCGTGGGTGGAAAGTCCCCTCAGTCGTGCAATTGTTCGGCAGCTGGATCCCAAACTTCTATTTTCTTCTTCGGTATTTCCTTTTCCGCCTAAAAAGGAAATCTTTTTTATCTTTGGAAAAAAAGGAAATCCTGCAGCTCTGTTTGTTTATCAGGCTTATGATTTATTCAGGTGAGGCTGGTAGTGGTAGACTTAGGTTTACCTGATTTTTGCGTTTCGGTCATCATCTGGATGCTTCACCTTCCTTTCCCCAATACATTTTCTTGTAATCTCCGACTCCTTCCCTATTCTTTGCTATATCCCAACTTTTTATTAACTATTATTCTTGCTTTTTCTATTCTATTGCTTAACTATTATTCTCCATGATCTCTTTGTTCAAGTGACTATCAGCCGCTTAGAGAGCAACAGCCTTAGAGACCAACCTAGAGACAACAATTATAGCTCTTGTTGATGAAGGTCGTGGAAGCCCTCCACCGCGAGGTCTACCTTAGATACTTCACGAGGACTGTCTCGTTTTGTCTCATTCGTAAGGAAATGGTTATGTTATTAACGCTTCTCTTATTCTGAACATAGTTTTGACACAATGTGACTTATAAAACTGTGTAAATAATAACCCATTAACATTAATTTATATACGATAATATTAATTTTAACAATTTTAAAGTAAGTAAAGTTATATATCGTTAGTAACACAGAATATGCCAATAATATTATACCTGTACGTTTCCTTCACAGCTGGAGTGGTTCCAGAACTCATGAAGTAGATAATTATCCATTATTATAAGGAAAATTAACTACCATTCTGATAAAATAACAGCATGCTTCCTTTTGATGATAAACAAGTTCAAAATGAAGGAAATTTTCCGGGTGGAAGGAAAGGTACAAAGTAAGAGAGTATATCTTTCCAACTACAGTATTCTAGGAGGTTTACTTCTTAGCAGTATTCGTTGTGAGGTGTGCAACATCAACTTGACAAAAAATATATTTATAAGCAGTAGAACCATTTTATTTGAAACCACTTTAAATTAATAATACCTACATTAATCTCTCTTACCTCGTATGTTAGATATCGTGCTCGTTAAGTCCTTGATGAAGATGACATAAAACCTATGGGAAAAGCAGATTAATGAAATTATTGATTTTCAGTAAACACCTGGAATAGCTTGTCATACATTAGTCACTAGACTATTGTAATAATATTCATCCTCAGCTTTCGTTGTCACAGATCCTGATTAATCCCATAAAAAATGTTACATTTTTTTTCCAAGGTAGTGTTAATGAAACCTGTTATGAAACCTCCTAGTATGTTTAACGTAGTTTAAAAATGAACTGTATTTATTTACATATACAAGTTAGGTGATAATTTAACTTTTATAAGCGAATTTTTGTTGTATTATGCATTTCTTTTCCTGAATAGGAAGCAGATTTTCCTCAATGGCATTTATTAAAGGGATGAAATCAAGCAGTTAACTTGAATGTTAATGACTAGCCACATCTACTAGATCTATACATCTCTACTGTGTCATCTGGTAACAGTTCTAAAACATTTATGTTGTCCATTAAATAGGTTTATGTCATGACATGTTTGTAAAAATTGATGTTTTTTATTGTTAAAAGGAATTGATTGTTTATATACTTATAAAATTTTTACACTCTACAGTTATCAGAAAGAATTTTTTTTTTTTGTATTACAACTACCCTTATCGGGGTAATAAGTAATAGTGATACATGCTACATAAAGGTGGAATAAAGAGTGGAGAAACCACCCATTGGTAGTACTCCATATAGACTGTTAGGATCACTTGCAACTAGTCTTGACAGTTAACATTTCAGAGTAGGTCTCGGGGCCAACATCTTTTCAACCTTCTAATAGGGTTGCTAGGAATCTGGAGAGATGATAATTAGTGAATGAAAGGATTTATAGTGGTGGGTAAAGATTCATGGAATTTACGGTATCGGGATTAGATTTCTTGGTGGATGAAGGGAATTTTAAGATCTTTGTTTATGGTATCGTTCGAAACATAGAAGGGAGCTTGCACAATTTTGCGAAGGATTTTGGATTGGGCTGCTTGAATTCTTTGGATGTTTGAATGCTTGGATGATCCCCAGATTTCTAGTCCATAAGTCCAGATCGGTTTAAGTATAGCAGTGTATATTAGTCTTTTGTTTTGTAGTGTCAGATTTGATCTGTTGTCAAGAAGTCTAGATAGCGTCTTGTATCGTCTCATATCAGAAAGAAGGAAAAGTTACATAGAATATACGTTTTTCTTACTCAAATTGTGATAATTTAAGTTTCATTCAACAGGATTTCAATATAGTAGAGAAAATGAAGTGAAGGCATCAGATATCGATAAATCATGATTATTATACGATAGTTCACTTTATACTAACCTACGAGTATGTTTATTTATATATATCAGTTACGACATTGCAGTAAAAACAGTAACATATTTTCTAAGTCATCACTATCATGAAGAGTTGAAATTCTCGCCCAATTTAAGACAATAGTTTCTATCATTTTAACATATATTAAATAACCCTTATTAGATCAACTTATACATTATACTTGTTTATATATATAATTTTCAGAAAAAATATGATTATCTTATATACGGGTACGGGTTTAACTGGAAAAAATAAAATTCTTGAAAAATAGACTTCAAAAGATACTATTTAAGAAAGCGGACAGGATAGCATTATTTACTATTGCATTAACAATTATTTTTACGTAATTACAATACTGTTAAATTAAATATATATCAGGTAATAAATCATATTTAGATAATAAATGAAAGCTTTATCAATTTATTTTTTGGTAATTAAGTATTGATAAGTTTTTGTTACATTGTTTGAATAGTTTTTTACTGTTTTAAAAATAATATTGTTTTAAATTGGTATATCGATAAGACTGGAATACTGGGTGTTATCTAAGAAGTCAAGTGAAGACTATTAAATGTGTCCGGTTGATGAGTTAATTCAGATAAATGTGATAATAAGCACGCGGTACTCCTCCAACCTATCATTAAACCCTTACTGACTTTAGATTAACCTGTGATCAGTTCTGGCCTCTAAATTTCTAGAATTACTTTATTCTTAATGTACTGTGTCAACAAAGTTCAATGTTAATTTACCATAAGAAAAGTATTATCATCATGAAAAAAAATTGATCTCGGGATTTTGACGGATTTTAATGTTCTGAGGTCATCAAAGTCCATTTTTGAAGTTTTTTTATGATGTCTGACTGTGTGGGTGGGTGAGTATATATCGAAAGGTTTTTTACCACTTTTCACTCCACAAACTTTGATAAATCAAATTCATATTTAACACAAAAATTAGCCATATAATGTTGAAGAATCCTATTGTTTGAGGGCAATAATGCATAATAGAACAGTTTCTTCCTGGTCAAAGCGTGTTTTTAGACATTTTTTTCTTCTAAATTACTAATCCTAGAGTCTTGAAATTATGGTATTATTGTGGAAGTAAAAGGAACAAAGAGGAAAAAAAATCCTCCGATTTTTAAAACAACTAGAAAGATTTTTTTCCAATAAAATTTAAATATTTGATCCGTGTTGTAATCTAAAAGTTTGTGAGCAGCTAAATGTCACAGTGTCCATAGGAAATGCAAATGCCTCACAGTCCATAGAATGTGTAAATGTCATATCGTCCATAGGAAATGTTAGTGAAACTGTCCATAGAACTTTAGATACAAATTTGAATGAAAGCAAAACAAAGATAGACACTGATAACGCACTTTGTATTTTTTACAATCATCCTTATGAGGGGTGTTTTTTCAGTTTCTATCTTTGTGTTGCTTTCATATATATATATATATATTATATATATATATATATATATACAGTTAGCTTCAGCTACTCAAAGGGACTACTTCTGCCCGATGACGACGACTGTCGAAATATTGTTGTGAGTCTTTTGTGTGTGACTTTATTTGTTTTTTTCTTTCCCGTGTGAACTATATATATATAAATTTACAAATATCATTGTAGCATCATAAAAACAATGTAACAAGGTTAAAGGCTCAAAGGAAAGACATCATAGGTAATGAGAAATAGATGCACACTTACTGTCTCTGTTTTCAGTTTATCCGTTTCTTTTTTCGCTATTTCGTGCTCTCTTTTCTCCTGATCACAGTGAAACTGAAAATTAGACCCTAAGTGTGTATATCTACTACATAATAAGTGTGTTATGTACTACATAATATAATTTTATATTATTATAATTAATTATATCATGTTTTAAATATTTAATTATATTAAATAGTTTATATATATATATATATATATATATATATAAATATTGATAAAAGTATCGACCATGGAATAGAAACAAAACTAAAGTTTATGGAGACTCAGTCAGTTTTTCAACGTTTACAGTTGTTGCTTAAATCCACAGACTATTTGTCTTTGTAAGATAATTAGTAATGTAATACTTAGTTTTTCTCCATCAAATTTATATTTCTGCCTATGAAAAAGGTTTTAAATAAAAACCGAAACGTTGGCAATGAGAGTTTAATTTGAACCTGAAGAACTGACCGAGTCCCGATAAACCTAAGTTTTATATATATATATATATATATATATAAAGATTTTACAATAAACGCGTGAAACAACAATCCATGTTCAAGCCACAATAAGAAAAGAGGAAAAAAGACTCAAATGGGTTTTTGACTCTGACGAAGACCGCTTGTTACGGTTGAAAAATCTTAGTCTTTTTTTCCCCATTTCATATTGTGGTTTGATCATTGATTGTTATTTCACGTGTTTATATGAAATTTTGTTATATATATAGTTCAATATAGACAAAGAAACATAGAAAAATCAAAAGAACACACTTACAGTCTCTAATTTTCGGTTTGAACCGTCTTCAGGAGAGATAAGAGAGGGAAACCAAGCGCACTGGTTCAGAGACGGTTGGAGACCATGCGGTTGGTCTCCACTGAACCAGTGCTGTTGGTGTGATTGATATGTGCAGTAAACAACAGGCCATAAAAGCTTATTATAGTAAAAAAGAAAAATATATTACAGCTATGAAAACGACTAAAAGATTAAATGAAAATGAAATAACAGTTAGTAGTCTAGTGAAGAGCAGAGGAGGAAGAAGAAGTAAGGAGATACTTATAAGGACATGACTTATAAGGACTGGAAGGAAGTACTGCTACAAGGACATGCGCCACTGCACAGTCAAATCCATTTGTAAGTTATTACTCCAAGCAAAAACTAAATACATTACTTATTCTCTTTCAACGCTATTTTGTTTCCGTTTCCGTTATTTAATTATTCAAAAAGATTTAATCAACAACTATACATGTGTGTTGAAATGCGAGACAGTTTGAAAGGTCCTACTGACATCCTCTGTTGAATGGGAACAAATTTCAAACAGGTTTAATGGAAAATATTTGCAAAACTTGATGCCTAATTCAAGAACTGGTTAGAGAGGCAAAACAAACATGTGAATTCTTAAATAAGTATTGGAAAAAATAAAGTTGGATACTTTATCATCCTATACTTATCGAACTAAAGTATGCTCTTGTGTAACCATGCCAGTTGCAAAAATTTAAATCTCTGAAAAGAAATTCTCAATTTTTATTTTCAGTCATCGACTGAAAAATAATTCCAAATATTTTATGAAGTCAGTTTGTTGACCAACAGCAGCACTTGTGTGCCTTTAAGAAACACAGATATCACGATTAACGATAATCAATAAATATATCACATGATAACTTTTAATTTAAAGTGATGGCATGGACTTCTCCCAGTAATGGTCACCATTTTGAAATAGTGATGAAAACTGGTAGAAAGACAAGCTTGTAGATTATCATGTCTATTGTTTGTATTGCTATGAATTCTTATTGATATTAATGCAAAATAGACTACTGAAATAAAAATTAAAATCAACAATAAAGGACTCCTTTTATCCGCTTCTTATCTTTCTTTTCATTTATATATGACCATAGTTTTCTTAACAAACTGACTTTGTTAAGATTGTCTTAACATTAATATCATCACATTACACAGTTTTGTTTATTTATTATTTGTTGCAATAAATATATATTTTTCTATAATATGATATTGTGTTTCAATATCGTATTCTTTAAGCTGTGTTTGTGGGAGTAAACATAATGCTTAGTAGTCTTCACTCGTCAGTAGTATGGCAGTGTTCCTCAAGAACCTATATATGCATATAAGTTTTTCAAGTTAGACCTTATTCAGTTCTTTTTATTTTAAAGTGAATAATCTAAGAAAAAATTTAGTAAAAGTTTAAATAGTTCATTTAAATAAGTTTATGTGTTAAGTGCTAGTGGCAGTTTGGTAATCAATTCTCTTTTATAGAAGAATTGTCCTCCAGTATGAAAGGGTGATAGTGCAAACTAAGTAATGGAGATTGCTATAACGTAGATTAGAAATAGTGCAGTTGTATGATTCTGAGCAGCGCTCTATCCTGATGTCATTACCCAGTCGCTGTAGGTGCCTTGAAAGTTCTGAAGAGTGCTTCAAATACAGGCCTGCTTGTATCAACTGGGACCATGAACCCTATCCGATAAGCAATCCACTGGCTGACTCATCCTTAGCATTCCCGCTACGAGCCTATGCAAATTTGAACTTCACCTTCAAAAAGCCGAACAAATAATCTTTCTGTTTAGTTTTTGCCAAATTTCTCTTTTATGTAAATTTCTTCTAAACACAGCGACCAGTTAATAAGCGAACAGCGCGGCGCCCCCGGCAAAGTACGCTTTTATTGTATAAGTTAGACATTTATATTTTTTTACTGTATTGTAAATAAAAGAGAGTCGAAACATTGTAGATAATATTGTTTGTAATAATCATCTTGCAAAAATACATTTTAAAGTATGAAAAGTAACAATAATTACGTCCCAATATTATATTTAATCAGAAACCAGTTATAGAATTTCGTAATTTAATATCTGAAACATTCAAAAACTCAAAATATTTATCCTATTCAAATAGCTGTAAGTTAAAACTATTTTATTAGAATCAAAAACATCCAAATATAATTCCTAAAATAGTGCCTGGTATCACTGACAGAGAAAAAATATACTTTTCAAGGTTATGCCATATTTTATTACCTTGTTATTTTATAGCCTCTTCAAAAATAGAAATTTTAACTTTGAAAGTATCTTAAATTACTTTTTGGGTGTCAAGTTGTGTTTCTATTTATTTGCATAGAGAAAAATACTGTGTTAACATTTAGAATGGGTCTAGACATGGCAACACTAATAATTTTCAATAGAACTGTTCAATGAATACCAAGAAATAATTCTTCTTTAGTAAAATGATTTAAACATCAGACCAGGACTTGCAAGTCATCGGAGTAGATTTGCGTATTTCACGTAATTTGCGAATTTTTCTCCAGCACCTACACATACAAGATTTTGTCATCAATGCTGTCTTTGAGCGGGATTTGAGATTCTTCATTGATTGACACCTGTCTAGACTGCCAGATAGGTGACAGGACTATATTGCCAGATGGATTACACATTGCAGACCGTGTACATCGTCATACTCAAGTTTGTTCAGCGTTGGGAGGTTGAGGCGTAAACAGCTCGTACAAGCTCAAGACCAATGGCTTCTCCAGGAGATTGTGTGGGCAAGATTTGTTCACCTTTTACATGATAAAATCTAGGGTCAACGCGAGCTACGAACTCGGAATGCTGACACATCATTGGAATGGAATGTATAATTTGAGCTTAAGGAAAGGAACTATCTGAGTGTTGTGAGTATGAGATTATACAGAGTAGCCATTTATCTGTAGCGTTTAGCATTTTATCATTAAAATAGTACATAAGACAGCTACGTATAAATCTGCAAAGGCCTTAGAGGGATGCAGAAAGTGCTAATAAATCCTGCTTTGACCACGACTGGCTTGTTTTTGAGCTTGGCTTTCGTCCTTCACACTTGAAGGACACTAATTAGTGTTTTTTTGAACTTATCGAAAACAGATTCAATGAATTCCTCGGGTCTTCAACAACTCTGGTGCAATGAAAACAGCATGCTTATTGTCTTCATTTGTTAGTCGAATCAAACTCGTGAGGCAAACATGTGTTTATAAAAACAAAAAAAGACAAACAGTTTTTCTCAGTTCATAAAAACTGCATAGTCATTTCATATGCAATCTAAAAATATACATAAACTGAAATGTCTTTTAACGATTTAATCCTCATAGCTTTTATTGAAACTGAAATAATTTGTTTCATGACTAGATTAATATTTCTACTAAATAGTGGTATGATGCAGTCTTGTACCTACAAGTAAATGTGTAACGTAGGTTGCACTAAAATGAGTTCCCATTTAATTTTGTATTTCGTATTATTTTACTTAATGCAACAGCAATGTTTATTTTTTTAGGCTTTATCAATTTTACTAGGCTATTGTAAATTTTATCGTTAATGGAACTTTAGAGAAAGGGTTTGGCAAATGACTGCTGTTTTTTTTTAAGTTTTTGTTTGGTAACTTTAGACAATATATTTGATTCAAAATGTTCAATTACAACCAAGAAAGACACAGATTCTTCCATGATACTTCTCTTTCGAATTAAATGACGATTGGTATAATTAGGATAGAATTACACTTCTATGTTTTCCCCGTTTGTTATAACAGGAGCAGACATTTGATAAATATTGTAGGCCAAATAAGACTATATACAAATGAATAATAAAATAATATTAATGTGTCAAAATATGTCCCAGTAAAGGTTAAAATGTCTGCTTGTTTTTGGATAGTTTTAGAAGCGATGAGTTAGCAAAATATCAAAAGGAAAATATCAAAATATCAAAAAGTCTCGTTTTTTTATATAGTATAGGAAACTTCTAAGACAAAATTTTAACAGGGAAGAGGAATACTTAACCAATGTATTTGAGTATCAATAAGAACTTCTTTAGTTAATCGTAAGTAGGCTTTAAAACAATTGAAGTTGGTTGTGCCGTTCGGTTAAGATGAATACTTAACCAATGTATTTGAGTATCAATAAGAACTTCTTTAGTTAATCGTAAGTAGGCTTTAAAACAATCGAAGTTGGTTGTGCCGTTCGGTTAAGATGAATACTTAACCAATGTATTTGAGTATCAATAAGAACTTCTTTAGTTAATCGTAAGTAGGCTTTAAAACAATCGAAGTTGGTTGTGCCGTTCGGTTAAGATGAATACTTAACCAATGTATTTGAGTATCAATAAGAACTTCTTTAGTTAATCGTAAGTTGGCTTTAAAACAATCGAAATTGGTTGTGCCGTACTAAACCTGACAGGTTGGAGAGAAGTAGGGAAGATGATGTGGGGATAATAACAAGGGAAGGATTGTAACTCAGTAGAAACTGAAGAACAAAACATTACGAGTATATCATTGATTACCAGGAGTAATGACTTACTTATATAAACTATTTTTGACAAAACACATTCAGAAACATGTTATTTGATGAGCCCCCACACTTGTAAGTGCTTCCTCGAGGTTGAAGGAGTAAAAAGTCTTGTTCTTTTTTTGGTTGACACCTGTTTTCATTAAGCGCACAAGATATTATGGGTTGATTCTATATTAGGAGATTTAGATTCTTAATTTACAGCCAGATGAAATTTGGCCTTAATTTTTATTGAACTTTATCCGAAAGGGTTCTTTAACGAGTAAGTGACATTGTATTCTCTAGTAGCTGATACTATAATATTATTTACTGTAGACTCCACTGATACACTTCTATCGGGAATGAGTACAGCATGTCCCAACTCCGCATCTAAAATTTAGTCATACCTAAAATCTCATTATCTGAAATCATTGCTGATAAGTGTGAACGTTGTGACCTCTAGATTTCAGCTGACTCTAGAATCTAAAGTAGGTAACAGTTTTTGCCAAAAGAAATTTTCTCCAAGTGTTGTTCTAAAAACTCCGACCGATTGTCCTAAGCCAATTTCAAACGACCTTGCATTTCTTTATGTCTAATTTATTACTCCTACAATTACCATGTCATATCAAACCAATAGTTCAATCTAACGAAACTGGTTTTACCATAACTAATAAATAGTGGTTTCCTTAAGGTTGATTTTTTTTTCTCATTTTTATCATTGACATTTTCCGCTTGCATTATTTAAGAATTACTTAACTCAATTTAAGGCCAACTTAAGTAAGGAACTAGTTTTATCTCTACTAAACATGGATTTATACAGCTCGTATGGAAAACCAAATTATTATTGTTTTTATTTAATGGTTAGTTATGCAGCACTAACCAGCATAGGAGAAAACAATTACAACATTACAATACTGCAAAATAAGATAAAAAAAAAAACAAAAAAATGATTTTGAAATTATACCACTGAAAATATTTTAAATTTATTTTTACGACAGGTTTTCTTAAATAAATCTTTTATTCCATTACAGTTTTACTTTTCGATTTAATTTTCCTTCTTCTTTAATAACATTTCTCACCGGCGTGTTTCATACAAATAGAGTTCTGTAAGGAGTAATGAAATTGGTTCAAAGTGCTTTGATAAATTATTTTGATTTTACAAAATGTGTTAATACGTAAAACAGTTAACATTTATTACCTAGCTTTTTCTGGGAAATGTTAACCAATATGGAAGAGTGGAGTTGAATATACGCCCATCAGTTGCTGCGTACAGTTTTGTGTCCATGACCAAATTCCTTCTTACACACACACTTTCTCTCTCTCTTCTTTGCTCTGTCTTTCATAATAGTTTATTCACTCAGAAACTTACTCGGACTCTGCATCCATATAGTCCTAAGATCTTGAATATAAGAGTAAGTTGAATTATGTTAAAGCAGAGTGATCATTAACGAAAGAGAATTAGAAATGAAGAGAATAATGGCATGTTGACAGATGGAAAGCTATTGAATTGGTTTCATAGGGTTTTTTCAGAAAAGCGGGAAAACTGATGAATCATAAAAGATGGATCAAAGTGAGAGTGATTTTTGAGTGAATAAGCTATTAAAAATAGAACAGAGAGCGAGAGAGAGAGAGAGAGAGAGAGAGAGAGAGAGAGAGAGAGAGAGAGAGAGAGAGAGAGAGAGGAGAGGGGGGGGAGAGAGAGAGAGAGAGAGTATGTAAGAAGGGAATTCCGATATGGATACCAAAATATCCATCTGGAGAACTGATAGTCGTCATACAGACTGAGTTAAAACTACTTGCAAAATAGAGAATTGTAGATGCAAACAATAATAAATTACAATCACTAGTTAAAAAATGAGCAAAAAAAAATGTTATAAAAGTGAGATATTTTAATTTGTTGAGTTAGTATAATCAGATTAAATCAGTAGCAAATTGAACATGACTGGACTGACAAAGTGACTTGATGATAAGTAGAGAGAAAAAAAGTTAAACATGTTGGCTTCCGCGCTACGCAGGACAAACTGGCTTAGGCAAACAGAGATCAATTAATTAAAGCAAGTCCCTTGCAATGTCACTTTATTTACAGAAAAACAGATTATCTCCAAGTGTTGCAAAAAAAAAAGTGGATATGAATGAAGACAGGAGGACAAGTAGTCGGGCTAATAAAGACGTATGGTGGAAGGAAAGAGGTTGCACAGCAGGTCCCGTCTGGCGGAATAAATCAAGCGACCAGCTGACTAATAGCCCAGTCACACCGTCTCACCTCATTATCTCACACTTATCTCATAATCACATCCACTTTCAATTAAATTCACTTAAACATTAAAAAAAATATTAGTCATTGTTTCAATCGCTCAATATAATTACTTTACATTACATAACTTACAACAATTAAATAATTATAAAATCAACAAAAAACAACCAATTAAAACAAAAAACAAAAATTAAAAGACTTTCATAATCTTAAATTACAATATTTAGATAAGGCACCAGATTACACCAATTAATAAGAATTCTAAACTAAGTTCATTAAATAAAAAAAAAATTAGATTATACAGTCTTTAAAATTTTATTTATATGATAAATATTAAAAAGAAGTTTATCTTCTTTTTGTATAACTTAAATAATAAAGTGAATACAGTAAATGACAAGCGTATAACACTTATTATAGATAAAGATTATGATGTAAGTTTCATATCTCTATGAGAATCATCACAGTATAAAAATAAATAATTATAAAATAAATATAACATTTGAAAATCAAAACTTGTAAATCTACTTTCTTCCCGTAATAGTTAAGGCATTGTAAAAACCTAGTAACAATATACTCTTACTAACAACATGTGAATTAAAGAATAATTATTCTTCAATTAATGAGGAAATTATTAAAGTCATAAAATAACACGCAAATTTGGGTGGATGAATTAAAGAGTTAAAGCTCCAGATGGACGGATGAACTGTAAAGCACAAGATGGTGCTTAGTGATTACTACCAGTGCAGTTGGGAGACATTACAACTTGCTCACTAAATGCCTTCTCTCAGAGTTTATGGAGGTTTGGGTTGTATGGCTTGGAGAAGGCACATGATACTTTGTCGTTCATATATCATGAATGATACTTACAAGATAAACAGTGGTGCAGCATGAAGCTGACTTCAAGAAATGATGCAAGAAATGTTAATATGAAGCTAAACTAAACAATGGGGTTAGTATTTCGTGGCACAGTATGGTATTCCTTTAGTTTCAGTGTGATGGCTACAGAGGTGGGGAAGTGCTAACACTGTCTAGGACGATGGCACAGGCAGCTGCTCTTTGAGTGGCAGGAGATCGGGTACCTGGGGTGGGCTGCAACTCTCTGCCTGTTCAGGGCTCACGGGTTGCTCTGGAGAGGCTGCGCACTTTTTGAAATGTGTGCGCATGTTGCTAGACTGAGAGAATTTGAGTCCACATTTAGCACAGGCGTACGGCTTGACTCCAGTGTGATAGTTCATGTGTGTTTTTAGATGATGTTTCTTTGTAAAAGCCTTGGAGCAAAGGTTGCAAGAGTAGGGTTTGACTCCCGAATGGAGCCGCATGTGCAGAGTCATGTTGCTCCTATCTGCAAACGCTTTGCCACAGACGAGGCAGCTGAAGGGTTTTTCACCGGTATGGATTCGCAGGTGCTGCTTGAGAAGCATCTTCCGCGAGAACGACTTTGGGCAATGCGGGCAAGAGTGGGGCTTGAGTCCAGTGTGGATACGGACGTGCATGTTGTATGCAACGCGCTGATTGAAACTTTTCCCACAATACTCGCATGCGTATTCCTTTCTGTTGCGATGGATTTTCATGTGAGAGCTCAAGTAGCCTCTGTCATTAAAATACTTGCCACATTCGGGACAAGTGGCTGCAAACTCGCGAGTGCCCTCATGCACTGACCGATGGTACTTGTAGTTGCGAAGTTGACTGAACTGCTTTCCGCAGTCGGCACATTGAAAAGGCTTTTCCCCAGTATGCGTGCGCGTGTGCACCTTGAGGGCAGCTCTAGTGTGAAAGACTTTGGAGCAGTGGGTACAGGCGAGCTGCTGGACGTGCAGACGTTGGTGTGCTTCCCACAAACCTCGCAGTTCAAACTGCCTGTGACACAATGTACAGTCAAACGGTCCCTCCAGTTCACAGTCACCACAGCCTACCTCTCTGTTATTGTTTCGGTCTTCAGAATTGTCTGTGGGGTTCTCCACCTTTTGTTCTTCCACACCATTCATCCGTTGTTCTCTATAGAACTCTTTTAGCCGACGTTCTTTCAAAGCACACAGTTTCATTGGAGTCGACTCCGGACCTGGTTCTCTCTGCTGTTGGGGAGGACTCGGTGAAGGTTTGGGCTCAGTTCTTGCAGGTATCACAGGTTCCTCTTCTTCCACAAAGCTCCTTGTCTCCTGAAAAAGAGCACAGTTTGCTTAGTAAGAAATATATTCAAAGTAATAAATTCATAAATAAAAAATATTCAAAAAACATCAGTCTTTCCTTATCTATGGAAGTAAGATTGCTACAACTTAAATAGTAATTATTTAGGTGTTTAAAGTTGATTAAGTTTTTGGCTGTCTGTAACTGTTGGGGTAATTTATACTGTTAAATAAAATTTAGTTGTTTGTTGGTATAATTTTTCGTAGGACGTGAGGTCTCAATACAAAACCTTCACTTTGGTGTTACAAAAGTATTATTACTACTATAGTTAAATTAATGATATGATATGTATTAGTTTGTGACGTACAAAAACAACATATAGGGATGGTAGGATCAATCAATATCTTTACTATCTCCAGGATGGAAAGACTAATCAACATCTTACACTTGACACTTATATCAAAAATGATTAATTTTCTTTTTTTTACACAAGGAAAGGCCACTATGAGAGCTGAAATATTCAAAAAAGTTATTGAATAAAACATTAATAGTTTGACTAATATATTGGATAGATACAATCTTCCTAATAGGTTTTTTTCCAGAGTGACACAAATCGTCACTTGTTTGGGGGCTTTCTGACTTCGATAGCGAGAGCAGTAGCTTTGTCTGACAGCCAGGAGATAACTTTCTTATTTACTCCTGCACTCCCTAGTTATTCTGACTTGCCTTGCATGTATAAAAAAAAAACAACAAAGCTCAGTCTACATATATTTTTTTATTCATCGGCATCATTAATAAGATGGACCGAGCTGAAGTTCAGTCTCTGGTTGTTGGTATCAAGCTTGCTTCTTTCTTTTCTGATACTTTTTTATAATACTGATACTTTTCTGATATAATATGCAGAGGAAACAAGGTCCTTGATCACTGACTGATTTCATTAACATAACTTTGAAAAACAACCTTAAGTTCCATAGGAATGCTTAAAGTCTACTAGTAATTTTTGCTGTTTATATTTTTCAAAAAGATGTTGGACAATCAGATACAAACAGATATCATGTAAGAAAGGAGGAAGCTGTTTATGTTTTGTCATGCCGTAGTCGCCTTAATAATCTTTTTCATATTGTATGGTCCTTAATCATGTTATATTTAAACATATTTATACAAGCGATTGTTTCATTGTCATGGAGTGAGGGAAGGAGGTGAGGTTTAATGGTAAAATAAATGCATTTGTCACTTGCTTGCATAAACATCTTGTTCTGTTGTATATAGAATTCGCAAACCTTGTGATTGGTATTTACAGGAACCTGATGGTAAACACAATGTACTGGTTAAAATAATGTATTGGCTTGTGAGGTTTGGTGGGATCGTGCTATAAGAGGTTGTACTGGACAACATGCTATTAACAGTGGGGTCTGTTGGACGAGAAGTTATATGCAGTAATGGTTCTATTAGGAGAGAATGTTGGCAGCACGGCTGGGCGTTAAGACAGTCGAGGCACAGGCTTGTACTACGACAGGTCCTGTGAATGGGCTATTAGCACGGCCGCCAATTAATCAGCGCATTAGAAGGCCGCAAGCGAGCTGGCATTGAAGTCACGAACAATGGGCCTGCCTTGACCCCTGAGCGCCCGACCTGCCTTATGTCACCCCAACGCTTCGCATTGCTACAATCACTCAAGTGACGATCCAACATGCTTCATCCTTGAGCTGCCTCCACACAAATGGCCTTATTTTACACTTCTCGATTCATCTAGGTAGCTCAACACTGTTTGCCTCTTTCACAATAGCTAATGTGCTTATAACTCAATGTAACGATGATGATGCAACAAAGAATAGAAACAGCATATTTACCATTCATTTTTTTTTTACATGAATTGCAGAAATAACACAAATCCTTTAAAGGTCTATGTAGATAAGGAACTTACAAGTGCATGTATAAGCAAAAACATGTGATAGTCGCCTTAATATCTTTTACATATTTTATGATCCTTAAAGGTATTATATTTTAACATATTTATACAGGTGATTATTTCATTATCATGGAGTGATATATGGTTTTATGTTATTCATATATGGATTTCATATAAATATTGAAATAGAAATCAGTTTCAAAATGTGATACTTGAGTGAGTATATTAGCAAAACGAACTTGAGAATATGCAATGTTTTAATGTTGAGGAATTTATTAGATATAGCATCTCTTTAGGCAATAGACGTTTTAAGAAATCGAAATAATGTTAAATTTTCTGACAAAAAATATTTTTTATTTTAAAATATGTGTTTCTTGAAAAGTGGCCTTAATTTTTTAAATGATTTAATGACCACTCAGTAATCATCTACAGGGAAAATTATTTGGTGTACTTTATTCTGAGTTAATTCATCTTTACTTTTTTTTCTTTAAATCTCTGTTATGATTTTTGAAAAAGTGATTGCAATTATATCCATCCGCATAGCTGGCGGACGACACTGAAAGAGTTGTAATAGTCACCGGCGTCAACTTGATTGGCCTAGCACAGAAGATTCGATGATAGGTTGCCGCAGAGTACCAAGCTGATGGGCCCAGAGTACCTTAGCTGTAAAGCCAGTGCTTTGTCTGCATCATCCCTTTATCGACTACTTCAAAGAGTTCCGCCTTTTTGAATTCCCTTCTCTCCATTCAATTAGTTTAACTTTATTTCCAAACTCTCTCAACAAACAAACTCCACCTCGTATTTGCATATTCAGCCAGCGCGTCTCCATTTGGAAGACAAGTGAATTAGAATACAGGTGATCGTTACCAAGTCCCACGTTTTCTGTACGTGACTGGCAATTAGATGCATCATGAATAGTGTCAACATAAAGAGACATTTAGACAGCGCCGCACCAAACTCCGTCAACTGCTCGTATACAAACTGTGTCTTACACACATACATACTCACACACACACACACACACACACACACACACACACACACACACACACACACACACACACACACACACACACACACACACACATTTTGTTTTTTTTTTAAAGTAACAAAATAAAATACCTTGAGTACATCTTCGTGTAAGTTTTTTGAATCCTTTACTTTGTTGAATTAAGCTCTCTTAATAACACTAAAAATATAAGTGAAAATGCAATAGATAAAAAAAATTGCAAACCACCTAGTCAATAAGAGCAAGGAAACTGCTTTGCCTGTTTATCTAAAATTAACAATTGTATCAAATCTTGTGTTAGAGATATTACATAGACTAAGTAAATAATGTGATGGATATTTTTGGGGACGGACGATAGCTGTATTTTCTTTCCTGCTCACCATACACACAGGTATGACGTACAACTCGACGTTTTTTGATTCGACTTACACAAATCATACACATTTTCCAGTCTTTTTTTTTGTCATAGTCAAATTTTTTTACGATATATGTTTATTTCCTAAAGGAAGGTACGTTTTATTATGATTACACTCACACATACATGCGAACACTAACACACACAAGCACTTAGGATCATCCATAAAAAATAAAAACGTTCTAGCATACTAACCAGTCAAAATGATGAAAATAATTTTGTATTCAAATGGTAAAATAAAAATTTAAAATGAGAGCAAGCTCCGGTCTACGGGTTTCAGCCAAATTTAACCACCTGACCGTCCTACCCTTCTCTTTTATTCAACTGTAATTGTAAGTTAGGCTCTGATCAGTTGAGAGAATCAGCAATTCAAAAGGCATGTGTCATGCAGAAGGATTCCGGTTGTTGTAAGGGGCCAGGCTGCCTTGGGCCGTGGCTGAGGCGGTATGTTTAACAACCAGTTACTGACCGATCAAGTAGAAAGTAGATACTTTGGGGAATAAGTTTATCTTGTTTGGAACAGGTTGAAGATGACTTGATAGTAAACAAAGGCTGTTTTCAGTACAGTAGGCGATGGCTGATATGGAGCTCCGTTAGAGCGCCCCGAGATCGGCGGTAACGAGGAGTAAATGATAGCCCTCGGATGGTGCTCACCAACTAGTGTGGTATTAATAAAGGAGTGGAAAGGCAGAGAGCAAGTGGACACAAGGCGCCTAATGGGCGAGATGGCATCGCACCGATCCCATGGTGCACACACTGGAAGGCTTCCCATTCAACTTTGAAGCATCCTTCTGTACTTTGTCAGACATTCTGTTACGGCATCCAATAAATCAAAAAACTGGTTACGTAACAATGATTCGAAAATTCACAATTTTCAAACATTAAATATTTCCTTTTGGTTTTTATCTATTTATTTTTCTACTTCGTCATAATACTGTTATAATACAGTTACTGGCTACATACTACGCACATTAAATACGTGTTGATTGGAATTTTAGGTACATATTGATACTGCAAACAATAAACATTATGCTTGCCTCATAATGCTATGTTTTTATATTATTATTTAATGATTGTGATTAGGGTTCTTATAGCTTTTAAATGATTTATGGACATGTGCTAATTTTTTTCTTTTGACAGTACCTAACAAGATTTCATTATGCTTCTTTTTTTCTTTCTAAATACATCTACCATTTTAAATATTATATTTCTGTAATGTTTCTTTTGTTACTTATTGAAAACAAATTACTTATTTCCACTGGTAGTTGGCCTATAACAAAAATTTTAAATAAAACCGTAACGATAGCTTTGAAAGTTTAACTTAAAGCCAGATAACTGGATAAACTTGAATTATTAAAGTTTTATTCTATCAGATGGTCAAATTAACCACCATAAATACAATAGAAACATTTCTCCATTTTCTTGAATTTTTTCTTGGAAAATGTTTCCTTAACCGACACAATGAACCGATTGAAATCAGGATGAGAGATAGTGTATCTCCATGTAACAGACATTTACTGCCAATCCCTTAACCTTTGTAGGGACTCCCAGCTTTCCAGGTATCCACACAAGATAGCAGAAGTAACTTGACTTGAAGACAAAGTCTAGTACAATACTTTCATATCATCCTCTTATCACATCCAACCATCCCATTGAAATAAATAACAAAAACGGACAGAGAGGCTCCAGAGTCCCTCAAGCTTTGGGCAATTAAAACTGGATTGGGTTATGAATGCAAACTTTAAACGTACCCTCATTATGTTTTAAAATAAAATAATTATAAACAATACAAACAATTACAATTGGATTTAGGACAGCCAATTACTCTAAATCAAATATTTGATAATGTCCGTATGTGTGTGGGTCGTATGTATCCAAAACATATGTTATAGGTCTTTTAGTTAAATTCAAACATCTGCTCCTAAAATAGAAAAACAAAACTAAATTTCCTGCTAACATGAAAGATCTATTTTGCTTAAAAATAATACAATTTTTACTTACTATTGAATCTAAGAGATTTTGAACGTGATACTGAATACATTATTTTATTGATAATATTGAAATTACACACTGAAATAGGTCTTTATAAAGGCGTGACTTGCATAGATTTTTGGTGATATTCTTTTAACAAAATAAAAGTCTTATTAATAAAATAAACATTTTGTGGGTAGAAGAATATATTTTTCCTGTATTAATTACATTAGAAAACTGTAATTTTGTACTTGCTTATTTGCTTTTTACACCAAATTATTATTAAAAAAAAGTATGGCATTAAGGCAATATTTTCTACAATTTTCTAGTTGTGATAATGTTGTAATTCTTACAGCAGTCGTCATCAGGAAAAGAAAACCGTTTTAAAAAAAGGTTTGACTTGCTTAGTGTTTTTCTAAGATATTGAAGTACTAATTACTTATAATACTAAACCTAGACTATAAAATGAATCTAGGCAAGCAGTTTACTTATTTACTTGTACTTAGTTGTTTACTTGTATGTATGTGTTAATATTATTTATGAAGTACTTATTAATTTTTAGTACATTATTAAATAATTGGTAATTTAGAATAGCATATTATGTAATTGTACAAAGTTTGGGAAGCAGCAGTATTAACTATTAAAATAGTTGGTGAATATATTCGTGAAAATTTAAAGCAGGAGTTAGTAGGTGGAAGGAGTGAGCACAAGGATTTATTGGGTATTGTCTGCGACTGCAGCAAGGAATGGTGGTTGTGTTTCAGAAGTAAGGAAGAGAAAGAAGTATCGTGGCTGCTAGATTGAGTCAACGAGTTGTTAAAGAGGAGAGACTGGCTCTTCATATGCGAGTTCACGTCTCCAACAAGGCTAATTTCAAGAATCATTCGGTTCTACCCACGCGTTCTAGTCTTTCTGTCAGCATCTTTTTACTTCCATTTAAGATAAATCAAGAAAAAATATTTCCCACATCAACGAACTTGTATTCATAGAAATATATTATATAAAAAAATCGCCCACAGCTCAGCATGTAGTGCCTAGGTATGACAAACCAGGTCTGTAAATACAAAAAGCACACAAGCATTGTATGAGCGCTGAAACAGTAAATCAGCTGGATAATAGTGGGGAATTGGAGAACTTGCATATATAGATGTCACTTCTAGTGTTGTCAGCTTGATGGCAAAACTACTCTATTAAGCTGACCAGGTTTGCATTTAACTGAATTTTAACTTAATTTTATGGTGCCATAAAAACTTTTTACTCATCATAATTTCTGAGTTAGATTCAATTTATTTATTAATATCAAGGAATATAAATGATTAGATAGGATCTTTTTAAGTTGTTTTTCAACATTTTTATGCTTACAAATAGGCTTTAACTGAAATATATGGTTGTAAAATCATGATATTGAAGACCAGTTCGTCTGGTAGTGAGTCACTCTCTCACAGTGGGATAGTGACGGATTAACGACACACCAAAGAGGTGAGAAGGTTTTAAAAGTCTCCACAAAAAGGTAAAATGTATTAAGGAAGATGCAATTTACTAATTAAGGATTAAAATTACACCTTTCATAACATTCATTTTAAGATTGTATGGTAATCAATAAAAATGTCTACATTTTTAGGAACATGGAAAATCAAAGAAGAGTGTGCATTATGGAGGGCAGGTGTCTTGGGATAGGATGACACCAAACTAGTATTATTGAGATTGTAGGTTATGCGGATTGGCCGGAGATTGTCTATTGTGGCAGGAACAATGCACCAGGACAAAAGAATGGCCTCAAGGGGAAGAGGCAGAGGACGCGCCTCGCCCAGGATTCCTGTCCGGGGTCACGGGGTCACTTGACAGCTGGTCTTCTTGTCTCTGGCGTCGCTAATCTAACAAAGAAAGCTGCCTAGTGGCCTCTTTCTACCGCACTCTTCACTCTCCTGTCTTATCAGCTAACTCTCCACTCCCCTCACCCTCACATATTATCTAAACCATTCGTTTCATTTAACTTCAACCATCTGTAACCCTAAGACAGATCCATTTAGCGTTCTCGGAATTACCTTCTTAACAGATCACAAGTTTCTGGTGACTCAACATTTCTATTATTACTTACCGGGATGAATGCACACTTTACACTTCTTTTACAAACATATCCACAATGATCTTGTTCAAATACTGATCTAAAAACTTAAACATATAAATTCATATGCATAAAATTATATAGAACGTGCTGTTCTATTCCACTGACCTCAAAACATCACTCTTACTACATCTTTTCACCTAATATTCTTCTAATGTCAAAATACTGTTCAAATAGTAATTATAGTAAGAGTTTTCTTTCATTTAGTATGATAAAGTTGTTAAAAATCCAATAGCAGTCCAATAAAACTAAAACTAAAAATGACTAGAACTAAATTAAAATGAGGACAAAGTCGAGGACGATAGCAAAACGAAAAGATGACAGAAGTCTATAAACAAAACTCATTATGTGATTGGTTTATGCTATCGTGTTTGTTATTAAGTTGGATTAATTTATCATAAGTATACATAAATATTTAATTTGGTTAACAAAAAAAAAACCTTCCGAAGTCTTCAAGGATTCATTCCAGACTGCTTCTTAGATATTAAAAGAGCTATTTATAGCATGCCGTTGAATAAGAATGTAATACTATAAGAATAGTATACTTTCGTACAATACTTTATATGAAAGTGGAAAGAAAATACAATTATATCTTAAAATGAATTATTGTTATATATATATATATTAAAGATCAAACCACAATATGAAATGAAAAAAAAAAAGACTAACATCTTTCAACTGTAACAAGCGGTCTTCGTCAGAGTCTTTTTTTTTCCCCTTTTCATATTGTGGTTTGAACATTGATTGTTATTTCACATGTTTATGTGAAATCTTGTTTTAAATATATATATATATATATATAATGATCAAATCGTAATATAAAATGGGGAAAAAAGACGAAGATCTTTCAACCGTAAAAAGCAGTCTTCGTCAGAGTCAAATTCCAACTGAGTTTTGACTCTAAAGAAGACCGCCTGTTACTCTTCAAAGATCTTAGTATTTTTTCCCCATTTCATATTGTGGTCTGATCATTGATTGTTATTTCAGTGTTTATGTGAAATCTTGTTTTATATATATATATATATATATATATATATATATAAAAGGAAAAGAGTATATACACATATCACATTAATGTATTAATATGTATATATCAATTTCTAAACCACAATAAGAAATTTATAAATGAAAAGTGACTAATATCTTTCAATGAAAAGAATTGGTTTACATTAGAGTCTTACTCATACCGAAGCAAGAGGTGTAGGTCACCTAGTGTAGCATTGAGAAGAGAGGGAAGCAAGAGAGGTATATTAGAGATTGTGAAGTGCGATGAAAGGGAACAAAAGACTGGGCAAGGCAAGTCAGAGTAAACAAAGGAGTTCAGGAAGAAAAAGTTATCTGCTAGCAGTCAGCCCTTTTAGGCAAAGCTTTTGCTCTTGTTAACACTGGGCCTTGCCCCGCTTTTTGTTCTCTTTTCTTTACTTCATGTCCTTTCAAATTCCTCTCTTACTTCCTTTCCTTTTCAACATCATATTCTATGTCACTTAAGAACATCTTAATTTGAGTCTACATTCATAGCTAGAAAACAAATGGCTAGAAACATTTGCTATTGGATTCTGATTCACATTTCCTCTTATACGGGCTACAAGGTACTACATTAGAGTATGCAAATGCTAGCAGGTTTTATTTTTTTTCTACCTTGTTATTTGGCATATATATTAGCAGAAAAATCACAATACATAAACACGTAATGCAATCAGTGAAGTTTAAACCTCAATGGAAAAAGGAAAACAATAGAAATAAATGCTTTGAGGCCTTTCAATTTATGCCATCAGAGAGCAAACAAAGTAAAAACTGAGGAGCTTACATAAAAGTAATGATTCATTACTTTTTAATATGAATTGTGGTTTAAACTTTATATATATATATATTATATATATTATATCTATTATAGTTATTCAACTATATATAGATACATTTATTGTTCAATGTACATAAAGAAACATAGATAAATTAAAACACTCACTTCCAGTATCTAATTTTCGGTTTGAACCGTCTTCAGGAGAGATAAGGGAAACCTCTCTTATCTCTCCTGAAGACGGTTCAAACCGAAAATTAGATACTGGAAGTGAGTGCTTTTAATTTATCTCTGTTTCTGTATGTACATTCAACTGCATTTGTCTGTTTCGGATTGTATTTTCATCAAAAAATTATATATATATATATATATATTTAGTTGGCTTCAGCTACTCAAAGTGACTACTTCTGCCCGACGAACGAATGTCGAAATATCGTAGTGAGTCTTTAATGTGTGTTTTTATCTGTTTTTCTCTTTCCTTTGTGATATATATATAAAATGATATTCCACTTTTAATAAAGATTTCATTGTTCTAATTTTCATTATTTGACACTTGGGTTTTGATGGCTGTACTTTTTGGGTTAATGACTGACACTCAAGTCAAGGCTATGAATGTATTATTAAGTGAGTGGGTAGGATAAGAAGCTGAGTAAGTGTTTGTTAGGAGGGTGGAGTCGAAAGAACAAACACGGAGAGGCAGAGGTCTTAGCAGAGGACGCCAGGTTTCCAATTACGGGCTCGGCGGTGAGACGAGCGGCTTCGTTAGGGCGAGTCTGGAATGTGCCGAGCTGATGGATGGGTGATAGCTCTTGCTCCCAAAGGGCATCGCCTTCATCTTTCTTGCTCCTCATCATTCTTCATGCCTAATAGTTTTCATTTTTATATAACTCATTGCTTGGGGATTATATAATGGCTTGGGATATGCACCAAGTTGAAAAATCACCCAATCTCCCTAGCTAATTAGCTCCTACAAGCTAATTCATGATAAATCTTTGACTTAAGCACTCTCCCAAAATAAATTTACTCATTTCTTAGATAACTTATTTGTTTTCCAACAAAATTATCTTATGTATAAAGAGGGCTCATTTGTTTACACCCTGGTATGTTAAAATCACTGGATAGCCAGATATCCAGAACAAGAGATCTTACGTATACCCAAGATGAGGTGAAAGTATTTTTACTTTACTGTAAGTAAAAATATAGTAATTATCAAGTAAATCTGTTTTAACATTTTAACTTATTTATACATATTAACATATTTTTTTGTTCTCAGAGTATGTTTGATATTATTTTATGTGTCTATCTGCGCTGCTCTTATGTGTCTATGAGTGTGTATCTGCGCTGCTCTTGTGTGTGTGTGCGCGCGTGTTTGTAGTTGCGTTGGTATTAATGCAACTAACCCTTTCTAAATATGCTAAAAGTGTATTTTTCTTCTCCTCAAAAATACACTTTTGAAGATTTTTGTTCTAACTTCAAAGTTGGGATTTTGTAAGGAGCGATGAATATCAAAGGAGAGACTGGTCTGAAGTGTTCAGTTTAATTTATTCAAAATCCAAAATAAATATATAAAATACATTCATATCAAATTTATTTAAAAAAAATATATCCACATTTTATAACTGTTAATTTGAACTTCAAATTTTACTTTCAAATAATTCAAAGAAATATTTCTCCAATAGTTTTGATTGTAAAATAATATTTATTATTAGAAGCCATGTTAATTTGTAATGAATCTTTTAATGTTTACTTTAGGTGCTTAATTCTTTAACCAAAACTTATAGTTTTCTCTGTTAATTTTATCATCTCCATTTCATTCATTTAATTAGCAATATTGGAAACATCTATTTTGAAGAAGTATTATCCCTTCTTCATTATTGTCGTTAGTATGATTTATATGGGTTTTGTATCACGTCTGACATTGATTTCTTCAATTCTCTATCAGTCAGTAAAACTAAAATAAAAACCTGATATCCTTCCAAATACATTTTAAAATTAAACATGTACACAATACATTAAACCTTGAAAATTAAAGTTTAACAGTTAAAATAAACGCTTACAATTTCTTGATAAGTATGAATTTCAAAACATAGAGAATATGTCTAAATTTCAGTTGATTACAAAGTAATGATAGTTGCAACGAAATACTTTTCTGCTGTTTATGCAAATGTCGACACCTTCTGCTTTGAAAGTGATGCAGGTAAGTTGAAAGCCTTGTTGCATTAAGCAGGCTCTCGGGCTTTTCCATCAATTACATACGCTTACCACTCCTTCCTCTGACAAAAGAAGGCTCTTTTAAAACCGCGGCCATTTCCAAAGCTTTGACACCAATGAATGGAGCGAGAAATACCGGTGGACAGCCTGTGAAAAGATGGGCTGGAAGGAATTTACATTTGACTGCTCTCGCCTCCGAGTCCTGCGTCAAATTAATTCAAAACCAATTGCATTAATAAATTCCACTGTCACCGGGAATAAATCCATACAACACTTGGTGCACTGCTTCTCATATTTAACTTACACACTCTTTACTTTTAGAGAAGACATTTACATTCTATTTCTTAACATCCTTCTCTAGTCAACCTAACATTTAACTTCTTATGAAATGGTTAGAGAACATTATGTATGTTTCAAGTTGAAGAAAATATTTTATTCTAATAACATCCTAACGTGTAACTATTTTTATATGATATATAAACATTATATCAATGATCAAACCATAATATAAAATGGGAAAATCTTTTCCTTTCCAATTCCCAATCAAAATTTTATCTTTTCCCATTTCATATGGTGGCTTGATCATCCATTGTTATTTCACGTGTTTATGGGAAATCTAGCTTATATGTTTATATATTATATGTATATATACCATCAGGTACATGTCCATTCTTTATGTGATGTTAGATTTGACAATATCCCATTTCCATATAATTAATCTTAAATTTGATTTACGTTGATCATTACCTTCATTATACAACATGTTGTGTCTTATGAAACTTTGAGATTTCTCCCAGCTCGTGAATATTGTAGCTGTGTAATCTTAAAGGTGGTATATTTTACTTCAACATGTTTAAAGACAATTTTCTAAACTCGGTTAGTTCACTAATTCATTTGAATATTGTTTTGAGTGCTAGGTTACTTCACCAGGTTACTCGTAGACCTAGACGAGATGGGCTGATTTTTCTTTCGTCAATACCACTTATTCTTCTGGTATTCATAAGTCGGAACTGTTATAACGATGTTCAATCATTTATTCATCTCGGTTGTACTTTCAAGCTTTAGTGTGCTCGTATACTTCTACATTGCTTAGCACAAGTTCTTTAACCTGGAATACATTCTGTCCCCAACTTTTCAAAACCTTCTCATCCAGAGATAAGAATTACCCTTAAGGATTTATTCGAGGTCGACTCAGTATTGGCAAGGGCAATATCTTCATCTGAGAAGGGTGCCAGCAAGCAGTAGTTTGTTACTTATTTGTTCCCTCCTTTCTTTACCCTAACATCTCTCCTTTGGGTCATTGTCCTCCCTGCACTTTACACTCTTTAAAATACATCTCCTGCTCCCCACTCTACTCAACCGCATACCAGATGTTTCTACATCTTTGGCTTCAGTTCAGATTTGCCTCTGACGAAGACCACTTGTTACGGTTGAAAGATCTTAGTTTTTTTTTTTATTTATAATTGTGGATTGGACGTTGATTTTTATTTCACTTGTTTATTGTGAACTCTTGATTTATCTAATCAAGGTAATCAGCACTATAAATGCTATAAGAAATTAAAAAGCAGGTTTTTAAGCTATTGAGTGTTACCCCGTTTCCAGAACAAATGTGGTTTTTTCAATGAACGGTTCCTTTAAAAACAGATTAATATTCGAAAGTACTTCAGAACCTAATCTGTTTCTTTTACTACTTTTCATAAACTGTTTCTCTAACTTTCAGACACATTAATAACAATGTTAAATTGATGAAAAATTTGTCGAAGTTCCATTATCTTTTAAAATAATGTTTTATTTAGTTAGATATACGAAAAATTATTGATTCAAGAATGATTGGGTTTTTAAAAATTATATCGGAGTCACAAGAATATAATAAACAACTCTAGTATAACAATTTTTTTCTCTGTTTCTTTACAGTTTTCATAGGATTTCTTTATAAAATCACTGGAGATCACTAAAAATACTGTCTTAACAAAACATAGTTTCCCATAAAAAGTTTAGAATTGTATTTTCATCTTGAGGGCCTTAAAGAAGATCTATAGTAGAAGATAAAGTAGAAAAGATCCATGCTATTTCTTAGATATGCAAGTACTCGTGCCATAATATTGTGTTCAGATATCTCAGAGTAGACTACTTTGGCAAAGTGAAATATTCAATGTTTGGGGATGTGATGGTTATTTATTAAAGTTTTCGTTATTCATGGAGGAAGTGGTGAAATTAAGTGAAACCAAACTGGGGTCCAGATAGACGCATTTCCTTTCAAGACCTAGTCTCAGAGGACAAGTCGGCTGTGCAAGAGAAAGGGAACAGACTCCCCTTCAATTAGTCAGTGCCTATGAATATGCTAATTCGTCAAGCGGAGTCACACATTAAGTCAAACCTCCTTACCTGTGCCACTGCCAAAGTTCATGGACTTGTGTAATTTCCAATCATGAGGAATGGATTCACTTATTTATAGTATTAGTCATTCAAGCCATCTATGAACGTGAAACTCTACTAGCTAACATGATTTTCCATTCAAATTTATAGTTCCGCTTCAAACAGCCTCAGGTATATCTGTTTATTTTGCATTTTAATTTCATGAATATGCAAAGCCTTGTTTCGTTAGAAATTCAAGAGTACTCAATCTTGTCTCAAGTTGATACAAGGGCAATTGAACCACGATACCGAATATCCAATTGAAAAATACTGTTTGTGCATACAAGTTTTTTATTGTATTTATTTATTACACGTCTGTTTGAATTATGACTTCACATTTTATTTAAAACACAATTCAAATAGGAAATGTGAAAACTAAACCAAACCTGAGTGTTAAACTATTATTTTGTTGATATTTATAACTGTTTTCAGTAATTTCTCCCGTAATATTTTTTCATATCAATCTTATGAACATTTTTTAAATTTACTCAACAACTTTCCTTACTGTAAATTCTGTTTCACTAAAGTAAAAAACTGTGTCGGGTTCAAATATGATGGGTTAATCTTTGATGTAGATTAAAAGATGACTTATTTATAAGTAATTTTTTATTGCATAACCTTATGCGGTGGTATATACTACAAATGGTTGTAGTCCCTTTTTGTCAACATATGGATTATTTAGACTTTTTAGAGGTCTTTTTTGTAGATATGTGTTATCTGAAATATTTTTGAAGTATTGATAGTATGCTGTGTTTTGGATTATTGTTGCGTCACTTTAACACCTTGATAGACATGCGTGGATGTCTATCATACAGGGTTAATTCTTGCAGGTGACTTCAGTGCTTTTCTTAGCGCAAAATAATTTTTATGACACGTTTTCGTAAGTGTCTCAACTTGATGTACTAGAGGATTGAAAGTAAATAAAAGGCTTAACTACTTCTTTGAATTGAAAGTCTCGAATGAAAGTGTTTTATTAGCGATAATAGAAATTGATTTGATTTTGGAGCCATATTAGAGAGAGCGGGGGGTCTGAGACGTGATGTCTGAAGGTCACTTAAAGCGGTTAACAAAAGCATAGAACAGAGAAACGTGATGAGAGGATTTCATCAATTTCCAGAAGGTGAAACAAAAATGAAGGCTCAAGTTAGAGGACCGCCCAGAGCCGGCATTAGCCCTAATGAGGCTTTGCCGGCCGTCATTTCAACAGCCCATAAGGCGAGCAACCGTTCTCCTTCTGCGAGGCTAGCACTTATTTACTGCCGCCAAACAATCATAACTTAGCCTTATTAGCAATGGGCAAGGCTCATCAAGAAATCACATAACTCCGGTGGCCGGTCACTTGCACGCAAGCCTATTCGTCATCCCAGCAAAAACTCAATGCCTACTTCATTCCTAACAGGTTCCAATTCGTTACTAAACACTGCACGCCTCAATTTTATTGTGACATTTATTCCCCACCGGATATGTTCACCTAATTTTCTCGAATATCCAGTAGAGGGGAAAAAAACCGCAGTACAAGGAACCAGAACAGGGTGGAGGTTTGCAAGACCAGTTTTAAATGTATTCCGCCATCAGTCACTCGGCTCTGAGCTAGAACATGTGCTTTCTATTGAATGTGGGACAGGTTGGCATCGGCATGTTTATTCTCATACACGGAGCATATGTCATTAATACTCCCTCAAAGAGCCACTCCCTGCCTCGCTCATTATTTCTCCAAACTGCCCTATACCTCCATACATTGTACCAGTACATCAAATGAAACAAAAACTACCGCATCAATCAACTTGCACTTTCCTTCTTTGTCTTCAAGAGAGAAACAAGCCTTGCAAGATGTTTCACTGTTTGTCAATCATATCATAATATTAAAAAAAAACCAAGGAATGCCAAAAGAAAATATTATCAGCAATATTGTTTAGTCCTTTTTATCTGGAACTAATCAAGTAGTGCCACTCCAGCAAATCACAATAGAAAATAACTTTGACTTAAGAATGTACGCGAATAATATCCTACGACAGATATTGCAAGTGCTTTATTACTTATCCAAAGTGACTATCCTTTATAGTAGCATCATTGTTAAACCGACTTGAATCTCAGTGTTACATTTTTTATGAGTTCTTTGTAACTATTCTAATAGTTGAACGTCGATAATATATATTATTAAACTCATTCCTAGCATTAAACATTTGGAGTACTCTAACTATCTTAATTCATGTGATAAACTTAGTGTAGATTCCGCATAAATGACATTAATTTCTTCAAACACTAAAACAAAAACATTATAATTGTTTCATGTAATAATTTTAAATTTATTTGATCAGATATGATTATTAGACACTTGAAATGACTTTTTTAATTTATATACTAACTAATAAAGTAGCTACTGTGTAACTTTTATTTATAGACGATTGTTCTAAACATGATGCCAGATATCAAATGATTACTTTATTAAAAACATGATATTATTGACAAATAAATTTGAAAAGTTCTATGTTTTGTGGAATCATACGAGAATACAGTTGACAGGTGTTGATTAATCCGGTTACTGTTCTCACCTTGAAGCGGAGAAAGAAACAAAGTTCAAAACATATAGATACACCATTCAGTGCAACTCAGGGACCTTTCAGAATCCTCCATCTCATCAACCAGTGCAATTATATACTCCAAAAATATCGAACTGATTTCTTTATTAATTATAATAGTTAATTATTTAATTAATTATTTGAGTTATTATACAGATTGTAAGGAAAATAAAAATTATACTTATATCACTTGATATAAGTACCTATGAAAATGATATCTTTTTAGGAACACTCATTGAAATGCATGGGAATAAGCGAATTCAATAGAGAAAATTGAATGAAAGGGATAAGCGGGTATTGTGTGATGCGTTATCAGTTAGGTGTGGTATAGTTTAACTATTAATTATATTGTAAAATTGTATCGGTAATCATTTGTCATGAAAACATCATAGCAGAATAGTAAAATTAATAATGTTTCTTTCTGTCCATTATTTTCAAATCACCAGGTTAGATGAAGTCAAATGGAGGATGCTGGGTTTATTAGTTTATGCAATCTAACGGAGAATACTATACGTTTCTTCCAAGAATAAGAATTTTATCAAAAATAACTTCAAATATGATAAATAAATATTACATTTGATTTTATATATTTATTTATTATTATAAGAAATGAGGTTGCTTTTGTAATTATATTAAAATATAAATGATGTCAATTAATAATTGATTGTAATTGTTAATTGCAAAACAAATTTTCTTTTAAATAAGTTATTTCTTTTATTCTCCAAGTATTGTATTTAATGTTAAAAGATGCGGCATTAATAGTCATCCTTTCGGTGTTATATTGCCCATACCAATAAATTGAAATTCAGAAAATATTATCATGTAATAGCCACTATTATTAATAAATATGTGGCAAAAACTACATTAAGATAATAATAATACAGTGATATAATACTATTGAAAGGAATTTATATGTTTCCAGAATGACGAAAAGGCAGATGAAGTTAGCGCCCGCTCGGGTTTGAATTCTGTCAAAAAACGTTATTTTCCTAACCTGAACTATATATGTGACAAAATGCATTAGTATCTTTGCCATCGCTGCAGTCTGTTGCGTATTTAGCAAATTTAGGATACAAACCTTTTTAATTTTTTAATGCTTTTTACATTAGGAAAATTATAATAATATATGTTTTAAAATTATTAAGTAAAAAAAATACTTGCGTTCACATTATTTAGAATAAAATATTATACAAAAATTATATAAATAATTATTTATAATACTTGGAATTAACTCATCAAGCATTTTTCAAGGAGCTATTTCAGATGATATACATGGTGCTACAAAATCTTTAGACTATTGTAAAAATTTATTAAAAATGTTAAAAAAGTGCTGTCAAAACAAGTTTTTACATACTAATCAGTTATTATTAATTTTTTTTTAAATATCATTTTTTTTTATTTTAGAGTTGAATTGACTCCTGTCTAATGACTACTTGTTAAATTATATCTACTCCACAACATAAAACACAATTCTTTTCCAGGTTTATCGAAATGATATCTGACATTGAAACATAAAGAAGTTACATAATTCAATATGCAAAACAAGTTAGTCCAGCACGTCAGTCAATTTGCAATAAACATTAACAGTTTATGGAAACGTCAATATTGCTACATAAACCGAGAACTAGAGGGTCAAAACTTCTGAAGAAGTCATGGAGATATCTTATTCGTTATTCAGATGAAAAATGTAACAAAAAAGACAAAAAAATCCGCATTGCTTCCGTTCAACTGTAAATACCTAGATCAATATTCATAACGTCATCTTTAACACGTTGAAACGTTATGCGTACAAAAATCAATTGTTCCAAGCAATAAAACCAGATGACAAACAGAAGAGAAAACAAATTTGCTGTTGACAACTTGGATAAAAGAGAAGAAACTGATCACTTGATTAATTACATTTTCTTTAGTGATTAAGTGATGCAACTTTTCATGTGTATGGAAAGCTTAACAAATAATGAAAGAATTTGCTGAAGTGATAAACCACACATTACTACGGGTGAGACCCAAATGGGTCGTGTCGACTTTCGTGTAACGAAGTTTTGGACCTTGATACTCCAACCGACATGTAATACCACAAATAAAAGAATTTATTATTTTTTATGTTTTATCAATTTTAATATAATTTTATTTTTATTACTTTATATTATTTAACTAGTACTTTTAATTTGACGTTAGGTAACCAGAATAATTGAAAATAATCCACATAAATAAATATTTATAGCTCCTTCCTTATTATTTTTACTACTATTTAGCAGGTATTTGTAAACTCTTTCAAATGATAATCACAACAAATTGACCGTATGATTGACTGCAAGGATTCTACTGCACCTAATTGGCAATCCTTCATATGACATGTCTTTGTCATTTTAAATGATCTCTTAATGATTCAATTAAGAAAGCATACAATGAGTATATCTAATCTTTCTTACTATGCGGTTGATTGTTTGATTTTATGATCGTGAATTTATATTGCTGAATTATAGAATTGAAATGGATGGGTTTGTGTAACCTGCTTCTTTTCATTCAGCAACAGACCTTAGAACCGTTCAGTTGTGACATTTATCTATAAAAATTGTCAAAATCATGATCATGATTTAAAAAATGTATTACCCACTTTAAAATAAACTAACATAGTAAATAAATATATTGTTAATTATTTCTGATTAAATGTTAATGTATGTAATGCAAAAGTAAAGAAAAACTAACATTTAAAGTATCAAGTTTTGGATTCAACCATAATAGAGTACAATTCTTTTTCTCAAGAGCTTTCTTTTAAAATAGTTGTTTTGTAATTTTGGTGGATAATTTTTTTGAGCGTTTATTAAAAATTTGTATTTTGATTACTTATGTATATAGTATTACTATATTTTATAGTATTAGTATATAGTATACATAGTATTACTATGTAAACGTGTTACCAACATTACAGTGCGAGATTCAATTGAATAAACGCCGGTATTTCATATAAATATATTCATTTATTTATTTATATAAATATATCATATTTATTATTCCTATATTATAGAATCAATATTCTTCTCTTTTTAGTTTTTTATTTCTATATCTTTGTTTACAGTTTACTTATTCATATATCTTTAAACACAATGTAACTATCTTCGTTATATGATCATTTTTTTTTACTTTACTTTAAGGAAGGTATAGTTATCGTGGAAAATATCGATGTTGCGATTTTGAAGGAATTACATAATTGGAGGTCCCAAAAGTCGTTTTATGAAGTTTTTCCCATGAGGTTTGTGTGTTATGTGTGTGTGTGTGTGTGTGTGTGTGTGTGTGTTGTGTGTGTGTGTGTGTGTGTGTGCGTGTGTGTGTGTGTGTGTATGAGAGAGAGAGAGAGAGAGAGAGAGAGAGAGAGAGAGAGAGAGAGAGAGAGAGAGAGAGAGAGAGAGAGAGAGAGAGAGAGTATCCAAAGTTTCGATACAGTACCACGGTCCAGAATATTTGATGGATCAAATTGACATTTTTCACAAAAATGGACCTCATAGTGTAGATGGGCTGCTTAGTTTGGGAGTAATTATGCATGATGGAAAAGTCACTTTTTTGCCAAAAACCTGTTTTTAGATATTTTTTCTCTTTAACTACTCCTTCTAGTCTTAAAATATTGGCATTACCTTTCAGGCTACAAAAGGAATGGACGAAAAATATCTACAGATATTTAAAACAACAAAAAATATTTTTTTTTTTTCATTAAAATGTAACAAATTTCGACTTATAATGCAATCTGAAGGTTTGTGCGAAAAGGTAGCAATTTATAAAAAAGAATTAATGAAATTGCATTTATGGCAAAGAGCAGTAATGCTATAAAAACTGAATATTGATCCTGGGCTATGGTTTACTTGCTATATTGTATTTGTTTACATTCTTTACATTGGCTTCGAAATTTTTTGAGTTAATACCCTGAAATAAAATTGATGTTTATGGGTTTATTGAAAATTTTTTAAATAACGTAATATGAGATGGAAGAGGATAAGTTTCTTGCATGCATGAAATCCACACCAGTCAAACATATAATTTCTGATACATTCCATGATGTGATGGCTTTGTCTCACAAAATGCTCTAATCTATCTATCTGCATGTTGCATCCTCGAACAAAACTTAATATATGATGTAAATTTTTTTGTGTTTATGGATCATATTAACTTTTAGTAATATTGAAGTGTTAGTAATGGACTCTTTCTTCAAGAAGGAGCTATTACTCGTAAGTTGACCAATATTCACTATTGTGCTCTCATAATTCATATCTCTTATTTTTAAGAATGTTACTCTTCTATCTGTAAAAGTTTTAAATTATACTGAAAAGCCGTCTTTGAATTTGATCTGAGTATGCAAAACTGGCTAATTTCTAATATACTTTTCTCATTATAAATTTGGAGTAACCTTATAGCAGACTACAGGTCGTAGGAAAAAGAAAACACTCACTCAGAGTAAATTGGATTTTCATAATTTTTGTTAAAGGGGAAGAAACGTGACTTTTTAAAAAAACACTAGTGAGTCATAACATTTCCAGTATAATAATTCTATAAAAAACCCAAAATATATAACATAATTCAAAATTAAAAAATTCTTTTAAAATAATAAATGAAATTATTCTACACCTTAAGCGATCTTGAAACGACATTTTTTCTTACTTGTTTCTGACATTTTTCAGACAAAACATGAATATTTTCAAGTTTTAAATGGGAAACATTGTTTAAATCTTCAATGTATAAGGACGTTTAAAAAACTGTGTAGGAGATCCACTGTCTGTTGAAACAAAACCATGTTCTCCGGTAAGAGATTATTTCGTAACACGAAATTTACACTTTCGCTTTTCTAAAATGTTATTCCTGTCGTAGTTATACGAATGATATTATATGGATCTGTGATGTGATATACCAAAAACAAGCGTAAATATTCACTATCTGTACTACCTCTAGGAATGAAAGACTATTAAAACATCTTCCCTTTAGACATTTATATTATACCTAAATGGAACATTATATACCCAAGAAGTTTGTTATTATGTTAACTGACAGTAAAGTTGAGAGTAGGCCACTCCAGATTTTTGTATATTGTTTTAATAATGTCCTACTTTATTTTATTACTTTTACTATAAGTAAAGTATAGTGATCATGAAAAAATTCGATCTCGAGATTTTGACGGAATTACATGTTTTGAGGTCCCAGAAGTCGTTTTATGAAGTTTTTACGATGATGTCTGTGTGTGTGTGGGTGGGTGGCTGGGTGGGTGGGTGTGTGTGTTAGCATTGCTTGTTACCACGCTACGGTCCAGAATCTTTGATGGATCAAGTTGATATTTTACACAAAAATGGGCCCCATAAAGAAGAAGATCCCTATTGTTTGGGAAGAATTATGCATGATGGGAAAGTCACTTTACTTGCCAAAAACCGTTTTTTAGAAAACATTTATTTCTCTTAAACTGATAACCCTAGAGTTTTGAAATTTTGACATTATCTTTGAGGTTACAAAGGGAACAAACGAAAAATATATTCAGAATTTTAACACAACGGAAAATATTTTTTTTTCAATAAAATGTAAAAATTTTGACTTATAATTCAATCTCAAACCTTGTCAGAGCAATACAAGCCATACTGTTTGACGAACAAGAATGAAACTATGCCTATAAATAGAACATTATGTGTAGAATGAGTTGAGATATTTTTTTTCAAAATTACATTCGCTATTGGGGCGTTACAGTACGATTTCAGTTTTCAGAAAATGTTTTTTTGACGCTAAACGGCTCTTTAAAAAATAATGAAAATTTGACCAAAAATGGAACAAAAAATTAGCAATTCATAAAAAAAAAATAATGAAGTTTCAATTATGGGAAAGAGCAATAACGCTATAAAAAATGTTTGTTTATCTTAGACTAAGAGATCACCTGCTATACTTGTCGAATTTTTTATATTTTTTTTCATTGTTTACATTGACTTAGAAATTTTTTGAGCGAATCCACTGAGATAAAATTGATTTTATAAAGGAACAGTTTAAATTGTTTATTGACGTATATGAGATGTAAGAGGAATAATATTGTGCAGGAAAATGATAACACTCACTCAGAAAAAAATTTATATATGTTTTTTGCTAAAGGGGAAGGAAAATGATCTTTTTAAATACTTAGAAGACATAAAATTCACAGTATCATAATTCTATAAAAAACCAAAAATGTAAAAGATAATTCAAAATTGAAATCTTCGTTTAGAGATTAATAAATGTAATTATCGTACATCTTTAACTATAAATCATCTTAAAACAACATTTTTTTCTTCGCTGTTTATGATGTTTTTCAGAGAGAAAAAGGGTATTTTCCTGTTTATATTTGCAACTTTTATCTTAATATTCAATGTAGAAGGATGTCAAGTAAAAGATGTAAGAAATCCTCTGGCTATTTGAACAAAAGCCATATTTTCTTGTAGGAGAATATTTCGTATCAAGAAATGTTCACTTTGGTTTTTCAAAAATGTTATTACTGCTGTAGTTATACTAATGAAATTATTTGCAAATAATAAATTATTTGTGATGTACAAAAATAAGCTTATAAATTGATATGTCCTTCAATCACTATCTGTACTACCTCACGAATGAAATGCTAATAATTATATCCCATTTAGATATTTATGTTATGCTTAAATGAGACGTTATGTTATATACTCAAGAAATTTGACATTAAGTTACTTATAGTAAAGTAGAGTGTAGGCCACTCCAGATTTTTTTTTAGGCTACTAAAAGAATTCTAAATAATATAAAAACGTTGCCGATGAGAATTTAAATCTGAAAATCTGACGAAACCATGATTTATTTTAGTCCTAGTCTATCATTGATATAGTATATATATATTTATATATGAAGTTTAAACCACAATGGAAAAAGGAAAACAATAGGAATAAGTGCTCTGAGGCCTTTTAATCTACATCATCAGAGAGCAAACAAAGTAAAAACTGAGAAGCTAACTTTCATGATATGTCATGTAATGTATGTATGTATGTATGTAATGATTACTTTTATATTAGCCTCTCAGTTGTTACTTTGTTTGCTCTCTGACGTAAATTAAAAGGCCTCATAGCATTTATTTCTATTGTTTTTCTTTTCCCATTGTGGTTTCAACTTCATTGATTACATCACGTGTTTATTTATTCTGATTTTTCTGTATATATATATATATATATATATATATATTAGTATATTTAGGAAGCAGTCCTTCATTTATACAGGTTTGATTAAATAATACGCCATATTTACGGTTGATTAGTTTCCTTGTGTATTTCTCAAGAGATCTGAATAATCTTCTTGTACAAACATCTAAATTGAATTTCTATTCAATTTAGATGTTTGTACAAGAAGATTATTCAGATCCCTTGAGAAATACACAAGGAAACTAATCAACCGTAAATATGGCGTATTATTTAATCAAACCTGTATATATATATATATATATATATATATATATACGCATGAGTAATGCAACTTGAAGGAATTAAAAAGTATATTTGAATGTGGAAAAGGCTTTGTTAGAAATTATATAATTATGAAGTATTGGGTGAATTTAAAATGATAAACGGAAGAATAGCAGGTCAATGTTTTGAAATATGAATAGTCGGAAGATAATTTGGAAGAGTTGTGCTGTCGAGGGAATATATCACAGAAAATGCGTTGAATGAGAACCGAAATTAAGGAGGAGATAGAAGCATGTGGCCTTGTCGCACTATGTGATTTAGAAATCCATAAGATTATTGCAGTCCCTGTCGATTATATGTTACGATACATTGATACGCTGGCTGGTTTACACAAGCAATAGCAAGGTGATTTACAGAACTCTGGACAAAGTAGCGGTAAGCTCGTAGCCGTGGTCGACTGAAATGCCAGCCACAGGCAGGCGGAATCTTCATCATACAGTACATAAATCATTCAGTCTATAGCTCTGATGGATACTAATTTTTCAATTTTATGATGCCAATTTTTTATTTGACTGAAATTTGTCCATGCAAGAAGGTACAGATAATTGTGTTGCCAAAAATATATTTAATAGCTTTTTGATCGTAAATAATTACATGTCAGAATAGAAATGAGCTTTGGAAATTGCTTGTAGTGCTGTTATTAAAAAACCTGTTCCACAACAATTAGTATTGTCCATAAAATGTTAGATATTTATAACTCAAAATCAAGTGAAATCACGTATTATTCAAGTTTATGTTGACAGTGGTAGCACAATGTGGGATGTTAATTATTGTAATGTTGTTTGTGCATTAATTATTTTAGTGTTTTAGGTGACATAAATGAGGTCGCGTTATTTCTGTTAGCGACAATGAGTGCTGTTTGTGATATTACTTGGAGTGATGTTATTAATGTTATTCTTGGTGTAAATTAATGTTTCATTAGAATAAGATCTTATGGACATGTTTATTTTTTCCTCAAACAGGCAATCTCAAAAAAAAATTGGCGTGAATGATATCTTCAAAAACAAAAATCTTTATTATTTTATTTGTTTTATTGTTTAAACCGATCCCTTAGCGGGTGAAAACGCCAGCTGTTTACCGGCTTTTTGTTTCATCGGTGATTCTATAGATTCTACATTGGGAGTCCTAAATTTTGCCTAACTCAAGTGCATTTCGAGAAGGGATCTTTAAGGAGTACCTGACATCGTACAGGCTCGGGACCGACGGCTTAACGTCCTCTCCGAGGGACGACATACTCAGATTTATTCAACTCCTGCATGTATAAATTGAGTCCCAGATGGGGTTCGTACCTCGGACTATCAGACCAGAGGCGAGTACGTTAACTATTGTGTTAACCTGGCCCTCTGAAACAAAAATCTTAGTTATCTAAAAAAATGATTTGAGACTTAGTACCTGAGGGGGTCTTGGTCGCGGAGCCAAGCCAAGAGGGTGGGTGGCGTGCTGGGCCCAGGGACAGGGCGTCAAGATGGGGCGGGCTCGGAGGGGCGGTAAGCAGGGACGGCGTTCTGGCCGCCCCAGAGCACCCACGCCCAGCACCCTAGCCGCCTCCAGCAGGCCCTCCAAGCTCTCCGCTCCCACCGTCGTCACTCCAGTGTACACGAACTCCAGCAGGTTACGTACGTCTTCATAACGCATCTTATCCAGGATTAGAGTTGCATCCTCATTTGCAGGAAGAGGTTCTAGAAGACTCTGCAAAAAAAAAAGGTATATTTCTTTCTACTAAAACTTTTAATGTAAGGATCAAATTGATTAAATAGAAGAACAGAATGAATGATTTTGAAAATATATGTTATGAATTGTATCCTATATTCACTAACAGACAATAATCCTTCACATGAAGGCTCACCGCACTCTGGTGCAAATTGTTCTCCATTTGTATGTTAATAATAGACATTGCTTGAAATAAAACAGTAAAGTTTTAGAAAAAACACTAAATTACATATTTGCACTTGACACATCTTCTGACACTTATATCTTGATAACCTCACTTACTTGATAGGCCCCACTTTGGCAAGTTTTGTCAACAGTTTTCCATTACAAGACTCTGCAAGTAGGCTTGTTATATTTTATTCATAACCAGCCAGCATTGATGTACTCGACGTTGCCCCGGGAAATATTAGAAATGTTTTTTAAATTACGCCTCAATTTTCTTATAATGTTGATAAACAAATAAAATTATGTACATAAAAAAAATATCTCACACAACATGTAAATCCCAGAACAGATTTTGGAAGATGAAGGAGAGATTCGTATATCAACACTTATATTGGCATAGGCATTTCTTATGTTCTAGAATGGGTGGGGAGGTTCTTTCTTCAAAGAAGCTGTCCAAAGAGGGATGGTATCATGCAAAGTAAAAAAGTGTTTTCATGTTTTAAATACAAATCCCAAAATAAATGCTAAGCGGATTAACAATTTCCTCCTTTTTTTATAAAAAAAAGTTTAGTAAATCAAATTTTAAAAATAACATGAAGAATAAAAATAATATCAGCCGAGGGAAGATTACACGGGTGAGTCTGCTCCGGGTTGATTCTATAGAGGAGTAAGCTTACCTTACTCGAGAGCATTTGAAGAAGAGATGTTTAACTAGACGGCACACAGGCTTGGGACCGGCGGTCCTTTCCGAGAGACGGTGTGCTTGAGATCCTCACACAAAGTAATACACATTGGAAAAAAACAGTACCTGTTGTCAATGACAAGTGATTATCACAATGTACAAATAATCAAGTTTAACCTTCAAGTTCAAAAATGTACTTCTCCTGAAGCACGTAGAGATTCATGACATGACATGATTCATTGTATTTTTCAGAAAATTTTTGCACATGAAATAAACTTTTAACTTTTTTTTTAGAATTAATAAAAATGCAGAGAGTCATTGACTTATAATAATAAATATAACCCACAGTATGCTTCAAGTGGTATAGAAATAGAGTTAAAGTTAACTTTCAATTTATCTAAACATTTGACTCAATTTCACTGAGTTGCTCACTGAGTGCAACAACAAATACACCTCAATTATAAATAGAGACTCTGTTCATGATATCGAGTCTGGCATACTAGTCATCTTTCTGGGTATATTCTTTCATAGTTGTTCTTACGCCAATACTTCTAGCTCTCCTTCCTGATTCATACAATCTTAAGTGTGGAAAGTGTAGATAAATTCATTTAATAAGTAAGATCTTCTACAATACCAATTAACCAAAAAATAAAAAAAAAAGCTGATTTCTTTGTCATGACTATTAGGAAATGCAGTTGTATACACTGTTCTGCTGGTTTACTTCAATTCTAGATCCCCTCCCAAAAACACCACTTTCAGTGAACCGGTTCGATTGATAATTTTTTAGATCAACAGAACTGAAACTGGTTTGATGGCGTCAGATTGTTTTCTTTGATAATTTAATGGGGGCTGTTTTTAGCTGATGGTAGTGATGTTTAGAATTATATATTGAATATAGTTTTTAATCATTGGTAGGAATGCCCGGCAAGAGCCTTCTTGTTAGAAGTCCAGAACGGTGCTCGGAAGAAATAGAACAGTAAACTCATTATTTAGTCGAGCGATATCTGAATAAGCAAGACTTGCAGACTAATAACAAAGCGGAGTGTCTGCCAGACTAAATTGAACTCTTTGAAAGTGATAGGGGAGCGATGAGCGTTTGAACCGGTTTCAACTGGCAGCCTGACGAGACCGCATTACCAGCAGATGGACCAATCCTTCAAGCACTTCGCCTGCCAACCCTCCGTCAGTCTCACCCGGCTCGTGTTGCTTAGCGGGGCTCTGGGTGACGTCACTTCGGTCCACGACCTCCTGGGTCAGCGGCAACTCTAGTCAGCCACCGCTTCATCTGTCAAAGACCTCTCTTCCACGTCTCATTGCCCAGCAGCCCTCAATGATTCAATTACTACTACCACTATCCGTCTTCGTATTAGAACTTCTCTCATATTTTGATTATAACAAAAATAGGAAGGTTTTATGAAAAAAAACATTGACTAGCTATGACAACTAAATTCATGAATAAAATCTTCACGCTCAATACCTTAACATAGTTGGAATTGGTCTTTTAATCTTATTGATTCATCTATTTTGGTTAATAAAGCTGAAGAAATAACTGGTAGTTTCTTGACAACTCACTTGTCACTTGTCACTATCACTTGTGTTAATGTGCAGGAAGTCATTCAGGATGGTAGTTGTCTTTTTTCACCTGAATTCACATGGCTCTTTTAAGCCTTCATTATGAAATACTATTTAATGATCTCTTCATGTATGAATAACTGCTTGTCTGGTAACGAGATATAGCAAATTTTTGTTCAATTTATTCGAAATTTATTTGTGTAGAAATGTAACAGTGTAGTTTATTCTCAAATACTGATTCTAAATTATTTATTGGTGTACTCTATATGAGTTGTTGTTTAAATTTTTCAACTTAAAGTGGAAGTTTAAATGAATAGCACTCATTCGATTTGACCTTGTTCCCATTTGATTTCATTGAAATGTCATATGTGAAACAAGCCTAATTCAAATTGATTCTTCTTCCAAATGTATAATAAATGGGACTACGCTGTCACCGTAACCGAATCTTCAAAGTTCAGAGCGCTGATTACATAGTGTTCACATTATATTGATAGTTCCAAGTATGCTAATAAAAAACTGATGATCAATTCCACTTGACCTTTAAGACTTGCAAAAAAATCACCCTTTTCAAATAATACATCCACAGGAAATTGAGAATCATTTCGAGAACTATTAAAGTTTAAACCAAACTATTTCCTTGAACGATTATTGAAATAAGAGAATAAAACAAAAATCATACTATTTCTACAAACTTTGGAGAATAATCATAAAAAATTACTTTTTTCACTCAATATACCAATATAAATACAGTGAATGAAATATACAATTTTACTGATTTTCCGAGTCATTAAGCAGACCTATCCTTATCACTAAGTACAAACAAAATGCAGAACGAAGAAAGTGTCGTGACATTTCTGATTAATATATAGCAAATGCGTAGTAGATTGATCGTACTTAATCTTCAATCAACACCAAAAAATATGGACCACTTATTGATTGTGATTTGACATGTCTACTGGAAAATCACAAATACATGTGAACTCTTATCTGAAGTGGGGATTGATAGTGACAACCACTTTCATTAATCCTGAGGATATAATGAGAAGAGATTTTACATAATAGATACTATCTGTATGAATGACCATGTCTGTTTGAGCAGCATAATGATGGAATGGCATTATTTTAAAGCTGTGCTCTAGTGATCTCAATCCATGAAACGAGAATTGAGCATAAACCAATACTGTGGAATAACAGTGAAATGAGCCTGCCAACCCTGCACCTGTTATTACTGGCCATCATACTTAGCGTTGCTCCGGTCTCCACTATTACGTCTCATGTCATGCCAGTTCACACTGGTCGAGGACTGAAGCTCCCAGACATACCGACTTAACGTCGCAGTAGGATACCATCACTGTTTCGAATCAAAAACGAATGCGATCATATTCAGGCAATTGTCTTCCGATCAAATAGCCATGACAATAGTCACGTAATGCTAATGACAACGGTACCCTTATAACTTTAGGTTACTTAAGTATTTGATCTGAATAACAGACTCTACTCAATTTTCTTCAACGGCATTCACACTGCGTTCAGATATTTCAGTTCAATTTTGAAAAAAACACGTATCAATGGAGTTTCCTTAGATACTTACTTATATGTAACTTTCGCTTATTTTGATTTTTTATAAACTTACCAGATATGTCGTTTATTTGTTAGTCCATATTTAATTCATATCAAAATTGAAATATAGGTGAAATGAAACATCTGAGATGACATACCAACTTATTAATGATTAAAATTTTAAAAAATCTTTATGGTTTAATTAGTTTAAATCGTTTTAGAAAATTAAACCCAATTTTTAAGCAACTTTTTGTACACCTAAACGACTTATAATTATAATATCATGAATATTATAATATTATAATTATAATATTATAAAGTGTAAAACTATAATTATTTTACATTTACTTAACATAATTAACCATATAATTATATTTAATCTAATATGTATTCAATAACTTAATACAATTTTGAATATATGTATTGAATTGAGCCTCTACTTGTTCATTGTTTTTTATCACTATATTTTGTTTGATATAGAAATGTAGAAATAAAATTTGTTAGTGTTTTACAACGTCTTATCACAAACACTCATTATCCTTTCAATCAGATATTCAAAATATATATATACATGTATGAAGACAGTTTTGTTACCAAACTTGAATGTTAGATGAAAGGTGATATTTTGTCGATGAAATGAGATTGTAGACATGATACCGGTTCTTTACCACCCAGAAATGATTGTTTCTCAAATCATTTGTTTTCGTAAACAATGGTAATTAGCATATGCAAGTAATAATCATTCGCAAAACTGACCTTTCCCTCTTAAAAGACTTTGTTGTAGATTCAGTCAATCTGTTTCATACTTGTAAACTCTCCACTTCTCCCTCTGTCATCAGAATACAATTAGCATGTTTGATACCTCAGTATGTAACAACTGCTTTCTTTCTCACCACAATCTCAGAGGTTCCTAGTTACACAAATTTTATTAGATTTTCAGGAGCATGTCGCTTCTAATTTTGTTATGGAACTGAAAAGATTTGAAGTTGAATACATTATATATGTTGTACGTTCTAAAGAGTTTTCAGACTACAGCTACGATCAGCATTAAGTCTTTTCAAAAATATGACAAATTAATGACAATATCTTACTGGGCAGTTAATTAATCACTGATGATTCTTTCTAAATAGAGAAGATGGCACACATAAACAAAGGAATAACTCACTGCTTATCTGTGTGCTTCTATCGTTTTAATTCGTTTTTATTTAGAAGTCCGCTTGACCATTTCATTTAATTACTCTATATATATATATCTAGAAAGGATACTACGATATTTCAATCAAAACTATGGGATGTGATGAAGGGTTACTTACACATGGACTGATGTAGAACAGTTGTTTTTATTGCAAGACCTCTGTTCCATTTCTGAGTATCTTACTATGGTTTAGACTGTTTGGACGATTTTGATGACGTCATTGTTGTGATTTGTTGTTATATATGTATAAGTATACATTAACTTGGCTGTAGGGTAACCATGAGTCAGACCTGTTCCCCTACGTCCTTCCAAATTTTTACTTGTTATTACTTACCAAGTGTCTTATACCTTCATATCTGTTTTAGATGTCTATGTTACCTATTATAATGGACATTTGTATACTTCCGTACATATTAAACCAACTAGTGCCTACATTTTAATAGTTTTCATTTCTCCGATGTAAAAAATGACATACCCAGATAGCCAGATAAAAAATTTTAAATGCTCGTAGATTCTAAATTGACCAATTAGTAAAAGATAATATCTCCCCATGGTTACCTTCCTAATTTTATTAAAAGTCATATTGTTGCTCCTGATGATCATAGTCTGGTCTTAAAGGGGATTGCAGTGGTACTATTTCCCCACCATTACTTATTTTCCTGGTGCTCACAGGTTGAGAATACAAATCAACAAGTTTACTCTGCACTTTCTTCTTCATCCTGTACTTTATAAGACTCTGTCCATCTCTTTCCACGACATTGCTGACATCAGAGACTTATCTTTGCACATATGTTTTCTCAAAAGTTAGTTCTTTCCTAGTAGTGGTACAGTTCAATGTGGACGTCGTGGCTGTCTTACTTTCCCTATCATCAATCCTGTCCCTTCCTTTACTTCTTTTCTTAGACATCACATCTATCTTATTCTACACAAGACCTATTGTACTTCTTGTAACTCCATTTATTGATTAGACTCAACCCAAAGTGACGCTTTTTATATGGGTTTGACTTCCATTAAGCTAAGCATGTGTATAAACTATCACAAATCATCTGTTGGTAAGAGCAGTGACTTTCCCATTACTATTCAAGCCAGCTCTCTTCAAATCAGTTTCAATGGCTGTTTCTGTCTACAGGTTCTTAGGCATATTAATGATCTTAACGCTAATATAGCTTTGAGTACTTCAGAAGAGGCCGTTGTTTAACTTCCGGGAAGTAAATCTGCCCCTGGGCTTTATCTTATCGTTGATTATTATTTATTTATTAATTGAAAACAAATTTATTTATTATAATTAATTTGTTTTTTTATTAATTTTATTTTGTTTCTTTTAATTATTTTTATTTACTTTTATTTTTTGCTATTTTTATTTCATTGTCCGTGTCTCCTCTCCCTTCGTATGTTGTCAACACTAATTGAATGCTTCTTGATTGAGATAGACTTCAGTCCTCTGTTGTCTTTGGGTACTGTGAACTCCTGTATTTGTGTTCGTCGAATCGTTTTATACGATTTCCTATATATATATATACAATAAACTCACGGAAAGAAAATAATGAACCTCAAAACTCAACGACATTTTGTGATCCGTCGTCATCAGAGTAGTGTAGTGAAGGCAAAGCAAGACTGAAGTCTCCTCAAACATTTTGTCAGTGTTTCAACTTTCGGAGAGATGGAAGATACGGAAAAGTAATGATTAAATAATAAGGATAAAATATAAAACAAAAATTTAATGAAATACAAAATTAATTAAAACAAGATAAATCCATAAAAACAATATGAAACAGGAAATAATAAATTAAAAATACATATAATACAAATAAAACCTAAGATTCAATCAAATGAATAAAATAATAGTCATATTGTTAAAATAAGTAGTAAATATAAAAGAAAATTAGAAAATATTAACACCTCAGGATAAGTCTAGAACAGTGGTTCCCAACCTTTTTTAACTCCTACACCCCTAAAAATATTTTGCTCTGACCTCGCACCCCCTACATTTTATACTTTGTTCAAGCATAAAGGATGTGGAATCATACAAAATTTTATCAAAAGAAGATATTTATTTCACTTTCTAATATAATATGCAAAAAAAAAATCAGACTTTTAGACAAAAAAACATATCTTAGATTGATATTTGAATAAACTTTACGAAAATAATAACTCTTGTTTGAAATATATGTAAAATAGTAAAATCAAGAACTAGCTTCCAAACGCTTAGAAAGGAATTTAATTTGTTTATATGTAAAAAAAATCAAACATATGGACAGAAAGGATATCCCAGATTAAGATTTGAATATACCTGACAAAAAATAATTACTTGGTTGAAATATGTACAAGATTTCAGATCTATAGCAGAGCCAGGCAAATTTTAGGCCACATCTTCATTTTTATTCTGAATCATGAAACTTAAGTTTTAACCAAGAATGAAAATACTATTAACTTAGGATTTCCATGACGTTATCGACCTAAACTTTTGAAGATTCTCTTAGAGTTTCCTTAAAAAATATCATATCCTTAAACATTTGCTTAAAAGTGTTGAAATTTCCTTAAGCTAAGGAAATTTTCTTAAAATTACAGCTCTGCTTCTCCCACCCCCTGGAATTATGTGTCGCACCCCCAGGTGGTGCGAGCACCCCTGGTTGGGAACCCCTGGTCTAGAAACATATCGGTTTTCGAGAAGACAAATATGTGCTTTCTTTAAAATTGAGTTGAAATTAGTGATTTGATAAAGAATTTGCATATAGAGACAGTCATAAAAACTGTGCTAACAGAAAAATGAGAAGGACACAGTACCTACTGACGGAAGACCTGTGATTAATAATACCGATGCTCAGCTTTATAGAATACAAGCTGAAATAATAAGCACCACATTGTGTGCAGTCCAAATGAGAAACGCAGTTACAGGAAGTATAGGAGGTATTATAAAGAATATAAAAAAAGGAAGAAGAGTAGGTGTAGTTGGTAAGGACAAAAAAAAGGAAGGAGCAAGATTGATGATAGACTGTTATTTTTGATAGTTTTATACTTCAACTCCTATAGCCATCAGGAGAAGAAGTAGCTCACCCCACCGCTACGTAGTGACTGAGAAACAAGATGTGAGCTGGTCTATCCAGTACTACAACTGGGTTTGGAAGGAAACTGATAAAAACACGGAAGACAAAGGATGAAAGCGAATTCACACGTGAAATTGCTTTTGACATACAGGATTAGGATAACATAGTTAGGAGAACTCAGAATGTCTTCAGTAAAACTTGCTTCAAATATGTCGATATCCGTCGTCAAGAAGTATTATTCTCGAGTGGGACCTAGTTATTCAATTTTGTTTGGTAACTTAGCTGTTATGGTGACTTTCCGTGTTCTTTTCTTTTTTATTTTACTTCTTTCATGCAAATAATTTTTTCTGGTACTTTTGACAGGCTATTGATATTTGTTTTTAATTCATACAGACACAAACAGACACGCACACACACACTATATAGATATATATGTAATTAGTGTTTCAAACAAGTTTGTGAAAAAGAATATACAAACGTTGAGGAATAAATTATGAAACCAACTATTGAAAGGCACACAGTTACCTTATAGAATGGAGGTAACTATACTATGGAGTAAACAAGAAATGATGACGTAGTGTCCTTTTTGAGATAGTTATGGAGTAACAAGATATCTGTCAGAGTAAACAGGTGGAAAGGACTCTTAGAAGAGAGATTAGACGAGGCAGTTAGGAATGGTAATGACCGGAAAGTGGTGGACCACAAGACCTTGGCGTGGGCAGTCCACGCTGGCCTCGGCCAATTTCAGTTAGCCAAACTGTCACAGTGCCAGCATCAAAGCGATCCGTTAAAATCTCACTTAGGCTCCACTGCATTAAAAGATACCTGGCTACACGGATACTAAGCAATCCCTGTTGAGAAATTAGATCTGTTTGTAATTGGCAGTATAGGTGTAATTAAAAAAAATCATTCTTGTTTGTAGTCACTCAACCATGATTGACACTGAGAATCGTTGACAACCACAGCTTGAATTACACAGTGTATCTTAACATGTACGTGACACTGCAACTTAGAGCTTCCTGTCTGACATCCATCCTCAATTACCATATCACTGCCCATTAAATACATATCAATTTGAAATCTAAGTTCAAGTCCTACAATGAACGGTGCCCCTACAGAAAATACTTTCCCATCATGTATAAATACTCCTAAACAATAGCGCACATCTACACTATGAGGCCCATTTTTGTGTACAATACCACAATGTTCTATCAAAGATTTTGGACTTAAGCGTTCTCGCAAAGTGTAGCGTCCCAAACAACTATACTATACACACACACAGAGACACGCAGAAATCATCAAAAAATTGTTATAGAAGGACTTTGGGACTTTAAAACATGTAAATCAGTCATTTGTGATCATTTATGATCACTAAGCTTAACCTTTTGTAACTTTAACAAAGACAGATATTCAGAGCATTGTACATATATAGATAACTGTGTTGGTATTAATAGTAAATTCTCTTCGATTGATCTCATGATATATTTGTCATTAAAAAAAAAGTTTTGAATGAAGATATTAAAATTAATGCGAATATAATAGTTGAGTTAAAGACAATTTGATTTGAATAATATTTTCAGTCTCCTGTTGATGTATTGAACTGTCAACATTCAGTGGAGCTGAACTGGCGTTTAATGAAGGGTTAGAGATTTATGAGCTGTAGAGAGGGGAAGAGGTCAGAGGTTAGTTGTTAATGACAAGACTTAGGGAGTCAACTGTCCTTATAAGTGTTAGAATGGAGCTACTTAATCTGCTTACAGCCGAGAGAGCCTGCAGGCACCCCAGCTGCGCTTTCGGGCCACAGAGGGTCTTCTTTGTATTCGCGTCCAGCATCCTTTGAATCACTAAACAAAGCAAAGGCTCAAACATTTCCCACTCCATCTTCTATTTAGCCATTTTCAGACATGACGCAATTCTATAGTTGTCTTGTTCTCTCATTGACTCCTCGAGCACAATTTCCTTTCTTTGTAAAATATTTCCTAATCTACTTCATTTTTTATATTACAATTTGAAGGTAATGCAAATGACAGTATAATGCATTTAAGAGGGAATCCGAGACTAAAAGAACAAAACGATTTGAAGATGCAAAACATGGAGCCGAGAAAGGATCTTAACAAGGACACTTCAAGGACATAGAAATGTTTAGTTTTAAAGACTGCAAAAAAGCCGTAGCAGAGGACAAATAAATATCAATGTCGCACGTTTATAATGGCATTCTCTAAGTAATTGTAATAATTTTGGCAGTTGGTCCGTTTTCCAGGTTCAAATTAAATTTTTATAACTAATATTTTGTTAAAATATTTTATTAACATGCAAAATAATGATTTAAATGAAATATTCCATTAAGCAAGTACGTTAATAACCAGACCAGACCGATATCTGTTCTATACCATTTAATGTTATCGTGAAAACGCAATGTTCTATTAACGGACTTTACGTTACAATATTGAATAGAATATTATACAATAGAATGTATTGTATAATATAGAATATGCTATACAATGTTTCATAGAATATCATTCTAATAAATCAAAATTAAATAAGTCTATTGAGATGAGGTAATCTAATAAGTAGGAGTTTGATTATGAATGTTTGTTAAGTAAGGTTTTTTTAGAAATCTGTTGTCTGGAAGCTTTGTAAAGTTTTATGTTTATAAATAATATGAATGTTGCAAGAATATATCAACTTTATAAGATAGTTGTAACATATTTCCAGATCAATCTATTACGATGCCTGGACATACACTGTTGGACATGAGCAGAAACAAATGCACAGAAAGTTACCTGGACTAGACCATAATATGTATAAGAACAAGTGTATGTGTATAGGTGTCTATCCATAGGTAAAATGGAGCGATAAGCGTATCGTTGGAGGGTAGAAATGCAAAGGTTGTTGCTCTAGGGCTGTCAATCAGTAACCGTCCGCTTTACCCTTAACGACAGCCCCTTCCTGATCTGCGCTTCTGACAGGACACATGGTATCACCTCAGAAACTATAAATATTCACTGATCATCACCTTCTTAACGACTGGACACAACTTGTACATCTAAATCAGGGTCTTCTCACTTGTGACCTGCTTCTCATCGACCACCAGAGAAAACTAATAAAAACATTAGATCATTTTTCTAAATTTTGATGTTGAGTACTGCATAAAAAAACCTGTCAGATGCCACATCAGCTTTGATATATCTAATATGGTATTACATACATCATATATATTTTCATGGACACATTTACCGAAAGCACAAAATATAGTAAACTCAAGTTATAGCTTAGGAAGTTAGTAATTATAAATAATATTTCTATTATTTAATTACATAAACATATGTATATTTTTAAAGTTCAATAGATCTTACTTAGTATTAGTTGATCCTATATCAAACTCCATATATTAATCAACCGCTAAAAATCTCTCCTCAACTTCCAAAGGTCAGGTTAGGTTAGGTTGCAGTGGTAGCCCCACAAGAGAACACACGTAGGCCGACCATTGGCCCTTTGTGGTACCAGATAATGAAGATTGATTCTACAGTGGGAGTCCTAAATTTTGCCTAACTCAAGTATGTTTAGAGTAGGGATCTTTAACGAGTACCTGACATCGTACAGGCTCGGGACCGACTGTTTAACGTCCTTCTCCGAGGGACGAAGTGTTCAGATTTATTCACCTCCCGCGTGAATAAATCGTGGGCCAGGTGGAGATCAAACCGTGGTCCTATTAGTTAAGAGGTGAGTACGTTAACCACTGACTTAACCTGACCTCCACCTCCAGAGGTCAACATAAACAATTTTCGTAGAACCCTGATCTAAATCAAGTAGAAAACTGTAAAACAGTCACCTTATTATTACGTCAGAATAATCTCCTTATGCCTTTATAAAGGCACAGTTAAGATGACTTGCTGTATCAAGTGTCTTAGCATCCATTACAGATTTTTCACAACTTCTAACAAGGGTTTGATCGAAATAACTAACTTAGATAGATTTCTTTGAGGAAGTTAAGGTTCTTGGTCTATATAAAGTTGGAAGCTGAATACCTTAGATATAAGTTCTTTTCTAGTTTAAACTAAAAACTAACTGGAAGTTATTCAGTGGTTTTCAGGAAGAGGTTCTACCATAATGTTTCGTCCTGTCTCTTGTAGAATATCAGTATACACATAAAAACGGAATTTTACTGTGCACATGTAATATTTATTTGCAAGGATCACAAAATGACGGTTTCCGAGATCATATGCTTAATCCTAGTTTTTATCAGAGTCGAGCAGCTTCAGAGAAGCTCTTCTTAATAAGAGTTTGTTTTATTTGTTTAACATTTTTGTAAAGGTTCTAATTTTTAATTGTTCTGCTACCTTGTTTTCTCTGTTTTCAAGTTATTTCTATAATTTATATTATTTATTTCTCATCATTTACTAGTTTTTATTTACTTTACTTCTTCATAAATCTATTCCGTAAATTTTTGTATAGGTTTTTTATATTTTTTTATAGTTATATTATCCGTAAATTACAGATATTTTTTGAAGATTAATATCTGTATTGAAAATTTAATTGATCAAGATTAATTACTTAATAATTAATTTTGTAGGGCACATAGATTTACATAGACTCTAATGGAAGAGTGGGCTGAGTCAACATTACTGATTAGTTACACTCATCTTATAACTTCAGGTAATATAAATCACTGGATGAATAGTGAGAAGAATAAACATGATAAATCAATGAACCTTGATTACTTCATGTTTTAATTAATGCTCTTCCGGAAAGCCAAGGAAGTTTCATTTAATTGCTAACAGATAACGTCAGCATACAAAAACAGGCACCGCAGTCTTCACTGTTGTTTTTAACTGAAAGTATTGAGATTCCAGGGTTACCATTTCTCATTAGTGCAAAAAATTACAAAGTGCTATATAATTTCTGTCAAATGACTGTTTCAGAAAATTAAACCAATTATATGTAAACTGCTAAAATTATTTGTGACTTATAAATGAGTTACAAAATTGATTTCTATAATTATTTATTATAGAAGCCTTTATAATATGTATTTTAACAACTTATAACAACTTAAATTTTACAAAAACTTTAGATACTTATTTCATTACGGGTCTAAAATCCTTGAACAGAAGTTTAACTGTTATATTAAATATAATAAATATATACTATGATATAATATAAAAACAATAACTACACAACAAAAATACAAAGACATAACTCGAAAAGCACAAAAAAAGTTTATAAAGAAGTAAAATTCATGAAAAGAATATTAAATATCAAAAATAAAGAATAAAGCTGTTGCAAAATATATTCATATAAATACTGGATTCATGAAAAACTTTCTACACTGTTTTTTACTAAATATATTAACTTTATTCTGTTTTTTTTTAAAAATAATTATCATGTTATAAGAATTGATTAACAAGCATAATGTCTTTTATAGAAGTTAATATTGAACAAGAAATTCTTGCTTAAATTGTGGTGGAGATTTAACAAAAAAGACATTATAACGTTTCAAGGTGTTTAAAGCATTATTATAGTGAAAAGCTATTATGCATAACGTTTCTACGTATATATAACGTATATATTATTAGAGTCAATTTAAACGTAGATCTATACGAAAAGGTTGTAAAACAAAGTTAAACTAATAAAACTATGACTAAATATAGCGAATTAATAGATATATATCTATTCAATATTGGAGTATTAACGGTTATCAATCTTCTCCGAATCTAAGTGACAATTCTTCAGTTAGTCTATATTTGGTATTTGGTACTCGTATTCTAGCGTGCCTGTCCAGGGATGTAAACGTGGTGATAACGTGGTGCTATTTCGAATGATTTTCATATTTATGAATTTCTTTTTAGTTGGCCAGTTATATATTTGCAGTTACACAATGCTAATATTTCTGTTGAGAACTTGATTAGAATAGTCATTTATTGACAGGGGTTAATATAGTTTATATCTAACAATTGTTTTTTATGGAACGCAAGACGTACTTGTGGGGTATGTAGTGACCATAGATACTATTTTATGAATAACCAAAAAAAGAAAATGTCATATGTGTGCAATATGCTGCTTTGCATATTCAGTGGCGTAGGAAGGGGGTGAGGACGGTCTTCCCGGTCGGCATGCGCCAGGGGCTGCATTTTAAGGGGGAAAAAAGAAAATATACAAAAATCAAAATAATTAAAAGCTAACAAAAAATTTTAATTAATGAGTTTTTAAGGTCGTTTTAAGTATGTTTTTATGTACATACTACCACCATAAAATCTTTTGTTTGCTTTGATGACGACTGTACATGTATACGAGTACTACAAAATGTAAGTCTGGGACCAATGACAGCAGTCAAAAATTAGATCCTTGATTGTAATTCCATGAAAATAAATACATTTTCAGGACTTTCTGGAGTTTTGAATGTTAGCGGATTATGAAAGGCCAGTGGTGACGGAGAGGAGGTAGCAAATCTTATGACCACCTCTGGCGGCAAAAATAGTTGCTACGCTACTGTGTATATCTGGGTTTATAAAATATGAACCTCCTAAATTTATATACTCGTATTCATACCGAACCTCACCTTCATAAGTTCATATGAAATTTATATATTCATATGAACACCTGACCGAAATTCCCGATTGTCTGAAGAATCCAATTTTACTCTATTTCGTAAACTTCCATGGTTAAAAAAAAGTAATTGAATATTTCACAAACAACACGCAAAGCAGGTCCAAAAATGTCGGAAAACACAGACTAAACACCTACACGTGTTACGGCACAGCTTTAAACAAAGCGACCACAGGTCATCTGCCCGTAATTGCAGAAACATTGGATTTCGTCTGGCCTATGCGGACGAGTCCGCGGCTCCAGATTTTGTCCGTTGCCTCTGAAATCAGTTAATTACATAATTTTTAAAATAAGATGATATTTCCTCTTATAGTATATTATTATACCATTGATAATTTTATTTTCAGAAAATTTAAATCTCTAATGAAACACATTTAGAAAAAATGCGAACAGTCTCCTCCTTACAATATTTATCTTCAAATTTTTGTATTAAACCTTAAAAATTTTTTTTAAAAAAATTTTTATATTAAACAATTATGGTTGACCGGATTTTGATGAGAAGTTTTCAAGTCAATGTAAATAAATCGTCAATTAGGATAGTAGCAGGTCTAAGTTGAATACTTAGTTTTTATAGCTAAATGTTTTTTTGAAAAAATTGGAGTTTCCTAACAAATTTATTTTTCTACGTTTGTCCATCTTGATAGTAAAGTAATAAATAAAGTATAAAAAGAACTAGTGAAAAATGTATTTAGACCTACGTCAAAAGGATTAAGAATAACACTATTCCAAAAGCTGGGTTGACAATGCAGAAGTGGTTGTGACAACGAGGTAACAATGCAGAAATTAACACTGTTCTGGTGGGATGTCTGTTATGAGTGAAATTCATTCAGAAATATCCACTGATTTGTATATCATCTCTATTTTTAGAATAATTAATTTCTACAACAATGAAGAATCTGATTATCTGAATGAAATAATGGGACCTTGAGAACTCGTGCTGCTTCAGGACCTTGAAGAATCCAAACCTTCCGAACCCAAACTCAAGGTCTACGCACCGACCCTGGGCGTCACTAAATTCCCTTTCCCTCTATATAGATCAGGAAACGTACCTACACCTTGCATGGTCACGATTATTCTGTTTTACTTTAAGGCTTAGCATTTTCCCAGGTGGAAATGCCAATTCCCTGGTGTGAACTCGATAGCAATCGCAAATTTCTAGAAAATCTATCATAATCCCCTCATTAAACTTCTCACTGTGCTTAATCATCCAAGTCATTAAGCGTACAGACTATTAGAGATTTCTGTTGTGATTGAAACTATTAAGTCTGCTTTAACAGTGACCTATTAGCTTAAACTATACTCATTTATCTAGCTACAAAAAACATTCCATAAGAAAAGAACAAGTCTAAATGAGGAAGAAAATTTCCTTACAGACTGATTAATCGGATTAAATTTATCGTGAATAAACTTATTGCAAACCTCATGGTTAATTCAATTAATTAATTTCATATTTCATTAGTTATATAAATCCAGTACTTTTTCATCCTGAAATCAAATATAAATTGTAAAATTTGGGATTGAAACAGGACATCTCTTCAAACCCCTGCCGGCTTAAGGCGTTGGGAATCTTTTAATGCCATGCGTTGAGTATCTGTGGTTCGAATATAGTGAAGTTGTGAGCATATAATTTTCTACAGGATTTCTCCTTGTGGTGATGCAATTACAACTAAACATATGGTTTGTGGAATTGCTACCTTTAATAAGAAGTTAAAACCACATGTGTATCTACATTATGTATTTAAACATATCATCGCAAAAAGTGTGACAAATAAGTATAGGCGGCTATTTTTATACTTTAATATCGGTCATTTGAGTCATGATAAACTTCTTCAGAGCCATAATTTATAAAGTTAATGTAGCCAATATTACTTTAGACTAAAGACATAATTTCAACTCCAAATGATTAATATTTGTCCATTTGAAACTCCTAAAGTACCCCATTACAAAACCTGTTTTCAATCATTTCTCAGTTCTCTTAACCCAAAGAATATTTCAATCCCATTATTTCTGTTCAACTGCGAGACTAGAGAGTGTTCAAAAAATCGCTTCATACGTAGTCACACTTGGAGAGGCTTTTCATGTGGGAAATGGGTCTTGGTAACTTCAATGCAAGAAAACAATTGACATTTTTGTGATTATATTGTAATTTACTAATTTGAGAGTTAAAGGAGAAGGTATGTCTTTACTGTTGTGGTTGACTGTTGGCGGTTGGCGAAGCATAGTCGGCGTCAGTCAGCTGACGTCGTCCAGTAATGATTCTATCTGCATTCACAACACTCCCACGCGCCATTCCCCGGCCCTTCCTTTGTTTAGCCTTACCCAATTACCAGAGCAAAGCTAAAAACCATTATTAGTGTCAATTGAGTAACATTAGGGCTTCAAGGCCACATCGTATTAACTATTCTACCATCAACAGAACAAGAAAAAAAAAGAACATGTGAAATAAATCAAGTTAAAATTACTTTAACAAGAACCGAGCTGAGCTCAATAAAAGCAGTCAGCGTGAAATATTAGCTCTTGACTGAAACAAGCGACTATTTTACATAACTATTGGGACATACACCGCATGTGCGTTACGTTTGCAATCAACGTAATTTACTCTCTTGTACTTTGACACCCATTCGAAAAAAGTGAACTTCGCTTCTCACACCACACCTTCAATCTACTTTACTTCCCTATCATTCAATGCAGTTTTTTATTATAGCTATAAACCATTATTTTAAGTACTACAATTGTTAAATGACAATTATTAATGTTAACGTATAGTAAAGTAAACTTTATATCGATTTGAGATTAATATTTAATTTGAAAACAATTAATTGAACATGGGATTCCTAATCATATCTTATGTTTCACTATTCTAGGCGCATAAACGTATTTATTGATAATTAAACACCATTACAATAAAAAAAATACAAACTCAGTAATAATCGATTACAAAAAATATTTATTCTAACTTGAAGTAAAGAAATTGATATAATTTCTAAGAAATTGCAGAAGTTTTTATTAAATACCATTGTTTCCTAATTCACTTTGTTTATATAAACAATTAAAATGTAAAAAAAAATTATATAAAAATATGTTTTCATTACAATTTATATATATATATATATATATATAAATCATATATATAGTCAAGAAATTTCACTCGACTTTATTTGTGACTGAAACCTTGATTTCCACCTCATCTTCACTGCTGAATAGGGTTTATACAAAAACCGACATTTTAGAAAACCGGTTTTCGAATAGTATTTTTTCCAAAAAACCGGTTTTAACCGGTTTTGGAATTTTATAAAAAAAATTTTTTTCTCAAATATTCTGTAATTTGAACGAAAAATTTTAACAGTAAATTTAGAGTGATTAAAAGCAGTTTTTGACTGAAATTATTTACTGTTCAATTTTAGAGGACAGTAAAATTTTTTTATACAATTTAGTAGAACAAAAAAATAATAATACAATTATTCATTATTTATGCATTATTTTCATATATAAGGATGTAAATATTTTTTTAATAGTGAAACGAGTAATTCAGCAAAGGGTTCGAGTAAATAAAAACAATATATTTTCATATTTTTATAATAACCATATTATTTTATAACCATATTATATTTATAATAAACATCTTATTAAATCGGACCGATATGATTCCAAGAACCAAAAACCTTGCAACAGTGTTTTCATCAATCTGGTACATTTGGCTACATTTGCGATTTTCAAATTTTTTTTTAGTGTTATTCATACATTGGAAATCGATATTTTCTACAAAAAAACCGGTTTTCGAATTTCATAATTTTCTCCAAAAAACCGGTTTTTAAAAACCGACAAGCCCTACTTCTGAACTTCCCCTAATAATGAACTCTAATTATCCGTGTACTTTTTAGTTTAATAAGGCTTCTATTAAAATACTGATTACACATTTTTTACATAAGACAGTAAATGAACAGAAGTTTCAAGCAAATATGAGTACGTATATATACTGGTTAAAATAAATAGTTTAGTCTTCAACTTTTTGTTTGGAGTGCAATGGAAACAAGAGTTTCTATGTTTATAACAATTTGCTTAACATAAGCACAGTTTTAAAGTCTTCTTTATTAAAGTTTGAATATTAATTTATACTCAAATTTATTCTATATCTATCATAGTTCAGATTTGGAAACGTTACCATTACTTCTAACGCCGAAAATCTTAGAAAGCATTGCATTTCTATAATAACGACAACTACTTAATTCTTTTAGAAATGTTACTATGTTATACACATATGAAAAGTTGATTTTATTGCAGTGGACTACAAAATATCGAGCCGATTGCATATCGCAGAACATTTTCCACTGTAGCTCTAAGGACACTCTGCTTTCGTAATTATTGTAATAGTGCTGTGGCTGTCGCTCACGCGATGCGTGACAACAGTCCAAGGTCTGCAACATGACAACAACTAAATTATTTGTTTTTTTGGACCCTCCTTCAGTGTCTTGTTCATTTTACTTCTTTAAGTATGTAGTACATAAATTGATATGAATCACTCAAATTCTACCATCATTTTTAAGAAAAATAATAACACATAAATGCTTAATAAGGTTTATTATAACCAAGTAAATTTTTCTCAATTGTTGTTGATTCCCCTTTAATTTTCTTACCGGTGATTAAGAATTTAAAAACGATGTATTTAATTAGCTTGGTTGAAGTGTTTTAATTTTCCAGATATTCAGTTTAATATTTTGTTTATTTTCATTGTTTACCGAAGTTAGCGTGTGTGTTAGTATGTGTAATTGAAGTATATTTAGTTATTTACATGCTGGCATTTGCACCATTTGACAAATAAAAATGAAAATGACCATGAAAACAGTGCCCGGCAAAAAAATTAGAACAATGCGTAGCTATGCACCATGAAAGCTATTGCACGGTAATCAACCCTTATTCTGTTAATTATGTAATGATTAATTAAATCAAATATAGTTTATGAAAATTACCAAATGTTACTTTATACATAACAGAAATAATTTTTACTAAACTATGAATCAAGGGGTTCAAATTTTGAATCTAATCTTTAAGTTAAGACCAAGTTATATTTAAAAAATATTTATCAACTTAAATAAAGATAAATGGTTCAACTGAACTAATAACTTAATAACGAAAACAAAAAACCATATACATGGGCATAGAAACGTTACTACTATATGTCGATAGGCGTTGTCATTAAGTAGAAGGACTCCTCCAGAGTCTTGTATGCTTATGTTTGTTTTTCTTTTTTCTTATTGAGTTATATATCAATTTAGACTCATAACAAGAACAATATAGCTCTAAAAATGACGGATATAAACTTTGATCTAACTTTGCCTGTATTGTCGCTGTATGTTTTTCTTTAAGAAATAACTTGGTATTACTATTATCAAATCCTATTTACTTGAAGAGACTATAACATCAGCAGTTAAAGACTCCTCAAGAAGACGTATTATTTGACTTTCAGAATCTATGAATTTTTTTATATTATATTTTATATTGACAAACAGTTTTAAAATCATTCAAAGCTTTGTTTGTCATGTATGCCCCGAATGTGTATGAAGACCTAAGAATCGTCATAATTTTAGCATATTTACTAGTTTGGTGAATAAAATTCATCGTAAATGGTGTAACAGTTCTGAATTTTGTCAGTTTAAAATATTTTGATACATTTATGAATTATTAAAATAGTTTAATTATATGTTTACTTATAGTATTTCAAGAGTAAACCTCTCGTTTGATTATATCTTTCAGACCACCTTTGTGGTACGTGGAAACTAAATAATAAATAAATAGTAATGTGTACAACAGTAGTGATAGTTGTATATTAGTAGGTAATCAAAAGTTGATGATAAATACACACTGTGAAGTTTATGTTTCTATTACTGGGCTTTCAATGAATCTAAATGGTATTTTAGCCGCATAAGGCTGGCGAAAGGCGGCCGCTCTTTGCACGGACTTGAAGAATCAATTACTCTGGAGAAGAGTGGAAAACACAAGACAGTCCTGCACAGTGTGGCTCTACATCCAGATGTTACTCAGGCATCAATATTTATGGCCTGAACACCTCAACGTTCTCGCTTCAATGGACCTTCATCCTTGAACAGTCCGACAAACTAATTACGGATAAATCTCATGAATGAAAGATATCCATGATATCGAATGAAGGAAAAATGCCGCTTTACATTGAATGTCATTGCTTCTCAAATGAATATTGTTGGCAAGGAGTGTGCAAACAAGATTTGGGAAAAAATCAAACAATTTTGAATGAGATAAATTATTAATCTTATCCTTAGCTTGGATAAGATAATATTCTCATAGCTATCTCCAGTAACGTTGCCAGAAATCCATTGCTTTTTTTGATTACGACTATGTAACGAATTGTAATGATATAACCTTTATCATTATAATTATATACATTTTTTATACAACTATTAATCATGATCATTTCTATCGTTTATACTATTTATATTATATGAAATATTTTAATAACAACTTTATAAAACTAAAACCTACAAAGAACATGCATGTAATAGGTATCTCCTACAGCAGTCCTTCATTCACAAAAATCAACAGAAACAATTAAATAGGAGAGAAGCTTGTGGTCTTCCATATCCTTCCGTTTAATGAGTGCTGCAATGTTAACATTACAAAACTTCTTCCCAGTGCCAACAATTAATATGTGAAATACATGTATTGTAATTTAGTTTTACCAAAGTTTTATTTATTTTTACGAATGTACAAATGTTTTTACGAATTTATTTAATTTTCGTAAATGGAATTTATTTTATACTTATTCCATTTAATATAATTTTCTATTACATTTTTAATTTCATTTTTTCAATTTTTTTCAGCTATATTTTTGATTATTGAAAAGCAGAATATAATTATTTTCCTTCCTATATCAATATCAGTTTTCTGATAAATCTGCTCATAATATCGTACATTAACGTTCATAAATATTCCACTTTTTATTTTTTTTTCGTTTTACCGGTTCACGATTGTGATATTACTTGTTTGTACCAGCTCATATAGTGTGTGAACTCCTGTACTTATTCATCCTTGTCCTTACATAACTTTCCTAAATTATAGAGAAAAGTGGATGCCTGTTCTTTATATTGTCCTTCTGAGTTTAGCTAGTCTTTCATTATACAAATAATACTAAAACTAAAACCGTATTTGACTGCAACTAGCTTTTTACTAATGTCCTCAAATATTCTAAATAAGCTCTATCTATTACATCCACATTTATACTGCATTTTTAATTGTCGACGAATTTCAACTCTTCTTTTTCATTATCAAGACATGAATGATTTTAAAAGTATATAGTCAATTTATATATAGAAAGTATGATGCATCACTTGTTTCAAACGGTAAAGTTGTATATAAACATTATTTTACAAAGCTGTTTCGTTTTAAATATTGAAGTTGTTTTTCTAAATGGTAAAGGCTAAGTAACCGTTCCATTACCTCAAATGGCCCTAAATGCCTTTGGGGCATGAGTATGACTTCACTTATTTTAAGTCTATGGTAATTTTGCGCTTTTTTTTTATTATTTTGGTTTCTGCAAAAGGTATTCCTTTTGTTAATTTTGTATTATGAACTTGCTCTATATACCATTTAGGGGCTCCAGCTATTATCTGAATAGTAAACATCCTGGTAATTGTGGTTGTAGTCATACAAATACTGAAGTGGTGTTTCCTTAACAACATTCGTACTCATACACGACATTATTTCATTCAAGGAGAGTTTTGTTAAAGTTCTTGTTTGCCATTAACAGACTTTATGTAATCCTGTTAACTCCATATCGACATCTATGTAATTTACATTGTTTTTCATAATGCTTTGTAGAATTTTTTCATTCTTTTGTCTGAATCCTGGTTTATAAATAAACTTAATGGATATTTCAGTATTCATATTGTAAGGAAGTATGTGATCTGTAAAAACACCGACAACAGAGTTTCTCTCGTTACTCAAGAAGAATGAGTGAGTGACTGAGAGAGAGATATACTGAGTTGTCTTGTATTTAATTTTTTCCTCATGATAAACAGCCATTTCAAATGTTTAACTTTAGTAAGTAATGTGCAGTTAACAGAGAACGACTTTGCAATGATCCTGCGTTAAAATTCTTCTTTACATAATTCTTAATATTTATGGATACCAAATTACACAGAGAGAACACATAGAAGAAACTGACACAATTCACTTCTATACTTGGACTTTCGTCGTCATCAGAAGGCAAAGAGGTTCGTCCGACTGAAAAACAAATAGTTTGAGTGACTCCCCTTCTACTCTCTGATGACGGCGACAGACGAAAGTTCTCTTAAAAATGATACATTTCTGCATAGGTAATTTCCATACTGTAATTTTATGATATATTTTTATTGAAACAATTTATTATCATAGCTTTTTGACACTTATAACTTGGACAACATTATTATAAATGAATTTAGTTGAGAACCATGCTATTATCATTTTGATGAGCTTTACAGACATTTTGAGTTATGCTTAAAAAAATTCTTCGGAACAGATAAAGTACACCCACTATGTTAATGAAGAAATCTCCCTTCACTATTCTTTTGAAGCAGTGATATTTTTGTTATTACAATGAAACTAAGGCTTAAAGAGATGAGTGTTGAGATTACTAAGAGTAATTAGAGAAAGTCGGACACGAATTCAGATATCCAAAACACCAGGGGACTTATGCACAATGCCGAATCCGCTGCTTACTAGGTCCAATTAAACGACTAACAAAGGGAAAACAAAGAAGGAGTTTTGATTTGGGTGCCAAGGGGGACACAATGGAGTCGGCTGGCACTAACCCACTCACTTAGGGCGACATTGTGTCTTCAGGCTAGCGTTCATCCAGCCTTGTGCACCCTATTGTCACGTCCATCCAGTTAGAGCTTTCAGTTCCAACACATTGCCATCCTACTTTTATAATTATAACTGAATTGTTTTCTCCTTAAAGAATATCTTTTAGCTTACAATGGTCTTCCTTATCCAGCCTGGGAATAGATCTGGAACATTTAATTGCTTAATGATTTAATACATCTCTGAGGGAAAAATTAATTCAAACTATATAAACATACAATCCTATACCAACTTTATAAAATTGAAAAGAAATAATGACCTTTTGGTTGATTATAGTCAGTCATATAGTAATTAAGATATATTAAAATTACGGAAAGGAAACCACAGCAGAAACACAAAAGCTCATTACGATATTTAGCCATTCGTTCACTCCCCTTAAACCGACGGTGGAGAAATATCGTAATAACTTTTGTGTTTCCTTCTGTGCGATGCTCTCTCTGTGATTTTATTTTATTTAGAATGATAAATCATTTTTCGTAATAGCCAATAAACACCATTACATAAAGCAAAGAACACATAAAATCACAAAAAAAACTAAATTCAAAATTAAAAATCAATCAATTTAACTATAATTTTTTATAAAATGATAACAATTTTTCATAAAAATATTAATTAATAATTTATAAACTATATTTGTAATCAATTATATTTATTATTTATAAATTTTGAATTCGTTCAAAATTTTGAAAACAATCAAAATTTCAAAAATAAGCCTAAGAAAGACACAATTGAAAGAGACACACTTCTTTCTAGTTTTTGCTTGAGCAGTCACTAGGAGAAAGGAAGAAGGAGACCAAGCAAGCAAGGTAAGCGACGAATAGAAACAAAAACAAGTCACCATTGAGTTTCCATTCATCGCCTACCTAGTGTTGAGCGGTCTACATCTTTCTTTCTCCTTGATTGCAATGGAACTAAAAATTACAAACTATAAGTGCGTGTAGTCAATTGTTTTATCTCAAGTTTATTTCTGAAATAATGAAATGACCTGAGAGGATGACAAATTAAATCTCCAAATAAAACATTAGAGAAAGAACTGGCATCACTCACTTGAATATTTCGTCATCCTTAGTCATAAGAAGATGACTAAGGTCAGTCAGGTGACTGACTGTCGACTTCTAAACAAGCTGTTCATCAGATCAATGAGCGTTTTGCTACAAAATGATTAGGAAGAAAGGGAAAAAATAGAACAAAGCAAAACTAAATCAATGAAATAATAATATTGAGTAATAATAGTGGATGATAAAAAAATAAATGAGTAAATAATAGATAAATAATACAAAAGTAATTAATTAAATACAATTAAAAACACATTTGATTACTGAAATACATAAATAATGTTCTGGTTCTGATCTGATTTTGACCAGGAGATCAATGTACGCATTATTTGGAGCTCTAATGTTTTGAAGCAATGACCTGGTTCAAGATTTGAACATGGTAAAATAACAGGATTCAAAAATGGCACAGAATGACCAAAGCTCTGTGTTCAGATTCATACCAAGGTTCAGCTTAATCAAACAGATATCAAAAGCAATGTATTGACTGTATTCCAGTCAATAGAGGGAGTGTGAGTAGCATAGGAAGTAGTAAATTGAATATGATAGGAATTATGGTTGAAAAAAGATGGAGGGACTGGGGTTAATAAGAGAACAATATTGACAACTATGCCGTCCACATTGTTAAATTTCCTTAACAGGACTTCACAAGACTTGGAAAGGAAATAAAAAATCACGCCATTTAGATTGAGAGATTTTTATTAGATAATTATATACTGTTCAAATGTATAACTTATTTAAAGCAAACATAGAAAGGTTGAATTTTTTTGTAATTATAGGATTAGTGTCTTCAGATTAAAAGTTGAAAAACAATAGAGAAGGAGAGTAAGTAGTTTAACAAAATCTAACCAACTATTAGAATTTAGTCTAAAGTTGCTTAGGTTTAAACAAAAACTTGACATTTCAATATTTGAATCGTTTTATTATTAAATTATATGTAAATATATATTTAACAGTAAAATCAACGGTAGATTTTATGATATGATAGATAGAAAAATCATATATGAAGAAAATGGAAATAATAGAAAAAAAGGTAAATATGATAGAATCCGTCATATTATTTAAATTTTATAAACATTGTTCCAAAATGAGCTGTTGTTTGAAATTAAAAATAGAACAGTTTTCAATCAAACATTAATAGGTAATCCTTTATTAATACTTATTACGAATAGTGAATTCTTACGAAGTAAAAAGTTTACGATTGTTCTCGAGTCCTTTTCTTTTATGTCTTAGTTTAGAAACCACTATTATTTTAAAATTGTAAGCCAGCTGATTATTGTGCAGTCGAGATAAACTTCTAAGAGACCTCAAGATTAAGTTAACACTAAGTTCATATTGTGAAGCATTAATTAAAGTCAGACTCTAAACATAGTGGCCGACTAAATTGTGACAGTTGTTACTGGAGGTCCAGAGGAAAGTTTCCGGTTTAGCTCCTAAAATTAGCGAAACCAATTTCCAAGGGCATAGTGTTTCCTAAAAAGACATACGCTAATTAGGAGTTTTAGTGTTTCTATTGCACTCTTAGCAACAGACGTCAGGCTAAGGGATTAAGTGTGTGACAAGGAAGGATTAAAGCCAAGGCTTTGTAACGGATATTCTTGCCTGTCGTACTTAAGTGCTTCAAGGCTAAATCTGATGGTACGAAGCAAATAAGATATAACAAAGGTTGAATTATTTGTATAGATAGAGACTTTTTATTTTCTCTGTTTTAAGCAAATCACAGTGAAGTTACTTTCTCTTGAAGTTAATGAAGGGTTGTCACTAGTTTAGATAGCTATTAGTAATTCAGGGATAGTCTTATTTCAAATTGACCTTCAATTTAAGTTTTTCAAAATTTTGGGATTTTAACATTATATACCCATATTAATGTTCGTTTTAAACAAAAGCAAAAAGAACTTAATTATTCCTAAAAACCATCAACCGGTTTTCCATCAACTGGAAAACATTATACCGGTTAAATAACCATGTACTAATAACTATTATTAAATGTTGAATATCAACAAAACCTGACCAGGTTGCTTCCTATATTCTAAATGAGGGAAAACTCTCAGGTTCTCTTGCATATTCTGTACATATAAAAAGCTTTTCACTACTTTACGTCGTTTTTACTCTTAACATTGTTATATCTTATTCATTCTATCGTAGTGCAGTCATTTATTAAGTGGTATTTACTCATTGTAGGGTAAAAAGCTAATAAATTATCTCCACATATAAAAATTTAATGGTATAAACAACGCGTTTCGAACACGTAGTATTCTTCCTCAGGCCTTAACTAAGGATGAGTGTCTGTGGTAGAACTGACCACTGAGGTTAGTTGTACCACAGACACTCACCCTTAGTTAATGCCTGAGGAAGAACACTACTTGTTCGAAACGCGTTTGTTTATACCATTAATTTTGTATATGTGGAGACCATTTCATTAGCTTTTTACCCTACAATATCTTCTCCATTTATATATCTGTGACTTTTATTACGAAGTTTGTTTATAGATTAAGTTTGAAATGATTCTTGTATATATCTCATAGTGCTTTATTTTTCTCTTGGAGCCTTTGAAACAGTTGTTTTAATTTTATTTCAATAAATTCGTTCTGTGAAAAGCTTTTCAATATAAAATTAGTATAAATAGAAGTAAACAACTTGTTTATTTTTTGGTGATATAATGAGTTAACTTTAAATTTTATGCTATCTGTTATGGCTTAGTTTGAAATTAGTGACCTTATGGACGGCAGACCCACAAAGTCATTCTTTTTTGTTAAAGGACTAAAATATTATATTTTATTCTTTTAATACGATAAGATTTAGTAATCTAGGAGCCGCTGGTGTTTTTGTTCTGTATTTATTTACAGCTGTTTTCATTTTTTTAATCAAATAGGTCAAACAAAGTTTCAGATTAATCTTTGAGATTACTTTAAAGGTGCACAGTATAGTTTGCAAAGAACCATAAACTCAAACATCCCTTCAATTAGTAAAATTATATATTCAAATTGTCACCCCTCAATAACGAACCAAATAACTTTTTGCACTGTCATATTTCCTCCACTTGTCCTACATTGTGATTACTAATTTATGCAACTCTTTTGTTCTTAGTTTAAACCGGTTTTCCAGGTTAATCTCTTTGCAATTAATCATTAAAGCCGATGGGAATATTCAAATTGCTTATATAGACGACAATATAAAGTTCGATTAACAGATTTCATCTCTTACATGTTAGAATTGAATATTTCTAATTATCATAATTTAACAATGGAAGAAGAGACCAAGCCCTGCCTGTCCTCGGGTTTCACATTACATAATAACAGGCGTTTCACTCATTAAAACCAGTCAACTTTGTCAATACTATGCTAATTCCAACATTTAATTTATTTCAACGAGCTATTTTTATAATATCGACTTATTAAAATAACAATAAACCGGTCATATATTTTCAGTACATGATTTATGTCCGGATATAATTCCTTACCTCATAGCAGGACTTTCTCTTGTTTAGGAGTGACATGATCGGAGATGAATGTAGCTGTGGGCTCACCCGGTGTACACGCAAACCTCCCACGTTACACTTTTATAGATAAAATTTAAATGTGTACTAGTTTATATGTATATTTGTTTATATATATATTACAAATTTATAATTTTATTTTAATTTATAATAATAATCAGATACAGAAAAATATCAAAATAGACTCGATCAAGTGGTCAAACAACAGAAATGATGATTGGGTAAATGTATAAGTGTTATGGCCCTCAAAGGCCACCAGCATTAAAGATAAATAATGAAAAGTCTACTCTAGATAAGTAAACAAATTTGTCAAAATTGTAGAAGTAATATGTAGCTTTAGAAGATAAAAACTTGAAAATAGGCAATCAAGAGAAACTCAATAAGAAAAAGATAAGAGAAAAACCTTTGAACAGAAACGGATTATATTTGATATTACACATTTCTCTGGATTAGAGTTACTCTTTGAAGCAATTGAATTATAATTTCAAATGAATACTTTTACAGAAAATTATAGAATAATAAAAAATGGCATTTATTTTTAAAGGGCAAAAATTAATGAAGTCTTAGGTTTAAAAAATATAGTCATAACTATAAAAATAAAACTTAAGCTTGAAGCACTTTGCTTAAATATTTTTATTAAACGAGTGTTTCAATACGCTAAATCAGATTTATGTTCAAAATTACAAGAAGATGAATATTGGAGAGAGGTTTATATGAAAATTACATCCACAGTAAAATCCATTGCAAGTTTGTATTTTCCTTTCTCAGCCATATATAGAATGCATGATCTCCAAGAAGCCGAACTCATTTGCTTAAAACTGAATTCGCCTTTGAAAATTATAATATTCCAATGTTATACTTTCAACAGTGCTTAAATGAAGCGTTCATGAAAATTACTTATCGTGTCAAACTTGTGACGATATATTCCAAAAATATCCGATTGATTATCTGTCACACACATGTGGAGAAAATGAAACAACTAATATTTCATACTATTTCAGTATGCATCTGGTAATATTAACTATGGACGGTGCTATATTGGGGAATTAATAAATTTTCCAGGATTTTATATCAGACGACAGGTTTTGTTTTATTTGCTAGGGGCACTATTCAATAAGCAAGTGCTCTGTTGCCTGTCTCTGTCCAAAGTTGATTGTTTTAGGCCGGCTGCTCACTGCACCTCTGGCTGATTGGGACTTGGACAGCTCTTAGTGAATTGCTACGCCAACTCATATTCCACTGGCCTCATAAACTACAATCCCTTCAGGCAATACGTTCAGTGAACCTCTTTTCAATTTGCACGACGTTCATTTCGAAATGCGTAAGTGAAAGGCCAAGTAATTGGGTCTATATTTCCTTCACTGACCAAGCGATTGCCGTTACTGCCTTATATGCAGATTTCAGTTTTATTCAATGCCGGTTTCACGTGCTCAGTCTTCGGGAAACAGCAATGCCACAAATTAAAGAAGCAATATATTACTAGAAATTTCACTTAATACGTATCATTTTCTCCAATTTAACACTAAAGAGTTGTAATCACCTAGAGTAGACTACAAAGTTACATTAAGTTTTATCACTGAATGCCCGAGAAATAATGTTTAAAATGAACTTGTAGGCTAACAGTTTTATCATTACAATATTTAAATTCTGTGGAAAAAAGTACCTCTCAGATCTATCCGGAAAAAATCTTAATCACACCATTAAGAATATTTATGGAACATTGTTTGTAATTCATAGGACAGACAGCGTTCACTTACAACACAATTCTCCAGGGGTAAATTGCTCAAGGAGCTTATATAATGATGAAACCCTTATATTGGGAAAGTGCTTCAAGTACCTTGCATATTAGTGGGAGCAAATTTAAATAAAACAACTTTCTTAGTCAAAAGCTGTTGAGTATAAACCAGGCAAATATTAGTATAAAATACAAAATTTTTATAACAATTTAAGAAAAAAAAAAGTTTTCTTCTAATAAAGAGAAACACTTCCATTATATAAGATATGAAGAAAACCACTCATAACAAAATATAGGTATACTGTATAGAATAACCCAGAAAATTCCATCAGGTACAAAAGATAGTGTAAAAACCATAACAAAATAGGAAATCAATACAACAAAACAAAGAAACAAAAACAAAACAACAGTAAAGCTAGTTAAGCTTTTAGACAAAATTATTTCATCTGAGCAACAAAAAATACATAAAAAGAAAAGCTAAGACATTTCATTTTCTTATATAAACATTCTATGTACTTTATTCGTTTTCATAGTGGCTAACCTCGATCGGTCTATATTCTGTGGAACTTATCAGTTGACTCTCCTCTTTTCACGGTACTGCTTCCTCTCCTGACGACAGCCATTAACAGAGTAGAAATACCAACAGTGAGTCTTGATGTATTGTTTAATTCGTATTTCTTTAACCACAAATCACAGTAAGACATACACAAATCATATATATATATATATATATATAATTTTGGTAGCAGTCCTTCCTGTATACATACATTGTTAAAAATTAGACCATATTTAGCTGAAACTTGTTTTTTCATAAGTTTCTCGAGTTTCCGGAATAACGATCTTGTTACTGTATCCACAGAATATAGTAAGTTACCAATCGACATGCTAAATGAACACATGTTTCTGCTGTCTTCAGCCATTATCAAGAAATGAATGCATTTTGAAGTTTAAAGTTTAGCTTATATAAGAAAGGTGGAATGTATTGCTGGGGTTGGGGAGGATTAAAGTTGTCTTCCTAATCGGCGAGGGTTGAGTGACCTAAGGCGTTGTTGCAGCTACCTGGGAGAGATCCTAATTGACTTTAAGTTGATTTAAACAATTTCAGAACTTTAGAACTAATTTCTAATTGTTTTTATATATGGCTTCTGTTTATTCTAAGTCTATGCTGAACTCTTTCTTTTGTATTATTTTTGTCCCTTGTTGAAGCATTTCAACAAGTTCTTTATATATATATATATAAAATTATATATCTAACAAGATTTCACATAAACACATGAAAAACAATCAATAATTAAAACACAAATGAAATGGTAAACAAAGACTAAGCTCTTTCAACCACAAGAAGCGGTCTTCATCTTTTTCCCATTTCATTTGTGGTTTGATTATTGATTATTGATTGTTATATATTTGAGCTGCTTTCGCTATAATTTTTATATAAAGTCCTATGGAGCGTTTCATTTGACTTTCACATATATGAAGTGAGAAATTATAAACTTAAATGATAGTTCAGTAGGAAGACCAGTAGGAGAAATTATAAACTGGAAAAATATGCTTAGAGGCCCTTGAAATCACGTCACTATAGAGTAACTATAAAATAAATGCAAATCAGGTTACAAACAATGATTTAGAGAAACTTAATTGAAAATAATAAATTGAAGGTTAAAATGTTTTAAAATTTTTTTGTGCCTTTTTCATTGATTTAGATCATTTTGCATTATTGTGATTATTTCTGCAAATACATATATACACGATTAGGTGATTCAGGATTGAGAAGCACACTGGCGCCGTTTCTTGGAGGGGCTTGTAGACATGCCGTCCTTCTCCAACAAAATACACCCACAGCAGTAAACTCTCACATCACAGCGACGTCTTCATTCCACCGGGTTTCATCAAAATTGCTATTTCTACAATCCTATCATCCATCTGCAAAGCAATTAACCTTTTCTGGTTATCAGTATAACCTTTCAAAAGCTCCCAATTCATGTTAGTAATTTAAAAAGCTGGTTAAAAATTGACTCTTTTTAAAAAAAGAAATACTTTGCATCATATTCATACTATAACTGTTTTTTTAAGTTCATCAAGATTAACTTTAAAGATTAATAACATCAATCACAGAACACTGATGGAAATACCAAGCTTCAACTGAATTTTGACTTGAAGAAAGCCAATAAACAACTTTTTCATAATTTGTTGTACAATGGTGTCATGAGTTTACTACTAATTATAGGAAAACAATTTTTTTTAAAATTATAATGTGTAGTATGTAATATGGTAATCGTTACAAGACACTTTGATATTGTATATAATTTTCTTGTGTCAGTGTCAGTTATCCATAAAATTTGATTAAAAGACTGAGGTTTTTGTTCTTTAATTGACATTTAATATGTACAATGTGTGATTTATGCATAAAATCTCAGTAAGGTCTAAAATTTTAAACAATTGTTCCGGAATAGTAAAAAACAACGGACTTTAGACATCGATACTGTATTAAACAAAAGACAGCAAACTATTCATAAGAAATATTAAACCTGATTTCTTCAATCAAACTGAGAGAGAGATCAAAGAGTGTGCATTTTTTAGTAAATAATACACTAGGTTGTTGAAATATATTTTTCTTGCATCGCTTCTCACGAGAAACCTGAGAAACTTCATCACGTATCCACCCGAAGTCATCGTACAACCAAACGTCATTTTTGATAATTGATTGTTTAATTAATTTTACTGGAATTACAAATTATATAGTAATACTTGTTAGTTTGATAATTATTATTCAATTGATAATTTCTGGCTAAGATAATGAGCAAGAATATTATCATATAAAAGGTAATTAATTTGACCTCTGATAAAGTGTATACCAAATATTTTTCTAATAATGTTAGATTGTCTATTTGTTTTCGATCTCCTTCTAGGGATTTTAGACATAGACGGCTATTGAGGAGAATACCAGTATTATAAAAACTTGCTAATAGTGAATTAGCAAACTAACTGACGATATGTTTACATTTCTATTTTTTTAAAGAATGCAAAGTGTTTGCAAGACGTGGTGTTTTTCTGCATAGGTTGTAACAGGATGGAGTCAGTTCCACAGCTCTTGTTACCATTAACTGAATCCCACTAATCCGGTTTGATTTGAAATATCGGTTAATTAAGATTGTGATTGGCGTTCCAAATAAGTTTTATTTTTATTTTTCATTGAAAGACCTTGAATCAGTTTATTATTGTATTGTAAATATTATTTACAATAATAAAGTTATCACTTTTTCAATATACAAAACGTGAATCATGAATAACTTTTAATTCTTTCCCGAAACGCCTCAAGTTATCATAATACAAATAATTGTATTATGTATTTCATTTACCAGTGGTTGTTTCCTTGCATATTGTCAGTTAAATTGCTTAGTATTAAATCCATAACTTATTAATTTTTACAATTATTTTTGATTGAACCAATTTTAGATACTTTTATCGTCACTTTTTTTTATCAGTGTCAGTCAATAAAAAACTATTACATCTTCCCTATCAACTCACTCTTTTAACCTACAGTCAGTTTGAATAGATAAAAAAATGACAAATATAATGTGCAAATTTCATAATGTAATAAATAACAAACAGACAACCATACAGAAAATTATATATACATTTATAGATAAGGGAACAAACTAAAATAATTATATGAAATTAACATTAAAATAACAAAAAATACATAAGGATAGGAAATCCAAAGAATTAATTAATTTTATCAGAAAATTAAATTCAAGAGGTAAAATTGTCGGTTTGTGATCATTGATATTGTACGTTTGGGTTGAATTTGGAATTTCAAGATAAAAGTCAGGGATTGTATGGACTGGAAAGATAGAGAAAATTGAAATAAATAACAGAAAAATAAAAAAAAACAATAGAAAAAGGAAAATATATTGAAGACAGAGTACTTGGAAAATATTTAATTTAAAGAACTAATGAAAAAAAAACACTGAGGAATTTTGAATCGAAAGAGCTTAGAATTTTAAAAGTTGCCTGACAAGAAGATGACCGTCCAAAAACTTCCGTGTGAATGATCAAAATGCCACTTTATGGGTGATAAATTCAAGATTTTAAAAAAATGAAGCATGTATTTATTCAGAAGCTAATGAGGGACTGGTTGTAGGCCGGGCAGATTAGGGAGAGATCTGTGGCCAATCGCCGCCAGGGGCCAACAGCCCTCACGCGCACCCAATGTTACTCCCATCAAATATTATCTCCCCTGATTACAATTTCTAATAGTAATAATCGTCATATTAATAACCACAAAACACAAAAGTATGCACCTCCTCAATTACATTATTATAATACAACATTATATATATGTAGTATATTTATTCATTTTACTCGTTTATTCTATTTAAGATCAAACTAAGCTGCGTATGTTAAAACCTTAGTCATGTGCCTCAAGTTTTTACAATGTTCGCTCTCCACTTTCTATTGCTCATGAACCTTGGAAAAACTTTTGTAAGAAATACTGACTCTTTACCATTGTTGAGACTTTTGAATAATACAAGTTACTTATTCTCAGTGTCTCACCATAAAATGCCCAACATCCTTGACTTGTCAGTGTACACATAACTTTACTAATTAGTCTGTTATAAGTTTTAAAAGCTTTGAAATATTCATGAAATACTTAAAATCAGCATTCAGTATATTGTTCATTATAATATTTAGTAAATTGGTTTTAAACAATCATTTATGTAAGTTCAACGACATATTTATATTGTAAGTGTAGTATATTATATGCTTAGTTAGCTTTATTGTTCAATGCATATTAAATCAGTTTCTGAAATGTTGTGGTTAATAGACAAAATCACTAAATGAGGAATTAAAGTATTATCACAAAGCACATATTCAAAACTATACAACACTGGGGTCAAAAATAGCGTGTAATATTTAACATACTTAGAGATACGAATAAAACATATAATTATGAAATCGAAAATATGAAGCATTTTTTCCTTTTTTTTTTGAATGTTATGGTTATGAGTATGGTGGTATTAATTTCGTTGTGTTCTGGGTTTTCACAACCCTGATACAAGCTTACAATATGTTTAAAAGCTCAAGCTTGTGATACTGTGGTGCTAAAAGCTCGACTCGTTTATATTATGTCATTGCATGTTTAGTGACTTTAAGCTTCTTATTGGCGATTATGGTAATTAATCACTCGTGCTTAAGTAGATTCAGGACTAATGTTGAAATGGAAGACAGGTCTAATGTCTTTTCAGAAAAAGAAGTCAGCACTTCTGACAGCAAGACAGACAGATCTACTCGTACTTCTTTCAGTCTCCCATTAATTTTATCATTACATTACATTATATTCAAAAACAGGATATATATAAGAATAATTTAAGGGAAACTTGTTAACTCAATGATGATCGGTAATATAATTACAATAATAGTGTGGCTCATTAAATACAAATTTACTCAAATACTCCTATGAATGCACATATTCGCAAAATATTCTAAGAACTTACATTTCGAGAACACCAACTGACTTAGGTTGTTTTGTTCATCAGTCTCTCCTGAATATAAAGAAAAGAAAAGAAAAAAAATACTAATGAATTAAGAAACACTAATTGAAACCACGGAATCTCCCCCATTATAGTGTATTCAATTAGAATATTTATTTATATATAATATAAATGGGTGGAAAGTGTGGGTCAATGTTAAAGAGCAGTCATTTCAGCTTAGGGAGAAAGCCACACTATCGGCTTGATCGAGCATGTCAAGACATGAATGTTGCAGCAGTCGCTTTTATTAGAAGGGGGATTTTAAGCAAGTGCGTAGCATGGCACAGTCTTGGGATTGACATTCCAGGGGGATGACTGCCACGACTTTGCAAACCATCATCAACAGTTCTCGATCATAGTCAACATTCGATCTGGGATCTTAAGTATTGACGGTGATCCCGCACAAGTGGACCATAGTCCTCCAGTCCTTTGAGCAGACTTAAAAAAATCCACTCAGTGACTGAATCAGCAAACGTAATAAATAAAGGCTTAAAAAGAAAGTCAATCAAAAACCTTCAAACAATTATTCAGACGCTATTTTATACACCTGGATTGAAAGGACATGCAAAATAAATTTATAGTTTCCAAACATTTTCCATAGTAAATAAAAATGATAAGGTTTTTCCTTAATGAGATGATCCATCCAACCGTACCAAATTTAAAAATAATTCCAAGCGAAATATAGTATGCCCAGTAAAATAACAACAGAATAATATTAAAAGAATGATGATACATTCCATACTTCATGAATAAAAGATTATAATAATTTTCAATTCAAAACTACTCTTTTACTAAATTTTGAATTTATTTATGAAATTTGTATAAATAATTCCTAGTTAGAAATTATACCTTTTTTATATTTCTTTTTATACTTTTTCAGGAAAACTGCATAATTTCAGTAATCTTGATTTAATAGCATCATTTAAATAATGGTTAAAGATTAAAAGTTTATTTTTTTGAATAAACAAAGGTAATAACCATATAAAGGTTAATCTGGAAGAATTGAAGAATAAGAATTTTGTTCCTTAACAAATTAATTTTTTCTTTCTTCTATTTCATTTATTTTGAAATTCTAAAATTTGCACACTTAACAGTGGATGAATTCGGAATGGGGTTTTTTCAGCTGCGTTAACGAAGTCTAAACTGCTAATATCAGAGACTATTTGTCGAATAAATTTTATACTCTGCTGTCGACGACGAGTTAAGCCAGTATGAATCAAGCAAGCTTTACTTCTAACAATATACTACTCAGCAGAACGTCGACACATTCATTCGTTTACGAATTACTTGACTGATATGTTGATTGAATCTATCTGGTGGACCTAGTCAATGAACTTAACACCAGCTGAATCGTAAGTACGGCTGAGTGAGAACTAACTTTGCTCCACCATTGCTCCATAGTAATAGGAAAGAATTCCTTATCCCTTTGCAGCTATTGTATACCAGTTTAGTTTGGCGGTTTCAGATTGATCTCAAAACATCTTGATATTAATCTCAAACATCTAAATACCTTAAAAAAGAACGAAAAAACTCATCAATAACCATACTATAATTAACTACTCAACCCACAATTAATTTACAAATAAATTATTAGTAATTATAAAAGAAAAGATAATATATTACTAAAAAACAAAAAGGACAAAAAAACAAGAAGTTTGGAATTGACTGCTGATAAATAGGTGAACCACCTAGAGCGGACCTTGCACATTGAGCTCAAGGTGTTTCCTAAATAGAACCTATTTATTTTGCTGGTCCAGCCATCATAAGAGTTAATGAGAGTCGCTTCTACTGTATTCGGTTTAATGCAATGAATGGTGTAACCGTCACTACTCTAAATCCTTTAGAAAGAACTCAAACTTATTAGACCTCCTCAAGTTTGTCGCACATAACCTGTTACGGTTGTCACGATTGTCAGTTTCCTTCCATGTGTTCAACTCTGAATCTTGGGTATTTTATTGCTCTTTAAATTTGTTTGTTTCAAAGGTTGTTGGTATAGTATCTAATCGTTTTGAAATCAGTCACCAACAAGAATAAATTTCTTATCAAAGTTTAAAAATTAATCATAATTTTGTGAACATAATCATACTTTATGATAATATTTACAAAATTTTAGTTATGTTTATATGATTACGGTATTTTAATCATAGTTGTAAAATCTATGGCAATATAAAGTTCATTTCAAGATTAATGAATCTTGAAAATAAACTGTCATATACTTTGAACTAGCTGTTTTGAATAAATTTTATGTCAATCCCAATTCTCTCTATTGTAATTAATTAATCTCTGCTTTTTTTTTGACTCCAGTTCAAATCGAAAATTTTTTTTGAAAACGTTCCACAAGATTAATTTTATATAATGAATTAATAGGATCATTAATTTTACATTTTACCTATGAGTAAAAATAACAAATTTTGTTAGAAATATGCTAACAAACAGGGATTTAATTTTTAATTTTAACAAGAAATAATATAATTTTTATTATTTTGTGTTTTTGACAACCCAATGACCTACACAAACAAACAAAATCCGTCTAAGGAAGTCTTAGTGGGAGAAGTCTCTTGCTTTTCCTTCGGCGATTCAGTTGGAATCCCTTAAAACTTGACTGTTTTGATATCTTGATTTCCCTTTATGATAGAAAGAAAAAAAAAACTAGGTGGACCTGTCTTTGAAAAAAAAATATTATTTTACAAATAAACCATACATAATTTCCATCCCCGCATTTATCGATGTGGAAAGCTACGAATTTTACAAATGTTACCAGTGAATGGTATCATAAAATCCCCCCCGATGTGCCTTCACCTTGTCGTGGTGGGGGGGCTTAATACACCTGGAGGGTTGTTCCCTCACGGCGTGAACTAAGAAAGGCACAACATAGGCTGGGTTCTGGTCTGGGCAGTCGTCCGAAGTGGAAAGTACACTCGTTCTCGCATTGGCTTCGTTAGCAGTCCACCCTTATTGGTCTCTTTCATTGTGGTGGCACGACAGCGGCTTTAGCTGCCGGCTTGGGGTTCTCTATCTTGGGCTGGTGTCCGTGGGTGGAAAGACCGCTCATTCGCGCACTGGTTCGGAAGCTAGATCCCAAACTTCTCTTTTCTTCTTTCGACTTTCCTTTTCGACAGCACAGTGAATTCCGGCAACTTTGTTCGCTAATGTAATTACAGTAGATGTTATAATATTCACTTAACTTGACCACACAGTTCGATAATCAGCCTTGGATGAGAGAGTGGTTTCTAAATAAATATATCTTTTAAAAAATAAGAGCACATTTAGAGTAACAATATTTACTAATATTTTTTTACATGTAAAATAGTCACCACATCGTAAAATGTAATATGAAATCTTCCTAAGAACTTTAAAAAGGTTTGAGCAGTTAAACTATTCTTTGGGTTACTGAAACTGTAAGAGTTAACTGGTTTTGGTTCAATTGTGGTCAGGCATTCAGTTTTTGGATCACTTGAGCAAAGTATAAAATCACCTCACAGTGTACATGATGGAGGCCTCGAATGATGGATAGTTAGTTGAGGGCATTGGGCTTAAGTATCGTTATAAAACTGGTAGGACAACACGAGGGTGGAGGATCGTGTTGGGAACCCTTACAGTCGAAAGGTTACGCTTGAGCCACCTTTACAACAACCAAGGACTGTGTTCTTAAGAAAAGTTATCTCCAAGAATAAATATCTGGTGCAAAGGGCCTTGAGGAAAAGCATAGTGCGGTTGCTAAAAATCAAGTGCCGCTGATGGTGAGCTAGTGATGTCAGGTTGAGCTTAAGGGTTTTCATACTGAATACACCATTGCAGCTTACGAGTAATATTAAATGTGTACACTGGCTTTTGTAGCATGCAGTTTCCTCATTTTCTAGGCGACAGTACACCTTGAGGTTACTTTTAATTAATCGCACTCTGCAAAATTATTAATTTATTAACCCAATTCGTTGGCTGGGCTAAAGTAATTACTTGCTCAGGGCAGTGAGTGTTGCTTATGTCCTAAAAGTAAATTTGACATTGATAACAAGCCATTACTCAATGAATACGTCAAAACAATTTATTAAACCAATTAAAGAAACCGGACTTTAAACGACTAATCATCCGAACAATTTGAGCCATCTGAGAAGAGGCACAGATAACCTTCGCAGATACACAATGACGTCAGGTCCTCCGTCTAACGAAAGTGAAGGTTTTCCCGGTTGAATGAGAGACCCTGTATCTCAGGAAATTGTATCATTCACACAATTAGCATCAAACCTGCGTCAAACCAATTTAATTACATATTTTTAACTCGATGTACGTTCCTTTACAATAATGAAATGTTCTGAATGAGTGGTACAATAAGAAACGCTATTGTAGTAATGAGTAATGCTAACTGAGGTTATATAATATATAGAATAAAACTGCAGGGACAAAGATAAACTGTTGTAATCATCTTTCCAAACTGTTATAACAAACAGAACGTAATATGGTCACATCATGGCAACAGTTATACACATCATTTCTGGAAGTGTATACTCTGGAACTTATACTCTATACTTCAGTATGACTAAACATGATCCGTTCAGTCTTTGCTTATCCTAACTAAAGTAATTTAATTATTGGTTTTAATTTTGCTATTTGTGTTTTCTTGTATTGACAGGAGAATTATTGTCGATACGAATATATAAAACCAGAATTCTTTCTAAACCAAGGCTTCATTCCTGAAATATTCTCTGACTTTCATATAAGAAGCAAACTAGGTGGAAGCCAGAAGGAACATGAGGGCTCCTTGTTGTTGGCGTACTTGGGACCTGGTATTTCGAACAATCACAGGATTGTAGATAATAAAATTCAACATTTTCTTTACTTGGAGGTGGTGCAAGTATATTCACTTTCTCTTTTGACAATTTTTTTCAAGAATAACCTTAATTTTAGTTTCAACGCTTTGAGTAGCTCTTGAAATATTAACTTCTTTAATAATGAGTAGTCGATACTCATTTAATGTTTAAATATGTTTTGAGTCCTATGAAAAAGTGTCTTTATAGTTGGGACCAGGGTAGCCGAATTGTTTCAGTGGTCGCCTCTAGTTTATTTCGATTCTTACCCTGCGAGAAATGGGTAAGGCATATCTCAGCATGTCATCCCTTGCAGAGGACGTTACTCCTTCGTTCCGAGCCTGTACGATGACAACGTAACTGAAACTGGATGATACGTAACTACGAGGAGTCCAATGTAGAATTATTAGGAGACAGAATATTCCTTGAGGAATCTACATCAGTGATGTAGCTTTCTAGCAGATCCTCAATCCTCCCAAGAAAGTTATTAATAGTTAAGAATATACTCTCTATTCCATGATAATAAATGCTTATAAACCATACGACTACTTTTGCGAGTATCTTTAAAATATTTTTACTCAAGCGAAGATAAATTAATTTGATAAACTAGGGATGAGCCTTGTGAAGAACCTTCTATCTGTTGACTAACAATAAAAACATCATTTTAACTGGAGCTTTACTAGAAGTTAGAAACTTTAGAAGTCAGGAATTAAAAACTAGACAGTTGTTGCTGAAATCTGCAAAATGTTTTCTTTGTAAAAAAAATCTCCTATGTAATACTTAATTTTTCTGTTTCCGAATTGTATACTTCTACCAATGAAAAAAGTTTAAATAAAAACCGAAACGTTGGCAATGAGAGTTTCATTTGAACCTCAAGAACTGACCGAATCCTGATAAACTTTTATTTTCTACGTATACGTATAAATTAATTCTTGATCGCTATATAAATATAATTCAATACTTACATTATTATTTGTGGCATTAGAATTTGTTTGTCTTTTATGAATCATTCTTACCTGGAAAAAATAAATTATATCAATAAGCTGATAAAACAGTCGTAACAAAATTATAATAGTGATTAAATTGTTTTCAGAATGTTAGATGTTTAACTACTGCAGAAAAAAAAGTTCCATATTTATATTACATATAGCTTCAAAAAGGTGATAATGTTCATAAAAGTTCTGATATCTTCTCTTTTAGATCTAATGTGATTATAAGGCAACTTTTCAGTAAAATGAGACTATTAGCATATAATTAAAAATAACCATATAAACGTAAAATATAGCACAGTTAAGCTATGAGTGTCCATTTGAAAAATTATATAATGATAAATCCTTCCTGAGAACTGTTGGTTGGCCTAAAAGAAGAAAGATAATTAAGAATAAAGAATAATTACCATAGTGATGTATTTTTATATAAATCATGTATATAATCTCTTATTAATCAGATAATGATTTATTTTTCTTTTATTGTATATATGTTTTGAAAATTATTCCTCGTGACTTTTTTGGTTGAAAAACTAGAGTAGGTGCAGTGGTAACTGGGAGTGGTGATATAGGTGCAGTGGTGACTGGGAGATGGGAGAGAGTGATCTGTTAAGTAGATAACAGATTGATTTGAATTCGCAAGCTTTTAGGGAAAGAATGCGTTCCAGCCGGTGAGAGTGGTTTGTTTATCTCCAGGTCAAGTCGCCTACGTTTCGCCCACTAGAGTAACTGTTCTGGCCACTCTCTGACCTACCGCAGAATTAATGAGACCGTCAGTGGAGCGGCGTCTCGACGACACGTCCAATTCTTTTCACCACACCCCTCGCTTACATGAAAGACCTATGCCATGTTATCGGAGACAATCGCAATAGGTCACCTCATTATCACTTATTATGAATTATATGAATTTTCAATAGGCATTAGTTTGAAACACCATTATATAAACTCTTTACTTTTCTAAGATAGTGTGATTTACAGAAATTGTATGGTAATATATTTCTCAGGACACCCACACATGACCTGGTGTTTCTAACAAAAAGGAGGACTAGCATTGCAACATACTCTATATCCTTCTGCACTCAACTCTACTTGAGGTAAAAAATACATGATTATAACTACTACACTTTAAATAAATTAAAATGTTTAGGAAATGGAATCTAGAAAATGGCTGTGAGTATTTCATGAGGTTGACGGAAGAAGTCATAATGCCATGGTGTGTAACAATCAACTTGACAGTGTGATATACTTGTTACAGATTCCTACCGTAATAAATTTAAGTGAAACTTAATATTGGACTTGACTTTAGAGAATGTAGAATCAATTCGTACTATATGTTGCTTATTACTATCAGTGTGAAATAACAAACTGTTAATGTTTCTTTCTATGATAAACAGTGAACAGTAGAACTTAATTCATGAGCCAGTTAGATCACGTTGGAAAAAGGTTATTACTGGATACTTTTTAATTCATTGTTAGAATTTCAATCATTTTAGGATAAAATGGCTCATTTAACAACTTCAAATCTCTTTCAGTGTTACCTGTGGTTTGAATGACTTTTCAGAATAATAGAAATTCTGACTTCTTCCTTTCCCCAATTCACTACACGCTGTACTTCAAAGTTTCAATTGAACCTCTATTACTACCATTCAGCGAGGAGTTTACAAGTTATGATCTCTTATGCTCTTCTGGACACCAAATTACTGAAATCGTCAGAATATTAAATTGAAATGGATTAAGCAAATAGTTGAAAACAAGTTCTCCATTTCCTTCTCAGAGAAAAAAAAAACCCTAATAATTGAAATGTATGTATAATATAATTTAATCAGTCATATGATAATGAGACAAGTCCGTTGAGCACTCTGAGAAGTCACTCTGAAATGCGAAGCGAGTGGACCTTGCCGGGCAAGGTTGAGTTAAAACGTGCTAATGCCACCTGCTTTCCAACATGCATACAAATCGTTTCATTTACATAAAGACCCTCTTACAAAAACTGTTTTTTTCCCTTTCCTTATCAATTTGTCACACTTGCAGACGCATGTCTAAACGGCACTTATTATATGTTTTCAGTAGCAATTAACTTTATTTATACTTTTTGAATAGCTTTTTTTGCAAATTTTTTCCTTCAATCGCTTTTTTTTCAATTTACATCGGATCTTTTTAAAACTTAATAGCTCAATTAAATGACATATTGATAAAAATTAATAGAACGCGGACGGTATATTTACAAGGTCAAAATGCAGTTCTTCCGCTTCCTCGTAGAAATATTTAGAGTTGCTCCTGCTTTATAGTTTAAATATCTACTAGTTTAGTTTATTTGATTTGAATATTATTTCAAATTTGAGTCATTAATGCTATAAAGCCAATTATTTTAATGTACATCGTGAAACTACTTTTTGCAACGAATATTGTTGAAGAATGGCAGTGCTAAGTGTTTTTCTAAAGCCACAATGACAGACTTTTATCATATTTGTTTTGTGAGGCGCAGGTAGTGTGTCTACTTATTATGTGGTTACTTCAGCTATATTAACCACTCATTTTACTGGTTCCATCTTATTATAGGCTGGTGGAGCCTACAATGTCAAGCAGAAGTCTTTAACGAGTACCCGACATCGTAAAGGCTCAGGACAGGCAGCTTAACGTCTTCTCTGAGAGATGACGTACTCGGATTTATTCACTTCTCGTGTGAATAAATCGAGGGTCATGTGGTTATCGAACCCTGGACCTACCAGTTTAAAGGGAGTACGTTAACCACTGATCTAACCTGGCCCCTGGTACTGTTACTCCAATTTTAACACCTTTTCATAACTCCAAACATCATTTGTAGTTGTTATTGAATTAGGCCTGAGTGATAAAAACCAAATGTGCTTAGCACTTTATTTGATAGGTATACATATATAAATATTTATTTGACCTGAGGGAATATATTAAATTGAACATGACCAGTTTACTCTTCAAAAGATTGTTGGTGTCAACATACACTTATGATGATATTTGCTGGTAGCTTACAACAGGATAACTATAGAGGATCACACACTTTTACTGAGTGACTTGAGAGGTGGACAGTTCGTAAAACGGGTTTAGGATAACAACCTTAAAAGGAGTACAACGAACTGTAAGCCCCTCCCTCGGTCAAACTCGTCTTATTTGGAGTTTCGCCATAATCAAATTAGGTTTAACGACTCTCCTGCCATGTCACCACCATAGAGCCGCTCTGGCTTCCCAGTAGCGACACCACATCCTGGATCTCGCTCTCTCTCACACAAACCCACTCAAGTATTGATGATTTTATGCTTCCGATTTATAATCTGAGTTAAAAGCAAAATTACTTCCAATCTGAAACATCATTTAAACACATAAATCAACAATTTGTTCCGGCAGAAAAAGCTGCAAAGTCATTAAAATTCCTAAAATTTGAATAAGCAAATTCTTGAGTGACCAGTAGGGAAGTCGATTCAAACTTTACAAGCATAGAAGAAGGCAATAGCTAACAATAGAAGACACATTATATATTACACGTGCAACCTTCATCCACGTTAATTATATTTTTCGGTTACAACGTGTATTTTTAATAGTTTTAGTAGTTTTAATGTAGTATTAGTAGTAACCAATACAATTTTTAGTTACAATTTACTGTTTGTTTTCGTTTTAAAAAGATGACAATACCAAACGTTTACCTCCAAGTTCAATTGCTGTGTTTTCGTATTTATTAATTTTACATTATAAATCTTACGGCATCCATCCTCGCAGCAATTATATTTTAAAGCAGCATTAAAAGATTAAGCTTTGTTTAACCACATCTCGTATGTATTATATCTTACAAAAATCTTCAGAATCATCGCGACATTGTTTGATGTTATATTTTTCACTTAAAAAACAAGTTTAGTTGTGGGGGGAGGGAGGTGATAAATAAAATGCGGTCAAGTGGTACTGATAAATCCAAATAATTAAAGTAGCACAAGCGGAAAGGGGCACATACAAAACTAATGTCACAGGTTTATTAGTTTTTCATTCCTGGAGCTAGTACAGATAGTCATTGATCCACCTACGAATATATATATGATTATTTTTGTATATCACACCACTGATGCATATAATATCATTAGTATGACAACAGCAGTAATAATGTTTATGTTATTTTGTTATCAAGTAACGCAAATTTATGTTTATTGCTGGTGATTTTTTACATATAAAAAAAATTGTTTCTCTTATGTTTCATAGAAGCCTATACATTATTTAAATTTTTCCATGATACTTCTAAAAATCAATTTTATTTCAGTGGATTCAGTCAAAAATTTCAATGTAAATGTAAACATTGTAAATAAATTTCAATAATTTAACATTTTAAAATGATCCGTTATCTAGGATAAACAATCTGTTTTTATAGCGTTATTCCTCTTTGCCGTAATTAAAAGTAAGTGATTTTTTTTAATAAATTGTTAAAATTTTGTTCAATTTTTTGGCAATATTAATGGTTTTTTTAATGAGCCGTTTAGCGCCAAGAAAACATTATCTGAAAACAGAAAAGTAATATAATGCCGTTTTGGTGAATGTAATTTTAAGAAAATTATCTCAACTTATTTTCCTTAAAATGTTCTATTTTTAGGTATTGTTTCATTTTGGTACGTTAAACGGTATGGCTTGTATCGTTTTCAGAAGTTTTCAGATTGAATTATACGTCAAAATTTTCTCATTCTATCGAAAAAAAAAATATATTTCCTGTGTTTTTAGAAATCTGAGGTTATTTTTCGTCCGTCTTTGAAGTCTCAAAGATAATACAAACATTTCAAAACTCTAGAATTAGTAGTTTAGGAGAAAAAAATGGATGCTAAAACAGGTTTTTAGTAATAAAGTGACTTTTCCATCATGCATAATTATAAATTTATAAATTATAAATTTAAGGTTTATATACGATGAAACAATCTTACTTACACTGAATTATGAATTTTTGAAAGCTTGAGTTTGTTGTATTAATCAAAATGACTAAATAAATTAAATTTATTAATTTTACTAGGAAGTTTTGAAAGGTCTCTGTAGCATTATGTCTAAAAGTGATCTATATTAAAACACACCTTGACTAAGATTCTTGAAAAGTTTCAGAATATCTAAATATTATTTAATTGTATTTTCACTTTATAGAATTTTAAACATAGTACATGTGATTTCCCTTTAACTGTCAAAAGTTTACCAGGAAGGATATAAGGCTACATTGAATATACAGTAACTTAGACGAGTTTCTTCTATAAACACAAAAATAAAGAATTCTAAACAGACATCAAAGACTTCATAAGCGCCTCATAAAAATGGAACACCTTCATGAAATTCCGATGAGAAGTAGTTTAATCGCAAAGTTTATTTTCAATATGGTTTATTCATTAAAAACTAAGTATGTAATAAAGCAAATTTTTATCTTTATTTGTCGGCCAGTTTGTTTGTTCTCTGAACATGTAATATTTCAATTTAATAATTAAAAATAAGAAAGTACATTTTCTTTTTAACCTGGTCAAGCCGATGAATAAATAAGCAGTTTATTACCCCTGGTGGCCCTGACACAAACTTATTGTCTAGGCGTCCTGTATTATTTCGTAATTTTCATTAAACTTTCTCCCACAGAATGCTTCTTTTTTTTTATTAAAACATAAACAATCAAGTAACAAAAACATAATTACATACATTTATCATATACGGTAAACTAATTGTAAGTTAGATTAGGTTCATCGATAGAATTAGGTTTGTTTATGAAGTATAAAGCTTTGATTAATTAATTTTATAGACAAAGGAGATAAAAATGATGAATTTAATTTATAATCGAGTTAAGTTGATTAGAAGTGGGTGGCCCGACGTTTTCCCTTGCTATAGATGTAAAACCATGGATTGGATTATTAGAGAGGTCCTTCACACCATAAACTAAATCTGCATAACGACATATGTACTGACAAAAAAAATATAAAAGTACGAAATCAGTTGATTATAATTACATGGTTACTGTCGAGTCACGTCCTTATTATAAAGCCTGATGTATTTGCCTCGTGAATACTTTTCGGGAAGTTGATACATACAACCATTTTTAACCTCTGTAAGCAAAAAAAAATACTAGTTTAATTTTCTTTTTGGTTTCCATTTCATTTATGAATAATTCAGATCAGTAAAAAAATGTTTCTTCGAAAAAAGAAAATAAAGAAAAACAAGTATTTCAGTTCTATAGTATTAGGACTGAGAAAATAACGCAAAATTATTCTTCCAAATGGGTTACAAGTTAAAACTTCTTAATACGCACTAGTCATTTAATAACAGTTATGTGGACAGCGATGTTAAAATTCAATGTTTATTGCAACAACTGAACTAATTCTATTAGTTAGTTAAATTTTATTTTCAAAGTATGAAATCTTTAAAGTAGGACTCGAAGTAGTGCTAATGAAGAAAGTACTACTATATTCTTATATGAGAATGACCAGTAAGCAGTTAAGCAACATCGAATGTTTATACCTTTATAGCTTTGGACGACATTGAAGAATTTACGACAGATTTAAAAGAACGAATGTTGAACACAATTTTGAAGGACACAACTATCTTGAATATGAGAAGCTGTAGAGGAAGAACTACTTTCGGATTAGGCAACATATTAAGTTTATTTTCAATATGGTTTATTCATTGAAAACTAAGTATGTAATAAAATAAATGTCTATTATTTACCAGCCTGTTTGTTTGTTACATAAACACGTATTATTTAATTTAATGATTAAAAGTAATTAAAGCATTCCCATTTCAACGAAGTCTATCTAAATAAATGAATAAATCAAACAATTTTAAATACCCACAGTTTCGATGATAATTAAATATTATTGTTAGATGGACCATTATAGCATTATTTGGACTGGCGAGTAGAGGACATCTAGTTGGCCCATATGATCATGCGACAGCTCGATTCAACCAGGACCCAATATTAACCGGCTTTGGTGGATCATTCAAAGATCTGCCCTCTCAGCAAGATTGCATTGCAGGTAACGACTGGCTGCTACAATATTTCCCTTTCATACCACCCAGATTACTTAATCCATTTAACAAATTTATATTCAATATTGAATTAAATAAGTAAAGGTTTACTTATAGTACATAACACACTACAAGAAAAAAATACTTTAAATAACAATATTTATTTATTTTTTTGCAAATTAACAACAGTCTGTTTTCTTGAACTTGTGCAGTTTCATATTTTTTATCTTTTATTATATTTTGTCATTATTTCTCTTATTAGCATTCTTAAGATAGTTGTTACTATTAATATTTTTATGATTAAGTCAGTTTTATAAAAATATTAGTATTTCTATTGAGTTGTATTTTACTAAGTTTTATGATATCAATGATAATATATGTACTGTTGTGATTTAATCACATCGCAAATTAAATTATTAATATAGCAAGGTGGGTGTTGATTTTCTTTAAATGGTTGCCACAGGTATTTTAAACTTTGCCTCTGAAATATAAGATAAACAACCATGTAATATTCGCGATTAAATGAAATATCAATTGTTGATTATAATATTTAACAAATAATGAAAACTGGAATTTTTTATTTGAGTGATATGGAAAGAAAGAGATATAGTGAACAAGAGAGAGGGAAAGATACGCAAAATGCTCTTTATTGTAAAAGACGAAGACAAAAACATAGATGTATTAAGAGATGATTTTCTAAGTTCAGGTGGTAACAAAGTATTTTCAGATTTAAATACTTTTTTTTAAATTGAAAATAAATTCAAATAAGTTTTTCTTTTTAAACTATAAGGATATTTTTGCTAAACGCCTTAATTTCTTTCAAATAAAGTACCCACAGATAAAAGGTCCATTATCAGTGGTGAGCTTGCTGATCCGTTTGAGGGCTAAAAAAACCTTAAATATAACATTTTTGTTAATAAATCTTTTGGTTTAGTGATATTTTTCTCACATATACACTGGAACGTAAAGAAAGCAGTTAATGATTCAAAATAGAAGGACCTATATTTTTTTAACTCAGAAACCTCAAAACGTACACGGTTTTTTGAAACTGAATACTGAATTTTGGTCCAAAAACTGTGTAATTATTTCAAAAAACCAGCCCAATTATGTAAAAAAACAGTTAATGTTTTACTGATAGAGCACGAGCACAAATTAATTTTAAATATAATATAATAATATGGAGAAACTGAAAATTCAAAATGAATGAAATCAATTTAACACATACTGCAGGTCAGAAAATTCATCAATCAAATGCTGAATTATGGTTATTTAGTTAATGAATTATTAATCTAATTAATAAATCATTAGACATTATCAAAAGCCAAGTTAATTTAATGACGTTGTTTTTAAAGGGTGATTAAAGCTAGGGTCATTTAATAAAACTGGGCATTCAGGGTGATTATAATCACTGGTAAAAATTACGTGCAGATTAAATTTAGTGTCACAAGTGGTTATGAAAACTTAGTACAATATTTCGACTGGGGATGTCACCAGGTATAATGTGATCACTTTGAAGACAAGTGACGTCCCTTAACATCCTCACGGAATTTATAGCTATAAATATATGTAGTCTTATCAAACTTTATGTTAACTTCATCTTTTAACTAGCAAGATTTATATTTTTTTTTTAACTCAGACAACATCAAAATGTACACATTTTTTGAAACTGAATAAGTATTTGAGGGGTATTTTACAAAAATTCAGAGATGATAGGTGGTATTTCAAAATATTGTTAGAAAAATTATAAAATAAGAAAAAATATATTTATTTGCACAGTGTTAAGTAAGTGGTTCTGTATACACCACATTAACTGTTTGTCCTTCAGATGCATGGAAAAACAGACAGTTGGAACCTCTGATTCTTGAGCAAGCAACATACAGTTGACCAAGCGAGAACCACTTGGTCTCACTTCAGTTGCTGCCGTAGACAGACTGTGGCCTTGCCACTTATTCGTCATTGCGAAACTGACGCTGACGGGAAATTGCAACCATTTCAATTGAAAGGGACAGTTGCTAGGTATCAATGGTATGCGTGGTATAAACACTGACTCCCCAGTACCAATACCCAGTCATGACATCAGCCTCTATGATGTATCTGAGCAAAGCACGAATTCGGAGCCCTGTCTCATTGTAAATTTTTGGGGCATTCAAGTTTCGTAATATCATGACTGGTGCCTCTACATTATTTAATTCATGAGCAGGCAGTCCAGAAGAAGTCACGGAGTCAAGAAATTCAGTTGGATAATGAACTGCTTCCTCATCACCAATCACTCTGTTTACTGACTTGTAAGTTCTTTCTTCAGCTTAATATAGTGCAAGAACTTGTTTATTGATTTTTCCTGCTTGTTTATTGATTATTCATTTGTAGGGGTGAGAATTGCTCGTTCACAAAACTAGTTAGTCTGAATAGGTGGCAGGTCTTGAACTTCAAGTTTGAGGTTACATTAATAGAAGATGAATGAGAAGTACCAAGTTGATTGACTATCTACAGATAGACAATTCGTTTATTAAAACATGAATATGTCTACTTGGTGATGAGAGCAGTTGTAGAAAATTTAATGGCATGGCATTTGTGAATCAGACTGGTCACACGTGTAAATGGCTGTAATAATACAGTGGGTTAAGTGAAATACGCCCAGAAGTCTAATGAAACCGGCCATGCAGGACACATTCTGACATGTTTATGACCACATTCGGCTGCACAATGTTTATTAATGCTCTAAAACTGAATAACTGAATTTATGTTTTTTTAATATAATAGCTTGCCTAGGTGTCTAGAGAGAGGCTTTTAAACGTTGCCCATAATCAGAAATAGATCAAATTGAAACGTCATTATAGGGGCGGATGTAGGCTGTGAACCGTTAGAGCCCGCCACTCCTCGGCCTTTGGTTTTTTCGTCGTGTTTTTTCCGCATCCCCTCCAGGTCGTCGAACTGGTCCTTCGTGGCTCGACGAAATCAATTACCCCACAGGCCGGTGTCCATTCAGGCCTTCACTCACTGTAACCCAATCTTGCTCTCCTCTTAATTACTTCTTTTTAAACTTAATTGGGGTGCGGCATTTTTTTTACTTGATTTATGCGAGAAAAATAACACTTTTTGATTAGTCGTGAAAATGATCGTAAAAATGAAATTACTGCATTTAAAAACATTTATGGTGTATTTAACATGGGAACTTCTAAAACCGGAAGCTAGGTAGAAAGTGAATCCCAGTTAATATTAACATCATTTGCAGTTCTAAATTAGTTAATGAAGTAGTTAAATTCCATTTCATAGAACTCAAATTGTACTATGAAAACAGAAAGCCTAGGTTTCTATTTCATTGAGTAACTAGTTTTAGCCAGATTTAAATTAATGATTTCAAAAGTGCTACTAAAAAATCAATGTGGCACATATTGAAATATGTAATAATAATGTAAATAATGTGGCACATTACGTAATCGATGATTACATAAATGAAATGAGTAAAACCAGCGTTTTTTTACAATCTAACTTTAAATGAGCCGCTTATTTTGAAAGTGGCCTAATTCCATTTATGTTAAAATCGAGATATTTAAGGGTTTGCGTTTTACAAAATTTAAAAATATTGTCATTTTATTTATCAACTAATTTTTGTTATAAAAATTCTTAGTAATTTTAAATAAATTTTGTACAATTTGCTGCAAAAGGTAAAGATAACGTAAAAATGTAATTATTTAAATAGCTAGCTAAATTTTTTTGGAAAATGGAATTAGGCCACTTTCAAAATAAACGGCTCAAATATCTGTATCAGAAGGACCACATAGTTGAAAAGGAACTTATCACAAAAATAGTCAAATGTTTAAGGTAAAGCATTTCTTTCACAGTGCATAGTGGTATTCACTTTCTAGCGGCCTTAGTATTTTTTTCCATTCCATATATGATTTTACAATAAACATGTGAAATAAAAATCAACGTCCAAACCAATCAGAAAATTGTTTAAGATCTTTCAACCAAATCAAACGGTGTTCGACAGAATCAAACTCATATTGACAAATTTGACTCTGGTAAAGATCTCTTGTTTTGGTTGAAAGATATTTGGTCATTTTTCTGATTTCTTACTGTGGTTTGGACGTTGATATATATATAGAATAGAATAGGTTTCTATTCGTTTCATCGATTACGTAATGTGCCACATTATTTACATTATTATTACATATTTCAATATGTGCCACATTGATTTTTTAGTAGCACTTTTGAAATCATTAATTTAAATCTGGCTAAAACTAGTTACTCAATGAAATAGAAACCTGCACTCTTCTGGTGATAATTCTTCCAAATAGTAATCATTTATTCGAAAATTACCATCGTCACAAATAGAATTTTTCGTTTGAAAACATATGAAAACATGGTCCGCCATAATATAAAAGACTGTTTCCATGATTGCCAGTCTGAACAAGAAAATTTCATTATGTTAGCATCATACCATTCTTTAACCTTTCCCTCTAAGAAAATTTTTAAAACTTCCACTTTCAGTGTTCCTTCTTTGATATTAAATCTATTGCATTCTTTTTCGAATTGATCCATCCATGTGACTGCATTAAGTTTTCCATCAAATTTTCTTATTACAAATTTATGTTCAATTTCATTTAAGTTTATTTTATTCTGATTATCCACTCGCAACTCTAATTCTCTAATTCGATTCATTAAAAAAATTTCATTAGGATTAGATTGACTGCACTCTTCTGGTGATAATTCTTCCAAATAGTAATCATTTATTCGAAAATTACCATCGTCATCAAGATATTTCTTTTTAAGATTTGCATTTAAAGCTATAGCTATTTTTCTATAACCTCCAATATTTTTTATGGATTTCATGCTGCTTATAATTGTCTTGTTAGCCATTAACTCCTGATGACCAGAAATATCTCCCAATTCTTGAGGAACTAGAAACCACACACATTTATCCAAAGATAAATCTAATAATTCATATTTACCTTCATTTTTTTTCACAACGTGAAAGTGAATTTTCTGTTCCTCAGTCATTGCAGCAGTTGAACGATTAATCAATTTGTGAGGTTAGGTGCAGAAAGAAACGCAAAGAAGCAAATTTGTTTCATGCAAGCAAGTTGGTGCCTTACTCTTTATCTGAAGAAAAAGAGTCATCGAGGGAGGAAGATGTAAATTTGAATCTTTTGCTCTAAGGACTGCCTGGTTGGCTGACCTGTGATTGCACAGCTGGTTGTCTTGACATCACTTGTGAATGGACAGTGTATCATAGTTAGTGTTTTCATTGTAAATTAAGGAAAGGACTATTAATCAATTGTATAGTTTAATAAAAACTAACAATAGTTTATTTGTCCGACTTTCTCTAAAACTTCCACATCACATATATTACATATTACTTTGAAGAAACTTAATTTTGTTACAACGCCAATGTAAGTGTGTTTGTTTATAGTAATCGATTTCTTGCTGTAAATTATAACACTTCCGAATCCATTCAACTTCATAGATTTAAATCATTGATTAAAGGTTGCTAATTGCAGCAAAACACAGAGAGGGACTCGTCAGAAAATTTCGTTTGTAATAATGAGTAATGCGACTCCTGCTTGATAGAGCAAGATTTCTGGGCAGTCATTTTATGCCTAATGAGTATGTAGCATCCCATCAAGGTGAGGCTCGTATTGTAGCGGTTAGGGTCGAATGAATAAAACATGGTACGGTACTAAAGCAAGACCACCGCAGATAGTTATTGTACGATAGCATGCTTCGCCCACTTATCTGTGCCTCCATTTCCTCCAGACTACAATGACACACCCTGGTGTATGGTCATCAGATCACTGTGGTTACTTACTTTCTGCTCCGGTATAACACTCTTAGAGGAGTATCAATTTTAGGTCACATCTTGATTAACATTGGGCACATTAACGTCAAACAGAAAAATAACTGGAGTGTCAGTTATTTGAGTAGAAATAACTCATTTCTACTATAAATAAACAAAATACCACACTTGTACGTAATCAAAGGAGCTTTTGTTTTATTTTAAAGTGCCTAGACGTAATATCCAACTCTCTGGTAAATTATTATCAAATTCACAGATAACCAGCTTAAAGTTGTCCTTTGTATTATTGTGACCATATCCATTTTATCAGTTATAACAATCATGAAATCATTGATTTACTTACTGTTATTATTAAACTGAGGCTCTCAGTCAATATATTTGGTAAAAACTTGTTTTCAATTTTGTCTTTCATCTAAAGAAATCCAAAGCTATTCGCGTGCCTCTGCGAGTTCAAGTTTAGTATTTCATCATAATAAAGTCTTTGTGATCTATTTTCTTCCTTCTTGAGAGAGGTATAGTAATTCTTTGGATGGATTTATTTCGAGAACATTCTGTTTCACCCATCTTTTGAAATCTGGTGGCTATGCGGCATAAGCTCAAAGGCTGTACCATCATATATTCATCTTCTTAGAATGACAAGGTCATATGAATAAACTTTTATCTTTACATTAATTCTTACCTTACCTAGGAGTTCATCCACAACTAATCACCACAATAGGAGTGATAAGACAACTCCCTGAGGGCAGCTTGTAGAGGTCGCAACAGTCTAGATGTTATATTTCCACAATTTTTTTCATGTGACAGATTGTTATAACTTATTCTGCAGTTCTTGAATATAAACTCCTAAATTTATCAAAGACTCTCCTTCAGTAGCCAAGTAAAGGGCTCCTAATAGCAGCCGATAGTGAATCCTTCAAGACGAGAAGTTTGATATTATGTTTACTTATAGTAAAGTTGGTTGCAGGCCCCTCCAGATTTTTTGTTAATGTCATTTTGAAAAAAGTATGTTATTTTTTTCACATAAAGTTCAATTTGTAAGTATAATTTCACTTTGATCCAGCAGACAGAGAGCTGCATGCTGTCAACAAGCTTTCAGAATCAATCATAAGTCAACATTTTAACAGTTTTTTGAAAAATAGTTTTTTGGTTGTTTTGAAAATCTAAGTTTTTTTCCCAGTTATTGCTTCTGTCATTTCCGTGATAATTCCAAAATTTTTAGACATCATAAAAAATGTTCCTGGTTTGAGAAATTACTTTATTGAAAATTTCATAACAGTGTAATAGTCTTATCATAGAGAGAAAGGCAAGCCAGTTTTATCTTTAAACAGAATTCCTAAAGAATGAGTTAAAATTAGTGGATAGCAGCAACAATCGAATTTCTTCACGAAAAAACCCTTGTGATTCAAAATACGTTGTGATTTTGCTATATTTAATTTTGTTTAAGTTTATTGGATGTAAATGGCAGTTTTATTCATCATTATATATTAATAAAAAACAGAAACGTATCTTAGGGTGTAAGGCGTATATTTGAGAATGGGTTCGATAAAATACGAACAGATATAGTTAATTTGGGCAAGTTATTACGTGAGGTCCCTTCTATTGGGAATGTTTAATGAGAGCGCTTGTAAAGAAAGACGTGTTCTGGGTACTTCAGTAGAGGATAAGAACTCCTTTTTAGAATAGGGCCTTAATTATGCTTATAGGAAACGTGAGTAACATTCTTTATTCCTAAAAAAAAATAATGTCGGCCTTATAAAAAGAGAATTTCTTTTTTTAAAAGAAGTTTAATACCATTCTACTTTCTTGAAGGGAACAATAAAAATATCAGAGCACCAAACAGTGATGATAAGAATGTCATGATACAAGGGAGGAGTTAGCCGGGTGCGTAGAGATGGGCTGTTTACTATGTGGAGGGAGCGAGAGGTCGTTAGGCCCAGTTACGAGCACTGATGAGCAGGGCGTACTTTTCTAGTAATGACGAGCACCATTCTAATGGTCCTCGACAAGAGCCATTTATTTTCTTCTTGTCCGCCAGGCGTCGCGGCATCGATCCTCTCTCAATTAGTAACGGCCTACCTACCCTCCACTCCGCGTCCCACTACAACCGCAACATTTCCACCTTTCGCTTCATTGATGAATATCTGCTGATTAATCATAACATTATGAGCATTAATCAATACCGATAAACATAGCTAAATTAGATAAAGAGAGTTAAAAAAAAGTCTCAAGAAATACGAAGTCATTTCTTATAATATATTCCGACTAAGCCTTGACAGCCTAGTACCTACTCATCTATACCTCATTTATTTCTTTACATCTGAGCACACACAATAACATTGGTTGTTCATATTACACTTAACACCTGTTAACTCGTTAACCATAGGGCAATGACTCAAAGTATGCAGTGACATATTTGTGTAAATAGTTACGATTGTTGATTTAAGTAAAATTTAATTAACTGATTAGCTACTCAAACCATTCTGGTTTTACCGAATCATTTACGTATCTGCTAATTTGTCCCGGCATTAACCCTGACAATAATTAACCTTAACAATAACTTTGTATGTTTATTTATTCTTATATGTGCGATTACTGAGTTAAAGAAATATAACTGCCACTTTAAACAAGCTCTTATTTGATTGTTGAATGCTCAATTTTCACTTTGTCTTAACTTGAGCAAACATTTATTATTATTTTTTTTTTATTATTACTTTCATTTTATTATTTACATAAAATATCAAGCAATGAAATCATCATATTGACGTTAACATTCTCGATACTAAGTTTCCAACGGAAATACACATTTTAAGGTCCCCTCAAAATAACATAGGCTTCATGTAAATCTGTCAAAATTTCAATATCTAATTTTTTAATGATTATTATATTTTACTAAACAAAAATTAATATGATCTATACATTTTATATTCAAATCATTGTTAACTCTTTGACAATATGTTAAGCTTAGACCCAATAATGCACTTTTTTAGGGGTTATTTTAACTAAAAGAATGATATCTTTAAGATTTGGTTGTAATTTGTACATATATATTATTCAAATGATTATAGTTTAGAATTTTCAGCTTATATTTACTTGGTATGTTTCTCGTAGAAATTTTCAACGAGCAAAAAAAAAAGCAAAAAAAAATAAAAAAAAAAACGCCTTGAAATATGGTAAATAAAATTTAAAGGATTTTGATCATGTTGGTTACGATCATAAAAAAAATGCAGTCTCTCTATGCATATAACAAACATGATTCTAGTTATTTAAAGTGATAGACATGAATCAAGTTCAGCTTTGGTAAATAACAAGCGTGTAAATATAATGGACCATCTATCTGGTTTCTAAAAGCACTCCTTCCTGAAATGAGGAATGCTTTTTCACTAAAGGTATATAAATACCTGATCATTTTTGATGAAATTTATATTTATGAAACTGTTTATTTTTTAGTATTGGTAGTTATTATTACAATGAAAATTTTTGGTCAAACACACAGGGAAGATTTTATTTATATTGTTAAGAAATTCAATTTAATTTATTTTCCAAAAAAAGTGTATCTTTAGAATACAGCATGATACCCTATCGAATCTTGTTTTTTTATGTAATAATAAGATGTTTAAATAGATTTAATGTACTAAATGTGACGTTACTGGGTCAGAAGTCGCAAAATGCCAGTCACATTGTATAATGAAACACTGGGGCATCCCAGACCAGTAAAACTATAGAAGATATTTTTATGGGAACTGTTGTGTGCACAGTAGACAAACCAGTCCACTATATCTCGCAAAGAATCTCTTCTTCCCAATAAAAAAAATGAAGCAACATCTCGTAAATATCGTCGTATACTGTGCTGGTTTCATTTCAAAGGTGATTTATTCTGCTTGTACGGCTTACCACCCATAGCCGTGCATCTTAAACGAGTCTAACATGACTGAAAAAAAAATTCAAACACGAAAGGAATGTCTCAATTAGTGAAGAGTCGAATCAAGACATCCACTTGAACATCGATGTGCTTCGTCGTACAGAGCTCATATAACGGAGCATTACTATTTGCATTCTTCCAACTAAACTGTAAAAAAAAGGATATTTACAAATCACAGTGCTACCAGTCTTATGAATGGTATGAAATTAAATACGAGGGCGGATTGATAAGTCAGTGACTTTTTGAATTTCCTGCTCACACTTGACCATAAGCGCAATCGTGTGACCACTTCAAAAGAGTGTTTAGCGATGCTCAGCCGTAATCCGGATGAATTTTTGCGCCGTTTTGTTACTGTGGACGAAACATGGATCCATCACAACACGCCAGAGACGAAGGAACAATCGAAACAGTGGGTTGTTGTGGGAGGACGTGGATCAAAGAAAGCCAAACAGAGTCTGTCATCCAACAAGGTCATGGCCACAGTTTTTTGGGATGCACGTGGTGTATTTCACATCGATTACCTCGAGAAAGGCAAAACGATCACCAGCGAATATTATTCAAAGCTTTTGAATAGATTCGACGTTGATTTGAAGCAAAAACGGTTGCATTTGGCAAAGAAGAAAGTGCTGTTCCATTGTAGGCCTTAGTTCTGTTTCAGGGGCGGAAAGTGAGGCTCATTTGTTAATGAAACCCGCTTAGTTAAGGTAACCAATCACATTCCCGGTGCTTTGCTTTGTGACTTCTCTGAAGAACGATGTGCACGCGATTTTAATATCTCCCATGAAAAATCTAGCTTCACACCATGATTTAAACTCACAATTTTCTCTTTAAAGGCAAGATACTTTGCTTGTGAGTTCATATGTGACCTATATTTGCTATATTTAGCAAGTTTTATAAGATATTAGTTTATAATTTTAAGTTTTAATTAATATTTAATATTTAATTAATTTAATATTTAATATTTAATTAATTTAATATTTAATATTTAATTAAGTTTTTAAGATATGTAAGTTTAATAACTTACCACTAAGCGAGCTTACTGCTACATTCATTTTCATTCTTTCTTCTCATTGAGTAAGTAAAGTAGAGTTATAATTAAATTTAATGTCTTTCTTGGTTATCATCTTTGAGGTGCCCGGAAACAGTTTTTCAAATGTTTGCTATCATGCCTCTATAGGTGCTACGCTCAAGTGTACTCGTATAAAAATAATGAAACGGTTTTAGCTTTCGAAATAATATTTACCTTTTTATGACTAATTTTAAGCCTAATAAACTATTAGATGAATAATTTTTTTAAAAAATTGCATGTTGTATTATTATAATTTTACTTACTTCTATGCTTCTGATCTTTTATCTGATATAACCTGTCTATTTGAAATATTGGTCTCAGTTAGTTCTTTGTTCTATTTTTTGCACAATATGCTTTAATTTTGCGAATTCTAGTTTGACCAGTCTTAAAGTTTTTTAGGTATACATAACATCTAAATCACTGCCAGAAATTTAGAAAAAGGACTAAAATCTTACGACCAAATCAAATGGTCATCGTCAAAGCGTCACCAATCTGAGTTTCAGTGTGACTCTGAAGAAGACCAATTCTTTGGATGAAAGGGTTCCATTTCTGAATTTCTTACTTCGATTTAGGAGTTAATTTTTTTTTCACATGAACTATTGTTATGTAGAAAATCGCAGATTTTGAGTGTCTGGAATATCAACGCCAGTAACTTGATTTAGTCTACCAGAAGTCACATTGAACAGAACTCGCTTAGAATATTTGATTATTTTAAAATGAAACTCTCAATAGTCGACGTGACATTTTACTTTATAAAATCCAGTGTTAAACAATCATTATCTAGACATTCGGATATTTCATCTTAGAGCTGAATAAATACAAGTCTGCGAAATGGATTGACTTGGAATAATAATTAAATAAGAAGTCAGTATAAATAAACATCAGTTAGAATGCTGCTTAAATTTTGTTTAACCATTCACCTTTCAAACAATTTTTGAAGAACTTTTTTTACAAGGACTTAAGAAAATGCTTATAAGTAATTGTTTATAAAAAATAAACCAGTCTAAAAAAAATTTCAAAATTGAATAATAATGGTGTTTAATATTATATTATTATAAACTTATATAATTTCTTATATTACAAATAATTTCTTAAATTTATACTTTCAGTTTACGGTACTTCAAGAAAGAAAATACCTTTTTCTTACAGAATGATGGAAGAGTCAGTAAATTAGTTATAAATGTGAAATAGAGGGGTTGGTTTTTTACTAAATCTGTTATAACCATTATGATTGTTAAGAAGAAAGAGCTGATGTCATAATCCTAACACAAGTGCTACTACATCAGCAGGCTGCATGATATCTTCAAGTTCATTCTATCTAGACTGTAAATTAAAGCTTTATTGGGTGCTATTCATTTTTTTTTTTAAAGTGAAAACTAGCCAAGGGAAGAGTAGGGAGTACAAGTCATCTTTTCAGAGAAAGCGGGCGCTCGGAAGAAAGTATTTGAGAGAGGGCACTTTGGCAAACCATGCCATCAAGAGGCTTTTATTTACGAAAGAGAAGTTTCAGCCTGTTTTCAGACAACCGGTTTTCGAGGAGGGCTTCGCTGACACCCAGGGCTTTCCTCTCACTTCTAAGGTCTTCTAACAACAAAAGCTTGATGCTTATTAAAGCTTGATGAATATTAAAAATGTGAATTTAGCGTTCACTTCAAATCATTATGATTTGTAAAAAACAAAGAGTAAAAGGAAGCTATATTGACCTTACCGAAAACTCGGCTTGGACTAGGGTGAGCTGTTCTATGTGTCACATTTGTTATCAGCAAAACAGAAAATTCTTTATGAGTGATGTCCATCCATATTAACTTAAATTTTTAAGTTGAACATTTTTACAAAAAATTCCCTAACTGCTTAAAATAAGTTAACTTGGTAAATGAAATGTATTAAATTTTTAACCTATTGTGTCGAATACTATGGTAAATATTATTAAAATTTTATTATATATTAAATATTTATATATCTTTATAATTTATAATTAATTTATTTTTAATAAAATAATTATATTATAATAATAAAATAAAATATTATATTATAAAAATAATAAAATAGTAATTTTATATTTTTTTATAATTATATATTTATAATTTATATATTAAAATAATATGGTAAAATTTCAAGTTAAAATTTCTTTGTTTAAAATAAAAGATTTTATCTGTAATGAAAAAAAACTGGCGTGACTCACTCTCAACTTTATTATAAATAAACGTATTATGGAACTCGCTAAAAATCAATTTAATTTTGGATATATTTAATGAAGCTATCGTGTGGACGTATTTTAAATTTCTAAATTCATTAAAGTTTGATATTCCTAGTACTTGAAATCTTGTACTAGATTATGAAAGTACAAGGATTAATGTTTGTAGAATCTCGAGCAGGGGGGTGAAAATATCATAAAAAAGGATAGTGTACCTTTCTCATGTTTAAAAATTACACAAATACAATACGTGTACATCTAAAACGTGTAATTTTTTCAACATTTCGAAATAGATTGAATTATGAATACTAATACTTTAGTCGATATACTAGTTATAGTATAGCAGAAAATGTAACGTTCGTATCCCGTTATGGTTGAATCGACTGATGTTTACAATGAGTAACTATTGAAGCAAGTTCTACAGGGGTGACGTAATATTTGCCCATATGGAGTAATATTTAGATTCTATTCTTATTGTCTCCTCCAATATTCAGCAGACATGAGAATGCCAACACGTTCTCTTCATGTTTAGATAATAAAATACAAAAATTAGTTGATTTAAAACCACCAGATGAGATATTTGAACTTAGTTCCTGTTTTGGTGTAATGGACGTTAAATGATTTTCCCTATTTTCCAATATTATACAAAAATTAATATTATAGTTTACCTCATTACATATATTTTACTTGATTATATGCTTTTAAATATTCTTACGATAGTCAAATTGCTTTTTAATGATTATGTCTTGGGCACATGCCCAGTCATACGCGAGTAAACATAATGAAATATGGTATCGGTTAATCCCGAAACGTGTAAATACATAATCTCTCAAAATATTTTTTTCTAACCAGAGGTAACTATTTACCTCTAGTTAGATATAATCATTTCAATCAATTGTTTCAAAAACTAGCTCTTATTTTATGTTATAGATCATACCACAATTGCAATATTATTATATTTTCAACTTATAAGAATATCTTTAATGCAGAAATATAAATATTGTATTATTTGTTAACTAATTGGTACGCCATTAGGAACAAAATTTATATTTTGATATAGTGTTCATCATAACAGGTTAACAATTCAACAAATTTTAGTTATCAAGTTTGTTTATTTTACTAACTTTTAGATTCTTTTAAAAACTGAAAAACTTAATTTATGCATATGTAGATGGACACTCATGAAAACTTTTCTGTGAGTTGCTGTAAACAAACGCGACACGTAGAACAGCTTACCCTAAGTCCAATCGGAGTTTTGGGTAAGGTCAATATATATTCCTTAAAATAGATTAAAACTCTTAAAACTTTTTTCATAGCATAATAATTTTAAGTAATCGCTTAATTCAAATTTTTTATATTAAAGTATATATATATATATATATATATATATATATATATATATATATGCACTTTCCATTGTATGCTGGTAAGTATTTCAATATTTCGTAGTGTTAATTTAAAATCACTTTACTATCCCTGACGAATATTTTAAAAGGATTTAATGTAACTTACATGTCACTTAATTAATTAAGAATTAAGCTGTGATACCTTCATATTTTGATTGAATTGTGTTTATTGAACTGGATATGGATACACAGTACTTTTTTTCTTTCTGGTGCATACACATATGAATCAGAAGGCTTTCCGATGCGTTTGCAGGCCGATACTGCTGGCCATGTGAGAGGCACAGATTTTCCAAATTCAGACCACATACATGTAGTGATTGTCCTTGTGCTTTATTGATGGCTATTGCAAAGCAAATCCCACCCGAATCAGCCACCGACACACACACACACACACAAACTACATATAGTAAAGTAATAATTTAATATTAATGTTTATATTTAATCTTCAGACCAATCGCAAAAATTTTTTTGTTTATTAGTAGGACTAAAATTATTTTACAAAAATAACATTAACAAATCTGGAGTAGCCACTCAATTTTACTATAAGTAAAGTAATCAGCCGTTTAGCGTCAAAAAAACATTATCTGAAAACCGAAAATTTACTGTAACGCCCCTTCGGAAAATGTAATTTGGAAAAAAATTATCTCCACTCATTCTTGTCAGAATGTTCTATTTATAGATATAGTTTCATTTTGATCTTTAAACGGTATGACTTGTATCGGTCTTACAGGCTTTCAGATTGAATTATAAGACAAAATTTTTACATTTGATTGAAAAAATAATATTTTCTGTTGGTTTAAAATTCTGAGTTTAAAATTCTTTTATTGCTTTTGTAACCTCAAAAATAATCTCAAAATTTTAAGACTTAGAATAGGTAGTTTAGAAGAAACAGATGTTGCCTAAAAACAGGTTGTTGGCAAAAAAAGTGACTTTCCCATCATGCTTAATTGCTACCAAACAATAGGGCACATCTACACTATAAGGCCGATTTTTGTATAAAATATTAATTTGATCCATCAAAGATTCTGGACCGTAGCGTGGTAACAAAGTTTAGATACACACTTACCCATCCACACAAAGACGTCATCGAAGAAACTTAATAAAACGAGTTCTGAAATCTCAAAAATTGTGATTCTGTCAAAACCTGGAGTTCAATTTTTTCGCGATCACTATAGTTTACTTATAGTTCACTTACAGTTTACTTAAAAGACTCCTACTTTATAAGTTCTAAAAGGTTTCCAATTTGGACTTTAAAAACTTATACATGTCAATATTATTCGATTTACATCTAATCGAAACAAAAAAGTTAAACAAAAAGTTTATATAAGTGCATTGGGGACTTAATCTGTTTTAAAAGAGTTGATGTGTTTTTTGTTCCTGGTACATGAGCTGAATTTTGACTCTAATGATGTTTCTTTTCTTTTCTTATATGTCTTATATCATTTATTCAGAAAAATATATATTGTAAGTTTAAATTTTTGAACTATGCTAAGAAGGTAAATCATATATCGGGTAATAGGGCAGGAGGTATTCAATATTTGTGTTTGAAAGTAAAACTTGAAAAAAAAATTACAATATTAATTATACCATATATGCTAATAAAGATATATATTATTTACATCTTTAAAATATATAATAATATATATCATGTTTTGTTTATGTATAACTTTTACTCTATTTAAGTTTACACCAAATATTTATGTATTCACTTTGGCATCCCGTGTACCTCTCGAAGTGGACTTCGTTACTTACGTTTCTTATAATCTTAAAGTTACTTCTAACCTAAGTCTTACAATTTCTTCAGATTACAGAGAGTATCCAATAACCAAGAAAATCCAATTCTGTTATATTTATATTTTCATAATTATTTTTTTTATAATAACAGTATACTTCTTTATGTTATATTGAAGAAAATATGTGTTGAATAGAAACTGAAAATTAATCAAACTAACGAGAATGAACAAGTTATGATCATTGGATTAGATAAGTAAAAACAAAAAAAACTTACTTGAGTAAGGAAATTAACCTGCACAAAAGTTTTGCTTACCTGAAAAAAAATATTTGAGATTAGATTTAAATATTAATCTATTAGTTAAAGATTTAAATATTAGATTTAAAGGTTAATAAAATAGTAAATAAGTGCCATATTACATGAAATAAAGAAAAGATTTAGATTATCATAAAACATCATCCCCTGTTAGAGTATTCTCCGATTAATAAAGATAAATTGATTATTCACCTAATGAATTAAGTATTGTGACAAGTTATTACCGTACACTCATTTTCTCGTACATACATACAATAATCTTGTTTTCTCGTCTTTTCGTCCTGATGACAAAAAGGCAGTTCAGATGTGTGCCTGTAGTGTTTGTTAGGCCTTATCACCTAATACTGTTTCGTTATAAAATATTTGCGTTAACGCTAATGCAACAGTGCTTTTTATCCATGGTTCCAAATGTTTCCATGCTAAGATGTGACAAGAGTAGGAACCTTTTAAAATCCACACAATAACTTACATATTCCGTACAGTAACATGTTTTTCCTGGTTACAGTAATGGATTGCCTAAACTAAAGATGTTAACCAAGATAGCCACATAAATTTCACTTATGATAATAAGTAATATTTAAACTTATGATAAATCTAGGATTTCCGCGTTCAAAAAAAGCTACGAAAACATACCGTTACTCAATGGGAGATTTTTTCAAAAAGTACTAAAGTAATTCTAGACAACAAATACTACAATTAAACAAATTTAAAATAATTTGTGAATTCTCATTTTTATATGACTGGACTGGTAATGAACCATTTAAAAAATATCTATCTAAACTAAAATAGTTAGGAGCCAGTCATTTACTTGGAATGCGAGGACATCCGAATGTCCTGAACTCCTGGTGTACGAGTGTTATCACAATCGCGAACATTAGTTCTTTTTCATAAGGCTGTGGTGTTATGTGCTGATGTGGGTCTGTTGATTATTCATTGTAATTCCAAAGAATATGACAAAGAATAAATTACATTTTTGTATAGCTTTCAACTTTAATAGAATGTGATGATATTAAAACATTGTTTATTATATTAAAAAAAAATAACTCGATTAATATTAATAATATTAATATTAACTCGAGAAGTCCATAAATACTGATTTTATTATTTCTAGACAAATTAGAGATAAAACGAATTATAAGAATACAATAATAACAGAAATTCATAATTACGTTACTATTTAATGGTATTTTTAGTTTTAAGTATAGTTTAAATTGCATTGAAGTTGTATTTTTATTTAAAAACTAGCAAATGTACCCGTCTTTGACGGAATCAAAAATTCTATTATTCTTGGTATTCCAAAATATCAATTATAGTATTATACTAATACTATAATTAGAAGTTATAGAATAGTAGAAAACACCATTATTAGTACAGTGTTAAACAAATGCCTCTGTATACACTACATTAGCTGTCTGTCCTTCAGGTTCATGGAAGAACAATCAGTTGAAACATCTGACTATTGAGCAAGTAAACTACAGTTGACCATGTGAGAAAAACTTGGTTTCGCTAACTTGAATTCCTGCGTTAGATAAAGTCTCCCTTTGCGACTTAGTTAACGTCATTGCGAAATAGACTCTGAGGGGACCTTGCAATCATTTGAATGGAAACAGACAGTGGCTAGGAATCAATGGTATGCGTGGTATACACACAGACTCCCCAATACCACATCCAGTCATTATGTCCGCCTCTATGGCATATCTGTGTAGAGCACGAACTCAGAGTCGTGTCCCGTTGCACAGTTTTTGGGTCACTCATGTTTCGTAACATCAAATTTGTTACTGCTATAAATTGCAGCATCATTGGTGCACCTACTTTAAGTTTTTACTCATGAGCAGGCAGTCCAGGAGAAATAAATTCAGAGTCAAGAAATTCAATTAGATAATGAACTGCTTCTTCATCACTAATCCAATCTCTTTACTGACTTGTAAGTTCTTTCCTCGGCTTCATATAGCGTAAGAACTTTGTTGATTTCTCATGCCTGTTCATATTAAGAGTTGAGAATTGCTCGTTTACAAAACTATTTATTCGTATTAGATAGTACATCCTCAACTCTGGGAAACTCTGGTACCTTTTCAAAGATGTCAAATACGCAATATATTCATATGCTCAATTGAAATTAAAATCAACTAACAATACCTACTTGCCACACCTGTGTATTTTCAAAACAAACTTGTCTGTGAAGTTAGGAAAATACAGCTAAAAGCCCCATAACTTCGCTTCTGTACTGAATTAATAATCTATTTAGAGCCCATATTTTAAGTTAGGCACACACAAATCCAGTGTCAATGTTTCAGCTCGCTATGTCTTATGGTGGCTGAGTTTACTTGTGACAAACATTTTTTCGTTAAACGTCCATAACTTCACTTCTACGTTGAATTTCCAATCAATTCATAGCCTATATTTTAAGTTAGACCTACACAAATCTACTGTAAAAGTTTCAGCTTTATATGTCTTATGGTAGCTGAGTTTACCTGTGACAAAGTTTTGCGGACAAACCGACAAACCGACAAACCGACAAACCGACAAACCGACAGAAATTTTTCTAAGGGTGGATTCGGTTTCTCCAATGTATGAAACGTAAAGAAAACTTGAAATGAGTCAGTTCTAAGCAATGTACAGACAAAATCATTATTTTATTTATAAAGATGAGTAACAGAAAAGAAAAAAAATAGTGGACGAAAGAAATTGCTGACGTTAAAATACTGATTTAGAGAAAACTGTCAATTTCGTGAATGAAGGTTATATATCAAAGCACAAGATAAAACAGAACAAGGTTAGTGAATGAATGAATGATGGTGAATAAAATTTTGGATTTGAATAATAATGTGAAAGGAAGGAATTTGAATTCGAAGGCAGTAAATGAGGAGATATATTTTAAAAAGTATCGAAGACGATTGATTTTGAAAAGTGCGTTGAGTTTTTTTTAGGATGAGAGTCCTTGATTGGAGTTTTAAGGTCGGTAGAGCACGACTAAGGGCCATAAACAAGAGAAGTTATGGCGTCCTCGGCACCGTTCCGGCCATCGACATGTTATAGTGTTTCGATAAACCTTCAAAAAAGTGCCAACACTTTGGTATTCTCCATTCAAAAGGAAAATACTGCTCACCTATTTTTTTTAAAGTCATCCTTTAAATTCAATCTGGGAAATAAAGATAAGTTTGGAATTTTAAATAAGTTTTCGGTTATAGACATTCCAAACCCCATAGATTAGGTTTACATAGTTCACTGTTTTTGTGTTTCAACTCAAACCGACTGTATATTATAATACCATTTGTATATATTTTATCAATTTATTATATGATGGACAAAGAATGCAACATATTTGCGAAACTTGACAGCTGAATGCAAGGATCAGGGAGGTGGGTCTTTGAAAATGGTCTCGTTATTTTATGTATCTGTCAGGGGCTACTTCAATTAAAACTATTTTATATCATACGCACCAATGCATATAAAGAGATCATTCAAAATATTCAAATCTCTACTACCAGCAGAATGTCTCTATCTCAAGACAGAATACTCCTTTCACGATGAAAACATCATTAATTTTTGTTTATACTTTTGTCGGGTCAAACTTGTTACCTGTTTAAATTAACACAAACACATGGTTTCTGGTTGCTTTCAAAATGTTGATATCGCATTTCAAAATCTTCAGTTTTGACAAAAGAAGAAAAAACAGCTGTTAAATAAAGGATGATCTTCTATAAGGCAAAAAAGGGTTTATCTTGATCAAAACTGGTTATCCTTACTTCAGCTTGTGTCAACAGTCTTAAATGTTTAACAACGCGTTCAATAAAGAAAAAAAAAGCAGCACAATTGGAGTCAGAGTGGTCGGACAGTATGACTGATTGTGCTCGACCCGAGCAAGGACTGCAATGGGTTGACGCCAAAAACCGGTCCATGCGCCCACTCGGTCAGCCTCCATCAGTCACGTCTACTCCAAACAGTCCTTCATGAGTGTTTAATGTAACAGCATCTGTCAACTCATACCACGCCAGCGTCGCTTCAACTGACTGGGTCTTCAAACAATCCCAGCTTTGACAACACTTAAACTCCACAAAACTTAATCAAAAAGTGATGAAATAAAAATGTTAAAAATTCTTGGGTATAATACTTTTCAAGTGTAATACCCAAGTGTAATACCAAGTGGAATGAGCTGCTTAGGTGTTTGGCATGTGGCCTACTACTACAATTACATGAGCTGCACCAACTGTCTTCTGTCTTTATACAGACCAGGTTGGCTTTGGAAAAGAGATAATAAATAGAAACACAGCTCTAAGACATGGTTTTTTGATAACAATCGATTAAAAGGACTTCAGTTTTTTCATTTTTTATTTTTGGTAATAAGGTGATTTTATGTGATTTTACCCTCTATATTACTGAACAGATTTGAGTAGCCAAGTGCTGACTAACTAGATCACTTCTCTAAATGACGGATATCGAAATATTGAAGTGAGCTTCATAGGTGACTTTCTGTATTCTGTAACATTTTTGTCTCTGTGTAATCGTATTTGTTGATCTACCAAACTTCACCCCAGTACTTGAAATAATCACATTACAAGTTTAAATGATCTACAACTGTTTTGAACAGTGATTCGTTGCAGGTTTTCAAGAAGTCTTGTGGTGGGGTCTGTGAAGATCTTCATTGAACTCAACACATCTTATAATAAATTCAAGTACTTATCACCTAACGAATTACCACTTCTTCCTGCCCCACACGTTTTTGAAGCGCTCTTCTATTTTCTGAAAAGTTTTAGACCAGTCTATCTGGATAATTTCAACTTTACTGACAATCTGGCTATTCTTGAAAGAAAAGCTAGTAGCACCCTGAGACATACGTACGCAGTCCCATACAATTCTCTGATTATCAAGCTAGCTTGCCAACAAGGGGTCTACTGTTGTCCTCATAGACTCTGAAGCTACAATAATAAGATCTGTGTGGCTTTATCAAATCTTTTTTTTCACAGGTTTTTCTTTTTGATGCCACTGCTTATTTGTAGATGACTTATTTTCTTGAAGTGAGTTCAAAACCAAACTCTCTACTTTTTACACTTTTTAAAATCCATCTCTTACATCCACTCCTCCCTTCATAGAACATCTTACAATTCCACGCGGCATGTTCACTTGTATCAATCAATTCATTGTATGACTCCGATGAGGACTTGTTGTTATAGCTGAAAGATCTCAATCTCATTCTTTAATTTCTTACTCTGATTCACCGTGTTCATTATTTCACAGTAAAGTGTTTACTGTAGTATCTTAATATATATCACGTCTAATCTATAGTAAGAAACAGCAAAATGAATGAGATGACCAACTGACATGATCACTTGTTTTGCTTGAAAGATCTTAGTCATTTTACTGTTATCTTAGAGTGGTTTACACGTCAATTTTTGTTTCACGTGTTTAAAGTAAAATTTTGTTATACATTTACTTTTTTCCTGGACCACCTCTAGTGATAGTGTCTATCTCAGTCTGATACAATCTGTGTGGGTTTAGGAACCACTATGTTAAACCTACGCATGAATAAATCATAGTTCCTCAGTCAGTCGGGATAGCTCCTTATCCGTTTCTATTCACCCCAATTCCCATAGTTTCAGTTCTGATCAATGTTTTAGAGCTCAAATATAAAGAAAAAGTTTCTCAGCAGAACTGATTTGTCACTTACGAGCTTCTACAAAAAACTATATTTGGTTCCTAGGAGATCGTTTACATTTAGTCATCAATCTAAACCGTTAAATTGTAATCTGACATTTTTGAATTATTTCTTTTTGTTATATATTTATTGTTCTGTATTTTAATTAACTTAATTCTGGTTTATATTTATTCTTTCTAAGAATATACACTAGTTAAGGTTTACACGCCGTTAGAAAGCCATTTATTATGTACGAGTATGTTTATATATTCTGCATATGGTACATTTATATAGTACAGATATTTTATACTTCAGAGAGATATTGACCCTCGATAAATCAAACTCTACAATTTCAGTTTCATACCAAAACCTTTTCATATGGCTAAGCAACTATATGCCGTTTAGTTCTATATAAGCATAAACGTCTAAACCACAGTAAGAAATTCAGAAATATGATTAAGATCTTTCAACAAAAACAAGTGTTTTTTGTCAGAAGCTCACACAAATTGACTCTGACGAAGACCACTTGTTTTGGTTGAAAGGTTGATCAGGGTTGTATCCCTGAATTTCTTACTGAGGATTAGACGTTGAGTTTTAGTCCACGTGTTTTCTGTGAAATCTTGTTATATATATAATTAAAGTAAGTTTCAAATAGGAAACACAAAAAGGAGACTAATATTCACGATTTTTGATCATTTTGGTTTTCTTGCCACCTTCAGGAGGTAATAAGAAGTAAGAGTATGAATACGTGAAAGGGTTCATCGACTGATACAATATGGTATATATATATATATATATATATATATATATATATATAAACTCTCACTGCAAGTTCCTTATTACGTCTTGTTCAATTAGGTCCATCCCGTCAAGTAGGCCATCAAATTCAGTGATTTATATGTATCTTTCCAATTTGGAAGGAAAATTTTTGCATTAATCATATCTTAGTTTTCAAAAGCATTGGTAGATCTGCAAAATTATTGCTAAGTTTTGTTTAACTTTTTATATATATAGTTTCATTATTTCATTATAAAAGTATGAAGTTTTCTTATTTCAGTCTCTTCTAATTTTTTTTCGAGTGACGATTAATAATTATGTTTAATAAATGTCCTAAATGACTGAGGCTGGGAGTAAGCCGGCGAAGATTAGGCAATGAGAACCTCACGCAAGTGGAAGATATGCACTTAATTTTTTTTTTAGCTAACCTACAAACCAGTTTTCGCACTGGTTATTTAGAGGGTTTGGATGATTTGGCAGTTGGCACAGAGTTAGGAATGCGTCTTTGGATTGCACTTTTTTCTTTTTTTTTTTTTAATTAAGAGTTATGGAAGTGTTCATGTTGATGCCCTACGTGACGGGATGGACTTAATTGAAGAAGACGTAATAAGAAGGTTGGGTTTGCGGGGGCGTGGTGCGAAGGTCAGTTTAATGACAAGGTGAGCAGTGACGAATGAGGCGCTGTGATGAATGGTCGTCCTTTGAGAGCCCTGCCAGTGCGGCGTAAGCCATGTCTTCAATTACGACGACTTTACTCCCGCACTGCTCCCATCACGTCTTGCCGCTAAATCAAGTCACTCCCTCAACTAGAGGACCTATTCTTTTAAACCACTGCTTCTTAATCTTTTCAAAATATTCGAGTCTTCAAGTTACAAAATTCTTCCAGCATTACAATCAAAAATTAATTAAATTCAATTCAGTATCGCTGAATAAATAATTAAATACATTAATTTTGGAAAAAAGTTTACTTTAATAAAATATAAATTTTTTAATGCTGGTGTCTGATTCCAATACTCACACTATTTTATAAAAATATTTCGTGGAGGATGGTTCCTATCTAGCCAGCATCTAATTGTATGGCATATTCAAAACCTGGAAGTATAATCAACCTTGTTCATATTTTCAGAACTGGCACAAAATGTCCATTGGTAGCCTAGCCTGTTCCCCCGATCAGTGACTCTCATTATGCCAATCTAAATAATGTAAATTCAATCCCAAAATAGATTTTACCTCTTAACTTTTCACCTTCTGGAATACCTTTCCATACTGATATACAAGGTATCCATAAAGTCATCTTCATGACTTTGTAAATAAAGTATGAATAAAGACACCTTTTATGACTCAAATATACAGTTTGTCCGTAAACACTCAATATGTTTCCCTATGTGTGCTATATTACCATCTACCGATTTGTGCACATAAGAAATTTTATTACTTTAATTCATTATATTATTTTTTCTCGTCAGAATAAAGATGGTACACTTTAAAGAAACAACGACCATTATTTGAAACCATCAAAAAAAGAGGTAACCACCACTAACTACCTCGATTTTGGTTAAGACACTGCTGTTTCTTTAAACTTGTTCACCAATTTCCCAACGACAGTAAAGCAAATAGGTTGCTGATAAGAGTGTCGAAACTTAAATTCTTCCACAGTTTTGCTTTTGAGATCATTCCTTATGTCCACTTAAAAGGTTCAAATCGATTAGCTTCATCCTGAGGATGAAAAATAATACAATTAAATAAAATGGTAAAATCCTCCATGTACCTAGACTTAATGGACACCCTGTGGTTTTGTTAATAGACTAGTTATTAACAGAGATACGATTAATAATCAAAGAGTAACAAGACATTATGCGTTGTAAAATGGGATAAATAATAGCCAACATAATTGGTGTGTGTTTAGAAATAATAGTTTCATCATGTTCATTCGATGCGGGTTTCTCTGTGAGCAAGTTATTCTAGATAGTTTATTCTGAGCATAGAAGGTATCATTAATAATATTTTTTAAAGTGAAAGTTTTTGCAGGGAATGTATTTAAAGAGTATGTTTTATAAATGCGAAGTGAGAGTTGTATCAGATCAGATATGACAAGGGAGTGCCTTTTAGGAATACGAGTAGATCCTTGCAAAGAAAGTGTATTGTGCCGTCATCCTCATGAGGTGTTTCCCGGAGCCTCCCCTTCCCTGAGGGAGGTCTGCTGATTCACAAGGTAATAGCTAAAGAGAAAACAATCAACCACTTTCTTTTTAAACAATACCTAAAGAAGAATATATGAAAAACTAAACACTTACACTTATCAAAGTTATGCCTATAATATATACGTAGTTATTTTCTTCACAATTACGTAAATTAGAAAAAAAGTAATCTCATTGAACTCAAGACAAGCTGCAGCAATTGTTGCCCTACTTTAGTGTTGTGTTGTGATGTGTGACCAGAATTGAAGAGGTAGTGAGGCTGCAGAAAGCTGTACAGTTCAACGTAAGGAAAAGGTAAAAGCATTGACATATTTTGTGTTGAGAACAAGAGTAATTTTAAAGAAATCATTTTAAGAGTCTTCATTCACTAAATGATTTGTTTTGACTACATGTTTTGTTTGAAGAGTTATTAGAAAATTGATGGGTTTTATCTTTGTCTACGAAAATAAAATCAAACAACGAATTAGTTTCATTTTAGAAACAGAAGAAAGCATTTTTAAAGAAAATTTAGGGAGTTTACAAACAGTAAGGTACAGTAAGAGAGGACGAAGTGAGAGAGATCTCCCCACATCGAAGAACGGAGCGCGAATATATATATAACAAGATTTCACACAAACACGTGAAATAACAATCAATGATCAAACCGCAATAAAAAATACTAAGATCTTTCAACCGTAACTGGCGGTCTTCGTCAGAGTCAAAAACCGAACTCAAACACTAGATGCAGAAACATCTGGTGATGGGTTGAGAAGAGTGAGAGGAAAGAGTGGTATTTTAAAAGGGTGTAAAGTGCAGGAAAGGGCAAATGTCCAGAGAGGGATGTTTGGGGAGTACAGTAAGAAAAAGTAAAAAACTATCCGCTAGTTGTCAACGCTCTTAGAAGAGGCTATTGCCATCGACAAGAAAGAATCAAGTTTGAAGAGCCCGTTCCTAATGTTTATAAAGAATTATTTAAAGATTTTAATTTTAGTTTTAATTTATGGGCCTTTGCCAGCTAGACAAACAATTTTTCACTGCAGGGACGGAGAAAGGTAAAATATGACAGAAATAGGAGTAGGTATCGCACAAGGTATACATCGATAAGATTTCACATGTTTATGTTTATTTCTTTATGTCTGCAAGCTGCTGTTAGCCCTTGTAGACAAAGCTAATATTCTTCATACTACTGAATCTACATAGCTATTCCTTATGGTATTTCACCTGTTAAATTTAATTAATGAATACTAGAGAATATTTTTTAACAAGATCTATCTTTCACATGTACTCATTTAACCTTATTTTAATTAAACTACAATTTTAATGAAAATTGTAAAATTTATTTTATAAAATTTATTTGTACACAAAGTAAGTCACTCCAACATCAAATTTATTTACGGTATCATTGATGTTACTTGGAGGGATTATTAAAATTATTTGATCAGGTTGATCTATGTATATTTGTATTTTATGAATAGAACATTACCCAGTTCTCTATAGAATACTTACTTTAATTTAAAATTAAATTAACTAACCAACTGATTCGGCTAATGCTTTAACTAATTGAAATCACATTTAATTGACCACATGGCAAACAAATAGTTAATGTTTTGATGCCAATATTCAGTAAAATTTCAGGTAATAATATTTACAAAAAAATTATTAATTATTAAATTAAATAGGATCAGTATTAGGTGAAATATAAATTGAGTAATTTTGATGTAAAATTGTTTATTACTAATGTAGCTGTACCTGACCTTTTCAGGTTTCTTCAGCAGAAACTGGTTAATTATTCTCAGCCGCTACCTGCCAACGAATAATGCTTTTAATCGATTTATGAGTGCTTGATTGTACTTTTTAATTTGAAAATAACTTTTACCAGATAAAATTTGATATTGGAAAAAGAATTGCTTATACCCCCTTTCAAGGGAATTTATGTATGATATTTTTTGAAACTGAAATGCCAAGATATACTTTACCTAATCAAGTTAAATGGTTCAGATATATTGAAATATATATCATCTTTTAATATATTATGTATTTTTAACAAATTATATTGTTTGCTGTCAACAGTACAACTCTCAATGGAAGATGAAGTAAATGTGTGCATTGCCCTCTTAGATCGTGTTTCGTAAGCGCCCTTCATAGATTCCTTAAAGAGTTAAATCTTAATGTGATCAACATACCAACTCAATATAGCTGCATGTGTCCACTTTTATTCTTTCCGCCTCAGAAATGTTAAAATTTGCTTTTAGACATATGTTTTTGAGCTTACACCCATAATTTTTTTTAATTATGAAATTAATAAAATTATTTCTAATGCTAACTAATTCAAAAAAACCTATTATAGAATACAAATCTTTAAAGAGTACTAATAAAACGCTATCCAATGTAGTAATATGAACCAGTTGGACTTCAAATGTCATAGTTTTACTGTATCATGAGTTATTGTACCTACTTCCTAGGCTTGCTCATAATCTTGACTTTAATATAGTTTTTGCTAATAATAATAACGTAGGTAATTTGTTCATTAAAATCTTTCCTAGAGAAATATAACATAGTGGTATTTAATATATTCTTTGGATTTGTTTTAATATAATATACATTGGTTAGAATAGTTATCATTAAAATTTTTACCAGGCAACGACAATACTCCGAGTTGGAACTGTATAAATGTACTGCCTTATTTCTGCATATTGATAATCATTATGTAAATTGAACAGAAGCTACAAAAATAACATATGAACGGTCAATAGTGTTATGAAGCATTATTGACCCTTCATTAAATAAGTTTAACAGATAGAATGTATACACATCAATAATGGTTTATTGACCATTTTTAAAACTAAACTGTGTACATACAACGTAGCCAGCCTTAAGGAACAGCCTAAATTTGTTTCTGATTTCCTTTTCCTAACCTGACTTACCATTCTTTTGTTTCCTCTTACACACTTTAAAATATATCTGTTACGACCCCTCCTTTCCATACTACACCACATGTCGGTTACCACTTGTCAATTCAGGAGTAACTCTGAAGTGTGACAGCTTGTTTTCATAGAAAAATTTCACTCAGAATTTATGTTAACTTGCAAGTTAATGGAGAGCATTTCAATTGAACATATATATATATATATATATATATATATATATATATATATATTGTAAACAGGAAAACAATCCAAAAGGACAACAAACATTTCAGGGTGAATCACAAACACAGAACTAAGGAACAAACATACTTACTGTCTCTAATTTTCGATTGAACCGTCATCAGAAGAGTTGTGATAGGGACACCAAGCGCACTTGTGAAGCGACGGTTGGGTTTCCAACCCTCGCTTCACAAGTACGCTTGGTATCCCTATCTCAACTCTCCTGATGACGGTTCAATCGAAAATTAGAGACAGTAAGTATGTTTGTTCCTTAGTTCTGTGTTTGTGATTCACCGTGAAACGTATGCATATATATATATATATATATATATATATACTTCGAATAAAATGAAAGGTCCGTGTGGACAATAACACTTTAACACATAGAAAAGAACACAGAAAGACACTACAGAACTCACTTCGATGACAGAGTAGTACATCAAACTTCTTGAGTAGCAGTTTGCTTCTCAACGCGAGTACTTCGCACTTCTTCCCGATGACGACGGATGTCAAAATATCGAAGTGAGTTCTGTAGTGTCTTTCTGTGTTCTTTTCTATGTGTTAAAGTGTATATATATATACCATGATAAACGAAAAACGGTTGGCAGGACAGATAACAATTAAAATAAGCAGTGACACATAAACTGAAACACACAAAGACTCACTATTCAATATTTCGACCGCCATTACGGTCAAAATATTGAAAAGTGAGTCTTTGTTGTGTTTCAGTTTATGTGTCACTGCTTATTTTAATTGGTATATTTATATATATATATATATATATATATATATATATATATATATACAAGATTTCATATAAACACGTGAAATAACCACAATACTCCTTTGTTTCCCCAAACATCCCTCTCTGTACTATTGTCCTTTCCTGCACTTTACACTCTTTCAAAATACCACTCTTCCCTCCCACTCCTCTCCAAAATGTTTCTACATTTAGTGTTTCACTAGGGTTTTTGACTCTGACGAAGGCCGCTTGTAACGGTTGAAAGATCTTAGTCTTTTTTTATTGTAATATTGTAATAAGATATAAAAATATACTCTTAAACTGTAAAATAAATTTAGAATATATATGGAGAAAAACATTTAATTGTGATAGTTTACTATACCAATGGCTATAGTTAAAGAAAATCTGTCTTTAATTATTTGAGAATTGTGTTTACTCATCTCTTCAAGGTTATTTACTAGAAAAAAAAACATTAAACTATTACTTTTAGCATTAGGGATATATTATCAATATATTGATATATATCAATATACTTATTTATAAAAAAAATCTAAACATAATTACGTATATATTTTGATAGAAGATACTTCACATCAATGAATGGTATGCGATTATAGCCATACCTATAAATATTAGTGCTCTGAAATTAAAAAGTAATAATTTTCCTTCTGCTTTTGTCGAAAGCCGGCAAAATGCAAAAAGCAATAAGAAAATCATACTAAAAAACGCTAGGATGCTAGGGGTGCTGGTAGTCGCGTTTACGATCTATTCCTTAGTGGTTGACCGTAAAAGCACCATAGCCCCAACGGAATTTTTAGAGCCGTCATAAAGTGTGTAAACACACGATCGAAACAAACTCCTACCTTCCTCGTTTAATGGACGCATTATTTAGTTTAATTAGAGTTGTTTCACTGGGTGTGCCTAGAGAGTTACCGACCCAGCTTTAGTTACAGTTCAACTCAATTCATGGAATTATACAACTGTTTGCTTTAGTCAGTAGAAATACAAACTATTGTATAAACAGAATTGATCTAATACATTTTAAATAAATCACTAAACAAAGGGATTCTAATGAATATCTAGAAAAACAAAATTTGATTTCCATTATATTTACCAACAATGTACCTGATAAAACTTTCGTTGTCAAAAAGAAAATTATATCAGCAGGTTAACGTCTTAAATTTAGAATGTGTTACTGATTTTTGAAAAACATTGTGATGTGGAAATAGCATCACTCTTGTTTTGACATTGTATGAATGAAGTACATGTCCAATTAATTATTAAGTGTAAAATAAGGTTAAAAAACATATAAAATAAATGATATTTATGGTTGGTTACCTTTACTACAATTTATGAAAGAGTACCTCATTCATAGATAAAGTACATTCACACGTTTTACTTTGACTGAAAAGATATACAGACTGAAAGATAAAAATATTTCATAGTATATTAACACTATATATGTCCATGGTCAAATCACAATATAAAATTGAAAAAAAAAGACTAAGAACTTTCAACCGTAACAAGCAGTCTTCGTCAGAGTCACCCGTTCTCTTACTTAAATCAGAGTCAAAACAACTTCGTCAGTTGAGTTATTGACACTGACGAAGAGCGCTTGTTACGGTTGAGAGATCTTAGTCTTTTTTTCCCATTTGATATTACAGTTTGATAATAATTAAAAGGCAAGGAACAAGGTACTAATTGTTACAAATGTCAATACCAATTGGGAATTGGTAGTTCTAGTTTATCGGGAAAGCCTAAAAATCGCTGTAAGGTACTCCTTTGAGGTACTGTACTCTAATAAACTCAAACGAGGTAATTCTGGGCGGCTAACAGAAAACGGTGTTTCATATCAAGAATAAAACAAGCACTTTTTTGTTTAATTTCTCTTCCTATGATAAACAGCTATTGTAGATGAAAGTAGTCAAAACCAGGTACAACAAAAGAAAGAGTATGGATGTCAAAGAACGTGACCTACAGATATCGCTACTTTTACAGCAACATATTTGATATGTTCAGTGACTAAAGTCTAGAAGGTTTTCTTGTCTTCTACGTAAACTGTTTAATTATTTCTGAAGAAGCCCATATATGGCTCTTAGGAGCTCGTTCAAATCGTGGTATCAACCTGAATCATTAAGCAGTGTTCAGAAGTGCATTTTTCTTAAATTTAATTTTTTAATTTATACATTATTATTAATTACAAAATTTTTTTTAATTCTTAATTTTCTGTTCTTTTGAATTTTATATTTGTGAATTTTCTTTTTATTATTAATATTTTTATTATTATCTTTTTTTCCCGTTACTATTCTTCTACAGCATTCCTACTACTTTTTTTGTTTCCGTTGTGGCCAACAAGTACATATTCTGAGAAGCTGTTCAGTTGGCTTTCGTCTTCTAGCCACTAAACTTCCTTTCATGAGGACGGTGATTAAAAGGGTCGAAATATTGAATGTGAGTCCTAATTTCTGTTTTTCATTCGTGTTTCTCAAAGTTTTTAAAGTATATATATATTATTTCTTTTCCACTACTATATTTTTAGGTAAAATATTGGTTATCCAGAGTGTCGTCAAAAATTAAGGAAGTAAGACTGGAATGTGGGTGAGAGGGACGTGCAATGTTCATGTCAAGGCATGAAGGTTGTAATAAAGGTGATTGCTCATCAAAGTGAAATCTATCGCTACCCCCTAATAGTCTGTAAAAATAATACAATTCTGCAATGACCTTAATGCAATGTACATCACTGGAGACCTTGGGAAGCAAATCAGTGCTGGCTTTTAGATTTTTCAAAATACCCTGAACATCGTTCACATTTACAAGTTTTAAAATTAATTAAACATTACTATTGATTTCTCTAATTAAATGATAAGTTCAATTATCATTTAAATGATAAGTTCAGATGAACTGTTAGAAAAAACTTCGGTTGAGGGTCTTTGAAGTTACTCGTGACGTCCCATTGGGTTCCAACTTAGTTTTAGAATCGAGTTCATGTATATATACAACATTATTTCAGTACACGAGTTGGAAATTTAAATAAATAAGTTTGTCGAAGAGCTTACTGCTGGAAAAAAGTAATTTAACATGTGGTGTGATTTTAGGAAAATGATATTTTCCCAGTAATACTCTGATCTTTTTCAAACTCGTCTGAATAAATACCAGTTCGCCTATCAACTTAAAACTACCATAAACTTAAACAACTGAATCAGATGAACATAAAAACTTGACAGACATCCTTTCTGGAGCAATGACCTCTATTAGTTGACTTGGCAAAGCATTGAGCTTATTATGTCTTAAATTTAATCTGTTTATTCCTAACTCTCAATTGCAGAAGAGTAACGGTCTGTGAGAAAATTAACTTAATCTAAAAACCTTTCTCCTACGTTAAATACATGTAATAAACTTTAATACACGAACGACATCCCTCAGAGTAATAAATCATAAAATTCACAGAAGAAATTGGGAATTTCTAATATATAAATATATAGGTTTAATATCTGAAACACTTTAAAATAAATTGTCATTTCGTTTTTATAACTTTAATAAATTACTGATATAACTGATAAAAGTTACTACTACCTATAATATAAAGAAGAAAAAAACTTCATGAAAAAAAAGCCTACTTTATTAAGTAAAAGAAGTTGAATTTGGGGCAGGAGGAAAGAACGGACGGGTTTCGGCTGAATTTAAATATACCTGCTCAACAACTTGGCTCAGTCTTCGCGGGGATCGCAAACTACCTTCCTGAATATTTATAAGGCTAATAGCAATAAAAAACTTTTATTTCAAGATTTATACTTTCTTTTTGAAACTGATACCATTATTTGTAAAGATTAGAAGGCAACTGTTTTTTCGATTGATATTTGAAATGTGTTTGGAGAGTGACTGCTCAGAGACACGTGTCCGTGGCATGTTATCTCAAGTGATCTTGAGAAGATTCCCATTATATATATATATATATATATATATATATATATATATATATATATGAGTTTAAATCACAGTAAAAAATTTGAACTGAGACAAAGACCTTACAACCGAAACAACTGGTCTTCGTAGGGTCATACTCGAACTGCTTCAAGAATCAGTTGTTTTGGTTGGAAGACCTTAATCTCATTTAGGAATTTCTTCCTGTAGTTTAGACGTTGTTTTTTATTTGATGTGTTATATGTGAAATATTTACATTTTTATACTTGTTTAAGAACATTGAAAAACTCATTTTAATATTTTGATCCGTAATCGTCAGGAAGAGGTTCATAGTTTGAGAGGTAATCCAGGACTGACCGTTAACTATAAATGCGAGCGTTGAGCTACATTTTTACTACTAAGCACAAGAGAGAAAAAGAAGAAAGGGTAAAGGAAGTAAATAACATGAACACATAAATATGAAATACATAAAGAAGTATATATATATATTTAAAAGATTTCACATAAACACGTGAAATAACAATCAATGATCAAACCACAATAAGAAAATGGGAAAACAAGACTAAGATCTTTCAACCGTAACAAGCGGTCTTTGTCAGAGTTGGGTTGTTGACTCTGTAATATATATGTAAATTTGAATCTTTGCTCTAAGGACTGCCTGGTTGGTTGACCTGTGATTGCACAGTTCGTTGTCTTGATATCACTTGTGAATGGACAGTGTATCCTAGTTAGTGTTTTCATTGTAAATGAAGGAAAGGACTATTAATCAATTGTATAGTTTAATAAAAACTAACAATAGTTTATTTGTCCGACTTTCTCAAAAAACTTCCACATCACAAATTGATTTCACCCGCTATGCGTGGATTAGAACATCAAGTACACAAACTGCATATGATTTTATAAAGTTGATAGAGCCTATTGTTAAAAATAATAATGTTAAAATGTTAATGGTTGACCAATATAGCGGATTGAATTCTTCAAAATTTAAACAATACATAAAACTCAAAAATATCCAATTGATTTTTACAGCAGTGGATAACCCTCAGTCGAATGGCTTAAACGAGCGTCTGAACCAAACGCTCGTGAATAGAGTCCGCTGTAAAATAAATGAAAACAAATATCAGAACCGACCTTGGACAATTATTGCTAAATTATGTGTGGAAGAATATAATAACACCATTCATGCATCAACAAAATTTGCACCAGCCTTCCTACTCTTTGGACAAAGATCTGAAATTGTACCTGTATCATTACAATCTACAAGCCAGGACATAAATGAGGCAAGGGCACAGGCATTAATAAACTCGAAGAAGAACTTTCATAAAAATAAAGTAAGGGTGGACCACAATAGGAAAGATCGGGAGTTTAAAGAAGGTGATTTAGTATATATTTCAAACGGAAATAAATTAAACCGCAATAAATTAGATGAAGTACGAAGTGGTCCATTCAGAATTACGCAGAGGGTGTCCAAATCTATTTATGAGGTTAGGTGCAGAAAGAAACGCAAAGAAGCAAATTTGTTTCATGCAAGCAAGTATGGTGCCTTACTCTTTATCTGAAGAAAAAGAGTCATCGGGGGAGGAAGATGTAAATTTGAATCTTTTGCTCTAAGGACTGCCTGGTTGGCTGACCTGTGATTACACAGCTGGTTGTCTTGACATCACTTGTGAATGGACAGTGTATCATAGTTAGTGTTTTCATTGTAAATTAAGGAAAGGACTATTAATCAATTGTATAGTTTAATAAAAACTAACAATAGTTTATTTGTCCGACTTTCTCTAAAAACTTCCACATCACATATATTACAAAAATGGGGAAAAATATGAATGTGCCAGTCATTGATAAAATCATTCATGACTATTAGTCAAACTTCTGGTTATTTATATATTTATATAACTGAATCAAACCCTGATAAGTTTTGATATCATGTTACAAATCCTCCGACTATTTCAGTTTTCCAATTTTTTTTTAAATATTTTTTTTTTAAATTGTAATATGTGATCGATTATTACATATATTTTTTATAAAAGTATTCTACTAAGAGTTTTAATCCCGAGATTTTGACTGATTTACTTGTTTTGAGGTTAACAAAGTTCTTTTTAGCGTTTGTTTTTTTGACGATGTCTGTATGTGTCACCGAAAAGAGTGTGGTGAACACGCTAAAGTCCACAATATTTGATGGATCAAATTCATATTTTACACAAATATGGGTCTTACAGTGTACAAGAACCCAATTGTTTGGAGAAAATATTACATGATGGGAAAGTCACTTTTTCGTTTAAAATGTATTTCTATACAACATTCTTTTCTCCTTAAACTAGTAACTATAGAGTCTTGAAATTTGAACCATATCATGAAGTACATGATATTATATCATACCATAATTATAGAACTGATAAAACTCCCCAAATTTTTAAAATAAACTGTAAATATTTTATTTACATTTGACTTCTAATTAAATCAGAAAGCAAGTAAAAAACATAAAGGTCACACTGTTAATCGTATCAAAATGAAATTATACTTAAAAATAACCCATATGTGGGAATTAGTTGAAACCTTTGCGTTTAAAATTACGTTAACTAATAGGGGTTTATGGTACATTTTGTTTTCAAAAAATGTTTTTAACACTAAACTACTAATTATAGAACAATAAAATTTCGTCAAAAAATTAAACGTAAAATTAGTAAATTATAAAAAAAATTGTCATATGAAATTTCGATCATGGCAAAGGAGCAATATAGTTATAAAAACTGAAAATTTGTCTTGGAATAATGAATCACCTTCTCTACTTGTCGGGATTTATTTAAATTTCTTTGCACTGTTTATATTGACTTAGGAAAATTTTTAATCGAAATAAAATTATTATTTAGAAGTTCATTAAAAAAAATTAAAATATTTAATCAGCTATTAGGATATGTTAGAAGTATAAAAATGTTACATGTACTAAATTAACCCCACAAACATATATTTCTTATGAATTTCACGGTATTATGGAAGGATGCTGAACAAAGTGTTTCACTAATCAAACTAACCAAATAGAAATAGCACTCTTGAACAATACCTAAATATCAGATATAGATCCTGGGGAAATGTACTCTTTCATCTTGATTACATAACAGACACTAATTTAAATCTAATTCTTTCTTGATTTGGTAAACCTGACATTTTTTCTACACTTTTTCGATAGTTTTCTGATAAAATAGCAACACTATTAATTCTTAAAGAAGTCACTTTTGTTTATTCATGTAGAAGGAGCTCAGAATAAGACGACTTTGAATCGATGAATGATACTAAAATATATAAAAATTAATCCATAAACTACAGAATATATTACAGTAATACTGTAAAAAAATTATTTAGTGTAATTAATGGATTGCATTAATTGGACAAGCAAGTCTTTGACTGAAGTATCAAGTAACAGATTTGCTCGATATTAACTAATACTGTTTCAAACTACAGCAAAAGTCAATAAAGATTGTACTGTACGTTTATTTCCTTTTGCTAATTTTTCTTCGCACTATTCAGTTTCTTTTGTGCAATTCAGTACTCCAAACCATAATAGTATTTGGCCTTCCATTGCCACACAAATTATATGGAAAATTTTGTTTCTTTTTTTAAAAGGCCATAACATATTCTGATTGTGAGATCGTAAATGAATAAATCGTGATTATCGTAAATGAAGTCGTGTCTAAATTGTTTAAAACACCATTATGAGGTTGTGGTTTTCATTGATAATATAATAAATTACTAAAATATTTCACTAAATGAATGTCTATGTTTTCTATGCGAAAAAATAAATAATGGATATTTATCTGGGATAATTCAAATGAATAAAACAATTAAAAGATTTGAGAAATAGTTAAAAAAACTAAAAATTCATTTTTCATGTTGGTGCAGTGTTACTGCAAGTATAACTGTGAAAACAGATTCTTGAGAAAATCATTAGAGAAAGTTGGCTTTAAGAAAATGAAAGGTTCAGTTTCATATACAGCTAATTTTGTTTAATTTTCTTCAATGAGTATTCATCAAATGCGGCGACAATACAGACTCAGGGGATATTAAACTTTAGTTTTTTAGTACGACTTTTTTCAATTTATCTATTAAGTATAAATTATAAGTTTCATAATATTTTGAAAACAAAATGTTATGAAACTATTACTCTTTCTCATGGCCGTCTACTTTTTGTAGAATATTTTTCTTCTTTTGTTTCCTATTTATTATCTTTTGCTTTATCCAATCCTAAAGTTGCTACATTGCAATATATTTTTTGGATTTGATTTCAAAAAAACATAGAAAAATGTGCGTAATTTAAAAGTGTTGTTAAATAGTTGATGTACCTATTTTTTTCTGTATTGGTTGTAGGATTCCAAAGTAAAAAGCCGTTGGAATAAGTGTGACTCATTAGATTTGACAGAGTAATTTCAGTAATTTATTAAACAATTTCACGTCAAAGTGTGTGAAATAAAACACGTAGGTTTATGTACTTACTATAGTGAGTGTGGAAAAAGCAGTAAAGCAAGTGCTTCCCAGAGCTAACTACGGAGCGGCGTCGCAAGCAGTACCTACCTTTATCATTGTGCAAATACAATAAACAAACAAAACTGTGAAACAAAACCAATTCTTTTTAATTTTTCAGTACTTTTCAAAGCTTTTTTTAAAGTTTTTAAGAGCATATATTCATTTTTAATTACCTTATTACAATTTCTGCATAAACTGTTTTAATTCTTTTAGTGATTGCAGTATAAAGAAGGAGACATTGTTCACAATACAAGGAGGTAAGTAAAAAGCTAGGCCAAGACGAGTTTTTTTGACTTCATCCCAATGGTTGAAGTAATAAACTTGAGTTATTAATGAAATATCCTTGATTAGCCACAGCGGTAATAAGATCACAGTGGACGTGATGACGGGCTAGGAGAAAAAAACACATTCCTAACCAGAGACAGTTCATAAAATCAAAAACCCAACTTAAATTTCCCTCGGTCCATGATAAACATTAATTTTGCGACTTACAACTTTGAGTCACGCTCATATATTGACTTGCGATGAAAACCATTCGAAAGAAATCGAAACATATGATCGTCAAGTGTTTATAAAAAAAAAACTAAAAAAAAAAACATTAATTCGTTAAATCGCATTCCTCATCAGAGAAGCATATTTCTTCCGTGCAATTTTTTCGCCAGCACGCATTCAGATAAAACGTAAACCAGTTTCTTTGTTTGAAGCTCTGTTATTTCATAATTCATGTGCTACACCTGTACCCAGGTGTCAACGTGATTAACCACATTCACATATGTTACCCTCAACATCTTGTTCAAAACAAATATAAACCTGTCTTTGCTTGTATTCCAAGCAATTAATAAGAAAATACAACCATTTTGTCGCAGAAAATAATGATTCTGTTTAATTCAGCAAGTTTTTTTAGATATTAATCTACACATTTGATGGATTGCACTTGCTTTATATGTAATATGAACACTATCTCTTCTGATCCTGTGTAAAATATATGTATGAATTTCATTTATAAATAACATATAATTTTCAATAAAATTTTTTATTTCATACATTAATTAAAAAGAAAAACCTATTTAAACGAGGAAAGATTAGACTATTTAATCCAGTACTTTCAAGCCAGTGTTTTTTGGCTTTGAATAGAAGTTTAATTTATATTTAAAAAATATATTTTACGTATAACATTTAAATATAACAAGTTTCAAAGTAAACGGTATTATAGTAATGGTTTAATTAACAATTTAATATTTTCATATAAATTGTGAAAATGTATCTTACATGGATGAATGAAGTTTATGCCCACTAAAATTGTGCTTGGGGTACTCTTTCTGCTAAACTTAAAATTGCACAAATACTACTTAATCACATCCCATTATCTGCTTAGGATAACACTACCTTATCGTTCAAATACAAGTCTGAAGCTGTACCATCACATTATATAGAACATGTTTGGTTTCGAAATTTACATATTTAGTTTAGATTGCAGTGGCCGTCCCACGAGAGAACAGGCACACGCGAATTATCAAAGATTGGCCCTTTATGATACCATACAATGATCACTCCTACAATGGGAGTCCTATATTTTGCATAATTCACATATATTTGGAATAGGGATCTTTAACGGATACCTAACATTGCATAGGCTCCTGATATGAACGGCTTAACGCCAACTGTGACGGTCGACGTGCTGAGATTTGTTTTACCTCCTGTCTGAATAAGTAGAGAGTCAGAGTGTGTATGAGATTGGTTTATATAAGTTACACATTATTCAAAACAAATGTGAGCAATATGAAAATTTTAAAAATTAAATTTACTGAATAACTACAGTTTAGGAGATTATTTACAATTTGACAATCAGAATATTTTAGAAATGTCTGTAAAGCTGACAGAAGTATTAATAAGAGAACGACTTCTTTCCTTTTTTCCAGCAGTGTTGACATATAAAGCCAGTTACTATGTTACCCAGATGAGAGAAATAATTTATGGTTAATAAGAAACCAAACATCTAAAAATTATTGGTATGATAATGAATGTACAAGCAATAGTATAGTTTAAAGTACTCAATCACACAAAAAGACCTGAATAGTTCTAGAGGAAATTAGCAAAAGGAAAAAAAACCATTATAATTTTCGTAACAACAACAATGGAATGCATAAAAGTGGTAAAATGAAAAAGTTCGTAAACAATGAACCTCTTTTCTTTACTTCCTTTCTGTGTAATGGTGTGAACCAAATTTTTCATTTCACATATAAAAATAGGGAAAATAATAAGCTTGATTTGAACTACAAACCTTCAATATTACAAATAGATAACAATTTTTAAAGAGTACCGACATTCTATGGGCTAGATTCGCTTTCCTAATTTATAACATAGTGTTTAAATACTTTTGAGATACAGAATGCTTTTATTTTCAACTGTTGATATGACAAAATTTATAGTTAACGTATTTATTAAATTCTAACTCCTGACTTTAAGTAATGTATCTCTTTGATAATTTGTTTTACTCATCCTTATTATTTCACTTTACAATCAGAATTAGTAAATTTTATAGAAGCAATAGTTTGACTATGGTGAAGGCAATTTTACCCGAGAGGTCAAAGCTTATTTTAAATAGGTAAATCTGCTTTAGAATTAAAAGTACTTCCTATGTTTCTGGGTGATTTAATCTTTCAGTTCACAGTGCAACATCGAAAAGTGTTTACGAGAAAAGAGCCCCTACTTCAAAGTTCTGCTCTGGTTTTTAATAATTTTTGCATTCAAAAATATTCTCTGCCCATTTATATCAATATCAACGTCTAAATAGCTGTAAGAAAATCAGAAAAATAACTAAGATCATTCAAAGTTTTTATTTATTTTTCTGATTTTGTAACTGGGGTTTAAACTTGATTTTTATTTGACGTGTTTATTGTAAAATCTCGTAGAAATTGAGACCAGAAGTAGAGCAGTCTAGAAGTAGACAAATATGTGCTTCTTTGAAATTTTGAAGTTACAGTGGGGTTAAAAATATAGATTTGACATAAGATTCGGACATAGTCCTGGCAAAGCTGATATGTTACAGGATAATTGCTGTAGCAGGATAGAGATACAGTAGCGCTATTGAGTAGGAACGATTTCTAAAAGGAGAAGTAAAGTAAGAATTGGGGATAATAATGGAGCATGTTTGTCAGACGAGACGTCCACGCTGCTTTATTGTATTTATTGTTGATTTTAGTTACCAGTGATTTATAAGCATTTAATATCCTGAGTTAAAAATAAATGAAACCCACTCTTGTAAGGGCCAGCAGTAATGAGCCGTAGTGTTCTTTTTCACTAATAATAAAAGCTCACTATATCATGCATGCAAGCAATAGCCCAATGCAATATTTCTTGAAACTGTAAAATGGACAGTATTAATAAAGGAATTTTAACAACAAGAAAGCTGGTAAATACATTTGAAAGCAGTACTAAATATGAGAAAAAGGAGTATTCAATGTTAAGAAATAATAACATTTGTTTGAAAGTTTCGAGTTTTTTTTTTGTAAAAATTGCTATTGTTTAATACTAATTATGATTTAGTAAAGAACTATCAAGGCATTACGCTATGCTCTTCTCACGTCGAGAGTTATGTCTATAATTGAGACTGTGACGTCATTCTTGCTTTGACGTCAGTAGGTATAATTATGTCTAAATATATTACTGAATAAGAACTCCATTGAAGTAAACAACAATAAGAGAATACCACTTTGCTAGTCATTCGAGCATTCAGAAAACCAAAGCTATTTTGATTTTACAATAAGTCAACCATTGTAATTACAGAAACAAAATTGATTTTGTTAGCTGAACGATCATAAATCAATATCAACATGCATTTATTCGGTTTTCAAGAATTTACTGCTTATAAATTTACGACTTGAGCAAGGTTTGTCAGATGCTCATAAATATAAAGTAGCATCAGTAGACAATAAATATAAAATAGCAGACTTTACTCATTTGAAAAAGTAGAAAAGTTATGTAAATTTTGAAGACATTAGGTATGACATCGTTTGGGCAAGTTTTTTTTTTTTAAATTTGATTCAGAAGCTCGTGGACGACCTCTGGTGGCCTCGGGGTCCGTGTCTTAGTCACCTCTGGTATAGGAGGCGCCGCCAATATGTATTCAACAACCAAACCCGGTCAAAGATTACACAATTCTACCCACTTTAGAATCAATTAATGTGAATAAATTATCCTTAAGTATAAAAATAGGTTTATTAATAGTACAGTTAGTAAGGATCAAAACAGCTTTCCTTTATTGATTTATTTTGCATGAGTGCGTAATGCACGTACACAGAAGACAAACTGTTTGGCTTTTTTGAGAGTTCACAGTGACTGCTAGATGTTCTATCTACCACATGAAAATCCATGGATATGGTCAAAATTCTGACCTAACCCTTCAGTATGAACGTCAAGGACGCTACCTCACAATATTCTAGACCCCCAAACAAATGATGAAACAGGTTTTAATTACAAAGTTTCTTCCAACATTAAAACATTCCAATCAAGGTTATATGATAATCTAATAAACATAATTATTCAATATCGACTAACAAACTCAGCATATAAAGAAAGTCAATTAATTTACGAGTCATCTAAGATTTATAATATTATGATTATGATTGCATTTTTTTTATATTTTTAGAATGTTTTTATTTTTATAAAGAATCTCTCCAAATAAAAAAAAAATATTTTATTATATAATTTATTTTTTCATATTTGATTAATTATTATCATTATATAATTATTATAATATAATATAATAATTACTATTATCAGAATTTTTTTCAGATAACGAGGTGAAACATGTTTACAAATAGACTTCTGTTATTATTCAGTCTGTCTGTCAGTCTTAGCATGAAAGATAGCCCCATAAAGCATATTATGTCATAAAGCTTTTTCGACATAATAAAAAGGTCAAAATGTTTGGAAAATAGGGATATGAATGTCTTGAAATGCATTATTAACATTTTGTATATCATGTTGGCCTTAGATAATTCTTAGTAAATATAGTAAAGAAGTATAAAAAAAACATAAAAAAAATGAAAGCACTAATTCAAAGAATAACCTTCTGAAAGAGGAAATATAAAATATTTAATAAAAAAAAGTCTAAGAAGGAATTAAATCTTCCAACAATAAGTCATCATGGCCACTCATGGTCAGTCTCCTTCATCCTACTCGGTATGGTCTCTTCCTTCTCAAGGGAATTTCTTAATTTTTTAATAAAAATTAAAACTAGCCCGTAATCATGAATACAATAATTATAGTTCAAATGACTTTCCTATATTATCAAAGAAAACATGTTTTAGCTATCTCCGGCTTCGTACAATAAATAATAATTATTATTAAATTGACACTTTTTTGTTTAAAATATTTTACCTATTTTGTTACTTCTGTGTTGTAGGGTATCTCTGAGTTGAATTTCAAGTAAAACTAATTTTGTTAGAATCAAACAGTCAAATAGGAATGAATACAATTCATACTAATACATAAAAGAGCTATTTATAAATGTTAGTTATAAACATGTATTTAGAAAAGAATAATTTTTAATATTTACTACTGACTTAAATAAAGTTCTTAATTTTACCAAATTATCTAAGTGCAAACTAATGAAACATTATCAGATTTTAAATAAAACCATTAATGCAAAACTACTCGGTAAGAATACCTGCATCTCACACAGGTGAATGTGTAAATGTGAACAAATGCTAATTGTACACTTTATCGGTTCTTTAAGATTTCGATCCGTTGTATGAGGTCATGAAAAAAAACTTTTGAATAACATTTGAAAAAAAAATTGTAACTGACTAGATTTTAAAAAGTTAAAATTTAGTACTTTTACAATAACTGCATTTATTGTAAAAGTAAATATATTTTTATGAGGTGCCTACCTACCATACAATAAATAGTATAGATTTATCTAAAGTCAATTACTTTAAAAACATTTTATTCTAATATAAAGTATATATCGTTACTGAGTATTTTTCTAAACCACTAAGATATTAAAAACAAACAAACAGACCATGGATATTATTGTATTGGACACGCTCTTTTATCAGAAATTAAGATAAATTTGTGAATAAATAATAAACTATAGGTAAAACGTTAAGAAAATGTCTTACTTATAATATAGATTAGAACTCATCAATCGGAATGATTACTAATCACTAGTAATTACAATTAGCAATGCTAATAATCACCTTAAAAGTGATAAATTTTAGTAAAGCAATAAATAAGCTTGTATTGTGATTTATTTGTTGTTTATGAGGAAAAAGCTTTCCTGAGTTCCCACTAGGAGCGCAGGTAAAGCTATCTATATGTTTTATCCATACTATAGTGCCTCTTTTTTAATATCTGTATCAGAGCATCATTTATTCTTAATCGCAACCATCCCAGAACAATTTTCTAAACTTTAATCTAAATAAATTTGTTTACGGGTTGACACCCTATACATATTATATGTCACATACAATGACACTACCAGTGCATTACAATATTTCAGTAAACATCGAGAGAGCAGATTTTTAGGAGGTCTTAAAAAAAAAGAATATCTTTCAGACTGCAATGAATGCCATAATGTCTAAGACGTTTAACTAATTACCATCCCTGCCTTATCTTCAGTTTAATCACTGCTCATCACCACAGGACCAATGTTTTTAAGCCACGAGTTATTTTCTGTGAGATCAATTTTTTTGAATCGGATAACATTTTTTTTGCCATTTTTGGTTGTCACAATTTTTTCGAGCATTACTGAAAGTAATATTTTCAACATCAACTAACAAAATTTCCTTCAGCATATACACAAGAGTATATAATATTTTTTTTACTGTTTCACTAAAAAAGTATTAGGTATCACTGGCAGGTAATATGAAGTTAAGAATTAGGTTAATTCTTTCAAAAATTGAAGGAATGGGTGTACAGATGCCAAAATCTTCTTTTTCTATGAATCTTAAAGGTAGGATTATATCAGTTTTGTTATATCTAACCCTACATTGGCTCTAAATAATTACCATTCTATGAATAGAGTTTAGTTATTAATAAAGCTAGTCATTTATTTCAACTACTAACGGAGAAATATTTCATAAGAACTCATAAATTTTTTTGCAACTAACAATTAGAGACTTTACGTTTTATAAAATTCGGTTAAAAAGTTTGGTTCAATTATTCTTTGGCATTCATATAGTTCTTGACCAGCCATTTTACCAAGTTAGCACTGCAATTTAAATCATACATTTTGCCAATCTCATGTTTACTAGAGCAAGGAGCACACGTTTTGTGTCCTACTAACACTATCATTTCTCGCATGAAAAATGACATTTAAAATGGACATTTACTGGAGCCAAGCACAGACATATCAGTCTGATTTACGTTGAAATCTTACTTTATTATAATGTTGAGGAGAGATTTCAGCCAAGTACGACTGATAGTGCCAAGAGGTGTCGTAAGGTCGTCAAACATGTTACAAATATCTACTTCCTTTAACTATTAAAATTACATTTTTAAATTTTAGTGGATCGCGGAGAAACCGTGATTTTTCTTAAACTAAATCAATAGTTTATACAAGTTGTTTGGAATTGGTTAAATTAACTTCTTGAGTGGGATGGAATATATATATTATAAAAAATATATATTTATGATTTATAAGATAAAGTCCTATTGAAAATCTGCTCTAATGCTTGAGTATAATACAGACCTGTCACACATATCACTTTACACCTGAATACTAGTTTGGCTTATAATTTAGTTTTCCAATGTTTGAGTAAGATATCTGTTGTAATCTTTCATAGAGACAGAAATCTGTATCTACTGTTGGTTTAAAAACTACGTTGTGAAGCAACAGTATAGCGGTTAGAAACTTCATTAGTATTGAAGGAACTCGGATATTCTTTATTGGTTTGTGTATCTTTTATAAGTGTAGTAAAATATTCACATTAGATCAGAACGGTACTCAATAAGGAAGCATAATTAGAGTAATTTTAATATTTAATATTTATAGTAAGCATAAATACGTATTAATAGTACTTATAATACATTATGTGTTTCTTTGACAATTATGTCTGAGTATTTTTTCAAAGGTACCACGTAGTTTTTGTGAAGAAAGAGATGTTTTTAACGGTAGAACTGTACTAGGTAATAGTATAATAGGCCAGGATTGTTCAATCACAGATATCTGTCAAGTTATCATCACAATCTATAGAGCTAACATTTAATGAAAGGACTGGATTTCAAATAGGAAACGAGAAAGTTATAGTCATAATAGAGAGAAAAGATATCAGGATCGATTTAATTAAATAAAATAAACCAGTTTTTAAATAGAGCAGAGGTGTTCTCAAACACCACGATTACTTTTAATTATAAAATATTTAAATTAATATCTAGACTCCAGATTCTGGAGCAGATAAAATTGTACGCGGTATCTTTGAGGTTATGGTAATTCTTTAGTTACATAGAACAGCAGAATAAATGACTTGATCGTATAGTAAATGAAGTTAGTCATTTACGAAAGGCATGTTTGTAAGGAGGGCAGGGGTAGAGTTGAGCTGTTTACATGGCAGGACATGGGCCACTTGAAAAGGAATGCTTCACTGGCCCGAAGCGCACTTAAGACCTGGGCGGAACATCCCTGCAAACCAGTTTCTAACGACCGGCGATGCGTCGTTATTTGGCGTAGAAAAAGCTGTTTTGATAGAGACGGGATAATTATAGTTGCGGAGGGTTTAACGGGCAGGCTGCCTCTGGCCGGCTGCTGAGTGACCTCAGTCCGGACTAACTGTAACCTCCGTCCTCGGGCGGCTAATAACACGGGTCTGCACCTAATGTGCAGCCCCATTGTCATGAGTGACACCTTGACGTAAATAACACTGCTTCAATCGTGCATCAACTTAATCAAACTCCTGCTCTTCAAACTCCATACCCAGCCCTCTTAATTTCTCCCCTCCTATTACTGGGCATTACTGTGTGTTGAGGACTGCATACATACTAACCCATTATCCAAATTTAGATCTCTAATTTAAGCTTAGAATTCCTTTTATAGCAGTCAACTTAAAAAAATAAAGAAGAACGTTTTTGAACTGAGGCTTTTAGCATTCGAAAACTACCCAACTGAACAAGTAATCTATGACATTTCCCTCACTTTTATTGTCATTAACCTTTGCTTCATCGATTAAGTTGTTTCACAATAATAGTACTTATAATACATTATGTATCACTGGTACATATAGACATAAAGCAATATGAGGATCATATATAATATTAATTTATTTACCCTCTCTTACCATTTTTATATTTTTATATTTTAGACCAGTTAAATTCTAACATCCTCCCGAAAATATTATCACGGCCATTATTATGCCAATGTGAACGTTACTCAGAAAAATTTCACTTTACAGCATCCACTGGACCATCATATATTAATGCTATATTGGGAAATATCTTCCATCTAAATTTAAGGACTTAACAAACTCATGAATTCCATTTTTCAAAGCAAATGAATTGACTTGTTTTAGTAACAGCTTAATAGTAACTCCTTATCTATTTTTATAGGTCTATACGACTATTTTTATCCAGTGTAATTTAATTTATTACTGAATCAATTTCTTTCAAAATTGCAACTGAATTGGTCAATTAAGAGTTGTGGGTTAAACTGTTCTTCTGATTCCTGTATATCTGCAAGAAAGACCTATCTCACTTGATTATTCGTACTGCCATCAGTGTAGACTTCCAAAGTCTATGAATTTAATTTAGTTAAACCAAATTAACATAAATGCCAGTAGCAAATGAAATTGATGGTAGAAATTTATTTTGCGCACGCAGAAAACAAGTTTAATTTAGAGAAGTTTCCTGGAAAAGGCGATGGTGAAATTAGATAAATTGAAAAAATCATTATTAAATGTGAACGATTTCATTGAATTAATAAGGAATTTAAAAAGTATATTTTTGAATGATTCAGCTGTCGAATGTACTTATCTATTATTAGAAGAAGAGTACAAAATTGAGAGATCCTGTAGAGAATTTAAAGTAGCTATTTGTGTTAGGACATGGTATGCAATTCAAATGTATTAGTAGAAGTTTGTCATAATAACAAAAAAAAAAATACATTTAGAAGTTGAAAAGCAGACTGGTCTTGTTAATATAATTGTAATTGCTCTACGTCTGTGTGTGAGGACTAGATTGAGAAGAAGTGACATTACTTCTGCTGATACGCTATTTGAGGAGAACCCAATTTAGCCACCATTCGATTACCGAGAAAATCATGAATTACCTAACTGTTAAATATGAAACTCAGCTGACGCACAACAAACATATTTGCTAAAACATTTTAAAAAATTCTTTGTTTTGATTGAGAAAGCTTAAACTACCCTAACAGAATCCATCAAATAAAATTCTTTAAAATAGAGATTTAGTTAACACTGAGCTAAAAGAGAATTTTAATTACTTAAAGAATGAAACTAATTCTTTAGTAATAAGTTATGCAATATTTATTTACTTATGTAATATTTATTTTAATAATGTAAAAGTTATGTAATTTATTAGTAATAAGACTATGTGAAAGTCTTTCATAGATTAATGTAAACAATAATAATGAATGATTGTTCAGTTCAAATCCAAGGATATATTAGGGGGAAAAAATAAAATTGTTAACTTAAAAAATAAGGTGACTAAAGCCTATAATAATAAGTTAATGGTTTCGCTTATTGATAATTGTGTTTTTGAAAAACGTAATCAATAAAACATTTATAGACATTTGTTGCATTCAATTTCTGCTAGCACACAATGTGTTGAACGGGACAAATTGCGATTTAAAATAAGCAATACTGAAGCTGATATATGATATTTTTAGTTATAAAGAATGACAACATTAAACATACAATTTTACTTCTATTACATGACAAGAACAAATTTAGATTAATGCATGATAAAAAAAAACTGCATATTTGGTAGAAACCAAGAGATGATAATCGAAAAATAATCGGCCAAGAAGAATGAGGCATTTCAAACATGATATGAGGCTGTCAACAAATACGACAATTTGAAATGAACTTATAACGTTTGGTTGAAATATATGTTTCACAGAGGCTACAAACATGTTCAGTACCAGACAGAATAGAAACTAAGAAGTAGGCCAGAGAGTCGCTCAAGGAAGCTTTGATGTCAGAATAGAGTTGCATTTTGCAGCTCTAGTTTCACTAGCATACAGAAAAAGAGAAGGTAAAACAAGATTAAGTGAAGATTTTCACCAATTGGTTCTTATTTATAAAAATCTGGAGTGGCCTACACTTAATTTTATTATATGTAAACATAATATTAAACTAGATAACAACCAACTGTTTTTTGGTGTTCTTTAAATTTGAATCAATATGTATCATTTGTTTACATGTGCCTTTGATATAAGACACGTGAAATCATTGATCAATCTGACATGTTATTAAAATTATTTTACTGAATCTCATCGGACTTGTTCGCTCCGCGGCCATACCTGTCATACTCGTATTGCACACGTATATACCATTGTTGTAACCAAATTCAGGTTCATATTTTAAATTCTTTAATGACCTTCATTAATATACATAGAGAAGTAAATCTTACTTCTACAGTTTAAGGTACGATTTCACAAACATCTTTATCCATTCCAAGGTGACTCTCGAATACAAATATGTTCATAGACTGTTATCTAAAGTTTCTACCTTCTCTAACTTGACTCTGCATTATTAGTATGGTGTCAAATATAGCTTCCTTTCACAGTATTGAACTACAAAAATTTCTAAAAGAAGATGTACTTTTAAAATCTTGCTTTGAGACAATGTATTTTTTAAAAATGTAAGTAGAGCTGGAATGAGATTTTTACAGTAAATGGACGGACCCGCATGTTTATGATATCCTTTAAAGCTTTCTCCTTGATTCAACCGTCTCAGAAAGGCATAGAAATGACGAACATATAGGTCAAACCATTATGGTTCATTCTATTGTTATTATTTACTTTACTTTATGAAAAGTATTGTGATCGTAAAAAATATTTTGATGATGTCTGTGTGTATGGGTGGGTGTCCATTGAAAAGTTTGTGGGGACACTACAGTCCACAATCTTAGTAGAGTCAAATTAATATTTTTAACAAAATGAGGCTCTTAGTGTAGATCCTTTGGCAGGAATTATGCATGATGGAAAAGTCACTTTTTCAACAAAATGGGTTTTTAGACAACTTTTTTTCTCCTAAACTACTAACTCTAGAGTATTGAAATTTTGGCATTATTATAAATGCAACAAAAGAAATAACTGAAAAAAAATCAGATTTTTAAAAAACTTAAAATTTTTTTAAAATAAATGTAAAATTTTTGATTCAATCTAACCATTTGTTAAAATGAAATGATGCCTATAAATAGATCATTATGTGGGGGAAGGAGTTGAGATTACATTAATTAAAGAGGCATAATAGACATTTTATGGATGGTTCTCAAGTATGTTTTTTTAACGCTAACCTGCTCATTCAGGAACAATGACATTTTACTAAAAAATTGAACACAAAATTAGTAATGTAAAAAAAAATTCCTGATGTTTCAATTACCGTTAAGAGCGTTAAAGCTATAAAAACAAAATATTCATCCTGAACTAATGTATCACTTGCTATGCTTGTCGGCTTTGTCTACATTTATTTACATCGTTTACATTGACTTAGATTTATTAAGTGCATCGACTGAAATAAAATTGATGTTTAGAGGTTGATGAAAAAATTTCAAATTATGTACTGACTTAATATGAGATGTCAGAAGAATAAAATTCTTACATGTAAAAATCAACGCCAAGATGTTTATATAGCATTCCATTTTCATTTATTTTAAAAATATTACATAATGAAAATTTTATTAAATTTTATACAAATTGATATTATTACAGCGTTATTATTAAGAGATTCAGTAATTGACACCACTATATTGGATAAAAAGGCAGGACTTTAAGATACCGATATAAACCACACATTCATTTTTTAATCAGGGAAAGAATAAATGAAAGAAATTTTAAAATTTTCAAAGCAACAAAAAAGGTATTTATTTTCAATAAAATGTAAAAATTTTGACTTTGATTGATTGTGAAAGATTTAAATAAGATAAAAACTATTTTGTTATTAACCAATTTGTATTTTTTGTTACTTATGGTAAAGTTGAGTGTAGGCTGCTTCAAATTTTTTGATATTTCTTAACTCATACGGGTCTTATAATTTTGTAAAATTAAAATTTTTATATAAATATCTTAGTGGGAGATGTTTATTAGTCTTTGATCTTGCAGGTAGCACAAAGTATTTGATTCAGTTATCGATACACATGTTATTTTTGTGTATCACACGACTGATTCATATGTTGACATATGTTTTACTACATAACTATATAGAATACTAGTAATATATTTCCGTTAAGTCAAAGTACATATTCAGCTTCATCTTCTACGAAATAATCTCTTAGAGCTGAACATTTGTTCTCTTAGTCAGTGGGTCTGTTACATGATCTTCCAATTTAATCGTTCATCTAAACTACCTCCTAGAGTATTACGTACGTAACTTGAAACATTAGTTTTAAGTTAAATTTTTTTCTTCTTCACACATGTACAAAGCAATTTTCGTGGACTTATTCCCAAACGCTTTATCTTTATTCATCTTTCAACAATTTGGAGGGCATGCTGCATCTGAGAGGCAGTACCATTAAGCATTACTCTTCTTCTAATGAAAGGTCTTCTGTATATTGTTGTGTTTCACAGCCATTGTTATATTGAGTATTCGGTAGGTCACGCACAACTAATCACTAGAAAAGGAACACTAACACACCTCCCTGAAAATATCATTTTCTGTTCACAAGTATGCTAGGTCGAATACTTACAATTATTATTTGTTTAAGATATGAATGTCTTTAAAATATGATATGACTTTAATATTTATTTAAAATATGTATTTATTTAATCCTCATTATATAGAATATACAATGAGGATTAATCCCCCCCGATGTGCCTTCACCTTGTCGTGGTGGGGGGGCTTAACATGCCTGGGTGGTTGTTCCCTCATGGCATGAACTAAGAAAGGCACAACTGGGCGAAGGGTTAGTCTGGGTCGTCGTCCGAGGGTGGAGAGTCCACTCGTTTGCATACTGGCTTGTTGGCAGTCCACCCTTATTAGTCAGATCTGGCTAAAGTCTGTCTTTTTCACGACTTCTGTTGCGGGGCTTTGTGGGCCGTTGTGTTCTTGGACTGGGGTCCGCAGGTGGTAGGTCTGCTCGTCACACCCTGGTTTGCGTGATTGCTCGTCCTTCCTGCTTCGTGCGGCTATCGCCTTGCAAATTTTTCAAAATTTCTTTCTCACTGTGGTGACACAACAGCAGCTTAAGCTGCTACTTTGAGGTTTCTGATCTTGGGCTGGCGTCCACGAGTAGAAAGGCCGCTCAGTCACACCCTGGCTTGGAACTCTCTTTTCTTTTTCCGGCTTGCGCCTGTCTTTTTTAAAGACTTTTTTAAGGCCTAAGGTTTATTCGTACTACACTGGTTGTGGCTGGTCATAGCGGGTTTAGGTTTACTTGGCCGGCCGCAATGTCCTCAGTGTCTGGATTGTTCTCCTTCCTTCTTCACCTAAACCCTTTCTTGTAATCTCTGAATCCTTTCATTACATTCCTATTCTTTCCTATTTCTCAACTCCCCGTAAGCTGTTACTCTTGTTTTTCCCTTTTTATTTCATCTAAAATTCAAGTAACTCAAGTAAATCAAGTAACCATCAGTCTTATAGAGACTACCAGGCTTATATTTATAGGTTTTGTTGATATAGGTTGTAGAAGCCCGTCTCCGCGAGATCCACCTGGGGCACTTCACGAGAACTGTCTCTTGTTTTCTCATTAGTAACGAAATGGTTGATTTTTTGTAACGTGGCAAAAGGGCCCTACGTTAAAAAACACTAGCCTATTCTGCTTTATCATGGTGTGGCCGAAAGGCTAATATACATTAATAAAACAAAAGTTAAGTTTGTGGATTAATCTTTATATATATTAGTTATAATTCATCGGTTTGAAGGCGTCTATCATGAGCTCCATATACATCAATTAAGCCAAAGTGATTTTCTTAAAATTTAGAAATGTTTCTATTTTGTAAACAGAATATCCACAAATTTCGAGAAAAAATGTCAGGTTCATAGAATCAAGAAGGAAGTCGATTAAAATTAATATGGTTTTTGTAATTAAGAATGAAATAGTACATTTCGCGTACTTAAATATTACCAAAGGGCAATGATGTTCATAAACACACCAAGAAATGTATCTATCACTCATGAAGTTTTGTTCAAGGGTGCAACATGCTGTTTGATTAGTAGAACACTTTGTTTAACAACCATCCATCATATTATGGAATGAATAAAAACATATATGTTTGATTAGAGTTAATTTTTTTACAATTAACAATTTTTATTCTTTTAACATATTGACTCATTAAAACATTTCAAATTATTTGAACCAATGTAAAAAAATGTAAATATATCCGGCAACTACTATAGGTGATCCCTTAGTCGAAGACAAATTTTCAGTTTTGACAGGTGTATTGTTCTTTGTAGCAATCTCAATTTTAAGAAATTTTTTTAGAAGTTGCTAACTTTGAAAATATTTTATTGCAGATTTTCATTGTTCTAAAATTAATAGTTTAGCGACAAAAAAACATTTCAAACATATAATGTATCAGAATGGTCCATTTGGACAAATTTTGAAAAAATCTTTCAACTCATCTCCACATAATGGGGTATTTTTGGTATTATTTCATTTTGATCTATGTGGCCAAAAACGATCTTGGCTTCAAGGTTTCATATTGGAACAACGTTAAGGGTGTTCCATATTAATTAAATCTTCCCTATAAGCTTTCAGATTTAATAAGTCAAAAATATTACATTATATTAAAAAAAAACCTTTCATTTGTTTTAAAAATCTGAGGATTTTTTCACTTACAGCATCTGTCACTTTGATGATGCTGCTTAAATTTAAACAGTCAGGAATTGTTCGAAAATGGTCTTCGGGGACTTCAAAACATATAAATCTGTCAAAATCTCGAGATCGAATTTTTTCTTCATGACTATAGTTTTTACTACACTCATGATTTACTATACATGGTCATATTCTTAAGTAATAAGTTTGTTCTTGTAAATAAAACAAAGAAAATTGTAGTTGAATAAGGTTTGTTTTATATATATGTTTTTTCGTAGGGTAAATTCTTATTTTCCTTTGTTTTGTAAGCCTGTGAAGAACATTTGCTTTCTGAGAAATACCTGGTCTCCCTAATAAAAATTCATAAAAACTGTCGGAATGATTGTTATAATTCTAAATAATACTTAGCAGAGGAGACAACTCATCAGTTACCTTCAATTGCCTTTCAGAAAGTGAGCCTAAAATAAATAATTCTAAAATGGTAAAAATAAAGCGAATGTACGAGAATAGAATTTTATTTTACTTTTCTTTTATTCAAATTAACAGAAAGATAAAATAAAAAAAAAACACTTTTTGCCAAGATTAAAGAAATGCTATCATAAAGAAGATAGTTTACGAAAAAATTTCTTCATTTTATTAGTTTCTGAAAAATTTTGTGATGATTGGCTTAAAATAACAAGGTCCATGTTTAAAGGAAGATAAACGATGATATGTTCTGACTGAATTGGAATCGGCTCATTTCAGTAGCATGCTTTTCAAAAACTGGTACTTAAGGCGCTTCAAAACTGGGCCGATTAAGCCGAAAATACAGCTTGGTTTCATCAAATGGGCAGCAATTCTGTGTAATAGAACCGGAGTTTTATCTTTTTCTGAATCAAAATTATGGCTACTGCTAAAGAATGTGAACTATTTAAACAAATATAAATATTTATTTTCTAAATGAAGATGTCTTTATTTTTAAAGCAAGGTATCGCAGACGAAAATACTCCCAAAATAAATCCATATTCACATTAAAATGTCTAAATCGGTTGAATTCAGTTACTCGATAATAAATTTTGACGACTATTCAAACATATTTAAATGTATTAAGAACAGGTCCTAAGCACTTGGAAAGACCTTGGGTGGTTGATGACTGATATACCTGCATACTTTATGTCAGAGATGTGAGGAGAAAGGCAACAGTAATCGTGTAATCATAACATACTACAATCACTAACAAATTTAATTAAAAATTAGTAAAGAAACATTAAATGTAATGATTAATTAATAATTGAGTCTATTATCATTAAGGGTGTTCCAGAATCTTTTTAATGTTTTATTTACCTAATTTTTGTTGATTACTGTTAAAATAGGAACGTGGATCGTTAAATAGAGATAATTAAATGTTATCTTAAACCGAAATTCAGGAAAGGTTGACGTATTACTTTAAGTTTAATTTGATAAGAACGTAAGATAATTTGATTGTATTTAATGAGCAGCTCACGTTTTATTTTTGGACTGCCATAAAGAGTACGATAAGACATATTTAGCCTTCAATCAGATTAAAGCATTTATTTAATATGATTTTGCTAAAAATTTTGAAAGGTCGTTTAGAGTCAAATAATCAGCTATTTATGCTTTAAAATTGATTAAGTCTTATAAAGACTTAATGTGTTTTTTAAGTGAGAATGCGAATCCTAATAGAATGGGAGTGAGAAGATGCATATATTTTTATAAAAGTAATCACATAAATTTATAACTGTTTCGTCTAGTTTGGTGTCTGGGAATAGAGGGTCTGTTATTAACAGTGTTTAATTTCATTTTCCTACACTCGTCTACACATGTAAGAACTTAAACATATAAGAAGCATGATACGTGAAGAGGAAGGCGACTGACCTGAAGGTAGGGACTGGATGCAGACAGGAGAAGTCTGTGGGCTCTGATGCGTCTGCCTTCACACCACAGCGTGACGTCTGCAAACTGCTCGGAGGCCAGGACGTCACCGAGACAGGCGACTAGCTGAGCTACGCCGCCCTGGGGCCGGAGCTCCTTCGACATCCTCCTCCTGAACAAACCCATACAGATTACACGTATAGTAAGTCTATGATTTAATTTTAAATTTAAGTATGATATATTAATAGGTATGATATTTAATTGAGTATGATTTAAATTTAACCATTGTTGTACCAGTTTCAATATTTATTTTGATAGTTCTGGAAGATATTGCAAGTAAATTTAATACCAGATTAAAGTATAGCCAAAGATGGCATAAACAAAATACAGTGGAACCTCTACATACGAGCTACCCTACTTACGAGAAACTCGAGATACGAGAGGTCTTTCGAGCAAAAATCTTGCTCTACATACGAGAGAAAATCCAAGTTACGAGAATTTCCAGATGGTTCCGCTAGGTGGCCAAGTTACGAGAATTTCCAGATGCTCCCGCTAGATGGCCACATTTCCGTAACATTTTGAAAGGGAGGCAGAGACAAACCTCCTTGGATAAGTTTTTCTTCAAAAGACCTATAGAAAGTGAAAGTGTTGTGATTCCAGCTAAAAGGGCAAAAGAAAGCGAAGAAAAGTAAAAACTGATACAGTAATGTTAAAAAGCAAAAAAAAGCAGAAAAAGTGCATAAATAAATTAGTGCCGTAAAAAAATTTAGTTTTTCATAAAGTTAACTTTAATTTTAAGTGGAAGTGCTCATAATAAATGCTCATAATAAACTCGCATTTTATTTCGTTAATATCATCTTATTTATCTTATTACTGTATTTTTATGTTCAGTCACTATTTGAATGTGTTTTTAGTAATCAGGAAGATGTGTTCATAGTTATTTAGGGTTAACTTGAATGATTTTGGGAGGCCAGGAACAAATTAATTGGTTTTCAGTTATTTCTTATGGGAAAAATTCGCTCTAGATACGAAAAATTCTAGATACGAGCACGATCCGGGAACTTTATTAATCTCGTAAGTAGAGGTTCCACTGTAATATAGAACCATTTGGTCATATCTTAGATTTTATATCTGGCCTTGATGACTTTATTTAACATACATGCCACAGTATATTAATGTCAGATACAGTATGGTATGAATATTTCAAGTAGATTTCAATAAAGCTAGTATTCAGTCACTCAGAAAACCATTTACGTATTATCTCGTATTATCTTCACGAGAATTTTTTTAACAGGAATGTAACACTTATTTAAAGGTTTAGATTTTGAAAACTTCTATCATTTAAATTGAACCAATTCGTTTAGACTGCGGACCCGATACCTTGCAAAATACATAGCAGATTGATTTTAGCAAGGACATACATATATATCAGAGCAGATACTGCATTCAAACCTCTCGATATCAACTTGTTAAAGGAATCATGTTTCCCATATGGACCACTGTCCGTGAGTGGTATCAGCAGGTCACTGTAACTTAATCAGTGTAAGGAACCTTAACTAGTTTCTGGAATGATACATGCTTAGAATCGACGGTTTTGTCAAGATTTTCCTTCTGACACATAAGCATCTAGAGTCATGTGCTCGATTAGGAAACTGAATATTGGATACTGTCAGCAAACAATCAACTACTGGTACCCGTTAGTTAAACTACTGAAGGCGTAAGGTTACCATGCCATAATATCAATGTCTTCACAAATTTATCATATTTCTAAGGTAGTGCAATCAGTTATTATGTGGTATTTACTCATTGTATGGTAAAAAGGAAATGAAATAGTCTTAACATTTCTATATGTGGAGACTACATCATTAGATTTTTACCATATTTCATAAACATTTAAGACATGTTTCAATTTTTTTTAACAACGGTCTAATACATTCGGGTTTACTTGAGTTTGATTAAGTTTAACCCTTTTTAAGAGACCACCCGCATTTGACAGCCTGGGTGGTTCAAAACTAACTGTATTCAAAGTCTGTTACGCCAAATATTAAGAGATACATGTACACTTCAATTATTAACAATAATTATATCTTTCAAACTACTTATTGAATAGAAAGTGGGTTTATTTCTGAAACAAAGAAAGGCAGGAATTGTTATTCATGAATGGTTAGAATGACGACGGCGCTTTTGTTTCCTGTGGCGAAGCGTGTTTGCTGGGATAATGGACGCACTATCCCAGTACTGGGTGGGGCTTACAGATGTATAGATATGAGATTCTAATTAAATGGTAGTTATTTATAGTGGCAGTCCAGTATCGGGGATTGTAATTGTTGGTTGAGCTGTACAGGCTGCTCGTAATCCTACCTCGTAAGTTACGCCCGCCCCCCCGACTACCTAAATCCAGTTCCCGTTACTTCCAGGCCTCCTGAATTGAATTCTCCACCTACGATTCCATCGTAATTCTTCTTCAACAGGCACAAATGTCTTCTTATTTTATAACTGTCGTACAATTTTCGACTTTCTAAAAGTTTCAGTCTACTTGAGGATGTATTAAATATTCTTATCTAGATAAATCTACATTGTGACAGACACACAACAAACGCAACTAATAAGATAGCCCTGTTTCCAGCTTATCTTGTCACCTTAAATACATTCTCAAAATTCTTTTACATCCTGCCCGAAGATTCCCTGAAGACTTGCTGCAATAGTTTTAAATATTAAAATACTTAGATTCTAACACTCTCCTCACAGATTTCACTGAATCTCAAATTCAGTTTTCTTTTCTTTCAGTAAGAAAAAGACAATTAATGATAACAATAACGTAAAATAATATTTCAATTACAATTTTACCATTTCCTTGTTTTAACAGTTCTGATCACAAATTGAACGTTTTGCATATTTTAATTAAAGCTGTAAAATATTACAAACACTTTATCGTTGTTTCTTGACCATTTTACTTAAGAGCTATCTATAAGTGATTAATCTGAAAAAGAAATTACACCACCTTATCAGTGAAAGCCATAATCCTGAATGAGTGGGTGAAGCGAAAATATTTATGACATAATATATGCAGATGTAAAGAACTTATAGATAAAATTAGATAATGATATGAAATATTTGGTTTGATCAGATAAAATTAGATAATGATATGAAATATTTGGTTTGATCAGATAAAATTAGATAATGATATGAAATATTTGGTTTGATCATCACTCGGTAAAAGGATATCAATAATCTAATAACCAAAGAAATTGTCTAATTACATTTTTACATCCTTTACATAGAATTGATATAAAGTTCTAGAATAATCAACACTCTAATCCCATCAGCAGAGAATCATGTAGACATCTTAATAAACACAAAGATCTCGACAAGTAACATTCTTCATAGAAAAATGAGTGTGTGTCTGTCTGTTTGTATTTTAGTTTATTAAGCTGTTTTGAGTACTCTACTCAAGTAAATAATTCTTGAAGTATAACCTCAAGAGCAAACATCAGTGCCACAATGTTTCTCATATGTCAACACTTTGTTACTAAAATTATAATAAGTATTTGAAGAAACGGCTTCTTACCACTGCTAACATAAATCACTTCTGTCAGATTTGTGGCAAGCTCAGAGAGGTGGTTCCCTGCATTATCATTATACTTGTAATTTACCTAAGCTATCTCATTTCATAAATTCATCGCAGTGCATTATGTGCTCTGAGGTCCAGTATTTCTTGTGAGACTGACTTTTAATGATGTTATGGTGATTCTATTAATATGATAGGTATTTATGTATGCTTCTTTAATTTGTCTCTCGGCAGAGTTAAAGTTTCTTAACCTCTAGTCCAGCTGTTGCTGGCTGGTCCAGCCGGACCCAATGTCGACAAGCCCAACTCATAAGTCTTTTCATTATTTGGACAGAATTAATGACGTTTTGTAACAGTTTGCTGTGGTATAACATAAATTAGCTTTAAGTAGTGAAGATAAGGATGATACTTATCATAGCGTAAAATGTGAACACTATTATGAAGCAAATTACGTAAAAGCAAAATTACTATCTCCTTCTATGTATCAAGCTATTTTTATAGCTGATTACATAAATATTAAAAACAATTATTAGAATATTTAGTTACACCATTTGAAATTTCTACATTTTGAGGTAATTACTCCAAGTGGAATTCCTTAAAAGTTTATTTCAAGGTTACTAATAAATTGACAGCAATTTGTCAATTAAAGTTAAATCTGAAAGAGAAAAATTATTTGATGATTTATTCATAGCTAATAGTAATTTGAATATTGCATTTAAATTACTGAGATAACACTACCGTAATAGGAAGGTAGCATTGTTGTACATTTTCAAAGTTTATGTTTGCTCTAAAGGCAAATATAAAAGAGTAAAATTAATTTACTAAAACATCTAGTAAATATTGTTTAATCTAATTGTCGGATACTGAAGGAAATCAATTTATCAATAAATTTTGAAAATGTAACTGTCTCAATTAATTTTACATGAATTAAATGTTATCAAGAAGAGAATATTATGCCACTTTGACCAGTACTGAATTTTCACTGATCAATAACCGCTTTAAATTGTACATTTTTATGAAATAGAAGTAGAGTAACACAATTAAATTAGTCAATGATAGTAAATTAAAAGTGGTAATAGAAACTCATTTATTAAATACATTATATTGATTTTGATACAAATAATCATATCCTTCTATTCAAAGTTCAAATGAAGACATATCTAAATTATCTACTGCATGTAATAAGATTGAACATTTTTTGTGTAAATGTCAGAAGTTTTAAAGTTTTAGTGTGAGCGATATGTTTAAATTGACTAAGCAAAATAAACTATGGAAGTTTCTCAGCAAAAAGCATTTATCATGCTTTTTTAAATTTTAAATTAAAAAAAAATTAAATTTTAAATTCTTAAATTTGTAAGAAATTTTTTTAAATTTTAAATTTTTAAGATTTTTAAAAGTTATTTGTTCATATTGCAAGTTAAATCATCAGAAGATGTAACAAAAACACAATATTCATAAAAAGAATACAACAGCTAAAGGTTTGAAAATGAAAACAAACCAATGGTATTGTACTACTAAGATAATTGTTAAAACTGATTAGTAAACGATTTAAAGGAAAAATATTTTCCAAACGACTTGGAGATTGTTGAAAGCGATTAAAATGAAGCATTAACTGAAGTAAAAGAGATGGAAGGGAAGATAAGTTGGGAGCTCAGTGAAGATGAGGAAGCTTCACAGTCAGTGGTAAAAGCTGAAAAGTTGTTGCAGGAACAAGTAGTTTTAAAACTAGGCACTGTTGAGGTAATGTAAGAATGGAAACTAACAGAAAAAATAGAGTTAGCGAACAAAACTAACTGCTTGCACATTGTGGCATTGCTTAACATATCTTTCTTTGGTGAAAGATCTTGTAGGCAGAAAGAAAAAAACTAATAGAAACTTTGAAAAATCGAATAGATAAACTGAAGAAACTTGTAATTTTACTAGCTTTACTAGCTGTTTTTGTGCCAGTCTGAAAGATACGCCCTGCAATTTGAAAAAAAAATGGTAGGACTTGAGTGCGTGCACGTACTTCTGACGTAAATGATCCTCAGACTATGTACACTAGCTTCAGGAAGGTTGTAAGCTGACAGATATAAGGGTATAAAACCGCCATTACTGCTGATTTTCAATAAAAATAACATTCCCATGATGTTTAGAAAATGGTTGCGGTAGAAGGGGTTCAGCATGCCTGATGACATTTATGGTTGGTCATATGGTCACCACCCAGCGGCTATCATTATCAGACCGACTGACAAAATTATCTTTTGACAAAATATTTTTCAAAATGCTTGAAAAATTATTAAAAATATACATACAGTAATCCCTTGGTAGTTCGCGGTTCAGTTTTCGCGGGTTCAGTGTTTCGCGGTGTCCTGAAATGTTCAATTATAAATTAAAATGTATAAAAGAAATATTCAACTGAAACAGCAATAACTGTAACTCGTAATAAAAATGTACAGTAGTTAGTATTAGAGAAGAAAATAGACAGGATTAGTTTTGTACGATCGAGAAAGATATCAAACAAACAGTGACCTGCTGGGTCAAAATATATTCTACAATATTAAATTAAAGGCAAATAAAAGCTATTAAAAAATATTCAATAAAGACTAAAAATTAATGAAAAATATTAAAACATAATCAATTGTAACAAGAGAAAATAAAAATATCAAAAAATAGAAGTTGAAATTAATAAAAAAGTAACCAACGATGTTTTCTTTGATCTGATTGGCTAATACATATCGCCCAACTTAATTTTTTCTATTAATTATTTCTTATTTTTTTCTTTTTGATTTTCATTTTTATTTAAAACACAGTACCGTATTCAGTAAGGTCAAGATTCTCTCTCTGTTGGAAAGGTCGTTGTTTGAGCTTTAGAGGCTTTTATAAAGGCACGTCCATTATTCGCGGATTTTCGCGGGTGTCTTCGGTCCCCATTATCCGCGAAAAGTGAGGGATTACTGTATTCGATTCTTCATATATATTCCTCAATTAAATAATTAATTAATTTTTGAAAGTTTCCTTTTATATATATAACTTAATATTTGTTAAAGTAATACAAGTTTTAAGATGAAAATAAGTTAAGAATAACCGTAGTATATCGCGCGCGCTCAGATCCATTGTTTCTCCTTAGACTGACCTTTATTCCTGTTACGGTGATTATATTAAAGTAATGGGATATTTCGTATATGCTTCGTTGAGTTCTCTGTCTGTAAAGTTAAAGTTTCTTATATTTTCACAGTTAATGGAGCATAATCATTTAATAAAAAATAATGTTTTTATTTCATAAATTAACATTAATTTAGAATGTGAAACATTTTGTTTTCAAATATATTTCAAAACAACAGGATCACAGTATTAAAAAAAACATATAAGCATATATTGTTTAATATTAGAGAAGACTGATATAAAGTCTTCTTAAATGTTGCCTAATTTAATTATAAATTAAATTATGAATTATATTAAGTTTTGCTGCGTTCTTTTAAGGACTTTCTATTTCTTATTACAAAAACCTCATTTTATGATAGTCTTGGCATTGTATACACTTTTTTCAAAGTAAGTTTATGAAGTAATGTCTCTGAGTCCTCTTTCCAAGCTATCCAAGAACAAACACGACTAACCTTTCCTCTACCTGCGATTCTTTTCATGCATCAAGTTTCAGAATAGTATATTTTGTTGGTTGTCAGCATAAACCATATTTCTTGGCATGACAACCAACAGAGCAAACTTTTTATAAAACAGTCATGAGAATTCATAAATTATAGACAGGTTTTTAATTAGCATTTTGTTACATAATAAATATCTGCTTTTATTACAGCAAGCCAAAAAATAGCGAATACCTTTCAAATGAAAGATCTTGTTTTTCCGAGTCATCCGTTTAAGATCAAATTTGACTCTACCGAACAAAAGCCTGATATAAAGTGCAATGCTTAAACCGATTTGGACTTAAGGACTCGAAATCTGGGGATCAACCAAGCGATTCAACATCGAAAGAATCCAAACAGCCCAATCCATAATCCTTTGTACTTTCAACAAGGCTGAAAAGATGTTAGCTCAGAGATCTAGTCGTCAAAAAATGATAACTGTTAAGAATAGTTGCAAGTGATCTGAAAACTCTATGTATATTGAGTACTACCAATGGGTAGTTTCTCCACTCTTTGACCTCTCTTTTATGCATCATGGATCAGCATTACTTGTTACCCCTCTAAGGGTAGTTGTAATATAATAAAATAATACAAAAAAGAGTCATCCATTCATTGAAGTAATTAATGGTAATCCCAACAATAATATTAGGTATGATACAGCAGTTAGCTTACTTACTGGTAGCTAGCACCTAAGTTCTCATCTATTCAGTTCTTAGATTTTATTATAAGGAAGATGGAAAATTTGTGCTGCATAATACAATCAGACTAGAGCTGGTGGAACATAAGGCACTTTGTGAAGGTTCCTGTTTTAATAGATTTAAGCAACTAAATTTAGTTGAACGCGCCGTGTAAGGTCAAGTATAATGTGACTCACTCAAAAGTAATATGAGCTCCAAGTAATATCAAAAACTATTTTCGCAAAAAACGCGGAAGGTGTTAAGTTTTAGCATAAGTATCTTGGTTGGAATAAATTGTCATTAATATCGTCCAAGTGATTTAACATGATATTATTAAGTAAAAAGAACCACGGAAGAAACAAAAGTACCGCCTTCCATTACAAGGAACGAGGGATAAGCCATTTAAAATAGGTTCTACATAACATCAACACATGGCACAGTGTTGATGGGCGCTAACATTCATATTCATGGTGAATGCAGTTTCATTAGATCTCTCAAGTTAAAGGATATTTGGCGTGGTTAACACATGGATGGGTGACGTAACGTGCTGTTACCTTTTACCTTTGGTAATTTGGCTTATCTACAGTTGAAATAGATGCAGAATCAAAAAAAAGAAAAAAAAATTTACTAAAGGCAGCTCATTGGGGAAAAAAAGCGAACAGGGTACCATGAAGCCATCTGTATATAACTAAAAATCTGCTATGGTTGAATATTCTTATCCTCTAAATATTCAACTCTTGTCAACTGAACTCAGGCATGTGTAGTATCTACGTAAGTAAACTGTAAAGTGCTTAAACTTCTGGAAACAAAAAAATACATGAAATATTCAACAGTGGAATTTTGAAAAATTACTTCTGAAATCGATGTTTCAAAACATTTCATTAAAAAAGAAAAATATGTCACATCCAATTAACTTTCATTAGTAGTCATGCTTTGATGACTAAATAAGTTATGACATTTCAATTACAATAAGTGTTATTTTTTTGTTCGTACAAGCTATGTTATTTATATCATTTCATATTTGTTATTGCATTTGTGGTTTTTATTTTAGATAAATGCATTAGAAATAAAAAGCTTAAATATAGTATACAAACATAATAAAAGCGTGAGAAATGTTTTATTAAGGACACAATGCCAAATATGTTTTAATTGGTAGCCATTGTGAGCAAATGGATTCGCAACACCAACATCCTTGAATGAGTGCCATTTATATCTCTGCAAAAGGATATTCATTACTGGAATTGTAAATAACACCTTAGACAGAGTTCTATTAAAAGGCAATTACTTGAGAGATGAGGATTTGGGAGTCTCAAGGCGCATGAGCAACGCTGGCTTACTTCACTGAGTTGAGGCCATTTTTGACGAACGCCAGACTGCTTCAAGTAATTAAACACTTGTCACTCTAACCGCCTACCATAAAGTATTAATGATTTACAATCTATGATAAATATTAACTCTAATATTAAACTCCATTAAAGATGGAAATTATTTCAAAGTCCCATTTAGGCAGACAATGGTAGACAATTTATTATCAATTATAGCCTATACCAAACTAAACCTAATATCTTCCATTAATATGTCACTCTATATAATAGACATCTGTAAATTAAAAGACAAAAAACTGGTAGGGAAGACAGGTTTCTGGAGATTTATTTCGGAATGAAAATAAAATTTTCAAATCAGCATTTTCTTTAGGTTCCTCATAGTTTTCCTACTCAGTGAATTAAAAAAAATGAGAAAACTTAATAAAAGATGTTAAACAAAAAAATAAATTACAATCTTTAATCAAAATTCAAAATTCAAAATTCTACATTTCAATTTGTATTGCCTACTTATGTTCCGATTTTTTTATTTTTCTGATTTTCACATTAAACAAGCTTTTAAAGCCAACGTTTCGGTTTTATTTTTAAAGTCTTCTTTATAGGCTTATATATCAAGGAAAAATACAAAAAATAGTGTATAAAGAACAAACAAAACATAAATCAATATATTTAATCACACAACTTTTGTTAATTTAAAACTGAAATTTCAATTGAAAATTATTTAATAAAATTTGTTTAATGGTTGGCTTTAGTTTGAAAAATGTGTTTGTGTAACCGATAAAACAGTATTTATTGTTTACGATCTAAAAGACACCCATTATCAATAATCATTTAATGCATTACTCATAGTAAATCATTCTCAAAATGTCGTACTTTTGTATGTTGTTTTTCCGTTGTTTGTTATATTCGCATTTGTAATATTTTACATGTTGTAATTTTACATACTTTCATATTCATTAATTATTAATGTATTAATTATATAAATCCTTTATTTTAACATAAAAAAAGGCTTTTAAGCAAAACCAAAATTTTCTCTTTAAAAATTCAAAAACATAATGATTTCTGATATTTTTGTTTGATGTAAAACTGTAATGGGAAACTAAGACCTTCTGATCAATGATGTTTAGAGAAAACGAGTTACATTTCCTATTTACGTCTTGTGAAGTTTATTGTCTAAGATTACTAAGAATAGACTGGAATGAATGGCATAGGGAAGTGTTATTGAATAAAGGGGCATGTAGTCGTTAATTAGGTTGTGTTTTTGAATTGCCAGTGGGTGAGGAAGCTTTAAGTCAGTTCCGTCTTAGTAATCTACATAACATTCGTGACCAACCTCCAGTAACTACTATTGGTTAAGTCAAACCAAGGCTTCAAAAAGAGTTCCTTTTTTTGTATCCTTCTATATAAGTAAAAAACTAAAGTGACTAAATGAATATTTTCATGAAAATTATTTATTTTATCTGGAGGTGTTATGTAATAATGAAAATTGGACTATGATAGAAGTTAGTGTTTTGCCACAAGCACCTCTGACGCTGAGCATTGGAACCCATCAAATGAAGTAACTTAGCTACTCCACTTGATGGGTTTCTAAAGAACTCAGTTGTTCATTAGAATGAAACTCGAAGGAACTACCATGCACATCAACCACACTCCTAACTTTTATAATATTTGCATATCATGCTAAAGTGGGTAACCAGACCAAAGAACTCTCCTGTCGTCTATCTCAATAAAAAAAACTATCCGTCATACCAAATTATCTTAACGTACATATTTTAAATTATAAGTACAATCAGAACTATTAATTCGAGTTGAAGCTAAGTAATGTCTTCATTTAACATTATAGCTCCCAGACGACTAGGTGCTAAACAGGTTCTATTACTCAATACTATGGTTGTCACTGCACTTAATTTTCCTTTGATATTTGTTACATAGAAGGCTAACATATAACAAAGTATATCTCTTACATTACTCTAAAACTAAAAACACATGAAAATATTTAAAAATGAATTGAACAATTTACCATTTGATAGCATTTAGTTTAGTTCGGAAAAATTTTAAATACTTATGAAACGAATAACTGCAGAAAAATAGAGAAGACTGATAGAAACTGTGACAACTGCAAAAAGGAATATTCTTCAACTAAAGAATATACCTTTTAAATATAAAATGGTATTCTTTAACATGATTCAAAATATATACACAGAAAGTATATTTTATATTTTATAAAACAAAAAATCATTTCAAAATGAAAAATTTCATTTATTTTATGACATAAATGAATAAAAGATCAAATCAAGTTATATACATACTCAATGATATTTAAAACAAACAAAAACTGTAAATTTAATATTCAATTTATTTCACCCAACATAAAATATCATTAATGAAAGGTATGTCTTTTTATAATATTAGATTAGAACACACTTATTTGCGCTGATATTTCTGTTCAAGTTTGTGTTGAAGTTGTTCCTAAAATTATGCATTTTAAACCTCTAATGTATAGTTTATTACACATGCTTTCAAAATTGCATCCATATGTCTAATTTGAAGGTTCTAACTACGAATTTTAAATAAAAACTTGGCTTTCAAAGTTTGATTTGAACCCGGAAAACTGACCGATTTCTGATAAATAAAATTTGTATTATATATATGTACTAGACTACCCGTGACTCTTTGCGTCACTCAGAAATTATAACAATAGGTATTGAAATTAATTCACTGAACATGATTAACAGGGATAATTTTAATTGTCGTTTCTTGTTATTAAGGCACAGAAACAGATTCTTATATGACCCAAGCTTTTGATTTAGTATTCTTAACTAGGTCAAGATATATACACATTAAGTATATTTAGCAAAATAAAATCAATTAAAAGTAAAAAAAATCAGTAATTTTATCATATAAATAAATAAAACATCAATTCAGGTTATATACACAATGAAATATATTTAAAACAAACAAAATTTGTAAATTGAAATATTCAATTTATTTACCTAACATAAAATAACATTAATGAAAGGAATGTGTCTATATATTATCTTAGAACATTCGTACTTTATCTGACAGTTGTGTTCAAGTTTGTTTTTAAAATTATTCATTTTTAACCTCTAATGTAGTAGTGTATTATATATTTGTTACATTTATTTATAGTAGATTCGCCCTACTGTCATCAGCGAGCACGCAAGCCAGTGGGTTACTCTGGCTCTATGCTTTTATTTTATTACCAGTGTTTATATTTCGCAAATTTTAAATTAATTTTTTTTGTTACATTTATATATAATATATTTTTACTACTGTCATCGGCGAGCACGGAAGCGACTGGCTACCCTGGATCCATGCCTTTACTTTATTACCATTGTTTATATTATTCAAATTTTAAACTCCAAAATTTTTGTTGTTACGTTTATTTTTAATATATTTCTGCTACTGTCATCAACGAGTATGCAAGCCAGTGGGCTACCCTGGCTCCATTCCTTTAGTTTATTACTTTACTATAAGTAAAGTATAGTGATCGTGAAAAAATTCGATCTCGAGATATTGACGGAATTACATGTTTTGAGGTCCCAGAAGTCGTTTTATGACGTTTTACGATGATGTCTGTGTGTGTGTGGGTGGGTGGGTGGGTGAGTGTGTTAGCATTGCTTGTTACCACGCTACGGTCCAGAAATCTTTGATGGATCAAGTTGATATTTCACACAAAAATGGGTCTCATAAAGACGAAGACCCCTATTGTTTGGGAAGAATTATGCATGATGGGAAAGTCACTTTTTTTGCCAAAAACCGTTTTTTTTAAAACATTTATTTCTCTTAAACTGATAACCCTAGAGTTTTGAAATTTTGACATTATCTTTGAGGTTACAAATGCAACAAACGAAAAATATATTCAGAATTTTAAAACAACGGAAAATATTTTTTTTTCACTAAAATGTAATAATTTTGACTTTTAATTCAATCTCAAACCTTGTGAGAGCAATACAAGCCATATTGTTTGACGGATCAAAATGAAACTATGCCTAAAAATAGAACATTATGTGGAGAATGAGTTGAAATATTTTTTTTTGAAATTACATTCGCTAAAGGGGCGTTACAGTACGATTTCTGTTTTCAGAAAATGTTTTTTTGACGCGAAACGGCTCATTAAAAAATAATGAAAATTTGACCAAAAATGGAACAAAAAATTAGCAATTCATAAAAAAAAATTCATGAAGTTTCAATTATGGGAAAGAGCAATAACGCTATAAAAACTGTTTGTTTATCTTGGACTAAGAGATCACCTGCTATACTTATCGAATTTTTTATATTTTTTTTCATTGTTTACATTGACTTAGAAATTTTTTGAGCGATTCCACTGAGATAAAATTGATATTTATAAAGGAACAATTTAAAACGTTTATTGAGTTATATGAGATGTAAGAGGAATAATATGTGCAGGAAAATTATAACACTCACTCAGAAAAAAATCGTATATATGTTATGTGACAAAGGGGAAGGAAAATGATCTTGTTAAATACTAAGAAGCCATAAAATTTCCATTATAATAATTCTGTAAAAAACCAAAAATGTAAAAGATAATTCTTAATTGAAATCTTTAGTTTAGAGATCAATAAATGAATTATCGTACATCTTTAATTATAAATCACCTTAAAACAACATTTTCTTCGCTTTTTATGATGTTTTTCAGAAAAAAAAGGGTATTTTCCTGTTTTAAATTTGAAAATTTTACTTTAATAATCAATGTAGAACGATGTCAAGTAAACGATGTAAGTAATCCACTGGCTTTTTGAACAAAAGCCATGTTCTCTTGTAGGAGAATATTTCGTTTCAAGAAATGTTCACTTTTGTTTTTCAAAAATGTTATTACTGCTGTAGTTATACTAATGAAATTATTTGCAAATAATAAATTATTTGTGATGTACAAAAAAAGCTTATAAATTGATATGTCCTTCAATCACTATCTGTACTACCTCACGAATGAAATGCTAATAATTATATCCCATTTAGATATTTATGTTATGCTTAAATGAGACGTTATGTTTTATATACTCAAGAAATTTGACATTAAGTTACTTATAGTAAAGTAGAGTGTAGGCCACTCCAGATTTTTACCAGTGTTTATATTACGCAAATATTAAAATTAAAAAAATTTTTTGTTACATTTATATATAATACATTTGCACTACTGTCATTGGCAAGCACGCAAGACACTGTTGGGTATATAGTGATAATTTTCTTTTATTTAACATTATTTAGGTAACAAATAATATATATTTAATTTCATGTCTCTATCTACACGGAAAATGAGTGAACAAATGAACAAACAAAATCACGAACTTTATATATAGAGATAACAAGAATTAACAGTAAATGCATGGAATAAAAAAACCATCGTCTAAACAACAATAGGATTACCAAAATTGGGACTAAGATTGGTTAACCCTAAGACCTTTCGTATAAAATAACTGGTAAGGTTGATTATTCTACATCAGTAATAGATTTTACATCTTGAGTTATTAATTTACCTGAATTATGTTGAGAGAATCTATTTTTTTTTTTTAAAAAGAGATTCTTCTTTTTTTTAATGCCGTTATTTTTAAAGTAATGTATTAATGACTCTTTTCTTTAATATTTATTAAAAAAATTTTAAGTTGAAAAAAAATTCAAGTTACCAACCAAGTGACATGGGAGGTACAGGGAAACATTAACAATAGGGAATTTTTATCCAGAAATTTTTAGCAAATGCATTTAATCCAGCATAAACTGGAATTAACACGTATTCCAAGTTTTTCCTGTGAGCAAACAAAACAATTAACAAGCAATGAAGATGAACAGAGTTTTATGAGTAAACAAGATGTCTACAGTAGTGCAATCAGTTATTATGTGGTATTGACTCATTGTCGGGTAAACAAAGTTAGTAAACAAATTAGTATAAACAAAGAGTTTCGAACAGTTAGTGTTCTTCTTTAGACATGAACTAAAAAAATACAATGTCATCAGAGAGTTAGTTATCTATATTATAAAGTAAATGGTACAAAATAAAATAAGGAAGAGAGTTACATACCTAAGGGTTACTGTCTGTGGTACAACTGACTAGGAATAGGTTAGAAGTGGGGTAAGGATATGGAGTGTACATCTGTTTCATATTGGAAGCAGGTACATTTCTTTGTTGTTTTTTCCCTAATGGTTAGGCAGGGCCTTTCCATTTGCTCTAAGACTAAGTGTAGAAAACATATTGAAAATATAACATAGAACTGTAACGAAATACAAACAACAAATATAAGAATACAGAGAAAATAGACTTTTTTTTTTAAATGAATAAATTAAGAAAAGTTGTGCCCTCAGGAATTTGCTAATTGAGGCAAGCAGATGACTATCGCGCACTGATTTGTTAATTTCATACCCTTCGGGAATTGATATTTCACGGAATTTATTGTATCTATGTAATATCTGTATGTTTTAGTCTGGATCTAATTGGTGATTATTTGTGATTAAATGTTTAGCGAAATGAGATATGAATTGATTATTGTTATGGCAAAAAAACAATTAAACAAGATCGGTCACCAGAATTTTATAAGTATATAGATAGATAGAGTCAAACAGAATTTTTAGTTAAAGGTTAATAAAATAAATGTGTATATATGTTAATGATATAATGTGTAAGAAGATTTAATTCTTAAAGGTATAAATGGCAATTCAAAATCAACCCATAATGTCAGGTATATAGTTCTTGGAGTGTGGATAGTCTAAAGAAGCACAGATACCAGCAAATGACCGTGTTATTATAAAAGAGAGCAATGCTTTATGGTAGCGTATTTGAGCTTAAGCAGCATGCTCTTTGAATTGTATAGAAGGGTAAAAGAGACAGGTCAGGATATAAATCTAACTAAAACGGTCTTTATACCTTTCTTGAAAAGAAACAAAAGAAGTTCTCTAAAGCTTCTTTATTCAGAATACTACAATAGAACTCGAAGAATTTTGCAAAAGCATTGAAGTAACATCACATAAAGTACCGCATTGGGAATGCCACGTAACAGATGAATTAGCTGAGGTTATATTCTTCGAATTGAAAATCCTAATGAGCAAAGTCGATGAAAATAAAAGATCAGTAACAATCAGTAGAATAGATAGAACAAATTCAGTTCTTCGACAATACTGATGAAAGATGGCAGATATAAAAAATCAGGTATCCAAGAATTAAAAGGAACACAAAGTTCGTTAAATGAAAATAATATAACTTTATGGTTTTATTAATTTATTCTTGAAAATAATAATCTATTATACTATAGAAATAAAGTTGAAAAATTTTTTAATTGATATTTTAATCTGCAACTTACTTTAAAAGTTTAGCTCTAACATTTTCTGCGAAGACGGGTTACATTATCTAGCACTTTACATAAAGCATTCTTAAAGTGTAGTTAGTTAATAAAAGTTAAAAAAAAAATAGCATTCCAGTGAAGTGAAGCTATAAATTACAAATGTATGAAAATTAAAGCTGAGTTAAAAGAGAACAGCGTCTAGATAACCACAGCAACTAAGCTGAAACTAGAAGTTTAACTCCAGCCAATCTTATGTCTCATTTTTCATAATTAAGGTGCTTAGGGTTAATAGGGCAATGACGGAGTCTTCCACTCTTCTCATCGGAATTATGTGTGACTCACTCCTGTTATGATTTCGTCACGTTTACCTAGCTTTCAACAATTTGGAGAGTATGCTCCATGAATTCAATGATAGCGAACATAAGTGAGAAATTTTGTTCATTGATTTCGAATCATTTACAGTTATATGTTTAGCTTTAAAAAAAATGTTCTGAAATAATGAGATGTGGCAATAACACCCCTTCCCACTCAAGTAATTTTGAGAAAAATCTATTCAGTTCATTCTCTTATGACTTTCTGTTTTTGGGCATAATTTCATTAAGAACCGTCACATGGTGAGGCCTGTTTTGTTTTTAAAACTCAATCGATTATCAACTTTTTTTACATTTTATTGTAAACTAACCTTTCCGTTCATTAAAAAAGTCTGAAGGTTTTGCACGTAATTTTGTCATTAGCTTCAAATAATTCCAAAATATAGAACACTAATTCCAATTTATTAAAATAATATTCAAAAGTTACTAGTTTAAAAGTAAAAATATAACTACAATAATATTTTCTCCAAAAAAGTAACGTTTTCATGATGTAATATTCTCCAAGAACAATAGGGCACATTTACACTGCAGGGGGTCACTTTTGTGTTAATATAAATTTGATCCATCCAACGGTATGACCTCTAACGCGCATACAAAACATTTGGATACTCACCTAACCTCTCGCACACAGACACACCATAAAAAAAACGTCAAAAAGAACTTTGAAAGGCCTTTAAAACATTTAAATCTATCAAAATCTTGGAATAATATTTTTTCATAGTACTACACTCTACTTATAGTAATGTAGAAACTATCAAATTAATTATTATTATACTTATGTTAAATATAAATTAAATTTAAACTGTGTAAATCAGTTTGAATTGTATATGATATATATAAGAAGACCGGCATTTGGTAAAGATACGTTTTGTATAGAATTGCAGTAAGCGAGTCCCCCTGAGTGAAGGTGATTGGAGAATGCCATGTGCTTTAGGTAAACTAGAGTACTGGCTTGCACGTGCACTAAGCGCTGCTGAAGCTTCAAGATGAACACACCCTGCTAGAGTAATCACTTAAAGCTGTATACCTGTAAATTCGTTCAAGTCTTTAGTTTGGTTCCATATTTCCTTAAAACAGGTTTTCAAGACTCAGGTCATTTTTCTCTCAAGTCGGTCAGACTATAAAACTTGTCTAGTCGTCTTTTTTTCTCTAAGTTCATCATATTTTCTAGCCGTATGTATAGTTCTACCTTCCAACAACTCTTGTGAAACACGTTCCTCTTCTCTCAAACAAGATATGAATCTTATCCATTATGTTTTGTTGTCTATTCATTCTAATTTCAGCCTCTTTAAATCAGACTGAGTTTTATATATAAATATATATAAAAAAAGATGACTTTCGAAATAACGGGCGCATTTCTGTCATCCGGTTTTTTTAGAGCATTTCGTTTCCTGCTTTCCTTTAGACTATTTCACTAGAATTAATGATTTTTTTAGACATTATTTTTAAAAGTTCCAGTTATCTCACCCTAGAACTACGTCTAAAAGCCACTTTTAATTTCAGTTCCACTTATGTTAATGCGAATCCCTAAGTTGTTATAAATCAAATTATTTTACAGTGGACTGTGTGGTCCTATTAGTTTCTTTGGTATATTGTAAATGTCAAAGTATCCCATTAAAATTAAAACCTAGCGTTAAATTAAGCAAACGACACAAGATATGTGTGTTATCTGATAAATTAAGTAACATTCTGGTAACATTAATTATGTTTATACAAATGGTAAAAGATAAATTTGACCAAAGTATGTTCAAACAGTGCTCTTAAGATTAACTGCAATTTTTCTAATTAGTAAATAATTCTTATTTCGCTAATAGCATTATGAACAACTACGGTCATTATCACTAGTATACAAAGTGTACACAACACAAAGGGCCGGTGGTAACATAGTCAGAAACAAGTTCGCTTTATGAGTCAAGAAACAACCTTGCTGTCTGCCTCTATATGGCTTCAAATTTAGTTGTTTACCAGCCATTTAATTAAGCACTAATTAAAAGGTGCCTAACACTATATCAATTCCATTCTATTCGAATTCAAGTAGATACCTTTTGGGATTATGAAGAAACCTCCATTTAGACGGCTTAATTAATTTTACTAGGTGTATAAGCAAAATATTTCAGAATTAGTTTTCCAGTTGTAATCAATGTACACAGTAGTCATTTCATGTTTATTTGATAAATCGACAAAACAGAATCATAAGAAAAAGTACATAAAACAAATAAATGAATTTGAACAAATTCTTAAATACAACTTGCACAATACTATACATTGGAAGATTATTGAAAATTAATTTAATGAAATTCATGAATTGTTTATTACTTTTATTAATTAAGTGTTTCAGTAATGTTATTAACAATGAAATATCAAAGTTATAGTATAAATGTTTTATATATATTGAAATATATTATGAAATATTTTCGTTTCATATATTAGTGATGGACAAGTCTGAAATTAAAATCATTATAATTTCATATTAGATTTTGATATCGGTCTTATTCATTGTATTCGAATAGACAGAGTCATGTATTGAAATACTGGCAGTAATTGACATCTATAACTCAGTCTTCAAAGTGCAATATTTCAAAAAGTACTCGTAAGAAATTCAAATTGAATTCCAGGAGTCAATTAAAAGGTGGCTGGGAAGACTAAAATTAGCGTCAAGGAAGAGCTTTGATTAAAATGAATGGCCAAGCTGAATGTAGCAACAAATTAGAGCCATTAAATATGAGAAAAGAAGCGCATTCAGTGGACTTGAAGTCCACTGTTGAAAGAGCCTAACTTGGAGGTGGTGTAGTTATTTTTGCTGTCTCGTGATTAAGAAAGGGAGTTAATGGAAGATAAGCGTCTAACGTAGGAGTAACCATTACACAGGTCCTGTTTACTGTTAGACGATCCTGTCTGCCTACATAACAGGAATCAATGAGATTACAGAGCCTACATAGTGATGGTTAGGAATATATTAATTGAGAACGATCAATTCTTGTAGAAAAAAAAAAAACTGCATTGAAGAGGAGGTTAGTAATAGCGATAGGGCAAAGGTCATATTGTTTTAATCAAACTAGTGGATAACTAAGGATAAATCAATTCAGAGGTCATATTGATCTAACGGACGAGCTTCCAAACAAGCAAAACACATTCTTCTCAAGCAAATATGAGCAGCCGCTGTTTTACAGCTAATCAAACACACTACCGAAAACTGTAACAACCAATGTACAGTCAACACCTTAAAAAAATATCCAATAAAAGTGTGTGTAGTTTCGTATATTCAATCGAAAAGGCACCGATTAATGTGAGAAGGTAAATTGTTTCAATCTAAGCTTTCCATGGCCTAACTGCATGAGATGTTCGGGATGATAATAAAGTGTGATCGATACACTTCATTTCCCAAACGTGAGTTATAGTTCAAACACAGTCAATCAATATAATTTTATCATCATATAAAAAATTGTTCAGTAATGCTTGAAGCATGAGAATTTATTACTTATGAATTGCATTTTAATCACTTATCTACCATAAATTAGAAAAAAATATATCAAAAACATATAAAAAAAGATGTTCAGTACTATTATGATGAAAGGATTACTTATAAACTACCTGTAATTTGGTAATGTTAGCGAATTTATTATCCATTGAAAAGTTCTATAATAGAATTCTGAAAATTGTAATTGATTTTCAGAATTGGAATTCTACACCTAATCTATTCTAGAAATATAAAGACACTGCGTCCCCAGTTTTTGGTATGACAGGTAATATAACCTCTCTTACTGTTGATGGAAGTTTACCCTCTTATGTTTAAGCAAATATGGATAATAGAGAATTTAAAAAATGAATAACATTAGATCTCTACTTGATAAGTATACATTAAATGATTTTGTTTAAGAAGAGGCATTTTTCTGAGAACATACTATTAACTTTAAGACAGGGTTTCGAAGATGAAAGGTACGATGTTTTAAGGGTATGGACCGTTAGGCTATTAATTACTTGTAAGACTTTAAAGGGAGTGATTTTAAAGGGTTTCAAAACATGTCCTCAAACTGACTTGAAATCAATTAAGTACAAAATAAGGCATCATTAAGTTAAAATGGTAGGGAACTACTATTAAACCGAGAGTAACCTAAAATCAGGATAGGGCATCTTAATTGCGCCTGGAAGATGAACATAAGGACATCAGAACAAGAGTGATTTAGGGAGAGTCATTATTTCTAACGGAACATTGTCTTAATGTAGCCAGTCAACCGGTGAGCGTTCAGTTAAATTTGTATAATCCTCATCTAGCTGTTGAACTTGGAGAGCTAATAAAATGAGAATATGTCCAATAACGGGGCGATGAACAGGTTTTTTTTTCCTGCTACTTTTGAACACGATATCTTCTCACACTAACGCCGCACCAACTAACTAAATCTCCAATTCACATTGACCCACTTGTCTGGCCTAGCCTCACCCACACACGCACACAAGACACGCACATACACATACACATCTTTATTGGTATATATAAACTAGAACAATCACAAAAAGAACACACATAATAGAAATGACAGAAACTCAGTAGTATGTTTTGATTGCCTCGTCATCAGGAAGACATGTGAGTCGCTCCGAAGACAAATAACTACTAAAGTGGTGTCCTTGAAGAAGCACTCAATCAGTGCAGCCAACTTACGGAGGTATGGGAGACAAGAATAGATAATGTAAATAATAACTAAATTAAATAATAAATTAATGAAAAATGGAAATAAAAATTATAAACAATTTTTAAAAGACAAAACTAAAAATAAGTAAGTAAAAAAAAGATTAATCAAGAGACTAAAATAAGTAAAAAAAAACAATTAATGATAAAGGTTAAGCCCAGGAGAAGAGCCCCCTCCCAGAAGATTAATAAGTACTTCTTCTTAAGCGCTCAGAGTGACATTAAAATTGAACCTGTACTCAGAAACAGGTTCAATTCTGTAAACTCAATAACTGTACTGTTATTGAAACTGAGTCAGTGAGAACTGGCATGAGTGGCAACGGGAAGGACACTGCGTTTGCTAACAGACAACCTGTGTTAATTCATAAGCAGGATTAGCTTGGTGGAAGCCAATGTAGCGATTGGAAAGCAATATGCAAGTTTTAATTAATAACGACTATGCAAATAAGAAGGAACAGAAGGCTATTAATATAGGTTAAATACGTGTTAAAGTGATAATGCAAATGCTCCAAATGAGGAAATAATGAAATTGTACTGCCAGGTCTATATGAACACGTAGTACAGGCAGGATGAGAAGGCCAAACAAAAGAATATCTGTGCTCATGTGAGACCTACGAGTAAAAAAAAATTGAAGTAGCTTTGTCATATATTACAAGAATAGGAAGACACATAACTTTCTGCAGAAAAACAGTCCAAAGAAGGATACGTCGGAGCTTTAACGAAGTCATTCAGTGAACTAGTATACTTGGACTACAGGTGAATATGAAAGCCGGCCCTCTAAGTAGATCGGATTGACTACATCAAATCTCTCTAAGAGGTTACACTTCACTTGATTGCTGTCACTCCCCAAGAAGCATGTTCATTAACAAACCCTTTTCTTTAGCAAGAGAAACCTTGACTTTTAAATAAAAAAAGTTAACACGAAGGTAACAGAGATAGAAACAGACATGCCTTCTTGTGAGACTCCTCGCCTCCTGATGTTGACGATAGTCGAAATATAGAAATGTATATATATATAAGTGTGTGTGTGTGTGTGTGTGTGTGTGTGTGTGTGTGTGTTGTGTGTGTGTGTGTGTGTGTGTGTGTGTGTGTGTGTGTGTGTGTTGTGACATTTATGTATGACCTATTCTAGGACTATGTAATTAGATACAAATATATGTCTCATCAATTAAGTTGGTTGAAATAACGAGAAGTATTTAAATGAGTAATTTAAATATTAAATTACATTTAGCCCACAGTAAATGAGAGAGTAATTGGTAATGCGATGTTTTAATGAAGCATATATTGGGGTGAATTTAAGGGACTCCAACCAGATGGGTTGACAGGGGACAGTTCAGTATGCAGAACAGCTCTAATTTCATCAATTTATTAATCTATTCCTTTTTATATTCATGTAGTTTACATTTAAAAGTGCATTCTTCGAGTATTAATAGTTTTAATATATTACTGTTTTAAGATTAATGAGATTCCTATTTTATTTGAATATCTTGAAACTTGATACCTGATTTTTAAAATTATTTAAATCAGATATTTTATAATCAGTAGCTTTGAGTGTTCGATCATAAATTTTTACATATTTGAATGTTAAAATGATTTCCATCAAAAAAAAAAATTATATAATTTTTCCAGTGAAGACTACTGTGAAGAAATAATTTTGTTTCTTACATAAATTATGTTTATAAATGAATGTGAATAATATGTTTCATCAGTAATGAACATGGTTCCATCAGCAAATAACAATTTGGAAAATAAAATTTATCAAAAATTAAAAAGAGTGATAAATTATAAATAAGTTGTACGGCATTTTTGACTACTTAAACATAGTAATATTACTGTAAAATAAAAACCAACAAACAGGAAAAAAAACATCTCTGTTATTAGTAGCGTATGTATTACTATAATAGAATATAGTACTATGAAATATGAATTACATGACTAATTCATATGTTGTCTGTTCTTTTGTAGTATAACAAAGTTAAACATTTGGATTATAAAATGCTTTTGAAGTTTTTAAAATATTTATTGTGGACTGAACGAACTAACTGTATGAACGCATCGTTGGCATAAAAAAATTTAAAAACTTGATATAGCTTATAGCTCAAATATAATAAAGTTCATAAAACTAACGAATAAATGTTCACACTTTAAATAAAATAGTGAATATATATTTTTTTTCTTTTTTGATGACATTTTGAATGTGAATTTTTCATCTCTGATTTTAATACTTCCTTGGATAAATGTCTAGGTCCTGAGGAATGTGTTTGGTAAATTTAATGTTTGGATCGTTTCTATCTGTTTATCAGTCACTGAAAAATAAATGTATTCCAGCAGATTTAAAGAGCTTGTCAAAGACAATCAGGTCATGATCAACTAAGCGCATTGATACAAGCTAGAAAAACAAATATTTTTGTCGCTCAGTTCTTTAATGCGTCCAATATAAAGCTGTTGATATTATAATACATTGTAGTTCTTAGTAAATCAAAGATGATGCAATTTAACCACTGTTTTAGAATACATTTTATTGCCTTCTGCAATATCAGCGTCGAGTAGAGCATGTATAAATCAATTAGGTTAAAGTATTTTGAACTCTAAAATTAATCACTTCTACACTGAAAACAAGTACGAAATGCCATTAATGGGAACGTATTTGTATGTAATACTCGTATTTGTATGTAAATTTGCCAACACTCGACTAATGTTTGTTAAATTCAATGTTTCAATTATTTTTTTACTTATCTCAAGAATGATAAAACTACGGTCTCTAAACTAACAGTAAAATATGATTAAAACAAATGATTTTATGAATGATAGTGTTAAAAAGGATGTTATCAATGCTAGGGAAAACATAATCTATGTTATTTCCAGTATTGCTTTCATTGCATCTCCAGTTTCGGTCCATCATCTGCAGTCTATTTAGAAAAGAGAGTTAAATATAAAAAGGAAAATTACTTAGGTGCATGCTAACATTAATCGCACAGTGGGATACTAATGGATATGTAATAAAGGTATATAATACAATACTGATAGTAAAGATGCCGGTTGTATTGATTGTAAACAGATTGAAATCGCCTTCCAATGCCTGGACTGCCGTTATAATGACGCCTGCAGTCTCCAGGTAGTCGCTTCAGTTAAAAGGTGACCCTTCAGTCTGTACTCTTAATGGAGAACTGCTTTGTGAGCATTCAATGCGTCCAATCTCTTTATTCTTACTTTTCAACATCCTAACATTCCCACATCTTCATTTACATATTTAGTCCTCTAGTGATCTTATTTCATTTTTTTTTTAGTTTTTCGAAAGTTTTATTTATGTTTTTATTAGGCTGTTGAGTTCCTTTACTGAAATTCCATTTGTTAGCCACTTTCTTTCGTTAAGGTGTCTAAAAGCTCCTAATACTACTTTTCTTATCTGCTCTGTCAATCACTATACCGCATTCTCATCATTAGGATAATAGAAAAGGTCCCTGACATACATAAGGCAGTGTCAATAAAACTACTTTATGCAGGAAGATTTTTTATATGTGTCCATATTGGTTCAATTTTCCAAGACACCATCGTGACATCTGATTCTCTCCACATCACAAGCTTGAGTCATTGATTCTTACTTACGAGTATAATCTAGAAATGTTCTTAATTCAAGACTAAAACTCTTACACCACTTGCCTCCTAATATGTATGTGTTTGCAATTTCTGATTAAATTGTTTGTAACTTTTAGTTTTTTACTGCAATTAAATATAGTTTGGACAGTATTTTAAATACCAAACTCACCTTTATCAGCTAAGTATACGCATTGTTAGCATAGGCTTCATATCATGAAGTTCATTAATGCATTGATACCCTATAGAAGAATGTACAATGGAGTGAACAAATTCATTCCTCCACTTATTTTTTTATTTCCAGTCCATAATTTTTATTATCACATTATTCAGGTATGATTTAATTAATTTGAAGACAAACAATGAGAATGTATACAATTATACATACAAACAAGGGAATAACTTGGAAATTAATTTAGACGCAGGGTTACTACTTTGTTCGCTATTTTTTAAATTGAGTCTGTTTTGGGATGAAACATAGTTACCTACCCCCTTTGAATATAGTTTTCACAAACTGACTCTTTTCATAACTAAATAAAGACAACTAAAATCTTCATATTGTTCATCTTTGTAGCTTTATTAAAGCAGGAGATGTTTAATTTTTATATAAATAAGAACTTAAATAAAAAATAATGACCTTCTTTATAAACACCACACTAATGAGATTGCGGATTCTTGAAACTAATAAGTCTGTCATGTTCACACCAAGGATCTTAAACTAAAAGACCATTTCAGAGTTAATAAGTTATTGCAAAATTTACGACTCAAATACAATTCTCTAAAGCTAGTCAACGCTTAGGAATGATATCTATTCGAGAAACTGCTAACGATCCCTACATAACGAGCGTCGGTAAGATTTAACCACCTGGGAAACGACTCTCCTTTCAGATAGAACGAGTGACTGGCAAAATCAAATATAATACTTGTACATAAACAATTAATCACTATTGTTCATAAAGTCAATTAAAATATCTTTCATTTTAGAGAAAACGGTTTTTCGTTTCATAGAAATTGATTATTCTTTGAAACATTTGAAATAGGTACCCCTGCTTGATTTCTCTCTCCCTATATATCATATGTATATATATAATATCATGATATATACGTATGATATATGTATTATATATATCGTGATGTATAACAATTTGCAACCGAGATATCAAAAGTAAAACAACGAATAAGGAGATTTAACTTCACTAGATTTAACTTTCTTTCTCTCTCTCATTTTCTCTCTATATATATGTCTATCTATATATCTATCTATAACTCCTTTGAACCCCTCACCATGATGTTTCTGCATCTTGTGTTTCAGTTGGGTTTTTGACTTTATCGAAGACCACTTGTGGTTGAAAGATCTTAGTCTTTTTTTTTATTATTGACTATCTATCTATATAAAATAGTAATTACAAAAGAAAAGTTTATCAGGACTCAGTCAGTTCTTCAGGATCAAATTAAAATCTCATTGCCAATGTTTCAGTTTTAATACCTTTTTCATAGACAGAAGTATAAAATTCTGAAACTATAATTATTGATAAAAATTTGATCTTGAAGAACTGACCGAGTCTTGATAAACTTTTATTTTGTTTCTACTTCACGGTCGATAATTTTATGAATCAAATAGTATATATATGTGCTACTTTTTCTTTGAGGTTCGGCCCAGCGTTAAACAATTCTGAAAAACTACCTTCAACTAATGTTTACATTCTATATTTTTTAAGATGTCTATATTTCTAGACATCTTCAGTGCTACATAAATACAGACTTAATTACTATAACGTAAAAAAAATAATTACATTATTGAGATGGATATACACTATAAACCAGGTATTTTTGATTTGCTTATATTAGTTAGTTATATTTTCTTATCTACTGCAGTACTACTCGAGACAACGTGATTGTAAATATGCTTATTGTGATATAAATATATATACGACACAAAAATGTATTTGGTGATATATATCAGAATAAATACGATAATAAAAAAACACGTTTTACCATAAAATAGAATAATAAAATTGGATATTTTTCAAACAGAAAGATTTTCAGTATTACAATAATTTAATAAACATTTAAAGCATATTATAAATTAAAAAATGATTTCAAATAGAGAATATGAAAATAGGTTTAAACAATTAAAATGTTTCTAGTTACAACAAAATCTCGTAAAGAATTCCATTGTATGAATCGTGATCAAGTGCAAAAGGTACATATATAATCCAATTACTGTGAAAGACACGGACACAACTGATTTCTATATTTTGACAGCTTTGAATTGCTTTCAAGCCTCCTAACATGAGGATATGAAATAGCAAGTTCATTATGAGAAATTAAAGTTAATACCAAGATAGGAAAAAATAAAAAAAGATAGGGAGCACATTTGTATAAAATGAGGGGAAAAAGCAAAAAAAGGAATAAAATATGTATTAATAATAACAGTATTAAATAAATTAGTAATAACCTTTCTAATAACACATATGATTACTTCAATTCATTCTTCAGTGGTAATACCTACTCATTATCTTTAGAGCCTCTGTGAATCCAGTAAAAGTACGTCTATCCACTAGATTGGAGAGAAGGATATTTTTTATGTGTTAGCTGTAATTAAGTTTAGCCCGTGCATTAATTACTCAGGACTCCTAAACATGACTCACAGGGTGTCCTAAGCCGTCTGTCTGACTGACTAGTTCAGTCGCCCAGTAGTTATATATGCAAATGTAAACAATTTCAATGATATATCAACCGTCTAATAGAATGAAACTGAAATGAATCATTCTTTCATTCTTCCGGGTTGAAATTAAACTCAAAATACCAGTTTCGGTTTATTTACAATTTTCCTCATAAATCTACAAAATAGAAAAAAAATATCGATAAATGGACAAATTATGAAATACGTACAGATAATTACGTCATGCCAAAAAATATAATCAAAACTATATAGTAAAGAAGCACACAAACTTACAGAAGTAACAATATTCAAAAATGAAAAGCTATTTTAATATTTTAACTAATCTTACTGCATTACAAGAGTAATAAATATTAATATGGGGTAGTGGTGTTTATACAACACAATCTTAAAGCATACTGATGTATGAAAACATGTTTTCTTACTGGTAATATATAAGTAACCAAGAAAAGAATTTTCACTTCATAATACTCAAATAACGTGTCTTACTAAAATTGCCGAATTTAAAGCTATTTCAATAGAAACCTCTCAAAAAACAAATGTGTGACTCCTGAATATACAGCAGTACACTTCTGAAATTAATGCAGGTTTCACCCTTTTGAAATTAAAAGCATTTCTAACAGTTCTTTTCTATTGTTTCATTTACAATAATTCTTCTTTTATATTAAAGTGCGAAGTTTCCTTAATGTTTCAAATGCAAGGCCAGTTAAATTACTTGTATTTATTATTTTTCAATAACTAAGCTCATATGGTTGTTCTTTCAGAAAATGACTTGTTTATACATTTTTCATAGTGTATGTTGTCACTGTTTTTATATTTAACAGCTTCAATGAAAGAACTAATAACACTTACAGTACCACCTCTTTTAAATAAGAAAATAATTATTGTATTATTGTTCTTACTTTACTATAAAAATTCGATCTCGAGATTTTAACGGAATTACATGTTTTGAGGTCCCAGAAGTCATTTTATAAAGTTTTTTTCATGATGTCTGTGAGTGGGTGGGTGAGTATGTTAGCACTGGTTGTTACCACGCTACGGTCCAGAATCTTTGATGAATCAAGTTGATATTTTAATAAAAAATGTGCCATTATGCAATTATGCATGATGGCAAAAACACAAAACCTTTTTTTAGACAACATTTTTTTATTCTTAAACTACTACCATAACTCGTCTTGAAATGTTGGCATTAGATTTGAGGCTACAAAAGTAATGAACAAAAAATATCATCAAATTTTTAAAACCACCGGAAATTATTGTAGAGAACAATAAAGCTATAAAAACTGAATATTGATCCTGGACTAATGGCTTACTTGCTACACTTGACGTATTTCGGAGAAATGGACTCTTTTCTATTGTGTTGTTGACAAATATTCAATTTTTTTACTAGTCTAGTCTAATAGTTTATATTAAATTATTTTCAAAAATTTCAAGCTTCCAGCTATAAAAGTTTTAAATTATACTGAATAGTCAACTTTGACTTTGATTTGAGTATGCAAAACTGATAATTACTAAAACAACTTTTCTCAATATACATTTACAGCAATTTTATAACAGAGTACAATACGCTGGAAAAAGATAACACTCGCTCAGAGTAAATTGTATTTTTATGATGTTTGACAAAGGGAAAGAAAACTGGGATTTTTTCTAGGATGAACTGGGAAAAAAGGATTTGTTTAAAAAACACTAGCATGCCATAAAATTCCCAGTATTATTTTATACAAGTCCAAAGATGTAAAACATAATTCAAAATTGAAAACATTCTTTGAAAAATAATAAATGAAATTATCTTACATCTTAAATTAAAAATTATACATCTTAAAATGGTATTTTTTCTTTGATTTTTCTGAAATTATTCAGACAAAATAGGAATATTTCCAAGGTTTAAGTGGGAAAATTTGTCTTAAATATTTAACGAAGAAAAAGGCTATATAAACTGTCTAGGAGAATTACTGGATATTGGAACAAAAGTCATGTTTTCCTGTAAGAACACGAATTATATTTAGTAACACGAAAACTAATAAACATCTCCCATTTATAAATTTATATTAGACCTAAATAGGGCATTTATATACAATAATGAAGTCATGCATTATTTCTTTTAACACAACGATTCCGTTGAGTGTTAATATCAACTATGTATATATTACTATATTATATACATATGTATGTGCGTTTATGTATGCTTGTGTCTATGTGTGTAGAAGGGTGGTTGATTGAGTTTTGTATTTCAAGAAGCCTGTAACCATATTTTACATGTATATAATATGATACATTAATATTTATAATATTATATACATTTATATATATATAATATGTATTATATACATATGTATGTGTTTTCTGTGTGTCTTGTGTCTATGTGTGTAGAAGGGTAGTTGGGTTATTATACTCGTATATTATATGCCCAAGAAGTTTGATATAAGTTTACTTATAGTAAAGTTGAGAGTAGGCCACTCCAGTATTTTGACAATTTCCTTCAATAAGAGAAGCAAACTTCTGTTGTTGTTTGAGTGTCAAGAAAATTAATGTTTGTCTTAATGACACATTTATAATAATTTTTGCACTTGTTTTCTAACGATAGTTTATTCTGTATATTTTTTCTGTTTTTTTTTTCATTTGCATTATGACAGTTTCATGTTGATGATATATATAAATGTATATAAAATTAACAAAAAAAAAATAACAGTAGAAAAACGAATCAATGCATGAACTGTATTAGAATCATAATAACTTATTGATCATAATTTTATATATAAGAAGAATACTTCTGTTTTCTGACAGTAATTGTACAACGAGATTTCTCTTTTTGTACAATCAGTAGTCGAGAGTTAAATTTGTAATTCTAATGTATTGAAAGTTTCAAAGTAGAAGGCAGGTGTTCATAAAGTAAGCGATTGAATGGATGGAACCTGTTTTGGCTTGAAGCTTGTTAGGACTGAAGGGAGAACGATGCGTTCAAGTGACACTTTGTCAGACGAGTGTTAATATAGGAGAAAATTGAACCTAACGGACCACCTCTGTCTGTTTGCTTCTTCGTTGCAAATTTAACACCGTGATACTAACAATAGATTACTAGCCAAAGAAAGGATAGATTTATCTTTAACTCTTTACGAAACTAATTTCTATGGCTAAAAAAAAAAATTATGTCTGTCAATTCCATCTTCATGGTCAGTTCTAAACAGTTAATTTTAAACAAATGTGAAAGTCTAATAGTAGGTTTAACTTAAGTCTTTTAAGGAAATCGTCTAGAGTTGTGTATCCAGATTGTGCAGTCTTATAGTAAAGTATTCCTCCCACACTCTGCGCACCACAGCTTCTCAACATTCCTCGAGTCTAAGGACTACATTTCTTTGTCTGTATTGTCTGAGCTGTTTTTGAAGCTCTGCCAGCTAGCTGTCATTTCCCTCGATTCCGATATGACCTGGTGTTCAGGAAAACACTGATTAATTTCTATTTTTAAAATGACGTTGAAAATATTTAGTTGATTAAAAGATCACGATTACAACGCCAACATGATAGAAGAAGTTGTATACTTGTACATGTCATGAGTTTGTATGTAAACCAATAATCAAGTATTAACAGTTAACAAACAAGTCATACTATGTAATTATACATCTTAAGTTTAAATCATTATTATACTAAAAGTGATAGTAATAAAGTGAATATCAATAACAGTTAGGAATAAGTAACGAAATATCATCCATAGTTTCGACGGACAATGAAATATCGTACTGAGTTTTTGTGTTTCCTTCTGCGTGTTTTCTCTCTGTGATTCTACTTCATTTATTTCCTTAAACATTCTTCCTTATTGACTTATAAACATGTCTAACTATATAATCATATATATATGAAATTATATTATATATAATATATATAATATATATTATATATATATATATAATATATATATATATATATATATATATATATATATATATATATATATATATGTATGTGTGTCTTGGGTCTATGTGTGTAGAAGAGTGGTTGCTTGAGTTTTGTATTTCAAGAAGCCTGTAACCATATTTTAATGCAAATTACATTAATTTTGCTTGTTTGCTATGCTATATATTTTCATTGCATTTTAATTACATGTTTGGTAAAGATGAAATAATTAAAATCAACAGTTTAACTAATCTATCTATGGCTTTCACTGTTCAGTGATTTCAGTGATAAATTTGGTTGTGATAAAGTTAATTTTAGAGTACTCCGGGATTTTTTATTACTTTTATATGTATCACTGAAGGCAAAATCCTGCAATCATGGGCGTTGGAAGTAAACAAACTAAATTTTACTGTATGAGAATTACGTAAAATTTATAACCAGGTGATAGTTATCAATTTATTGCACTTATTAAATATTCGTAATGTCTAAAAAGTGTTAAATAAATGTTTTTAACATCTATTTTATAAAAGTTAGAACTGATGCATCATTTAGTGTTGTAAAGTTTTAAAGTTGTTACAGAAACAAATTATGAAATAATTTAATAAAATGCAGGTTCTTCTTGAAGTATGATTTGCTTTCAGGGACCTAAAGTTTGACTTGGGTAAGATATTGGAGAAACTTTTTAGTAAACAAAAAATGGAAGAGGTTTTTTTTTTGACATGACTGCTGAGATTTAATCTGGCAAGCAGAGACAAAGCAGGGTCTTATAGTGACTAAGCCTACTCCAAGTGTCACTCGTATTTCTCACTTAAGACGGAGTTAATACAACGAGAAAAGTTAAACAACTTTTTAGAAAAATTTAAACAGTTAAAAATATGAGACGAATGTTAGTGAAAAGAGGCCAATGGAATTACTATTAAACATTCTTAATAAACATTATTAAAAAATACACTATCCTTATCAAAATAAGTATCAAGAGAAAGATCTATTATAACAAGAATAATTGATTTATGGTTATGAAAAAGACTGAAGAGTTTTTTCATATGGAAAGAGTTTTGTATGGAAAATACAAAGGTACTTATTTTAAATGAATATAAATCAGAAAAAGTTGAACTAAGTTGGTGAAGTGAATGTGAAATGGTATAATGATTTAACCAGTCATATATTTTGAGCTATAATCTGAAATAACCAGGTAAAATGTTTAACATCATAATAAATAGCGATAACTGTTATAATTATATTCTAAACACTTTTTTTAATTAAACGAATACCGAAACTATGCAGGGAATGAAGAGTGATTTTTGGTAATAATAATTGACCTAAAGAGATAAGAGCCGCTGATGCTCACTGCATATTCAACATAAAAAGATGTTGATTTTCAAACATATACAACAGTTTTATACTTCTTTTGAATAGTTTTCATCAAATGATATAAAAAGATATTAGTTCTACGAATGTGACAAAAGAATTGTTTTCAGGGTTTAGCGTACAAAACGTTAAGAATTTCTTTATCCCCTTTATAGAACCTCGTTATGAACTTTAAGGTCTTCACGGTTGGTGGTATGGTTATATAAAGCTCTTTTAAGCCATTTGAGATTCAGGTTGAAAAAGGTGTATCTATATCATGGAAGATAATTTATTACATGAACTTTTCCGCTATTTACCACTGAGTAATTGACAGTTCCCAATGATGTATTTCATCATTAATAGTTATGTTTTAAAAAGAGTTTTCTGCAGGCCATAATAACCTTCTTTTGAAAGATCAAATGATATTTAATATAATGAAGAAAAGTGGATTTGGAATGACAGAGCTCAATATGGAAGAGTGTTTGACATGGAAGAGAAAGCCTGACACTGACCGTCAAGCCAAGGTGAACCTGTTAGGCCCCACGAACACGGCCCGCGTCTTCAAATATCATCGACACGCCGGCTTTCCACCGGCGGGATTATTCCAAATGAGCCACCCCTCTCACCGAATCATTTCTGTTAGAACCTCATTACCAAGTCCTCATGCGAATCTAGAATTAATCATCACCTTGTAAATCCCAATTGAGTTTAACACTTTCTGAAACTAACGAGACGAAACTCTCTATCAAACGTTTATAATTGATAATTTAGAAAATAATTAGCTGTCAATTTTAGACATATTTAGGTTAACCACTTATCGCATATTTTTTGACAGTGTAAAGAAGTGGGTTTTGCAAGTATTTTCATATATTCTTTCTCTGTAAATTAAAAATGATATATGATGATATCATAAATATGTGCAATAAAGGTCATAGCCTAAACTACATAATGGTATTCTAAAGTAGTTAAAAAATTTGTTAACTAGTAAAGGTTCTCCTCAGATCTTAGTTTCCAGGCAGTATATACAACCAAACATGTAATACTTGTATTTCACCATGAGGCTGACCACAGTTGTATGAGCGTGAATAGTGGCAATATTACTTAGTCATGTTTAATGCATGTCTTTCTCTTTATTTTCTTTCTTCTTCAAAGAGAAACATGTATAAATAATTGCTTTGATGTATGAATAGAACGTTATACCAGGAAATTAAGTATATTTTGATTACTAAGAAAAATACCTTTGATTGTAATTGGAATGTATTGTCAGTAGCCTTAAAAATGGATTTTAGTACAGCACGATTGGCGAATATGCGGTCGAGGTGAAACTTGAAGTACATGTTTCAAACAAATATTTGTTGATTAGAATGCATTGTTGGAGGGAAGCTTGGTAATCAAGTGCAGGTTAAGTGAGTTTTGTGACACAGTCAGCATTGGCTATTGAGGAAACGACTTCAGTTAAAGGACAAGCCCTCTTAGTCTGCGGCATCCTAACCCCGGCGCAGTAAACCATTCGGACCATGAAACATGCCACCAACCACCCAGCCACCGTGTTCTTCTTAATAGCCTGGTATGAAAGCTCAGCTCCAAAAGTGGCTTGTCACTTTTAACGGCGCTTCCCACTATCAACGACGCCTTCAAGTATTCCCATAAACATTCTGTCGCTTCACGACGCCCTTAAACATACTTCCTAAGGCATAATAATAAATCTCATATTATGTACAGTTTTTTTAATGCATGAATTAATAAAACTTAATGCTGGTTTATAAAACAGTTAATTCTCCGTTGTACTTAAAACTACATATGGATATACATGATTTATTAAGCGTATATTAAATATTATATCGCAATGCCAATTCTAAAACAGTAAATCTAATGTGGCAATGATAAACCATGTTTTAACTAACAAAATCATGACAACTAGTTACTTTCCAAATTATCAATAAATAAATCTTTGGTAATAGCTTTAGTCGTTTTACTTTCAAGGAGTGTTAAGCCTAATGGGGCCTAACAAGGTCTTTATTAATTCTCCGATCGCATGACTATTTTATAATGGAGTTCTAACAGAAATGATTTTGTGAGAGGAGGTGGTTAGAGAGCCTCATTTGAAATAATCCCCTGAGAGAAAAGAAAGCTCACTTGGGTGTTGGGTGATATTTAAGGACGGCTAACTTGAGCTAAAAGTAAGAATTCTATTGATCAATAATCATGACACATTATATCAACAAAATCAGTTTAGATGAACCTAAATCTTATGAACATCTTTAAATTTCAATACTTACTATGAGTATTAGTTAATTATGTGAGAAACCTTTGTGGCAATGAAGAATAATATATCCCGTCCAGCTGAAGCGTTTCATTGCTAGGGCTTTTCTTTGGTTCTGTACCTCCACGCCTCTTGAGAGCGACATCACGAAATCGTAATGCTCATTACGACCTGAAATGAATTCGCTAGCTAAGGCAGGCTTTTTTCAGTATTTACAACTAATAGTAAAATACTAATAGTAAAATAACGAGTACTGAAAGCAGTACTGAGAACAGTGTTGAAGCTTCACCATATGATGAGAACCTAGGTAATTTCATTACAACTTGATTACTACTGCCACACCAAACGTATTCTTCTAGCCATCATAAGTTTCAAAGACTCAGAGTTTATTGTCCAATTACCGTATATTTTTAATTTAAAGAGGCTGTATGTGTCCTTGGGTCACGTGACAAGAGCTTGGATGAGTACTTGAGAAATCATTATAACTAATAGGTGCTGATACAAAACCAAAAGACTACAGTCATTGAAAAGTTTACAATACTTGCAAAATATTTACTTTGATAACCACACCCCTTCCCTCCAGATAGGTGTTCCATAAACTCTTCTGAATCCTGATGAGGCATCGCTAACTATAGATCAATAGACTTAATCTGACCACATTTTGATTACTACAGTATTCCATAGTTGTCAATATCGTATTTCTTTGCCTATTCGGATTTTTAATTAATATAAAGATACCTGTATGTATTCAATAAAACATTTATTCATTATCAAATCCTGATGACAATTGTATTTTGAAAATAATTACTTTAACAAACTTGTTTTACCAATGAACTAAATAGAACTCATTTGACATAGGCAATAACCATTCAAAGTGGTCTTGAAAGAAACAGTTTTGACTATTAATTTGAAAGTGGAGCAGCTAAATAGATCACCATTAAAATTAAGTCGAATGCAAAACATAAAAAAAATTTACATCTTTAATAAATTACCTAAAAGAAAGAACTGGCTTTAATAAGTACACAAGTTGATTAGAGGCGCTTAAGTGGAGCCGAAATCAGCGCAAATTATAAGGACTAGTTCCAACTAACGGGACTTCACTACAGTAAATTAAGCGATTATTGAAGACTGCCCACTCCTTGCACCACATTAATTTGAATTACTGTAGAATGCAATTAAACAGGATTATCTGGAAGCGAAGTAGTGGGCTTTGGACTTTCTTTCAATGTCCTCTTTATTTGAATGGAATCCTGGAGAGGTATGTTTTGTAGAACATCAAAGGTATCCTAGTTATTCTCGTCACTCCAGGGACCACAAGTCCGACTTCAGAACAACATTAATATCTTACCAAAGTCATGAATGTTACTATATTAAAACATTGGCTTTGACACTATTGCTGTGATAAGTAATAAGTCGACTGACTAAACCATAAACATAATTTCAGAATACTGGAATTCCTTACCTATGTGTTCCATTATCTTTAGATACTAGTCTTACCAAATCATAAATAAAACAGAAATAATAACGAAAGTTCCATCAAGCTAATAAAGCACTCCAGTTTTTACATTACTTTAATTTTCTTGTAATTGTTTAGATGGCTCAAGATATCGGTTATCTTTTATTGTATACCATGCAATGAAAACACATCTCTGAACAGCCTTATCGATTTGTTCTAATTCAAGATTTACTGATTTTAAGTATTAATTACTGAACTGACTCTTTGAAAGTTTTGTATTCAGATTCCACACAAAACTAACTAAACCATCCATAATGTGTATATGTCAGTGAATTTCAATGAAATATTGATTTATTTTTAATATTCCTGGTCTTATGGATAACTTAGGAAACTACCAGTCGAAAACATCTGTGTTATAATTTTACAACTGGGATGATTATTAAATTATTATAAAAATAATTTGTAACACAGTTAAGTTTAAAATTATCCTAAACGGTTTCCGAAAGTTTTCTCTATTCCCTCCATATAGGACTAACAAATTACCCGTTTTTTAGTCTTCTTTTTTTTATGTAGAACTTTTTTAAAACTAGTTGAGATTAATGGCGTGAGTGAAAGCTGTTTCAAGATGTACGTTAATTTTTTTCTTGAGTCAAGTAAATCGAAGCCCTATCACGCAATCGGGCCCTTATAAAGGGAGGAAGCAAAGCAGATGGATAGAGGTAACGGTTACCGGCACTAATCACATGGGCCAGCAGAGGACGGCCTACTTCCGTGAGGCCGACCTCGGCTGATTGACAAACTCCAATAAGGCTAACTTCACACTGAGCTACTTTCTTAAGCACTCCTGATTCATCATCCGCTCTGCAGCTATTCATTCGACAGTCTTATTCAAAGACCGATTATCAACAGATGACAGAATTGCCGAGTCCTTAATTCATTCTGCTGTATATATTATTAAATCTTCAACAATCTTTGACTAATGTAAACTCAAACAGAGTTTTCTTAGTAATATTCAGGAAGTTACTGTTAAAATTATTATTTATAAAATTTACATTCAGATTTCATTGCAAAGTTCACTTTCATTTTTAAGCTATGGTAGTTTACTAACAGTACTGTCTGGTTTTCACTTCGACGATAGATTTTTCAGCTGAGATTTACGGTTTGAAAGCTCCAGCAAGGCAAACTTCAAAGAGTTGAAAAACTCGTGATACAGTCACAAACTTTCATACTACACCTTATGCCTATTCTCTGGTTTGTAGGGTGTGTTAGATGATTGCCACGTGCTGCCGATGGTTGTGGAATATTTGAAACAAGTTGCAGCTCTCATAGCAATAGCTGAACTACCATCGCATCACAAGGATGTGATATCCTAGTGTGATCAATACACAACAAGGACCATCATTTTGCAAAGAACAAAGCAAAATAACTTTCACTGTCAAGCCCCAGACAAACAATAACATCACAAATAAGGCGGAAATGTCAGTGAACAATGAGTTTGAAGACTGTTATATATACTTTTAACTGAGGAAGTGTAAGCCCCCAGCCTACTTTTGCCCTATGGTGGTGGGGATTACTCTAGAAAACCAGCTCGAGTGCACATCACGAGAGGGCATTAAACAGCAATCCTAAAGACACAAATATTATCCCTCAATCCAGGGATAATTGAGTTAGTATCAGCAGGTAAACTACATTGGAACGAAAACTGCGGTGACTCTCGCTACGAAATATACAATATTTATGCCTTTTCTTGCAGCCACCGTAAAGGACAGAGTCGGACGCGCTTGACCAACCAAACCCTACATCATAACTAGGTTCTCCTTTTTGCTACAACCATATATGAACATTATATAAATATGAATATTATGAAAAAATTAACACACAAAGGTAGTAAGAACATTGAATTAACTGTTTTTCCTGTATTTTGATATTGACAATAATAAAAGCACTAACAGAGAGCGCAGATAATCTTGTATCAATTCTACACTACTTTTTGTTTATTAACTTATTGCAGATATAATTTATTATTATTGTATCTGTATTTTTATATTATTACAAGATTTTACGGTTAATTTTTTGCTTCCTTAGATATACATTGTATTTTCTCATCAGTTAATAAGATTGTTATTACTCATTTTTATTATCTCTTTATTTATCTTTTTGATTTTAAAATCCCAAATAAAAACAAATAATTTAGAATCTTATTACATTTTGTTTGAAGTTAAACAATTCAAAGGTGGAGGGTGTTATGGATGTTGCATAGCTCAGAAAATCGAGGAGGATAGTTTTAAAATGATTTTATTTTCATCTCGAGTCACGGTCATGCCATCTGTGAACGGAGTCTTTTATCACAGCACTTAAATCGAAAGGGCAATAAAAGTATTGCAAACAGTTCTATCAGTGGGAAGTTTCTTTTTTATAGACCTGATGCTTCTTCCAGCCGGCTTTTACTACTCCATCTGCACTATTATGAAGTAATCTGATATAGTCGTTAAAAGCTGAAAGCACATTGATTTCCTTATTACCTATGTAGTGCTGGCTTTTGAGAATTTTTCGGAATGGTAAACAAGAACAGTTTGCATTGATAAAAACAAAGGTTAAATCAACAATTATGACATCAACTACCATTACAATCTATTTCATTTTAAACATCCAACCATTTTTATTTTAAAATAATTATGCCGTTAATTTAACAAAAAAAAAACTAATACAAATTTACTAATTAAAATTGCCTCTTTAGACTAAAATGTGATATTAAAGACTCAAATTTTTAGGCATCTAAAATGTTATACCATGTAAGAGTATTACTGGTAAAGTGAATATGCTCGTAACCACAACAAACTTGCGTACCGTAATTTAGAAAGTAATGACTTAGACGACCCATTATTCGGCATAATAATGGTGGAAAAACATTCTGAGAAGAAAGAAACCTTGGTTTTCAAAAAAAAATATTTCAGTGTAAAAATTAAATAGAAAAGCCAATAACTATTATATATTGTTTATAATATGATTATAATAATATGTTTATGTTAATAATAATAATAATAATAATAATAATAATAATATATTAATAATATTCTAATATGTTTATAATAAATATTTTTTATTATAATATAATTCAAAGGTTAATATTTAAATAGGCTTCAGTATTTAAAGCATAGTTTTATATTAATCCTTCCATGGCACTTCCACCACTGGAATAGTTCAAATGTCTATTGTCATCAGGGCACCATTTAACCTATGAGAATCTTATAAACGTATACCTGAGCCTACTTTACAGGTCCACGCAGTCTCTCAACCAATAATGATGTTAGAAATTTAATGTCCATTATTATTAATCTAATAATAACAATAATTATTAATACATATATCAATGATCAAATCACAATATGAAATGGGAAATATTATGCTTTGATCATTGATTATTGTTTCACGTGTTTATGTGAAATCTTATTTTATATATATATCAACGTCTAAACCTTAGGAAGAAATAAAAAAAAGACTAAGATCTTTCAACCGTAAGAAGCGGTCAGATGTTAGAGTCAAATCTCAAAGTCAAATGTTGAGATTCACTCTGATGAATACTGCTTGTTACGGTTTAAAGATCTTAGTCTTTTTTCTGATTTCTTACTTTGTTTTTGACATTGACTTTTTATTTCACGTGTTTATTTTGAAATCATTATATATATATATATATATATATATATATATATATATATATATATATATATATTATTCAAATTGTTGTTGACCTCTTCATTCAACACAGTATTTTGTAAGATTTTGTGATGACTAGCTCTTGAAAATGAACTTCTCTTTCTTATGCCATCGTTTCGATGTTTTGTTTTGAAGCCCTGATGATGATGTATAAATACGTCGAAACGTATTTATGAAGGAGAAATTTATTTCAAAGATCTAGCTCTCAAAAAAACTTACCAAGGTATATAAGAGTTTAAAGATAATCTGAGAAAACACCACAATAGAGAAGGTTAGTTACAGTGAGTTCAACGTCACTTAACCGGTGCACTAGGTTTTTTTTCCAATTTCTGATGACAGTTCTCAGAAAATGGGAGACTGAAATGTCAGAAAGCACAGGGCGTCCATCACTGTTTTATACACTGTGGCACTCGACGCAATAAATATTAAAAAAGGACTGTTTTAATTTATTAATAGTACACTTTAAATCGTCAAACTACCTCAGTTGAATTAGTTATTTATCAGAACTAAAGGTTTTTATTTCGGGTTTGTGGGAGATAATGGCAGTCAGATAAGCTGAATTGCTTAGCTGAAAGCCTTTAATGCGTATCCATTATGCCCCGCTGACGATTTGCTTTGAATAGCTCTATGTAAAACACCTTGTAGTAATAAATCGCAGTTTTGTCTGAACGAGTCAACGGTTTCGTGTAATTTGATTATGAAAGCTTGCGTGCTGAGGGTGACAATTCATTCAGTGTAGTCAACAAAAAACACATGGACTTAGCACCTGCGTGCAACTCCCTCAACCAATCAATCTTCTCTTTTTTATACACACATGGTTTCAACAAACCGGCAGTCTGTTCCCTCTTGTGACTTTAGCCTAAATGAGTCGAGATTGATGTGAAACAAACCGTTACATGTTAGCAGCCAATACCTTATGCCTAAAAATATATTATTTTTCCCAAACTCTTTTAGATTTCTCACGCACAAATATTTACGTCAGTATAAATTTGAGAAAAAATAATACAAAACGCATTCTAAGAGCATTCATTGTACAAACAACTGCAATTTACGAGTCACTTACAGTGCGTTACAATTAAGTTAAGTTTACATGAGAACTTGCGTACCATAATTTAGAAAGTAGTGACTTAGATGACCCAGTATTCAGCATAATAATGGTGGAAAAACATTCTGAGAAGAAAGAAACCTTGATTCTCAAAATATTTTTCAGTGCAAGAATGAAATAGTTACAGAAAAGCTAATAACTATTGCATATTATTTATTTACTCCTAAATTTATATAAAACATACTTTGTTAAATCAAAACATTTATGTTTAAATAAAAGATAACTAACTGAAGTACTATTTAATGATTTTTTTAAGAATAATTTTTCTCTTAATTTTATTTTTTTCAATTACAAATTTTAGTTTCTGTAAATTCAAAACCTTTGCATTCATATTATGTAATTGAGATTTCATGGAATAAAATAAAAATGGATGTATTTTTTTTTATTCTACTGATCCATGACTATAAAAAAATGTTTATTTATTCATCATATTAAATCTGATATCTAATAAAAACAACTATGAATAAATACGAAACCCACAATACAACTATTTAAGAAAACCTATATTGAGATAGTGAATGAATTTATTGAATTATTAATAAATTTATTAAATTATTATTATTTAATTAATAAATTATTTCAATTTAATAATTAAATGTTTTTAATTACATTTCACATTCATCTAATACTCTGGGATTATTTTTCCATTACAGTAAATAGTTTTTACAGAGATGTATCAGTTAGTTTGTAATACCACAGCAAACACCTCTGATTAAGTCGGTATTGAATATGGCCCAAACTCTAAAATTTCTGGGACACATTCAAACATTTCTTTTAGGTTTTGGGAGATAACATCCAACAAAATGTTTTTCTGCCATCAAATTGATCATGAGTTTTAAGGCTTTAAGAAAAAAGAAAACATAGAGATTAACAGAGAATCGAAGATCATTCGAGAAACCACTGGTCTAAGTTATGGACGATGAATGGGATTATTGTCCATACTTTATCCATACTAAATATATTGGATACAGTAATTATAACAAACCTAGTGTGAGAACCAACACATGCTACACTATATCCTTGGTCAGAATAATGTCATAAACAAAAACTATCTCAAAGTGGTAGTATAATAAAAAAGTATAATTGCTTTTAGTGACATTGGACTGTGGGTGTTATGAGATACTGGCCAGTGCTTTAAGATACAGAATGTATTTGAGATATGGACATGAGTTTAAAACCTTCAAAATCACATAATTCAATATTTTCAATATTATAATGTTTAATATTATATTATCATCTGTATAAAAAAATATATAATTTGGAAGAATCAATTGGTCTGACATTACTCATGTTTTTCTAAAGCTTAAAAAATTATAAGAGCCATCAGAATGTTTGCTGGAAAATAAATTGTTATCTAACTATTAAATGCAAATAACTTATTCTGTTAATCTTATATATAAGTAATACAAAATTGTTAAAACAAATATATGTACTGATTCTTACTTTAAAAAAGTAGAACTTAGAAAAAAATATCTGTGTGAGGCATACAAGAAGAACTATTGATTAGGAAAACGAGAAACTTGCTTTTACAAACCTATTTGTTATATACAAGTAAATGCTAAAGAAAAAAAATGTAATAAATGTCAAAGTATTAACCATATATAAAACAAAACACTGTGAGTGTTAGGAAAAAGAGATTAAATACAACTAGGAATTTAAATGGATTGCGATGAAAGTAGATCAAAACGATTTGCTTATAGTTGGGAATGATTAAGTCCGTGATGGCTACGTAATTATGAATGAATCGTATAACATTGCAATAAATGGGGTAGGAAATAAAACTGGTTACTTGAAAGGAATTAAATGGATTACAGCAAAAAACCATCAGAGAGTCTGGGAGTAATTCTCCTAGAGTGCCAGCATGCACTGCCCTCACAATTAAACTTGCTGCTGCTAGTTGTTCACGGAGGATTAAAAACATTTTTTTACTTTGACTGGAGCTTTCCAAACAAAAACAAGTTTTTGCTTACAATCTTTTGCAAACACTTGAATTATAGCAGTTTGCTTCTGGTTTTTAAATGCCGTGCTAGCCCAGTGACTCTAACAGTTGGCGTTACGCTGTTAAGGTTATGATTTAGAACAGAGCTGCAATTAGAACGAATCCGATGGTCATAGTCTATGTTTTATACTACAACTAATTCCCTTTTTGTGACGATAACCAGAATTTCATTTTCGTAAGCCATCATTTGGCTATTCGCAAGACAATGTACTTACAGGGAAAGTTTTTTCTTGCCACTCTACGTGTTGTAAAGAGTCAATGCATAGTCACGGTTACGTTTTATTCAACCTCCAAATGTCCAATGACCTCATTTCTAACCTTCAACCTTTAGACAACCTTAGAAGGCAACAGCCTTTTTTATGGAGTTTTCAGCAACTAGAAAATAATGTTTTCCTCATTACTGTCTGAATTTTTTTGTTCCTTTTGCGTCCTTTCCATGTCTTTTACTCCTTTGAAAGTACCTCTCTTTAACTTAACCAAACCACATCTCATCTCTTCTTTCTACTGCTCCATTCATCATACGTCTTTGACAAAAGAGTTATTTTAGTTAAATATCTTTGTCCACATATATACATTCAATGATCAAACCACAATATGAAATGGGGAAAAAGACTAAGATCTTTAAACCGCAAACGCAACTGAGCTGGGTTTTTGGCTCTGACGAAGACCGCTTGTTACGGTCGAAAGATCTTAGTCTTTTTCCCCATTTCATCATATAGTTTGATCATTGATTGTTATTTTACGTGTTTATGTGAAATCTTGTTTAACATATACATGTGTGTGTGTGTGTGTGGTGGGTGGGTGTGTGTGTCCTGAAGCCCTGTGTTTGTCTGCACCTATGCCATCATGTTTGCGTACATTGATTATAATATTGAACGTTTCAGATAGAACCGATAAATTTGGCAATTTTCAGATAAATTTACTAAGTATAATAAAGTACAGAATAAACACTACTAAGTTAAAAGATACACTCTATAATCTGTGAGAGATCATCCTTATTTAAACTAAGGGTTAAATTTTTTATACCACTAGAAAAATTATTTATTATTTGCACAACTACTTATTATATAGTGTTTAAATGTTATATTTCTATAACACAATTTTGACAGAATTATTTTTGTTCTGTTCAAACAAATTTTTGTTTGAAGGAAAAGCAGTTCATGGATAAACGTGCAATTAAAATAGAAAAAAACATCAGCTTTGCTTACAACATCTCTTACATGTGATAAGTAATACAAGCAATGTAACTTTTATAGACTTTTAAAAACTATTAAAATAGTCTTTACCATTCGTTGTAAGAAAGTAGGGATATTATTTACTACCAAAGTTACTAAAGTACTTAGAATAAAAATTTGGAAATTGTAAAACAAATCTGGAGTTGGTGGCTGGAAGAATCCCCCACTCTCATAATTCACGAAAGTTACTCCCGTCAAATGTGCTTTTGTAGATCACTCCAATTTTACTTTTCTATTATAAAAGTAATGTAAAAGACAGAAACATAAATTGATGAAAAAATTAACACTGGTTTTAAGACAGCTTCTCAAAATCCAAGGTTTCACAAATACTTTGGAGTTTTTCGAGATTGAACTTCTTAATATCCATAATTTGTTTCAAGGGTTATGTAGGTTTTGTTTTATTTCGTTAAAAAGAAGCGTTTTGGACTTTTATACAATAAATAACATGAATCTACTTAGGATTCACTTAATGAATTCATCATCGTTATGTTTGACTGTTTTACATGAAATACATTACAAAAGGATGATGTAGACTGCTCTGGTAGTACTAGCAAGAGCTGATGAATAGATGAAGTGAGTTCATGTGACTTGACACGTGTGCTGAATGTCTGCAGAGCACTGGGGGTAGACCCAGGCTGCGGTCGACAGGCCTGACCTGCGGTGCAGAGCAGGCCCCCGCTGTCGCCAAGTCTACCTTTCACTGAGGTCGCTAACCTCTGCCCACTCAGCCAATCAAGGGCTGCTACCGTACGGCTCATCCAACAGAATCGCCCACATTAGTTCCGCTTAAGCAAATTACTATGAGACGATTCTGACTTGAATCAAACACATTGCACAATCATCTAAAGTAACAGTTGGTAAGTTTCATTGAATGATTCCAGTTATCCAAAAAACATCTGGAATATTGTATAAATTGAAAATAATATCTGATTTCTGTTCACTTTTACCTTTACGATAGGAAAATCAGCCATGAAACTGTTATGGAATGTAGATACTAATAACATCATTTTCCTGGGGTCTTTCAGTAAACAGAGAGGTAGACTATGATAACTATTAAGAATTTAAAACTATTGTCTTACCTATACTTAAAAACTAAAATAGTAAAATGACAAGTGGTACATCCTAATGTGAGACATTATACACGTTTGTCGCTAGAGAATTCTTTTAGGAGTATTAATGCCGGAAGTGAAGAGTTGTAAAAATATTGTCTCAAAAGTTTTTTACAACACGACTTTTACAAATACGTAATCAATTGAGCCTTCCTGCTTTGTAATGACAAAATGAGAATTTAGTAATAGGCCAAAAACGTCTGACTGAGGGGCCAGGGAAGTCAGTGGCTTGCGTGCTCGCCGTGGGACAGGTAGAGTCTCACTACCAGTCTCTTTCGACCGGGTTCGACTCTCACTCCGGATTTCATGCGGGTAGTGAACAAATCTAAGCAAATCATCTCTCAGAGAGATCGTTAAGCCATTGGCCCCAAACCTCTAGGATCAGGTAGACGTTAAAGATATCTACTCTTAATACACTTAAGTTATGCAAAATTTACCTAAGACTGCCTGAAAAGCTAAAATATTAGTATTAAACATCAAGACTGATTTTTCTGCGATCTTTTTGAACTTCCTTTCTGACTTTTACTATCTCTCTGACCTTATTTAAAAACGGTATAAAGTTTTTATTGGAGGTTGAAATATTATGGTTATTGAGTTCCTAATACCTTTACAGTGATTATAGTTCTTTGACTAATGAGTAGTTGTTAGTGATTCTGTTGTCAATACCCTCTTAATTGTTTGAGTTGGTGGATTTTCTTTTTTACAAACTGATATTTTATGTTGGCGATTATATTGTTTTGCTAATGGTATGATGTAGCTGTTAACGTTTGGACTGATCTGAATAAAGTAATATTTAAAATAACTTGATGCCAGGTATGTGGTGACATCTAATAACATTTTTCCATTAGTCTCTATAATATTATAGTATATATAAAATTCTTCAAATATTATCTTTAACTATTTTAGAAAAGTTGTATTCTATTGTATTGTAAAAACTATATTCATTTAACTAATCATACCATGTTTTTCTTTACTGTGATCAAAAAAAAAAAAAAATACAAGAAACCGACTTCTTCATATAAACATCACATACACAATGAGCTCTTTAAAATATCTTTCACTGAAGATTATATAATGAGAGACATAATTTGCATAAGTACTAAAAAGAAAAGTATTAGATTGATTGAAAAGATTAAAGGAAAATGTAATTCAATCAGAGGACTGTGACAGATACTCTGCAGTTTCATTAAGTCGACCCCCTTTGGCGAGTTTCTCCTTCCAATCATTTGACAAACAATACAAGTTTAATATGGACAGGTTGGCTTTTATTGGAACTTGCCATTAGCTGCCAAAATAAAGCAGTCAGTAAGAATCATCAAAGGCCCTGCCTTCAACTCTAATTCCTAATAAACAAGAAGATAAAAAAAAGTACATGCCGAAACTAGTTCCGAGAGTAACGACATCTGGTCCCAATGGATGCATCACTCAAAAATCATTTTATTTTGTTATCATTGATGGCTACTCTCTACCAACTGTCTAGTGATATAGCTGATTTACCGGTTTCAGGCTAAACTGATTTATACAAGTTGTTTATAAGAATAAAAACAATTGGTTGAACATGAATAAGCAAAAAAAACTCAAAGTTGATAAATTCAAGTTAACCGATCGAAATCAAGATGGCACAAATACTAAGAGTTGAAATATTGAAAGCCACAGTCATAATTGTGGCCCACCATCTTTATTATTAAGACTCAGTCCCACAGCACCATGTCAGTCCCTTCAAATGTTGATCTTTATTTAATGATTTCGTTTAAGCTTTAATGCTTGTTAGCATGAAGTGAATAGAAATATTCTGTTATTTGTTTCATCAGAGTTAATGGAGTTTCGTTAATTGAGTTAACAAAGGAAATTATTCAAAAGTAAAAGCCTTCTAGCAGTCGATTCTGTTAAGACTATTATTGTGCCGACTATAATGTATTCTTAATAAGACCCTGAAACATAGAGTAATAGCCATTAAATGTATTTAAAGATGTTAATGACTCTATTATGCATGTTTTAATAACCAATAAAAAGATAATTCATGTTCTCTACTGAGCATTTCACTCGGAGTAATCCAACATACCTCCATACGTTATGCCATCACTAACTTTAGAACGGCTTTCATAACCAAGGGTTACTTTTAAAACTGCCTGCCTGCCTAATAAATTACCTTTTATGTTTCTTTGACAAAGATACCAGGAAGTACAAGGCAACGGTAAACGACTAAGTGGGGAGCTGAACGCCTAAGCTTAAACCAGGACTTAAGCTTTACTGTCTGTCTCCCCTTTAAAAAAGGTATTTAGTAAAAGTAAAAAATGTCTCTTTCATTTTCAAAACAGGAATTTTGTCTTATAAATATTTATGACAAACTTTACTTCAAGTATAATTAAATTAGGAAGCTTTAATTTTAAATTTCAAGCTATTGCAAAGTTCGCGCGTTAGTTATGGTTGGAAAAATTCTAAGGAGTTGAGTTAATAAAATGTCCTGCAATTAAAATTAAAAAAAATTCGACATGCAAGGCAAGGAAAAGAGCGACAGTAAGTTCGGGGAAGATATAAAAGGAAGGGAGTGGAAGCTCTGACGTATTTGACGGATTGACGTATTTGTGAGGCGAACAGAATGTTATGCAAGAGATGATAGAAGAAAGAAACAAAGAAGAATGGAAGAAGGATCGGATGACATTGGAAGCAAAGAATTTGTACATGAAGAAATGATTGAGGAAAAGCTTGTGGAATGAAAGTAGAAAATAAGGAAAAGAGATAAATCAGATGAGGTAGTAGACTGTCTAAGAATAATAATGAATGAAATATTATGGAAAAACATCTGAAGAAGAAGTAAGTAACAAATAATACTAAGAAAAGAAACGGAATTTAGGAGACAGAAAAGCCTGTAAAATTCTAATATCAAAAAAAAAAAAAAACAAATGTATAAAAGATATTCATTTCTAATTGTAGATTTTTTAATTTGTATTCTTCAATTTAAAAATCCATTTCTTTTAATTCCAATTATTAATGAACATTAAAAAAAAATAGTTTTACTTACTAATAATTAAACAACATTATTTACACGAAAGTATAATCTGGCCAGTTGAAAATAAGCATTGCTATTTATAACAATTCTGATAATGAAGGAAGTAAATCTTCAATTACTATATTTTCTCTTATTTATACTAATAAAAGATGCACTTGCCAAGTGCACTTGCAAAGTGAAGGGTGGAGACCAAAATACGGTTGAGACGGTTGGGGTCTCCAATCGTCGTTTCGCAAGTGCTCTTGGCATCCCTATCTGTTCTCTCCTGATGACGGTTAAACCAAAAATTATTGAGTGTATGTGTGTTTTTTGCTATTTACTATTTAGATATAAATTACTCTGATTTGTTTTTTGTCCTTTTTGGATCGTTTTTTTGATGATTTTGTATATACATATATAAACTAATTAAATGAAAAGATTCCATGAACTAAATGAACTAGATTCACAGAAAGAACACAGGTGAAATTATCACAGAAACTCACTTCTATATTTAGATGCCTCATCATCAGGAAGATAGATGTGAACCTCTCTGTACACAGGAAACGATTGACGTGAAATCTCATTGAAGAAGCATTGAATCAGTGTAGCCAACTTACGGAGGGAGGGGGGGATAAAGACAAATAATATAAATAATAATAAACAAAAGATTTAAATAAAAAACATATTTTTGCAAAAAATAAACTAGAAATAAAAATAAGTAAGCAAACAAAGGACAAAATAAAAAAGAACAATTAACGATTGAGACTAAGTCCAGGAGCAGATGTACCTCCCAGGAGATTAATAAATGCTTCTTCTGAAGCTCTCAAACTGATATTATCACTAGTTTCATTAATCTAGCTAAGAACCTGCACACGGAAACTATCATTGAAACTGAATCCGTGAGAACTGACATGAGTGGCAACGGGAAGGTCACTGCAATTGCTAATGGACGACCTGGTATATTCATACGCATAAAAGGCATCACACTGGGTGCAATCTTAACAATAAACTCGATGAATACACACACACACATCACACACATATATATATATATATATATATATATATATATATATATACAAAGTTAAATGTAGATGAGAAACATAGAAACAATAAAACACACACTTATTGTGTGTTTTAACCGTCTATCTATCAATGCGCTTGGATTTCCTGTCTCATCTCTCCTGAAGACAGTTCAAACTAAAAATTAGAAACTGTAAGTGTGTGTGTTATTAATTTCTCTTTGTTTTTTCATCTACATATAACTTTATTTGTCCGTTTCGGATCGTATTTTCATCGGAAAAGTACGTTTATGTACATATATATATATATATAAAGATTTCACATAAACACTTGAAATAACAATCAATGATCAAACCACAATAAGAATTGGGTTTTTGACTCTGACTAAGACCGCTTGTTACGGTTGAAAAATCTTAGTCTTGTTTTCCCATTTCATATTGTCGTTTGATCATTGATATATATATATATATATATATATATATATAATAAAATAAAAAACGAAGGAAACACACAGAAAGACACAGACATAACTCACATCGATATTTCGACAATCGTCGTCATCAGGAGGTGCGAAGAGCGAAGAGTCCCGCAGGAAGACAGGGCGGTACTGAACTCGGAAACCGCAGCCAGTACCCCACCACTTACCACCAAGCGGGGGAAGGGAGGGAAGGAAATGAAGAGCCAAATTAAGACGTAAAAGGAACGAGTAAAAATTATAACTATAAAAAATTATAAAAAAAAAAAAGTAGATAAATCAAATTAAAATTAATAAAAATAATAAATAAAAAGTAAAATAAAAAATAATAAATAAAAAAATAATAAATAAATAAATAAAAAATAATAAATAAATAAATAAATCATAAATAAATTATCGGTTGAGGTTGAGTCCGGGGGAAGAGCGAGCATCAAGTAAGCATATGTATGCCTCCTCTGAAGCTCTTAGGGTAACTTTATTGTTGGATTCGGGGATCTGTTTCAGGATCTGAACCCTGAAACAGTCATTGAAACTGAGTCCATGCGAGTTCGCATGGATGGCTACAGGATAGTTACTGCGTTGACCGACTGAAGCCCTATGACCATTCATACGAAGGCTCAACTTATTAGAAGTTAAGTCAACGTAAAAGGAGTCACACTGAGTGCAATCCAGTCGGTAAACACAGTTGCTCGAGGTACAGGAGGAATTGACCTGAACCGGGTAGGAACTATGGTGGAGAGGGGAATCGAAGGAAGGATTAGGATTTACAATCAGGCAAGTTTGAATGAAACAGTGTGGACGCCGTGGCTGTCAAACTTGCCTGATTGTAAATCCTAATCCTTCCTTCGATTCCCCTCTCCACCATAGTTCCTACCCGGTTCAGGTCAATTCCTCCTGTACCTCGAGCAACTGTGTTTACCGACTGGATTGCACTCAGTGTGACTCCTTTTACGTTGGCTTAACTTCTAATAAGTTGAGCCTTCGTATGAATGGTCATAGGGCTTCAGTCGGTCAACGCAGTAACTATCCTGTAGCCATCCATGCGAACTCGCATGGACTCAGTTTCAATGACTGTTTCAGGGTTCAGATCCTGAAACAGATCCCCGAATCCAACAATAAAGTTACCCTAAGAGCTTCAGAGGAGGCATACATATGCTTACTTGATGCTCGCTCTTCCCCCGGACTCAACCTCAACCGATAATTTATTTATGATTTATTTATTTATTTATTATTTTTTATTTATTTATTTATTATTTTTTATTTATTTATTTATTATTTTTTATTTTACTTTTTATTTATTATTTTTATTAATTTTAATTTGATTTATCTACTTTTTTATAATTTTTTATAGTTATAATTTTTACTCGTTCCTTTTACGTCTTAATTTGGCTCTTCATTTCCTTCCCTCCCTTCCCCCGCTTGGTGGTAAGTGGTGGGGTACTGGTTGCGGTTTCCGAGTTCAGTACCGCCCTGTCTTCCTGCGGGACTCTTCGCTCTTCGCTCTTCGCACCTCCTGATGACGACGATTGTCGAAATATCGATGTGAGTTATGTCTGTGTCTTTCTGTGTGTTTCCTTCGTTTTTTATTTTATTGTAAAAAAGTCCGCTGGTCCGTTTCTTTTAATTGTGTATATATATATATATATATATATATATATATATATATATATAATAATTAAATGAAACGGTCCAACGGACTTTTAAATAAAAACCAAATAAAAAGAAGATAGCACACAGATATACACAGGAATAACTCAGAATGCATGACGCTTCAACTCTGCCGAAGAACAACTATGCTCAGGACCAGTTATTTTGGCCGAAAGATACTAGTCCCATTTCTGAATTTCTTATTTATTTTAAACTTTGATATGCCAACTAAGAACATACTCGTTCTTATAAATGCAATGATATTCTTAAATGACACAAAAATTCTTTTTCAAAGAACAATATGTGTTTTTTAATATTATTATTTTTTTTAATTATTTTTCTGAAACCCATTAATAATAAAAATTGTATTAATTAATAATTTAGTTTTCATCATTCCATTTAATGAAATTATTATAATTAAATATTGATTTAATAAAATTGAATCAATAATATGATTTAATAATAGTTAAATAGATGGATTAATTAAAAGATAATTTTTAAAAGAATTAAATATTTCAATTAATATATTTGATTAACTTATATTTATATATTTGATTAATTTATTAGCTAAAATTAATTAGTTAAAATGTGTTAAGAAATTATGAATACTAACTGCAGAATACATTCAGGACTAAGTAATGATTTTTTTATGTGTAGTCACATGTGGCAAAGCAGTTATCGGTTTTATATATGTTTGTGGGAGGGGTCAATTAGTTGTATTTATCTAATCCCATTATGTTGAAGAGAATGAACCTTTTAATTGGATTCGAAATTGAAAAGATGTGACTTTAACTATGAAAGGTCATAAATTGATGTTTTTCTAAATAGTTGATGTATGTACAGTCTACTATGTAGGCTTGAGAAGTTGTCGTGGACTGAATGACAGCGCTGAAGGTTCATCAAACTAATGAGCCATTAGGCAGGCAAGTAATCCGTCACCTTAACAGTCGCTTGAACTGACCTCAAACTCTTTACCGGTCAATGCAGAAACTGTAGTGTAAGGCAGCTCTGGTGTAGGTGATTATAATCATCACTAATTGGCCAATGAACTAAAGTTAATAAGAGAATGCGATTAAAACCAGAGTAATTGTTATTCTACTAATCTAGCAGAAGGAAAGTGAGAGTGCGCTCTGTAGATCTCAATATAAATATTAGTTGTATTTATGTAACCCCATTATATTAATGAGAATGAATCTTTTAATTGGATTTGAAATTGAAAAGATTTGATTTTAACTATAAGGTTATAAAGTGATGTTTTTCTAAATACAAAATGGGAGTCCTACATGTGTTATAAAATGTAGAAGCTTTGTAATTTTAGAAAGAAATTCAACAACAAGAAAGCAAGACCACCACTTCATCTTTTCTAGAGGATTGTAAAACCTTTTAATGAAACTAGTTTCTAATTTAGAACGTGTTAGACTTATCTTCAGCGGCAAAACTATTTGTACTAATGAGACAGCATTTTTAGCATTGAAGGAGTAGACCCCAATATATGACTTCACGGGCAATGCAAGTTTCAAACATGTAGTGTTGTCCTTCAGGTTACATCCATATTAGTAGGGGTTCAGGACTGACTGAGTCTATTTTATGTGTTCATAACAAATTAAATTTTAAAGCATTAATACATGGAAACTTTAATCAGTATTTTTTCTAAAATCATATAAAATATGATTTATAATGTATTCAGTTAAAATTTACCGTTCATTATACGTATGGGAAACTAATTAAAGTTATAAACTACATCATTACATTAAATGCTATCAGTGTCAGAAGTAAATGGTAGTGTAAGACCTCAAAAATTCGTATAATTCGCTTAAATTAAAACTTTCAAAGCTATTATTAGGAAATTCGGATCATATAAATATAATGTTTAAAATATAACGTGTTTAGTTGTTTTTGTGACCCCGTAAAGAAGGAACCAATATAAAATTCAAGTACTTCTAAGTCTAATTACATTTGAATCATAGGTATTCAACGACAAGAAAGCAAACCCATCATTTCATCTTCTCTAGAGGATTATAAAACTTTTTAATGAAACTAGTTTCTAATTTAGGACGTGTTAGACTTATCTTCAGCGGCAAAACCATTTGTGCTAATGAGCCAGCATTTTTAGCATTGAAGGAGTAGACCTCAATCACAGTCTGTATCGTGCTGCAATGGCAGAGTGGTATTACGTTGATAGTAGCTGCTGCGCCTTGAAGCTGTGGTTACTCTTTCTGACTTCGATTGCGGGTGATATTTTTTTAATAGTAATATTTTGTTTGTTGTCGTATAACTGGTTATGTCCTTGATGATTTTATTGTAGAAGTGGTTTTTTTGCTCTGAACTGTTTTAATGGTTTTATTATAACATGGGGGTGATAGCTAATATTACCATATTCGTGTGTCGTTACCAATGCAAGCGTGTAATGTTTTTCCAATGGCATTAGTTTAACAAAATCAATCCTCACGCTAGTGATAATGCAAGTGTTGATTCTGGTAGTGTCTAAAGTAATAAACGTAAAACCACAGTAATAAAATCAGAAAAATGACTAAGACCTTTCAACCAAAACGAATGCTCTTCATCAGGGTCCAGCTGATACTGAACACAAAGTATCCACAAACATTTAGTGTTGTATTAAGAAGGGTGGTATGTAAGAGAGGTGTTTTAAAGGGTGTAAAGGTATAGGAAAGGGAACAAAATTCTGAGAAGGCAAGTCGGGATAAACAAAAGATTTCAGTAAGAAATAAGTAACAAATTATCTTCTAGCTGTCAACCCATGTAGATTAGCTACTGCCCTCGTCAATACTGAATAAACCATTAGGCTTAATAATTAAAACTATTAAAATTAATCAAAGAGTTCCATAATATTTCTTAACAACACTAATCTTTCATATGTTCCCATTTTAGCTTTTTCTCAGTTCATACTTTATACCACGATTTTCATTATTTATAAGCAAGAATAAAGCGGTTGTTTGTTCAGATTTAGTTACATTTCATTGGTGCTATTTAAAATGTGTTTTTAATGATTTACTAGTTTGACCAATATACATTTTATGAAACGGTATTTTACAAGTACCATTGCACTCCAGTTCCCTAGAAGAGCTTGTAATTAACATATCACTTACGTTATTACGATCGGGAAAATCTCTATTTCAATCTAGATTTTGAGTAAGCCCAATGACTCATGATACGGCAAAACTATTACATTTGACATTGAACGGGATTCTGTTATATCATTGAACGTTTTTTTTTAGTGTAAAATAATATGCTAATAACCAGGATCGTATATTTCAATAGAGGAAAGATAAGGAAGTACTATTGTCTCTTAACAGTATCAATTATACATTTGTGACGTATTTGTAATCTTATCCAATTTGAAGTAGTTAATTATAATAGCATTGTTCAGAACGTCTAGATATAGGATTAATTATTTTATTTTCCTGCTATTATTGTGACAACTATATACTACTTTATTTGTCGTTTTATCGTTTAGAAAATGATCCACAAGTTTAACCATGCATTGCTCTAAGTCTAATTACATTTTTTCCTTTATACGCAGTAGCACGGATCACACGTAGCCATAACAAGGGTTGCATTAACAGTCCCGTGTACACGTTATACTCGTAGTACTACAGTCATGTATCCACTGATCTGATTGGGAGAACCAACTTGCCTTCCTTAAGGATTGACCTCATTCAATGATATACTCTTTAGCAGCAGCTTCCTCAAAATGCGGGTAGCATCGGTCTGAACCCAAAGGTAATGTCCAGTCTCATCTCAACCATTTCTAAACAATCTTTAATCTAACTCAGAATCTGCGGAGTGATTAATTTCGCCAGAATACCCAACCACTTTATATATATATATATACACTTTTTCGTTGGAAATACGATCCAAAACGGACAAATATAGTTCAATATAGACAAAGATACATTGGGTCTCCAACCGTCTCTGAACCAGTGCGCTTGGTTTCCCTCTCTTATCTCTCCTCAAGACGGTTCAAACCGAAAATTAGAGACTGTAAGTGCGTTCTTTTGATTTCTCTATGTTTTTTTGTCTATATTGAACTATATATATATATATATATATATATATATATATAAATGAAAAAGACAACACATAAAAGAAACGAGAACACTTACTGGATCAATTTTCGAACTAAAGTTCGTCATCAAGAAGAGAGTAGAAGGGAAGAAGATGAAGAGGTATGTGCGTTCATGAGTGCGAGTGGAAGGCGACTATGAGTTCCAAACATGATATAAACATAGTATTTATACATTGTATATATGTAGTATATATATACAAACATAGTATACATATACATACATATGTATATATAGCTTCTTTTCTAAAGAAGTTATATATATGTATATATATATATATATATTATACTCGTACATAGCTATATACAACTATATATATATATATATATATATATATAAATAAATTCAAAACGCACAGGAAACACACAGAAAGACACAGACATAACTCACATCGATATTTCGACCATCGTCGTCATCAGGAGGTGTGAAGAGCGAAGAGTCCCGCAGGAAAGCAGGGCGGCGACTCAGTTATATCTGTGTCTTTCTGTGTGTTTCCTTCGTTTTGAATTTATTTTATTTAAAAAAAGTCCGCTGGACCGTTTCTTTTAATTGGTATATATATATATACTCTATGTTTTGTTATTGAGGGCTAGGTCAAATAAAAGAAAATAAACTCCTTCCTAGGCCGACGTTTCGATGTATTTGTACATCATCTTCAGGGCTAAAATTAGAGTAACAACATATATATATATTATGCCAAAAAGCCTTTTTTCTTTTCAGTTCTTAAGATTTACATATTTATTATGAGTTTATGATTAAAGAAAATATTGCAATGAAAATGGATTTTGCATAGATCTTAAAAATTTTAAAACTGTCTGTAATTGATATGTTATCTATGGTCTTATATAGCAAGTCTGTAGGATGAATGTTATTTTGCGTTTATAGCAGACATAATATATTCAGTGATGAGTTTCCTATTAGTCTTGATAATTATTCTCGTGAAAATATAATTAAGTGTAAAAATTCATAATTGAATATTGACAAGCCTAGTAATTAAGTCGTGAATATTGGCAGTCCTAACAATGCACCTGTGACTCTATAATGCTCCCAGTGGACATGGGTTTCCTTCTTCACCACCAGTTCTTCCAATTTCTTCACGGCCATTGAGTGGTTACTGACTCAGTTAATATACCACTTTTAAACAAGGTAAAGTACAGTACTTGAAAACAAGTACTATAAGTACTTACAAAAATACTTACAAAAGGGAATATTTTTTAGTAAATTCCAGTAATTTTGTCGACCTTGAAAGAGGAAGTTTCCTCACAGTGATGTATACTGCAATGTTAAAAAAAATAGCCCTCATTTGTTACAACTATGGAACATCAATTCTTATATGTTATTGTATGTATATTCAATATAGTAACAATGTTTATACAGGGTGACCCAAAAAAACGGGCCTCGTGTACACTTTATGTGATATCTCCTTTATTTATTCACTTCAAGGGTGAGCTCCAGACCCTCTACCCATCGCTCATGAGCAAGTTCTGGTTCCAGCAAGGCGGAGCAAGTTCTCACACCTCAAAGCTGTCCTGAGATTGGCTGAAAGAGAACTTAGGAGGCCGAGTGATCAGTCTCAAGACTGATTTTGAGTGGGCACCCCATAGCACGGACCTAAGCTCCCCACATTTGTTTCTTTGGGGCTATCTTAAGAGTCTACGGAGGGAAACCCAGAACCATCACGGAACTCAAGGAAGCCACCGGGGAGGAGATGAGAGCCATTACCAATGCAGTCTGTAAGAACGTCATGGACAACTTCGTGCTGCACCTGAAGAAATGCACGGAGCTAAATGGAGGCCATCTAGAACACATGCTGTAGAACGAAGAAAAAAAGGCCAAAGACCATAGTGTTTTGATGTGATGTTTTGAATATAATAAACTAGTTATGACCAAAGTTTCATTTCATTCGGACAAAACACTAAGAAACGGGGCCTAATTAGAGTTGGGGCCCGTTTTTTTTTTTGGTCACCCTGTATGTATTCTTATATAGAGTTTCGTTGCAAAAGGAGATGAAAACAGTGTTTTTTTTTAAACCGGTCCCCTAACGGGTGTTTTGTTTGATTTTGATTTTGTTTGATCGATGGTTCTACAGATTCTACATTGGGAGTCCTCAATTTTTCCCTGACTCAAGTGTATTTCGAACAAAGATCTTTAACGAGTACCTGACATCGTACAGACTTGGGACCGACGTCTTAACGCCCTCTCCGAGGGACAACGTACTCAGATCTATCCACCTCCCGCTTGAATAAATCGATGGCTAGGTGGGAATTGAACACGGGACTACCACCCCCTGAGGCGAGTACGTTAACAACTGAACTAACCTGGCCCCTTAAACACCGTGTTAGAGATGAGTTAAATTATTTTGAAAAAAAAAGGACATAGAAATATCTATTATAAATATAAATTCGAATTGACACATGATTTAAGAAATCATTAATAAATTTATATTTTTTAATGATTAAAATAGTTGTAATAAAAGATTGGTAGTATTTATAAGCAATTACTTAAATCATTAAATAGCAACTTTTTTGGGAGAGATGGAAGCTTTAGAGAAATTATTCGTATATTTTACCCCTTTAAATGATCATGCGTAACAAAATTACCAAGCAGTTGATCAAATTCCCAATCCCAGTGAACATTGGTTTCCTTCTTCATCATCAGTGCATTCCTCCCTAGTGATTGAGTGGTTACTGACTCACTTAAGCAACCACTTTTAAACAAGGTAAAGTACAGTGCTTGAAAACTTTTTCTTTTGCTTAAAAATCCATCTTTCACCTTTAATATGTGTAATATTTTTTTTACTAATTATAAAAATTCATAAGTAATAAAACATGATTATTAAACATCTATTAAAATTTTATAATAAAATATAAAAAAAAAGTAAATGATATACACAATGTTACTACTTGGACAGTTGTGCTTCATGATCTTTTGAAGTAACGGTGAGGAGACAAGAAGAGTCAGCGCAGTAAAACGTTGAAATAAGATCGTAAACTTCGGTATACAATTGAGAAAACTCATTATTACTCTACAAAATTGTAGATCTTACAGATTAATTTTGAAATTATCGTATTTTTTTTTATCTGATGGCAATGATGAACTACCCACCTTCGGGAAGCAACTGGTCTTTTTAATTGTTTCTCTTGGAAAGTTTTTAATAAATGTTTGAAATTAATATATGGTATCTTTATATAAAATAAACTATTTTACAACTAAATTAAAAACAAAATAAGAAGAATGAAAAACCATATTGAAATTAAAGGAAGATATAACGAACTAATGACATAATTGGCACAGTATAAAGACTACTGGATCTTGAAATAGGCTACAAGAAGGTCAAGAATTAACCCCAACATCCTGGTTGTCAATATAATTTCAATATTACCATACAGCAGGTCACTATTGAACATGAACATTTCATATTTCAATTGAATGTCGAAAGTATGCTCTGTGATGTATGCTATGGAACCTCAACGTTTTATTTTTCAGATCTGCTATAGGATTGTAATAAGGTTAGGTTATGTTGCAGTGGCAGTCCCACAAGGGAACACACGTAGGCCAAGCATTGGCTCTTTGTGATACCACACAATGAAGATTGATTCTACAGTGGGAGTCCTAAATTTTGCCTAACTCAAATGTATTTAGAGTAGGGATCTTTAACGAGTACCTGACATCGTACAGGCTCGGGACCGACGGTTTAACGTCCTTCCCCGAGGGACGACGTGCTCAGATTTATTCACCTCCCGCGTGAATAAATGGAGGGCCAGGTGAGGATTGAACCCCGGTCCTATCAGTTCAGAGGTGAGCACGTAACCACTGAGCTAGCCTGGCCCCCTAGGATTGTAACACCTGTGCTGAATATCGGAATGACTTTACGCAATCTAGTATTAACTAGAGTAAAATAGTACAGTGCACTGGTATGTTTTTTTAAGCATGATATTATTACCCATAAACGTTACTGTTAGTTAATTGGTTGGTAATAATATGCGGGCTGTAACAAATAGCAAGGAGGGCCTCGACTAGTTTGACACCTTGCTCTCTTCATGATTGACGAAGTGCCAAACCGGTTGAGTAGAGAAGGGGCTCAGGTAAGAGTTTTCAACTCCCTCCTAACATAGTTCAACGTGCTAATCATAAAGTTGTTGATTATTCATCAGGCATTGGAGAAAAATTAAATCAATTAATAAATATACCGAATGTCATTATTCATATGTGTATTCATCTATCCAGCATGATCAGTAAAACTGTTACCATAATATCCATCTATCTTCAGAAATGTATTTTAAAACTCAATTTTACTACCTGCATATTTTGACTGAACTAGTAATTAAGATTGCTTTATCTGCAATAAACATCAATTTACAAGCGGATCTGGAACTAATGGCCTATGAATGCTGTAAGTAAAATACAATGATAATCATCTAGTCGTTAACATATAACTGATTGAGTACATTGAACGGTCATTAATAATGAAGGAAAATATTTATTTTTATTTATTTCTTATTTGTTTTATTTATTTTATTTTATTGTTCTCCTTCCTTCTTCCGCGACTTGGCAAATCAAACAGACTGCATCTTATTTGAGACTTTAGTCCTCGCTTGTCATAGGAACTCCTACCATCAATTTTATTGTTAAGCCCGCTAATTTTGTCCTTAAGCATAACGCCTTCTCTTCTGATTGTTATTATTAGCTTCCAATCAGAGCATTTTTTTTCTTTTGCAAAAAGATCAACAAAACTTTGAGCTGTAATATCAAATCTCAGTACAACATGGCAAAATTAAAAAAAAAATTATAGTCTTTCGTATTTAGTGTTTTAACATGTTCCAAAATAAGTTTTGTTATTCATTTAAAACATGACAGCTTAAAAGGCTGTAGTATTTACAGAAAAACTTATATATTTAACAATGAATGATACATAGAGTGAATACTGTGACTTTCATGCTATATATGTATTAAGGAACAAATTCGAGGTTAGCGTACAATAGAATAATATTACACTTACAATTTCAAATTTTCGGTTGAATATAATCAAAATAGATAAAAAAGGGATATATAGAACACATGTGTGTTCATTAATGACGTAATATACAGCAACAATAAAATGAATAAGGAAAAGAAATACTGCTACCATTCAAGGTATCTCATTGTCAAAGAACTATTTGTTTGATTGATCGATCTGTTGTTTAAAACCAGCTAGTTCTTTAGATCCAGAAACCTAAAAAAGGACCTTGGAATATTAGATCTCTATTTTATTTGTTTTTCTTAGATATATAATCGCATAACTGGGAACCTTCTGCATTTATATCCAGAAATGTCACTATTAAAACATGTAGCTCCGCAATTAAAGAAATTCATAATATAATAAAAGAAAATAAAAAGGGTGGGGACTTTTTAATGTATTATTGCGTTTTAGATAATCTTATTTCAGTAAAATCAGCTGAAGAAAATAGAAAATTAATAGAAAACGCTTTAAGGAACTGGATAGAGCTACTCGAGAAGGAGTGAAGAGATAAAAATCGTCCACGAGATCTGCGTTTAGCACAGCAAACAGATTTATAAAACAAACATGTATTATTTACTTTAAAAGTGAAGCAGCACCAGAAGACTGAAGGTAAATTTGTATGGTCTGATTAGACATGAAAGTTGAGACCGTCCGTGGACCTGCGACAGGAAGCACTAATAGCGTTTCTTTATTTAAGATAAGTAGTGTTTATCTTATAGAAAAATGACACTCGAAATATTGCTAAGGGTTTTCAATTTACCAAGAGTAAAGGTGTATTGGGTTGCCGTGGTGAATTACTGCATTCAACCAAAGAATGGTGTTGAACAAAAAAAAATACTACTCCACATATTTTTTATTCTAAATTTACCGCTTCTTTGTAATATATATATATATATATATATATATTTATATATAACATGTAATTATGTAAATTGCATAATTTCATTCATGTATGTTTAAATGGTTATTTTTCATTATTTATATTACATACTTAACTTTATTAATAAAAGTGTCATTGTAAACTGAAAGGATGCCTTATTTTTATGGAATTTATAGAGCCACTCCATATAATGTTTTCAAAATAAACCCGTTAAAAAATCTACGTATAAACTACAGCATGAGTCATAATATTGATGGATGATTGGTGAAACTTTACACCAACTTTCACAACTGATAATATTTACCAAATAATTATATGTCGAATTTTGAAAGATTTTGGGCATAAGTAATACAAAGGACTCAAGTGCAGAAGTCAAGCAATCATGAATTATCCTGATGTATGCGTCTTTCACGAGTACTTACAAACCAAAGTATACACAATAATTTCATCGAGAAAATGTTTGCAATTATTACGCAATTTCTAATTGAAAGTTTCGTGAACAAACAGAGTTGCAGGATTCGGGGATTAGAAAAACCTAGAGTAATTACTGGAATAACCTATCAAGTCATTAAGCCTATAATGAGTGACTGTGTGGTGTGACATTTAGGCTGAAGGTTTAACTACGTAATACTTTTTGAAAAATGGCACTGGAAAGGCATCATCAGTGAACGGCTAGTGCTACCATAATATGCTCCAAGAGATTTTGTCGCCTGAACTGGATCCTATAAATACGTAAAAAGGATGGTTTCAAGAGGCGCAAACTGTCACACATCGATTGCAATAAAGAGTGACCTCAACTTAGCACCCAGATCTTGTTATTTGAGACAATCTGATTTATTTTTGCAAGGGTATCTCCAGTCTTCTGTGTGAATAAACAAACTACGATTATTTTTAGAGGTCTAGGCAGAGCAGTAGGCCATTTTAGAAGTAGAGGCTCAAGTATGTCGAAAAGATATAGAACATATCATCAAAATATCATGAGTGGCCTCCAAATTCTGGAGAATATTTGACTTAAAATACATAATCAGGCTTTCATACATCACTAAAATACGTTACACGTGATGATACATGTAATTTTAATATGTAAATTACATAATTTATTCATGTATGTTTAAATGTTTAATTTTTATTATTTGCATTACATACATAACTTTGTTAATAAAGGTATTATTGTGTACTGAAAGGATGCCTTATTTTTATGGAGTTTATAGAGCCACTCTATATAATGTTTTCAAAAAAAACCTGTTAAAAAAACTACGTATAAACTACACCATAAAATTTAATAAAGTTGCTAAGATATTTATCTTAGTCGCAAGTTATTGATTTGTCTGAGATGCCAGTTTATTTACCTTCGTGTTAATCTGTTTGTTAAAATAATATATAAATTATTTGTTATTCTCTTGCTGATCGAATTATGTTAGTCCTCTTTTGAATTACATATTAAGGTAGTAAGGTTTGTAGTTTTATATATACAGTGGTAGCTTCAGTTAGGAGTTTAATCCGTTCCAGAGCAGATCTCGGCTTCCTAAAAACTCGTATTCCAAACAATTATTTTCCATTTAAAATAAAGGAAATACATTTAATCCGTTCCAACTCTTTAAAACGCTCCTAATCCACCCCATAATAACTCCCATAACTATTATATGTACTATGCAGTACAGTATTTTGGATGTGAAACACCCATACAACTAAAAATCTGAAATAAAAGAATAAGTTAATAATACATTAAAAATAAATACTGTATTCTTACTTTCAAAATATATGAATACACTAGTCAATTAGCGGGAAAATTCTAAACCATTAGCTCCCGTCTTCATATTAACCACTGTGCAAGCCAAGTTCGTGTTTCAAAATTTGCTCATATTTCAAAAAAAATTCAGCTCAATTCGTGTTTCGATTCCCAAAAATTCTTATCTTAGCGGATCATATCTCAAATAATATTGTTCAGGGCAGACAGAATGATTAACTAATTTATTTGATTCCCATATCAAAATATGTTAAATATTAAAAAATGATGAAATTTTTAATTTTCATTTAATTGTCATTAGATTAATGAATTTATTTACGTTTTTGACTTTTTACAGTAAGATCATTAATATTCATATAGCAACCAAGAAATACTATAAATTGTTTAATGTTCTAGAGCACAGGTGTCAAACATACGGCCCACCTTGGGGTTCGATCCAGCCCGGGGGATAAATCTGCATTATTATAAAAAAAAAACAACAAAAAATCAGTTTGCTGCTATTCTTATATTATCCACCAGTGTTTTAGTACGCGCTGAATTATCCACTTTTCCTTTGTCCTCGCACCTTGACCAGTGAAATATCTCTGTCAAAATGTATAATAGTGGATACAGTGTGTCGGATTTTAATAAAGATTTTTATAATTGACTTAGTTTTCTTTGCACTAATTATTAGTATTACTGACTAATACAAAGAAAAAGGTAGACTTATTGTTAGTTCTATGTAACTTTGCAATGAAGTTACTGGCTCGGCCCGCTTGAGATCAAACTAAGTTGTATTCGGCCCCCCGACCAAAATGAGTTTGACATTCCTGTTCTAGAGACTTCTTCTTAAATTGTAGTAGACAGCATAACATCAAGGAGGAGCTAGACCTCCGGCCCTCACCAGTGGGTGGGAGCATCTATTAGCAAATGCTCCTATAGTGGTACTCATTCTTAATGAGCCCTGACCCGGGGCAGTGGGTATTTCCCTCTTCGGAGGGGGACCACCGAGCCCATATGGGCACTGGAGTAGTCCTAAAACAGCAAGGATAGTAGGATCCTGACTACTAAATTGTAGTAGACAGAAAGCCTCATATTTCTTGTGGTTTCTAGGGTAGCTACAATTTGTTTAACAAATTGTAAATTGGAAGCTTTATGGCTAGTAAAAATGTTAACTAAAAAAACTAAACAACTAATTGTATATTCCTCATTACAATTTGTCCCAAACATGCAAACTCAGTGATCACACATAGAGAATTATCAACTATTTTATAGGGAAACAATGCTCTAGGAGAAACTTCTCGTAATAATTTAAAGCATTTAGACTGATTTTCACAGCTATATACAATTTTAAATTGCTATAAAATTATTCTGTTACAGCTGTATTTAACTTATTCTTGTCAACATTTTATCAATTCAATAATATTTATAATTTAGCTTAATAATTTATAATTATATTACCAACACCTTTGTAGGAAATAGGAGTAAAAACAAAATTACTTAATAATTAACAATAATACATTTATACCTGTTCATATAAGTATTATACAGCCATATATGAAATAATTGTTGGTGGATTTTTTTATAAAAGTATAAAATAAACTGAATTATTAATAAAAAAGTTATCAAAAAGTCAGAGTAGAGAGGTTTTCTTATTATGACCAATCCAAGAATTATAATTTATCAATTTTCTTTATTGCCATTAATTTTAATTATCCTAATCCATAACTACCAAAATACAACAATGTGATCTTCATAATAGAAAAGTGTAATAGAATTAGTTTTGTACTTTTATAAACTAAATAGAATTTATAACTACTTTTTAGCGGTAATAATAAATATTAAAATGTTTCACAAAACTTTTACAAATTAGAAAAGTTAAATAATTTTCTAAGAGACAACCTCGCAATTTTTTTTAATTTAATAAATTAGATGATAAAAACACTTAAAAAATAGGTATTTATTTCAAACATTTATGTTTATTTTATTTTTAACTCCTCACTACAAATTAATAAAATAAATATTCATTTTAATTTAACTGATTGAAAGGGAAGGTTAATTAATTCTTTGGGTAATAAATAGTTAAAATTTAAGAATAATGTTTATCAGTTGTTTGTGTTATTAATATTTTAAAAAGAGTATATAAAAATGATTTTTTTGCTTCTATCTAATCAATATTTAATATAACATAATTCAATTCCCTGAAAAGATATATTTCAATATATAATAAAATTACTTAAATTTATGTTTCGAATTTTGTAATATATTTGTACTTACTGCAATACTGGATGGACAGTTGAAATAGATAACTGTATTTTTGTATGTGTGCATCCAATTGTTGATTGTTTTTTTTTAAAAAAAATTTAATAATTATTGAAGTGAAATATGCTAGAAATGATAATATTTCAATTTATTTTCTCTAAGGAGAGTGGAATAATTGAAATAAATTAATGAAGTGATGAAAATCAGTGAACTGGAAATACGTAAAAGATTGTTTGAAGAAGTGGAGTACAGAATAGAGCAGGTGTGATCGCGGTGAACGATGCCGCAATACTGAGCTCTAGCAAGGCAGACAACAAGTGCCTCTGATACCTGCCCCCCTATGCGCGCACCCCACCGCACCGTGCATCGCCTGCAGACTCATCTAAGAACACCAACCAAATCACCATGCTTGCTTGTATCCTTTGTACAATAGCTATTATTACAAAAGTGTTACTGTTAACTCATAAACAATTCAAGATTAATCTCAATCAATTCTTAATTTAAATGTATAGAAAAAATAAAAAATGTTTATTAATTTACTAAACAGAATATTTATTTTTTATGTTTGATGAAAAGTCCTGGGATTTATATAAAAATTAAAATATGCTTTAATTATAAAAGGAGATTAACTAATTAAATCAAGTTTTAGTCTAATGAAAAAAAAACAAAAATTTAAAAGGGGATCTTTACTATAAATACAGGATTTTTTACAAATATTCTGTAATGTTTTAAATTTTTTTTCATTTATCTTCGACATTTTACTTTTTTTGCCATTTTTAAACAAAATGATTAACATTACCTTAAATTAGTTTTACTTCAATCACAATCCATTTTTTAAAAATCATCTTTATTTCCTTCACCAATGATCATAACAATGCAGGTTACTCCCAAGGACTAAATTATTAAATACTTGTAATAAATATGTACTCTTGATATGTTCTTGATCTCTTCTTTTAACAAGGTATTGAATACATTTTTTTGATCAAGACCTATAATGACCTAGCCCTCCAAAAAATTTACTTACCTACCTTATTCTCTGTGACCGGGCGTATATACGGAAACATTGTTGGTCTCCAACCGCCTCTGAACCAGAGCAATTGGTTTCCCTCTCTTATCGCTCCTGAAGTGTGTAATATTAATAAGTGTAATATTATAAGTGTAATATTATTTTAATTGTGTGTGTTTTTAATTTCTCTATGTTTCTTTATGTACATAGAACTATATTTGTCCGTTTTGGATCGTATTGTTATCGAAAAAAGTATATATATTATCAACAGGAAAAAGATGCACAAAGGACAACAAACTTTCACAGTAAACTATAGACACAGACTAAAGGGACAAACACACTTACAGTCTCTAATTTTCGGTTGCACCGTGATCAGGAGAGTAGAGACAGGGACAACAAGCTCACTTGCGAATCGACGCTTGTGGACCAACAGTGCCCTGTTGATAACACTGTTGGTCTCCAACCGCTGCTTCGCAGGTGCGCTTGGTGTTCCACCCTCATCTCTCCTGATGACGGTTAAACTAAAAAATCTGGAGTGGCCTACACTCAACTTTACTATAAGTAACTTAATATGAAATTTCTTGAGTATATAACACATAACGTCTCATTTAAGCATAATGTAAACATCTAAATGGGATATGATTATTAGTCTTTCATTCCTGAGGTAGTACTGATAGTGATTGAAGGATATATCAATATATAACCTTATTTTTGTACATCACAAAGCTGATGAAAATAATTTCATTAGTATAACTACAGCAGTAATAACATTTTTGAAAAACCAAAGTGAACATTTCTTGAAACGAAATATTCTCCTACAAGAGAACATGGCTTTTGTTCAAAAAGCCAGTGGATTTCTTACATCTTTTACTTGACATCGTTCTACATTGATTATTAATGTAAAATTTTCAAATTTAAAACAGGAAAATACCCTTTTTTTCTCTGGAAAACATCATAAACAGCGAAGAAAATGTTGTTTTAAGGTGATTTATAATTATAGATGTATGATAATTCATTTATTAATCTCTAAACAAAAGAATTCAATTTTGAATTATCTTTTACATTTTTGGTTTTTTACAGAATTATTATAATGGGAATTTTATGGCTTCTTAGTATTTAACAAGATCATTTTCCTTCCCCTTTGTCAAATAACATATATACGAGTTTTTTCTGAGTGAGTGTTATAATTTTCCTGCACATATTATTCCTCTTACATCTCATATAAGTCAATAAACGTTTTAAATTGTTCCTTTATAAATATCAATTTTATATCAGTGGATTTGCTCAAAAAATTTCTAAGTCAATGTAAACAATGAAAAAAAAAATCTGGAGTGGCCTACACTCAACTTTACTATAAGTAACATAATATCAAATTTCATGAGTATGTAATATATAACGTCTCTTTTAGGCATAATGTAAACATCTAAATGGGATATGATTATTAGTCTTTCATTCCTGAGGTAGTACAAATAGTGATTGAAGGACATATCAATATATAAGCTTATTTGGTATGTCACACAGGTGATGCAAATAATTCCATTAGTATAACTACAGCAGTAATAACATTTTTGAAAAACCCATGTGAAAATTTCTAGAAACGAAATATTCTCCTACAAGAGAACATGGCTTTTGTTCAAATAGCCAGTGGATTTCTTACATCGTTTCCTTGATATCCTTCTACATTCAATATTAAAGTAAAATTTTCAAATTTAAAACAGGAAAATACCCTTTTTTTTCTCTGAAAAACATCATAAACAGCTAAGAAAATGTTGTTTTAAGGTGATTTATAATTAAAGATGTACGATAATTACATTTATTAATCTCTAAACGAAAGATTTGAATTTTGAATTATCTTTTACATTTTTGGTTTTTTACAGAATTATCATATTTTGAATTTTATGGCTTCTTAGTATTTAATAAGATCATTTTCCTTCCTCTTTGTCAAATAACATATATACGATTTTTTTCTGAGTATGTGTTATCATTTTCCTGCACAATATTATTCCTCTTACATTTTATGTAAGTCAATAAACAATTTAAATTGTCCCTTTATCAATATCAATTTTATCTCAGTGGAATCGCTCAAAAAATTTCTAAGTCAATGTAAACAATGAACTTAGTCGAGTTAAAATATAAAAAACTCGACAAGTATAGCAGGTGATCTCTTAGTCTAAGATAAACAAACAGTTTTTATAGCGTTATTGCTCTTTCCCATAATTGAAATTTCATGATTATTTTTTTATGAATTAATAATTTTTCGTTCCATTTTTGGTCAAATTTTCATTATTTTTAAATGAGCCGTTTAGCGTCAAAAAAACATTTTCTGAAAACAGAAATCGTACTGTAACTCCCTATTAGCGAATGTAATTTTGAAAAAAAATATCTCAACTCATTCTACACATAATGGTGTATTTAAAGGCATAGTTTCATTCTTGCCCGTCAAATAATATGGCTTGTATCGCTCTCACAAGGTTTCAAATTGAATTATAAGTCAAAATTTTTACATTTTATTGAAAAAAAAATATTTCCTGTTGATTTAAAATTCTGAATATATTTTTCGTTTGTTCCATTTGTAACCTCAAAGATAATGTCAAAATTTCAAAACTCTAGGGTTATCAGTTTAGGAGGAATAAATGTTTTCAAAAAAACCTTTGTATATATAAGTTACGCGTGTCCGGGTAATGAATAGGTTTTTAAAAAAAAAGGAATTTAAATAAACTAGCTCGCACGTGATTGAAGACAAGAATCGAGTTTATTAGTCAGCTCCTTCTGTTTATCGGAGAGGCAATGTTGATCTGGACTTCAACCCTCTAGTCTCTCGCGGGCGGCCGGCATTACTGCCCCCTCCCAGTCCTTATCAACAATGCTCTCCGTACAAGTGTCTGAGTTATATCATAAAATAACAAAACAAAACTTGACTCTAAACATAAGAAATGAATATAATGTTTTAACATTCAAAAATAAAATGACGTCCACACAAGTAACTGAATTAACATTGTTTATAGAAATTACAGAAATAACAAAAGATGAACTTCTATGATTATTTGTACAAAACAAAAATAACAAAATTAACAAAGGTAAACATAACTACAAAGGTAACATAACTACACTATATCGTTCGCACCATTGGTGGGATTTTCCTTCTCACCCGTCGCAGTTCCTGAAAATGAACTATTTCTTGTTTCAGGGTGTCCGTTCCTATCCTCCATATCTGTGCTCTGTACCGTGGTAACGTTGCGAGTACTTCGTATGGCCCTACGTATCTCGGGTCCGATTTCCTTCGCTTCTGCCTATTCAGTTTATATACGAAGTCCCCTTCTTGTATCAACCCTACTGCTTCTTCTGCTTTCCTTTGATTATATTGCTTGGTCCATCTTTCTTTTGCTGCTTTGACTCTATTATGTAACCTTTGTGGATCCGCTTCCTTTTTCCGTAATTCAAATGGTGTTGCCTCTGTGGTCGAGTGAATACTACTGTTGTATGCTAGGACCGCTCTGGCCATTGCCACATGACCCTTTATGTTTTTTGCATCAGCCAATAACTGCAAGTGTTCCGTTAGAGTGTTATGTAGTCTCTCTATTGCTCCGTGGGACCTTGGATGACCCGGTGTACACCAATGGGGGTTTATATTGAATTCTTTTAACAGGGTTTTTATTTTAACGTTGTTGAACTCTCGCCCTCTGTCCATATAGATCGTTCTCGGGCAGTCAAACGTGGCCAAATACGACAGCAATGCCTCTTCTGTACTTTCACTTGATTTGCTTGTTAGTGGCCATGCTGAGGCTAACTTCGTTAGTCTATCTATTGTTGTTAAATATTTGTTTCCGTCGTATGTAAATATATCAATTTCTAGCTCCTCAAAGGGTCCCTCGGGCGTCTGACTTTGTAATAATGGAGGTACAAGTGGTACTCTTTCATACTTCCTCCTTTTGCATATTTCACAGTCCTTTATCACTTGGGCTATTCTCTTGCCCATTTGGAGCAAGTAATGCGACCTCTGTAGATGTTTAAGGGTCTCTGTGACACCACGATGGTTGGTTTTTCCCCTGTGATAATTTAGGATGACCTCTTTCTGCTGCTCTTCGTCTTCTACCGTTTCTACCTGGTTCTTACAGATTATGAAATGAGCTCCTTGTCTCAGCTCTCTTTCCTGAATTAGTCGGAGTAGTCTATTTTCAAGTTCTTGTAATTCTATAAAGAAATGGTATACCTTTCCTGGCACTGTTAGTTGGTTTATGACTGTACTTAATTGTTCGTTGTTCGCTTTCGTTCCTCCTGTAATAATATTTATTTTTAAGTGGCCATATTTGTGCAATTGGGTGTTTATTATTTCTTCTGTGTCGTCTTTTATAATTATTTGATTTCTCTTGTTGTTTATTATATCCTGACTAATCTCAGCTTCCGGTCCATTTCGTTGTTCTTGGTCTTCATCTGCGTCTGGTGTCCAGTTGGCGAAGAACTCTCGCACGTCCCTGGAGGTACTTGGCTCTCTCGTACTACTTCTCGTAATGACGTTGACGTTTCTGGACAAACAGTCGGCTACTTGATTATCAACGCCCTTTACGTGCTGGACCCTGAAGTTGTATGCAGCTATCCTTTCTTTCCACTTTGCTATCCGGGCTGACGTCTCCTTTAAATTCCCGATCCACATTAGGGGCCTATGATCTGTTCTAATAGTGAACTCAGCCGCAAAAAGGTAGGGTCGGAAATGTTCTACAGTCCACACTATGCCTAACATTTCCCTTTCTATCGTGCTATACCTTTTTTCTGCTGGTGATAATTTTCTGCTGGCGTAGGCTATTGGTCGCTCTCCCTGGATAGTTTCCTGCATCAAGACTCCCCGATAGCTTCTTGACTGGCATCTGTCATTACAATGAATGGTTTGTTTAGGTCAGAAATTGGAGCAACAGCGGGCCCCGCAACGCCTTCTTACACTGCTCCACTGCTTCTCTTAGATCTTCTGTTTGTATAAACTTCTTTCCTTTCTTTAAACTGTCCGTCAAGGGTTCGTGATTGCTGCAAAGTCCTTTACGTACCTTCTATAGAAACCTATCATACCTAGAAAAGCCCTGATGTCTTTGGGTCCCTTTGGATAGGGTAATCGATCTATTGCTTCAACCTTCTTAGGGTCGGGTCTTACTCCTTCACCTGAGATAAGGTGCCCCATAAATCTAACCTCTTTTTGATATAAGCGGGTTTTATCCATCGCTACCTTTAAGCCAAAGTCCCTTATTCTTTTCAGCACCCTTGTAACATGTTCCTTATGCTCTTCTATTGACTTACTGAACACTATGATGTCATCCATGTAGATTTGCGTAAAGTCTTCTCCCAGTCCTTCAAGCAGTTCATCCATGAGGCGTTGGAACGTGGAAGGCGCATTCTTTAGGCCAAAGGGCATCCTCAAAAATTCGAAGTGGCCTCTATCGAACGTAAAGGCCGTCTTCTCGACATCTCTCGGGTGCATCCTAATCTGGTGATACCCGGCCTTGAGGTCGAAGGTACTGAATACAGTTGCTCCTGCCATATGGTCGAGTATGTCTTCTATCCTTGGCAGAGGGTATCTTTCAAGCTTAGTGTACTTATTTAACTCTCTAAAATCTACTACCAACCGGTATTTAGGGGGTTTACCCTCCTCGACCTTTTTCGGGACCAGCCAAATAGGGCTCGAAAATTGCGACTTAGACCTCTGTATTATGCCCTGGTCCAGCATTTCCTTTATTTGCTCCTGCATTATCTTTTTCAATTGGTGTGGGTACCTTCTAGGTTTCACGTAAACAACTGTACCTTCAGGGAGTTCTATTTGGTGTTTGACCCTACCTGTAGCTGATAACCTCTGTCCTTCACTATAGAATACTTTTTCAAATTCTTTCATTAATTCACTCACCTGATGTTCTCCTGGTATCACTTTTCCACAGTTTACCGTTATTCTCTTCCCTGGTTTAACTCTCCCTTCCACGAAGTATTTCCTTTTTCCTAGTTTAATGTCCCACTTCCCTCTTTTACACTCAGGTTTTGCATTGATTCTCTCCAAAAAGTCGCACCCTAGAATAACTCCATATTTCTGGGTCTCTAAGTGGGTCACATGCACTTTCATCTCCAAGGTCTCTCCTATTAATTCTCCCATCTCTACCTGTAATTCGCCTACCAGGCTCTTCCTTCCTGCCATGGTGACCAAGGTGCAGTTGCACGGTGTCAGCCCTGAATAATTGTCCATCCTTTTTGCCACTTCATTGTCCATAATTGTGCTATCTGACCCTGTATCTACCAAACACTTAGTCTTCCATTTGGGAAAAAAAAATATAGGGAGCTTACCTCTTATGCTATTCCTCTGTTGCTCGCCTATATACCTCTCGCCTAACCTTCAATCCTTCTTCCTCTTCTCTCGACTAGCGATCCTCCCACCACGAGTCTCTTCCAGTGAAGGCCACTTCCCTCGCTCGTACCAGCGCTCGTGTCGTTCTATCGATGTCTCTTGCTCCGACCCTGTTGACTCTGATGAGCTCCCGTCCTCTGAAGAGCCTTCCCCTTTTTGTCTTCTCCTGCCCCACATCTTCTCCCGCCGGGTTGTGTTAATTTCCATAGGCTCATCTCTTGGTGTTGGCCTATACTGTGTCGTTCGTGGTCTCTCCTTGCGATATAAATACGGACACTCTCGCGCGAAGTGACCGAGTTCACCACACTCCCAACATCCTCTTCTTACTGGCTTCTCTCTTCGCGTGTAGCCTCCCACTGCCTCATAGCTGTTCCTCCTGGCTTGAGATCTTCTCTCTTCAAAACGTCCCCGTGGCTTCCTCTCCTGTGAATACCTCCCTTGTCCTCGATCCTCATAGGCTCTTGCTCTGAATTGCCTATCCTGAGGTACTCTCCTCCTGGTCACAACTGCCCATCCTCCTTCTGACTTCCCTCTGTATATAACACCGTTATCTTCTCGGTCCATTTCTTCCTCCCGGATGGCATTAATTGTCTCCTCGAGACTAGTGGGCTTCATGATACGGAGGGCCATTCTCACTCGTTCTGGAGCTGCCTTGAGGAGAATTTCACTGGCTATCTCTTCATATATCGTCGTTCTCCATTTCGCTTCTTGACTGTCTGTGCACTTTTCATTTATCTTCATAGTTAATTTCCTTGTCGCATCCCCCAATCTGCGCCCGAACTCAGCGCAGGTCTCACCATTCTCCTTCCGCATTTCAAAAATTTTTAGCGCACTTCTAGCTACAGGCTTTGCGGCTCCAGCATATCTGTCCTTAAGGGCTGCTCGCACCGCACTCCACTCCGCACAAAACGTAAGTCCTAACTCCAGCATCACCGTAAGGCTGACCCTGGCGAGGAAGTAGGTCTTGATGTTCTTGTCTGTAGCTGGGTCTAGTTGAGTTGTGACTAACTGCTCGTTGATGGAGTCCATTCTCTCTATGAACAAGTTCCAACTCTCGAGCATCACCCTCGAACCTCTTTATCGAATCTAATAGGCTCATCAGGTACCCTGCTTTTGCTACTCTCGCTTGTTCTATTTTCACTGCGAGCCTAACATCGGCTCCTGTTGTCTGTTTACTCGTCATGTTGGTTTCTACACTGGACACAACACTGCACTATTAAACAGTTGGCGAATGATCCCGGGTTTCGGCACCAGTTACGCGTGTCCGGGTAATGAATAGGTTTTTAAAAAAAAAGGAATTTAAATAAACTAGCTCGCACGTGATTGAAGACAAGAATCGAGTTTATTAGTCAGCTCCTTCTGTTTATCGGAGAGGCAATGTTGATCTGGACTTCAACCCTCTAGTCTCTCGCGGGCGGCCGGCATTACTTATATACTTGTGTCTATGAAAAACGTTTTAAATAAAACCCGATTACTTAATACACCAATTCTATCAAACAGATGATATATATATATATATATATATATATATATATATATATATATATAAACTAGAATTTTTAAATGAACACACAGAAAAGAAATCACTGAACTCATTACTATATTTCGATGTCCTCGTGGTCAGGAATAGATGTGAATAGCCTTGGAGTAATTCACATCTATTCCTTATTACGTGGACATCGAAATATAGTAGTGAGTTCAGTGATTTGTTTTCTGTGTGTTCTTTTGAAAAGTATAGTTTATTCAGTTCAAAGAATCGTTTCATCTAATTGGTTATATATATATAAATATATAAGGATCAGAAAAAAATACAAAAAAAAACCTATGAAAGCTATATATCAATATTTGGACATGAATGAACAACATGAGATGAAGAGAATAAGTCAAGAAGGGAATAGAAAGTAAGGATTTTATGATGTGCTGTAAACATTACCACTATAGAAGGAAAAAGAATAAAGAACAAAGAGAGAATAGAGCGAATTTATATCCAAATATTTCAAAATTGTAATAAAATAAAAAACATAAATTAATTAAAAATAAAAATAATTAAGAACGCTAGTGATTGTGATAAAACATAAATATGCCTCTCCTGAGCTCTAAAAGTAACAAAGGTGATAGACACGGGGTTGTTTATGGACAAGCAGACAAGAAGTTACAGATTTTCTCTCAAAATAAGATTGCCACCTTTTGCATCTCTGTGAAAGACCGTATTCCCTACTCAGTGTGCGCAGTCAGTGCACCTGGTCTTACTTCAAAGGCAATAAATCTTAAGAGAGCTTAAAAATCAAAACGGCTTCAGTAATATATTCATTTACATTAAATACTAATACATATAAATAAGTAATATCAAAATAATTATTAAGTTATCTTTATTTTTTACAGTTTAATAATTTTTATACCAATAATTTTTTATATTTCATTTCCTAATGGTGTTTTCCTTTTATTATTAAATGCATACAAAGGCACATATATTTTTAAAAATTCATTTATATTTTACAATTTCATTAATTTTTTACCTCTTTTATGGTATTTTTATATTTATTTTACTACATTTTATATTTTCTTTTACAAGCGTTCTATTTTGTTTATCTTTATATTTTTTTATTTTCATTTTATTCAATCTCTGCTGTAGAGTTTCATCATAAGTCATTTATAGCTTCTAATATAACTTATCGTTATATTTATAAGTTTTTATTACTTACTTTATATCTTTCTTTTTTTCATCCCTACCCTTTTTTCATTATAAATTACACTTTGTTTTGTCTGCCCATCTCTCAAATGGACTTACAGATAACTGTTACAGATAACTACAGGGTGATTGAAAAGTAACTCCCTATTTTAAAAAAACTATAATTTGTTTTTAAAATATAATTTCTACAATTAATGAATATGAGAAGTAAGTATAATGCATGGGCTTTTATTTAAAATTCGATATGGTCGCCTTTATTTGCCACCAGCTTCTCAAGTCGACCAGGAATCGCATCAACTGATTTCGCAAGAAACTCTTGTGGGATGGAAATCATAACTTCTCGTATTCGCCCTTCAAGTTCTTCCAAATTTCTTGGTTTGGTTGAGTAGACTCCCTCTTTCAGCCAACCCCAGAGAAAAAAGTCGCAGGGTGTTAAGTCAGGACTTTTTATACTTCCTTCTCATATTCATTAATTGTTGATATTATATTTTAAAAATAAATTATAGTTTTTTTTTTAAAAATAGTGAGTTACTTTTCAATCACCCTGTACATTTTTGGTTTCTGACCGCTTCTCTATCGGTGAGCTTCGTTTTTTTTCTATTCATTCTCCTGATGATCGTTAAACAAAAAGTTTGATACTGTAGCAGTCAGTTTTTACTTGTTTTCACATCTTTATTCATATTGAACTGAATATCTACTTATTAACTATTGAATACTATACTATAATATACTTATAACTTATTAAGGATATATACATATAGTATACTTGATCAAACCACAACTTGATACTTTCGTCACGAGGGCAATAGCCCCTTCTAAGAGGGTTGACAGCTAGCGGATAGTTTTTTACTCTTTCTTACTGTACTCCTTTGTTTCCCCAAACATCCCTTTCTGGACATTAGTCCTTTACTGCTCTTTCACCCTTTTAAAATTCCACTCTTCCCTCCCACTCTTCTCAACTCCTCACCAGATGTTTTCTGCATCCAGTGATTCAGCTGGGTTTTTGACTCTGACGAAGACTGCTTGTTACGGTTGAAAGATTTTAGTCTGGTTTTCCCATTTCTTATTGTGGTTTGATCATTGATTGTTATTTCACGTGTTTATGTGAAATCTTTTTACATACATACTGATGTATACTAACTTATTATGTTAGTATACACTAACACTTAGTATTTAAAATCTAATTATCTCAGTCATACACCTTTGTTTTATAATTAACATGATAAAGATCTATAAGTGTGAACATTTCTATGAGTACTTGGACTGTGTTTTAATTTAGAAGAGGATATTCAATATATTCCGATGTGCTTTTATAAGGTAGACATGTAACATATCTTTAAGTATTCATAAGGAAAAGTACGTAGTTAATCAGTGAAGTATTATACTCTTCAACTAAATTCTTAATTCAATTAAGTTGAACTTTGTTGTAAATTCTTAAAAAAATAAACTTACATACTTTCTTGGTTTCTGACTCTGCATGAACTTGAGAGGTGATTAACAGCGGCAGAAAGAAGAAGACATGATGGTCTTTTCATCAGCTTAAACAGTAAATGTACTCTAAATTTAAGAATATATTTCAAGTCTCCTGATAAAAGGTGAGATTTATAGTATAACATTTTCTAAACCTGCGAATTTCTTAAGTCCGTGATTTCTTTCTTAGTTAAGACACATGGTACTCGGTGCATGAGTTGACTTCATATATGTGCTGCTTCCTCTCCTATTGAGATAAATAGTTTTTTTCATGTATGCAGAAGTCTGTCGTACAAGCAATCAAAAAAGTAACAAAACTAATATAGTTGGGAGAAAAATCCACATACAATTATAATAGTATGTATTTGTATGTAATATTATTTTATAGTATTTTATAGTAATAGTAATAGTAATAGTAATAGTAATAGTAATAGTATTTTATTTTACAAGTGACTTCAATGCGTAATAACAAAGGAGTTTTCGTAAGAAAAGAGCAAGAGGAGCGTGGAGTCAATGGCTTGCGCTGAGTGACGTCATGAGGTTTACTAGACTACTCTACTTTGAAGTTACTGTGGTCGACAGAGTGCAGTTAGACCTGCAAGGCATCCATTTCATCTGCATATGCATATTCATACCAACAGCAGTGTTGTACTTTTTGGCACCGTACGTTCTTACTCAGCAACCCATGGAAGTTTGTTAGAGACTTTATAAAAAGGCCCTCACACCTGGTTTCCCCATATGAGTACATTTTTCAAAGAAAAGAGTATAGTTTCCTTTCTAGCAAAATATTAGAAAAAAATCTCCGTGTTCTTGCTTAGTCATACGGTTGAACAAGTGCATGTTTCTCTTTTTATTTGTGTTACTTCACTAACTTTAAACTATTGCTGTCCGTTATGAATCGTTTTCACCACTTACAAGTATTTATATATATATATATATATATATATATTGTGTGTATATAAAAAAATACGACTTTATCAGGGCTTCGTCAGTTCTTTAGGTTCAAATGAACTTTCATTGCCAACGTTTTGGTTTTTATTTAAAACGTTTTTCATATGCAGAAGTATAAAATTTCTTTTATACTTATATATGAAAGATGTATATATAAATATAAAGAAAAGGTATCACCAAGGCCTTAAAATTATTGAAACAGTGTGTATGTGAAACCACACATCAATGTACAATTTGAAAATAGTGGTAAAAGTTTAAAGGCAGAACCGACCCAGGTAGTGACAGTGACCTGCTGACAAAGTATTACGAGTAAAAACCACTTTAATCCCACTGACTAATTTTACTTTACTACCTTTAGCAAACATTTATAGAATCATTCTTGTACAGAAGATGGCTCTAGGAAGGAGTTGAAACATGTCAGAGTCGGAAGTCTGTTGCTTAGTTTACATCCAGCAATAAAAACGCTATTAGAAGGATAGAGCAACTTAACAAGATGCAAGTATCTGCAAAATTTTGGTTATGTATTTAATAATGAATGCTTACAGGAAGGACTGCTAAACAAAATAACAAATATATATATATTAGGAGGAGTCCTTGTTGAATACATATATTTGTATATGATGGCAGAAGATATTCTCTTAGACATATATTATTGAATTTAGCAGCAGAATTTTGCTTTGACTACATTCTTTCAGATTTCTTCTACTTTCCGATGAGTTGTATTGATTTTTCAAAGTAGCTTAGCAAGAGACATGATCCGTTAAAAATTCTTCAACTAAAAAGCGCAGAAATGAGGTTAAATTAAAGTCACTTTAATCACCACATAAGGTGAAAACGTTGTTTTTAATATTATTATTTAGATTTATATTTTAATATTTTTTGTTATGCACTAACAAATAGTATTACTTCTTTAAATTTATTTTAAATATTTTAAATACATCCTTTATTTAAAAGCAACATACTCATTGATGTTGACCCTAAGAAAGTTTGAGTTAGGAGGATTAATTGTAGTATGAATTGAATATACGTGTAAAGATTAAAGTCCCAGACAAATGTTGATTTTTAACTTTACTGGTAATTCGTTCGTATTCATCTATCAGCTGTAAAAGACTTTTAAAAATAATTGTGAAACAACTTTATTTAAGAACAAAAAATTAAAGTAGTAATAAACTTAATATAGAACTATAAAATATGTAATTTGTTACATGTTTATGAGTCCCGAAGATATTCAAGAGATGAAGAAACACATTTGAAATTTGAAATGTAAACAATGTACTCAAAAAAAGAAAAGCAATTAGAAAGATGTTAAATAAATTTTGTGTAAATACTGTTCAGTTTAAAAATATTTAAAAAAATCTCGAGTGAACTACAATCAGCTTTACCACAAGTAAACTTAAACTTAATATTGATTATTAATCAATAAAGTATTATTTTCTTATATGCGGCTATAATTATATTATCAGTTAAACAAACTTGAAATCAATGATCAATCAGACTTTAAAATAATTAATTGTTATTAAAATTATTAAACTAATTAAATGAACACAATAATCCCCTGAATTGAATGCTATTTGATTTCAACAAAAAGGCTCTAGTTTGATATATTTGAGAGGTCATAAAATAATAATGAAAAAAGTGTAAATAATTTTATTTTCATGTGAGTACCTAGAAACAAGGACATACCTGGGATTGAGTTAGTAAATAATTTTGAAATGTTTGGAACCATAAAAATATTTTGCTGCTTTAACAATTTAAAATTCCTTCACAGGAATTGAACTGGAGAATAAATATAGAAGAAAGCAATAATCGTAGATGGCAATAACAGCTGGGTTCTACTTGAATAAAAAAACAAGTTCATTTCAACTGTACTTTCATTTAAAAAGGACACTATTATATTCAAACAAAGAATTTAAAAATATATGTAAGACAACTGTTAGAATTGTTTACTTTATCACTATTAATAGAAGCTGTATTGGACATCAAACGAAGAATACTGTCGAGAGAGGTAGAGGCTTTTCATCATGATCACTTTGCATCCGTATTCCAACCAATCGCCTTGGAATGGATAAAATTGTTATCAAAGTACACCTAACGCTATATATATTCTTTATGTACATTTATGAAGGCCATTAAAGAACTTAAAATCTGAAGTTGAATTTACTTACAGCAATGAGATGTACAATATGACAGGTATGGCCTGTCATCGGAGAGGACGAGTCCGATGAGATTGAAGCCTCCGGTTTAATAATTTTAATTATACGACAGATTAATCAATGATTTTAAGTTTCTTGTAACTTAAAATGATTATTGTTGCATGTAAACAGAATTATTCAGAATTAATTAAAATGTAAGAATGCCAGAGTAAATAAAACAGACTATCAGTTGGTTGTTAACGAGTTTGCTATTAAGTTTACATATAGTAAAGTTGAATATAGTGACTAACAAAATTATTACATAATTTTGAAAAAAAAATCAGTAAACTCTTCTTCTCATAAATTGCTATTTGCAGGCATAATTTAATTCTTATTAGTCAGACAGAATGATTGTATTCTGCTCGCAAGCTTACAGATTGAATCATAAATCACAGTTTTATATTTTGTTAAAAAAAAGATGCTTTCAGTTGAAAAATTTTAGGATTTTTTTCGTTTATTGTTTCTCTGATTTCTATGAAAATGTCCAAACTTCAAGACTCTTAGAGTTTGTATCATATTTTGGACAAAAAAAAGTGACTTTTTCATCATGCAATATTACGTCAAATAGTATCTATTTGACAAATTGACATATTTGACTTATCTAACTTATAATGCCTGTTTTAAAATTAATTAGATGAAACGGTATGAACTGCAGCATGTCCGCAATATTTTGGATATACACCCATTCACAATGATATTATCGAAAATACATCAAAAAAAGACTTTGGAGACCTCAAAACATGTTAATCTGTCAAAATCTCTAGATCGCATTTTTTCATGATTCCTATACTTTTACTTATGGTAAAGCAAAGTGCTCTTTCAAAAGGAAAGAAAGAAAGAGAGATATGTGTCCACTAATGACTACTGAGAATGAGTGATTAATAAAAGTACTTCAGAAACCCTTCAAGGCAGAGTGTCCGACTAGATAACTGATATAGAACTTGAAGCAACAACTAGCAGATTTCAGTTACTCTAGAAAACTGAAGCATGAGTTATTTTACTTAAAAGGTACCATCAAAGCATTTAGAGTCTGCCCATGCGAAGTCAGATACTACAGTTATGCCTATATTTTAGCATGAACGGCATTTATCAGCTCAATAGGTACACAGTGTGCTACTCGTACTGTATTAATAATACAGTATTTTTTTTTAAACGATAAGATTAAAATATGTTTTTTACTTTACTATAAGTAAAGTATAGTGATCGTGAAAAAATTCGATCTCGAGATTTTGACGGAATTACATGTTTTGAGGTACCAGAAGTCGTTTTATGACGTTTTTACGATGATGTCTGTGTGTGTGTGGGTGGGTGGGTGGGTGCGTGCGTGGGTGGGTGCGTGTGTTAGCATTGCTTGTTACCACGCTACGGTCCAGAATCTTTGATGGATCAAGTTGATATTTTACACAAAAATGGGCCCCATTTAGACGAAGATCCCTATTGTTTGGGAAGAATTATGCATGATGGGAAAGTCACTTTTTTTGCCAAAAACCGTTTTTTTTAAAACATTTATTTCTCCTAAACTGATAACCCTAGAGTTTTGAAATTTTGACATTATCTTTGAAGTTACAAATGCAACAAACGAAAAATATATTCAGAATTTTAAGACAACAGGAAATATTTTTTTTTCAATAAAATGTAAAAATTTTGACTTATAATTCAATCTCAAACCTTGTGAGAGCCATACAAGCCATACTGTTTGACGGACAAGAATGAAACTATGCCTACAAATAGAACATTATATGGCAAATGAGTTGAGATATTTTTTTTTGAAATTACTTTCGCTAAAGGGGCGTTACAGTACGATTTGTGTTTTCAGGAAATGATTTTTTGACGCTAAACGGCTCATTAAAAAAAAATGAAAATTTGACCAAAAATGGAACAAAAAATTACCAATTCACAAAAAAAAATTCATGAAGTTTCAATTACGGGAAAGAGCAATAACGATATAAAAACTGTTTGTTTATTCTAGACTAAGAGATCACCTGCTATACTTGTCGAATTTTTTGTATTTTTTTAAATTGTTTACATTGACTTAGAAATTTTTTGAGCGAATCCACTGAGATAAAATTGATGTTTCTAATGGAAAAATGAAAATATATTATTGACTTATAAGAGATGTAAGAGGAATAATATTGTGCAGGTAAATGATAACACTCATTAAAAAAAAAATTCGTATATATGTTATTTGACAAAGGGGAAGGAAAATGATCTTATTAAATACTAAGAAGCCATAAAATTCCCAGTATAATAATTCTGTTAAAAACCAAAAATGTAAAAGATAATTCAAAATTGAAATCTTTCGTTTAGAGATTAATAACTGTAATTATCGTGCATCTTTAATTAACAAATCACCTTAAAACAACATTTTCTTCGCTGTTTAAGAAGTTTTTCAGAGAAAAAAAGAGTATTTTACTGTTTCAAATTTGAAAATTTTACATTAATATTCAATGTAGAAGGATGTCAAGTAAACGATGTAAGAAATCTACTGGCTATTTGAACAATAGCCATGTTCTCTTGTAGGATACTATTTCGTTTCAAGAAATGTTCACTTTGGTTTTTCAAAAATGTTATTACTGCTGTAGTTATACTAATGAAATTATTTGCAAATAATAAATTACTTGTGATGTACAAAAATATGCTTATAAATTGATATGTCCTTCAATCACTATCTGTACTACCTCAGGAATGACAGGCTAATAATTATATCCCATTTAGATGTTTACGTTATGCTTAAATGAGACGTTATGTTTTATATACTCAAGAAATTTGACATTAAGTTACTTATAGCAAAGTAGAGTGTAGGCCACTCCAGATTTTTCTATTATGCACATGGGCTTATCTTTCGTCGCTATCTCATAAAACGCTTTGTATTATTGGCGGAAAAAAACATTCTCCCATAATGGAATTATTTATAAAAAATTATTTTCATTTTGGCTATTATTACATGCATGTACATTTAGGCTAACAGGACACATTTTATGGCTAGGTCAAGGACACATATGCCTGAATTTTACATAGTTCGAACCAATTGCGTATTTTATACATGTTTAAAAATAATTCATTGGTTTCTTATGTGTTGCTTAGTGGCATGTAAATATTTTAAAAGGAAAGCCAGTTTTTTTCATGCGTGCTCCTCTTTTGAGACTTTATTAAACAGTATAACATGTTAATAAATTGAAATAAATATTTTTCCAATATTATGTGTGCCTTTATAAAATAACGGTAGAATATGGTTGAAATGGTTATAAAGTGCGGGTTGGCTCTTGTGTCGAATGGCAAAATGGTACTTTTACGATGACCGGCTCTTGACAGGCATTAAAACGGCTGTCCACACACCGCCAAACGACCTGTCTTCTCCTAATTCATCGCTGTACTGACGCTGTCAGGGCGCTCAAACCGCACTAAAATAATTACTTTAAATAGCCAGTCTAATAAAATATTTAATTTATATCAGAATTACAATAATTTTTTTTTAATATAATCCATTAATAACAAGATTGCATAAAAACTTTTGAATTTTTATTATGACTCTTAAATCATAAATAACTTATACTGAATGTATCATTAATTATATAATATTGCAGTTATTGTTCGAATTTAATTAGAACCCTGTAGAAATGACAAGGTTGTATAAATAATATATTTAAAATATTATTAATTTCATTGAATAATAAAAATAAGGATCTATCCTTGCCCGGTGTTTATCAAGGATACTGCTAACTCACGAATTGTTATTCATTTGGAGAGTTTTAATTTGTAAGTATGCTAAAAACCGGTTTTCATATTTCTCCTCATTGCAACTAATTTCTCAATTCAAAAAGTATTAATGGTTTTACCTTTCTAACATCTTATATCATTTCAGCTGTACCGGAATGAACCTCGAGTAATACGATAAAATTAAATTTTCGTGATTGGATTTTTTTTTAATATTATAAGCATGCTATTAGTTCGGGATTGATAATGAATAGGAGTTCTTTAATTCATATAAGAGGATATCTTCCATTCTTAGCCATGAAGAATGTAATAAGAAGCAAGTTACGCTTTTCATTCACAGAGCTAATGCGAGATATCTATGTTTCATAAAATTATTACATTTCATGTGAATTAGTTGATGCGGGTATTTCTACCTTTTTCCACACTTAATGTAGTGTGAAATAGCAATGAGGTAGCTCGTCGCAGATTTCAGGCATATATCAAACAGCTTGTTCCTAGGCACTTTTGAACTTATAAGAAAATTATAAGTTTTAAATTTTAATTGTTAAACTTCAAACACAAAATGGAGTTTCACAGAAAATATGACTGAGAATTTTTATTTATCACTGGACACTTTCCGCTTCGCTAAGCAACGAGTGACTTTAGAACGCAAGTAAAAATCACTGCAGTGAAAAAAACTGAAGGAACTATATGCTGGAAGCCACATTACACTCTCTGAAAGACATTTATTACACTGGTGGTGTCACTATTCAAAGTCGTCGACATACTTCGTAACAATATTTTCCGTAGGAAGAGTTTCATGTCGTCTTGGTGGGTTTCAGCTGACTGCATCTAGTCTGATATTTTATATCTGTAGTTACAAACACTTTTCGCTCGGCCATTTGTATCAGTTTTTTTTGCTTTTTATTCTTAAGTGTGCACCAGTACAAAGAGGCATTAGAGCATGATGAATTTTATGCAATTCGCAAAGTGCATGATTGTAAATATGAATTAACATGAAAACAGATATTTCCATGATTTTTTGTGGCAATGAGGTTCAGTATCACACTCTGTCACATAAATGACAGACGTATGTAGGCATAACAAGTTTTTTGAAGGTCTTTATTGAGAAGAGATGCCTGACAAGCACAAATGGTTCTATGTACTAATTGAGTCCTAGTGCATTAAAACACCTTTTAAGGTGTTATTAAGGAGACTTAATTACACAACTTGTATAAGTATTTCTGTTAATTTCATTGTTCTTAATAAGACTCATTCGATTAGTTTTTCCACCATATTATTGGGTGTAGGATGACATGCTGTAGAATGAATTCTGTTTATACCAAGGGTATTGGTCAGTACGCTAAATAGAGATGATTCCATATTCCGGGCTTGATTTAATCTTATTGCTGCAAGAATCTCAAATTGTGACATTATAAGAGCACTATACATTGTTTTTGTCGACATATCTGTCGTAGGAATTACTTCAACATTTTGGTAAAACTGTCACTTATTGTTGATCAACTTGATTCACCATCAGGAGAGACAGTAGTCCTATAGAATACAAAAGAACATGTAGAAAGCGGGTATCAGGTTTGAAAATGTACTTCATAGTACATTTGTGTAACAAAATATTTTTGATTTCTCACAGGTTAAGTTAGGTTACAGTGTCCATCCAAGGAAAGAACACGTATAAGCTACAAATTAGCTCTTTATCATACCCAAAATTGGGAGTCTTCCATATTGGGAGTCTTAAATTTCGCCTAACTCAAGTTAACTGAGTACCTGACATATTATGGGCTCCGGACAGACGGCCGTCTTAACGTTTCAGAGCCATTGCTACATAGAGTATTCGGTAGGTCATCCACAACTAATCACTAGAAAAGGAGCACTAACACACCTCCCTGAGAATATCCTTTTGTGTTCACAAGTGTGGTAGTTCGAATACATACACTTATTATTTATTTAAAATATGACTGTCTTTAAATTATTAATATTTCAAATATAAATATAACTTCAATATTTTTTTTACTTTACTATAAGTAAAGTATAGTGATCGTGAAAAAATTCGATCTCGAGATTTTGACGGAATTACATGTTTTGAGGTCCCAGAAGTCGTTTTATGACGTTTTTACGATGATGTCTGGGTGCGTGTGTTAGCATTGCTTGTTACCACGCTACGGTCCAGAATCTTTGATGGATTAAGTTGATATTTTACACAAAAATGGGCCTCATAAAGACGAAGATCCCTATTGTTTGGGAAGAATTATGCATGATGGGAAAGTCACTTTTTTTGCCAAAAACAGTTTTTTTTAAAACATTTATTTCTCCTAAACTGATAACCCTAGAGTTTTGAAATTTTCACATTATCTTTGAAGTTACAAATGCAACAAACGAAAAGTATATTCAGAATTTTAAAACAACAGAAAATAATTTTTTTTCAATAAAATGTACAAATTGTGACTTATAATTCAATCTCAAACCTTGTGAGAGCGATACAAGCCATACTGTTTGACGGACAAGAATGAAACTATGCCTATAAATAGAACATTATGTGTAGAATGAGTTGAGGTATTTTTTTTCAAAATTACATTCGCTAATGGGGCGTTACAGTACGATTTCTGTTTTCAGAATATGTTTTTTTGACGCTAAACGGCTGATTAAAAAATAATGAAAATTTGACCAAAAATGGAACAAAAAATTAGCAATTCATAAAAAAAATATCATGAAGTTTCAATTACGGGAAAGAGCAATAACGATATAAAAACTCTTTGTTTACCCTAGACTATGAGATCACCTGCTATACTTGTCGAATTTTATGTATTTTTTTACATTGTTTACATTGACTTAGAAATTTTTTGAGCGAATCCACTGAGATAAAATTGATTTTATAAAGGAACAGTTTAAATTGTTTATTGAATTATATGAGATGTAAGAGGAATAATATTGTGCAGGAAAATGATAACACTCACTCAGAAAAAAATCGTATATATGTTATTTGACAAAGGGGAAGGAAAATGATCTTATTAAATACTAAGAAGCTTATTATTATTATTATTTTAAAGATTAAAATTCTCAGTATGATAATTCTATAAAAGACCAAAAATGTAAATGATAATTCATAATCTGAATCTTTTGTTTAGAGATTAATAAATGTAATTATCGTACATCTTTAATTAACAAATCACCTTAAAACAACATTTTCTTCGCAGTTAAAGATGTTTTTCAGAGAAAAAAAGGGTATTTTCTTGTTTTAAATTTAAAAATTTTACTTTAATATTCAAAGTAGAAGGATGTCAAGTAAACGATGTAAGAAATCTACTGGCTGTTTGAACGAAAGCCATTTTCTTGTAGGAGAATAAATCGTTTCAGGAAATGTTCACTTTGGTTTTTCAATAATGTTATTACTGCTGTAGTTATACTAATGCAATTATTTGCAAATAATAAATTATTTGTGATGTACAAAAATAAGCTTATAAAATGATATGTCCTTCAATCACTATCTGTACTACCTCAGGAATGATAGGCTAATAATTATATCCCATTTAGATGTTTACGTTATGCTTAAATGAGACGTTATGTTTTATATACTCAAGAAATTTGACATTAAGTTACTTAGTGTAGGCCACTCCAGATTTTTTTTTTTGTACCTACGTATTAGAGTGAGTATGAATGTTTATTTTGCATGTTTGTCTAAGTGAGTGTGTATAATGTTTCAGCACTCAACTCATCATATCTATTTTCAAGACATAAATATTTCTTGAATAGTAATAATAATCTATATTGTTCGTAACTTAAATTGAAACCTTTTCTTAATTTGAACTTCCATGCCTACTGATTTAAAAAGATTTATTTTATATTTAGCAGTAAATTAATATGATAATACAAATTATAAGCATTACAAATAAGAAAGAAACATTATTTAACATTGTAGTACCACTATCATAAGAGAAGAAATACTAGAAAGATTTCTTGTAAAATCCGATTATGAATACATTATTGTAAATTTTATTTACACTTATTTAGTTGATTACATTTCCCACAATTTAAAAATCAAGTAGTATCATTCTTTATGAATTTCAGAATAATCTTAATTTTTTGTCACTTTCTATTTAGATGCGTACATACGTATATTGTATTCCATTGTTTCCTGAGAATAATTTGCAGAAAATTATAATGTCTATTGAAATAATTACTTATAACATGTTTATAATATTCTATATATTTATCAGTAGTGCACATTTCATTTTATAACCACTCAAAAAGAGGTTATTAGTATATGACTTGTAAAAAAGGTCATCAATGGGCCATTTACACAAAGGAAGAATGAAAATAGCTCGACACAAAACATCTTTTATGTGGAGACTCGGTGATTATTTGCCTCATTCTAATCATGAGTAAATACCACAAAATAGAAGATTATATAGCTCGTGAGTTAAAACATGGAAGGTTTTATAAACTAAAATTCACAATCTTATGTGATTATACCAGCAATTTTAAAACCAATGTAGGTTACAAGAATAGAATTTAATAATAAGTTTTATTACTGTTCTTCAGTTTTTAACCTTATAATCATTGACTTCGGAAACTTATGAATGTAATAAAATCTATTTGATGGATATTATAAAAACCAATAAATTGTATGAAGGATAAAAAGACGACTATATAATTGATGATATATAACAAGATTTTACTATAAACATATGAAATAAAATCAACGTCTAACCCACAGTAAGAAATCAGGAATAAGACTAAGATCTTTCAACCGTAACAAGCGGTCTACTTAAGAGTCAAATCTTAACTGATTTCTTCTCTGAACAAATCAGTTGAAATATGACCATGTCGAAGACCGCTTGATGCGGTTGAAAGATAGTGTTACCAAATATCAGGTAACGATTCTGGCTAAAATAATACAAAAAATGAGCTAAAAAGAGCTCTTATTTTCCAAACTGAGCTAAGAAAAAGGGTCAAATGGCAATATAACGAATATAACATTCTAAACAGTATTTTAATAATGTTTTTTTGAACAAGATTAAAATTTTGTTTATCAAATGTAGTTACTAAATTCAATACTTTATGGGTCTTTCTGGTTTCATAAATTTAGTTGGTCCCAATTACCGCAATAATGTCAAAAGAAACATCAAAATCATAGGAGCATATTTAATAACGTTTTAATTCATCTCGTGTTGGCAGTTTACTAACTATTGTTGATAAATTAATTTTGTTTCAAAGTTTGTTTTTACTTTACTAGAAGTAAAGGATAGTGATCGTGAAAAAATCGATCTCGAAATTTTGACGGAATTACATGTTTCGAGGTCCCAGAAGTCGTTTTTTGAAGTTTTTTCGATGATGTCTGTATGTGTGTGGGTGGGTGGGTGAGTGTGTTAGCATTGCTTGTTACCACGCTACGGTCCAGAATCTTTGATGGATCAAGTTTACACAAAAATGGGCCCCATAGGGAAGAACACATACTTTCCGTCTGCACCTCTTGGACGGGGGTTGGCAGCTTTGGTCGGGCTGCGCGTCTTATCCTCAGTTAAACTTGCCCTAGGAGATTTGATCATCTGCTCTTCATTCCTGGAGAAGGTTGATTTCTGATCAGCTTTTGGAGACTTCCCACTCATCTCGCCGGATGCTCCTTGTTCTCCTGGTTAAAATTTCGTTTTCCCTGTGCCTGTAGCTCCAACAGGAGCCGAGAAAAACGCGTTTAAAAGTGGGGGCAAAGTACAATCCAGAAATTTTCTGGATTAGGGGATTGGCCCAGAGTACCGGAGATGATGGGAAACTGTCAGGGGGGGTAAGAAAATAAAAATGGGTAGGGGCCAGGTATATGAAAAAAAAGGAGGGGAGAGTAAAATCGAAAAAACGCAAAAAACGCTGAAAAATTCGATGAGTGAAGGTTAAGAACTTCTCACTATTGCTCCAAAAAACAAAAAACTTAGATGAAGACGCACTAAAAGAGTGCTCACGCGCAATGCGCTCTCTCTCGACGAAAAATGAGAAAACATTTCCCACGGGGGATGTTCTGAATACCACCAACGATCCAGGAGTCGCCGAATCCCGGATCTGTTCCGCGACAGGTACCATCCAAGGTAGCATGCACAGGTACATCCACAGGTAGCATCCACAGGTACATCCACAGGTACCATCCACAGGTAAACCCACAGGTACATCCACAGGTACATCCACAGGTACATCCATAGGTACATACCTGTGGATGCTACCTGTGGAAATATAGGAGAATATTTCCTAGCAATAATTTTTTTACTTTGGCTTTTCAAAAATGTTATTACTACTGTAGTTATACTAATGAGATTATTTGCATCAGTGGTGTGATATACAAAAATAAGCTTATATTTTGATAAGTCGATCAATCATTACTATCTGACTACCTCAGGAATGAAAGACTAATAAACATCTCCCATTTAGATGTTTGCATTATGCTTAAATGAAACATTATATCTTATATACCCAAGGGGATTGATATTAAATTTACTTATAGGAAAGTTGAGTGTAGGCCACTCCAGATTTTTTAATATGTATTTATTTAATCCGCATTGTATAGAATATACAATGAGGATTAATCCCCCCCGATGTGCCTTCACCTTGTCGTGGTGGGGGGGCTTAACATGCCTGGGTGGTCGTTCCCTCATGGCATGAACTAAGAAAGGCACAACTGGGCGTAGGGTTAGCCTGGGTCGTCGTCCGAGGGTGGAGATTCCACTCGTTCGCTCGCTGGCTATATTGGCAGTCCGCCCTTCTTAGTCAAATCTGGCTAACGTTTTTCACGATTTCTCTTGCTAGCTTTGTTGGGCCGTGGGTGGTAGGTCTCCTCGCGTTCCCTGGTCTGTGTGATTACATGTACTTCCGGCCTCGTGTGCCTAACACCTGTCTTTATCAAAACTACTTTCACACTGTGGTGGCACAACAGAGGCTCTAGCTGCTACCTTGGGTTTTCTGATCTTGAACTGGTGTTCGCGGGTGGCAAGTCCACCCAGTCCCGAACTGACTTAGGAGCCGGGTCTCAATCTCCTCTTTTCTACTTTTCCTGTTCCTACTTTTCCTACTTTCCTACTTTTCTATGTTCCTGTCTTTTTTAAGACTTTTAGGTCTTTTGTTGATGTAGGTCGCGGAAAACCTCCTCCGTGAGGTCTTCCTTGGTAAAAGAGTATAGTAAAAAGAGCTATACATTAATAAAAGGTCAACTTATTCCGCTCTATCATGGTATGGCTGAAAGGATTATATACATGACTAAAACAAAACAGGTTCAAAGTTTTCTCTGAGGGAGAACGTATTAAGATTTTTTTCACCTCCCGCGTGAACAAATCGAGGGCTAGTGTGAGTATCAAACCCCGAATGTAAGTACAGAATTGTAAGCCACTGGACTATCCTGGCCCCTCACATTTGCCACAACTTCTATCATTCTTTTTTTTACGATTTTTTTTATTCTTGGAGAAACAAAACATAGTTTGTAGTTTTCAAAAGGCAACAATATCTGGATGAGAAAATAAAGGAGATGTTGAAAAACTGCATATCAAAGTAAATCAGGTACATGTGGCTGTGACCTGATTTGATGAAGTACTATCCTCCCTTCTCTGCTCAAGCATTTCCGTCTTGACAAATGAAGAGAGTTGGGTTCTAACCACCGCTTCTTGTCATCCCAATCTCTTCTCTCCTGATGAATGGTTAATCGAAAATTAGAAACTCTAAGCGCTTGTATCTATTTATCTATAATTTACCCTCAAATGTATATATAACAAGATTTCACAACAAACACGTGGAATCAATTTAAAATACTTCTGTTTATTCTCCCTTCTCTGAACAAGATGTCTTGTATCACCTGTTTCAGTAACAATCGGACTCCGATGAAAACTGCTTCATTTGTTTTAAAAATATTAAAAGATATATATATATATATATATATATGTGGATTAGTATATGACCAAACCACAATATGAAATGAGAAAAAAAGACTAAGACCGTTCAACCGTAACAAGAGTCAAAGACCCAAAAGATCTTAGTATTTTTCCCCTATTTCATATTGTGATTTGGTCACTGATTGTTATTTCACGTGTTTATTGAAATCTTATATATATATATATATATATATATATATATATATATATATATATTGATCAATTCTGTCACTATGAGAGTAACTCATATCATGGGGATCATGAATTGTTTCAATTAGTCTTGTTATGAAGTTTGGTTGCCGTTCGCTAGGACATTTCTTGGTGGTGTATAGGTAGCCTGATCGCCTTTGTTCCTGGTGTGCTGATTTTTATTCACCATTACTGTTTAAAAGGGCTGGATAAAGTGATGTCATTAATCTTAAAGTAATATTTGCGTTTTTTTCTTTGAACGTGCAAGGCTATCAGGTCTGTAGTTTTATATTGTACTGTAACCTGTACTCTGTACAAGAATTTCTCCTGTTAAAATCGCCTTAAGTTAACTACAAGTGTTATATGTAGAGCTATGGCAACCGGCCAAACCTAAGTCTTTTTGAAATTCTACTAGACATCCCAATGTATATAGCTTACATTACCTTATTCGTATATAGCGAGTAGGGCTGTACAGTTAAATATATTTGTACAGTTAATGACTCCTCGTGTACATCTCTGGCACCCAGTAGTATTTGAGACTTTACACTGTTACAAAAAAATACCAGTTTAATATTGTTACAATCTTTCTTTGGTTTTACATTATACACAAATTCTCTTATACTTTTCTCATTTTCTTGCTTGCACTGAATATTCATAAAGACTCAGTGATATTATTATCAGTTTAAAATAATCAGTAGACTATTTTTTTATTTGATATTTTAGTTCTTATGATGATAAATATGAGAATAGCTTGTTGTTTAAAATATCTGTACCATTATGTATATTTTCAGAAAAAAAAATTAAATTAGACATTACAAAGTTAATATTGAAAATCGTGAAATATAAAAATAATGGATGAATTTTCCGTTTTCTTATCTATGAAATTAAGGAATGAGGTATTGAAATAAATACATGGATATCAATTTTCAATTATTCCTCTACCAAACGAATTGTTATACTAACAATAGCCGACATTGAGAAAAGAAATCACAACAGAATATGGGAAACTCAAATAATACTCAAAATAATACGTACACTGTAAGTAACAAAATTTTACGAATTGAAAACTTCATAATTATAACATAAGAGAAACTTAGAACATGTACTAAAATATACAAAACTGATTGATTTTTTATATACATTTTCATCTTTTAGTAAGATTATGAAATAAGGAAAATAAAAAAAAGTGTTGATGACTGACTACTAGAAAAAGTCCAAACCTCAGCATATCCTTGCGAAAATTAAATGCTCGCAGTTTCTTTGTATTAACTGTGTTTGTGTCAATTCAGTTTAAAGTAAAGAATGTTCAGCACGCATTAGTGGTCATAATATTGAGATCGTTGGAAATCTCTTTTAGTAAGAAGTTAACTACGAAGCACAGTCTACAGCAGTCTAATTATCTTATAGATATTCAATGAAATTTTCGAGCCAGTTTCATGGGTTTTTAGATAAAAGAAAGATTATGGTAACTTGATTGTATATGGGAAATTTTAGACTAAAAAAATATGTAGTACTTTTAAAATAAGTGATAGAAGAAATAAAATGTTTAATGAAAATTGAAATTAATAGTGCAGATACTGTGAAGGAAGACTGTTATATCTGCGAGCAAGTCTAGTATATTGTTGTGGTTTGGTCATTGGTGAAAGCAAATGCTTAAGAATGAGATAGGGAAAAAAAGGAGACAGTGGCCCTATTGCAGGAAATAGTAAATTAGATGGTAATTGGTTTTTGTTTGAATGTGACTCAGAAGGCCTGAGAGAAGGCGAGTGGGAGTTGAGATGGTCAGGGAGAGTGAGGCTGCGTGGGGCACTCCCAGAGGGGGCGCGGCGGACTACAAAGCCGGAGAGGTCACTCCTAGCCGCGGGAGGTGATCCCGGGCTTCTGACTGCGCCAGTCATTCCATCTCTGCTCCAGCACGCACATTTAATCACGGCACTTGCTCCTAAAACACAATTGATTACAAACAGAATCCAAAATACTCTACAGTAGTTCAGCAATACAAAAAATTCATTTCTTAAACATATTGTTTCATAGAAGGCAAACTATAAATAATTTTAGTGCGTGTTTTTTACATTATGGTTTTTACAACTTCCTAAAAGATATGAGTTTTAAACTGCGTAAATATATATTTCATGGCAGACACAATAGTCAAAAAAGTAGTTTAAAGGTCTTCGTAAGTGAACATCGTTTTATTATTAAAAAGTACACTATTTATTTAATTTAGTAGTCACGACAATATAAAGATGTTTGAGAAATAATAGAGTAAACAGCCAACATCATAAAACGAATCATCAGAACCATGTTACACTAAACCTAAACTGCGAACTCTTACTCAAATGGGAAGATGAATGTTAGGCATTTATCAGATTGCCCAAGGCTGCTCACCCAGTCAGCCTTCTAAATCAAAGAGGAGCAAAGAATGACGCGTCAACAGTGGTCAACGCGTCGCCTAAGGGATAACTTCCAATGGTGGTGTCTACAATAACCAATATATTGAAAAATATTGCCAGTGACATTCGAACAAACATATTGTAGAAGGCAGGAGAAAATAAATACTTGCTAATGTGAAGAGTTGTTATAAAAACATAGTACACAACATTTTTAAAATCAAAAACAATAAAAATGATTCACTCCATTAAGTATTTTGGATATATCCTATTGAGAAATAATTGAGAATTCCTAAGATTAGGAAGGATTCTCTTGAATCCTTAGGAAGGATTTAAAGTAATATATACTATTGTAACTTGGTAATCCGGTCTACCTGTACATTTCAATGATTTATTTAATTTGGTAAAGGAGAAAACATAAAATTTTATATATCATAATTATACATAAATCAAAACAACACTATGATTGAAGTAAGTAAATATTACTAAACCTTCATTTCTGGAAGCATGGTACACAAGCAGTGGATACAATTTGAACTTACATATACATACAATACTTACATGATACAATATACATATATATTGTCTATCACACCTTAAGACTTTTGCATTCTGCTTTACAATGTTTTAAGTCTAAAGTATTTTATTACTTAAGACAGAAATAGTTCAAGTAGTTCACAATCAAGCCTGCTCTACGTAAACGTGTTACAAAATTCAAAGATCAACACTTGATTTTATTGATTTATTTTAATAAGGCTGTAATGATTTTGAAAATTATAGATCACGTATGGTTCAGTAGTGGCATGTTTGCTAGCAAATGTCTGGGCCAACAACAGAAGAAATTTCCGTGTACCATTCTACACGTCATAATTTACAGTTCTAGAGTAGAGATCCACTACTGTTGACGTAATATTCCACTGTAAGTCGGGATCAATCAAGGAGTAATTAAGTCTGTTTTAGAACGACGTTTTTGTGGTGTGTGGTTTTATAGATTTATTGTTTTACTTTGAATTAAAAATCAGATAAGGTGCTTAGGGAATGAGGTAATTTGTTTGTGTTTTATAAAACAGGTTATTCTAAGGAGGTTTTGGTGAGAAGGGAGTTTACTCTCTTCAATTGAGTAATCTCTCGTGATGCAACTGTCTATGAATTCCTTAATCAAATCACGTCTAATATTCACATTTCTGGTGTATAGAAAATCCCTTGCTGTAAAATGGATGCACTTATTCTAAACAATTTTGATTCCCGCTTTGCTCGTTGGCACGGCTCCGAACGAGACCGAGCATCTATAAATCATACCCAAAAGAACATCCGAATTATAAACGAAATCCTTCGCTGCGTTTGGAGTATTCTTGGATTTGAGAATACAGATTGCATATTAAGTAAATCACTGACTTTGATTTACAATGGAAGTATTGGTTTAATAACAGCCTGTAGTCTAAAGAGAGACTCAAGTATTTTACTATAGATTTACCATGCTATGACAATGTTGCCTATGAAGACAAATGATGAATGAGGAGGTCTGCCTTTCCGATTATTATAGGAACAGTTACAGGAACTAGTCGACAGGTTTAACGCTAATTTCCAAATTTTGAACCATTGTAAAGCCTCTTCCCATCCATCAAAGAAAAATTGTAGTTTGTAAAAAACAATTTTACTAATTAGATAATGTTTCAAATTTATAACTAAATTTTAATTCATAATCAGAAGAATTTGAAAACCTTCCAAAAATAGTGAAATTGTTAAGAATTACACTTGAGGAATTAAGAACAAGGGAGTTTTTATAGAGGCCTCAATACGATCTAAGTCATATCTGTGATGAAACTTTTGAAATTCAAAAAGAATTCATTATTATATGGTGTAAACATTACAGTTTTTGTGTCGTTTTATAAAATAGTAAAATTCTTATAGTATTGTTTAAAATTACCCATTCTTTATAGTAAGTAATGTTAAAATATCAAATATTGTTAAATATAAAAAAATATAGGTCAAAATAGAATGTTAAATATCCGACCATGTTATGATTATAGTACGATAAGTACACAAAGCTAATTCTAATGATAAGGAGCGGCGAAAACCAGTCAACGTTTGTTCGAAATAAAATACAGGACTAGGGATGAAAAATAGGTGTGCTTGGGCGCGACTCGCTGGCCCTCCTTTCCAATCGGTAGTTCCAAGGTGGTTTGCAGGTTGTCCTGAGGAATGTTACCCGATGTCTACTAACAGTATCTGTGACCGGTATATTTTTTTGGATAGGTAACGTATATATGATTCTGGTTTTTAATTTAATTCAGTGCAACTATTTCTCTATTTCGGTATTGTAATTATAGATGATAATTTTAGATTTCAAATAGGGAAAGTGGGTTGAGGTTTTCAACGTAAAAAATAAACATACTTATAAAAAAAAAGTAAATTACAATAATCTCATTATCAAACAAGTTTTATGAGGATTATTTTTAAGTTTAAATAAGTCCTATACTTTTGCTTTCGTAGGTCTAAAGCTGAATAGATTTAAGGCTGAGTAGATTTAAATCTTTTTAATATTTATTTAACTTTTTTTTATTAGCTGTATTAATCTTTGTAATTACTAACACTATTTTAAATATTCTGAAGCACAAAATTTTGATAAACAATGAAGGGCTATGGTGTTCAAACCTTGAAAAAAATCGAACCTGTATTTTGGTTTGTGACCCTGGTGAAGATTTGTCAAGGTCAATGATGACTGCCTTTTTCTTATAAATATATATATAATAAAGTGTATGCAGAAATCCGTGTGCGAATAAATACTGCATTTGAGCTCCAAGGAGTTGAACGCTTTATTAAATGCAACGCATTAAGCTGGAACTATTTATTGACCACAGTACTTACTATAAAACATTGCATTGAATATATATTAAGAAATAAAATACATATTAATTACAATATATATTAAGAAATATGCCAGTTTTAGGCTTTTAGAGTAAAACTGCCATCATTCAAAGAGGCCCCTTCCAACGATAATCTGACTAGAGCAACACTGGTCTGAAGTCTGGGGCTTGACAAAGGAAGAGCTAGGCCGAACGTTTTACATGTAGGCGACTCAGGAGGTATGTACATGATGTGGAGAGCTGTCTGTTCGCAGCTTCAATTATATCATGTATTACCTGCAACATTTCATATTCACTATTCTAATGTTTAGAGCTGTCACCATTCACAGATAACATTCAATAACTAACATGACTCGCCAAGACATGTTAATGTTTATACACCTCATCCACTATTTTGACAATACGTTCTGCTTCAAATGTGAATAACAGTGGGATATGACCTACAGATAGTTTAGGGTATGATAGTCAATTACTGTAACACAAACACAGTAATTCAAAAATTTGGGTCATGTGTCTATCAGCACCATCTTTATGAGAGCATTTCAATGTCGAAGTTTGAAGATGGTTAGGTTACAGTGGTAGTCCTATGAAAGAACACACATGGCTGAACATTGGCCTAGCTGAACCACACAATGAACAATCTACCTTAGGAGTCCTAACAAGTGTTGCTAGAGCAGAGATCTTTAATGAGTGCAGGACATCCTACAGACTCGGGAGCGACTGCTTAACGTCATCTCCGAGGTGTCGCATGCTCAAACTTTTTCACTTTCCGCATGAATAATCTAGAGTTAGAGTGAGTTTTAAACCCCGAAGGTGATCCACGGAGGTTTTTTTACCAGTCCAAAGGTGAGAACGTTGCCACAGGGCTACACTGACCCGTAAGATCGTAGACATTCGCTAACTCTCTTTGCCTAGTGCCATTTTTCCTTGGCTTAATACACTAATTGTATTAAAACAAATTGGGTCATTCAAGAAATTATTTGGTTCATGCTGATACATTTTCGATTGTTTTTTCTAAGTGCTTTAGTGAAGGGAATATTAAACTCTATTAAGTGTATTAGTTAGTTAGATTTAGAAAACAGACTCTTAATTCAACAAATAACATACAAGTTGCAGAGTACGCAATTAGATTTCAAATCATATCTGTCTTAACAATCAAGTATCTAAAATACCTCCCTGTTACGTTTCAAAAAAATCAAGTCAATTATCTATTGATTCATCAAAGTTTCTATTGGGTATTTTCAACATCTGTCTTTTGTGAGGTTAATCTGAATGCTAAGTTCGGTTCTCAGTATATTGTTATTCTATTCATTTGAATCTATTCTTTGAAGCCGTAACATAAATTGGCTTTAACTTCAAAATGCAATGCATGATAATGAGATAGATCATATTCATTTAGAGATTAACCCATATCTAAGTTATCTCATAAGGTGGTGGAACTTGTTGACTCCTTACGAGGAGATGACTAAGGAAGTCGTGACTTGTAAACCATTGGGTGGGTGAGGGGGAGATTCTAGGAAATAAGGAATAAGTGACGACGAAGTCAGAAAGTATGAGGAAGGTGAGAATAACAATAAACATAGGTATCCTAAGAATTATGGCAGACTATAAAACCAGTCTGAACCATTACGGAACTATACAACCACAATCAACAATCCAACTAAATATGAGTATATGCATTGAGCAACAACGAAAACTTACAACGATATTTCGATTTTGTCATCCTGATGACGATAAAGAATAAATCAAATAGTTCAATTAATTACCTACCAGTTTATAATATATTTACTTAATCGGTAAGTATTTTTATACTTTCCTTTTGTAGAGACAAGCACAGATTTATTCCTTTATGTTTTTCTCATTTATTAATTTCTTTATGGTTATACATTTCTTTTTTAAATATTGTTATTAATTTTTTTACAACTTCTCTCTCCTTATTTAGTTTTAATATGACAATTTTAATGGGAATTTTATGAATTTCAGCCTCACCATTTTGAAAGTTACTTCTTCTCCTGATGATAAAGGGTGCCAAATATAAAAGTGAGTTTATTTTCAGTATTTTTTTTTTAGGTAGGGTTTCTTTAATTTCTCAATATGTGTATATAAATTTTAGGCCAGAGTAAAATTGAGAAACAGGTATTAGTCCCAATAAGATCTTAGTCTCAATTCTGAATAGTATCTTATTTAAAAAATTATTAAAGTTTGTCTTGTCCTTTAGCCATCATAACTCTGTCATCAAAATCAAACATGTACCATTCATTTACTACATGGAGTGCTAATGCTGTTGTGTTACTGTTACTCCTCCTATTAAGTCAAAGAATTCTGTTATGAAAACTCTCAAATAGGCATTAGAATTCTAAATTCTGATGTCTTAATATTTGGAATTTCTTTAAATGAAACTCTAAGAGGAGGTAAACACTTTTAATTTTCCCTCCAGGAGGACCTATCAAACATGCAGGTGTCACTTTAAGGCAAGTGCAGTTAGTGTATCAGTATAAAAAACGAATATAAAAATGAAAATACACTTAAGGAGTTATAAATGAACAAAATTATGAAGTTAATATATATGGGTGAAAGCCTACTTACTTTAATGTAAAAAGATGGCTCAGTCATATATAACCATAACTTACTGCTCACATTCTATATATAGGACTAATACAGAAACTCTATAATAACAGTCTTGAAATTTTCTGTCAAAACCTTTTTTAAATCAGCTTAAAAAGCATGACCTCAAAAGGAAAGTTTTTTTTATAAAGTTTACTTCTGGAATCTGATGAAGCGTCATTACAAAAAAAAAGCTGTGCCACAACATAATTTAGGACTTGGGGTAATAATTTCCGTTTAGGTTGTTTCCCACCTACTAAGTCACTATAACCTTGCAGTTAAGTTGTAAATCAACTTGCTGAAAGCTGAAGACCCTCCAACTCTGTCTTGGACCCTCTGCCTTCGAGTATCCTCAACTAACCAATAACAAAAGTAGAGGAACACGAAAAACGAGAGAGAACGATTCCATATTTATTCCCTCTTAGTCATCATAACCTGTTATAACTCAGCGGGAGCACAATCCGCCGAATCCTAAACTAAAAACGATTAAATCAATAAATCATAATTTCTCTCCTTCTTTTATCAATTTTGAAGAAAAAAAATAGTTGATACTTTAAATCAAATTTGGTATGAATGGTTTTTTTTGTGTGGAATTAATAAAATAAATGATCATTTTGATATTATGATAATTTATTATTTTTTACAACAGGTGTTGGGGAATTTTGGGAAGGGGAGAAATCATTACGAAAAATCGATGAAATCTGTGTGGTCTGAAAAGCTCTTGTTTACTTTATCAGTAGCAAATATACAAGAACTGTCCTTATGAATACATATGAACGACTATTGATTTTTAAAAAAAAATATTCTTCATAAATGAAAAGGTCTCTTCCGCAACATTAATATCAGGAGACCATCGTATTAATATACACTAAGCATCGCTAATCACAATTGTTACATCTCACCTCACCCACGATAAGTGAAAATCCGCGTAAAGAAATCATTTTAATTTGGATACATCCATTTATAACGCATTTGCTAACTATAAAAATATAGAGTGGCCTACACTAAACTTTACTATAAGTAAACATAATATCGTACTTCTTGAGTATATAATATATAATTTTCTATTAGGGTATAATATAAATATCTAAATGGGAGATATTAATTATAAAATATTTATTATAAATGGGAGATATTTATTAGTTTTTTATCCCTGGAGGTAGTAGATAGTGATTGACCAACGTATCAATATATATGCTTATTTTTGTATACCTCACCACCGATGCATATAATACAATTAGTATAATTACAGCAGTAATAACATTTTTGAAAATCGAAAGTGTAGATATTGTGTTACGAAATAATCTCCTGCAGGAGATCATGGCTTTTATTCTAATAGCCAGTGGACCTCTTACATAGTTTATTTAAATTTCTTCCTTCTACATTGAAGATTTAAGACAAAGTTTTCCATTTAAAAATTGAAAATATTCCTTTTTTTCCTATAAATATCAGAAACATGTAAGAAAACAATGTTTTAATATAATTTGAATTTAATATGTAGGATAATTTCATCTATTATTTTTCAAAGAATGTTTTCAATTTTGAAATGTGTGTTACATGTTTGGTCTCTTATAAAATTATGATTATGGGAATTTTATGACATACTTGTGTTTTTTAAAAAAATACTTTTCTTTCTCTTTGTCAAAAATTTTCTTTCTTTACTCTGAGTGAGTGTTATTCTTTTTCCTGCGTGCGGTACTCTGTTATAGGTTGCTGTAAACGTATATTGAGAAAAAATATATTAGTAATTAGCCAGTTTTTTAAACTCAAATCAAATTCAAAGATGGCTTTTCAGTATAATTTAAAACTTTTATAGCTGGAAGCTTGAAATTTTTGAATATAATAGATGTGAACTATTAGAATAGAATAGTGAAAAGAACTGGATTTTTTCAACAACAGACCCTTCTTTCAAGAATAGACCCTTCTTGAGGAATGAGTCCATTCCTCACACTTCAATATTAACCAAAGTTAATATGATTCATAAACACAAAATAATTTTCATCTGATATTAAGTTTTGTTCAAGGCTGCTACATATAGATTGATTGGAGCATTTTGTGGGACATTCTATCATATCATGGAAAGCATCAGAAATTATGTTTGTTGGGGTTGACTTTTTCATGTAAGAATGTTATTCTTTCACATCTTATATTAAGTTCTGAAATTATTGAAACATTTTTCATTAAACCTCTAAACATCAATTTTATTTCAGTGGATTCACTCAAAAAATTTCTAAGTTACTATCAAAAAGTTAATAAATATAAACAAATACGATAAGTACAACAAGTAAACCAGGATCAATATTCAGTTTTTATAGATTTATTGTTGCTTACCATAATTAAAATTTCATAAATTTTTTTTTATAAATTGTTGATTTTCTGTTCATTTTTGGCAAAATTTGACCGATTTTAAATGAGCCGTTTAACGTCATAAAACATTTTCTGAAAATAGAAAATGTACTCTACCTATTTGTACTCTTTAATGTACAAATTATTTTAATGTAAATTGCTTAAGATAATTTGGAAGAAATTATCTCCACTCATTCTCCATAGAAGGTTCTATTTCTAAGTCTTGTTTCATTTTGATCCGTCAAATGGTATGACTTGTATCGCTCTCAAAACTTTTTGATTGAACTATAAGTCAAAATTTATTATTCATTTTATTTGTTTTTATATAAAATATTTTATTGAGATTTTTGTTTAAGTGTTTAAATTGTTACCTCAGGCGTGTTTATTAAATTAGCACTTTTTAATGAATAGCCGTTATTGTGGAGGTCAGATCAGGCCTCACCGAGTACCGAGCGCGCAAGATTGTCCATCTCACAGGAAATCTAGTGATTGTCTTGACTCCAATCACACGATCTACTAGCCACCTTTCGTCTCAAAATAAATTGCATCTCAAGTACAAACTAATTACATCAGTTCGTTAACATCCTCATTCCAACATGGATTTACTTACAGCTATACATTTACTGACCACGAAAAACATAGAAACATAGGAAAAGATTCACTCGTAAGTTTGAATGAAACAAAGGATGAAATCATCAAACAAATGTATTAAACACAATCAAGAAGGACATTTTCAAACACTTAGAGTCCTATTAATTATCTTAGAAAAAATAACATAAGTTTAATCGTGGAATATTCTGTAAGTTCTTTCCAATCTTAAGTCCTCCACCCCACCCTCCTCAAGAATTGCTTAGAGATTCTAGACCACTTGAATTATGTTTTTTGGAAACATTTTTCATATCAGTTTTACATATACGTATTTCTTATACCCGATGTTTAAATTCCATGAATTTTTTTTCATTCATGAGCAATATTTGTTGACTTATCAGATTATGTTTTTCAAGACTGGTTGCAGACCAGGAGTCCTAGTTATACGAGTATGTTGGCTTACAAAATTCGCATCCATACATAGTAAAGCTTATTATAAACTAAACATATAAAGATTTATTAATCTACTGGTTATATCATTTATAATTTCATATATTTATGGGAACTTTTAATAGTTCGGTTTGAAAAAAAAAAATAGTAAAAGCGGAAAATATTAATTAAAATAGTTTTTGTAACTCTTAGTTTATTAAAAGTATTATTATATATGAGAAAAGTTATTATAAAAGCTGTCTGTGGTGTGATATTTGGGCTTGGTATGTATTTACGAGTGGCCCAATGTTAGGTGAAATGCTTGAAGCGGCTACTCTTGGGTTACTTTCAACGTGTTTATCTGCCAGACTTGATCTTGTTTTTAATTTTACTTATTTTATTTTCGTAAAGCTGCTCCCATGCATTAGTATTCCCAAATAGTAACGTTTTTTTTTATGCAAAATCTGTTATAATAGTAAAAGTTTCTTTAGGTAGATTTTTATAAAACTCCAGTAACTTATAATCTTTCATTTTTCAAAGCAAATCTTCTTTTGCCGGAAATTTATTGATGAATTCTTTTTGAATTGATATAAGTTCATCATCATACGAAGTGCAGCCTGCTTAAAATGATTTTCCACTATAGGGAAATGGAGAATATTTTTCAGCTCTTTTTCTCACAGTTTAATGTTGATTTGAAATGTTGACTGTTCAACTAATGAACAAATTGGCCCTTTCCTTGTGATTTTGGATTCAAGTCATTGAGATATGCAGTAAAGTCAGGAAGAAAAGCAAGATTCCGTACTCAGTCATCAGCACGTAATTCAGGGATAGCCTTGCTTATCATTACCATAAATGCGAATATTTCACTCCATAGATCATAAAATTATTTTAACAGTTTTCCTTGTCTCAACCATCGCACCTCTCAGTTGTAAACTACATCTCCATACTTTGCCTCAAGAATCTGAAAAATTCTTTATAGACGATGTAATTTACTCGATATTTTATAAAGTTGATCAACGAAACTACTCTGGACATGACAAGTTCAAATTTAGTGAATCATGCAATCAAACACGAAAAATTTTGTTGTATCCATATTGATAAAACTTAACTCCATTCTAATTTTACAAATTAAGCCAACGTTATTCCCAACTACTGCAGATGCACCACAAACATGGCGTTTTAGAAAATTGAGATTCAATTTAGTTATTAACATTTTCAGTTCTCGAAAAATATATTCCCCTGTGGTAGTGTCTTTCATCTTCTAAAGACCAAGCATCTTCTAAGTGATATTGAAATTGACATCAATTTCACACATAAAAACTACAATTTGGGATATTTGCCGCCTGAGTAATTTCATCAATAACCAATGAAAATACCTACATTTCGAACCAGTTCTTTCAAGACAAGTTTCTATATTGGTAGTAATTCTATCAATCTATCTTGTTTCAATCCTATGAGAGAAACAAACATTACAAATTTCTTTACGTCTGGCTGGAAGAAGTACCATTAACTGGTTGTAGGCACTCTTTCACAAATTTGCCTAGGGAATAATTATTCTAATATTTTGCAATCTTCGCACTTGCAATCTAACTAACACGAATAATATAATATCCGCAGCTTCATTACTTTTTTGACGAGAATAATGTAATTTCTTTCAAATTAGTCATTTTTTCTTAGTCATTTTTTAGAGTGTTTATTTTCTACGTTCACTTGAGAATTATCATAAAGAGATGAGAGCTTGAAAATACATTGCCTTCTTACATTATATTATTTGATAACAGCAACTGAGATCAACACAGTAAATACATTGTTGTTTTGTTTGAAAAAGTAGGATTGGGCCAACTTTCTTGGAACATTAAAGATTCATAATCCACTTTCCTCTTTTTCAATGACGACATTCTGGGTTCGACCCATTCATCAAATGTGTGAACTACTGGAAGAGACAAAGAAGATATTTAGCTCCCTCATCAAGATGGTATAAACCATGGTATAAAGATGGTAGAAAAAGTGATTATATAAACATGGAGAATCAAGAAGGAAAACTATTCAACACAAAGAACTAGAAGGTATTTACCAAACGATGCAAAGAGATTGAAGTAATGTTCTTCAGACTCTCCTTAAAGGCAGTGAAATGTTACTGTCCCTATAAATAAGTACTGACTTTTTTGTGATTGTTCCAGGATTGATTGTTGCTATTCTAAGGCATTCAAAATGGCTAACCTTTCGCTTAATCATTTGTGCACCAATTTCCAATCTTATATTTTTCCATAAACACTTAAGTCTTTTGATTTGATATTGTTTTTCAAGTACACAGCAGCACCCAGGGGCTGCATAAGTCGGTAGAGTGGCATCTTCAATGCCTGACTGCCCAAAGTTCAGTAAACTTTGGTTGATCTCGCCAAAACTATTTATTATATTTATTAAATTAAATTCATTTATTATATTTAATTAAATTTATTATATTTATTTATTAACAGAGTTTATTTTTTGATTACTCTATATATATGTCCTTCCTAAGGAAGGATCAAAACATGTCAGACTTGCTATTAAAAGTAGTTTATTTAATAGACTAAATTTCAATTAAATCCATGGTTTGGTGGGCCGACATTTCAAAAGCATATTAAGTTTTATCCTAATCAGTGGAAAAAAATCGTCAACAACAGCATAGACAGGATAATTATATTTTAGAATAGGATCATACATAATCATCCAGAACTCAGGGCCATAATAAAAACCTGCGGACAACCCTTTTCTGTTTTCCAGGTCATAGACAGTGCAGCAGTGTTTATGGTGACAAAATGTCAAAATTAACTCTTGGAAATGTTGCGGAAGTCGTGCAGACTTAATTCCAACTAGCTAGGTTTTAATGGGATAAAGTCTTAGTGTGGTTCACCTCATATGGTTTCTTTCTTTTGGTTATTTTTATGTAATATCTGTCGTGGACGTCTCCTTATATGCTTCCAACACCCAACTATGACTTCAGAGAATTTTTTTTTTAATAATGTTTTGTATGATAACTTAAAGTGTAAACATGAACAGTTTCAAGGTCTGAGGTAAGTGGCTCCGCGGAGTTTATTAGTGTGTTAATAGCTTGTAAGGGTCTTACCTACAAGAGATACAACATACCTTTGGAGCGGCTTTTTGAAATAAAAAGATTTTATTTTAATCCTTATAAGAGAGTAAGGGTATCAATAAAACAATTGCCTAGAAACCGGTCAGACTAATTGGTCTGGAGGAAATACGGCCAGTCGGGGAGATAGCGGCCTGGCTACGAGGCAAAGCTTCGAATTGGACACCCTAGGAGGCGACCGGCCGACATGGAATCCACTCTAACGAACCTCTCGCTTCACTCGAGAATCTGGTAAAAGGCGTGTTATTAACAATCTCTTCAAACGCCCTTCCCACTTATACTAACTCATCCTGCCCTTAATTAGAAAATCAAACTTTTTTTTAACCGTCTTCAGTATAATGCTTTAAATACAACACTGTTAACTTATTTTAACACTATTTCAGTATTAAAACTTTTTAAGTTATAAAATAATTATCTAATAAACCAATGAGGACTCCTCTTTACTTCAGATCATCCGACTGAACACGAATATGTCAAGTTCATGTACTGTTCCTCTAGCCCAGTGTTTCTTAACCTTGTGGTGGTACCTAACCACCACTTTCATATGTGCATTCACCGAATCCTTCTTTAGTGAAAAATAAATATGATTTTTGTTCAAATTCAAGTTATAGGCTTATGTTTGTTTTACTGTTGCACAAAATGAACCGTGCATGAATATCACCTTGTTGAAAGAACAAAACCAACACTGTGCATGAACTCACAACAAATTACATATTGCAAAACATTGTGACTTTTACTGTTAACCTCCACAGCGGAAGCTCCGCCAAATCGCTGAGTCAGACTTGTCGAACCCAGATTTACAACCACTGCTCTAGCCTGATGGCGAACAATGACCCATACAACTACAATACCACATCTAACTCCGCGTCAAAGTTATCAAAACAATTTATATTGTAAAAAAAGACGCCTTTAGACTTGTATATAGAACTACTTAAATTAAACATATCTGTTAAAATAAACTCATAAACGTGGAAAATCTAAAATAATTTATTGCCATTCAGTAATATATATACCCGATGTAAGAATGTTTGGTAGTCATGTATGTTAATAAACTATTTTAATTCAGACATCTCATAAATAATATGAGTTGAATTGTTTATAACTTCAGTTATTAATTTATATTTTACATGGGAAGTATGGTGAGAGTTTGAAGATAGCTTAAATACGCCATTTGTCAGAGTTCTGGAGCGCTCAATGAAATCTACACTACTGATATGTTTTTATTTATGCAAAATTACACTTATTAATTGTTATTGAAAGAAAAAGAAATATTTAACAAAGCACTGACTATATTGAATTTGGGATAAATCATATACACAGTAGATATCCATTTATAAAACAAACTTACGGAGTTTCTTTGTTATGAAACTCCTCCTAGTGATAAACCCACATAGCCGTATATCTTCTGAAACTGCTTGAACCAAGTTACTTTGAAATGGATGTTTTATTTATGCATGTTATGTGTGTGTTGCGTAATGATGTCATACATAATGATGTACGGCTTTTTTTAAAACAATTGACATTTTTAGCTAAATCTTTGATAACTTTGACTGTACTCTCTTTTTGTAAGCTACCATGAATAAAATAGATATCTTTGATTACTTTACAATCTGTAAAACTTGTAAATTAAACATAATATTCTTTTAATGCATTTTATAATTTTATGTAAAGACTAGTAAACGTGCCCGTCATTGATGCATTTGCACTCTGTTTACTACCTTGTAAGTTTGTTCTTCTACTTGTTATAGCATAAGAACTTATTTTTTGATTTTTTCTACCTTTTCATTAGTAGGTTTTGAAAATTGCTCGTTCACAAAGCCATTTTTTCTGAATTGATGGTAGATCTTGAACTTCGGGAAATACCTTCTCAATTATCTCTTGCTAGGAGTTTAAATGCAAATGAAATTGAGATCAACTAACAATACCTACTTGCTATACCTGCATATTTTCAAAATAAACATGTCTGTGAAGTTAGCCAAAGACAGCTTAAAAGTCCATAACTTCTCTTCTACGTTGAATTTTCAATCCATTTAAAGTTTAGATTTTAGATTAGACATACAGAAACCTACTTTCAAAGTTACAGCTTCCTATACATTATGGTGGCTGAGTTTACTTGTGACAAATTTTTGCGGACAAACCGACAGACAGAAACCGGTGGATTCGGTTTCTCTAATGTATGAAACGTAAAGATAACTTGAAATGAGTCAGTTCTAAGCACTGTACAGACAAAACCTTTCTTTTATTTATACAGATAAGATTCAGAAAAAAATTAAACAATTACCCAACTTATTTAACTAACAAATTAATGTTTAAGCATTTAACACTTACTCTTCGTCATGAGATTTTTCTCTGTTGGTTTCTTAGAAGGTAAATCCCTAAATAACACCGTAACTTACGGTTACTTCTGGCAATTCTTCCAGTGCCTTGATCTTTCAAAGAAGACGCCTTGAGTCTTTCGGGCACCAAAGCATATGGCAAATTTCTCCGGTATAGTCTTCGCACGAGCATCTCCTGGAAGATGAGCCGGCCATTCGATTCTCTTGACCCTGCTTACACTGTCTCTTTGCTACAGACAACTTCTTCACATGTTTGTATTGCACATTTATGTTTAGTATGGGTATGAACATGTTTGATGATGATGATAGTTTAGAGCAATTTAAAATCTTATTCATCAGTACCTACGCCGGAGCTCAGTTTGGCCTGTTTAACGGTGATTCATGTACTCTAACAGTCGAGAACAGATCATCTTTATAATCCTTCACTTTTTTCATATTTAATACACTTTTTGTCGTAATAGAAATAGATTAAGCTAAATTAAGACTTTTCGTTGCAATCTTAAATCCATAAAATATTGAAAATACTATTAATCCGTTCAAACAATTGTACATTGCTCACTTCTGAAATTCCAAATTATGATAATATTGTTTCCATTTCCAACAATATTTCCATTGTGTGGTTTCCTCTTAATAGTGGCTGGCTCAATCTCATTCCAGTAACTATCTGCTACCACTAGGTACATATATGATATACACCCCAGGTCTCTGCCGTGCTCTCCTCATTCGTGCCATTTTACCTCTTCCTTGTTCTTGGATAAATCCTGGTTGTACAACTGAGATATAATTCTTATCGTCACGTTTCCATCCTATTTAAATGTATGTATTTCACTTTCGCTTTTAAAATTGTAATATGTAGTTGATATTTGTCACAGCTTGCAGCTGTTAACATTCTTTGAAATGAAGCTAGCGGGCAAAAGAACAGATTGGTCACCATAAATCAACTATAAGCTCAGCTCAATCTAACTTGACGATTCTAATAAATTATTGTCAGATGTATCACTCCGACTAGCATCCTTCATTACTTAACTCAGTTATTGTGTATTTAAGATAAATGTATTAATATGAAGTTTCTATATTAAAACATTAATTTATAAATTTATTTGTTTCATTCTTTTATTAATTAAGGTAAATGTATGGGGAAATAATTCAACTCCCGACATTTGTTTTATACAAACAACATGTTTCGACTTCTCAGTAACACTTAAATGTCAGATGGTAACTGTTTAAATAACTCATTAACTTAAATATATTTAGCTAACACACTGAGCAGGGTTAGGCATTCTAAAATGATGCAGTTTTCACAAGACACTTCACTTCACTGCTTGTTAACTTGTACATTTCTATGAATAATTAGTTTCAATGTTTTAAAGGAAGACATCGCCTTCTTTATCGAGAAGGCTATAGCCTTCTCACAGGCATTTACTGATGGCCTCTACACCCACTCATATTTATATATATATATTCTGCAACTGCATGGAAAGGTCTTGCTTAATTTAAGCAATGCCCGTGTGACATGGGGTTTTATTATAGCTAAAGTATTTTTGGCACAAAGAAAACATTAATAGGTTAAGGTAAGGTACTAATAAACGTACGTATCATTTATATTGACTCTATATGAACGACTTATTAGAACGCATCTAGGTCTAAATCTAGTTAGGCCGACTTGAGTAATATTTTACGAATTTTAGGTCTCAACATAATCTTGCATGATATTAAATGAATAAGTTAGTTTTAGGTCTCACATAATCTTGCACGATATTATACGACTTGTCTAGTTTTAGGTCTCAAACTAACCTTGCATGAGATGCGAGATACAAGTTACGATCAAAGGTCTAAAGGGAAAATTAGTCTCGACATAAGACCATTTCTATTAAAGAAGTCCGCCTCGGAACGATTAAATTCCTTAGTCGAGGTACCATGGCCCAGTATTTTAATCAAAGAATTTAAATTAAAAGTTGTTACATAACTTGTTGACAAGTGAAACAGGGAGGGCGTTAAGTTTTAAGTATTAGTAAATAGTTGGAATTTAGTTATATTTATTTTATTAGTTAGCCACTTGCTAACCAATAAAATGCGAACAAAGTTTAAGTAGACTGGATAGTGAAAGTCTGAAATCGAATACACTAAATTCATTAATGTACAAATGACCTAAAAATATCTTCTATTTGCCTAAATTAAATTAACAGAAATATTAATTAGGTAAAATAATATCTAATACTATAAAACCTAAAAAGTTTGTATTATTTTATAATTCACATTACATACCTATAAATATTTTATTCGAACAGGAACAAAAAATAATATAAAAAAATCTGGTGTTCACTAAACTAAACTTCACTATAAGTAAACATAAACTTGTTAAGAATCAACTTATGTTTTGTTTGATTAGTCAAACACTTGTTCGGCAAACATCCATACTATCATGGAATGTATCAGAATATAAGTTTAAGAAACATATTAATTTTATGTTTGATTGGGATTATTTTTTTTTTAAATATAACAGTTTTATTCTTCTGACATATTATCTTGACTCAGAACATTTAAATTTATTTTTTTAATAAACCAATAAAAATAATATTATTTAACTTAAAACATTTCTAAGTCAATGTAAACAATGTAAATAAATGCAAACAAATCGTGCCAGCAGGGCAGGTAATTCATACCTTTAAGAAAAATAATTACAGGATTATCCAAAAAAAAAAAAGAAGTGAAAGAAAATGTATTTCTTCTCATAGAGGTTTACAGAAAATAGGAGAACATTTTTTTATTCATTAACATGTTTCAAATTTTCTTAGTTACAAAATACATATAAAATAAAGACTAAACATGAATTAACTAACTAGACAAACAATCAATAATGGCTTTTCGTATAGAAGCCCTGAGTGGCAAGTGATCACAGAAAATATTTGAACTAAGCTACTTTCAAAAGGGTTTAGCTAACTATTTAGTTCATGAAAACAATATTATACATTATACGACCTTAAATTTGAGTGGTTTTTACTCAGAAGCTCCTCCTCTCAAAAGAAAGATTATGAAAACATTACAATCATTAGATAGATGAAAACTGAACATTTTTATGTATTTTTGAAATACATAATACAAATTATTGTTTTCATTTTAGTCTGATGTGTAAATTTGTATGTTATATAGGTTTAATTAGAAATAATAGCCTCTTTACTACTTTACATTAACATGTAGTATGGTTTAATTCGAAATTTATGTTACAAGACACCCATACAATCAGGACAAATACATATATTTTAAAAACACATACCATTAAATAGCTTGAATTTAAAACAAATACCATGACAAAATGAATACTTATATATTTTTTGACTAAGTTTCAAGAAAGAAACTGTTATTTCAAAACTGCTTACTAAAATCTAAATAATAAATACAATTCAAAATTGTAAAACTGGTTTAGGTTTTCAACTAACTATAGAATTAATATTAGAAGGTATGATTGAAAAATAATGCTCAGATTTCATTTCTCAATATTTTATTAAAGAAAGGCAATAGAAACTCAGTTAAGTCACCAATTATTCTATTAGCAGTTAGGCTCCATTTACTATTTACGTACAACCAATAGCACAGACAATAAGAAAGCAGTAAGAGAATACTTAACAGACGTTTGTCATTTCACTGAATTATTAGTTTCAACTAATCGTCATTAAAAACCATAAATGCTATGGAACTTAGTTATAAATGGGGTTTATCATTCACCACCACACTTAAAGCATCTATAATCTCCATCAATGAAAAGTAGCAGCGACTAATTCATTTACTGGACTCCTGAACTCTGATAAAAGCTTTGAAAGAACAACCAAAGTGCATTGGTACTAACGATAAATAAAATAATATAAATAAATAAATGGTGATTTATCTGGGCTTTAATTGCTTTTTCATATTGACACATTGAACAATGAAATCTTCTTCAACTCTTTTTCAACTACCCAGTATTCTAAACACCACTGTGATCATTGTCAATTTTCAGAATTTCTATGTACTAGACAACATATAAGAAACTCAAAATATATATGCAGTTTAGAGGAAATTACACCGACAGATAATTTCAAATGTCCATCGGATTTTGTAAAAGCATGCCGAAAACGAGTTAGTTCCTTTCATTTAGGCGAATATTTTCTTAATCAGTTTTCTCTAATATAAGTAATAAAAGGCAGGTCCATAACTGTCACAAATATTAAAGAAATGCCACAGTAAAAAAAAAATCAAATATACATATTATATTTGAGGGACATCTTCGTGAGCAATATCTTTCAAAAAACCTTTTTTCAAATTTACAAATTGAAACTTAGAAGGTAAATAAAAGCTTCCTAATATTTGTATTACTCTTAGAAAGTAACAGGATAAATGAAATGAAATAATATTGTTGTTTACAATTCAATTTAAAAGAAGTATCAAAAAATTAATGAACGTCTAGAAAAATTCGCTTGTGCTTTCAATTTAAAGGTTGAATTGGTTACATGTTTCAGGGTAGCAACACATAACTAAGTCGATAGTGTTTTGATAAAGTTTTAAAGGAATATCATCACAATGTAGTAAATCACAATATTTGATATATATCTCACCGATTTTTTTTAATATTTTTTTAAAGAAACAGTACTATTTTATTTAAGTTTGATGGAACAACTACCTAGTTTTATTCTTAAAACTTTGAACAACTACTGCAATTTATAAATCAGAAGAAAACATTTTCAAACATATTGCTTTCGAAGAATGACTGGATTCAACTTTTATGATCAACTTTTCTACAGAATTTAGTAGCGCTACTTAAACTAGGTAAATCAGGAAAATTATAATTCAATTGGTGGGCCCTGAAAATCTTAAGACATATAGGAATTACATATTTGTACTTAAAAATATAATAAAATTGGTACTTTTAAATAAATCAATGACAGAGAAGAAAGCATCAAATTAATTTGTTAATTATTATTTCTGAATATATTTAACTAAATAAAAAAAAACAGCTTGACACCTAACACATAAACTAAAAAAACACCTAATATAATAAGAATACTATGAAATATCTTATAATTAAGACCAACTAATAAAATATATCCTAAAAAAACTTCACTTAACAATGGCTTAAAGTTTCGGTATGTTAATAGGTAACATAATTTCACATAACTGCAGTATTGAGGTAATTTTTGTATTTCATAGTAGATAAGATATTTAAATTGATGGCGGAATAACCTTAATGCAACATTTTCAGGTCATATATAATGGTAATTAGAAGAAACACTACCATTATAATGTTTCTTCTATTTAACTTCAATTGTTCAATATTGCATCAAATCTTATATCTATATCGTTAATTCAACTGAATTGAATTGATCGCAATATGGATGTTTTAGAAGCATCGAAACTTTATAAAAATAATAAACATCTTATATAATTAGATTTTAAAACAAAATAATTACTATTTTCAATGAAGTCACAGTTTATCCAATTATTTTATGCAAAGATAACAGTACTATCAGATAACATATCTGATATAAATAATATTTTTTTTTCATATAATGATTTTATAAAATTAGAATTACAGTTCTAAAAAAATATAAAAATTTGAACCATTAACATGCATACGAAAAATACATCAACACAATATTCAGATACTAATCTATTCTTTAAACTTTCATATTAATTGGACATTTTAATTTTAGATTGATTTGTTTTCAAACATACATACCAGTTCATAAACAGAAATTAAATTAATACAAGTTACGTTAATTTCGAATTAAATTGATGAAATTATAAAAGTCGTGTGCCACTTGTTATAATAATAAAAAAAAAGGAAGTAATTAATAAATTACTCACTAGCCTATAAACATTAAACATCACTTTAAAAGTCTTAAGTTTTATTATGCACCACCTTTCGACAACTAATTTTTTTATGACAATGAAAGAAAATTACAGTAATGATGATGTGAACACTATTTTATATTATGATTTCTTTTCACTGTTTCAATACCTTGAATAGATTTAACAATTCTTCACTATTATTAGTTATAACTATTCTTAACAAATTCATAATCAAACCTTAAACATATACCAACTTCTAGTACTATTTAGACCATGTCAAGCGTCATAAGATCATATTTTCTTATTAAGAAAATCAACTGTCTGTCACTGAAAATATATGTTACAAAAATTAATAATTTTTCTATGAGATAAAACGATAATAATATTGAAATAATGGTCAACTGAAATGATGGACCAGAGTTGGGTGAGTGAAATTATGTTTTCCATAGCTGAATAAAATCAAATAATTCTTGTTTAATGAACTATTAGTCCCCCAATAGAGTTAGTGTAAACTTGCCCAATTAAATAATACTAATTAGATCTTTTTTATTCAGCTTCCGTATCAGAGTCAATATAATTTTGACCATTATACCATTCATACACATTTTAATTATGAAATGTGGCATGCAGAACAATTAATAATTATTTTTAGATAAACAAGAGACATAGATTATAAACTCGAAAAAATCATTTACTTCGATCAGTCCACGAAAGTAGTTAGACATTTTTTCATTTATTACTGTGGAATTTATTTTTTTAAATATAACTAAAAGTTAAAAACATAAATCTGTGGCATTTTTGTCTTTAAATGAATAGACAGAGATTAGAGGTGGTATATATACTAATTGTTAAAAGTAGCAGCAGCTTCTGCTCTCACGATTTTTGAGCTGGTGGCCTCGATCTTGCAGGCGATTCTTCTATTTTGCGGTTGGAGTTTGTTAAAAATTATTATAACAAGTTAACCTGGTTGATTGAAGTCTTTTAATTCCTTTAAAACGGAATTAATTTTTGTACCTTCAGAAAGGAGGAGAAGTATTATTGAAAGTGCACTCACAAAAAACTTCTATGGAAATTTAATGAACAATAGTCCGGAACTTTACAAACTAGATGAAATATTAATAAAAGAAATAAGTAAGTAAGCAGATCAAGACTCCTTCAATTTTAGGAGCATTAAATTCAAACAGGGATGCCACCAATCCTGAGACTTCAATCGACCAGGTTAACTTGTTATTATCATTTTTTTGTTTGGTTCATTTAGCTCTCTGATGATGTTGTAACGAAAGGCCGTAGAGCATTGTAATTAATATATATTTGTTTATTGTGGTGTTTAATTCATATATATATATGTGTGTGTGTGTGAATAAGAGAGAGAGAGAGAGAGAGAGAGAGAGAGAGAGAGAGAGAGAGAGAGAGAGAGAGAGAGAGATGACTTGGACTGGTATGGTATATAATTTATTGCAGGATTATTCATTCCGAAGAAGATAAGCACAGAAGGCAAAACAGCACAAGGTTTAAGTAGAAACTAAATTGCTTACTGACAAATAGATATTTGAAATATATTTATTCCAATTAACATCACTTGACACTGTATATTCAGAAATATAATACATACATAAAAAAGATAATATTAAGTAGTCTCATTTTTTCGTTCACAGGAATTTTTCAAATGGTTACATGTCAGAGGGTTTTTTTTGTTTTCACTATATAAGTTGTACCTAGATTTTTTTTTATGGTATAAATGTGGCAGTTTAACATTTTAGTTATTTCAGTTACTGAAAATGGTAAAGAATCAAGTAGATTCCATGACTCCTAATATTATGAAATCTATTGAAATACTTGCCAGAGGATTCACAACACTTTTGGATGGTAAAATAAATGCACAGGAATGCTGAGGTATTAAAAATGAATAACTAAATAACCATCAGGTAGTCATCCAGTAAACTTGATCATCTACATTATCTGCAAATAATCTCTCTTGTTTACAGCTATTATTTTGTTTTCTCTTCCTTTTGTTGGTATTTGTAATTAATGCTCTATCATCAATATCACAAGTAGTATCACTTTGTGATAAATCATCAATGATGAATTCATCAGTAATTTTTACATCACTATACAAATCAGCATAAGGCAATTTTTCAATTACAACATTTTCACTTGGAATAACATCGTACTTTGGCTGACTAGCGGTGTAAATTGCTTCAATTTCTTCTACACCAATTTCGTCAGTTAGTAATCCCAGGCGAAATAATCTCAATTTTTCTTCAGCTAAACACTGAAGTCTTTCTTTCTGCATTTTAGCTTCATATGCAACCTGAATAGACAAAGATTTCTGAAATTTATCTTCACAATTTTGTATTTTTAACATTTCTTGATCCCTTTTTAAAAGTTCTTCAATAATAATTTCTTGTTTAAACTTCTTTAACAAATCTCTTTCTTCTATATTATTTTTTCTAGACACTGTTTTAACGGTTCTAATTATTTCACTTTTTTTAACTTTTTTATTCTTTTTTGGAGAAGTTAAATATGGTAAAGAAACTTCAACTATTTTAACATCTTCTTCGTCATTCTTTGCATAGTCAAAATCAAGAATCTTTGTGGCATATACTTTATTTTCTAATTCCAAAACTTTGGAAGAATTATTACAACTATTATACCTGTTTCTCATTCTGTTCCATACAGCTTTCACCACACTACTCGTGTAAACATTGGTGTCAAAATGGCTCGACACGAAAGCCTAGAAACAGAAAAAAAAAAGGTAATACATTATTAGGCAAATGTGCTATTACTTCTTAAATAATCAAATAAGTTTTAACTGAGGCGGTATATCCTATTGAAATCTTCAGTTGAGAGGATTAACTGTTCAGTTATCCATGTTTTAACAATGTGTGAAATGTAGAGTTTATGAATGAATTTACAGACTAAATCCTGTGCTTCTGAACTTTTTTCCTCACTTAATCAATTTGACTGTAGACCAGAGCTAGTCCAGCCTAAACTTAACACTCACACAATTACTCAAATCAAGTCACTGTAAGAACAAACAATCATAATTGCAATGATAAGTAAATACTGCAGTAATACAACTGGGTTTTACCCATTGACAAATATATCAGGCAGTTACATTCTGTAGATATTACCATTATGTAGATGTTAATATTTATTCCATTTGATACTGTACTTGATATACTTGATACTGTATATCCAGATATATTTGCACATAAAATATAATGATAAGTAGTCTTATTTTTTTTTCTTCATTTGTATTTCAAGTAACAGGCTGGTGTATATCAAAATGCAAACATATATATATATACGATCCAAAACGGACAAATATAGTTCAATATAGAAAAAGAGACATAGAGAAATCAAAAGAACACACTTACAGTTTCTAATTATCGGTTTGAACCATCTCTGAACCAGTTCGCTTGGTTTCCCTCTCTTATCTCTACTGAAAACGGTTCAAACCGAAAATTAGAGACTGTAAGTGTGTTCTTTTGATTTCTCTATGTTTCTTTTTCTATATTGAACTATATTTGTCCGTTTTGGATCGTATTTCCAATGAAAAAGTATATATATATATATATATATATATAATGATAAAAGTATCGACCGTGGAATAGAAACAAAACTAAAATTTATCGGGACTCGGTCAGTTCTTCAGGTTCAAATTAAACTCTCATTGCCAACGTTTCAGTTTTCATTTAAAACCTTTTTCATGGGCCTATAAAAACAGAGGAAATATAAGAAATAATACTATCATTCAACAATCAGACATACACAAAAGTGCAATTAGTTACAATTAAGAAATTACAATAGAAATTTTGGCTATAGTCAGTGAGAAAATTTACGGAAGTATAAATTTTGAAACACTTAGTTTGCACTTGTGTTGGTCATAAGGAATAACCCACCTGTGGCCGACATTACCAATTAAAGTCAAAATGTAAACAAACAGGTTATAAAGCAAACCTTATCTATTACCATAAGGTTTATAAACAAGGGGCCCGTAGACCCCCATCCCAAAATGAGCTCTGATCAAAATGAAAATAGCACCGCTGGCTTCCTCGGAAAAAGTTATAAAAGATTGAAAAAAAAAATTTTTTTTTTGTAAGTTCCTTGTATAAATTTTCTATAGGGAAAACATGGACATACATACATATACCACAATCATTTAAAAAACATGTTATAAATAGCATATTCATGGGATTTTGTTATTTCCTTCTGTTCAATGTCGTGTTATTCACCTTTAAAATTAAAATTCCTTTATACTGAATTTTTTACAGATTGCCTATTCAGCCCATTAACACATCTTTTTACTTAAAATTTAGGGTGTAACTGGTTTTAGAATGCCTGTTTATTGTATAACTAGAATTGTATATCGCTAAAAATAAAACAACTTAATACAAAAATAAACTAATAAATAAAATAAACATTACGTATATTAAATACAAATAAAATAAAAATACTAATAGCCTATATTTTTTCAACTCGATGCACCTAAGAAATGTCTTCAGATCCTCTTACATTGGCTGGGTAGCCTGGTGATAAATGTACTGCCAGTTTTGACGGCAGTCCCAGCCTATTTAATAAAGATACAAAATGGTTTTATCTGAAAGGACTGGGTATAGGGGACTGAGCAATTATTGATTATATTTCAAAAGAACGAGTGATTGCACTGAGTTATCTGAGTTCATTGAGCTCTAATTGATAAATAAGATCAAACATATATACAATTGACTATTATAACCTGGGACTAAAAACGGGAATACAATTCCAAGTGTACGGAAGGTTATAAGAACCTTAATAACAATAATAATAGACAATTTTATTGATAACAATGCGATTAAGTTTGAACTTACAAAAAATGCGTTTCTTTTCTTAGGGACAGCATTACCATATTGCCCTAGATCTTCCAAAAGCTGACCTTCAAGTCGTTTCATTCGAATTGCGAGTGCTTTAACTATGCCGCTAAAAAAAAAAGTTACATAAAATTTTACCAGTACTTGCTAACAGAAAAAAATTCAACATAACTAATAAAATGCAACGGTAGCAACTATATTGTAAAATAAAAGTTATGATGTCCATCTTTAGCTATCATACCATTTCACACGAAACAAACAAGGAAACAAATTATATCCTCAAGTGCAAACTTAGGCTATATTTTATATAAATATGGCCTAGTCATAAATGGCCATAAAATAGAAGAATTTACTTACATCAAATCCATTGAAAAAGATATATTTAAATTATTTATTATAAAAAATGGTAATAGAAAAGCAAATGACGATGATACTCATATTTATGAAAACTTTACTTGTATATTATCTATATTGAATAAAAAAAATTAAAGATTATCTCATTAAACTAAACTCAAAAGGAGAAAATTTTCGAAAAAAAAACAACATGCAGTACAGAATCATATTTTAGAAGTGACATGATTAAAAAGGTAATGTAATTAAAAAATTTAGAGGGAAATCATTAAACATGTTTCATGACTGTACCTTCTTCCTGTCATATCATTTAATTCTAATATTCAATACAATGTTAAACTAAAAATCACTTATAAACAAGCAATTCGGCTCAAAGATGCGGTGACCATCAGCTGATCCAACCTCCCAAATCCACTGTACGCCTAGTAAGGAACAGAAAATAAAATTTACAGTTATAAATAAATAAGTATTGAAAAATTCTAATTTTATTTTTCGTTATTCAAATAAAATGTTTGATAGTTTAAAACAGGAATATTGCACAAACTGCAGATATTTTTAACTGTATATTTTTAGACAACAATGTTTATGAAGTCGTTACATATTTTGAATTTCAAATACTTGACCGTTGCCCAGAGATTCTTCTGATCAACTATTTAACCTTAAGCAAAATCCTTTTGGGAGTGTACAGAGTGTTTTAAGCATTGTATAGTATAAGTTTATTTATTGGTCACTATGTCCCATAAACCTTTTGTTAGTGAATTAAGCAGTATAGTGAGAATGGATGAGCCGTTAACTCGTGTTCCACCTCCAAGATGGCAAAGGAAAAATTTAGATTCTAGTAAAAAGTAAGTTTATGCTGTATTTAAAGAACTAATAAATTGAGTAACTTAAAATGTTCATATTTTTTGTAGTAATGGTAATGCAAGCATGAATACATCGAAAAATAATTCCTTACCTATTAAGAATCCTGACTATGAAACGAAAGAAACACCTTCTGAAACTCCTTCAAAAACACCCAGCAAAAAAGATACAGGTATTTTTAATATCTAAAAGTAACAATATGTATGTTCTGGTTGTTTTGAAATGTAATTAATCTGTAGGTTGATCATTTTTTATTATTAATATTATTATTATCTGAGGGTGACTATAGCGCTGCGTCTTAAAAAAACCTATTTAACTTCCCCCCCTTCTATACTAAAGTACCCTAGCAGTTAGCTTCAACGACTCCAAGAAACTCAGCACTTTTGCTGGATCCAGCGATAAAAGTTTTTCTATGGTTTGTTGAGTATCCTGAGGCATCTACCTCTGTGCAGAAAAGTTGCATGGCAGTCAGCCAGCAGGTGTAACGGTGTTTCTTCTTCATCTTTGCAAAAACCATTATTGAAATGCCTATTTTGGCCCCTTACGTTTCCGGAGAAAGTGACTTTCTCCTTCAGGTCCGAGGGTGCACTTGTGGGAGGTTGGCTCCCACTAGTTGGTGATTTTGGACCCTCTGCACTTCTGGAGCATGGTCTCCGGACTTCCTTCTTAGTATCATACAGGGGAAAATCCCTGAAGCTTTGTCGGTGGTATTTTGTCCACCACGGCAGAGCACCGCACACCGGAGTAAGGATATTTACTCAAGGGGGTCGCCTGGTACCCTTGAGGCTTCGTTTGTAATACTGTAACCCCTGTATTATCCATCCTTCGTCACGGATCGCATAACGCCTTGGATTGGGGCTGGGATAAGAGGAGAGGATTTGGGAAGTTGGAAGAATAGTGAAACTAAGACTATCAGACCCAGTCCCTGTGCACCTTTTACTCTTTCGTTTGTCCCTGCATATAGCAGGTTAACAGTGTAACCTCGCGAAGGCCGAAAGTCGGAGTTGAGTGCTTGAGGCCATTAGAGGCGCATAATCACTCCATTACCACCCCTGTTCATACCTTAATATCTAACAGAAATAATGAAATAAAAATAGTATCTCTGAGGATTTATGTTATATTTTACATAATTTAAATGTTCCGTATATGTATGTTGATCATTTATTCATATTTTCTATGGGTAGAGATACTCATTCCATGATCTAATATATGTATTACCTATAGTGAAGCCAGTTATATTTTAGAATTGGCATATGAAATGTAAATCAGATTGGGTTGGAACCAAGAGTGTAAGTAAATATTCGTTATTTTTTCACGATTTTCTAAGGTACTAGTGTTTCTCTTTAATATGTTCAAGTGTCTAGCCGCTTACGTTGTGTATATTGATTAATCCAAAAAGGATTTGGAATTTAGCAGATTTGTGAGGTAAAGTAGATGAGATCCTATTAAATTCTAACTGGATCCTAGGAAAGTTCATTTGGTTCATCCCTAAGATGGCTCATCTCTACAAACAATAACCTGACTTGATTGTCATATACTATATGCATTTAGTAGTTGAAGTACTGACTTTGATATTTGTTCTTCATTTTTTCTGTAGTTACCCGACAACGAAATATGGTATACATACACAACAGTAGGAACAATAGCAAATGTTTAACTTCTTAGTTCAGATACTAAGTGCTCTTAAACCAGGAAAGTTAAGTAGCTTTAGGTTGTGGGTTTATCCTAGAAAAATACTAGAAGATTTAATATTAGAAGCCAACTACATTTTGATTCTTCACTGTCAATATTTTTTGATGGCAACAAGATAAACGATAAAGCAGGATGGGTGTAACAATATATTGGGCAATTGTAAGTTTTGGCACACCGCCACGATTGTTACAGCCGAGTTCTTTTACACTTATAAGTATATCCTACTTACAATTTTTTTAACAGACAAAACAAGAATATCAAAGTCGTGTATTGATACAATAATATCCACCTGCAAGAAGGGACGACTCCTTTACAACCAGTTCCAAAACTATTATTCCAAATTCATCACAAATACACCACCAAAACTCTATAAGTCTCTATCTTATATTCCTCTCTTTTCTCTAATGTTTACCACTTGTCACCATGGAGACCACCTGTCTGTTTTTATTCCACCCACCTGTTGTCAGCCCTCAACAAGTAGACAGACTATCTCAAAACAGCTGGGCATCACTACTCCAGGAATTCCTTGCAATGGACATTTTTAAAGCAGGAAGATAAAAACATGCAAGTCTTGCGATCTGCACCGAAGAGCTATGTTGACAACCTACTGTACAGTAAGTCTGAAGAATAGGACAGAAAGTGGTCAACACAAGCTTTCTTTCCAACAATCATTAATAGAATTAGATCCCCTATTGGATTAACTTACAAAATAGCTGAAGTACTATAGGACTTACACGGATAGGGCTTATTTGTATCGTTTAAAAATGAAACAAGAAGAAATATCATAAATTAATGAATTAATATCTGTTTAATACCAAACCAATATTGAATATATTTTAATATCAGTAGCCTGGAGCAGTAGTTATAAATCTTTTTCGGTATCGGTTCAAACGAACTTTAAAAAAGCTACTATCGTTCGTCTTTTTTAATTAATTAAAAAAATTATAAGAACCGAAATTGATGTCCTCAGTATTGGCGTGTTAAAACAGGAGTTCATGCATTTCGTCATTACTACAGAGGTTAGTATTATTAATATTAAAACTATAATATACCGTCTTACCTCGTACACTGCTGCTGAAGCTCTCGGACCGGTTTCGGGTGTCACCAATCTTCAACAAGAAATGATCTAAGGAGTCCTACCATTCTGATTCGTAGGACTACCAATCAGAAAGGTAGGGCACCTTAGATCATTTCTTGTTAAAGATGGGTGACACCCGAAACCGGTCCGAGAGCTCCAGCAGCAGTGTACGAGGTAAGACGGTATAATATAGTTTTAATATTAATAAAACATGAGTATAGAGCCATAATTTTTGGTAAGCTGGCGTCGGTTCCAAGAGTAGAAATTTACTTATTGCTTTTATAGAAACACAGTATTTACACATAATCGACATGTCTTCCAAGTTATCAATAATATTGTTGGTTTGTGTGTTTCAGCTAAAACTCCAAACAAAGGAAACAAAACACCTGGTGGAGGGGATAGATTCATACCGAATAGGACTACAACAAACAGGGATCTCAGCCATTTCAAGGTAACTTGACTTATCTCTCCAATTTTTTTTTAAAAAGTTTCTGTCATTTTGAGTACAAATATATTTATTTATTGAATGAATCAAGAGAAAGATCTTCGTAAGGCAGTATTGTAGGAGTATATTCTAATAACAATTTTTCGCAGTAAAGATGTGAAATCAATACCTAAACCACAGTAAGAAAATCAAAAATATGATTTCAACCAAAACAAGTATTTGATTCCTCCTCTGAGTCACCTCATTATTTTGTTTTTTGTCCTTTGGAGAGGGTGGGGGTTGTGCTTAAAAAACTTTTTTTTTCTTATGTTGAAAATGAGTTTTTTATTTACTGCAAAATGCTGTTTCTTTGAATTTTTGAATAGTTTTTACTTGTTTATTATGAAATTATTATATAAGTAGTATGCTTATTGGTAGCTTATTCTATTGATATGTGAAAATCCTCTACTTCTTTTCCATTTACTTTGTGTCATTCAACTCACTGTCCATGACTCTTGGGGTAATGCCTTTATTTACTTTTGGCAGCTAAATCAGCAACAAAATAATGAAAATGACATGTGCTCTCCTAACAAACTTGAAAAACAGCGGGCCATGTCTGAAAGCCTGCATGGTTGTGACCTGAACAAGACGAGAATTCTTTCCTTCCAAGTGAAGGCTCCAGCTCCACCAGATGGACACCAGAACCCTCTGAAAGTTGTCTACTCGCAGTCGAAAGCGACGCGGTCTGCCAAGTCGAGTCGCTTTATCCCTCAGTCGCCAGACAGAATACTTGACGCTCCTGACATCATCGATGACTACTGTAACAGTCTCAATTCTCTCATTACATTAATTTGCATGCAAATTTATTACACAATGAAATTGACTAATCGAAGCCTCATGTTGGCTTTGATTAGGTAAACTAAAATCGTAAAAATATAGTATACTCACTTTTAAATTAGTTCTGCATCTTAATTATCCTTAAGATGGTGATTGTAAGTTTTAGCTTTATTTTAATAAAAAAAAAAAGACATTGGATTTCCAGATAAAAATGAATTTAAGTAGTTGTGATTTTACTTATATAATTATTTTGAATCAGTGAAGTCTAGGTTAGAGAGTCAAAATAGATAAAACAAGTAAAAAACATTGAATGGAAGGGAACCTTTGTTTTTGTTTTTGAAATTGTTTTAAAATTGAAATGTTCGAATTTAAAAAAAAATAAGATTATGTTTAATTTTTTCTTTAAATAATGAAAAAAGTAAATAACTATTTTGTAGTGTAACACATCTCAAAGAAAAATATTTGAGATGGTATGCATTTCATTTTTGTTTTAATTACTTTTATAATGCAGTTACTCAACTTCCATCTAATGCATATATGTTCATATATGTGCTGGTGTTTGGACTCTCGTCTGAGTAGTTATCCTGTCACCAGGATTAATAGGTCTTTTGAGAGATAGTTTACTGGGGTTTGATTCCATATGCTCAAACTTTTCTCTCGTTAAAGTGATTCCACTATAGTTTCACACCTCAAGGATTATTTATAGAATGTATGTAGGTTTTCTTCCAGTCATACATACTTAAACAGATAGGTTTAATAAGTAGATTCGATGTCATTTGTAGTATTGAATTCAGTTGATTCTACATTTGTCTTGTGAGATGGTAAGCCTTCGACATGTCGCCATTCTTAGGCATATAACTATGTAGTGTAACACATCTCAATGATATTTGAGATGTATGCATTCATTTTAATTACCTTATAATGCAGTACTCAACTTCCATTAATCATTATTAGTTAATAATTGCTTGTTGAATCTCGTCTGAGTAGTTATCCTGTCACCAGGTTAATAGTCTTAGATAGTTTACTGTTGATTCCATATGCTCAAATTCTCGAAGTGAAATACTCAGGATAAGTAAATCCACCATCGCATGCCAAGTCTATTCGATGACATCTACAAAAACCTGTTAAAGATCAACTACTCTATTAATCTTATTGAGAAAGAAATAATTGTAAAATTCCTTATGTATGTTATTACTAATTTAATAGTTGATAGTTCGATTAAAATAAAATTCTAACATCTAATTGTTTAAAATTATCTTTTATTGAAGCATTTACTCCAGAAGGTCCATATATTATAAAAGCTGTAAGAACAATTTTTTTTTCAGATCTTAATTTAGTTGACTGGAGTTCGTCAAATTTACTTGCAGTGGCTCTTAGTAGGAGTGTCTATTTATGGAATGCAGGCACAGGAACCATAGACCACTTACTTGAACTTCAAAACAGTAATGGAGTAGCGTCAGTTAGTTGGGTAGAAGGTGATTATTGAATATTTTTCTAGTTATTTATACGTATAACTAAAAAGTGCACACATCAAAATGACTATATTTTGGACAGCATTTCTTCATCAGGAGAGATCGAAGACTAGATGAAGTGAGGAGGGATATATTCATATCTCGTAGGGACATAGGGACCCGAGTCATATTCCATACAGTACATCTTTCTCACTTTTCTAATAACGACTTGTCCTTTGAAGTGTTTTTCTGTGTTCTGTATAATTTATAGTTTTGTAAAGTCCGGTTAGACACTTTATTTTATATGTGAGTATATAGTTTAGATAGTGACCAATAGGAATAGAGTTTTTACAGGTCTAGATAAATCCATGTATGTGGTTGTTAGAAGGTCCCAGTCACTCGCTAACATGCGGATTCTCCGTTCTTCCGCCAATTGTGTAATATATATATATATATATATATATATATATATACATTAATAATCAACAATAACTCTTGATATAATATATGAATTAAACACCACAATAAACACATATATATTAATTACAATGCTCTAAGGCCTTTCGTTACAACATCATCAGAGAGCTAAATGATGTTGTAACGAAAAGCCTTAGAGCATTGTAATTAATATATATTTGTTTATTGTAGTGTTTATTTCATATATATATATATATATATATATATTATTAAAATCATAACCATAGTTGGCAGAAACTTGCTTCTTTAAAAGTTTCTCTATCTTCCTAAATAAAGATTTCGTTGTTGTATCTAAACTATTTAACAAACTTCCTACACAGTTAACAGTCAACATGTTTCAACTCTTTCATAGAGCCATCTTCAGGACGAGAATGATCTCAATTGCTTTTTCCTTTTATATTAGCAAAGTAGAGTCAATAAGAGGGATTAAGGTTTGTTTAAAGCAGGGGGCCTAAGGGGTCGCTGTTAATCCCTGGGTCGGGGACTATTTGTCCTTGTGTTCCAAATAGTTTTAGGCTCCTATGGCAACAGAAACGGTCAACCTCTAGAATCTTCCTAAGATGTCCTTCCAATCTCAGTAATTTATTCTCACACAGAAACTTGACCTTCTTCTGTAACTTAAAAAGTATGTTTACAGTTTGAAGGTGCCAAACTTCAATTTGTATTTACCAAATGCGATTTGTTCTATATAGTTCTTAGCCTCTGTCAATATCCATTCCAACCAACCCTTCGCCACCCATGCTGGTAACCACAGGCTTTCCTTCAATAATTGCTGGGTGTTACAGATACTGGGACAAGTTCTCTCTGATAGTAAAAACGCCTCACTAGGAGCTTTCGATAAGAGTTTCCAATTTTGATGTACACTTAATGCGCGTTATGCACCAGGCATAGATTTAAAGAGATAAACTTATTCTAAAGGGTTAGAGAATTGTAATTTATAAAATATTTTTTAAATTTAATTTTTTGTTTATTTGTTATTGTGTCCTGGTTACCTTTTAAAGAAATTTGATTTTATTATTTATTTAACTTAATGTTTTACTAATTTTAATATATATTTTTTAATATTTATCATAATACTTGTTAATATTTCTCTTCTATTTTTCTTTATTATTTATTTTCCAGAGTGCCTTATTGTTTATTATTTTTTCACTTATTATCCAAGAATTCTTAGTTAATTTTTTTTACTTCTCATGATACGGGCATGTGTGCGACAACTCTGTTGGTCTCCAATCACTAGTACTATTGTTGTCCTAATCCTTCTCGTCTGATGACGGTTAAACCGTAAATTAGAGACTGTAACATAAGAGTATCTATCTATTTACGGTTTACCTATAGTTTACTCTGAAAAGTATGTTGTCCTGTTTGAATCCCAAGAGTCACACTTGAATGGAAAGGATTTAAAACAAGTGTACGTGAGATGTGGAATGTTGAAAGGGAAACAACAGAGGTATTTTAAAGGGCGTAAACGGCATGAACAGAGAACACAGCCTGGGAAAATCAGACTAAACTAAAGCAATTCAGGAAAACTTAGTAAACATTATCTCTTTGTTGTTCACCCCAATACACAAGGCTATTTCTCTCGTTAATACTAAGTATAATTCGAATAAAGCATTACTAATGTTTATAGTATTTGATATCGTAAATTGAATTAATGATGTGTCAATAATTTTTGTTAATATCAACGATCTTTCATCCTAATAAAATACTCTTTCATACTTGATCATTTTAAATTCTGGTCAACCTCATATATCAAGATTTCACAATAAACAAGTGAATTGAAGATCGACAAAGTTCAAGTTTAACTCTGACGTTGGAGTTGCTCATTTTGTGTTCGACTTTGAGATCAACATCTTTGATGTTTCCTCAAATTATACAATATACGATGATTATTCCTATATGGTCACTTCAGCAGGTGTCAACCTCTCATCTAAGTCAATTCCTATGTAGTCTTTCATAGTCTAATTTTAGTTATTGATTTGTCACAATCTTTCTGATTGTTAGTACGAGTATCTATTGAAAAAAAAACTCAAACTGTTTTATTTTTGTGACCTCATCAAAATTATTTACTGGCTAGTCTTACTAGGTCCGCCATCACTCTGTTATGTATAGCTGTCAATACTAAATATGAACTGCCCTAAAAAGTTAATAAATAATCAGGAACACGAAAAAAAAATACATTTAACATATGAAAAATGTATACAATTTTTAAACCACACAAAAAGAACTGTAATCTTTAGAGAAAAGAAAAAAATGTTTTACTAATTTTTAGAATTTATTCCTATTTTAATCAATCAAAATTTAAATTTATTTAATTTCTTCAAATTGGGTTTCACTGAATTTGGAATTTGCGACATGTTGTTGAATAGGTGTTTCTGTTTTACAAGTAGCTTGTAGTGGAAGGTTTTGCTTGAGTGAAATAGATATTATAATAATAAAATTTGCTAATTTCTTTTTCTTTTTTTTTTTTTAATCCAGCTTTACCTGTATATTCGAATTAAATGATATACATATCGTTTTGTCCGGTCTGCTTGTGAAGGTTTGCAAAGACTAGACGAATAAAAATAGTATTAAGTAATGAACTAACCATCAGAGTGGCGATTTTATTGTATTCCACTAAATATAAGTACATTTGGTTGGGAAGCCAGCTACTAGTTTCAATATTTGACTCGTTTAAAATTTATTTTCGAAGTTTTACTATGAAACTCTTAAGATTTGTAAGCCACACAAAAAGAACTTTAATGTTTAGAGGAGAGAAAAAATGTTTTACACATTTTTAGAATTTATCCTATTTTAATCAATCAAAATTAAATTACACTATTATAACACTAGTTCTCAGCTTAAAGCAGAATTGCAGAATCTTCGTGTTTGGTGTGATGATGTGAAATTAAATCATTTGAACCATACTTAATAATATCTTAATTTAACTTCAAGAAAAAAAAAATTAATGAATTCGTATTTTCTGTAGGAATGATGCTGGGAGTAGGAACATTTGAAGGTGAAGTTCAGATCTGGGATTCATCTCAGAAGAAATGCTTACGAAGGATGAACGGACATTCGGCTCGTGTAGGATCTCTGTGTTGGAACAGTTACGTACTATCGAGTGGATGCAGGGCAGGAATCATAGCACATCACGACGTCAGGCAGAGTAACCATCTCATTTCTTCAGTACAAGGACACAGTCTCGAAGTGGGTTCCCAATCTTAAGTAACCTCTTAGAGGTTTTAAAATTATTTTAAAAGTTTAGATGCGTATTCGTGATTTAGGGAAATCATGAGTTCTGGAACTCCATCCATTTAAATAACAAATATATAGATATATACAAATATAGATTGTACAAAAAAAATGAAACTACTTTAAAATTATGTTTTCCATATTTTGAAACAACAATCTACACTCTGATTTTCTATAGGACTTTTCATTTCTACAATCATTCAAGAACAACAAAAAGTTATATTTCTAAATGTAATTGGTATTTGATTTAAAGGAATATGTTTTGTATATATCCAGAGAAATGAACTTAGGTTCATTCCTTATTTCACGATTAACTTTCTAATTTTAAACAGATTGATGAATCAATGTCCTAACATTACTTCGAGAAATTCGATTCCTTGGAAAATTGCTTTTCTACCATTTAGAATATGCATTGAGATTAAATCATTAAGTTATGAATCCTGTTAATATATCGACTATGACTTGTTTCAGGTTTGCGGTTTAAAGTGGTCTCCTGACGGAAAGTTCTTGGCTTCAGGAGGTAACGACAACACTCTTCATATCTGGCCTAGTTCTCCTGGAGAAATGCACGCTCAAAGAACTCCCCTTCACACTTTTAAGTAGACACCTCTTTTTTAAACTATTTCATATGGTTAAATTAATAAAATTATTATAAAAATACTCAAGGAAGGTGACAAGTTACTCTTTTGTTATGAAAAACCATCTGACAGTCAGTTCGTAAAGTTTAGCGTTTATAATATTAATCATAGATTTTTATGAAAATAATGATTTATTTGTTTCTTGTAATTTTATTAAATTTCATTCAAAAAATACTGACCCTTGTAAAATGAGATAGGATTTTTATTTATTCTAAATTGGTTTGTTTATTTTAACTTATAAGGACTATTTTGCTTCAAATACCTTAATTTCTCTGCAGTTAGCTCATTCTTAGTTAATTGCAAAAATTCGTAGCATTTAAATATTTGAAAAAAAAATAAATATATTTTAATGCATTAAAAATATATATTTTTTAAATATGATTCTATACCAGTGAATTTAATTTATAATGACTGAATTTTATTTGGAAAAGAGTGAAATGATTGGCAAATATATATTATATATATATATATATATATATATATATATATTGGTATATATTGGCAGCAGATCTTCTCTCAAGCATATTTTATTGAAAATGATCGCAGTCTCTGCGTTAACGACCTTTTTGTTAACTGATTCTAACCTCCTGGCTATTCTCCTTATTGTAGTAGGTAAACTATAAATCAGGTTCGCCAACGACATTTCCAAGTAAAAGGGTCAAATTAAGAAAGAAATTTAAAAACATGATCTAAATCTATAATCACTTTACACTAATAAACGAGCTTTCAACATTCATATGTCATTTGATTGTAGATTAAGAGTTGTAACCTTTTTTGAATCTCCTGACTCCTTCATGTTTTCAATCAAGCTGAAAATATTAAAATACCACTTGCATGTGTCTATGCAAAATATAATATAAATAATGTCCATGTAAATGTATTTGCATTTATTTACACCTTGAAAGATGAAGTGTAATGGTAGAGCGTTTTAAATTTGTCTTGTTATGGCACTAGTACATTTAGGCTACTACTCTAGGAGTTTTATACGCAATAAGATTAAATAAAGTCCTTAATGACTTAACTCTTGAACATCTTTCCAGTGCTCACCAAGCAGCTGTTAAGGCGCTAGCCTGGTGTCCTTGGCAGAACAGCATTATTGCATCTGGAGGTGGAACAAGTGACCGGCATATCAGAATCTGGAACTGTCAAACGGGATCTTCAGTTTCTTGTGTTGATACTGAATCACAGGTAAGTAACCACCAGCGTTTTATCTGTTCTTTCTGCATCAGCTGATTTTAAAACTTTTTTTTGTAAAGGTATGTGGCATTCTTTGGTCAGACTACTACAAGGAGCTTATTTCAGGACATGGATATGCGAAAAATCAACTCACTATCTGGAAATACCCATCACTCACTAAAGTAAGTTCGTTCCTCTTTATAATATTTATATTCTATTCTACTTCTATTTGTATTCTATACTTCTATATTATATCTATTCTATACACATATATCCTGTATAAGCATACTATAGATTTTCTATATATTTTTATTTTATTTATATGATGTTTAAAATAGAATTTATAAAACAAGTTTAAAAGAGTTTCACTATTGAGACATGAAAGATTAATAAATTAAGACATTCTATTTGAAAAGTTGAAAGAGAAAAAAAATGTTTTGCTCTAATAGGTCTAGAGCAGCGGTTCCCAACCTTTCAAATATAGCGACCCATTTTAGAACAAGCGATCAGGAAGCGACCCCAATCGTTAAAATATCTTTATACATTTATTTTTTCTATAAGAAACTGGCATATATTGCAATTTATTAGTGAAGTAACTGTATATTCCTTAAATATATGATTAATATAGAATTTATTTATTAATTTCAAAGCTCCTACAAAACATTAATTAATTGCAAATCAATTTCAAAGTATTCAAACAAACAAATTTCATACCGTTATGTAACTTTACTAAAGTATGTTTATGAACTGACCTTAATGAGACGGCTGGTATTGTAGCTTTTTAGCTAGCAATTCTATCCTGGGCTCCATTGTCGATATGGCACACCTCAAGTCGTGTTCCACATCTAATTTATTTCGGTACTTGTTTTTAAGGATGAGTAGTTGGGAGAAGGCTGTTTTACATAAGTAAGTTGTTGGGAAGGGCAATAAATTCCTTATTGCGATTTCTGATATTACTGGGAATTTTTGGAAATTTTTTGCCCAAAATTCTTGTAATTGCAGTCCACCAAACCATAATTTAGCTTCAAAGCTGTTTTTTAAAGCGATGAACTCTTCTTGTGCTGCTTCAGGGACATCAGATATACTGGCATTGAAAGGGCTGATTGTAAGGTGGAAAGTTTTGGAACATTCGTCAGGAAAATATTTTCTTATTTGAATAGAAAGATTTTTCAAATGTTCTTTTATCAAGCTATACAAATCTTCGATGTCAATTTGATTTGCCGATTCTTCAACAAGTTGGGCAAGTGTTGGGACCATGTATAATTTCTTTTGATTGATTTTGTTGATCCAGAGTTCCAATTTCATTTTGAAAGACGATATATTTTCAGACAAAGATATTATCGTACTTTCTTTACCCTGTAATCCTGTATAAATAGTATTAAATATCTCAAAAATGTCGACTATGTATGCCAATTTGCACAACATAAATTCATCTGTAAACAATGATTCATATTCGCTTTCATTTTGAGAATCAAGAAATGTTTGCAGTTCTCCTCTCAATTCAAAAAATCTCTTCAACGCCTTTCCTTTCGAGAGCCACCTTACCTCTGTGTGAAACAAAAGTGCTTCATGGGTTGAACCCAAATCTTCACATAAACCTCTGAAGAGCCGTGTTGCAAGTGGCCTTGATTTAACGACATTTACGGCTTTAATCACTCGGTTAAGCACCTCTTTGAATGGTTCAGGCAACGTTTTGGTAGCTAATACTTGTCGATGAATCATCCAGTGTGTCATGAACTGTTACATTTAGTTTCATAGTGTGAATTTATATAATTGTCTTAATTTTATTTTATAATGTTATTTATTTAACTGTCTTCTGTTTTTACCGTGTTTTATATATAATATTCACGTTCGGGTGAAAATCAATTCGCGACCCCATGGCATTGGTGTCACGACCCCGTTTGGGGTCGCGACCCACAGGTTGGGAACCACTGGTCTAGAGTCTTATGTTGTGTGAGGAGGAAGGCTTTAAGACTGATCCTTAGATCTTAGTTCTTTTCAAAAATTTTCGATTGCGATTCGTGCATTATTTGATGTACAGTAGAATCCCATTCAAAACAACGGAATAATTTTTCCTGGCCGATTTTTGCCCAAAATTGGTCGAAAAATGGGAAAAAATAAAGAATGGTATATGATTATCATGTTAATATGTCATAACAAACAGACATAAGAAAACACTGCTAAAGCAAGTCAAAGAGCAGTACACAATAAAATGGAAGAGAGCCATAAAATTGACCCAAAACCAGGTCCATCGAATGCATCAAATGATGAACCATCCAATGAAGTGATGCTAGATGATTCACTGGCCAAAAGGATTGATTTTGGTAGATTCAGCTCGGATGACGACGATTCACTAATGAACTAAATCGACTAAAGAAATCTTTAGGCTTAAGTTAGTTAGTTAGGTTAGTTAAGTTACGTTTTGTTTATGGTGAAGGGGAGATGGAAGATTCCTTAAGTTACCCCTATTATTAAACGATTTCTTACGCACAATACCTTGGGTTTTCAATAAACACCTCCAAAAATACTACAATTACAACGATTACAAGTAAACGATGAGTACCAGTGTGATATTCTTTGTTTACATTGTGTTAAGCATCGAATTATTTATTACGGGCGGCGTTTTTTAGGCACCCAGATCCACGATTGGGTGGCATATTTGTGTTAATTTGTACATCTATTAGAGTACCTTTCAAAAAACCGACAAAACGACTTATCCGACATCCCTTTTCCTCCGTTTGTGCCGGAAAGACGGGAGTCTACTGTATAAAGTAAAATTTGAAAAAACAAACTTACATTATTTAATTAAATTTAATGTAGTATATATATATTTTTTAAAGAAAAAATCATAGTATTTATTTGTAATACACATGTCTAGTGTTTGTCATTTGTGTTTTTAATTTTTTAACATGAATTTTCTAGTAAATGAAATTTTGTTATCCTAATCTATCCATCGCTTATCTGAGAATTACTTAGCGTTTAGATTTTACAAGTTTTCTTTCTCCTGCGTTTTGATACTCAAGTGAACCCATTATGTTTAATTCTTTTCACTTACATTACTAAGCCTATTTTAATTTGACTTTACCTCTCTTTTCTGGATCTTATTCCTTCCAATCTATGCTATTATTTCTAAGTTCTAAATTGCATAGCTGGTTTGGTTTCTATGTTATTTAGGACCAAGTGATTTTGGTGAAATAGTCTATTTTATGCTGTTGTAAAGTCACATATATCTATATACGTTAAATTACTATCAAATTGAATTGGTCTGTGGGGCGATAAAAATGATTAAATATAGAGAAAATAACACTGAGAATTACTAAAAAATCACTTTTATATCTTGATATCTGTCACCATCAGGAAAAGAAGTGATCTACTCCTTTGTATCACAACTACTACTCACAGCATTCATAAGAGCATGTTAAAGTATTATCTCCTCTTGAAAACTGAATATATATATATATATAACGATTTCACATAAACACGTGAAATAACAATCAATGATCAAACCACAATATGAATTGCGAAAACAAGACTAAGATCTTTCAACCGTAACAGGCGGTCTTCGTCAGAGCAAAAAACCTTCTTTGGGTTTTTGGCTCTGACGAAGACCGCTTGTTACGGTTGAAAGATCTTAGTCTTGTTTTCCCACTTCTTATTGTGGTTTGATCATATATATATATATATATATATATATATATATATATATTACATACTCAAATTTTCGGACAATCCGTCTTCAGGAGAAAAGAGAAAGGGAGACCAAGCACGTTGTAGACGCAACGGTTAGTAACCGACACGGCAACCACCGTATATATATTTTTTATATATATAACAAGATTTCACAATAAACACATGAAATAAGAATCAATGATCAAAACACAATAAGAAATAGGGAAAAAAGACTAAGATCTTTCTACAACTGAAAATCATCCTATTGATTGGGCCGGTACTAAATTTAGTACCTATGACTCATTGGTGTTGTTAAGAAATATTATCGAATCCTCTCTGATTAAATTTACTAGATCAAATGTTATAAACATTAGTAACGGTTTGTTCAAACTTGACTCACGAGGGCAATAGCCTTTTCTAAGAGGGTTGACAGCTAGTGGATAGTTCTTTACGTTTTCTTACGGTACTCCTTTGTTTCCGCAAACATCCCTGCCTGGACTATGGTCCTTTACTGCACTTTAAACCCTTTTAAAATACCACTCTTACTCCCACTCCTCTCAACCCCTCACTATGATGTTTCTGCATCTAGTATTTCAGTTGGGTTTTTGATTCTGACAAAGACCGCTTGTTACAGTTGAAAGATCTTAGTCTTTTTCCAATTTTTTTTGTGGTTTGATCATTGATATATATATATATATATATATATATATATATATATATATATATATACAATTAAAGAAACGATTCTTCGAACTGAATAAACTAGAATTTACAAAAGAACACATAGAAAGGAAACCACTGAACTCACTACTATATTTCGATGTCCTCGTCTTCAGGAAAAGAAGTGAATCGCTCCAAAGGCTGATAACGACTGTCGTTATCAGCCTTTGGAGCGATTCACTTCTTTTCCTGAAGACGAGGACATCGAAATATAGTAGTGAGTTCAGTGGTTTCCTTTCTATGTGTTCTTTTGTAAATTCTAGTTTATATATATATATATATATATTCACTGTTTTGTTATTGAGGGCTAGGTCAAATAAAAGAAAATAAACTCCTTTCTAGGCCGACGTTTCGATGTATTTGTACATCATCTTCAATGTACAAATACATCGAAACGTCGGCCTAGAAAGGAGTTTATTTTCTTTTATTTGACCTAGCCCTCAATAACAAAACAGTGAATAGAATAGAAGAGGTCAATAACAATTTTTGAGTTTATATATATATATATATATATATATATATATAAAAGAAATCTCCACAATATTTATTGTACCCGAATGGATAGCGATCTGGAGACAGCCTTGACGTGTATGGGATGGCAGCAGTGAGATTGAAAGTCTGATTAGATATGTATACATTAAGTGAAAACAGTTTGTCCTACAACTAATCATATATAAGTTAAAACTCAAATTATAATACTCAAAGATCTGAAAGAAATTCACTTACGTGTTTATATCATTATCATCACAGTCTTTAGTTACAGTCTTTGAGTTGACTCAATCGTAGTGGCATAGTTGTCTTAAGGTGTGTCAACTTAGAGAAGATCTCGTGGCCATTTTGTTACCCGTCTCCCAGGGTTTCAGGAAATTTTTAATGAGGATAGGATTTAAACAATGAATTGGTTGAGAGGGCAGTGTAAAATAGTGTGTAACTATTATGTTTTTGGCTTAATTTTGCAGTCAAGATTGACCTACTTTTAATACTTTTGTAATCATGAATCAGTTTTCTAAGTTTTATTTTTATTCACTAGTTTCTCTATTTAAGCCCACTCATATTCTTTTCTTTAATTCAATTATATTACATTATCATCTTTCATAGTCAATTTTAAAATTTCATGGTCCAGTGGTTTTTTTTTTCAAGGTAGTCCACTTTGGTTTTAACTTGTTATTCTAAAGCTTATGAGTTGGTATCATTTAGTAGACGTATTTTTGAATTTCTGCTTTTCAGAAATGATTTCTCCTTTTTTATTTTTAAAACTTTTCAGAACAATTAGTCATGTTACGTTTACCAAATTTTGTTCAGATTAAATTAAAAACCTCGTTTGAAAGACCTTATTGAAATCCATAACTCATATTGAAAGTGGTTTTTTTATGTTTTATAAAAAATATGACAGGTTATTTTTTATGTTTTTGAGACCATATGTTTAGTGGTAAAACTTGAAATTAATTGTACTTAGATAAACACATTTTCTTGAAATCACAATAGTGACTATTGCAAAGTTGCGAAAAAAGAGGACCTTGAGATCTTGATAAATGGATTTGTTTGGTATATTGAATGATAGGTTTCCTATAAGGTTAGGAGAGTATCCTAAGAACATTTTTTTGACTGAAGGGACGACTTAAATTTCAATGGTTTGACGAATTCCTGTTTTATGCCACAGACCCATTACAACTTGAGTATTGTTTGTATATGGTAGTATGTCAGTAAGTGTGGTTCTTGATTCTGTTCCATGAGTCTTATCAGAAGTTTATATCGTCTGATCGTCTTCTATCGTTTCTATCTTTTATATGCGGCTGGCATATAGTTATCAAGACATCATAATGAATAGCCAATGAATAAACAAGAAATAAGACCTAGACTATAGGTCTGGTAAAAGGAGATCAATCTAACATTATTTAAGTGCAATCTACAAAGACGTACATTCCACCAGTTCTTTCTTGACTGCGGGAATGAAGTTGAGCCTTGATGAATTATTTCACAAGCCAAACTAAACTAAGTCCTAATTTTTGTAACAGAATAATTCTCTTTGAAATTGTAGTCGTAGATTTTCAAATGTGTTTGGTTGTTTTATATTATGTGTCACATACATATAAATCATACTACGATTTCTTTGTCAATATATATGTAATAGAATCCCTTTGATAATGGACGGAATATGATATGCCGACATACTTGTAAGTCAAACAATTACAAATGTGAAATCTATGCAATCTTTGCTATACAATAACTGTTGATTTCTACTACTTGAACTTACTTTTTCTTTTAGTTTGTAGTCTGCTTATTCCTCTAGAAGTTGTATGCCTAAAGTTCTACATTAAAAATGAGACTATTGGTTTTACTTGTATTAAAATCGCAATTTTACGAACAAAGCAACGGTAAGAACAAAACTGTAGTATTAAATAAATGTTTATTACAAATACATAGTACTATACTTTTTTTTTTGTTTATATTAATGGAAAAGGTGGTTGGATTTATATTCTCTTTCATAGGTTCCTTCAGAATACTCTTCGGTTTAGATGTTTTCATGACTGTTGTATTTTCTGTGCTTCTTCAAATGGTTAATCCTTCTATTTTTTCATAATGTAAATCTTTCAAATTTTTGCATAAGATAATTTCGTGTGAATCTGCACTCTTTCTAAATGAATCTACCTTTCCATATATATCTATATCAACGTCCAAGTCACATTAAGAAATCAGAAAAAAGATTAAGATCTTTCAACCATAATAAGTGGTCTTCGTCAGAGTCAAATCTGAACTGTTTTAAGATTTCTCAACAGTTGAGATTTGACTCTGACGAAGACTGCTTGTTACGGTTAATCTGTTAATCTTAGTCTTTTTATTTTATTTCTTACTGTGGATTGATTTTTATTTCACGTGTTTATTGTGAAAATTCTTTTGACTTTTTCAAAAATTAATATAAATTATAGCTATATACAAAATAATTTACACTACTGTGTTGGATTTTACCCTTTCTTTTTCACTTGAATATTCGTTTTCTACTTTTTTTTTGGGATTCTGGTAGATGTTCTGAAAAGAATAAATTGATAAAATATCTTAGAAAACATTCTGTCATGTTATATTTAAGATTTTGGATTTTAATTGTTAGGTAAAAAGAAACTGTGAACTATAAACGTGTTCGTGAAACTTAAGGTAAGATTAGAAATAAGTAGATTGCCGTGATTAAATTGAGAAAATGTTGTCGACATCTCATCTTTGCTGGTCATCTGTTGTTCTCTATCTGAAACAAAAAAAATCATAAAATGAAAATAAGACTGTAATATCTGCAGTTAAGTTGTAAATAAGCTCTTAGATACTGAAGTATCCTGATTGTCGAAAGGTATATATTTAACAAAATTTTTAGTCACTTTTTGAATCAGTTTTAAGAGTTTTTGAAAAATAAACAACATTTAAAAGAAAATCTGATCAATTTGAAAGCAACATCGAATATTTGACAGAGTGTTTTTAATGATATTAACTTACAGTTACAAGGGAACAACTTCAATTTAATAAAAACAAAGGGTATAATTTCAGCTTTTCATGGAAAATTAAAATTTATTAAGCAAAATTTTAGTCGGCGCGAATTTTCCCAGTTTTCAAAATTACCGCAGGTTGTGAATGCCTTGATGAGGATATTCAGACATACGTTCAACATTTGATTTCCCGGCATGATGACTTCAAAATCAGATTTGAAGATATCCTGACGATAGCAATACAACCATGGATCATAAACAAATTTAAAAGAGGGTATCAAACATTTTGACTACAGGTAGAAATACCTGAAAAATACACTTGACTGTGGGAAATTGCGAGAAAGCTTTTGATAGCGATTCTCTCGACTTGTCGAAAAAAGTTTTTGTGTCGTTACAAACCTTTTAGCGAAAAAAAAGAGTAGATTGAATATCACAGAACGGGGAGAGATTTTCGGTTATTCCTAATAAAACAGTATTGATAATTTGCTGTCAATCCATCAAATACATCCCTCTCATTAAAATTATGACTATTTTGTGATTGTTATTGTAGAAGTTACTACACTATGATTATTATTGTTATTATGAAATAATAATTAAAAGTGTAATAATTACGTGTTTGAATAAATACAACTCAAAAAAATATACCATTTTTATTTTTATTTTTACCACTCCGAATGGTGGAGTTTTCTAAATAAAATAAGTGCGAATTAGTTGTTGTTCCTTGTGCTGTGAGTAGATGTTAAAAAAGTAAAGTTGGATGGAATCACTTTTTTTATTGGACAACTTTACGTTTTTCACATCCACTCACAGCACAATCAGTCAATCAATTCTCAATTTTTTTCGAAAACTATTAATTCATGGTTGGAACTCAGCTGAAACGAAAATTTCCATAGTTAGATCTAACTTCATACTTTTTTCGAGTTTTGGAAATATGGTAGAATGTAGCTGCAGGGAGTCCACCGGAACCAGCTGACTATCCAGCTGATTTATGTGAAAGAAAAGCTTGGGAACTTAAGTTGTAGCGCTTATATGTACACACATACACAAATACGAGTATTTATACATACCAATCATGCTTTAGTTGTGGCGTGAATTTCTTTTATATCATTACTAATATAGTTTAACTATCAGTTAAGAAGACTGTTACAGAATGAAACTCTATTACAAAAGTTTTGAATACATCAGTAAAAATTATTTTTTGTTATAATAGAACAGTTAAGTATCAAACGTTTAATTAGTTTTGAAGATGATTTTATTGTTAGAAGGTTTTTAATAGGAAAAGTCGCTAGACAGATAAAAAAAAAGCTCATAATGATTAAAAGTAACTATTAAAGCTTTGAAATATAGATATTTATCAAGTTCTTCAAACTTATTTATTTATTTTTCTGCGAAGTATAAACTGGTTTAATGTTTTTGATAATAATTGTTACTTTTGGAATTACAATTTTTTTATTTTTAATAAAATAATCTTAACTTTAAAAATAATTGAGATATTAAAATAATTTGTTTTTATAGATAGGTAACAGTGGAGGTGTAACCATAGTATAACCTTCTGGCGGTAACCGAATGTTTAGATTACAGTTCTAGTTTTTATGTGAAATGGGAGTTTCAGTACTGCAAAGGTATCCACTTTTAGAAAATACCACGGGTCCTAAAACTGTAGAATTTCTGACTAAAAGACTTGTTGCGTTAGGAGCAGTTCCATGTGGTCAGTTTATAGTAGATTGTGATACTTATAAATTAAATACTACCTTAGGACCTCAGAAAACTGTCTACGTTTTGCATAATTCGCAACAACCAGCTTCAGTTTTCTCTTTAATCGAGTCTGGTAGCAAAACAATTCCCTTAGTTGCAGATCGACTGTTTGATCTTCTAATGCTGAAAATGACTTCAATTTATACGAAAATGCCTAGCAAGGTAGAAGCGAAAGGACCTAGTTTTGAGTTAAAGGACTTTACAATTAATCTTGGCACTGTTACAGTCAGTCAGAATTTCAAAGGAATTTTAGTTGAAGTTGAGTATCGGCCTTGTGTTGTGCCTGGAATTTGTTGGGATTTACTTCGGGAATTTATACAAGGATTTCTCGGCTCTTGTGTTCAGAGTGTACCACCAAGCTATTTACACAATCGATTGAACGATATTTATCAACCAATGGATACAATTCAACAATATTTGGAACACTTTAATGTTTACAGAAAAGCAACGAGTCTTTGTTAACTTCACTCTTATAATTAATTATTTATTTTTTATTTTTAAGGTATTCGTTAGTTTTACAAATATCTGGTGTGAAAGCAAAGTGAATAGTTGTTATATCGGATTGTTCCGGAATTGGAAGTTCCTTTGGTTTTATTTAGAAGTTTTTTAAATGGATGAATCTGTAATCACTTCGTTAGTTAAGTGATTGGATCTTACTTCTTAATGAACGGTAAATAGAATTAATTATTTGTCCAAGACTATATTCTTAATAGATTACCATAATATAAAGGAATTATTATGTATTGGTATCGACGAAAAAAGGAATAAAGTGTGCATTTGTAGTTCAATGAGTGGGCTGATTTATTCTTACTTCTATGAAATTATGTCATTTTTAAAAATATTGTATAAAAGTGAATTATTTTTCAATTTCTTGTGCTTCCGCATGTGTATAAATATGATGTCGAATGCTAAATAAAATTTTGTGACACTAAATATGTTCTGTAGCTATACAGAATTTTTAGAGCAATTGTTCATCTGCAGATTCATGGGAAGGCTAGATTTAGTATTGAATTAATACACCAAGGTCAGTAAAATCTGTGTTATTACACAAAAGTAACACTGATTTGATCTAAGGTTCTGGAATATACTTTTTGATACTGACAGTTTTTCTTTTTTTGTAAACATCGTTATTGAACACTCAACCATCAACCTAACTTGTGTAATGGTTATGCGACAGCTAAAGAATTCTTATTTAACTTTTTTCTGAAACCTGAATAAAGCCAAAAAATTACAATGTTTTGTTCTATTATGTTCAATTGAATATATTTTAATAAACATATTCATTTTGTAATTCTTTATTTAAAACCAATTTTAAAAAATATCTGAATATTTACTAGACTTTTTCTGAAAATGAATAAAGTTATTTTTACGTTTGTATGGACATTATTTGATCGATCATCTATTTGATTTGATTTGATCATAAATCTGATGGTTAAATGTTATCAGGGATCTTATTCTGTGTATTGATTTTGTTTTACATTTCTTATTTAAAACAAATGTAATCGTTTTTTCTAATTGTTCGAAATTTTGCCAAAACCCTTATTTATATACTGTTTATGTGGGTTTCTATTTATACAAAAACTACAAATTTATTAATTAGTTTTCTGTTGTCGGATTCTTTGTATAATTAAATTATGAATGCATGGATCCTGAAGCAGGTAGTAGTGATATTAGTTTTGACTACTTACTTTTTTGATGATTAGTTTTGTAACGTCATCCTTGTTTCCAACGGATTCATTACACTCATTGACCAACTAAAACAAAACAAACCTGTTAGTGAGTAATGAGATCTTTGCTGTTTTAAAGCAGTTGTTCACTGAAATCTATGATAACTTGCTTCGGGATAGAGTAAAGATTCAGTTGAAGTCGATGAACATTGACCGACTCCGTTTCCTCAAAAGTATTAATATAATAAAGTAATTTAGTAAAAGTATTATTATTAATATAATTAATAAATAATAAATATTAATAAGTAAATATAAATAATAAATAAATAATATTAATATTATTTATTATTAATTAACATAAGTATTTAATTAATAAAACAGTAGATTTCTTTGTTTACCTTCTGTAACAGTATATTATAACTAAATAGATTATTGAAAACATTTTACTACGAACGTATAAATTGTTTTAAAACGTGTAAATTAATATTGTAGATTATAATTTTGCACCATAGCAAAATTATATTTGATATAATACATGGTTGCTAAATGTGACTGATTTTGTTTTTGATTTAAAAAGAGACAAATTTCTACTTGTATTGTATTTTTTGGCTATGTGGTCAATTTATCGTCATAACATTTTTTTTTCGTTGTAGTTTAAATTAATATATTAATTTAAGTATATCAAATCGAAGTCTGTTTGTGTAAAAAAAGTGATTGTGCCTACATAAAAGTTAAGGTGTTAAAATTTGTAAAATTTTCCGAGGAAGACAATGGAAATATTTTATTATAAAAAATCCTTTAAATAGGACTGATTATAGGCGCTCAACTATGATCGGTCCTACTTGAAGATTCACTCCGTGCGAAACTGTTCGTATAGCTACAAAAATATTCACAGGGTATGGCAGATTTTTTTATGAAATAGTGTGAATCTCTACGCGATCTCCTATGAAGACAAGATGATGGCTTTTAAAAGTAAAACTGGGGAATTGTTTGTTGCATTTGCCTGGAAGTGTTCTTTTTTTAGTTTGTGTTAAGTGTTAAGAAAATCGTTAAGCACACCGTCTGAGGTTCGCCAAGCTGCCAATCCCTCCCGAGTTTATTTAATTTAGAGTCTTCTCTAAATACATCCGAGTACGGCAAGCTTTGTAAAGCCACCTTCTCGCTGCTTAAAGTCACGAAAGTCATATAACCACAAGCCTATATGTGTGAACGTTGTCTGTATAAATAAACCTATATAAATAAACAAGTGTCTGAATTTTTATGCTATTGTTGGTTTTTTTTTATATTGTTGAAACTTAAAGTTTAAAAATTTCATTGACTAAAGGGTACCTTGGAAAAAATTAAATTAAATAATCTGGATACCATTCTTTTTGTGATTTGAATTAAAAAAAAAACAATTTCTTCTTCGGCTTTCATAGATCCATCCCTCTTCGTAAACTATAAATAAAAAAAGAACTCTCCATATATACGTAGGAAGTGTCTAGGATGTTTCAAACTGTGATATCCTAACTTCTCTCATCTAACAAAATTTGTTCTCAGAAATGGATATGATTTTTTGGCTGTTATTGTTTTTTCTGCCAATTTTGAAAGTAACATTTCTTTATTGATTCTACACGGTTAATGTCTCTAACAGTTTTACTTAAACTGTGCTAGGCTGAAACATAATTAGAACTAAAGTGGATATTGAACGAATACATTGCATTCCGACAAGGATTTAAATAGTGGAGTTTACATATTTGTATATTATTTCGCAGCTTACTTAAAACATGTGTACTGTTGCAAATATATTAACGGAATTATTTGGACATTGTGAATGATTTTACTTTACTATATTTTCGTGCTGGTCTTCATCATTGACGTTACTGAAATGCATCATTTATTAGAGATGATTCAGAGCAAACTTTTTGATCACTATGTTATCAGAACAGTTTGTTTTCTGGATAGCCAGGAGGGAATTCATTATTTTTGTGATGATTTTCATTCTATTCCTTACGTTATGGTATTTGTGATATGTATATAACTATTTTTGGGTTGATTTGAAAGTTAACAAAAAAAATTTTTTTTAGTTAATGATGTGGGTTATAAATATATATTCAGTTTATATTAATTGTGTATAACGGCATTATTCGTTGGGTCTGCGGTTTGTGTGTGTGCCGCTTTGTGAATGTTGGTTTCTCTTTACCACCTTCCAGTGGAATGCAAAGTTGTCCATCTGGAGCCAGTGTTATCCCCAAGATAAATCACTCTAAACAAACTTGAATGATTTAGTACTTCCTATATAGAATCAACTCGGTTGTTTGTTATTTTCGGGGCTGCTAAACAAAGAAATTATGTGATAGAAAAGAGAGAATAATCCCGTTAAGAACGACAAGCTATCTGGTGCAAGCTTTGACCAAGGGTTGGGCTTGCTATCAGCCAGATAACAGGTATTGCGTCTCTGGTGACGTCATCGCCATTGACAGATCGATAATATTGTTGTGATAAATCACACCTCAAACAAATAAATTTATGGCCAAATAAATTAATTCCTCCAACATATCTGACCATTATCGATATCGTCTGCATTTCCTAAGGCTTTATATTTCAAAATCCGGGTTTAAGTTTAAATTGAAAATAATTTGAAAGATAGCCATTTCTAATTAGGAGTTGGTAGGGAGTACATTTATCATTACCTACCAGGAGTGGGATATTTCCGGTTCTGACGAGTCAGCCGGAAAAGATAGTTCAAATGACTCCCAAATTTTGTAGTAATTATGATATAGTATTGAATACATGTTATACATATTATATATGGGTAATTATCATATATATTTCATCTTATGCATACATTTTATGTAATTGTATTTTAGCAGATTTTTATGCTCTTTCTGTATTACTGTAGGTGTTAAAACAAACATCAAACTAAGCGGAAAAGCTGTTTTTCCATTTATTATTTTTTTCAACTGTGTGGTGTGGTTAGTGTGCAATTAATGTGTTATTTAATGCAATTATAATAATTATGTGCTTTGCCTGTATATTTGAAAGGTGACAGAGTGACTGGATAGAGAGGCAAAAAGGGGGGGGGGGGGCAAAAAGGATTCAGAAGGAAGGAATAGGAGTCAGACATTTATTATCAACTCTGCAACCCTGTTACTGTTTGTATTTGATATTAATAACCTTTGAGATACGGTTATTTGAATGGACAAAGGCAAGTAAATGTTTAAAAATTAATTTTCAACTTTTCCGATTTTTTAATATTTTGTTATGAATTATTAAAAACATTCTAAATAATTCATCTTGATTAATCATTGCTATGTGATAAGAATTTTTTACGTACGTTAGCTGGAATTTTGGAATTTCAACATTTGCTGCAGTTAATATATGCTAGAAAGATTGAATAGATGTTAACTAAGACAGGCGTGTCACCTGGGAGGACCTTTTTGATTGCTTCGATGGTACCGGTGCAGGCCTCGAGTTCCGGGCTGTCGTTCGGCAAGCGGGTCTCCACTCGGCGGAGAATCACCAGCAAACGAATGATTCGCAGCGACGGCATGTGGAGGTAGGCATGGAAGGAGATGCCGTCCGAGTCCTCTGCCTCTATTTGTCTTACGGTCCTCCTCCAGTCAGCGTTGTGCTCCCTGAACAGACCAATAGTATCGTCTTTCTTTTGCTCATTTTAGCAATGGACATGTCTTCCGAAACCATTTTACTTTGAAACTATAGTTATGTTTCCAATAAAACAACGTATAAAGTTTGGTATATTACTCTGAGTTATCTAAAAAGCATCTTTTATATGATTACTTTTTCTTATAATTTACTCCGATAATTTAGTATTATAATTCATGTTATAACCATTCCTTGATTACTAAAATACTAATATCATATTTATTTTTCAATTAATAGGTACATAATTTGCATCTTTATTATTAAAAACCTAATCTTTAAATGTGGTTTGGGAGTGGTTTATACCTACAAAGAAGGGCATACTTACAGTAAGTGTGAGTAGACGTCCTGGACGGCAGGGAGTTGACGGCAGTACTCCTTGTAGACGCGAAGGACAGAGCTGCAGTGTTTCCTCAAGGTGGCATACATGCCGTTCAGAGTCAGTTCGGACTGCCAGTCGTCCAGTAAGTCGCTTAGCACCATTTCTGAAGCGGCCTTTACTACGTAAATCCAGATAACCATTACTATGTGCCATTTATTGGTATTACCATTAAAAGGAAAAGTTTTACAACATTTCCTGAGTTGTTTTTGTCAAAAAGAACTTAAAAATAAGACACCTTTTGTTGCATCTGAAAGTAATTACTAGAAGTTATAGCTTGCAGTTTTCAGTCAAATGTTACTTTGTATATATTTTGTGTATTTGTATATTGTTAGTTTGAAAAGCATTTAAGTTATATAAATGTTTGCTGTACTGACCAGTGATTTGGGGAGGGGAATTTTGTATGGTCCTATCCCGGGTGGCGTTTTTAGAGCTGCTTTTATAAATATTTTTCTCTAGTAATGTGAAAAGTGAAAAAAAGGACTATTTTAAATTTAAATATATATTATCAGTCGTTGTCTGCCTATGGAGCGACTCGTTTCTATATTCCTGATGATGAAGTCATCGATATATAGTAGTGAGTTTCTGTTTTATTTCTGTGTTCTTTTTGTTAATATAGTTTATATATTTATATACAAAATAAAAGTTTATCAGGACTCAGTCAGTTCTTCAGGTTCAAATTAAACTCTCATTGCCAACGTTTCGGTTTTTATTTAAAACCGAATCGTATTATGTTTACAATAACTGTTTGATAGATAACAATATCAAAACATTCTGAAGATGGTTGAAGACAATCGAAACATGCCAATTATTTAGCTTAATTTAATTCATCTAAATATAGTTAATATCATATTTAATTTCATAGGCGAATAACTATGAATACTTAATTCACACTAAATATAACTGTGTGTGACTACGTACATAGTTGTGTGATAGTATTTTGTTAACTATACTCGTATATGTTTGTTATATATATGTACAGATAGATATTCTTTATGCCAGTTTAATATTCATATGCTCTAGATAAATATTGATATAATTAGCTACATTGCCAGCATTATACTAAACTTATTGTTTGGTTGTATTACTTGTAATGTAAATCTTATGTTTGACCTGGTGTTGACAGTATAGGCCTTCTTGTTATTCTTAATTACTAATAATACAAAGCTGATGGGGTATTCGTGACTTTTTCTTTGAGCTAAATACACTGATAATATTAATTAAATATTTCGTTAACTCTTTAGTCATGTTTGGGGTAGTTGGATTCACATGCTTGTAGGTCATGGTAGTTGATGCCGATAACCAAAGAACCTACCTACTGTAATGTTGGCGAATAGAGACCGCCACTGGCTCTGGGAGCAGAGCGCCTCCAGTTTTCTGTTCTCCAGATAAAAGCTAATGAGTCTGTTAATGGAATTCAGATAAACTGCTTCTGAAGTCAGCACTTCGAACTTTGTCTCTTGTAGTCTCTTTTCTGATGCAGACATTGAATCTGAAAGGCAATATACATTTTTCATTTAAATACAAACACAGTTCATTCAAATGTGCCAGAACAGATATTGGTGTACTTGACACATATCAGTTCCTTTATGGCATGTTCCATAGGGAATCAGTTAAATTGAGGGTTTACATAAGTAAATGCTATCATAACACTAGGCTTTTCACAATGCATGCCTTCCGAAATCGCTTAAGTGGGGAAGAAATGTTACGATTAGTAAATTGTTTATATTCCATTAATATATCTTGTAACTTCTACGGTTGGACCAAGTTACCCAGTCGTTTTGTGCTCGCCTCTAGACTGAAAGATCCGGGTTCGATTCTCACTCTGGCCTTCAATTTTTTCACGCAGTAGGTGAAAAAAATCTGAGCATATTGTTCCTCATAGAGGACGTTACACCGAACCAGTACGATGTCAGGTACTCGTTTAAGGCCCCTACTCTAAACAGACTGTTAGACAGACTTTAAGAATCCCCATGCAGAATCGTTAGGGAGATACTAATGATATTTCCTTGAAGAATCAGCGTCAGAAATGTAACTTTTTTTTAGCATATCCTCAATCCCCACCTCCCAAAAAAACATCTATGGAATAAAGTTATTTATTTGTTGTACTAAATTATAATAAAGGTTACTCGTTGTAGGAGCACAGATACATTTGGGTATCTGTATTTTTAGGTTAGACAAATAAAACTAGGTAGTTCTACAAGAAAGTAATATAATTAGTTCTATACGTAGAACAGTTTACATAAATGCTGTTTTGGTATAAACGACCTACGTTTGTTAAAAGTTATTTTTTATTTTTTATAAACATAACATTTATTTTTACATAAAGCCTATAACTTATTCTACTTTTCAATATAGTTTAAACATTTGTCATTTCATGCGACCAGTTTCTGAACTCCCTGTAATAGAAATCTGCCGTCTCATTTCCAAACCACTGCAACACGGTCGTTTTGACCTCATCATCGTCGGAGAGTTTACTGACTAGATTTAGATATTACACCGTTCACATCGCTTGACCAATCATAATGAAATATACTCAAAAACTTTGAGGTGATGGGGGTGAATAATTTTTTCTTAAAATTACACTGTAGTAAAAGGGGCATTATGGTATAGTTTGCGATTTCAAATTTTTTTTTACACTTAACGTGAAAGATAATTTTTGTTTTAAGACTTAATAGAAGTAATTTGAGAATATGATGTTTTAATGATTTCCTATTAAAACATTTCCTTACAAAGGGTTGTAATCAATGTACTCCTAAATAAGCATCTTCGCAAGGAAGAACATTGCTATTAAAAGGTTAAATCAACAGAATCGGCTTTAAGAATGTTGCTAGTGAAATGCACCCCACCCCAGTGCTTTCTTATCTTTTGAATCGGAGTATAACCATAAGATGCTCAAGAACTTTCACGTCTCAAACAAGCTAAAAATATAGTCGCTACAATGATAGTATAAAGTGTGCACTTTAATTACCTAAGATGCCACTACTGACGACTGGGATGGCCTCTGTCCACAACATTCTTTTTACACTACTTTTGGGCAGGTTTTCAATGTGGCCGCATTCTGCGTTACTTTTCTAGTCAACAAACAGATTTTACAAATTTAGAAAATGTGAGATTCCATACGACTAATAGTTGAAAAATATTTGTATCCATTTGCATAGAATTAATTATGACAAGAATGAAAAAAATGAAGTAACCGTTCCAGTCATGTGAAGAGCAACCAAAGCGTTTGCCAATAAGAGTTTTAGTTTTAGTTGCCAAAACTTGAAATTTCAGAATTTTGTTAACTTTTTTTTTTTTAATTTTTGAAAGTCTATGAAAGAGAGAATAGATATAAATCCTTAGTTCTAGTGTATATTGCTTATGCCACTTTTATGTGGGAATATATTATTCAACTGTTTATACCTAAATTATCAAACGGTAATTTATGTTATGCAGGCTCTGAATAAATCAGTGTATAACAGTCATTAGGACCATCAATAACCCATCCATTATATGTGCTTCAGGGAGTACCATTCTTAAAGTGTTCCATCCAGAACTGGTCTTAAAATTGATTTAAGTTTTTAATATAAGAGGTTTTGTCAAGAAATAATGTCTGTATTTATGTATAATAATCTTTATCATTGGTACTTTCCCCCTTGGTCCATAAGGTTTGCATTCTTTTTGATATGTGTTATTTCTTTCCTATATTCTCTTCTTCCTCTTCTACCTTTTCGATTTTCTGTAAGTCTCCTTTTATATCATACCGAATACCTACAAGCTCAAAAGTAATTTTTCCTATACGCCTCCAAATCTCACTGATGTTTCTAAGGACATGAAACAGAAACGTCGCTGTCGTAGCCGTCAAACTTGCCTGGTTAGTCCTTATTTCGACTATTGTCTTTCTGTCTTACTGTGTACGTCTGTTACCGTCTTCTGTCTTTCCCTATCCTTCACGACTTTCCTGTAGACATCCCCTCCTTCCTTAGTAATCTCTTATCCAGAGAAACTCAGCTTCCATGAGTGATGGTCGCATATCTATTAGTTAAAACAAATTGTGTCTGTGGTTTATATTATTGATGTAAAGTCTAAGTACTATAGTGTATAATGCTATTACTGTGACTGAAACGTTCAGTATATTTTTGCGAAGTGTAGTGCCAGTTATGTAAGCAATCCTTCAAGACTCGTGACTGACTAGATAGATGTAGGAGGTGTCCTTGAGATTTCATTTTTTTCCCTATTAACTCATCAACTCTGTAATTAACCTCGACCAGGACATTCAGTCCTCTTACACTAACCACTTAACAATTACATAGTTAATACGTATTTCTTAAACTAAAAATGTTAGTGTCGTATCTGAGTCTTAGCACTCACGTATTGATTCAATGATGTTCCCAGTGTTTTTTGTTGTTGTTTTTTTTTACCATAAAGAATAGAGATTTGAACTCACATCTCAACGCCTAGAATATAAATGTTTTACAAGTATGAAATATATATAAGAGTTTCTTCCAACCATGTTAGCAACTTCAAAGAAATCAATATATCTTTTGCACTTTGGCCGAAACCTACTATTGGTGGCTGAAATGTCTTTGGGTTCTTTTAAGGTTTTGTATTATGATCGACAAGTATATGTAAATGTATAGCCGAAACGGTATGCGAGCGAAGTCAACTTAGAAAACATACATACGAGGTTTGACTTCCATCAAAATGAAAAGAAAATTATTTTAAAGAAAACTTGTTACAGCTACTGCTTCGAGAAATATTTTTGAAATGAAAATTTGATATATGTATGAATTCAACATCAATTTAACAGTCCTATTCCGTTTGGATTGATTATTATAGAAGAGGAGAGAGAGAGAGGGAGAAAGGAGTCCTATCGAGTTGTCTTGCGATGAGGGTTTACTCGTAAACATGAAATTTGGCAGCCTTGACAGAATTTTGAATGAAAGATGTATAAGAGTGAATTAAACCTCTTCTAACTGTTACAACTGAGAATCTTTTAATTTTATTTTTGACAGGGTATTTCTAGGAAGCTGTGTGTTTGTTAATCGCTTTGTTAAAGAAAAAGCATAACAAACTTTAAACAAATCAAAGAGTTTTATTCAAAACAATTAAATTCCTGCATTTGGTAAACGAATTCATGCATTTTTGTACGTGTGATAGGGAGCTGTGGACAAATGTTGATTCAATAGGGGATGCTAGAGTTGGACAAGGTTCTGACCAGAGGACTGCATACCTGTCTTTGCTCCTCCTGTCTGAGGGTCCCCTCCTTGGCCTCCTCTGCTACTATGTTGTCATAGAATATACTTGCTCCCGTCGTTGCCAGATCTGAGTGGTAATGTTTCTTCCACATTCGGGCCTCCTGTAACGCAAAAATATTTCAAACAATCACTATCTTAAAATGTTCGTCGTATATACTATAGTGAATGAAAATTTAAAAAGAAAGAAAGAGTCTGATAATGAAATTATTGATAGGGCTACATTTTATAACACTTTTAAAATATTTACAAGGTTCTATTAAAAAAAATGTTGAATGCCCAAAAAACATTAAATAACAATTTCTGATCCTAACAAAGTTGCTAAAATAAAAATGGAATACAATATTTTTTTAGATTCCGTGATTATCTTTATAAATCATTTCCTCTAAAAGTATGTATAACAATCTCACGATATTGGTTTAGTAGTAATTATAATTTTATTTAAATATCAATCAGTGGTATCTTATCACCTTTCCATGAATAGAAGTGGGACTTTTGAACGAAGGTACGCGGTATGTATTCAGGTAAATTGAATTTTAAAAGGTTTGTTGAGTACAGTGGTGTGTTAGTCTAGTGCAGGAGTCACCAAACTATAGTACGCGGGCTGAATCCGGCCCGCCGTCGGTACATCAAAATGCTTTAAATATTTAAATAATTTAAGTAATTTAAATTGAAATATTAGTTTTAGAGTAACAAAAACTTTTCCTAGTTCTATGAACTTGATAAGGGTGGTAAACTCACCACTAATCACACATCACAAACTAATCACAGTTTGGAACAATATAGTGAGCAAAAATGAAGCATGTAAAATCAACACATTGAAGGCGATTGACTAATGAATTTTTGGAAGCAGTTCTTTTGATTATGATATCATCAATACATTGAGTAAATTAAGGACGGAGAGCTCTCCTTCTTGGCAGGATGAGAGGAGCAAGCCTGTCTGGAAGGCCATTTTGTTCATCGGTCTTTGATAAGACAACCGAACTAACAAAACTACCTATTTGGTCTGCACTTTTCAATATTGAACCCAGACAAACCCAATATATATTTTTGAACAGAACCGCTGAAAAACCTGTCTTAAGTCCTAGGATGACCGGTGTAAGAGCGAAACTTGCCGCAAAAAAAAAACAAGAATAGCCAACCAATTTAAATAGTTAACTAATATGGAATCGAATGGTATAAAAATATCAAGACAGCGAAAAGAAAAGCACGTCACCACCTCTAGTGATCTCCGAGCGTGAAGGTCAAAATCTTTTTCGGTGAAAAAAGTAAGGAATCAACCCTCTTCTAATAAGACAGAAGTAGTTACGTGGAAGATTCAAACTAAAGGAACAACATTAGAATAATCTACGTACAACAATAGAATAATCCTTCCCGAAAACCAAATGCCTTGGAAAGGTATTGAACCAAGTGGTTCTCTAATCGGAGAAGACAACTAAGCCGGTCGTACACCTTGGTAGGATGACAGAAGCAAACCTTCCTGGAAGGCCAGTAGCTCCTGTTTAGTTAAGACAATGGAACCAACAAAAATCTCATTAGTCTGCACTACAAGATTTCAGAATCAACGACAACCTTAGTCCCATTTAAATCGCCACTTCTACACGTGAAGATGATAACAGTCAATATACACAAGTGAGTAATATAGATTTTACTACGTGAATTTTAAAATAAAATTCAAATGGTTTGACTGAAATACAAACTAGATAACATAAAAGAAAGAACATAGAGAAATACATGCAAGACCCACTTGAATATTTCATGTTGTTTGAACGTGAAGAGGCCTTATTGAATGACACTATCTCAATCAGTGCCAAAGATATCGGAAATCAAACTGTCCGTGTCCTTTTCCATAACATGTATATATAAGGAAATAGTATCTGAAATAAAATGCAAGTATTGATGAAGTGTCCACTGAAAGTATGATTCCAGTGTTTTCTGACGTCTTAGTGAAGACTCACAGTGACATAATGCGGAAGTTGTCAGAGATTAGATTTCATGTTCATTGTTCTCTTTTATCTTTTATTTGTTTCGGATTCGCGGGAGTTCTTAGCATAATGTATTTAAATATGAGTAAATATACAATAAATAACAGAAAAACGCGACCACTCGATTCATGTGCCTAAAAAAATCAACTGCTTCAGACAGTTTTATCTCTAAAGGCAAGCAACATTAACTGGGTGAGTGACATTATTTTCAAACAATTCTTACTATTTCCGTATCATTTATGTTATAAACATGGAAGTTGGGATCACTGAGACTTATATAATGCTAGAGGTGATCCATACATCACAGAATTCATTTTCAATACCAGTTGTTAAAAATGTGGAATCTTTTGATGTTAACCTAATTGTTCATAATAAACTAGAACTATGTTAAACTTGTAACCCCAATACGTCAAACAACTATATATGTAATTTTATTCTATTCAGCTTTGCTAATTGCCTAGATCTATTAGCAGAATATTGTATATTTAATTTTAGTAAACACTGAATGTTAAAACATGCTAATAATATTAGTGTGTTTTAGTGGTCGAAATAATTCATTAGTTCTATCGTTATTTAGTAATGCATACTAAAATATGTGCTAATGTGTCTTGAATGTATAACATTTCCATAAATATTTATTTCAAGAATGTAAGTAGGTTTCAAGGAGCTTAAATTTTCTTACAATATTTTTCAACTTGCTTCATAGGCAAGAATATTAGGAAGGCAATTAGTAAAGACGATGTTGTTCCACTCGCAATTTTAATGGTTTACTAGTGTAAACCATTAACCATTTAATTGAGTTAATAAAATGTATGTTTTATGACTATTATACAAGGATTTTGCTAATAGTTACAAATACAAAACTATACTCTATAGAAATACAGAATTACTATTCTAATTCTCTTGGAGTGTTTTTAATTAATATATTACCGTTTTGAACTTAAAATTTGATTTAAAAAAGAAACCCTATGTAATTCCTCACGACTTAGGAAAGCAATTACCCAGCCTGTTCACCGAATTTTGTTTTTTGTAATTATTTTCAAATTGAAAGTGACAGGAACCTCTAATATTTAATTAGTTGTATTATACTAATATGAATTTTTATCTATCTCCTCCTCGAGAAAGCAAAAAAGGTCAGGTGTTACTACACTCGTAAAAAGAGACTTCACATCAAAACTAATGTATTGCTGTTGTTCATCAATTGTGACGTTCTTTAATTTGTCGATTAAAACTATGATATTTTTGATAGAGCTAGCTGAAATTTTACCAATTTTTAAAAAAATCAATGCCGCCTAATTATATTTAATGGTTTGGATATATTGATGATACATAAATATTCTATCCGGAATCTATGAACAAATGTACCTTTCTAACAACATTTAATACTAGAAATAGGTAAGACCGTCATACCTCGTAAGATGATCATGGAGTCGTTGGAGCGCTTTCGGACGTTGTCCTACTAGATAAGTTTGTTGCGATCGAAGACGGACAACGTCCGAAAGCGCTCCAACGACTCCATGATCATCTTACGAGTATGACAGTTTTACCTTTTTCTAATATAAATCATACTAACTTCAGTGGTATTAACGATATGCATGTATTTAACATTTAATACATTAGTAGGAGCAATCCAAGAAGTTTGTTTAAATTACCAATCGCAGATGTCCTTATCTAACCATTTCCTAAGAAGTTAATTTTTAGTGGATATAAGAAACCCAGCTATGTACTTGGTTATACCCACTTTTCTTCTACCCAACATACAAATGTTAAAATGCTTATTGATAGATATATGTTTTTGAGGGCGTTAAGAGTTTGCTCCGCTGAATTCCTTAATGGTGAAATTACCATTATTTCTATTACAATACCCAAGACTTTAAATAGATCTAGAAATACTTTCTCCAATGAAGTAGTGGATACCCGCTTAATGTGCAAGTTATAGTTTTATTATGTCATGAGTCATTGACTGTATCTTCTAGGCTTGCTCAATATATGTACTTTAATATGGTTTTTTCCTTGTAATTATGAAAAAAGAGATAGTAATTTGTTAATTAAATACTCTTGGAATAATGTTGTATTCAGGAAATTCCGTGAAAATGAGGGTGTAAATCATTTTGGTCTGAAAATAGTTCAGACTGGTAAATCATTAAAATTGTCACCTAAACAACATCAATACTCCTTAGTTAGAGGTAAATAAAGTAGTTCCTTACTTTTGCGTATGAATGTTGAGGCTGAAATTGGTCAGTACCTAAAATTATCGTGTATGAAAGAGCCATGTTGTTAAAGATGTTCTCGTCTTCAATAGTTCAATTTAACGGATCAAAAACTATAACACTAGTAATGGTTTATTCAAATTTGACTAAGTATTAACGAGAGCAATAGTGCTGCCTGCTAGGGTTAACATTAGATAACTATAGAGTTGACAAGCTATATACATATCCATCTCATGTCGAATTGATGGTGTGCCCATGGTTTCCCATCTTGGTATCACTTTTGCTGATTTTTATATTTGTGAGTTAGAAAACAATGTATTCGACAAGAAACCCAATGTAAACTCACATTCTGCCCTTCCGTTGACGGCTGTTTTTTTTTAACTGTAGGACACTAACGCAAATGAAAGAAATCGTAGGAGCTTTTGAGCAAGATTTTGAATTATAATTTGCAAGTGAAACAGCACTAACTGTGCAATTTACTTTATAGATGTAATTGTATAAAAAGTAAATGGGCAGTATTTAACGCCAATGTTTATAAAATGTATACACTATGCTGTTATATAGTGTATACACTGTTATATACATTCCGCAGCACACTTCAAAGCTATTTAAATGAAATAGAACAAGAAGAGAATACAGGACCATCCATAAGATATTCTACAAGAAGCAGTATTCCGAATTATAACTTGATGGAAAGTAAACTGAAGACTAATCAAATAAACACCTCATGTATGAATCTCAATTTCCAACTAAAGATGATTTGCTACCAAACCTCTACTATATGAAAAACAATGAAAAAAGAAGACATAAACTCTTATGTATCAAATCTTATGTATGAATGCACATGTAACATTGAAAGCTGTGAATTCATAAATATACATTTCAAAATACGTTGGAATGCCATCAGCCAGCTACCCCCCCCCCCCCCCCCCGGACCAACTATTTGTCTAAATGGCTAAGAAATTAAATACTACTTCAATGAAAATCAGAACACAAAATTATACTAGTGAAAAATATTAAGATATGGGGAAAATCATGTAAAACTATGCATCATAGAAGCTTTGCTGATATCCGAATAGAAACCGCAACTAAATGTCCAGAACCCAGGGTCAATGAGACATATGAAATACATGGGAGAATTTCTGCCAACCATCAAAACAATTTATGAAAATTACAATCAAACGAAGTTAATGATTAATAGTTAATAATAATAACTATTATTAGAGCTACAAACAAAGAATGTCATTTGTATTGAACTTTAAAAAAATTTATTGTAAATTGAATAAAAAATTTTTTTACTTCTACACTACTAATATTTGACTTATCAAGTGAATCAAGAACTCTCCCTTTTCAAAAATTTGAAAAGGCTATGAAAACGAAGGTACGAATAATATCTGAAATAGATTTTAATATAGTAGGTATATAAGAAGGTCCGCTGGCTGCTACTAATGTATATGTATAACAAGATTTCACAATAAACACGTGAAACAACAATCAGTGTTCAAACCACAATAAGAAATGTAAAAAAAAAGGCTAAGATCTTTCAATCGTACCAAGCGGTCTTTGTCAGAGTCAAAAACCCAACTTGGGTTCAGTTTCAGTTCAGTTGGGTTTTTGACTGGCGAAAACCGCTTGTTACGGTTGAAAGATCTTACTGTTTTCCCATTTTTTATTGTGTCTTGAACATATATATATATATATATACGAGCAATTTTTCGTATTTTCTTGATAGTTTCAAATCATCTTGATTCAGTTGGTGAAATATTTGAGTAAAACTCTGGTTGGTCATCAATATTTATTGATTAACATTTGACATGTTTCGGCTGTCTCCAACCATCTTCAGAAACTATTTTAAACCATCACAAAACAAAACTATTTTCATCGAACAAGTATGTAAACATAACAGTAAGCTAACTAAAATTGTTCACTAAAAAATAAATATCGCTAAGTCTAACACTAGGAACATTTAACATTCAAAACATTACAAGGATGGATAAAAGACAAATTAAAGTTAGGATGGGGGGGGGGGGGGGGGACCGTTCACTCTAGCAGTTTGAGCTGACGTGTGCTACCTGTGTGCTGTTGGTTTAATTTAGGCTTATTATCCAGAATCACAATTTGTATAAAAGAAGGTCTGCTCCCTATTTATACTAATATATATATGTATATATCAGTTTACCTGAATTTCTCTTATTAGACAGTTGTAAGTGTTATCTTTATGTCAGATTGATGTATATACTTGTTCATCTAAAGTAATAATCTCCTTCACCTATATAATATTATCGTCACTATTAAGAACAATCTTTCATTTAAACATAGATCATCTACATTTTAAAGTTACTTTTTTGAGCTGTATTCTTTCGAGTATCCTAAACGTTAGTTGTTTCATTGTTAGACGTTGAATTATGGTGTGTATGAAGTCCCCGATGAATTGACATCCATTTGCATTGTAATTAGTGTACGTGATTGACAGGAGTGTGCCTGGCACGGTGACATTGCTTGGGTCGAGTGTTGTGTCTCTGTTACTATCGCTATGCCAGGAGGCGTCGCTTGCTTACGTGTGCTCTCCTCGTGAACATCATGGCTGCGGCCTTCCGGGTCCCCAGCCTACACCTGTGCTCTGCCACCAACACTAACTCACTAATCCCCTCCCTAGCCTCACTCTCTTAGCACTTTTCCCAATTGTTTTTTATCTCTGCCTCTTATCGCGCCCCACTATCTCTCAAGCGACTTACCCAAGTTCTTCTTGATTTGCACCTCCCTGGCCTTGTTTCCATCGCTGTGTCAACTCTAACGCCCTTCATGCTTCTTTGTATAAATGTATTTCATCGAAACCAAAATTTCCTGAAATCTCTAAATCTCTGCAATTTTGTACCGATATATTTACTTTTTTTTTTTTTTTTTTTTTTTTGAGTCAATGAGAGGTAATCAGAAGAAGTATATTATTCAGTTATTAACAGTTGTACTGCATGTTAAACAGCAAAGGAAGGAAAAAAACAAATAGAATTGTGGTAATGTAAAATACCAGAATTGGGAATTAATTAATTGTCAATTCGAATTTTAATTGGAGTTCTTTAAATTTATTTCAGATAGAATATTTTATATTAACAAAATATTTACAAAGCCTGTAGACTTTGTTCATATATACTCAGTTCGAGTTTCGCCTATACATCAAATGCTTAAATCTGTTATTTGATCGTTTAATTTTTTTATGTAGAATATAATCTTTAACTGGGTAACTTAACAAAAGTTGTTTCTCTGTTTAAACGCATTTTGTTTAAGTTAACGTATTTTTCAATGGATAAACTATTCCTTTTTAAAACTGTATGGGTATCTGTGAAAATATTAAATTCATAAAGGATTAAAAAATAATAATTATTAAAGTTATTAAGCAAATGTTTGGACCAATTTTTTTTTATTCAGTTTATGACAATATATATTGTCTTTATGAGCTTTTCTTTTATAGTTCGATTGCCCAGCACTTAAGAACTATTTAAGGCTGTTCTTTACGTCTCTGCCATCGGACGCCTATTGCACATACATTTAGGAACACTAGAATCAAGTCTGCATTGAAATTGTACTATTGAAAAATAAACTAACAGATTTTAAAGAGAATAACCCGAACTTAACTGAAGTTACTTTTTGCTGATTAATTTGTTTTCAAAGTAATTAAATGCAGAAGATTTTAATTCTCATTTATTCTTCCCTTAGCAAAGGGAATTTTGCTAATTTCCTCAAGGAAATATTTTTTCCCCCTCGAGGGAATTTTGCATCTCTCATTCATTCTACATTGGGAGTCCTACATTTTGCCTAACTCAAGTGTATTTACAGTAGGGATCTTTAAAAAGTATCTGATCTTTGAAAAATCTTCAATCATACATGCTCGGAACCGATGGTTAACGTCTTCTCTGAGAGACGACATAGTGAGATTTATTCACCTCCCAGGTAAATGGACGGAGTGGTATCGAACCCCGGACCCACCAGTTCAGAGGTTAACACGTTACCACTAAGCTAACCTGGCTCCTTAGCAGAGCCTTATAGTGTTTTCTTTTTCTTTTTTTTGTGAATAATTGTTAATAAGCTGTAACATATAGACGGATAACACTGAATATCGTTATTTGACAAATCTATATCTATGGGTGTTACTTAGCGTACAGTTCTAGAAAACGATTATTGTGTGTATGGTTGTTCTGTTGCTTGAATTAAAGAATAATGAAATTTGTTTTTCAGGTGCAGGAGTTGACAGGGCACACATCGCGAGTACTTCACCTTGCCCTTTCCCCAGACGGCAGCACTGTCCTCTCAGCTGGGGCTGACGAAACCCTCCGCTTGTGGCGCTGTTTCGAGCACAAGCCAAAGAAGACTCCAGTCGAGAAGACCTCAGAGATGTTCAAGACTTTTCATATTCGTTAGCCGCCTTCTCCTGTCTGACCAATCAGTCCCTTAACACTCTTAGCAACTATTAACTACTTTAATCTGGAATAAATGTTATCATTCTAATGTATTTTTTTATATGTAATCTAATAATAAACGAATAAATTTTTATTTTGTAGTGGATATCGGTCCCATTGATCATCTAAATGAAGAATGTACCCTCAAATTGTACTTCAAAGTAATCTAAATCAGGGGACATTTATGGTTTTGAAGGATCAATTCATTTTAGAAATCTAATTATAAAACGTTTTTATTATTTGAAGGATGTTTTAAACCAGTTTTTTCGTATCAGTTATAATATTTCTAAACTATCCGAGTTATAATTTTTCTGTATTAATGATGATGCTGTCTAATTATGATTGACATTAAAATTGTCAAAGGAGAGAAGGAAGAGCTGAAACTAATAGTTCCTGTGTTTACTCCTGTTAAGCCATCTCCAGGGAAATCGTCTGTTCAGAAGGTATAAAGAATGACTGTAATCAGTTTTACTTTAAAATTTTCATATTATTAGTTATAGCTTTTGTAGCGAGCGAATATTTTGAATTTTATTATGTTCTTTTTCTTTTGTTTTAGATGAAAACAGCAATGACGTTAAATAAAATGAATTTAGTCATTTCCTGATATTTCACGTCAAAAGGTAAAAAACAAAACAATAGCGCATCTGTGTTTAGAGAGGGAGGTATCGTGTATGGAATGACCGTGCATGAAAAATAAATTTAAAAAGACGAAATGGTAATATGTGAATGTTAAACAACAAATCCGTAGCTACCCTACAAGTTCCATGGCCTGAGGAATGGCTGCTTAAGAATGTACGGTGGAGGGAGGGAGACCGTAGGAAAAATTATTTGAATTTCATATTTAATAACGTGTCATCAAATACATATATACGTACAATTTGTAGCATGTACAATATGTCTTAATGGCATAAGAGGTATTTTCAACGAAAAGGAATGGAAGAATGGAAAATATTATCGGTTGTTGTTGGAACAACTATTTAATTGCCTCGGCATAAGATTATCTGACTGACCATAATGTGATCATAGCAGATACATCACACAACACAGCAGTAATCAAAGGTTTATAGTATAATAATGGTTAAAGTTTGCATTATTTTTTCATAGATATTGGAAACTTTTTAACAGTTTTGATGAAGCATTTATCTTTAGATGCTATAAACAACTTAGATATTTACCAACGTTAAATTTAAAAAAATAGTGTAATGACATATTTAAAAGAGATGATTTAGAATTTAGAAGAAGCAATAAAAATATAGTATAGTAAGCAAAAAGAAATGAATGTGCTGTATTAATGTTTGCACCTTATAAAGTATTATTTAGCGTTCAATACAAATTATCTTATTTTACATGATATTCTGCATACGATGTATAACACCCGATAACATGTTGTAAAGCAGAAGATACCTGTAGTAGGTTTCAATGTACAATGGGAACAATGGAACCAACACTCAACACCCTATCCGGGTGAATGGGCACGTAGTCAAAGAAAAGTCCCTTGTTCGAAATGCACTTTTAACTACTACTTCTCTCTGATGATCTAAAAAGGTCTGAACTATCACATATGCATTTGTTAGACTTGAGCATTGTTTGGAAAAATGGGTTATAAATTTGGGAAATGAAAGGAACAATTCCTTGATTGAAAACCACGCTTATAAATGTTTGCAACATTAATTAACTACTTGTAGAAAAAAAGTTACTTAGAACATTGTTTAACAGAAAAGATATGTTAAACAAACAAAATTTGAAAAGATTATGTTTTAAAATTGTTTTTAATTTGAAAACAATTTTTTTAAAAAAGGACAAAGGCAGGTACTTTTGGAAGAATTTGTTATTATAAAAAAGGTCAATGGAGAAAAATACTCTCAAATGGTTAATATATTTTCTCAATTAGACATATTGTTTAACTTTGTTACTATTACTAGACATCTGTGACTATGTGTTCTTTTTCTTTTAACAAACCTCTTTCTAGATATTTATTTTTTTCGAGTTCCAAGTCAAGGGTACGTTTCCCCTTCATTGCTCCAGGAACTATTGAGCACAGTTTTTCGAACTTTTTTCGACGGGGAACCTATTTTGGTTCCAGTAACTTTCCCGGGAATCCCAGATTCTAATATTTTCATGCAGTCATAGTATAAATATTTTCATATGCCTTTTTAAATAGTATGTACGTTTAAAAACAATTGAAAAAGCAATATTACTGCAAAATGTGTATTTTTCGAATAAAAATTCATAACTAAAAGATTTTAACTTTCATATTTTCCACAAATGCATAACACATAAAACAGAACTACTAGCAATTTTAACACAGAGTTTGTTTTGTAATTTTTGGCTTTATAGCTGAGAGTTTGATTCTTAAGTTAGTACCAGCATTAAGTCTACTTCCGTATTTGGTTTCTATGGCAGTTTAAAGAGAAAATCCAGTTTTACATAAGTAGGTAGTGGGAAATGGTAGCAATGTGTGAAGTGCTACTTTTGCAATAGCAGGAAATTAGGGAATCAGATAGTTCCCTGACTGACTAGTGATTCATCCTAAATATGAATAAAATTTTGACCTCTTCCACTTATGGGTATATGTAGATATAAACATTATTCGGTTTCATGTTTCACAAGAAATATAGAATAAATCCATACACACAAAAAAAATGTTTAGAAAAATGTTTTCACTAAATGTTTTTCACGGAACCCCAGGCTGTCAGTTAAGGAACCCACTTTGGGAACCTCTGTATTAGAGCAACAGTTTAGTAATACAAGTACTAATTCGTCTATCCTGACTATTCTTTCCGTTCTTTGACCTGCAAAATCTTGTGTGCTTTTTACACATCATGCAAGTTTTTGCTATCACATTATCTGTATGATATATGATACAATTTACACAATTCATTTAGCTCATGCCTCAGTTGAATGAATATGTCTTTTATCTGAACTTTAAATGCATTTGTTCCATTTTTGCTCTCATTATTTAAGTTACTCATAATCTATTTTACCCTTCTTAGATGGTTATTATTATCATCTTCTCTACATGTTAAGTAGTGTGTAACTGTATTAAGAATTTACGGAAGAATTGAAGTTTAAATGTAATCTCCATTTATTATTTTAAATTATTATCTAATACAATAAATTTGCAGTATCTGTTTGTATGTTATTAAATTACTCCTACGATTTTAAAGATAGACCACCATAATCGTATATATTATGAAACCACATGAATCAGACTACTTGAAAATGAATGTGTGATTTACGTTTACTTTGCTTAATGCTTTCATACGTATGACTTTTGTAGCAATTTGCGCGTTTTTGATTACTGTAAGGAGCTTTACTCCCTGTACGCTATTCACTAATAAACGAAAGAAGTATCGTTAATTATGTCTTCAAAATTGATAGTCATCTAAATCTGTCAAAGTCATAAGTGATATAAAAGATATAAAAAATTGAATAACAAAATATTCAGACTTAACATTTTAAAATGAATGACTTCAGAGAAAATCTGAAAAGACAGTCCATTACAAATTTCATTTTCTATTAGTTTTACCCGATACATATTACTGTGTGATATCATTTATGGTTTCAAAATCTTAAAAAAAAATGTAAAATTAGTCACATCATTAGATGGATCAAAATCATGTACAGACGCTCCTCAACATACGAACGAGATACGTTCCGAACGGTCTTTCGTAAGGTGAATTCGTTCGTTTGTTGCTTCAGCGCTATATTTTGTATGACATGTATGTTTAAGGCTTGCATAAGTACCTGTATTGGTTTGTACTGAAAAATAAACATTTAATAAAATAATATGCTCTATAAAGATATGTACATGTACAATTGGAGAGATTACTACATATATTTGAGAGAGAGACACACACAGTATGTACATGTACATAATAAGACAAATACAATGAAGTTTAACTTACTTTTGGAAGATGTACTCGAAGGCTTAAGGAGATGAAGAGGAGGATTTTATATCATGAGGCCGAGACGGCAAAACTGTTCGTATGTACCGTTGTTCGTAACTCGAATGTTCGTAAGTAGGGGAGCATCTATATTTCACAAAAGTTGCCCTTATAATACAGATGTGACCTTTGGTTTGGACAATATTGTATCATGAGTTCAATGCTTAGTTGTAGAAATTATATGGACTATCAGTTTTTTTTTTTTACGAAAAAGTCATTATAACAAGGGAAAACTATTTTTTTCAATTCTTTAAGAAAAATTGCCTTAATTATTAATTAATAATTTTATTAAGTAAAATTAAACAAACGAACTAACAAAAGGGCAAATTAACAGAATCTGCTCCAATAATTTTGGTTAACAGAACAGAATTATGATTTGACTTAAAAAAAATCACTTTGACTGCTTCTTGTATATACGAGTAGAAAAAACTTTTGATAACATGCCTTCGAATCTATTGAAGCAGCACTAATATGTAAGTCCATTAATCTAGGAACTACAGAATAGATTTCAGCTATGGTAGGAATAATTAGTGTAAGTTTGGATCTATTTCATTTGAAACTATAACCACTAAGGGATATCAGTAGAGGACCAGGTTAGCTCAGTGGTTAACGTACCCACCTCTGAACTGGTAGGTCCGGGTTCGATACTAACCTGGCCCTAGATTTATTCACTCGGGAGGTAAATAAATCTGAGAACGTCGTCTCTCGGAGAGAACGTTAAGACGTCGGTCCCGAGCCTGTACGATGTCAGGTAATCGTTAAAGATCCCTACTCTAAACACACTTGAGTTAGGCAAAATTTAGGACTCCCAATGTAGAATCACCGATAAAACAAAAAGACCGTAAAGGGCTGACGTTTTTAACCCTCCATGGGATTGGTTTAAAAAATAAGCCAAGAGTAAGAGGGCTATTGTGGTGATAGTTTTGGATGACCTACTGGATACACTAAATTATCAAGGTCACCTTGTTAACATGCAGATGACCCTGCTATTATCAGAAGAGGAATGTTTGATGGTGGTCTTTGAGCTTATACAGCTTGCTCTCCAAATTGTTGAATGATAAGTAAAGGAGAAAGAAATTGATATGAATCATGCTAGGTTAGGTTCCAGTAGCAGTCCCACAAGAGAACAAACATAAGACGAACGAATCGTTACAGCATGTAATACTATATGAAGCATTTAAATAAATTGATTTAAAAAAAAAAAGCATATATCGAACATTGGTCCTTTGTGATGCTGAAAATGGAACATTCTTCATTGGGAAGTCCTAAATTTTCCCTAACTGAAATGTATTTAGAGTCGGGATCTTTAACGAGAATTCTACAGACTCGGGAACGGCGGCTCAACGTCTTGTCAGAGGGACGACGTGCTCAAATGTATTCACCTCCCGTGTGAATAAATCAAGGTTCCGAGTAGGTATTGGACACTTGATCTACCAGTGCAGGTGCGAGTAGATTGTCACTGGGCTACCAGGTCTAATTGAGTTTCAAAATTTCATTCTAACTGAACTCAACTTTGTAAAAATCAGTGATTGTAGTTTTCAAACCAAAGACGTTTCTTAGTCATGGTGGAGAAGACACCCTTGGTGCAAGTCGAAGACAGATAAATGCAAGGCCAAGATCAATATATTTCCGAAACTTATTCAAGTGCACGTGTTGTTTTGATACACTATTCATTAATATTCAGATATTCAATAGCTTATAGACACTCTTAACGCATAGTAATATGAACTTAAGAAATGCACGCTTTTTCATGTAAATTAAATTTAAAACATTGATTAAATCTGTCATGTGATAGAGGGATGTAGTTTAGTTATCCTCTCACAATGTGGTTTGCCACTGTGTTTTCAAAAACATAGTCTTTTAAATGCATTGCAATCTTTCAACGCAGGTCTAACCTTCGAGTCGTTATTTTCAAGTCTGAATTAATTGGAGTCAGAATTAACTTCTCTTCAAAGACAAGCGCATCACTGACGCAAGGTCCCCATTGCGGACACATTTCCCATCTTCACTAGCCAAATACTTTGTCAACTCTTTAACCCACAGTATCTAGTAATTAGGTCTGAAAACATTCTAATCTCTTCAAATAAATGTACTACTAACAATGTAACATAAAGGACATGATTTATAATATTGTGGTTACGTTGTTATTTTTATAATCTCGCTTGACTGATAATCTAAAAGTTAATCATGTTATTAAAACTTTAACGCTAGTGCAAATTGTTAATTTCCTGCAATGTATATAGTGTTACTAATATTAATTCAAGAAGTGTCACAGATCAAATTTATAGTTATCTAAGATAAATTGAGTGATTGCCTGATAGGCAGTTTTATTCAGTAAATCATATTGTTTAAATTAAATCAAATCTTACCTCTTCCTTTTCATTAGTCATTTAGAGGCTTGGTACCATCCAAGCGGCTACTCTCACATATTTAATTCTTAATAGTTCTGAGCCAAGTGTGTCTCTGAGTATGGAGAAATATTCTTCATCTCAGGTGTGGAATTATTTAAAAAAAATTTTCACTTTGTCACCATTTCTCAACGTTAGTTCAGCTGTCTCTCATTATTTATTACAATATCTTTAAAATTATAATGATTAAAATAAAAAATCCAAGACGAATGTCATTTAGGTTTAAGGTAAATTTAATATTATTGTATAGTTACCAATTCTGTGGTGTAGTAATGGAGTGATTAAGCGCCTCTAATAGCCTCTAACACTCAACTCCGACTTCGTCCTTCACGAGGCTACCCTGTTAACCTGCTATATGCACGGACAAACGAAAGAGGAGGAGAAGGTGATCAGGGACTGGGCCTGACCACCAGCGTTTTACATCCTTCCTAATCCCCAAATCTCCTCCTTTTATCCCAGCCCCAGTCTAAGGTGTTATGCGATCCGTGCCGAAAGATGGATGATACAGGGGTTACTGTATTATGAACCAAGCTTCAAGGGTACCAGGCGACCTCCTTGAGTAAATAGCCTTAATCCGGTATACAGTGCTCTGCCGGAACGGACAAAATACCACTAATAGAGCTTCAGGGATTTCCCTTTGTATGATACTTAGAAGAAGGAAGTCGGGACCATCCATCAGAAGCGCAGAAGGTCCACTAGTGAGAGGTAACCTCCCTCAAGTGCACCTAAGGACCCGAAGAAGGAGAAAGACATTTACTTTCTCCTGAAACTTAGGGAGTCTGAATGGACATTATCAATGATGGTTTGTGCAGATTCTTCAAAGATGAGGAATAAACACCGTTGCATCTTCTGACTGACTGTCAGGTACACAGTCTTTGGTACACAGAGGTAGGTGCTTCAGGACACTCAACAAAACAATACAAAAACTTTACTGCTAGACCCAGCAAAAGTGCTGAGCTTGTTGGAGGCGTTGAAGCTACCTGCTGGGGTACTTTAGTACAGAAGGGAGGAAGTTCAATAGTTTTTGTTTTTTAAGACGCAGTGCTATAACCACCCTCAAATAATAATAATTTCTGTCACCTAAGCATGACATTGACTATTCGCCCTCATCTTACTGAAGTGAAAGTTAACCCAAAGGTGGAGTTTTTTTAAAACAGAAATTATTCCAAAAGGAGTTCAGAAATGGAAATATTTCTACTTGTTTAACGATGTGCATGTGATGTCTGCATCAGTATAGTTTCAGTTTTTGGAACAACTCATGCCAATGAACAAAGATGTTCATTCACATTTCTTATTCCGTTTTCAACTATGATGTATGTGAAGTTGAACTACGAATGAGTTTGACTGAGGGGCTGTGGAAATAAATATTACAAAGCAGGAGTAGAGGAGATTTCGAGATACATTTACTAGGCAAAACACTTGTAACAGTAGCTCTATAGCTATGAAGTCAGTTTTCACCATGTTTTAAAACTACTGTTTTATAATAAATAAACTTTAATTATGTGCAGCGTTTTCCCATAATATCTACATAATATTAATGTAACTTCGCTTTGCTCATTAGGAAAAATATAATTAGTTAAATGTAGCCTAGCTTTATTACTGACTTCAATTAACTTAATTTGAAAACATAGCTGTTTTCGTTTCATTTTTGCTCCTAGTTTGGCAAAGCTATTGATAATGACTTAATGGAATCACTGAGTGAATAAGTATGTTTACTGCGAAAAAAACGTATTTTATATATACGAGGTGTATAAATAAAGTAGTGAGACTGGCAACGTCGCTTTCGATCTGGCAACGCTGGAGACGCGTGGCCTTGAGTAGCGTCAGGTGCACGTGTGATGCGCCTCCAGTATGAATCTGAACTCGCCACAGTCATTTGTTTGTCCGTAGCGTTGGTTTTCGTGAAATGGTTTTTTCTTGAGCGTTTTAAAAATGAGTGACCTCAAAGTTGAGCAGCGGTGTGCAATCAAATTTTGCTTCAGACTTGGACATAATGCAACCGAAACTTTTGAAAAACTTCAGGAGGCCTATGGAGAACGTGTTTTATCAAGGGCACAGGTTTTTCGGTGGTTTAAGGAATTTTCAGAAGGAAGAGAGTCGATTGAAGATGAACCACGAAGCGGAAGGCCTTCAAGTGCAAACACCGATGAAAATGTCAACAGAGTACGGAACCTTGTGCGTTCAGATCGACGCTTGACAGTCAGAATGATCGGGGAACAGTTGAATTTGAATCACACCTCCGTTCATCACATTTTGACCAATGAATTGGAGATGAGAAAAATTTGTGCGAAAATGGTTCCGAAAAACCCATCTCAATAAACGAGTTTTTGGCCAGTAAAAACATTCCTGTTGCTCCTCAGCCTCCTTATTCACCAGACTTGAGTCTTTATCACTTTTTCCTCTTCCCGAGATTGAAAAATCACCTCAAGGGAACTCATTTCGGGACACTACAAAACATACAAACTGCTGTAACCGACCAGCTGAAGGCCATTCCAGAATCCGAGTTCCAGCAATGCTACAATGATTGGAAGGACCGTCTCCAGCGCTGTGTGGCTTCCGAAGGGAACTATTTTGAAGGTGACAATATCACATTGTAATTATATTTGAATAGAAAATTTAAAAAAAAATCAGTCTCACTACTTTATTTACACACCTCGTATGGTGAATTGTTAAATCATCCAGCTATTAACAGACATTTTGCAAAAATTTTTGTCGTCTATAATGTTGAACTACATCGTTAGTTTAATTAAATTAATCTTACTTTAACTAAGAGTACTTTTGATAATAGTTTTAAATAATTAGTACAGAACGTTAGAGAACATCGCAACAGGTATTTTAATTTATTCGATGCCTATGCAACCGTATAATAGTTTTTATTTGTATTGATTATTATTAATAATCATGATTTTTATTTGTAGTAGCCAAAAATTATTATGTTCTTCACTAAGATAAGAAATGAAAATATCTTCATTTGCGCCTTTATAAATCAGTTTCGCGTACCAGCTTTGCACGGGTCAACAAATAATAAATCCAAAAGTTTATTGCTTAAAATACTCTATGTTATTTCTGTATTGTAGAGTATGTGCCTTAAATATCAGGTGAAGTTTCAGTTATTAGAATTAACTTATGACATACAAATTAATGTTATTCGTAACAAAATATTAAATGTTATCTATGAAAATTAATTGTTTCAAGCATAAATTTTGAATGGAATAAATGTTATTTGAATTCAATTCTTAATTTTGCTAATGGAAAGAAGTTCAATTCACAGGTTTTTTATACTAATCGTTGGGTAAATTAAATAAATGTTTGGACAAATTGTGACAAATCGTAAATACTAAATTTTTCATATAAAGTACCGCAAAAAAAGTGCAATAGGTGCCGAGCAACAATGTAACAAAGGACCTCAAAGAGTGTGTTGAAAACTCTATATCAAAATTTGACCCAAATGTATCTTCGAAAGTAAAACAAAGTATTTTAATGTCAAAAAGATTGTTATAAAACAAATTCGATTGATAATGATTTTGTTTTTAGTAGAGGATATGTGTTATATAACAGGACGTAACATATTCGATTCGAGCATATACGATTTGCGGTACACATTAAAGCTCTCTCTACTCTAATAATTATTAGTGCAACATGTGAATTATGTGCAACATGTTTCCATTCCTAAAACAGCACAAAATATTAATGGTTGCATGGTGTTCGAAAACTTTGGACTTAGTGGAACAAAGTTGAACATTTTTTTTGGATAGGTTAAGAGAAATAATTCAGTCACCTATCAGTGACGCTCGGAGACTTGGTTTTATTGATTAATTAATTTATCGTGAACACTATCCTACTGGAATTCTCTTTTAACATACCTTGGGTGGTATCAGTCACCCAATATACTTGCTTAAATTCCCTTTTATCAATAAAGAAGAATTAACAGTTCAAAGCAATTAGAGGATTTTATTTACAGATACCAAGTTCTTTATTCTTCAGCTTTCAATGGAAATGCTTCAATATGGAGTTTTTTTGTTTTTACGTTTGGTTATCAAAAGCTCTTTAAGCAATTTAATTGAGCTTTCTGATTAGCTATCATGCCGCTAACAAGTTTGCTTCCATTGAACAATCTTCTTGGTACCTCTTTCACCCTAAACTATTACTCATAGAAATTATCATCATTCTGAATCAAATGCCTTTGAGAGCTATTGTTAATGATTGATGTTACAGTTGTCTTAACTTTCCAAAGATTACCACAAGTCAGATATCTGCGAAATTTTCAGATGTCTTTAAATGACTTCATTAATGTCTGAAGAAAAATCTTAAATCAACTTTTAACACTAATATGTGTTTCAATTATCGAATATGATTAGATTTGGAATGTACCATTTGTTTTAAATTGGTGTCTAGTAACTTTTATTGGAATAACAGTAACTTCAGAAAACTCGTTTTATTACTAATATTTTACAGAAATCGTAATCAAATTAAGCAAGAAGTTTATATGATTACATATTTTTTTCTGCATGCCTCACTTTTAATATATGCAGCTGTATAGTGGTTATCATTTTGGTTTCCATAAACGTACAGTTATTGGTAATAACAATTATGCAGATTTTGCTTTAAAATTTCAGAGTTAATTTTTAATCCTAATTACATTATCTACAAGAAAACGATCCACAATTTCAGAGTAAACTATAGGTACACAGTAAATAGGAAAACACAGATATAGTCTCTGACTATCGGTTTAACAATCATCAGGAGTGATGAGATAGAGACACCAATCGTAATTGCGAAGTAACTGTTGGAGACAAACGTCGCTTCGCAAGTGCGCTTGGTGCCACTATCTCTTCTCTCCTAATGACGGTTAAACCAAAAATTAGAGACTGTAAGTGTGTTTTTCTATTTACCATGTACCTATAGTTTGCTGTGAAACAACTCGGTTGTTGTTTATATTATTCTGATGGAGCTAAACTCAAGTTATTTCAATTATCTTTTGAAAAATTGGATTTTATAGTTTTAGAAAATATTTCTTTTAATCTGAAATCAATGTTAAAATTTTCAATACTTCTTTTAATATGATACAAAACGTGATCAAATATTTAAATTACTATAAAAGCAAAGCAGTGTCTGTACATTTCTATTGGATAGGCAGATATTTTATTTCGAAATGCTACAATGAAGTGGGTTTCAACTCATATAAATGTAAGGAAGGAGAATTTGTTTATTAAGAAATAATCAGATCAGTGGTAAATAATGTTATAGACAGAACGGGGCAGATGGTGGGCCACAAGGGACTGCAACTTTTCAGAACGAGAGACTGGAGTGTAGCGGGGCAGAGGGAAGGTCCTGGTGACTGCGTCGGCCACGCACTTGACTACACACCCTACGTCTCGCTCCTGCGACAGGTATAGCACATCACTGAGTGTCCATACAACTTATCAATCATGACAGCATTACTTACCCAATCCATAACACAACTGTGTAGAGCCAAGCATCCGAGGCAGAAAATGTAATGTCCACCACGAGGCTCCGAAGAAATATTGAATGAAATTAACAATTAATGCTGCTATGAATAATCATTAAATTTCTTAAATTCATTATCTTCCTCTAATTATATTCAATTTTTCAAAAGAGTCTAACGTATTTTACCCTAAACGTCACGTCAAGTTTTAATAATTATTTTACTTAAATATCTAACCCTCTTAGCATGCCCCAGCACTGAGCAGCCTCTTGAGAGGTTGGTTTTCTTTAGATAGATCAACTAATGAGGGCATTGATAATTTAATGGTTATCAAATAATTTCTAAATTTTCTTGAATTAATTGTTAACCTTCAATCATAATTATTTCATTCATTTCATAGGTGGTGTTTACATTAAGTTTATTAAGCTATTAATGTAGATGAATACTCATAATTTCTTTACAATTTAGTTATCACGTTAATCAAAGAAGTTAGCACCATTTTAAACATATAAGTCAATTAGGATGCTTGTTTACCAATTCTGACTTGAAGTTTTTCATTGCTCGTATCTTGCGCTCGAAGTAATCCTCACCATAGTCCTTTCTCGACTCTTCGCTCATCGACTGCCACATGACTTTGGCGTGCTCCAACATTTGGTCATTGTCGTACCAAGTACCTAGGTACAAATAACATATTCACAATTTGAATCCAATGAGAGGTCAATCAATATTATTTATCCATATATTGTATCCCTTCGTATGATGTAATCTTACATGTAATGAAGTTGATAATATTTACAAATATACAACTTTGAATAAAACTTCAGGTATTTAAACGCAATTTTTGAAAGGTTTTGTTTGTATCCTGCATCGGGATCCAGGCTTCATCGTGCTTGTATTACTATTTCAATCATTTTGTGAAAATACATGGTTTGTGCCACAGAGGTTAGTAAATAATATATTGTTATAAGCCGTCATACCTGGTATATCGCTGGTGGAGTCACTCGACCGGTTTCGGCTGCAATATCAATTGATTATGTAGCCTCTGCAAAACCGATCGGGCGACTCCACGAGCGATATACGAGATATGACGACTTATAATAATATGTCATTTTGTCAAAGCTTGATTACTATCATAGTGGATCATCATCCCTCGTATAATACCTTTTATCTAACTGCAAACATAAAATTCTTAAAAGCAGGTATAAAGGAACAAAAGAATTTTAATTATAAAATTCTGTCCATCTATCCTTAATTCCTGGCAGCAGTTCTCTCCCGAAAGACTCCATGTCTTACCTCTACAGTGCATGGTCCAATGTACTTGAGTTCTGAAAAATGTTCGGGAAGAGAGAATGCACGGAAAATGTTAGCTAAATGAGTAATATTTAGTTACTTAGTAATATTAGTAATCATAGTTATATTAGTTATATATATGTAAGTAATAACTACGTTCACTGTTTGAGGTTATTTTGAAGTACTAACATTTTAGTGTAAGTATGTAACTTACTTATTATTCAACTAACTGACTTAATGATGAATTCATTTCATATTTAACATTAAGTTATTATTTTACTGTACTGTAAGCATCCTGTCGTATACTATATAAAAAGAAAATTTTTTTTCTTCTCACTTCTGTGGTCAAGGAAGCTTTTAGTTTTCTCTATGTATAAAAATTATATGTGGGTTTCTTTTCTTTAATTAAAATAACAGAGTTTATTAGCGGCAATTAATGAGGAGTCAACTGCCTTTTAAAATGAGAATATAATCAATTAAATACATATACATATTTTCAAATATCAATAGCAAACAATTACATAACTAATCACAGCAGTTAAGATGAAAGAATCATTTAAAGTCAGATTGTATAACTATACATAATATTTTCTTTTCAATTATGTTTTTAATATCTCTCTCAATAGATAACCAGATCAAATTGACTTGTGATTAACTATGCAGACTTTACTTCACCATTGATAATACATCAAATGACACCGGTCATTTCTACTATTACATTTAGTGTTTTAATGACTGTTAAAAATCCAGTTTATTAGTTATAGTTTTTAGACCAATGTTATAATTAGTTTCATTTGTTAAATGATAGGATTCAATATAATGCTTATGCATGTATTTTATTTCGTTTTTGAATCACAGTTGAACATTTTAATTACATTTTCATTATAATAACAGTATTTAAACAATTAATGCCATTAATCAATAAACTTGATTTTTCATTATTTCTGATAGTGGGTTTATTTACAGAGAGTTGAGTGTAGACAACTTCATATTATTTTTTTTTAGAAGGGTTTTAAATGGAATATGATATTGTGTGGTACTGCTATAGAGATCGTTTAAAAAGTTAACAGTCAGTAAATCGTTTTACTTGTTTATAACTGAGTTTACTTTGTAAGGAAGACTGGACTGAAGGTGATGGAGGGATAGGTGAAACCTACCAGGTCAGATATTAGTGCACATTCATTGTAATAGTTGTTGTTTAGTGGAGAATCTTTTGAAGTGTATTCTTTCATTGACTTAACTGACTGTGTGGAGTTACAGTTCTATAAATAGAGCGACTTACTGGCACTGAGGTGACCTGGCTCTATGACCACGACGTCCACTCCCCACCGACGCATCTCCAGCCGAAGACAGTCACTGAAGGCCTCCATTCCAGACTTGGCCACGCACAGTGGTGCCTCCACCCCTGATGCTATCTTCCCTTGGATGCTCGATACGTTTACGATTCGTCCTAGAACAAGATATAACAACTATTATCATATTAAAGTCTGGCTTATATTTATTTTGTTTTAACTTTGACTATCTAATAATACTAAAGAATTATATTAATAAATTTAAAGTTCAGTTAGTTATATCAGTCTTCTTTTCTACGTATTCTGCGAGCAAAGGTTATCAGCAGTGAGTTTCAAGAAAACTACTGAACTGCAATTAATTATTTGCCATATGTGTCAAACAATATGTGTTCTACCAGGGAGTAATTTTCATTTGGTATTAATAACATTTTTTTTGAAATCCTATAACCATCCAAAAGAAATTATGTATTATCTTTTAATTAATTTGTTGTTGTATATTTTTAGAATTTGGTCTAAAATGTTGCAAAATGTGTACCTTTGGAGCTTTTTATTTGTTACTTAATATATTTGTAGTAATTACTCCCTCAATTTTTTTTATTATCACTTATATATAAGTGCTGTATATATATATTTAAAGTTATCATAAGAAAAAACAAAAAAGAGACTAACACTTACTATTATCGATCATTTCGGCTATCACGCCGTCCTCAGGAAAGGTAGGAAAAGGAAAAGGAACACAGGAGCGGAGACGTGGAAGTGTCCACCGACCGACACAAAGTGTTATTGTACATAATATATGTAATATATATATATATACAAAATAAAATTTATCTGAACTCTGTCATGTTAGTTCTTCAGGTTCAAAGAACTCTCAATTCCGATTTTTCGGTTTTTATTTAAAATCTTTTCCACAGGTTCATATCTCATCCATATGTTCTTCTTTCATTGAACCCATAATTATTATCCCAAATATATAAATCTAAAAACAGTTTTTACCTTGTTTACTCTCTGATAACATAATATGAAAGGCCTCAGAGCAATTATTTCTATTGTTTTCCTTTTTTCCTTTGCGATATTATACTTCGTATATATATATATATATATATATATATATATATATATATATGAAAAGATTTCACATAAACACGTGAAATAACAATCAATGATCAAACAGTAACAGGCGGTCTTCGTCAGGGTCAAAAAACGACGAAGACCACTTGTTACGGTTGAAAGATCTTAGTCTTGTTTTCCCATTCATATTGTGGTTTGATCATTGATTGTTATTTCACGTGTTTATGTGAAACTTTATATATATGTAAATGAGAATCGTCATTATATTTGAAATTTTTTCTCGTGATTTAAGTATTGCTACACCTATAAGAATATTATATTAAGCTAAATACATACGAGCTAAATACATACATACTCGTATATCCGTATTATCATATAGATTATATATACATATTTCACAATAGAAAGGTAAAAGAAAAGTCAATATCTAAACAACTGCAAGAAATTAAAAAATTGAACTAAGATTTTCATTGAAAATAATTGGTCTTCATCAGTTGAAATGTGACTCTGGACGAGTTAATTTAATCAAAAGATCTTAGTATTATTTCTGAATTGTTTAACATGGTTTAGACGTTGATACATAAATACACATAAATCAATCATTATGAGGATAATGATGTCTCATTGCTATTGAATGAATAGTTTTTGCCACAAGTGACTGAGGGTGAGAAGTCCTCATGGGCTTATGACCGATGACCTGCGGATGCCACTGGCATTGAGAGATTGATGACTTTGTCTTGGCTCCGAGCGTTGCCATTGGAGCTCAATATAGATCGCTCATTAGCAGGTCTACTTGATTGAAACAACAGAGAACATCATGAGTGCTGCTTGCAACCCAATCATCATTCTTCTTCTACTTCTTACTCTACTGAAGAAAGGTTTTACTTCAGGAGGAACTTGCCGCAGCATATTGGTCGCCAAGAGCATCACATATACTCACCAAGCTGCAGTTGACTAAATATATAAATTAACTATGGTATATTATTATTCAGATGCCAATTCTTGTTTCACATATACTACATTTTATATGAAAAACTTAGCTCATCTTTTTTCCATATTTAAATCATTGCTTTTAAAATAATATTAGCTTAGATAAATAAATTAAACTGTTTTACAATTTTTTTAAAAGAGTAAACAATAATAAAATAATTGTAAAATTAATACAATATTCTTTTTAAAAAGACAGGCAGACAAAAACACGCACACACACATACACATACACACATACGAGAGAGAGAGTAAGAAAGAGAGAAAAGAAATTGCGAAACCTATGTATTGTATTGGACTCAGAAGACATCAAAGTTTATACTCGTACTATGAAAACTTGACATCAAAATTTTGACCCGACCATAAGACTTTCATTATTCCTTATACTTTCATATTTTCTGTTAGGGTAGGTTATAGTAATAATTAGTTAGAACTTTGACGGCAGCTTTTAATTTCAAATTTAGACTATAGTCAAAATTATTGACCTCCCAACAATTAAATACTAAGGAAAACTTTTTTTTATAGAAGTGTATGATATTAATGTTGCATAAAATATTTGCTAGAGTGGAAATGCCATAACATATGATGCCATAACAATTCTTGTTAAAAACTCTTGCTGTTGACATCTTGATTATTGCCGTGAATGACATAAAGTATGTAGAGCTAAAGATACTTTACTTTATTTCTGACATTTGTTTATTTCGACTACCATCCTGACATCCGAGACTGACACAGTGGCCTGCGAATGTTCTAGTTATAAAAATGTTGAAAGAAGCTTACCTTTGTTAGCTCTGACAAGTGGAAGGAATATCTGTGTTACGCGAACAGCGCCGAAAAGGTTGACTTCAGCCGACTTGTGGAAGAGTTCGTAGGGGATCCACTCAACCTCGCCGTAGACAGGGAGACAGGCTGCGTTGATAACGGCCCACAGACCTGAGCAGACAAGCACTTCACTAATCAACCTTCAAGTCATTCACTCGTCAAAGCACAACAATCACAACTTCTGTACTATTTTGAATGTATAAATTTTATTCATTATTTATTTATTCATATTTATTCATATTGTAAATACCATATTCCAAGCAGCAGAAAAAATAAAGGAAGTTGGCTTCATCAGTGTAGATCGTTTATTAACTTATTATCTACGAAAGTATTTTCTTTATTAATTATGCCTTCATCTTTAATAAAAAATAATATTTTCATTATTAATTTCAAGAAAAAGAAAAAAAATGTACAAACAATTAATATTCATTTTGACTTCAGAGATATGTCTAGGTAGGTATGAACTGTTATGTTGATTAAATAACATTTGGTAGTTTTTACAATAGAGATCTCACTATCATGAATGCAAATAGTAAATGTATATTTGAATTTTCAGATGTTGAATAACTGAATTCATTATAGAATAGAGTGGTTTCTTATTTAGATGGAAAAAGAAGTATATTGTGAGACAGTCACCAGTCAACCAGGGTTGAGGGCCCCTCAAGGAATTAGAATTCCTTCTGATTAATGAAATTGACTAAATATCTTGTCATAACTCCATAGATAGGCTTTCTGCCTGATCACAAGCTAGAGGATATAACCAGTGCAATTTGGCACTGTTTAGCTGTCATTATTTATTTATCAAAATACTTTAATGTCTTATTTACCATTATTGAGTTAAAATGCTTTATCTAGTAGCCCTTTTCAGGTTCGTTCATTCGAAATCAGTCTTTTATTATCTTACTATTAAACTTTAGTTTAGTGTTTATATAAACTAAAAAGTCATTCGTTTTCTAACTCAAATATTATTAATTAATTTGCAGAATTACGTTTTGACATTATGTTTTTAAGTGTAACAGAGAATATTAGATAAACTTAACTATGAGTTTATCAATGAAATAATATTAAGAGTGTTAGTATGATATTAATAGAAACATGAGCATATGTCATATAGTTAAATATAGTACAAGCATTTTGTAGCAAAAGGAGGGAGGGACTGGTGAAAATATATCGGGACTGAAGCGATGAAATAAAGTAAACCCCTAGAACCCGGAGGTTCTGAGTGGCTGCATGGCTTCCACTTCCCTTGCCCAGTCGTTTCTTATGGTGTTGTTAACTCATCATCGTTATAATTCATGTTATATATGTCCCTCATATGTCAATATCAACAGAAGTGCTAAAACGGCATTCAAACAAAGGAAACTGAGACAACTTTTTGTTACGGTAATTGGTCTGTTAGAACAGATGCCAGCACAGAAATGTATTAAATTATATGTTTGCACATGTTAAGCATCATATTTATATTTATAATGTAAATAATGAAAATATTTGCAGACTTATGTAATCAGGTGAAACTTTGCACATAGTGTAATAAACAAACATTGATAAAGTAATTATGAATATTTTATATAATAATTAACAAGCGTCAAAAAATACGTTAGCATAAAAACAAGTGTGTAAAAATATGTTTTCAAATATACTTTACGGCTTAAAGAGGTCTGAAAACTAGCTAAAAATTGTGAGCTTCGTTTTTTGCCCACATTGCTAGTTTCTTATTGAGCTATACTAGGAGAGTTAAAGAAAAACTTGTTTACTCTTTACTTTGTAAATTCATTTTTTTTGATTTCATTAAAATTGTTTCATTAATTTGCAGCTGACCTGAGGAGCCCTGGGGCATTCGGTTGATGACGAAGCTGAGGGCAGCGTGAACACTCTGTTCGGACGTCGGGTCCATCTCGAGAGCCTGCACTCGGCCAGAACACGCCTCCTTCAACTCTCTGCTGGCGTCGCCCAGCTCCTGGAAGCCTGCGAATACCGTGAAGCCCTGCTCAACAGAACACGCCAAACTGTCTTTCCATAAACACAATTCTTCGTACAACATACATTCATAGAGAAGGTGTAAGGGACATTTTTGACATATGACTGTTGACTGTTACTATGGATTAATAAACTCCCTCTCACTCCTACTTTCTCCCTCTCTTCCAGTTTAACTATCGCTCTCTTTTTTCAAATTTAAAAGGCTCACTGCTTGTTTATCAGGGGATACCACTTTTTATACCAATTCCAGAAGAATCTTCTTCTCCCCGTTAATCCTCAGCTGGGAGATGAGTTTTTACTTCTTTTACTGACTTTTTTTTTGTAAGTTGCCGGAGTTGTTAATCACGTGCATATTGCATTAAATACTAATGATACCAAGCTTTCTTTTGGTACTTCCTTTTAATATCCCATTGCACATTTCTGTATCTAGGATTCTTAAAATTTGCTATTAATTTTACGAATTCACTTCTTCTTATTCACAATTAATTCACTGATGATTTTTTCTGAAATTAAGAGGTATTTTGGTTGAATCTGAATTATTGATACTTTGTCTCAATAACAAATTTCTTCATTATATATATTACCAACTAAAAAAGTCTAGGGTTTTCTAAATATAAATCTGAAATAAAATAAATTTCAAAAACATAACTGTAAACATATTTTTTTTTAAAATTTAGCAGTTAACATAAACCACCTACACCTACAGGATTTATAAAGTGAAATCGTTATTTGATGATTAAAAGAGGTTTCTTGGATGAAATGCGGCATTGTTAGTGTTCTGTTTCACCAAATTAGACCGTTTAAAACAAGTCGCTGACTAAAATTGTACCATTACTGTTCTTAAAATAACTCAAAACTCCCCTTCAGCCAACAAAATTAATTCCTCTTTAACGGAGTAATTTGAATAGGTTTTTTGATTGTTTCATACACTACATCTAATTCCATGATCTATCTAATTCATTTGTAAGTTTTTGCCAAATTGAATAGGTTTGAGAAGCAGTCATTCATAAATTTTCTATTTGCCAAGTAACTGTTGAAGTAGTACATGACCTTTAACACCCAGTCCGTGTCAAAATCATACTGTTTTAGATACCGACTTTGAAGTTTGTTGTGCTCTAAAAATATTAGCATTAGCACAAATTTTAATTATGGGCAACCATTTTGGGAGAATTTAATTTTGCATTATTGAATCAAGTTTACTAGAGTTGACATCTTCAATGATTATGTTTACCAGCACGATTTGAAAATATTACAATTTTTTGAGTATGCTAAAATTTTCCATATTTTAATTATGGTATTCAATGTTATGTATTCTAAAACTGATGCTAATCTGCATTTATATTTTGTTTGTATAGATTATCAAATATATTTAGTCAGATTATTCGTTTCTGTAAACAACAAGAATTTAACATTTTTTGTTGTTACGGTATATTTAATTCTTAATCATATGAATTTTGGGTAATATTGAAGTGTGAGAAATGGACTCTTTCCTATTATGTTGTCAACAAATATCCAGTTTTTTTTACTATTCTAGTCTAATAATTCATATCTATTAAATTTTAAAATAATCTTTTAAGTTAGATTCTTTGAAACTCGTAACTTAATGTAAAACGTGTTTAAATCATGAGTTGACGTGTCCGAGGGTTTTTGTTTTTACACAAATTCAAGGAAACCACTATTTCTTTCTTGTTGAACACCACTTGTTGGCTAGTATAACTATTGCAATGTATTTGGGGATATTAAAAGTTAGCATTTTTTTATATTTATTGTCAGCTCGAAACTTTCAAACCACCCATATTCCTAAGTACTGATTCCTGTAATTTGACTTTTTGAGTAAACAGTCAGAGATTACACACATAAATTAATAAAGCTTGAGAAAAAGGACATTTTTATTTTAATCCATGCTCATATATTTAAATTTCTTTATTATTGAGCTTATTATGTTTGGGATCTTTTCATACAGTGCTCCAATATATCCTGTGATACCTATTGTGATATGTATGATAAGAAACTTTGCAATACATAGAGCTTAATGAAAAACACTTCTGTATCAATCCAGGACGAAATTCGAGAGTGGCGTCTGACCTAACTTCTTTACCTGATAATGTGGTCATTTGAGCTCAGCTGATTGGACTGGACAACTGACGCTTGTCTGGTAGAGGCTTGGGCTCTTGACGGGTTCTCGGAGTGGGGACGATTAGATACCACTCCTTCGAGCCCATTTATGCTCACTGCAGTTACTCGACGAGAGACCTTAGAGACTCTCATAACTAGCCCATACAGGTGGCATTTAGCCAACGAGAGATTTGTAATCTCTCTCTGTGAGTCCTGCACTTAGGTACTAAGACTCCTCACAATGTGCCCTGATGGGGTTCAATGAACTACTAGTAGCAAGCCCTGGTTCCGGGGTAACGGGCATTGCCCTCTTCGCAGGGAGACGACCGAGTTCACAAGAACACTATGGGAGTCCCAAAACTAAGGCATTGTAAGTTAGCCTGACCTCCATAATGTGGCCATTTTCACGTTTTATTCAGCAATCCAGTTTAGTTATTACATGTGATGAACCTTAATTTATTACAACTACATACGAGCACTAGTTTATATCGTAAACCACAAATACTTGTGACAAATCATGATTTTGAAATGAAAAAATATATAACAAATGCACTCATTTTATATCAACAAACTATCTTCTGATAATGAGACGATTCCAGAAAAGTAAAATTTAACCTTGAAGATATTGTGGTTACTGAAACTAGGATAACTTGAAGATCATACATTTGTATATCTAATGAGTATTTCTATATTTTTTGCATTTTAAAGACAATAGAGGAGAATGTGTAGGACTCACCAGCTCATCTAAGTACTTGGTGATAGCGGAGCCTATTCTGGAGTCACATCCTGTCACGAGAACGCACTTGCCAGCTGCACGGACCTGCAACCGAGAACATTTCAAGTAACCACTTCATCTTACCATATCATAAGTCCATATTGTCAGTTTATTAGTCTTAGCAGCCATTATATTGATTGAATTGGATTAACCCTATAACAAGTCTAAGGGTTAGCGAAATTTGAAGACCGCAGAATTGCTATTTTTGTTACATTACTATAACTAAAGTATAGTAATCGTGAAGAAATTCGACCTCAAAATGTTTACTAGCTAGAATGTTGGGCGTGCTGAACCAACTTCAAGAACATTTTTGTTGTTCACAATTTGTTTTGAGCAAAGCAGATGTCTCACCGTTTATTCGGTAACAATATGAACCAAGTTCAGATACTTCTCTTTGGGGCAAAAGTTGAGGCACTAACACAAAAAAGTATGTGTCCTTTAAAGTATTCAGAATGTTCACCCTTTATGACAATAAAATTTGTATTATCTGATGTGTACACAATGCTGTTAACACTACCTCCCTTTAATGACAACATGAGCTAAATCACAAAAATCTGTCTGATTTTCATTAAGAAATTTGTCAGACCAAAAATTCACATCATTTGATCATTTAACATATTAGTTCTCTGGTACATCAACTTTATGACATAAATGAAGTTCGAAGTCTTTACTATTTAATTGAAACTGTTGTGAGTCTGTTGCGCTTTTGAGTTAATCTGTAAGGGTCCAGAGGAAGTTTCTTGGGACGCTCTACTACTGTTTCGTATTCAACATGAAGGATGTTTATTTGGATGTATTCCATTCCTACATATATTATATAAGAGTTACTATCTCTTTTGTAAAGCACTGCTGAAGTTCCCTTTAGCCATTCGATTACCGGGTCTTTCTTACAGAGAAGTATTTTACTGTCTCTTTGGCCAACCCTCTCTACTTCGCCTACAAATCCATCATACTCTGACAAACCCTTGTAGGATAATCAACTCATGTTTAGATTAGCTTGTGGTAACAGTCCATACATTGAAGGAAGCAGCCCTGCTGATCCGGTCTTGTCTGACACCAACAAAGCTTTGTTCCTCTCTTCTTCAATGCGCTTGCGTAATTTAATTTCTATTCGTTTTTTGAAAACTTATAAAATGAGTTTGTCTCTGATTAACTAAATACCCCTATGACTGTGTTCTTACTTGTACCTTAGTACAGTAAGTGATTCCTGATAACAGAGCTTTCACTATTCCTTAAATAGAGTACACATTTTTCAAGCTGAAAAATTGAGTTATTTGCACCCAATAAAAAAACACAATATACAATGTTTATTTAAATCTCCAACAGGAAAAGATGAGTAGTAACGCAAGGTAGTAAATGTAACTTCACAAATAAGAAGTTATTACAAAAAAAAACAAACAAATAAAAATGTATCACAAAACATCATCGAAGATATTGGTGCTAGTAAAGTGCTTTGAAGTGGAGACTCAACAGTGACTTTTATAGGGTGATAAGATAACTGAATTAGGCCAATCGAAACAAAAAGAGAATATTCCCAGTGTATGTCTGACATCTTTCCTGATACCAATCAAGAATGACAACGCAGTAATTGAAATGTAGTCTACGATGAAAATTTTTGCTTCAATATTTTTCTGAGATACATAGTCCTGAGGGAGAGGAAGCCATGACATTTATTGTAAACCGTTGTTAAAATGTTGGTAGGTGCCTTCAATTAAACGAGTATATTTGTTTCATTTTAGAGGTGAAAGAACCAAAAAATATATTTATCTTTAAGATAAAACTGAAATATTTTCACAAAAGTACTAGAACCATTTTTGTTACGCAATCATTATTCTGAAGGACAATTTTTTTCTTATTATTTAAATTTAATTTTTGTTTTATTACTTACTCATAAAAAAATAAATGAATGAGGGGCCAGGGTAGGCGAGTGACTTACCTGCTTGCCTCAGGACTGGTAGAACCGGGGTTTGATACTTATTCTAGCTCTCGATTTATTTACTTGGGAAGTGAAAGAATCTGAGCACGCGTCCCTCGGTGAGGACGTAAGGTGTCATTACTAATTTGGCAACTAATTTTAATTGCACTCAGAGTATCTCAAAGCGTGTTTTCTGTCAATAACTCGAATTTGTAATTTTCTTTGAAAGGAAGTTTCAAACGCTCCTCTTATGTACAGTTGTGAACCAAATAAATTTCAATTGGATGATATTGGAAATGAAATTTGGATTTTATGACTAGTTTACAGGATATATATTGGAGGATATATATATATATATATATATATAATATATATATATATATATATTTGTAAAAGTTGGGAGCAGTCCTTCTTCAATACATGCTTTTAAAAACTAGATGTCAGAAAAAATTTCGTAATTTGGAAAAATATAAGACGAAATTGAATCAAGTGGAAACAGACATCCAGTTTTTAAAAGCATATATATATATATATATATATATATATATTATTTATATATAACTCATACCCGTTAAAGATCTCTACTCTAAATACATTTGAGTTAGACAAAATTTAAAGCCCCTAATGTAGAATGTTCATTGTGTCTTATCAAAAAGGCCAATCTTCGGCCTATGTGTGCTTTCTCGTGATACGGCCACTGCAACCTTATCTAACTTCTTCATAAATATAATTCAACTTAGTTTTAGTATGTAACTACAAAAAAATTAATGTGTTTGATTTTCAATAACCACATAATCTCTAGATATCTGTCCTTTTTTTATCTCAGTTTTTATTAGAGTCAGCAGCAGCGCTTGGGTAACAGCGGGGATCTCCAGTTATTGGTGGGTTCTTTGACTGTATTGTTCCAGAATTAAATACCATAATTTACATTTGAAATATTTTAATTGTTTAATTATGCTTCATGTACTTTTCAGTTCTTAAGGAATAATGCATACGCACACTTGTTTCGAAGTTATGTTGTTGTAGATGTTTATTTTTTTGAAACAAGGTCTACTATACCTACCGATTGATTACAAAAATTTCTGGAAGAATTAAGAAAATAAGAATAATTAAATTAATTTCACATATGTCTAAAGTTATCCTTTTCCACCTGAGAGTAGCATATGTAACCAACGCCCTGATTAATCATTCTCTCAAAGTCTTGTTATCCACTATTCACAAATGTTCGGAAAACAATGGACATAACTTGCTTGGTTATCAGACGGTTACTGCTTGAATCATTGATTGCATATATGGAGCATGAGTGAATATTACTACGAACATGTTGTCGACAATGCCTAAAATAACTCTTATAAAAGATAATTATATCTTTTTTGTTTTACTGACATCTGAAAAAAATAAATATGCTTTAATTGAAGTCTTGTACCATGTGTTTGACTGCCTAAATAGGCATTCTCATTCAAGAATTGAGTATAATCGAATATCTGGGGCTAGCTTATTCGTTGAGAGCAGTTAGTCTATATTTATAATAAAACTCAGTTTTTATGTGACTTTCTCATTATTTTATGCTCATGGTCCAAGACCGGTCGAGTACAGGAAAAAACGTACGTTGTAAAACGCTTTGAGTTAACCATGATTTAGTGTTGCCAACGGCTGTGTCCTAATAATCTTCGCTTGTTCATTACAAGATGCGCTTTCCAGTTGACTCGAATAAGAGAGGCTGAGGCAAGGTGAAGACACTCAGTCACAAGGCTGCACTACTAGGTCACTGAGGTGGCTGGACCCCCGCCAGCTCCACCTTTATAACTCAGTCACAGTCTCGTTTGGATGCTTTCGCTTTCGTCTAGTTCCTGCTCTAGAACAAATAATTTCCAGCTAAAATTGTCTTCTATTATTAAGAAACCCAACTTCCTTCGTATAATATTGCTTGTGGTCAGAATTAGCTAACATTGTTTTTAGTTATGTCTAATAATAAATTATTTTCATGACAACTAAAAATACAGTAAAACCTTCGTTTTATCATACAAAAGAGAAGAACACAGCCCACATTATCGTGTATATTTAAAAGCATTTTTCTGAAAATTGTAAAATATCTTGGTTCACATTGTAAATCTTTTTTACTGTAAATGATTCTTTTTTTTTATAATTTAATTCTTATCATTCCTTATCATGACACAAATCAACTCTTCATAGAGACTTAAAAATTCCATTTATACATAAGTTACCATCTGATCGATATCAGGCATTTCACATCAAACTTGCCTCTCACCCAAATCCACTTATACAAAAACTTATACAATCAAGAAACGATGGGTTTCATTCTTTACCTTTGTGTGTGAAAGGTATTTGTATCATTCTACATATGTTTGTTACGAAAAATATGCGTAACAAGCATATGTAAATGGGGTTGTTGTCATTGTAAACTTACAATTCACTACATCAATAAATGGTTGTAAAAATATTTTAGGATTGAAGTTAGCAAAAAACCTTGATAACATTGAGGGGAACTTTCTATACTGGCTATATTTTTTCTAAAAATGTTAAAAAAAAAATTTTTTATCATTAAACTGATTTGATGATAATCTCAAAATTTTTGAGGCATTTCAAAAAATGTAAATCCATGCCGTAAAGTTAGTTGTGTTTTGGCCTTTTCAGGTATTCATATATACCATTTTCTATATTCAAAATATTCATATTTTATTAGAAAATTTATTAGAATTTTCAGGAAAAAGTTAAGAAAGAAATATTTATGTACATTTGAGAGAACATGCTTTCATATTGATTTCTCGACGAAATTTATTCAAAATATTTTCTAATAAAATTCTAATAAATTCTGTTAAACAAATATCTTGGCCTTTTCTTTTACATGCACGTTAGTGAATAGGGACCCCACAACAAGGAAGGCTAAAAATTCACGAGGTATTATAGCTTTTGCAATTTCTAAAAAAAATTTCTGTGGATTACAGAATATATTCTGCTGGAATGTAGGTAGATATTATATGAATACCTGTTAATAAATGACAGGTATTTATTTCATCAATCAAGATTTATTTTCTTGTCAAGAAGAACTGATACAGCGATTATAAAAAGTTATTGATTTTATAAATCAAAGGATCCTACATTTGAAAGTAATCGAGAAATCAATATGAAAACCGTGTTCTCTCAAATGTACATAAATATTTCTTTTTTTACTTTTTTCTGAAAATTCTAGAAAAAAATAAAATGAATCAATGAAATGTTCTTTTAACAATGTTCCTTAAACGTCATCAAAACTTTAAATTGAAGAAATATCTTTAAACTAAAAGAGAGTCATTGCAAAAACAATAAGTTTAGTTGTACAGTTCCTGAACTCCTTTACCTGACTGTTTTACGAATATACCTACGTGAACATTTAATATATAATAAAGTTTATTTCTAACCATTATTTATTTCTAACTTTGCCACAGTTTAAAATTGTTTTTCAATTCTGATCAAATACTTTAATCATCGACAAGTTTCTCTTTCCTTTAAGTTCTCGAATGTCAATTATACACTAAAGCATCTTCTTTGCTTGAAAAAAAATATAGGTAGTACACTGCCTATGAAATAAGCAATATACTACCTGTCATGATACATGATATGTTTTCCTCATTTCATAGTGACTCTGATTTATTTCCTAAAACAATTGAGTCATCTGTTAAATTAAGCCTGTGTTTATTAAGTAATCATTTAAGTATTTAATCATTAATTTATGCTGTATGTCAGCATAGAGAATACATGAAAATGACAAACAGTAAAACCTTCTACGATATTTTGACATCTGTCGATATCCGAGGCTCTTTTGAAAGCGCATTCTCCTCAATGTTATCAAGTTATTATGTTTAACGTCATTCCTAAAATATGTTTACAATCATTTATTTATATAGTAAATTATAAGTTGACAATGTCAACAACCTCAAACAATCTTTGTTATTGTTTTATTGTAATAAGAATATGATGTATGATATTTCTTACTATATGTCATTCAATATGTTATTTCTCAAGTTTACTTCAACTCTTTTGTTATCTTTACTAGGATTGTTTTCTCAAAGTTAAGTATATGTATTTTTTTAATATGGTCTTATCAATAGGGGTGGAGGCAGAGACTCATGGTCGTAGGCAGTTTTACAAATATTTTGGCCTTTTCTTTTACATGCACGTTCGTGAATAGGGACCCCACAACAAGGAAGGCTAAAAATTCACGAGGTATTATGGCTTTTGCAATTTCTAAAAAAAAAATGTCTGTGAATTCCAGCATATATTCCGTTGGGATGTAGGGAGACATAATATGATTTAGCTGGTTTGCTTGTTGCAGGTTGGACTCGTGACTTGAGAAATGATGAGACTAACTGGGTTTCCTGGCTAGTGCAGTGATAATAATTTAAGAAAAGATCATTATTTTGAACTTTGATTTGTTGCATTTACTTGCATTGTAGTTTACTGGATCCATTTTGATTTGTTGTTCACGGTAAATATTCAACAATTTGTAATCACGCTTCAAGCCACATCGTTTAATGCATCTTAGAAGGACTTAACAGATATATTGTCTTCAGTGAGGAAGACAAGGCCATTCTTTTTGGCAAATATTTCGAAATACAAAAGGTCCATATCATAGTTTATTTGAAAAGGGGATTAACTAATTATTTACCACTCCTCTTGTTATTCCAGAGACTGGAAATTTATGAATAACATTGTTTTTTTATTAATATTGCATGATAAACATTTCATCAATTTTGGGTGAATTAAAAAAAAAGGTTAGCCTTTTTCAACAACTTGTCATTGGTCAGATTGTTTTTAACATTAATTTTATTAGAACCTTATAGGTAAAAATAACTATTTCATTAAAATTACATCTGTTCAGCAAAGAACGTTTATAATAAACACTATAAGGAATATTAAATTAACCGATTTAGATTTAAGGGTAATTCATTACAAAAACTACGTACAGTTACACGTCATTTAAAATAAAATGTACTTTGAAAAGATAAACAATCTATATAACTATTTATAATATTTTCATTAAACTTTAAAATAGCTCTTTCATTTCCAATTTCCCTCATCCAACCAGTCAAATTGAAAACAATTTGTAAAGAATTATTTACATTTGTTTCATCATTCATTTTACTCTTCAGTTATTACGTTTTTAATATTTTTCTCAAATTATAACTAAAAATAATTGGCCATATAATTAGCTATGCCAATGTTATAGTCCAACTGATAGCTAGTCAGATTACATAAGTCACCATTCTCCTCAATTTAATGATTTATTAATAATATTAAGAAAATATACGCAAAATTTGCAAAAAATTGAATGTCATAAGTTATTACATAACGTAGTTATGTATATGTATCGTTGTTTCTTATATTGTATGATTGGAAATTGATTTCTTTTTAATGGATTTACTTACAATGTTGAGTGTAGATAGGTTTAGAATTTTGTAGTTATATACGTTTTCAAGATGAAATGCCACTAAAATTTATAAATATATGCATACAGTATTATTAAGAATCACATCAGCTTATACATTCACGACATTCATGGTGGTTCCCTCTGTGAGGTTTGTCCTAATAATATGTGGACGGACGTCACCATGGGTTTGGGGGAAGTTTTACCCACTGGGACGATTTGACTTTCGTTTTACTTTCATGTCATAACCCTAAGCCTGAATCATGATCTGTTATGCGCCTTGACAAGAAGTTTTCCTCCTGAACGATAAAACATTTTCTGACAAATCCGTACGTGATGGGCTTTTTGTTCGTCTGTCATGAGGTTTTGTAGATGACATTTTGTAACAATGCGCTACATCTTCCATTTGTCGGTTACAATTTCACTACAAGATCCAACTGATATTCTCACTCTGTAGAAGGTTTCCTGACAATGAATGGTTAATTTGCTAGTTCCATGGTGTAGACTTTGGAGTTGTAATGATCGACATTTGATGTAGAAGGACGTCCAGGACTGTTATCAACATTCAATGACATGTCACCTCCCTTACGATCATCAGGCTTCTTGAAACATACTTTATAACAGTTAATGAATAGTTATTTCCGTTTTTTCTGTAATATGGCAAAAACTTATGTACATTTATGTTGTTTTATACTACAAAATGGCTACTTAGGTATACATTGTTAAATTGTTAATACATTTAGGTCCTTTTTGATAATTTAATACTGTTTCTCTTCGGTATTCTTCTAGGTTCGTGGTCTTTCCAAACATAAAATTGGAATCTCTCATAAAATTAATATGAAGAATATCAGTAACTCTTAGGAAGAATAAAAGGAAATTTGAAACAAAAAGGAATAAAATCGTTAATTCTAAGACTGCAATAATTCTGGTAGTAATTGTATGTCTACCATGTTTTTTAAAAAAAAAACATGAAAAATAAAATCAACATACAAAGTTCAGTAATAATAAAAATGTATTTTTTTTTACATATTTTTATGATTATCATTACTAGTCGAAAGGCCTTAGAATAATTTATTTTTTAAATTTGAAACTGCATTTTTAAGTTTTTGTACCTGTAAATATATATTATAATTTTTATATAATCTATATACTTATAAAACTCTGATGACCGATCTTGTTTGTTTTCTTGCCACCGTGCGTTATCTGAAAAAATAATAAAATATACCCGATTTTGTGGGAATCGAACTCACAACCTTTGCATTAGAGGTCCGTGCCCTGCGCCAAGGAGTCTTTGTTGCAGTACAATTCCAAAACGTAACACAAGTAACGTGAGGTTTGTGTAAGTCAACAAAAGATGAAGTTTTGGTTGTTTGCCACAGGTTAAACTTCGAATACCTGTTAATTTCAGTTTATGCTAGATCATTCAAATAAATATTAAAGAAAACAATGAAAAATATATGAATTTACAAATGGCGGCATTCAAAGGAAAGAAAAATGAAAAATAATTTCTCTCAACATAAGTTAGGTAAAAGTATTGACTCTAGATGCAAAATCTATTTTGTTATAAACCTAACCAGTTTTTTTCTAGGAAAGATCTTAGTTTCATTTTTAGAATCTTATTGTTGTTTAAGCCATGTTTTATTTATTGCACTTTTAATTTTTGGCGCTACGCTCTGCGCCAAGAGGACTTTTTGCACTTCACTTCCAAAACATAAACATGAATTATATAATGAAACAAGACTAATAACTGAAGAACTGTAGGATAAAGGCATTGTTTGTAAAATTATCGCATCACGGTTTTACGAGGAAATAGTTTTAATTCCAGGATTGAAATTTGTTTTATCTAAAGAGGGCAACATTTCTTTTTCAAGGATTCAATTTCTAATTCAGTCAACATTTGCCATGACTACATATTCATAAGTCACGAGGAGAGACTCTACAGTAAGTTTTAGTTCATTTAGGTAAAGCATTATTTCAGCATGAGCAATTACATGTTGTTTTCAGTAGGATCATATCAGAAATTATCTGCATTTACGTGAGCATGATTGCATTAACAAGGAAGGTGATGGACGGCCAAACAGGTCACGGGGAGTCTAGTATACTATACAATTGCAGGGAAGGAATAAAAAATATCTTTCAAAATACGGTTAAAAATCTTTCTCATGTTTTCCCTTCTACTTAAAAACATTACCTTAGTAAAGTCACTCATTTAAATCTTTTACAAAATTAAAAATCTATCCAAACCGAACATAAATTTTCAATAATGAATCACACAGACACACGTAATATCTACATTAAGTGTACTTATTATGAGAACTAATATAAGGTTATATGTATATATATGGTACTATAGTTTTAATATTAAACAAATATAATATATAACAATCACTAACGTTCGCTATTTTTACCAATACTAATATCACTCAACAAAAAAATTAGAAACTCTTTTAAAAAAAGCCTTCTGAAATTTACGGTTGCCACTTTTTAGTACCCTTCTTATCGATAAATCGATAACATTATTGTAACACATCCTAGATCGTTTTCAAAAGTATCGTTACTTTATTTTTTAATACATTTATCTATTATTTAATATAAATATTTATATATAAATTTAATATATCATTAGTAAATATTTTTCTAACAGAAGTAGAACATTCTAATTAATCGAAAACTGTTTTTTCAAATAACGAGCATGATAGCCATCTGCAAAGTTTCAACGTTGTCCGTAATTGATAAAATAAAGTGAAGATGAAGAGTTAAGTAAACCAGTGTTAGGAAACGAAACACTGTTGAATTTATGAAGACCAAAGTTGAGAGAAGATGGCTAAATTGGGAAATGTTAATTTTAACTTGGTTTTTAAAAGTTGGTTCATTCGTAATTAACGTTTTTAAATGATAGTCAAACATACACCCACACACACATAAACACACATACACACACTCACTCACACACACGCACACACACACACACACACACACACACACACACACACACACACACACACACACACATACACACACACACACAACACACACACGCACACGCAGGACCTTTTCAATTTTCCATGACAAACTCTTTATCAAGAGGTCCACCATGTTTATACTACTACCGTTTTCACCTTGCGTGTAAGTCAAGCACCGATTGGTGGCATTGAAGCAGCACAAAGTTAGAATAAAGGAAGTGGCATTGTGTGAGTGGGCCGCTCTTTCTCGGCATGTGCCCAGGCCTTTCAATTGCCTGGCTCCCATCCAGACCGATTTAGCTACACACCTTCGATAGTTTCTACCTCCCTCTTACACAATCTCCCTGTCACCAATAATCCACTTTTTGCAAATTTTAATAAATCACGTTTTTTTTTATTTTCTGTAACTAGATCTCCTATGTCTTAATCACTACTAACTATGCATCTTATTGTGAACCAACACAAAAAAAAAAAATAGAATTTAATATTTATAAAATTTTAAAAATTCCTTCATGGAGCCCTAGCTACATGTCATGGACTCTCAAAATACCATTTCCCTCCTAGACCCCTGACTATTATTTGCTATATACTACATTTAGAATGCTAAATTTTACCTCACACAAGTTTCTTAGGCTAGGACCATTAACAAATACCAGACACCGCCTAGGATGGAACTACATTTACTCCGGATAGATAGAAAAAAAAACAAACAGATTCCATGTAAATAAATTTTCTTGCTTTTTAACTATAAAGAGAGTATGACATATGCATTTAAATAAACATTTTTGTTTTATAAAGAGGTTTACTAGTTTGTATCCGATGACTTTTTACCTGGATTAATTTCCTAAATTAATTATCTTTATTAAAATTCTTTTTTAAATTTATTTACTCTTTATATTAAATATAAAGTATTGAAAGTATTAAATTTGGGCCAAAATTGTTATATCGAGTTTTCAGCTGAAATATATGTTTTGATTTCTCCTGTGCCAATAAAATTATCTAAAGTTTATCTAACATGTTAGATAAATCATGTAAGCTTTGGATCAGACAAAGAATTGATGAACGCATCAAAAAAAGGTGGTCTGAGGAGGACACGTGTCTTATTTCAAAGCAGTTGTGGTCTTCTTGTAATTCTAGAAGAACTAAGGATCTTCTTTCCAGGAATAGAAGAGATGTAGCCAATGTGATCGCTGTTTCCACGGGGTACGCCACCAGATTAGGATTGGAGGCGAGGGATTTTTGCAGGGCATGTCAGGACAAGGAAGAGGAAGAGACAATTTCTCACTTTCTCTGTGAATGCCCTGGTCTGGCTCAAAGAAGGAAAGAAGCACTAGGAGAATATTTCTTTGACAATCTTGAGAACTTAGCATCCACTGGTATCAGGGATCTGTCTAGATTTATTGTTCTCTCGAGATGGTTCGAGTGGACCAGGGACGGGGGAGAATAGCCCCAATTCCTTTTTGTGGTATCACAAGGGGCCGGCTTGCGGCCTATGTGTGTTCTCTCTCGGGACGTCCACTGTAACCTAACCTAGATAAAATCATGTCAAGTAGCCATGTGAGTGTGATGATACATTATATACAATTAGTACTTCTCTAATGTTTGTTTTATTCCTACAATAAAATCATTGTGTCGCACAATATAAAGTGAAATATATATTGTAGAGAGATGGGATTATCATATTGTGTAGAATCATTATTTTTGAATCGGGAGCAGCCTGAGCAGTAAAACGTCTCATACATTACAAACGATAAACTTCAAATGGTAGGGCAATAGCAACGTATCGATTCATATTGTTTGCACATCTTAAGTTGAGTAGGGAAACACTTGTCCTATGAGATCCTCACATATTTGAATGAGTAAAATGATTGGATGCAAGCATTCAATATCTAAAACTCATTTGAAAAAACTTTTTTTTTTACAAAAACGTTTCCTTCGTGCTACTTAATGTAGGTGCACCAGTATAGGATAGAAGGGAGATGAGTTATACCCTGCTACTTGGTATAACGTATTTCCGGTTTATTGGTCCAGAACGGTGGACCTTCTCTCTCTATCTTGTAATTTTGCTTACCCATAACTGAACTCTATACCAAATAATAAATAAACCATACTTTCCCCCTAGAACAGCACTGAATCGATAGAAACTAATAGAACAGCACAGGCCTATAAGTGTAGACATTGGTAATCTATCCATCAACGGTACAGCTTGATTAATAGCCGAATTTCACTAGTTTCGAACCAGCATTACGTCGAACAACACTGCACATAAATAAATGCTGTTGTGTCTTCTTAAAACTGAAACTTTTGCACGCACGTGTTAAAACTGACTGTTGTAAATAAAAATTACACCAGTACGTAAATAAAAAATAAAAATTTTGAATGTACATACGTAGTTTGTTTGTTTCAAAAAACCTAACTGCAGAATCATTTTCTGATGAATTGGAATTAATTGCTGGTTTTTAGTGAACAGACGTATTTTTCTAACATTACAGAGGATAAACATCACCAACATGTGTGATGTATAAGGTTGATTATTTGACGGTATATCTTCTATACCCCCCCGATGTGCCTTCACCTTGTCGTGGTGGGGGGGGGGCTTAACATGCCTAAATAGTGGCTTGAACTAAGAAAGGCACAACCTGGGCGGTGTGCTTGCCTGCTCCGGCGTCCGGGGGTAGCAAGCCTGCCTGTCTGCGCGCTGGTCAGGGGGCCGTCCGCCTTTGTAGGTAAAAGGTAACATTTGCTGTGGGCACAACAGTGGCTTTAGCTGCTACCTTGGTCCCTGTCTGGGCTGGTGTCCAGACACTAGTCGCGCGCGTGTCTAGGGGCTAGGTTCTGAGTGATCTTTTCTTCTTCTGGCTTTGTGCTTGTCTTTTTTAAGACTTTTTTCTGCCCCGACGAAACTATCAGTCTCTTAGAGACTATTGGTCATAAGTATTCGGGCGGGACTGCTGTGGCTGGTTTGTGGTGGGCATGGGCCGGCCTAACCAGTTGCGGCGCTTTACCGTCTGGATGTTTCTCCTATTTTCTCCCTGCACCTTTTCTTGCTTTCTCTGACTCTTTCCCTAACTTACCTAATCTTTGCTATCTCTCAACTCGCTATTAACTGTTACCCTTGTAACGTTTCATACATTAGAGAAACCGAATCCACCCTTAGAAAAATTTCCTTCTGTCTGTCGGTTTGTCCGCAACATTTTCTTACAATTAAACTCAGCCACCGTGAGACATAGCGAGCGGAAACTTCGACTTTTTATTTTGAAAATATACAAGTGAAACAAGTAGGTATTGTTAGTTGATTTTAGTTTCATTTGTGTTTAAGCTCCGAACAATAGCATATTGACAATGTGTTTCCCAGAGTTCAAGATCTACTAGCTATTCAGAATAAATGACATTGTAAACGAGCAATTCTTAACCCCTATAATGAACAGGCAGAAAAATCAACAAACAAGTTCTTACGCTATATCAGGCTAAAGAAAGAACTTACAAGTCAGTAAACGGAGTGATTAGTGATGAGGAAGCAGTTCATTATCCAATTGAATTTGTTGACTCCGTGACTTCTCCTGGCCACCAAACGTGCTGCGATTTAGTAGCAGTAACTAATTTCATGTTATGAAACGTGAGTGCTCCAAAAATGTGCAACGGGACACAACTCAGAGTTCTTGCTATGCACAGATACGCCGTAGAGGCGGACATATTGACTGGGTGTGGTACTGGAGAGACTGTGTGTATATCACGCATACCATTAATTCCAAGCCACTATCCGTTTCCATTCAAACAATTGAAATGTCCCGTCAGTGTCTGTTTCGCAATGACGGTAACTAAGTCGCAAGGGAAACTCTATCTACCGCAGGAGTTGAAGTGAGTGAGACCAAGTTTTTCTCGCATGGTCAACTTTAGTTCCCTTGCTCAAGAGTCAGAGGGTTCCAACTCTTTGTTCTTCCATGAACCTGAAGGACAGACAGCTGATGTTGTGTATAAAGAGGCATTTACTTAACACTGTGCTAATAAATATATTTTTTCCTATTTTATAATTTTTCTAATGATATTTTGAAATACCATTCATTTCTGAATTTTTGTAAAAACCTGTCAAAGTCTGCTAGTATTTTGTTCATACAAGTACTTAATCAGTTAAGAGGATTTGTAGTTTAAAAACCCAATTGATATCAATTAAGGTCTAAAATGTTTTTTTTTTTTAGATTACTGCGAGTTAATATAGTGACCATGAAAACAAAATGTTTTTTTAGATTTTGACGAATTTCCAGCTTTAGGTCCCTTGATACCAGTTTTAAATTTTAGATTGATGTCGGAATGTGTGTGGATGAGTACGGGAGAGTGCCTGTATAATTGTGAAATCATTCTGTAAGTCGCAACGATTGCCAAACAGTTGTGACAGATATATAACTCTTTGTGCTCAAATGTCCCCATTGTTATCTAGAAAATGTTTACTTTGGGAAAGTTTCCTTATCGTACTTTATATGAAAACAAGTTTTATTATTTCTCTATTTTTCTCTTTAAAGATTTCAAATTTGTTTTTTAGTATTTCCTTTATCTTAGCAGCTTGTAATAAAAATTGCACTAATTTTAGAATATTGGAAGGGGTAAATACACTAAAAAGACGCTATTGTTCACTTGTCGGATTTCTTAACCTTTATTTTGATACAGTATCAGAGATAAAGATACAAGAAACATCTTCCAAGCATTCGCCAATCGTTCTAAAGAAATGTGCGAATAACATTTTAGTTAAATTAATTCTCAACTATTTCTAATAATATATTTAATTACAGTAAAATTGAGTGGTTTTAAAATAAATATGTCTTGCTTTAGTTTTATATAATCTTATACGGAATGTTTTAAAAATAAACTATCCCTGATCTAAATAGCGCCAACAAGCTCTGAACAACATAGAAAAAGATGAAAACAAAGGCAGAAGAATATTAAGCAAAATGCAGAAATTAGTCTTTCTTAAATTTTGTTGACATCGCTAATGCAAGTTGCTAATTAGTCAAGGCTAATTCTTGGATGTATTCAACCCGTTGGATTTCAGGCCAGAATCGGAATTTGTTTGACTGAGTCTAAAACCCTGGTCAATGACTGAATAGAGGGAAGGATGTCCACAAGGACATCAAGGAGAGGATGATTCAGGGACTCGTGTAGGAAAGCCTTGTTGGTTTTCAAGAAAATTAAAGAAATCTTCGCAGAAGAATGAGAGTTCAATGACTTTAGGCTGTAGGACAGAATCGACAAGTGCTTATACGTATATATTGTTTTTGCTTTATTTCCTTTGAATTGATTGTAATTTTCGATGTGTTTTTGGTAGTGTAAAAACAAATAAAAATAAATCGGAATAAGTTGGACTTAGGAAACATCTGACAGTTTTAACATATCTAAGAGATATTTGCTGCCTAATACGCCAACATATATACCTCAAATTAAACTGATAAAAACAAAGAAAAAATCCTTACAAAGATAAATGTTTTGAAGAATAGTTCGTCATCAGAAAAAGATGAAACGAGAGAGATGTGATGAGTCTGGATGTTGAAGAAGGAGTGTAGCCCTGATCACATCTTTCCCGCTTTATCATCTTCTCTCGTCTTCCCCTGATAACTAATAATTGTCCAATATATCAATTGTAGTAAGTGTCTTGTTCTGTTTTGTATTATTATAATTTTTTGATCTCGTTTAAACCATCATTAGTGAAGTTTAATAAACAAATATATTTAATTTAAAATAAGTTAAAGGAAATCCAACCGGACTTTACAAAATTGAACACATTTAATTCAAAACACAACAAAGAACTTACTAATATTGACATCTCGAAAAAGAATGGTAAGGCAAAGATCAGAAGAAGATGAAGGGAAATCAAAGATAAGGGAAAGAAACAGGAAAGATGTGGACAGACTGCCAGGACTAAAGCGAGTAAGAAGAAAACACAAGGAAGAGCACCGATAGCACTAAATCAGTATTTTAACAGCAGAAAGAGATGGTCAACATGAAAGCAGATATTGGAATGAGTCTTTGTCGGGGTGTTTCTATGTGCTTTTATTGAATCTTAGTAATTGTCCTTGTGTAGACTCTCCTTGTGACTGACGAGCAGTCGAAACATGTCGATAGTAGTGATAGTAGTAGTAGTAGTAGTAATAGTTATGCTACTAGTAGTGACAATAGTGAAATTAGTGGAAATTGAAGATTTGAAGACAATAGAACCATTGGAAATGTTCTGTACAATTTGGATGAAGACGCAAGAAGATTATTCCGGTCCCTTGAAAAATACACGAGGAAACTAGTTAATCGTAAATATGGCGTAATATTTAATCGAATATGCATAAATGAAGGACTGCTTCCTAAATATACCAATATATATATATATATATATATATATATATATATATATATATATATATTGGTATATAAAACAAGATTTCATAATAAACACTTGAAACAAAAATCAACGTCTAAACCACAGTAAGAGATCAAAAATATTACTAAGATCTTTTAACCAATTAATTTGTCTTCGTCAAAACCCAACTGATACTGAGATAAACACATTTATTCTAAGTCGTGCTTGAATAAACCATTTCTAATGTTCATATTATTTGATCAGATTTATTATTCTATTAAATTTATCAGAGAGGATTCGATAATATTATATAACAACACCGATTTTCCATATGTAATCACTTTAACATCTGCTCAATTTATATCACGATTCTCATAATTCATATCAAAGAATACGGCGCTTCTTTGTTCTATAGTTACGTTGTAATGGTGTATTGGTGTTGTTTGATTCTGTTTTTAATGATTTAGTAGTTTGACCATTTTAAATTTTATGACAATTTTTACATGGATTTTTATATATACCATTGCACTGCAGTTCTCTCGGAGAGTTTTAATCAACATATTGCATACGTTATGATGATTAGAAAAAACAATGTATTGAAACCAAGTTTTTTAGAAAGTAAAGGAAGTGGGTCCAGTGACACATGATGCGGTAAAACTGTGACATTTGACATTGAAGTGAATTCTATTAAACCATTTAAGAACTTTTTTTCTAACACTGTTTAAAGCTTTATCGATATAAGAGACAGGGTATTTTATTAATATTTTATTTAATATTATTTTATTAATAATAGAAGGAATGTTATTAATTTTATTATCAAGAAATTTAGGTAAGCAAACTTTTAACATCGTCAAAAACATATGCCTAAATATATTTCTTGGAGAGGAAGAATAAAAATGGACATAAGCAAGTACATGAGTAAGTTTTCTAAATAAACTAAAAACGTAACTCTCTAGGTAATCTATCGATAAGGACAACTGAAATTGTCCTTAAGGCCCCTTATTGCTTCATATGAATAATGAGATAATTTTTTACTTATTTCTTCTTGAATTCCTTTTTTACCCTGACTTACCTTCTCAGCCCTTTGTTCTCTTTCCTCCTTTTTACACCCTAAATTACCTCTCTTCAGTTTCAACCTTCCCTACTCCATACCAGATGAGTTTGTTTCAGTTCAGTTGGATTTTGACGAAGACGAATTGATTCGGTAAATGATCTAAGTCATTTTTCTGATTTATTTATTTATTACTGTGGTTTAGATGTTATATATATTTAGAGTTAGAAAATATATTCACGATAATATTCTTTTTTTTTTTTTGAAAAGGTCGTTTCTGTTTTTATTTTGTCTTTAAAGCAGCTAAAAATTAATATTTTGTTTTTTTGGATTAGCGGATTAAGCATTAGAAGAGTACTATTTCCACGGGAGCAGGATGGTTGTGCATATAAATAGTGCAAATGCAAATAGTATCTACTAGGTCAAGTTTCCAGGAGTTTACTCAATTTTTTGATCTTATATTAGAACTAGTTCTCACATAGACATTTATTACAAGGAGAAATTAGAAAGTTTCTAGGGCACAGAGTATTTTAAATACAACTCCCACTGAAGATTTTTTGAAAGAAATTTAATACAGACTCTTCTGACATTACAGAAATAGATAACAGTGGAACAAAGTGGAACTGAGAAAATAAATTACCTTCAAATTGTGGTAGAAAAGTGTGACCGCCAGGACAGTGGACACAAAGATGATGAAGAGTGATATGGTCGAGACCTTGGAAATCCCCAAGACATTGAGAAGAGTAGACAAGATGACGGCAGCGGCATGAGAGAAGACGATGGGGAGAAGGAGTCGGTCGACCAGGTCCCAGAGGAGCTCGGGAGGCGGCGGAGGTGCCTTGCCGCGCGCTTCCATGTCGAGCGACTGGCCGGGGGCCAGCCGACTATTTCAGGCGCTCTCCCTGCCCCCAGGCGCGCTCAATCCAATGCCTAAATCAGACTGCCTAGTGGTGCATTCCCGAAACGAGGGCACCTCGACGTCTGTCCATCGGAATCATGCTTCACCACCACCACCTTGCGCTTGCTCGTCCACCCCCGAAACCTACTCAGTCCTCAACGGAACAAAACTGGAGCTCAAAGCGAAATATAACATGGCGCACTAAATAACTTGCATTTTGAAATTTCAACGATGCCATTGTCTAATTCCATTATAAGCAAAAAAAGAAAAAAAAATAGTAAAAAATACGTTTGAAATAATACATTATAGCTCTAAAAAAAACTCTACTGTGGCTTGCAAGCAGTGGAAGAACTGACCAGTTTGCTTAAGAAGCCCCTATATGTACCAAATTGACTACAGTAAGCACATCGTAGTGGAGTGTCCTTACAGAGATACAACATTCTTCCACGACAGCACTCTTAATGAACTCCAATTTTAATTCGTCACCTCTATTGCATTTAGGGAATAATGTATTTATACAATAAATTATATTTACTTACATTACAGTAACTACTTTAGGTTATTCTTTCAACAAAATATTTGAAGTGCTTCACAGACTCCGAGTTCGAGTGCTTCTTGGACCACGGTTTTAGAAGTAAAGATCTTTATCAATTCAGTTGACCTTTATCTGTTTAAATGTTTATCCTTTATTAAAGACAAATATATTAATATGGGAATGTAATATATGTATCAACAAAAAGTAAGGAATTATTAATTTAATACAAAAGTAAATGTGCAGTAATAAAATGAAAGAGTGACTACAAAGAAATTAAATAGTTCTAGGTGATGCTTATTACTATTTCTGCAGCTGATTTTTACTAAATATCTCTTTTTTTGCAATCTTTGCATATAATTTATCTATGAAAATAAAGGAAAACAACTAATTAAATAGAAATGAATAAACTTTAGACTCCACACCACACTCCTATTCCTTCAAAGCCATTTTTATACATTTCTGTTATTACAGGAAACAAATTACTCTTTTATTATGTTATTTAGCATATCATTAGCTGCAATAAACTGATTTGATGTTAAAATTATAATATCATATTGTATGGAATAAAGTTCTAAATTCAGAAACAGATATGAACTCCTTTGTTCATTTTTATAATTCACAATTTCAACCATAATTCCCTAATCTATCTCCACGATTTATTATTATTTCAGTCAGTTTATTTGTAGGAAGTAGTATTTTTTATTTTACAAATTATTTAGAATATAGATTTGGAAACATTTTTAGTTATAGAAAATGGACTCCCTGTTTCCTTTATCAATATATTGGAAGTCTTTGAAACCTCATGCGTGCCGTAAGGTGAAGGTTATAGATGGTTGTAATAAGATTATTTAAAAAATTCAAATTACATTATGGATGATCAGGGACTCAGACAAGTATGTTTATCCAGTATTTCAATCTTTAGAATAAACCAATATTTTAATATATAATTTTAGGCTTTCCCTATTGACTTAATTTTACAGATTATTATTAATTCTGATTTGTGAATGAGTTTTAATATATTGCAGATGAAAGATTTTTTGCAGTTGTTTAACAATATTGCTGAAAAGTGTTTTCATCATTGTGTTGTAACATTTACCGATAGAGAAACTACTCGAGATGAGGTAAAAACCTCGAATTGTTTTTGCCAAAAATTCTCTTATTATATATGTTATACCTTCTCTGTTTTTAGGTGAATTGCGTGGACCGTTGTGTGAGCAAGTATATTGGATTGAACCATAAAATAATGGAAACATTTGTAGAAGTCCAACCAGAATTGGTTCGGAAGAGAGTCGAAGATATAGAAAAGCAGCAAAAGCAAATTGAAGTCGAGTCTAGATAGTTGTTATAAAAGTCGTTATTAAATGTGTATCAAACAATTATGTTATCAATATGCATTACTCGTCCTCTGAATTCAAGGAATTAGGACTTTGAAAACTAGGCATTCTAAACTGTAGCCATGCTGATTAGCTACAATGTCATAGAAGTTCAAACATTGGGTGTGCTTGGTACATACTAAGGCTGTTGATGCCCCCGGTAATATGGATTGCTCATGAAAATTATGATTATCGATTGAGAAAAATGTTTACAATTGGTTGAGGAAATAGTGTAGGAAAAATAATAACTGTTATGTGTGGTCTGTAGTCACTTGTAGATTGTGCCATAAGTATGATTACATGGTAGTTGTAATCATTATATTGAGACAGCCACATTATAAATTAAACAGTCAAAAAGTTTTATTGTAAAAGAGCTTGGTAATACGATTACTTATAATAAAGTTAAGAGGAGACTAATTCAGGTTTTATTTATTGTCTTCAAAATAAACGTATTAAACTACTCTATTTGTAGATAAAATATTAAAGCACGATTTTAAAATATGGTTTACACTCAACCGTCGGGAAGGATACACTCAGTAATGTAAAATCCTTTTTCAGTAAAAAATTTGAACTTGTATCGGAATCTAGTTTCTTGAACTCCGAAATCTTCTTAGCCATGCGTCCGAGCAGTTTCCATAGTTTCATCGTAGTCAGATGAATGGTTTAGTGAGGCTTAAGAGACATACGACTATTTATTTTTATATATTTAAATTATATTCTTATCGATCGATATTCAGATGATTTAAAATCTTTAATTATCCAAGGAGACAATCAATCTTGGTTAAGGCCTAAGCTCCTCAAAATATGTGAACATGTGTAAAAAGAATATAATTTTGTGAGGAATGTGTTGTAGAACAAATAATTCATTTAATGAGGTAAATATGGCGTAGAGAACGATATAGGTAGATTTTGGTGTTATTGAGCAAGTTTTATTGGAAACCTATTCTAAGGAATATTCCTTTGTGAAATTCATAAAACAACATTCTCTTTTCCTTGTCGTTTATTTCTTTTAAAATCCTGGTATCTGTCATACTATCAGATTTTTAATCTGTCAAATTAAGTTTTATTTTATTAAATTGGAATGATGGCATTTGTATTAATTATATTTGCGATGTATTACTGTGTAATTCGAACGTCCTAATAAAAACACGATTTTTATTGAAAGAAGTATACTAACTTACCAGGTTAGTTAGTATACTACATTAGTATACTAATTTAGTTAGTTTGTAACATTGATAATATCACAAAACACATTATATATAATTAAAAATGTTAAATACATTTTAAAAGCAAGTTAACTGTAGGTAATGAAGTACTTAAGAATGCTTCTATTCTTCTTCACATGGTGTATATGTCATTTAAAGCAAAGTAATTATCGTATATATGTATATAAACGAATGTTTTCCCATCTCGACCACATATATTTAACACTATTTTTCTTTCTTATCGAGGTTTGGTCTAGCTTCAATAATACAACACCTTTAAGCTGACGTTTCGTCTATATTTGTAGACATCTTCAGGGTTACATCAATACAGAGTTTAATTACTATAACATGAAACATAATTAATGTAATATAATAATGTATATAATATGTAATATAATTATGTTTCATGTTATAGTAATTAAACTCTGTATTGATGTAGTCCTGAAGATGTCTACAAATATAGACAAAACGTCGGCTTAAAGGTGTTTCATTGTTGAAGCTAGACCAAACCTCGATAAGAAAGAAAAATAGTGTTGTATATATATATATTTTCATTGAAATTCTAATGACTAAAAATAGACATTTTTTGCTGTTCTAGACAATATATTACTTTTATACATGCTAACATTGAAAATAAAATTCAAATTATAAATTACTAAACAAATATTATATTATTTAGTTACACTTTAAAAGTTGCAGAAATAAGTTCCCTTATACTGTTTCAGCTCCAAAGGTTAACCCAACAGAAATTCTGAAATTGGCTTCTAAAGAAGTTCATAAGAAATACAACTTTTTTGAAATAACTCTTCACAGATAACTGTGATCTGGGCCAGGTACCAAAGTAGAGTGAGTGTCGGTTTATGTTGTCTCTCACTATGACAGTGAGTGGTCCAAAACAGCAGCCAGTAAGATTTAAAAGACCAAGTTCTTCTATTTTAATGTATCTTTTACTAATTACTCCTATTTATTTGTAATGTGATAGACTAGTATAAACAAATGTTGATATATAATATACTTTACTGCAATTTATGTCTTTGTCACAATTAACTAAAACAGTTTAAGACAACAGATTGAAACAACTAATATAATTAGTCGAACTGTCAAAACAATAGAAAATGACCTTTCTTGCAGGAATGCCTAGTTACCAAGTAAAAACGGTAATGATAGATTAAAACTATCAATCCTCAATGAAGACTGCTATATTAGATAGAAAAAACCGATCTCCTGCCTGTTCATTCCTAACCCAGTCTGTCACCTCACCTTTAACCCTACCATAGGGTACGGGTAACGCAGGCTCCGGTCTTATAAAAGGGGTTATGGCTGCTCTTTTGGCAAGCTTATCATCCTCTTCGATCCTTTTATGGCCAGAAACCCAACCTATTAATACATTATTGTTGCGACGAACCAAGTCCAGTCAACCCTTCTCGACATTGTAGCACCAGTTTCGAACAAATTTGTGTTCCCCGTGGCGCTTTCAACGCGACCTGGCTATCTGACCAGAGACTTGCATATCGATCCTTTAAGCCTTCTTTAGCCTCTCACCTTTCCATGCACAGACGAGGATCGTAAGTATCTCTGCCTGGAATATCGTAGTTGATGTAATTAGTTCTAATATCTTTTTCCTTTGTTCCTCTTTAAAATATATTTCGTTTATATTTAGGATATCTAAAGTGTATACAATGTACAATAAGGAATTGAGGATGACAGAATAATTAATTTTATAAAAATTGAGAGTACTTTAATTTAAAAAAAATTAAACATTATAAGTTTTATTTTAAATTTAAAAATTAAAAGTAACATCAGAGTCACACAATAAATGTCACCACCCATTTTGTAACTGAAAAGGCTTTTTATGGGTCAAATAATCTATTTAAAAATTGCATATTATTGTTTACAAATGATTTTTATTTCATCGGTTTATGTGTCATGTGGTTGCCACTTTTCATTGCATTTGTTTCTTGTTCATAGTAGTATACATATTAGATATCCTAACTATAAACGAAATATATTTTAAAGAGGAACAAAAAAAAAGACATTAGAACTAATAAAGCGGTACTTTATCAATTCCGCTTGTTTCATTAACTACGATATTCCAGGCAGAGATACTTACAATCCTCGCCTGTGTATGGAAATGTAAAGAAGGCTTAAAGGATGGATGTATAAGTCTCTTGTCAAATAGGCAGGCTGCGTTGAAAGTGCAAGAAGGAACACAAATTGGTTCAAAGTTGATGCTGTCTTGAATGGTTCGGGAAGGGCTGACAGACTTGGCTCGTTACAAAAATGTAACTTTTATAAGACCAGACCTGCGCTATACATACACCATGGTAGGGTTAAAGGTGAGGTGACAGGCTGGGTTAGGAATGAACAGTGGATTTGTTGGAGATCCTACAGTTGTCACTGTAAGTGGGTGCTACCTGAGAGGAATCTGCATGTAGAGTAGATGACTATTAAGCAAAATAAACAACTGTATAGGGAGTCCAGGGAAGGGAGAACCACGGATTCATCATTTACACACTAATAATTGATCGTTTAATTTACAGACACCTTTCGCACAACTTAACAGGTACGAAAAGTGATAGAAAACTCATAGAAGCTAGTGTTTACGTTGGTACGGTCAGAAGTGGTGTCGGACCTGCTTTTGTTATTCACCACTACGTTTACTAATTTTCTCAGTTCGTGCAAATTAAAAATGCCACCAGAAAATCTAAGGAACAATACTATTCTGTATATCTTATCTCTATTAAGGATTTAATCCGGAAATTTCCATAGGACTGGATTTAATCCGGAAATTTCCATAGGACTGGAAAAATCTATATCACCAAAAAACTTTTCAGTTCACTTCTATAAAAATATAACAATCATAACAGAAGAAAGGAAATAAGTAATCAAACATTTCTATTGGAGTTGTTATACTGTTACTATATAGGGCAAATGAATAAAACAAAATATACTCACGTTTAAGTCCAGAGCTGTTGGGGCACAGTATATCAGTAAATCCTTTTCCGTAAACCTTTATTTCAAATTTAGTTATCTTATTAACTAAAATAAAATGCGAGCACTGGAGAAGAATATGTTCTAGGCTTTCCTCTTCTTAAAAGCAGACTCTCCACACAGGCCACTGTCAGTTAAGTTGAACCGGTGTAAATATTTATATTATGGACCTTGTATAATTTTTATTTTTCTAATGGTCTTTTGAGTTAGCATAAATAGTTTAGTACTTAATGTTATTGATAAATGATAGTTCCCTGTATATAAATGTGTTTCGCCTTTGAACACGTTGAATTGGATTTAAGGTTTCAATGTAAAAAAGAATTGTTTTCAACAGAATGATTATTACAAAAAGATACAACTTTGTAATAACATAAGCATAACAATAATACTCTTTATTTTCAATAAGACTAGAATAATTTAATACGATAGATGTACAATACAATTCATCCAATACTTCAATAATAAGTGTTAAAAATTTGCATTACCAAAGATAAAAATAATTTGTTGCTCATTTCATAGCTATATATACATTATTAACAATGTTATTTACAAATGATATTTGGTAAAATACTAAATTAGTACAGTTAACATTTCAATATAAAAAAAACTTATTCAAAATTCTAAAAAAAAAATTTATACACTATCTTTGGATAAAACAAATTTTCAGTATTTTCCAAATTCTTATATGATAATGAAATGTAATAAGAAAAAGAAGTATTAAAGTTTTAGGAAAATAAATATTAATTCCTGTCTTTTGAAATAAAAACTGTAAACATAATAATGAAAACAAAGTTCTGATTTTAGTAGATAAAAGTATTTCATTTATAAAAATATTTTCAACAAAAAATAACAAAAAGACTGGCCACAAATTTTATAATTAGTTAACAACCAACAGTGACTCAACAGTACACTTATAAATATTCACATTTGTTTCAGTGAAAGTTCTTATAAAAAAGTATAAATATTTATCAGAAAATACACATTCAAAATGATACCTTAACGATATGAATTTACTTTGTTTTGCTCACTTTCCAAATATTTATGAACAAGAGACTTAACTTGTATTATTAATTAGATGTATCAGTATCAATACTATTTTTTTTTAAAGTTGCATACTCCAGTATGGAAATCACAAAATCGTTTTTAATAAACAGCAATCTTACTATTTGTTGTAATGAAATAATGTTAACGGAATTTCTTAGTGCTAGAGTACTTCTGGAATTATTCTAAAGGACTGGGAGGTCTATTCTTAATTAAATATGAAAATATTTAATATTGTGATCAACAATTATTAAAACAATCCTTGCAGTTACCTATGAAAAATCCGGTGACACGAGGAAACAAGGGATGCCTGATTATTTTGTCATTCCAGAAAACTGTTAAATAGCGTTCATGACTCTTGATATTGTAAATATAAGTAAATAAATACAGTCTAGACATGAAATACTGATTTAATTTGAATGCTAAATCCAGTATCAAACATTGCAATTATAGTAAAGTAGCATAGGTATCATCTACAAGGACAAGAACCATTTATCTATTAAATCACATAAATGAGCCTACTAAGTAGTTAAAACCTCTTTTCTGTGAATAAACTTATTATTATTGTATTTTTTATATCACTTCTTTTAATAATTGAAACCATATCTCTCAGGTAAACAGAAAAAAATCAATGATAAATACTGGAAAGCAATTAGGAATGACTTCTACGAGTACATGGAAGATTGTACAGTGGGACGTCAAAACATTAATTGCAATTCTCGAAAACAATAGCACAACTATCTCGGACAAATCTGAATTTGGTTTTGTTCAGATTACTGAAGGTGCTGTTATACTGGTATCAGATTTTTGATGAGCATCTGTAGTAGGTATCAAGTTTTGAAATAACTTTAAAAATACACTCTTATTTTTAAAGACAAGAATTAAAATTATTTTAGACTGATATCTTAATTATTTTTGCGAATCCTTCACAGAGGGTCAGCAGCTGTGAGTACTCATCTCCTCTGTAAGCGCGTCAAGATCGACACAGGCACCATTGGTCTCGGGGTCGCTAAGGAGGGCTGCCACGTCGTGCTTGAGGTCGGTGAAGGTAGGTCGCTTGCTCGGGTCGCCCGCCCAGCACCGAGCCACTACTCTGAACAGTTCGGTAGAGCAGTGAGTAGGTCGTTCCAGTCGGTAGCCCTCTCGTACTCTTCTCATTACTTCCCTGGCACCCATTGTCGAATAGGGAGTTGAACCTAAAAACATTTCGAGTCTCAATCACATATTCAATCCACACATATTTTTGAATTAAATACCAATTTCATTAGTTTATTTTAATATTGTATCCTGAATCAAGAATAGTCCTAAGCTTCTTTCAGGGAATCAGTGTAGTCCTGTGAACACTGATTAATAGCTGCCTATTAATGAAATATAAAGCTTTGTACACAAGTACAAAGTAAGACAACATTATTACACAAAACCTAAACCCTGATTGGTATCAAAAGATTCTCGATAAAAATTCATAGATAAGGTGTTAAGAGATATATATTTCATATGGCAAACTTGATAGTAGTAATTAATTTGGGGCTGATAAGGTCCACATTTCTTGTTGACAAACTAAATCATCTGCCTGACTAAAGTGAACAATTTTCATTTTCATTTTTACTTTACTATAAGTAAAGTATAGTGATCGTGAAAAAATTCGATCTCGAGATTTTGACGGAATTACATGTTTTGAGGTCCCAGAAGACGTTTTATGAAGTTTTTTCGATGATGTCTGTGTTTGTGTGTGTGTGTGTGTGTGGGTGGGTGAGTGTGTTAGCATTACTTGTTACCACGCTACGGTCCAGAATGTTTGATGGATCAAGTTGATATTTTACACAAAAATGGGCCCCATAAAGACGAAGATCCCTATTGTTTGGGAAGAATTATGCATGATGGGAAAGTCACTTTTTTTGCCAAAAACCGTTTTTTAGAAAACATTTATTTCTCCTAAACTGATAACCCTAGAGTTTTGAAATTTTGACATTATCTTTGAGGTTACAAATGGAACAAACGAAAAATATATTCAGAATTTTAAAACAACGGGAAATATTTTTTTTTTCAATAAAATGTAAAAATTTTGACTTATAATTCAATCTGAAACCTTGTGAGAGCTATACAAGCCATACTGTTTGACGGATCAAAATGAAACTCTGCCTATATATAGAACATTATGTGGAGAATGAGTTGAAATATTTTTTTTCAAAATTACATTCGCTAATGGGGCGTTACAGTACGATTTCTGTTTTCAGAAAATGCTTTTTTGACGCTAAACGGCTCATTAAAAAATAATGAAAATTTGACCAAAAATGGAACGAAAAATTAGCAATTCATAAAAAAAATTCATGAAGTTTCAATTACAGGAAAGAGCAATAACGCTATAAAAACTGTTTGTTTATCCTAGACTAAGTTTAAATTTTTAGTAAATCCTTAGACATAGACTAAGTTTGTTTATCCTGCTATACTTGTCGAATTTTTGATATTTTTTTTACAATGTTTACATTGACTTAGAAATTTGTTGAGCGAATCCACTGAGATAAAATTGATATTTATAAAGAAACAATTTAAATTGTTTATTGACTTATAGGAGATGTAAGAGGAATAATATTTTTACATGTAAAAAAATCACCGCCAATAAACATAAATAAATTACCTTTGTCTTCCATGGCATGATGGATTTGTCTCATAAAATACTTTAATAAATCTATATATTGCACTCTTGAGCAAAACTTAATATCAGTTACAATTACATTATCATTGTGAATTGTAGTACCTTTCCATGATATTGAAATGTGACGAATGGACTCTTTCCTCAAGAAAGAGGACTTATGTTTGTTGAGAAATATCCAGTTTTTTTTTTTACTATTCTAATCTAATAGTTTATATTTATTATTTTCACAAAATTAGAAGCTCCCAACTATAAAAGATTTAAATTATATTGAATAGCTGGCTTTGAATTCGATTTGAGTATGTAAACTGGCTAATAACAGAGTACAGGAGGCAGGAAAAGGATAACACTCACTCAGAAAAAATCGTATATATGATATTTGACAAAGGGGAAGGAAAATTATCTTATTAAATACTAAGAAGCCTTAAAACTCCCATAATTATAAAAATAAACCCATAATAATTCTATAAAAGACCAAAAATGTAAAAGATAATTCAAAATTGAAATCTTTCGTTTGGAGATTAATAAATGTAATTATCGTACATCTTTAATTATAAATCATCTTAAAACAACATTTTTTTTTCGATGTTTATGATGTTTTTCAGAGAAAATAAGAGTATTTTCCGGTTTTAAATTTGAAAATTTTACTTTAATATTCAATGTGGAAGGATGTCAAGTAAACGATGTAAGAAATCCACTGGCTATTTGAACAAAAGCCATGTTCTCTTGTAGGATATTTCGTATCAAGAAATGTTCACTTTGGTTTTTCAAAAATGTTATTACTGCTGTTGTAAATAATAAAGTTATTTGCATCAGCTGTGTCATGTACAAAAATAAGCTTATATATTGATATGTCCTTCAATCAGTCTCTGTACTACCTCAGGAATGAAAGACTAATAATCATATCCCATTTAGATGTATACATTATGCTTAAATGAGACGTTATATATTATATACTCAAGAAATTTAAAAAAAAAGTTACTTATAGTAAAGTTGAGTGTAGGCCACTCCAGATTTTTTCATTTACAATTAAGAAGATTAATGACATTCAAATGAGCTGCAACTAACCTTGTTTATTATTACTCTCCTTCAGAGTTACATTTTAACTCTTTAATGGGCAAAGTTTTTTTAAATTTCATTGGCATTAAAAATAAAATACTCACCTAAAGTTATTATTTCCCAGACGAGGATTCCAAAGCTCCAAACATCTGATTTATGTGTAAACAAACTATAGTGCAGTGCTTCCGGGGCCATCCACCGTATCGGCAGTGCTCCCTGCAAAATAATATATCAGTATATTTGGTTTCACATAATTGCACAATTTATTTTGAATAAAATCTAAGAATCGTTAAGAGTCACATCTACAAATATTAAACTGTAATGTTCAACAGTTTTGTGTATGGAACCATAGAACTTAGTCGAATATTATTGTTAGTTCCAGTATACCTGTGTATTACTATCACTGTGTATTACTATCGTATAGTCACTACAGAACCTCCGTTCTCAGATCGAGAGGCATTTACCTAGTTGGTATTTTTCCTTAATTTCACCTTCAATTAAATCTTATACAGCAAGGGTTCTCGACGGTGATGAAATTCAATCCCAGGGGTGAATTGTGACCACAGTAAGTTTACAGAGTGAGGAAAGTTATTCTTATAATATAAAGTTTTGACCTCTTAATTATAAATAAAAAAAATACTATTTTGATTTGATTAATATTTTATATGTCCATCAGTAATTGTAATTAGCATTTAATTTGTAAAATTCTATTATAAACACAATCAATATAAAGATGTAATAGTGTAAATACTACCTTCGAAAAAAGAGTGGGTGAGGGAATAGCATTGTGGGAAATGGTGAGAGGGGCGAATGGGCCAAGGAAGGCTGAGAACGCTCTTATACAGTATTTGAACTTTATGCTAGAAATATCCAGAATGGAACTGTGTGCTTTACAGTTTACTTATGTGTAGATTCTCACATGTTCAAGGGAAGAAACTATTTGCCTCTGGTATTTCAGACTTATGCTTGAACATACGTATATAAGGTTAATTTAAAACTTAAAGTACATTGTTTAAACCATAGCACATGTCTTTTAATGTGATAATTTGTGTATAAATACTATTTAATTCTTTTTAATGAAGTGAATCATAGTTGAAAGACGTTAACTTAAATTAACCATGCCAAACAGTCTGAGTTAAAATTAATTAGATTATCAAAAAGATATTTTTAATAAATACTTCTAATATATTCCTTTTATAATGGTCTTTTTATATACTACCTTTTTCAGCCACTTTCGGCTCCAACACGTCCACTATCTATACCTATTCTCTATCTTGTTCGTAACAACTAACTCTGACTCAGTTGGGCTTTGTCTCTGACGAAGACCGCTTGTTACGGTTGAAAGATCTTAATCTTTTTTTCCCATTTCATATTTTGGTTTGATCATTGATATATATATATTGATAAAAGTATCGACCGTGGAATAGAAACAAAACTAAAGTTTATCGGGACTCGGTCAGTTCTTCAGGTTCAAATGAAAACTCTGATTGCCAACGTTTCGGTCTTTATTTAAAACCTTTTTCATAGGCAGAAGTATAAATTTTGAAACAAAAAAACTAAGCATTACATTACAAATTATTTTACAAAGAAAAATTCACATACTATTTTTCTGGCCGAATACTATATTATGGTCGAAAGCTCGGAAAATATCAACGTTGTCTCTAGGACAGATGTTATGGCAACTGCAGCCAGAGGAAAGAAGAATCGCCCGAAGGATCGAGGCCACCAGCGCAAAGCTAGTGAGTGCAGAAGCTGCTGCAAATTTCAACCATATATATATATATATATAGAGAGAGAGAGAGAGAGAGAGAGAGAGTGAAAGAGGAACTCATGACTGTTAGTCCCCATTTTTGTGTTTTCTTGTTGAAACTATAACTTTATATAAATATATATGTATATTTACTTCACTGTTTCAATTTAAGTTTATACATTATTTTTCTATTGGATTTGTTTGTTGTGAAATCCTTTCCTAAAGAGTAATAGCATTTACTACTAATTAACTCTGTAGTATAACTATGCTAACGAAATGCATCAGTCTAAATGACATGTGCATCAATACGGTTGTTTATTTTCTAAACGGGAGAAACAATTTAAAAGCCATATTACTACAAATATGTACTTACTCTATTTGGGCGTTGTTCATATATTTCTCCTGTATCTCGAACGTTTCTTGACATCCCAAAATCTGCTATTTTGCATAGTTTATTGTGATCCACCAAAATATTCCTGGCAGCTAAATCCCTATGTATAATCTGAAATATTTTTAACATTTTATTAATCCAATAAAGGTATATTCATGTATTTCAAAAAGGCGAGATATAATTAAACAAGTATGTATTTGTTTGTTTGTGGTTTGCTGAGTCAAGATTTGATTATTTGATAAAGTGAGGACCATCTGGAACAGATTTGCGGATGAACTTATAACCGAACTCTTTTTAAATTTATAAACGCTTGATAATAATATTTGCATTGTTTTCAGCTCTATGCAAAAGTAAATTACAACACTAATAAATGTTTCTGTTTATAATTACTTAAAAATTATCAAACTACAATATCTATTAATTAGGTACATTATGCTTACATTGTTTACCCTGTCATTATTTGTATTAACCTTTTTCTTTGGTTACACCCTCTTCAAATCATGAACGTCAGTCATCAATAAATTGATAAAACAAATTGCTTTCATGTAAAAAATTACAAAAAGCAGTTTTTAATCACAGAGGTGACAAAAGTTTTAGTGAAACACAAAGATCCGAATTCCTTTATTAATATAAAAATATGTAAAACAGCGTGACTGACTTGGACTTGTGTGCCAGTCACTTAGTGGCAGCGTTGTGATCTCCCTCCGCTAAACTAACACAATCTGAAGGAAACGGCTGCATGAGGTGACTGACACAGGGTATGACAGCATTTTCTTATCGGGAGCAATAATATTTAGCAATGTATGGCTCTTTAAAATTTGACTGAAAATCATTCATTTATCATTACCATAATTTTAAATCACATGAAGTCAAGATAGGTCACCTAAACTTTGCAGTCCATAGAAACCAATCCCGTACCCCAGGTTAGTTGATGGAAAATTCGATTGAGACTAAGATATTCCAATCTTATCTTATATGGATCAGCATCCATTGAATCTTGTATTATAAAGTATTTGAACTTTGTGCTAGGAATCATCATCAGAATTAACTCTTTTAGTTATACTTATGTTCTTAAATTCAGTTATTTAAATAATTAAATATAATATTTCATTTGTCAAAATAATTACTTTGGCAGAGTAAAAAACCATACAATCGTTTTCTAATCATATCTTAACATATGGCGTAAAATTTATTGGTTATAGGCGTTAAGCACTTGGCATCAATTTATCATCCAATTTATGTTTATGCTTAAATACAATTTTTTTTCATGCAATGGTTCATACCAAATCATAATTCACCAAATACAAGTAATGATATCACACTTTGACACATAGGCAGTTACTGAGTTGATATAATAATGCTCAGGCATTCTTTGCAATAATAATTACTCAATTAATGTTTGATACATACGATTAGAGATGTGTTTGTTGTAAAACAATGAATTATGACTTACCCCTTTGCTGACAATGTACTCCATTCCCCTGGCAACACAATAAGCGAAAACAGTGAGGTCTCGAGAGGTGAGAGCTGAAGACAGGTCAGAGAAGTTAAAATAATGAGCCTTTGTTCGATGCTCTCGAAGAAAGGTCAGCAGTTTCCCATACATGACGTATTCCATGATTAGCAGGTAGGGTTCTGAACAAATCAAATTAGTTTACATTAAATAAAACAAACAAAGTAGTATTAAGGTAATATAGAGCAGATTATACTCCTTTCTGCTTAAGTAAGGTAAATCTAACTGATAGTCTTTATCTCTCTACTTGGCTTTATTTTTTCACTCAATGCATATTTGGAGATGCTCTCTAGACCCCATAGAGTTCACTCCCGTTGATACTCATAACAGTAGGACAATTAATATCGGCTATTACCAGGCATTACTCTGAGAACTGTAAGACTTCTAGAGTGGTAATACACAATTTTATGGCATACTTGATGATAGTGATAAATACTTGTAGTCACTTTATGATGATAGGACAAAGTAATATTTCTCTCATGATGAAGTATAAGAAACAGTATCTTCATTATAGAAGTAAGTAGCGTATATCTCATCCTCTGTGTACATATCTCAGAAATGCAAACGCTGGAATATTACAGTGTTGCTTTCTGCAGAAAAACTTAAAGATAGATTTATAATTAAATCTAATGGCTTGATAAGTTCCATGATTATCAAGTATAAATCCATTTGTTATAAGCAACTTAATACTTTGTATACTACGTAAATAAATAACCTTCTTCTCCATTTCACTACTGACAGTAATGTTATTATGCTCTTTTATATTTTTTAAAAACAAGTTTTATTAAAATACAGTTATATATTTTTTTTTGTCTTTTCGGGACTGGATGTATGAGTATTCCAGTAAAGGTAAGGATTATACATACAGAATACTAAGATTTTAACCTGAGACGATCATTTATCACAATTGTCATAATAAAGAATTAATATGTTACACTGATAATTGAAATACTAAACTACTGGAGTAACAAGCTAGGCAACGTAGAAAAATTAATGTAACCATGCATCAGTGATTGCTATTTAATTATTGAATAAAACGAAACACAGTAAGTAAAACATTTTTAATTCATGAAACAATCAACTTAATTACTTAATTTTTTTTTTTAAAAAAAAGTATACTCCCAGTCTTAACATCAATATCATAATTGGTGAAGATAGCAATATTGCACACAAAGCTTTCCAGTACTGGAATAATTCAGAATTACTACTTTTCCAAAGACATGAATCAAGCATTGAATTGTGCCCCATTTAGTAAAAAAGTGATTGGAATCAGCAGTTCATGTTTCTTAAAAAAGTAATAAACGAGGAAAAATGTCATTGCAGAAAAATAATTAGCCAAGAAATACAATGATTAATTCAATGATACAACTTTAAATACTTAAGGCAAGATCAAGTTCTATCCAACAGAACAAATAATGAAGCACTAGTCGAAGATAACAGATTTAAACCATTGATTTATAGTTTGTCACAAGGAATAAAAAAAGTAAGTTTTCAAAATAGAATGACATAAAGTAACTCTTACTTTTTATAATAAGAGAAAAGTAAAAACTTTGATTTTAAATATGAAAAAGTAGCTTTCTAAAAATTTCAAATTAATCTTTATAAGCAATAAAGTGTAAAGACCGTGAATAAGTTTATTGTGGAGATAGAAGCCGCTGTCATAAAAGAGGTGTTGTACCAACGTCCTACTCTATCTATAAGAACAAATAAGCTACATGCCGATGCACTGGCAGTAGATAATATTAATAATGCTCAAATTTTGACTTTACTAAAGCAAACATAATGGCAAAGGAGAAAAACTTTTAAAAAAAGTTTTAGTATAACTACTTAAGGCGTGAAATGTCGTCACGATTTTAGATTGGTACTGCAGTGTAACATGTAACTTCAAGCTTTTCTACTTGACAATGTATTTTATTGATTTATTAATATGCTCCATACTTATTAGTTTGACCTTGTCCGATATATGTAACTAATGTTTGGCGTAGCATTGCTAAATTTATTTGTTTATTGCGAGAAAAGACTGACCACGTTCAGTGCAACAGCCAAGCAGCGTGACGACGTTGGGGTGAGCCCCCAGGTCTTGCATGATCCCGAGTTCCCGAAGCAGGTCCTGTCTCTCTCTGACACTACCTTCTTCCTTGACTGTCTTCACGGCCACCAGCCTGGTCAGTCCTTCGTGTCCACTGATGTCATCCGCCTCTGCTTTCCACACCTAAACACATCAGCATGCTTGAAAGACAATCTCCTACAATCAAATCAATGAAGAAGTTTGGAAACTGTACACATGGCTTTCACCTTTTTATTTCATTCTAATGAACTTTCATAATAAATGACTTAAAACGCAATGACTGGTAACATTTCACGCTGTCTACTTAAAGCATAAGTTAAGAATGAGTGACAGTAAATGATGCATCAAGTGGATTAGAAAGTACAAAAATATAAAAATGTAAGGGAAGCGTTATTCTGAGATTAGTTTAGTAAAAAGTTACTTCATCTACAAATTATGTTGCTACGGGTCATTTGCCATTCACTTAATTTACGGCAATGTACTCGTATTATAACACCTCTTTTCCTACATACAGAAAAAAGAGACGGTTGAATATACTCTTTACAATTATCATATATAGATTTTATTTTTATAGTAGTACTGAAATCATCTGAAGGACAAGTCGTATGGTGGATTCCCAAAGGCACCGAGTGCGGGCGTGTACAGCGTGTTGGTTGAGTGTGCTCTGTATACGGGAGTTCCATCCAAGAAGAGATTGCACGACATCCACCGATTTTTAGAAATCAGTTCTACCTCTTCACTCTAACTAACATTTATCCCGAAAAGGCTGTAATACTTATCTCATATATGTACAGTCAGGTTCATGTGTTACGTAACTTCGATAGTCGTGAGTAATAATTATTTAAGGTGAGCTTGGATATGTAAGAAGATGTAACCTGTAAAGGTTACTAGAGAAAAGAAACAGATGGAAAGAGTGAAATATGTCGCCACGATAACCTCTCTACTTTTAAATGTTAATTCTAAGGTTGATTTCACTGTCATTAAACAACCAATATAATGAAACTTACAAAGTAAAGACGAAAGTAAGATTAAGCAACTAAAAACCAATAAAAATGTCCTTTATGGTAACTAGTATTATTAATATTTTAAAAAATATATATCCATTATACATTGTGTTCAGTTCAATTTTCTGTTCATTTATTAGTAGCATTTAAAAAATAACATCAACCTACATAATATTTCAGAGAAATGTTAATTTGATTAAATTTATTGTTCGTTTTTACCCTAGAATAATACAAAATACTGAAATTTATTATAAATTTGAATTTCTTGGATTAACATATATAATAATTTTGAATAAAATGCAACACTTTATAGTAAAGAATGGTAAATGGTTGATATAATAAATGTATATATAAGACATGTATATTGCACTGATTAAAGCCCTGATGGTTTTATTCATTCCATCAATTCGTTTATTTGCATGGTAAAAAACCATGAAAAATCTTACAACTCTGATATAGATGTTTCTGATATTTTAAAAAAATCAATTTTAAATAATATAATATTTTTAGTAACTCAGAGGTTAGAATAATTCACACTGTAAGATAAGTCGCTCTACAGGCTTCCTAGACTATAACACACACAGCAATATAATATAACACACTAGCAATTTAAGACTATTCATCACTCAATGTAATCTGTTAGAAAATATGAGATATAGGTAATATATTACATTCCACAAACTTAAATATATAGCCAGTCATTTAATTATTATATTCTATCCGTTATACTAAGCTCAGAATAAAATGAGCCACATAACTTTCATAAATGTGGCTCAATTCTGACTGCCACATTGCCGTATGTGCCAACAGCACGTGTTATCAACCATATAAGAGCTAACCATCCCTGAGTTACCTAACTTCAGTGAATATACAAGAAACCAGTATACACAACACGGCCATCGGTGTTTAAAATATACAATTTTCATAAAACAATACAATTTTTTAAATGTATCGGTTTTTTCAAATTATAAGTTTGTTTTATAGTGGAAAAGGAAAAAAAAATAAGTTTAAAAATATGTTTGGTCTATATTGGAGGAAATGATCATCCAACATATTTGTTTTACTCTTTCTTAATCCCTTTATACAATACTGCCTAAGTGGTAAATTTCATTTTTTACTTTAATAAAAATGTGTGGTTTTTAATGGGTTTTTAATCTTAATCAGGAGCAGTGCTGGGTGAGTTTGAACCAGTCGCTGGAGCAATGTAAAGGACTATCTTATTACTGGCGGTTTGGTTAGTGGATAGTCACAGTTTTGACAGAAAGCACGTATTGCTTGTTTCAAGCGATGCTGCCTAACCTGTCCAAAGTTGCCTTCGCCCAGCAGAGTCTGCAGTCTGAGCTTATCCCTAGGGAACTCCCACTTGGTGCCTTGACTGGCCACTGCAGACGTCGTCGCTACAGTAGGCTTTTCAGAATCCCAGTTCTAAACAAAACCAAATAGCTACTGACATAATATCATGGATTTTTTGTATCAACAATTCAAATTTATAACATTATTACTATTAAATATAATTATATAAATAGCAGTATAATTTAATAATGTTTATTAATACTATAAAAAAAAGTGTATACAAACATACAGGAAAAGCAAAACTCACGTTTCGGGATGGTATTCTTGGTAGTTTTGAAGGAAGTGGAGTTCTGTTATACTCGGAAGAGTATTCTGATTCATCTAACATCTAGAACAAAAGTTACAGTATAACAACTTAAACTTTGTAACGTATCCAAAATACCGAACGAATCTAAAAAAAAAACACGGGACACAAAAGAGAAAGAAATACTCTCTACGCTTAATATTTCTTTTACGGAGTTCATTGAAAGTATAAAATTTGTTTATATTTATATCAAAAATTAATAATCAACAACAACTCTTGATAAAATGTATGAATTAAACAACCACAATGAACAAATATATAATAGATACAATGCTCTAAGGCCTTTCGTTACAACATCATCAGAGAGCTAAATGAACTAAACAAAAAATATAGTGATTTTTTTAAATAATCATTATATTTTTTGTTTAGTTTATTTAGCTCTCTGATGAGGTTGTAACGAAAGGCCTTAGAGCTCTGTATCTATTATATAATTGTTTATTGTGGTTGTTTAATCCATTTATATACATCAATTCTAATAACAAAATGATAAGTTTCATATTGTAATTCAAATGATAAACATGAATTATTGATGAATTAATTGCACTATTGCAAAAAAGAAGGCAACTCTATAAAATGGATTATTTTTGCGAGTGGTTAATAGGTGGTTAGTTAAGAGTGGCTTGCCTTCTTTTTGCTCTTGATGATGAGCTGGCGGAGTAGAAGGAAGATGCCGAGGAGGACAGGGACGACGGCGACTGCAGCCAGGGCATAGGCGGCAAGCCCTAGGCTGCTTACGACGCCACTGCTTTCCGGTACCTTTGTCACGCTAACATTCCGGTGACCGACGTAGACCCAAGGCAGCCCCGGCCTTCTACTTTTAATAGATTTCTCTGTTGTAGTAGATTGTTTTGATTCATCCAATGGTTCTATATTTATAATTGGCCTATGTTGTGTCAAGTTGTTAACATTTTCATTCTCATCTTGTGATAATGTGGAATTATATTCTTGAGTTTTTTCTCCCCCAGAAGGATCTATGTAAGTGTTTTCATTAATACTTTGAGACTCCTGCTCGGGATAATCTTCAACTGTGGTGGCACCAATCTCTTTGGTATCTTCTGCCAATAATGACGTATCATTAACAGCGACACTTTCAGGTTGGGGATTCTTTGACCTTGAATTGCTTACGACTCTCTCAGAGGTGCTTCCTTGTTCAGGGACTGGGGTAGTGACAGCTGACATTGCTTTAGTCACTAGTTTAGGAACTTCAATATAACTCGAAGGAGTTGCAATAACCCTGAGCACTGGAGGTACAGGTCTTGTAGAATTCCTTCTGTACGTACTCCGGAATGTTGATGATTGGTTTGTCAATCGAGAACGAATAGTTAAATACATTTTTGATTTGTTTTCATTACTTATTTGAGTTGAATTACGCATATCTGTTCTCAAAGTTATTGGATTTTCAGTACTAGTTCTTGAGTTTTCGTTACCATTTTTATACTGGGATGAAATATGTTTTATTTTATGTTCTCTTTGGCGAGTAGAGTAAAGTGATCTGTTAACTGGTTTGTGTGTAGTAGTTGTGGTAGTTACTTTTGGAGTTACAGCAGAGTGGTTGCCATAACTTGACTTCTGATAGCGAGCTCTGTGGCTAACTGGTACTGGTGGGACGACAGGAGTTGTTACATCAGCCTTGTCTCTCGTCTTATTTAAAGTCTCTTTAGGGAAATCCGATGAAGCCGATTCATCACCGGACTTAGTAATTTCTGATTTTTGGATTACCGTAGTTTTTTGTCTCGCTGGAATTTGAGTTGAATTATAGAACTTAATTCTAGGATGTCGATAAGTTTCCTTAACTGATACGGATGTAACTACTGCAGTAGAAAGTATTTTTGCAGTTGGACTTGGCTTAGGAAGTTGAGTAGTAACGGTTTCATTTTTTTCATTCTTTACAGATTCTTCTATTGCAAGCAATGATGGTTCTGTCGTAAAATTGAGTCCAACAGTTGAAGATTTTGTAGAATGATTGTCGGTGTCATTTTTCAAAGGAAGAGTTCTCAAAATATGAACCGTTGTTTTACTTTCATTTGTAAGTAAGTCTGTTTCATTAATTTTGACAGAAGAATTAGGAAATATAATTGGAGTCGATTCTGAGATGGAATCAGAGGTTGAAATACTGTCTACCGTAAATGATTCAGAAGAAGTAACTTCCTTTTTCAAACTCAATGTACTAGAAGTACTTCCAGAAGTAACAGGAGAAGCAATTAGTCTGGATTCCCCTAAACTCTCTTGTGTATTTGCCCTGGGGAATACATTTTTTCTGTAGAAAGTTGTAATTCCAGAATTACGCAGAGCCAACCGTCCTCGAGGTACATTGTTACGCTCTACGGCTTTTCTTTTAAAGATTGATATATCCATATCCTCATGATACAGATCTTTGTCTTCTCTTTCAGTAGTGAATCCAGATACACTTGATCCTGAAGGTGTGGAGGAGCCTTCGATTGAATTAATCCCACTTGGTGTCCTTCCTGTCGATAATTTCTTTCCAAACTCTAAAAATGGAATAATACTTTCTCGGCCAGTTCCTTGTTCCAATGGTCTATAGTAGAGTTTGTGAGGGACTGTGTCAGGAATCGGGGTGCTTACCAAAGAATACGATTGTGGCACTGAAATGTGATGTGGTTTATAAATCGTTTCGCTGCTTAGTACTCTTTCACGTTTTCTTGCCAACTTTGACCTTTGCGTTACTTTTTCTTGTTTTGCTTCAGTAGACACTGTTCCTATTGATTCTAATATTTTGTCAGTTTCTTTTGATCTTCCTTCATCGCTCTTATCCGCATCTTCATCCGTTTCTTCAGATTTGTCAGACGTTTTGTCGTTCTGTTTTTCGCTGCTGTTTCTAGTTCCCGATGAAACAACCATACTATAAGGGCCCTCCCGCACCTGACTCCACTTCCGAGGTCGATAGTTCTCTTCATCATTTCCTGATCTCTTACCAGCTTCTAAACCTGAAACAAAAAATAAAGAATATATAATACTTTATAAACACCAGCAGTTAGAATAGTTGATATAGGATTAACAGTATTAATAATTATTAGAATTTAACGATCCCAGTTATTCTTAAGTCCACTGACACATGAAGGGTGAGTTGTCATTTTTTCCTCTACTTCTTACTTTTTGATCAATAAATACATGTTCTTTTACGCTAATAATTAACTAATAATGCATCAAAAAAACCTAATATAATTTTAATTACATCAAACAAGAAATAGAAACCGTGAGCCACGAACATGATGCTCCAACAGTGAATTTTTAACTACATCTATAAAAAAACATGATATTATGGTATCTTTGTAATTCATTGTTACCCATGCAAATATAAAAACCAATCCAGTAATAATTAAAGATATAAAAATCCAGTAATTTACCAATTTAATTTGGAAAATACATTCAGTATTTCAAAATTTTCAGTACAAAAACATTTTTACAAGAAGTTATAAAATATTTCCTGTATTTGATGTAAATTCAATAAAAACTGTAAGTCCTTCAAATGTTATTTACTAAGCTCGTAAAAGTTACCTACTCTACTTCTTCGTCTTCTATTTAAGCAGTCCCTCTATTTCTTGTAGAACCCTCCAAATCTTGTCACTAATTCTGCTACCGAGCTTGGAAGCAAACAGTGTTTAGGCATGCAAAGCTGCGGAAGTAGTTTAAGTCATCTGTAGTTCTTGCCGGATTTACATCGACATAAGACTTGATTTCTTAAAAAATTGAATTTTTTTTATAAGGGATAACAATATCCATATTAGAAGAGCACTTCATCGATGTTGAAGTGGCTTTTGATATCATGCCCTGATGCTAAAAATTAGCGTTAATGTATATATTATATATATGGGTCTCCAACCGTCTCTGATCCAGTGCGCTTGGTTTCCCTCTCTTATCTCTCCTGAAGACGGTTCAAACCGAAAATTAGAGACTGTAAGTGTGTTCTTCTGATTTCTCTATGTTTCTTTGTTTATATTGAACTATATATATATATATATATATATATATATTCTGAATTAACCCATGAACTATTTAATGGAATACAACAATGGAATGAAAGAATTATTAAAGGAAGTGTTTGAGTTACCACAGCTGAAATTTTGAACACTGAAGGTTTTCCTCTGTAAGTCAACCCGGCTGCACTATTTTGTGGGAATATTGGTTGTGGTTGACCACGCTTTCATTGAAAATATTATGTTAAAATTTCAAAAGTATGTAAATCCTCTCAGTTTTTAGTTGAAAAATTAACTGAAAAAGCTTAGAACAGTTACAGTGTGTAATGCTACAATTGAACTGTTCTGTTGGAAGGAACATGGGGTCTTAACCACAATTCTACAAATTAGATTCTACATCTCTACAAATGACTACTTCTACTGTCATAGAACTAGTGGTATGATGTGCATAATTTATGATATCATAAGATAAATGAAAAGAGTACCCATATTAGCATTAATTAACTACAGAGACAAGTGTGTCAAAGAATAACAGGAAAAATGTTCATCTACACAACCTTCAGAGAAATTATTAAACGACATCCTTTAGTCTATTTTTTATTAAGAAAGATGAAATTATCAGATTATTCAGGTTGGCACAAAATTGATTTTTCTCTATGCGAAATAAAGTTTACAAATATTTAATAGAACATAACATTAATAGTTAAGTCTATGTTACCAAATGCACTGCTACTCACAGAATCTTCTAAAAGAACATTAAACTGATCACAAATGATCGCCTCGATTGTAAGTTTGTTGATTTTATGCAAAAAAATCTTGTCTGGTATACTGATGAACAAAATTAGTAGAATAGCCAATAAAAAAAATCTGGAGTGGCCTACACTCTACTTTACTATAAGTAACTTAATGTCAACTTTCTTGAGTATATAAAACATAACGTCTCATTTAAGCATAACGTAAACATCTAAATGAGAAATAATTATTAGCCTTTCATTCCTGAGGTAGTACAGATGGTGATTGAAGGACATATCAATTTATAAGCTTATTTTTGTACATCACAAATTATTTATTATTTGAAAATAATTTCATTGGTATAACTACAGCAGTAATAACATTTTTGAAAAACTAAAGTGAACATTTCTTGAAACGATTTATTCTCCTACAAGAGAATGGCTTTCGTTCAAACAGCCAGTGGATTTCTTACATCGTTTACTTGACATCCTTCTACATTCAATATTAAAGTAAAATTTTCAAATTGAAAACTGGAAAATACCCTTTTTTTCTCTGAAAAACATCATAAACAGCTAAGAAAATGTTGTTTTAAGGTGATTTATAATTAAAGATGTACGATAATTACATTTATTAATCTCTAAACAAAAGATTCCAATTATGAATTATCATTTACATTTTTGGTCTTTTATAGAATTATTATACTAGAAATTTTAATCTTTAAAATAATAATAATAATGAGCTTCTTAGTATTTAATAAGATTATTTTCCTTCCCCTTTGTCAAATAACATATATACGAATTTTTTCTGAGTGAGTGTTATCATTTTCCTACACAATATTATTCCTCTTACATCTCATATAAGTCAATAAACATTTTAAATTGTTCCTTTATAAATATCAATTGTATCTCAGTGGATTTGCTCAAAAAATTTCTAAGTCAATGTAAACAATGAAAAAAAATATAAAAAATTCGACAAGTACAGCAGGTGATCTCTTAGTCTAGGATAAACAAACAGTTTTTATAGCGTTATTGCTGTTTCCTGTAATTGAAACTTTATGATTTTTTTTTTGTGAATTGCTAATTTTTCGTTCCATTTTTGGTCAAATTTTCATTATTTTTTAATGAGCCGTTTCGCGTCAAAAAATCATTTTCTGAAACAGAAATCGTACTTTAACGCCCCTTTAGCGAATGTAATTTTGAAAAAAAAATATCTCAACTCTTTCTCCACATAATTTACTATTTTTAAACATAGTTTCATTTTGATCCGTCTAACAGTATGGCTTGTATCGCTCTCACAAGGTTTTAGATTGAATTATAAGTCAAAATGTTTACATTTTATTGAAAAAAAAATATTTCCTGTTGTTTTAAAATTCTGAATATATTTTTCGTTTGTTTCATTTCTAACCTCAAAGATAATATCAAAATTTCAAAACTCTAGGGTTATCAGTTTAGGAGAAATAAATGTTAAAAAAAAAACGGTTTTTGGCAAAAAAAGTGACTTTCCCATCATGCATAATTCTTCCCAAACAATAGGGATCTTCTTCCCTATGAGGCCCATTTTTGTGTAAAATATCAACTTGATCCATCAAAGATTCTGGACCGTAGCGTGGTAACAAGCAATGCTAACACACTCACTCACCCACCCACACACACAGACATCATCGAAAAAACTTCATAAAACGACTTCTGGGACCTCAAAACATGTAATTCCGTCAAAATCTCGAGATCGAATTTTTTCACGATCACTATACTTTACTTATAGTAAAGTAATAAATTGACTTTCAGGTGGGTACTTGGAGACGAGGGAATGTAGGGAGAGTGGATAAAAAAAGGTTGGTGTCAAACAAAGCTTCTACGACCTGGAGCCTTTTGAACCATACACCTCAGATTTCGTAAGGTTGGGGTTGAGGGAAGAAAGATGATAAGGAAAGCAGGTCAATATTAGCTAGATAAACTGGGTTACTTTTAGACTAAAATTCTTATTCCAACCGAACATCAATTAGTAAGGAAATCATTAAATCTTGATATTGAGTATTTATAAAGTTATGTTGAATATATAACTAGACTATGTTCTCCTATACACCACTTATGCAAGGTGGAATTAACCTTATACGAATAATGCAGACTATACATCCGAAGAAGCTTTCAAACTTTTGATCTCATTCTATGTGAATGCAGTGCAATTGACTTTATTGATCATACCTAAAGCAGAAGTGAGAGATACTTATCTGAGGACAAATATGAAATTTGGTATAACTAATCCAATAGATACAGCCAAAAACTAAAAGTCATTCATTATTAACGAGTAGGTTATAGTTCTACAGTTCCTTATCGTAAAGTTGAGTTTAGGCCACGCCAGATATTTTTATTTCTTTGTTACTTATTCTCGGTCATAAATATCCTTTGCCTTTTTGTATTATTTTTTTGTTATGAAGTTTTTGTCCCACCTCGAAATTCTCCATCAGATGTTTCTAACCCTGTAATGATTTGACATTCTTAATATCTTCAGCTCTGTTGATTTTTGACAACCTTTTCTACTTTTGTTACTTTTCTTGTTTGATTTTGATCTGTGTTTCATTAAATTGTATGAAATGAGAAAGGAATTTAGGTCGGTCAACAAAACTTAAGAAATAAACTAGATTCACTTAAAGAGAAAAAAACGCTATCTCCTTTCGATTAAACTGCAATCAGGAGAAAAAAGAACTGGATATAGGGTCATAGATATGCCACAGAGATTGGCCTCACAGATTCTTTATAAATTCTCTTCATCAACATTTTAAAGACCGTGTAGAAGTAAATACATCATTCATACTGGATAACAACAAAAAATGAGAAAAGAAGTTATTTATGTTAATATTAGATTTTGGAGGGCCATAAAAGATATTGCAACAAAAATTGGAAATTTTTTGTTAACTTAACTTTATTCATGGTTGTGTCAGTTTAGTAATAAGATATAGTATGTTTTTGTCGTTGAGCAAAGACTAGAGAAAGGAGGCTCTGGACGAGGCGAGTCGAATGAAGGTATAAGAAATTGGGCGTATGACGCACTTTGAGCTTGACGCTAACGAGCCGCTTGGACAAGCCGTGCGGAACCAATGGCCATCCACCAGTCTTGCACAAGCCCGCCTTATACAAACACGCTCGCATTAACGCGCGTCAATTCGCTAGTTTTAGGTAATGCGGCTGATTGATTGATGTCTTTAAGCAATGTGTTGATCACAATAGGTCTGACAGTCACAAGTTGCACAGGCAGCAGAATATATTTGTATCGTTAAGACCATTTTTTCCAATAAGAATGGTTTTTGATAAATATTACATTATACAATGTTTAAAAAACAAAGCTATAAATTACTATTTTTTAAATTAACGTGGTTTACCTTCATTAATATGATCTTATAATAATCTAATGAATAAGTTTACTTCAATATTATTGTTTTCTAATATATTTCCTCTTGAAATATATCACAAGTATTTTGTGACAAAAATATTACTTTTGTGTTTATTAAATACAACGAACATGCAATTCGTTTTAACTGCGATTACAATATATTTTTATATATACATTAACACAAAGAAAAGAACACAGAAGATCACTACAGAACTCACTTCAATATTTCAACATCCATCGTCATCAGGAAGAAGTACGTATTTCTTCCTGATGACGATGGATGTCGAAAGATTAAAGTGAGTTCTGCAGCGATTTTTTCTGTACTTTTTTCCTTGTGTTAATGTGTTTATTGTCTATATGGACCTTGAATTTTATTCCACAGATATTTATATGTATATCTGTATATGCAGATACTTATATTTATTGATAAAAGTATCGACCGTGGAATAGAAACAAAACTAAAACCAAAACGTTGGCAATGAGAGTTTAATTTGAACCTGGAGAAATGACCGAGTCCCGATAAACTTTAGTTTTGTTTCTATTCCACTGTCGATGCTGTTATTAATATTTAAAACATGAGGACCAGTAACCGTAACTGGCGTGGCATAACATAGCTAGTGCTTTGTACAAGCTTAACGAAAAACAAGGAAAGGCTTCCGACAAATTGGAAAAATTATACGAGAACTAAATCTGGGCTATATAAGACGTTCTAATTATCAATATATATAAAAGATCAACCTAGTTAAAACTCTGATAAACTCATATTGCAATATTTTATTAAATTATTTTAATAATAACATGTATGTATTATTTTAATAATAAAATAATATGTTTAAAAATGGATTTACGAAATAAAAAAAACATGTTAATAATTTTAACTGTTCGAATGAATACAATAAGGGCAAAATAGATAAAGTTACACATCAATCTAGTAAAAATTTTTACTCATACCACAATATTTCGTCAAACGTATTTATAGTTGTAATAATAAGTCACAAAATATGAAATTACTCTGCGGAGGTCAAACTCTTTAAGAGATGTAATTAATTAGTTAAACCGTTATCAAAGTTCTAATTGATTCCATTCATGTTAAGGATGTTCTAAAGAGTGAGAATCAAACAATAATCATCACTGTCAGATCATAATACTGGCTAATTTTAAAATTAATTGAGGAAAGAAATCATTTGAATGAATATGGCATTAATTGATTGAATTTCTTGCAGAAATTTCGGGATTGATAGACACTTTTGAGGATGGTGTGCGGAAGTTGGACGGTTGGTTGGGATGATTATCCACCGTTAAGACATGCTTAGTACGTTTCCTCACTAAAGATAAACCATTGGCAATTATCAAACCACTTAGGTTTCGCTTCTGCTCCTGTGTAACTGGTCTAATTTGCATTTGAAGGAAAACTACAAAGCCAAATCTATTGAAAGCGAATTTACTCGTTTTATCTGAGTTAATCAAAGATAAAATGATTCTGAGTGCATCACTGCTCGCGATTTTTTTTTTTAAAAAAAATAGTATAATACAGTACAAGAGGAAAATCAGAAACAAATTATTTCTGATTTATTGTATCTCACTTTTAAATTTTATTTACTAAATTAGATATATACAATTAAATATAATTTATTAGGTAAATGAAATATGAAAAGCATCAAGACCTCGGAGTAATTATGCGCCTGAATATATTAGTTCATCTTATGTAGGACTTTTAGTAGACTTGAAGATTTATAGATGCACATGGGGCCAGTATTAATGAAGCAAGTCAAAAGTGAGATCGAAGCACGAAGAGTGAAAGTAAGGGAGAAACTGATTGCGAGAGCGTGCTTACAGTGAAGGCATGATAAGTGAACACGTATTTAGCCCGATGAAAACAGAATGTGGCACAAGAAAACACTTCAGTCATAATGACCCTCCCTCTAGCAAAACAAACTCCTCTAGTTTTAAAACTTCTTTTATTCCAGAAATATTTAAATTAGTGGAAATTTCCATTCTTGTAAGAAACGATTTTCATCTCAAATTACTAACTTTTATTTACAGAATATGAACCTTGTCCTTGTTATATACAAATTAAAACTTTTAGTTATAGTACATGGCCCTCTCTATTTTTCATTATCTAAAGTTAATTATTAAGTTGTATTTATTTCTACAATTTGAACCTTACCACTTCTCATCATTTCAAACTGCTAACATATTCACAGATATATAAAAACTGAAGAACTGTAGTAATAGCCTTATAGGAAAATTGCAAAATCACGGTATTATAACCACTGACATTCTTGCCAAACAGCTATGTTAAGTTTTAATGTCAGTCATTATGACTTGGGACCTGAAGTGCAGTTGAAGAATAAATCAAGATCGTAAACGCTGAATGAGTTGTCATTTCATTTCTTTAGAGGCACTTAAATCTTTTCTGTTTATTCAAAACCGTATCATACAACCAATTAACATGTATAATTATTAAGTCTACAATTGATTTCTTAATACATTTGACATCTATTACATTTTCTGAACATCAATCAGCTAAGAATAAAACATATGCTCTCCATTCTTCTCTATGGAAGAAAATAATGTTTATTATAACAAACTTTGAAAGCTTTTTTCACAAAAAAATATATTTGTACCATAAGTTCGTTTAAAAAAACCTCTATAATATAAGTGCTTGGAGAAGACAAACAAATAATGAGTGTATTGGGAACACATTAATTAACAACTACATTTTAGGAATTAAAGACTTTGAACTATGATGATTTTTTTATTCGGAGGTAAAATGGATAAAGAAACAAAAATTTCCACACAAATGAAGTCTTATTCAACAGCAACAACGCGCTTCAAACACTTTGTGTTCATCATCAGGAAGACACTATAATACTAATTATATCTAATCAGTTACAAAATTGAACATAAGGAAGACACTATAATACAAATTATATCTAATCAGTTACAAAATTAGAGTGAAATAATAAAATTCAATTAAGAGAATTCAAGACATAATTTAAATTCTTAATTGAATTTATTATTTCACTCTAATTTTGTAACTGATTAGATATAATTTGTAATATAGTGTCTTCCTTATGATTAACACAAAGTGTTCGAAACGCGTTGTTACTGTTGAATAAAACTTCATTTGTGTGGAGACTTTTGTTTGTTTATTCATTTTACCTCAGAATGAGTAAATACCACACAATTACGGATTGCACAACTAGTGATGATTTTTTCAAAGTTTTTATGTTATTCTATTTAACAGTAAGTAACAGTATTTAACTAGTTAGGTGAAATGCAATCAAAATGTCAAACCCTTTGCATTGAGGGTGGAGATGTCTTAAGTAAAGTTAGATTGGAAATCCAGCGAAAGTTTAAGAAAACCACCTTGATTTAAGAAAGAGATAAGACACTGATTATGTCGATTAAAGTCTCTGACTTCGATTCAAGGTATTTCTTCCATCATTTTTTTATTTTGTTTCACTTCAGATTTGCTAACACTGCAGTAAATTATTTTCTATTATTTTAACATAAGAAAGCAGCACGCTAATTAACTTACTTACTACATGATTTTTTCATATGACGAATCAAGCCTGATTGAAGGATTCAGGTGTGAAAAATATAATCTAGCATACTACAAGAGCATTTTATATTGATAATTGCTAGATTAATAATATCTCTTTTCATAATAAAAATGTTGCTTTCATTTATGAAATTAATGGTGTTATTCTCACTTTTTACTGGACTTTCTATTTATAGTATGGTCGTTATCCGTTATTATGATTTTATCTAGTATTTTTTCTACAATAGAACAAACTCTTCATTCCAGATTATTTTTCCCATTTTTAAAATGTTATTTTTTTGTGGTTAAATGTAATATTGAAGTTAGGTAGTGTATTTTAATGCCAAAATTATTTATTTGGAATTGTTGATGTTATTTTGTAATAAATTATTTGTTACTACAGAATTAGCAAAGACCGTTTATAAAGCAGTAGTTGAGAGTGGTTGTCGAATATGATCATATACAGTCATGGCGGTGTCAGATGTCCTTGAAGATTCTTTAACAAAAACGCAAGAAGGAAGCGGAGAAGATGAGATAAAAGGTTGTGTGTGCTATCGTTTTGTACAGTTCCTTCAAGGACCAGTCATTGTTACCACCAAACCGAATCTGTCAAGATTATGATTCCTTCTGCAAGAGTGCATTGTGTAAAAAAATTTGAAGTTAATGTTATCTTGTAAGGAGATAATGAATAAGTTGGCTTTGCAAGGTTATCAAGGTTGTCACTCACTCGAGTGTTATAGAAAGGACGTCAGGAGACCTGTCGGTCGAGATAAGACTGATATCACCAAGGTCAACTGAAATCATTTTCTTTTTGCCTAGTAAAAACAATTTAATTTGACAAATTGTTTAGTCAGCAAAGATGTATCGACTTTTTTTTGCATTACTACAACTCTACTAATCAAGCCAAACTTGGGTTAATGAATAATTGAAAATTGAGTTTCACTACATGGAATCTCCGTCTAACAGATAGGAGAGGCTCAGACCTCTCTACCAAATCAGTCCAATCAACTCCACTGCTCTCCTGGTTATCACATTTGTTTAAATGGAGTTACTGAAGAGGTATCAATAATTTTGAGCTTAAGGAAAATAAGGGTTTAAACATATTAGGAAAATACAAACAAAAATTCATTTATAAAATAAAGTATGAGGAATATTTTTATTAATCAGTAGAGTTTTTTTTATTTTATTAAGCAGTGAAGGGGAATAAGTTGAGGTTGTTGAAAAATATTTTAAAAGTAAATATAAAATATTTGATCTTCCACAAAAAAACAGAGAAAACCATAAAATTATGGCAGAAGATAAGTTCTTCATAAACTTTTACATGGGGATCTATAAAATAAAAGTAAAGCACTTTTTAATGTTTTCATAAAAATCTATTTAAAAGAAAGTAAACTTTATCATAAAAAAATAATAATCTTGATATGTTAAAATATCCATTCTTATTTTTTGCAAAAGTAATTAAAAAATACAGAACAATAAGTATGTATTCAACCTTATTCTTCATAGTTTCATTTTTTAATATACCTGAAATTTAACAGCAAGTTACTTTCACTTACTTTCAGATTGAAACTTACTTACCCATCATTTTTAAGTTTTCATTAAAATTGGTCACTAATTGTTACAAGGAACATTCTCATCTTTGTACACACAACTACAAATACCTTGGGAACTTTAACAGGCCACTAATTTTGTTGAAACATAATAAACAAAATCATATCGTTAGATTTCAGCTTCAGATAAAAAAATATGCCTGAGCTTCTGTGATGAGTGTGAATATTGTCTGCACGAAAGGCAACTACAGCTCGATACAAAAGCAATCGAAGGAATTTATTGAAAAAAAAAGAACCATTATAAAATCAGTTATGAACTTTTAAAATTTAGAAGGAAAAATTGCTGAAATAACTTAAAAATTATTAACAAATCAGATTATAAGTGACTGCACTTGAATTTTAAGATCGTTTATCCTAACAGCCGGTTATATTACATTTCAAGTAATATAACTTGAGTATTTATATAAATATTCATCAAGCATGAAGCCTGAAGGGTCATTTTTTGATCCTTCAGGATTAACGTCTTGTAAGACACTTACAGAATTCAATATTTAGAACTGTTGTTCGTCATCAGGAGTAGACTAGAAGAGAGGACGAACAACACTTCGAAATATTGAATTCTGCAAGTGTTCTTTTTATTCTTTTTTCTGTATCGTGCTTTGTGTAATTTCAAGTTTTATAATCCTTGTGGACCGATTCTTATATTTAGTATATATATAGTATAATATGTAAATAATAGCACCAATTTTCCAAGGTTTAAGTAAACTGTAAGTAGCTTTATGTTCTAAGACTTCTTTAATTGAATTTTTCAAAAGTTAAACCGTTTCCTCTAAAAAGGTAAAAAAACAATGATTCACTTCTTCCATTTTCTCTCAGTACTGAAAAAAATACAATTGCAATACTTCCATTTATTTTTACCATTTGTGCATTGAAGGACTGATTAATTACATTACTAAAACCATTCTGCACAAATGGGTTTGAAGTGAAGGGACCATAAACGTTCCAACTAATAACAGAACCATTCTTTCTGATAAACAATTAAAAGAAGTCTAACATTATAGATCAGTGAAATCGCCTGAATACTGGTATGAATAAGGAAAAGTTTGTAGAAAACTTTCACAAAGCTCCCTATGAAGTTTATGATTTCATTCCATTTATAGTTGTTATATATAATAATATAAACTTGTTGTATATAATAGTTTTATATGTTCTCGCCATAATCCAAAAAGGCAGATATTACAGTCAGCAGGATTATCGAGGGCACTGGACCTACCTAATTGAGAGGACATATTAGTATGAACTCATCCCTGAGATTGAACGATTGTTCAGAGGACCTAGTTAATTATCAGTAGAATCTACATTGTCTTCAGTTAAACGTACAACAGAGAATCTTCAAGTAATATATCAGTCAAAAACTAATGAAAAATAAACCCTAAAAACAGTCATTTTTTTGTTAAATAGACGGTAAAACAATTTTGCTGGTTAATAATGACAGCTAAACACAAAAAATCTAAAAAAACAAATGTTTCAAAAACATAGTATATAAAAGAGAAAGATGACGTTATCAAGTAAAAAAAGAGTATATATTACACCACATTATTTTTTTATAAATTAAAGCTTCAATATTTAGAACTAAAATTACTAAATGATTATTGGCTTATAGGTGATAGAAAAATTTTATAGTAAGGTACTTTGCAAATTGCCTTTAATTCAGGTTTTCCTAAACTTATAATAGAATATTTAGTAAAACTACCATTTTAAAGTAGCAACTTATATATTATGCAAAGTACATGTTTTATAACATCTCATTAATACAGAAAACCGTCATACCTCGTACGATGATGTTGGAGTCGTTGGAGCGCTTTCGGACCTTGTCCATCTTTAATCACAACTAACTCTAGGTAACTAACTCAATTAGTTGCAATTGAAGATGGACAACGTCTGAAAGCGCTCCAACGACTCCAACATCATCGTACGAGGTATGACGGTTTGACATATTAATGATATAAATCAATATTTATATTGATAGACGGTAAGACATAATATAAACATAAAACATAAAACTAACCTCAATGGTAATAATAACATACATGTTTTATAACATCTCTAATCAATATTTTAAGTGACCTGCTAGATATAAGTTTCACGTGAATCATAGGACCCTTCAAGCATTTTTACGCTTTAATTATTGTAGGATTAGTAATACACTCAATTTATGAGATATTTTAGTGGATTAGTCATGCTTATATTTCTTGTAGTAATTTCAGTGTATAAAATGATTTTAGGTTTAGTGAAGGACCAGAATTCCAGATACATATTTTTGAAAATGCTGGTTTAAAAATAGAATGTGTAAGATAAACGCAATTTATATATCTGTAATTCATTAAAAAACTTTCAAACGTATTCAAGCTATTTGAAAAATAGCTAAAAAATATTCCTGCAATATATCTAGCTTTTGTATAAAGTCATCAATAATATACAACATACTTATATATATGTTACAACAACAATCAAGAAGTAATCAATATAGCTTCTGAAGAAGTAGGCTTAAACGATTTGTTTAAGGCTGCTGAAGCTGATGACTATCTCTGAAGAAAGAATGACCTTTTTCAGCAGCAACTAAGTAACTTCTTTCCTGGCAAAGCGAAACAAAACGGTCTTTTTTTAAATGAACTTATCATCGTGTATAACAAGACCACACCCGTGTAATGGTAATGCTTCTTTAATAACAGTTACCTTGTTTGGCATTTAGCTTGATATTTTTGAAATAAGAAATCATGATTATTTCAAAATATCATGTTAAATGTTTTTTTTATGGAAAACAATTTGACTAAAAATAATGCAATGGTTAAGAGTTACTATAGAATTTGTCGCAGCCATTATATAAATTACAACTAAAAGCGACTGAAAGTACTATTAGTGGAGTTAATATTTACGGCTGTAATATCTCATCACAACTGCTGCCATAATAATAGAATAAACAAATTAAAATACAAAAATTTCATGATTTATCATTTCATTAGTTTCTAATACAACAATAATGTATTGAACTTGACACAATAATAAGATCTTTTGAAGCAATTTAACAACAAAATTATGAATAATAATGGATTGTTCAGTTACAAATTTTGAAAGTTATAAAAGAGATTGCTCAATAATTAATGCATTCTGTATATCAATACTTGCCTTAAAAGGTCAAAGGAAAGAAACAAAACTCAGTATACTACTGTTAGATGAAAGTAAATAACATTATAAGAAGCAAAATAATATCAAGATCCTACAAATGGAATGAAGTTTTTATTTCGTCATATTTTAGAACACTTACTTATTTGGAAATCTGTAATCACTATATATTTTAGATCCTGTACAAAAAAAAAATCTACCAGTGACGAACAGGTTCTAAAGAATTCAATGTGTTCTAGAAAAACATGATACCATGAAAAATAATCAATTTTTCTGAATCACTTAGTTCTTATTTAATTATATCCAATAAATCCTTCACTAATACTTCTCATTAAAAACAAATGGCTAACACCATCTGTTAGCAAAGAATTTCCAATTTATCATGATTATCGTTTACGTGTCTTGGCATTTATCTTTAAAAAATTAAACATTAATATTAATTGACGTTAAAAACAAGTATTCTGTTTTTTTAGGGGTGCATAGGTAAATCTTTTGGCAAAATGGTGAAATTCTCTGCTATAGAAACGGTTTTATTGTTAATTTGCATATTTGCTCGACGACTAATGAAAATGTGACTTTTATATAAAAATACAAATTTTGTAAGAAAATACTTACAGTTAGATTAATATTTTACTTTACTACAAGTAAAATACAGTGATAATAAAAAAAAATCGATATCCGTATTTACGGATTTACATATTTTGGCATCCCTAAAGTCCTTTTTTGACATTTTTTTCGATGAATTCTTTGTGTTTGTGAGTGTGAGTAGGTGTGTATCTAAAAGATTGTTATCACGCTACAGTTCACAATGTTTAATGGATGGAATTTATATTTTCCACAAATATTGGCCTTATAGTGTAGAAGAACTGAATTACTGAATGGTGGAGGCTCGAATGTTGGTCAAGACCTTAGCACCTCATGTGGGAGACGGAATCTTGTGCTGCCTCTCAGAGAGGAAGTAGCACGAAATTCCATCAGTCCCAAACAATCAGTCCCTAGCACAGAGTTACTGAAACTTTTTTACTTCAGGGCAAACCTATGAAATAGCGAAAGCTTTGGGGCGCATCACTGATTTTAATATAGACAATTTTGTACTTAAATTTGAAAATAGGAAAATGATAAGGAATTAAAAGGAGTAGTTTTTAAGAGAGAGAGAGAGAGAGAGAGAGAGAGAGAGAGAGAGAGAGAGAGAGAGAGAGAGAGAGAGAGAGAGAGAGAGAGAGAGCGAGAGAGAGAGACGAGAGAGAGAGAGAGAGAAATATCAGTAAAAAAGGATTTAAATCCCTAAAATTTATTATCCATTTCTGCTGAAAGATTAAAAAAAAATACCTTCCAGTTTAAAATACCAAGTGGTGGAGACTTGGCTTCAACTTCAAAACCACATACTTGATGTATCTAAAATAATAAAAATGTGCATTTTTAAAATATAAATCTGTTATATAAATTTAATATTATATTATCTTGGGGCGCACCTGGCCTCCTTCCAAGCCGCACCAATGCACCTGGGTGCAACGTTTGAGAAGCAATGTCCTAGCTTGTGCGGTGTCAGGCTTTTGATAAAATCCGTACTCCAATAAACTTGAGTAAATTTATCAATCTAATAAAACTTGAGTAAGCATAATTCAAATTTTTCGATGATGAATCATCTCTGCAGTGTGGCTCACTCATACCTAATATGAGTGCCAAATAATAAATAAGCCACTCTTTCGGCACTTAGCACTGAAGGTGAAATCCTATGAGTGTGGGTTTTAGACAACAAAAACATTCAACATCTCAACTTTCTCTTATACATTCCTGTTTATAAAAACCTTTGACAAAATTAAATCAAACCCATATTTATTTCGTATTTTTGTTTAAATTTCATGTTTATTTACTTCTCTTTTTAATAAAGACATGTACGTTAATTAAGTTAACTTGAATAACTTTAAAATCATAATAAGTAGAATAATCAAAAGATTTTTAAAATATTTTTTTAAAGAAAAAAATATATTACAAGAAGAGGACTTATTTTCAATTTAAAGTCTGAATATCTTAGTAGTTGACTATTGTAATTTTTCATGGGTTTCTTCTATCATTATATCCTTGAAGAGCCTTTGAAAATTAGTTACATCATGATTAACAAGGAAATGTAAGAAATAATTTAGCCGAAATGTTATATTTTGATGTTGAATGTGGCGGTTGGACGGTAGACGTGGTCTAAGAGAGAGCTGTTTGTTTGCGGGCTGGCCGAAGGCGGTGTGCTGCCAGCCTCGTCATTAGGACTTGCTCCATAGAGTTTTTGTTTGGCGATACCAAGCCACAAATAGCATTCTCAATTCATCAGCTCTTTTGTCCTCACACAAAACCACCTCTTCTTTGACCAATCTAATTATCCCTCTTCCTTAATTAGTTAGTCTACCTTCAATAATTAATTCGACAGTACTTCAACTAATCTTATATAACTTTATTAAGTTTGCTTTGAGTTTTATAGATATAGAATAAAAAATATCTTATACATCTAAATATAATGCTCTACTATCATTAAAAGCAACAAGAGAACAGCAATGGTACGCAAAAATCTCAGAATAAATAAAGCTGGAAAGATTTTTTTTAAAATTACTTTCTCATTTCAAGTTAACTTGAATACCTTTAAAATCATAATAAGTAGAATAATCAAAAGATTTTTAAAATATTTGTTTAAAGAATAAAAGATATTATAAGAAGAGGTTAACGAGCTTAACGAGATTAGCCATAATGTTCTTTCCATTAAGCTAAATATTCATATTGATACAACATTTTTTTCATGTTAGAAATAACTTAGTCGCTGAAATTATGGTACATGAAACGTGATCTTATCAGGGATACCATTCGTATCATAATCGGTGGAGAAATTAACTGTTGATTATTTAATGTAATCAGCTTGTAGAAATATGAATATGCAACTATAAAAATAATATCTTTGAGTTACCATCAATGTTTAAACATACTAAATATACTTAATAATTTTTGACTTTAACAAATATTTCCATGACAGTTTACCAGTTACTTGGTCTTATATTGCATATCACCGCCTCATTAGTGACAACGAAGCCTAACAAAGAGACTGCCCACATCACATGCTACATGAAACTACGTTTAATATCAAAATAGATCCCTTTGGGCTGAACTCTTGTTTTACTGACTAATAACCGCAGAACTGGATGACTGCGATAGAAACCCAAACTTACTAACGAGACAAGACACTGGAGACTAACTGACTTTCTTCTTACTGACTTCCTATGGCACAGCTAATTCAGCAGACTAGGTCCATGACCTAGGAATATCTATTATTTTTTTTAATTTAATCAATGAGCATACAATGCATCATATCTCGTATGTATCGGCCACAACACTCAACAAGCGCATGAATACAAATTCCAATTGTTACAGTTTCATTTACAGTACTATCTTTGTTTTATTTATACTATATATGGTATTAAGACCTTGTGGTGTACTGAAAAATAAATACAGCTACTACCTGACTAAGTGTTGTACCTGCTCCAAGAATAGAAAAGCCAACCACTTACAAAACTATCAGGAACACAATTACCGATGATGTTGCAACAACTAACGAGGCGTGGAAGAGGCAGATGTTGGTGAAAGATGGGAAAAGATTAATTCAAATCATATCCCCAAGAAGTTACCCGGGAATATTGCAGTCGCTACTTTCCCAACTGCAACTGACCACGATAACGCCCTAAATCAGAGGTACCGGATCGTTACCAATTGCCGATTCACCACTGAGCACAATGTGTATGGAAAACGAGTGCATGGTAGAGTACAAAGCAAGACTTGGGATGCTGTTACGGCGGACTACTGATGACAAAGCTCTACCGAGTGGACAATGTCACATGGCTGAAAAGATCAGAACAGCATATAAAATCCTATAGGTATAAAAATCCAGAGATTAGAATAAAATATAACTTTATATTTATATATTTCTAATCTCTGTATTAAAGGAAAATTTACTGATATTTCAGTTAATATAAGCTATATTATAAAATAATAAAACCATTGACATTAATAATTTAATTCGGTAGCACTGATTCAAAGTAAAAAAAACTTAAATTTAAACTAATTTTTTATTTCATATTCTGTCAGTTATTATCATCTGTATATTAGATTCAACATGAGAAAGAATTCTATGTATTTGAAATAGGTTTAATAAAACTTTATATATAAGCTTCTTCATATTGGGGAAAGTATTAAGTCTCCACACCAAAAAAGTTTATTTTAAGAAACTAAATAACGAGTTTCGAACACTTGTTGGCCTTCTTCAGGTTACATTTTCCAACTGAATAACCACCCCAGCAGAACAGATGTAACCTGAAGAAGATCATCAAGTGTTTGAAACACGTTGTTTAGCGTTTTTTAATAATAAACTTTTTTGTGTGGAGACTTAATACTTTACTACAACAGATTGCACAGTTAATGAAAATAAGCTCCTTTTACAGTTTTTGTTTAAAACTTCTTTTTATGTATAGTTTCATTAATTTTCTTAACGTATAGAGTGATCTAAGATTAGAAACATTGGTTTGAGATTAAGTTTAAAATGGATTAAGGTAGGGGTCACTGATTGAGGAAACCATCAGCCAATATATTCTTTATTCCAGGTCAAAAACACAAAACACCTGGGTTGATTGTATTTTCCAATTCAGAAATGATGTCATACTCAAGTTGTCTACAGTGCGGGTACTTATCATCTAGTTGGCATCCCGGCTCGGGATTGATTGCTTTACTTTATACCCTCTCAACTCCACTCACGACCTCAGGTACTTGTGACAATCGCAAACCCGCTCTGACCCACTTGCTATACAAATTGATCCTTATTATGTTTATGTTATTACATTAGTACTTATTTCACAATGACATTTATTATTTACTATGATTGATTGTACATGTAGTTATAAAAAAAAAAATTATTATTCACTATCCACCTACTTTTGGACCACTCCGCATATAAACATAGTTATCAACATAGTTGTATATAAAATAAACACCTGATTAAGAGGAAGTTCAAATCAAGGGAAATAAAAGGTTAACTATATAGTATTATCTCTACAACACTACAGAAACAGTCGCATCCAAGTTTAGATACAGATCTTGAAAAAAGTAAGTGCCTAACAAGTTAATAGAAAGCGTTCAAGTTAATCGGAGCCTGCAATTGCCGAGATATTTTTATTCAGTTATTTAGTTGTCTTATATAAACATGAAATAACGTTTTATATTGGAATGATTAATTAAGTTTCTAGCATGAAATAAGGAAGATAAAGTAACATAATTGCATTTTTAATCTATTAAAGAGTGTTATGGTAGAATAAACAAGCATATACCGAGGATCGTTCAAAACGAGCTCTAGGAAACAAGAAGGTGATTATATTGTAATAGAATTCATTAGGAAAGGACACGGTGACTGGCTGGAAAGAAGTCGCTTTCTAGCTGACCAATGACGTGGCATTCTAGAGGGAGAGTGCAGCTCTTTCGCCAGCTTTATTCCTCAATGCATGCTCTTCTCTGCCTTTCAACCGTCACTTGCTTCTGCCGCACCAAGGCCACTTGAAACCAAGCTGAAACCAACTTTGTTTCACCTTTAAACACTTTTCAGAGAGCATCATTTATTCATTGAAACTGTTCAAGAAAATGAATTAATTCTCATGTTCATGTTTCTTGTACAGGCAACGAACAGTTACTATTTTACCACCATTTGGCTAGTTTGTATTCAACTTAAAGCTTGCTTTCTGGTATTTTTCAACGTGGATCGTTTATAATAATAATAATAATAGTCAGATTATTTACTATTTGTAAATAAACAAAAGAAATAACTACTGTGAAACTAAAATTATAATTGATTACATCAAATTATAACTAGTATCTTTTAGTGAGATGGACGCTGTTAATAATTAGGGCATACGAGTATTTCTGGAAGGTTTATCCGATGTAATGTAGGGTCTAATTTAAACAATATTTGAAGTATTTGTTATTGTGCATTTCAAGTAGTAATGCTCCGCAGTTATAGGATCCAGTATTTCTATTTTGAATTTAAATATTTATTTATTAGTCATTAGTTATGCTCACTTTAAATGATGATGTGCTGACTTATCATTCTAAAGGTTCACCTGGTGATTATTTAAAGGTAAAAATTACTATTGCCTACTCTATACAAACAAATATGAGTGCAGTTTATATTCAAATTTCGATATATTTCTTTCTGGCGCTATCATTTATATGACTCAACTCTTTTCTATTGTGCAGGTTTAAAGGGAGGTTATTTAACACCTATTTTAGCTGTAGGAAAGTCACCTTGGAGATTGATAATTACAAATCATTAACATCTACTGTTATTAAATTGATATTGTATTCATTCAATAATAATCCTTAATGTATCTAGTAAAATGGTACAAAATTATAATCGCTTACATAGGGATAACTTTAGGAAAAAAGAAAATTCATCCTTCTCAGTGTACTCAGATGTGTTTAGAACACCGTTGTTTAAATATCACAATTCTTGTTATATTCAGTTATTAGACTACTTGAAGTTTCGACTTGACAGGCTTCTAACAGTTAAGCTAAGTGCACAACTTATAAATAAATTATGTCTGGTCTCCAAGAAGTGTAATAATTTTTCAGTCAACACTTCCATAGTAAGGTGATAATCATAGATAGATAGTGATATCACAGTTTCTTCTATGATTATAAACTATGGCATAAATATTGATAAGAAGTGTAAATGAGGACAAAAGAAAAATGTTTTTCCAGTATTAAAAAATCTCTGATACTTTGCATGGAAAACAAAATACATTTTATTTTTACTAAATATTACCAAGTTATTAAAATTCCTTTTAAAACATAAGTGTCACATTTATATTCAAGGCGAATTGCCTTAATTGCTGAGACGTGAAATCGTCGTTTCGTTTGAACTACAGAGACAAGGGTCGAATCACTTAATCTGCAGTTGTTAGTTTATCCTGATTTCTTGTGGTTAGTTTCTGAAAGTGTTTATAACCGTTTATATTCATACCAGCAAAAAAAGGTGAACGTATTTTTAGTATACAAGTTAAACGTTAAAGTACTGTATAATGTAAAGAGGATCTAGATATCTTCGACAGTAATGAAATTAAACGCCACCCATTAATATGATGTCGAAGGTTTCTGTTCATCTTCAATTCATTTAGGCATTTAAAATATGTACTGAAGTTAAAAATTGTGTTATTAATATGTATTAAAAGAAGACAGTTATATATTAAAAGAAAGAGTTATATCTTTCTAAACTTCTTCTAAAGGTTTGAAATTTTTTTTGTAGAAGACGATATTGCAAGATTTCCATTTAAATGATGAGTCTTTCAGAACAAGCAGAGTGTGGTCTGAAGTGAACAGTCCCCTTTACTTTTTCAGTTTTCAAATCAACATTGATTCATTGCAGCTAAAAGAAAGTCAGAAATGCCAAGTGATTGGCTGAGAGTGAAAGATCAGGCTGGCATTGAAGACTGGGAGATTAGAATGCAGATGTTGGGAAACACCTTCCAAAGCAGGTATCATTGTCACGACCAGAACAAAATCACAATAATAGTCCCGTTTTAACTGTTGTTCATATTTTGTAAGTATTCTTATTATTTCCAAAGAAACTTAGCATTCCATTTGAACAAATAAAATACGAGCTGTTAGCATTAAGAAACTTAGGTTACAAAATCAATTATTCCAATTGTACACAAACTTGTACACACAAAATTAATTAATATAGAAGTAATTACCAATTTCTTTAAAATATATCAGCATTCTCCATATATAAATAGCTGAAATTTTCCACTGAATGAATATAAATTATGTAATGCTATAATGATTATGTTATAAGCCAGAGTCATAACAACAAAAAGGAAGTATTGCTCTTCATAATATATAACACTCGATAAACATATTTTAACTTAGTTTAATAACCAAGTTAAAATATGTTTAAACTTAGTATTTTACTTAATGTGACCAGATGATATATACTAGTTTAACATATAAACTAGTACTTAGTTTATACTAATACTTATGCCTTGTAAAATATTACAAAACAGTATAATAAAAAAAAACTGATAGTTCTGAAAACCGTACAAAAGTGACTGCTTTCTTTAAGAAGTAGATAAAAAACATTAAACGGAAGAAAAAACTTATACATTTTGAAATCAAATACCAATGAAAATGTAGACTTCATTTTGTATCACTTAAAGAACTTTGTCAGCGTGATATATTGAAAGGAATGAACAATTCTTCTCTTTTCCATTAATTTGCAAGATTTTATTTCATTCTAAAGCAATATGTATTTATTGTGACATTTCTGCATACAGTCACAATAAAACGATAATGTTAGCCTTTTCTCGTTGACTCACATTAAACCTATTAAATTTCAGCTATATCTTCATTTAGGAGATTTCACCCCTTATTTATAAAGTTATAAGAATTTAGTTTATTTTAATGCTGATTTTCTTCAATATGTTTAGTAATAAATATTAAAAGTTAAAAATAAAGATGTAATAATCATAAAAAGATTATTCTCTTCATTGATCTAATAATATCTTCCAAATGTAGACATCCTAAGATCTTATTATTAGTACACTTTATGTTTTGAATAACGATCATTATCAAGCTTTCACAATTAATATATGATATTTAATATATATACTAGTATTTAGTTTGTACTAATGACATATCAAAATATTACGCAACAATCCAATCAAAAACTGATAGTTCTGCGAACCACCTCAAACTGGTAAAATTTCAATATTTTGCGTTCATTAATTAAACATAAAAAATGGTAATTCTGAACATAAATGATTTATATGTTACAGAATAATTTATAAATATATAACTGATAAATATGAATATTATTAAAATAAACAAAATTTACAATTTAATGAGTACGTTTTACGAAATATTAGATCAATTCAAAAATTTTTGATATCATTACCATAATTGTATTTATAAGTGTTATAAGATGTCGTCCTTAAGTGACTCTTGTGACAGAGCTCAGCTGGTAATTTATTGTAAATGGTAGATGGTGGTCAATGATTGTCCAGTAGAGATAGGAAAGTAAGTTGGAGGATTGTTTATTGGTACATTTATCTGGAAGCGTGACCAGATGTTGCAAGCTGAGAGGATCCGAGCCGATCTAATGGGTTCGAAAGAGTTGTACCAGCTGCCCATTGACATTGCCACTACCGAGATGGTATTGGAATCTACGTGCTTTGGCTGCTGCCTTTGTATTGGATTAGTGTGAACAGTTGCTTCACAAGCCTGTGTCTATGAACCTCGCAAGTCGATTCTCCGCAAACAAACGCCTTTATTGTCAACAACACCCACTATCGTGTATTGGGAAATCAACTTTGTTCTAATTCCATTCTGCCCTGAGTGGCCTACCGGGCTTGTGCCTGGGAACCATTCCCTCCTGCTTTCACAACCAACTTAAACCATTCGGAAAAGACGGTTGCTTAAACGTTTTCATGTGTGCTTTCTCCCACTCGATTTTCCCTTAGTGATATCAAGTCACTCTGTTGAAACATGTGGGCTCAAGGACCTTCCACGTGTAATTAAACCTTTTCACAATATAACACCAAATCAAAAAGAAATAAAAGAATACACGATTGGAATTATTTCACCCACAAGTGAAACTGTCTAACATTTTCTTATGTCAGAGCTGTGAATTAAATGACATTAAACGTTCAAAAAATTATTCAATAACTAGTACAATTTAAAACAATTATCTTAAAATCTTTGATAATGATACAAAAAACAACAGCAAAAAGAGCAAGCTTATTGTATGGTATAAGTGACATTAGGTTCTCAATCATGAGCTTTTGTTTTTGTAATCTTGTAATAAGTAATTATTATTATAATTTGTTTATTTGTTTTATAATAATAGATAATTTTGTTAAAAGAATCATACTAAACACTGGGAGAAAAAAGAAATTAACTACTTTCTATTTTAATTTTAAAGAGTTAAAATTTAATAATAATTCAAAAAATGAAATTGCACTTTCACTACCAATTTTTTGATTAATACTTAATTGTATATCCATAGAAAATTGTTGTCATTACAGTAATAACATATGTTTACCAACAATTTCGTTGTATACTCCTTATTTCAAAAATTTTCCTCATGTTATTCGTTAGCATTTTTGGCTTCTGCAAGCCGGAAGTTAGAACTTACTATCCTATAGTTAAAATAATTGTATTAAGATTTTAAATAATAACATGATTAGTCAATATTCAATAAAATCAAACAATGAGAAATGACCACTCATGCAAATTGAACACAGATTACTATGATGTGGCAATTTATCAGAAAGATATCATCATTTTAATAAGTATTCTCATTTATCAGCAAGGAGTCATTTGATAACAATATTATACCATTGAATAATCTTAATATCATAAAAGTTCGGTTTCCGTGTGGGGTATTGCCAGGAAATAGGATGTGGTTTTTTAGTGGGTCGGGACCCCCAACCCCACATACCCTAAGCAAGACGTCTTGCTAAGGGATCTGATGAACAGATTTTTCCACATCCTACGACGAAAAAAAATATCATAAAAGTTAATATATGAAATTAATGGTTACAGTTATATAATATTACAATATTAACATTAGCCGCAGATTTGCACGAAAATACAAAATACAGAACAATTAATTTGACAGTTATAACAAATGAAACAACAAGCGATCTTAAAATATGAATAATTGATATAAAATATCTGCATGACTGACTCGTGAGTGCTGGTAGTTCAAGGCCTACTTATAGGCCCTTCACTTTTAGGGTTGTCCTGAAGGGCCTAAAGTGTGGCTCACTGATTATTTGAAACCTATTTCAGTTATAGGTGACTCAAGGTTCCACATCATGGGACTTAACATTTTTCTTTACTCAAGTATATTAGGTTTTGGTTTAGGTTGCAGTGGCTGTCCTACAAGGGAACACATATAGGCCGAACATTAGGCCCTTTGCAATACCACACAATGAAGATTGATTCTACATTGGGAGTCTTAAATTTTGGGAAACTCAAATGTATTTAGAGTAGGGATCTTTAACGACAAAGTCTAAAAAGATACTTTACAGGTTTAAAGTGTACTTGACATTGTACAGGCTCGTGACTGATGCCTTAACGTCCTCTCCGAGGGACGACGTACTCAATTTATTCACCTCCCGTGTGAGTAAATCGAGGGCCAGGTGGGTATCGAACCCCGGACCTACCAGTTCAGAGGCGAGCACACTAACCACTAAGCTGACCCTACTCAAGTATATTAGGCAGAAGTCTTTTACGAGTACTTGCCATAGTTCAAGCTCAGTAACAAAACCTTTACGTTCACTTCAATGTACATAAGCTTCCTCATCCCCACATGAAAAAATGTTGGGCCCTAGGCAAGATTCGAATCTCCAGCCATCAGGACTAAAGGCAAACACACTACTCCGTTAGACTACACCTGACCATATCCACAAGTAAACAAACGACGACACTAATTTTAATCTTTTACAGTTTAAAAAGTAGATTTTTTAAAATCGACTATCTACATGAAGTCACATAAGCAAATTTCTCAAATACAACTTGTGGAGAAAAAAATTTATGATTGAAAATGTGGTTTTAAGTTTTTTTCTAAATTCAAAGGGAATAACTTATTGAACTTATAATTCTCAAATCAATGAGATTACTACTATTTATTTAGAAAAAATAATAATAAATAATTTATTAAATTAATTTTTTATTAAATATTTCAATTTTATTTATCTTTTGACAATTTATTTATCGAACAATTGCTTATGACTTTAACACAATTATGTTATAGAATTATGACTTAGATATAAACACAATATGAAAAGTTTACAAAATAAAGATCTTGAATATGAAATAAAGATTCTTATTTTGCTTGTTGTGATCGCAAAATAAGATCGCAAGAGCTTAATAATAAGATAAGATCGATAAGATCGCAAATAGTTCAAAATGCAATTTTTTTTAAGAAATAGTGCGTATGACGTCATTACTCAATCCACACTTCAAAGTCGTAAATGAAACATACATTTTCTAGTTGTAGGTTTGTAGTTGTAGTTGTTTTCTAGTTGTAGGTTTTACAAGTTTGAAGCCATAACCCATACAGTATGGGTCTATCTTTAAACTCTAGGAGTTCTTGATACAAAGTAAACAGAATCCCTTCATTAGATAAAATTAATTCAATTCATGACTTTTTGATTAATAGAGAACTCATTATATTTGGTGGATGACAAAGAAAAAAAGTTTAATAATCCGTTTTAAACATTTAACTAATGTTGGTATGTTAGTCACTGAATTATGATGATATTGAACTATATCTTAAACTAACATAACCATATTTTTATGTTTTAACGAAAACGAGTTAAAAGATATTTCAATTATAAATGATGCATTAATACAAATATTAGGATTTATATATCAAAACTTTTAGGAAATGGTATAAATATGTACTTAAAATTATTATAGTAACCGAATGGATCAGATTATTTAATAAAATTTAAGTGATATATATATATATACTTGTTCATTTGTATAATATTCTTCCTACAAGAATGAATACATTTCGAATGGCTCTCTTAAAGCCCACCAGCTGTGAAGAAACTGATGATATTTTCAATTGCCACAAGAGGCAGACACAAAGGACATAGAGTCCAACTAACAATGAGTCCACTTCCGCAACGAACGGCCATTGAATAGAACAAAGAGCCTCTCCGAGTGTTATGCTTCAAACATAACTAGCAGGCCATGCTCGTCAGTACTTGAGTATTCCCTTCATTATAGTTCTTTGTACTCCCCGCCAACATTTGACATCCATTAGCATGCGCTTCGATCCAAACCTTATTATACATAATTAGTTACTTCGGAAAATATTTTAAATGCTATTAAGTTAGTCTCCATAAAGTGTTTTCGGTAGGTCAATACATTTTCTAGAGTAAAAAGCTAATGAAATGGTCTCCACATATAAGAATTTAATGGTATAAACAAGGCGTTTCGAATACGTAGTGTTCTTTCTCAAGTATTAACTAAAAAATACAATGTCATCAGAGAGTTATCTATAGTACACAGTAAATATAGTACAAAATAAAAATACAATAAAATAAGGAAGAGAGTACGAACCTAGGGGTAAGTGTCTGTTGTACAACTGACTGGGAATAGGATGGACGTGGGTGAGGGTATGGGGTACATCTGTTTCATATTAGAAGTACATTCTTGTTATTTTTTTTCCTAAAGGCTCAACCTAACCTTTAAAAAAAAAAACCAATAAAATGTACCTGCCTTCTAATATGAAACAGATGTACCCCATACCCTCACCCACGTCCATCCTATTCCCAGTCAGTTGTACCACAGACACTTACCCCTAGGTTCGTACTCTCTTCCTTATTTTATTTTATTTTTATTTTTTATTATATTTACTTTGTACTATAGATAACTCTCTGATGACATTGTATTTTTTAGTTAATGCCTGAGAAAGAACACTACGTATTCGAAACGCCTTGTTTATACCATTAAATTCTTATATGTGGAGACCATTTCATTAGCGTTTTACCCTGCAATGAGTAAATACCACATAATAACTGATTGTACTACATTAGAACATTTTCTATAATATACTTAACACAATATTTGATAAAAAAGTTCAAATGTTAACAACCCTTTGTTTCTTTCAGTTGAACTAGACCCCTTATATGTTATATAAAAGAGAATTATTTGTTTTGGACATGAACAACCAAACAAAACTGATAACCGCTATCAAAGATAGCTTTCAAAAAGGATTTATAAACATCAAATTTTAGAAAATATTTCTATATTTTTTAAAAATTATATCACAATTTAAATAGAAAATCATAAAACTATTAGAATGAACTGACTGGACGTTATTTCATTTCCTATATTGTTGGACACTTTCTGTAAAAGTAGCGGTAATATCGAGGAAATGAGAGTGGAAAGTAGAACTCACAGCCGAAGGCTATTTAAACAATACAAACAATCTTGTGTAAATATCTATACCTCATAAGGACTAAGTGTGGCCCCTAAAGCAATTTAGAGCGTAGTTTCCTATATTACCTTTAAAGTGTTTTTCACTCTGCATATCTACATGTGAATTTATATAATATGTTAATTTAACATTTATATATAATATCATTAGGTTATATTCTTATAATTATATATAATGTATATATCAACATTGTTACTGCATTATGAATGCAATATTTTTATAATCCTTGAAACTGTTATAATTCACATAATAAAATTTATTTAATATTTGATAAACAAATTCATTAGGTAGTGACAAGTGAAAATGATATTCCCTTATTTTTAAACACGCTAAAAGTAGTTTCCTACTTCTAATTAAACATATTGTTAACTGACATTAAACGACATGTCTTACGAAATCATATATTTTATCACTTTTCTGGTTCAAATATGTTCATATGTTGTAATATTTTATAAATGAGTAATCAACTTCTTTATAATTAAGGGGAAAACTGGTTTTAATGGGGCGTGATTTTGTTAAATATTTCTATAGCCTTTTTTATGACAAAACTGTTTTATGATTATTCGATAAGTACTATTAGTGCTTGCTATATAAGGAAGGAGATGAATTAATTCTAATGGTATTAAATAAGTTCCAGCCAGTTGAGATCCTGACCCATGAGGTGTATTCAGGTAGATGTCTGGGACACGCCTTACCACTCCAATGACCATAGAAATTGCCAGTCCTCGGTTATAAGAATCGTCCCATGCACGGTGAACATGATTTTCTCATTTGCACTGGTCTCGTAGTGGGTGTGGTCTAAACCAGTCTATAATTCAAAGATCGCTGTGTGAGTAGTTCTCTCTCGGTAGGTTACCACAGTAACGAGAACAAGGCAGAAGTATGGACCTGTAATAATAGATAAGGAAATGTTTCTAAGGAGAATCTCTTTCTTGTGTGACCCCTTGCCCGCAACAAGGTACTAACGAACATCCAAGCTCCAGTTCATAAAAAATTAACCGATATTATATTTTTTTTAAAATATTTCATATTAGTGTACTTAATTTGTTATTATTCTCTTTATTTTTGATTTTTAAATTTATTTATATTTACATTTGTTCAAGTGAGGACTATTTTATAGGTTTGTGTGTTTCTATGTCCCTTGGATGGATAATCTGAGAACTGCTTCCCGCTCAAAGAAGATCAGTCAGGAGACAAACAAAAATTCATCATAAAGCCTTAATGTAGAAGAAGCAACATTACATATACATATATACTTTTTCGATGAAAATACTATCTGAAACGGACAAATATAGTTCCATTGACATAAAGAAAAATAGAGAAATTAAAACACACAATATAGTCTGTAATTTTCGGTTTCAACCATCTTCCGGAGAGATGAGAGAGGGTTTGCAACCGTCTCCGGACCAGTGCACTTGGTTTCCCTCTCTCAAGTCTCCTGAAGACGGCTCAAACATAAAATTAGAGATTGTAAATGTGTGCTTTTAATTTCTCTTTGTCTCTTTATGTACACTGAACTAGATACATATAAATCGAATAAAACGACCCATATGACTCTAGAAAAAAATTAAAACTAAAGCTTTTATATTCCGACAATTGTTGTCACCGTCATCAGACAATATAAATTCAGAGAAAGAAAACAATAGAACAGATTACAAAAAACTCACTACTATACTTTGTCTGTGTCGTCATCATGTAAATAGATGTTAGTCACTCAGAAGACAAGCAAGGACTGATGTCGGTCTCATTCAAGAACTAATCAATCAGTATATTTACTTACTACGGAATGGGAGACAAGGACAAATAAAATAAATAATATAAATAAATACAGATGAATAAACAACAATTTTTAAACATATGGAAAATATTAACAATTTTTAAAAAAAAACGAAATATGAATGAAAAATAAATAGGAAACCAAATTTTTTAAAAAGTAAATACAAAAGTACAATGAAATAAATAATAAAAGTCTAAATCATAATAAAGAATAATTAACGATTGAGGTTAAGCCCAAGAGCAGATCTATCTCTAAGTACTTCTTCCGAAGGCCTCAAAGTGATATTGTGTTGGGATCAGGAATCTGTGTAAGAGAACCTGTACAGAGAAGAGTGATTGAAACTGAGTCCGCGATAACTGGCATGAATGGCAAAGGGAAGGTCACTGCGCTTACCAACGGAAGACCTGTCATTATTCATATGCAAGCATAGCTGGTGAAAGTCAAACCACATAAAAGGCATTACATTGGGGGTGCAGCCATATCGATGAACGCATGGCATTTGCATTAAAATCACGTTATATGATATATACTGGACTATCTGAAAAAAAAGAGCTGCATAAAATATCAATATCTGAGAAATTTTATAATAATTATGTTGATTAGAAAAAAATTAACATCCTGATAAGTTCTTATTATAACTAAAGTGCAAACCGAATTAGGGTTTTTAGTAATTAAGTTGTCTTACTACTACAATAACTTGTGCTACAATAACGACTACAATAACTTGTGCAAAGGTCGCAGTCATAACTTGTGTTAGAACATAGTTATCTTAAAATAATGTACAATATCTGGAATTGATAGGACTTAGTCAAAGGAACATCAAAAATTAAACCATAAACTAGTTTAACAAGATGTGTTAGTATTAGTAAGACTGCTCTTAACTGATAGAATTATCTACACACACACCAGTGACGTATAAGGAGAGGGGGGACGGTCCGCAGGTGTCTGAGGGCGGCATTTTGATGGTGTAAAAGAGAAAACAATTTTTATTTTGAATTTTTCAAAACTGATTTTTTAATGGGGTTAGAAATTTATTACATTTATTTGCGTAGCCAGTTAATTTAATTTAACAAATTTTTTTATGATTTGAATTATATGTTTTTATTTTGAAAAATCTGTGGTTTTCTTTGAATACTCGAAAGAGTGTATATGTGTACGAGTACTGTAATAAGATGAAAGTCTGGGACCAATGACAGCAATCTAAAATTAGATCCTTGATTGTAATTTCTTGAAGTAAATGTTTTCAGGATGTTCTGGAGTTTTGAATGTTAACACGGATTATGAACGGCAACTTGATAATCCCCACGGAGGTGGGGGCGGCAAATCTTACCACCGCCCCACGCAACAAAGTGGGTGTATACCACACCACACCCCCGCCACAAAGACTCAGAATAATTAATCCAAACTTTTGTGCCTACTCTGGAAATCATGTATAAACCGAAGTCTCCTTCTACATGGTTGCAGCCTATTGAGCGCATCTGCGGCTCAACGCACCTCTTCTCTAGGAGAGTTGTAGTGGGCCGTCAGATGTAGCTAAAGGATCTCACGTTAAAAAGCATCGATCTGTTGTGCTTTTTCATGGAATGGACGAAAGGTTGATAGACATGATTACAAATCAAAACAGGTTACACTCTATTAGATTCACAAAAGTTATGACTAAGTTTTGATCTACAAAAATACGATACCATAAGGGGAAAAAGATAACCACAAAATAAAAAGTAGACTTCATACCAGAAGAGACAAACCCTTAATATTTAGTTTAAGGTATATTGTATAATATTGTAATATTGAGTATAATGTAATATTGGGAATGTAATACATGCTATGCTATAAGAGGTGCATGTAGTATAGAATAAATAAATTCCCTCATGACAGGGGTGCTGCCTGTGAGGAAAACACACACACACACACACACACACACACACACACACACATTATATAATCATAATAATATATATATATATATATATATATATATATTAGTATAAGTGGGCAGCAAATCTTCTTGAAGACAAATGGAATTAAAGTATGCAGCAGCTTCTGCATTGACGACCTTTTTGCTGATGGCCTCGATTTTTCTCACTATCATTCGGTGATGCTGAGGCAACTTCCATATTATAGGCAACGGCTACGAAGCTCTCAAGGCGTCTGACCATGCATCTCTCAACAGGAGCCCCCAAAAAACATGCAGAGGATGCCCATGGGATTAAACTCACCAGGGGTATGTTAGTGGATGGAACTTCGGTACTTCATTAAAATAACGACAAAGATAGATTAACTATCCTGGAAGCCCTTTATATCAAAGATGTCAACCCCAACCTCAACATTCAAAATTATGACCTCAATGTGATCCCAAGTAGCACTACTTTCGATAATAGCTTTAAATTTGTTAGAGAGTTAGAGCCCAGTAGGGTTGACAGCCATTGAGGGGCAAACCTGTATGTTGTTGCAACCCTGCTGGAACCTGCTCTTTGTTTTCCTCTCACCCGCTGTATCGTTTGTTTTATATCTGTTAAAATTGTTATGTTTAATTTTAAAGATTACTTTTCAGTTAATAATATTAACATTCATTAATTAAATAGTAGTGTAACCTGAAGATGATCAATGTGTGGTCGAAAGCTTGTTTCCACCCAGTGTTTTTGTGTTTCATTAAAGTTGTTTGATATTGGTTTTCTCAATGTCTCTGGCCCAGCATATATGGAAGTTGCCTCAGCATCACCGAATGATAGTGAGAAAAATCGAGGCCATCAGCAAAAAGGTCGTCAATGCAGAAGCTGCTGCATACTTTAATTCCATATATATATATATATATATATATATATATATATCCACTTAAAATTCGAAAAAACGATCCAAACTGGACGCAAATCAGTTCACAAACGAAGAAAAGCAACACACAGAGAAAGAGACACACTTACAAACTCAAATTTTCGGATGATCCGTCTTCAGGAGAAAAGAGAGAAAGGGCGACCAAGCACGCCGGAAACACAACCACAACGCTGGTTGTGTTTCCGGCGTGCTTGGTCGCCCTTTCTCTCTTTTCTCCTGAAGACGGATCATCCGAAAATTTGAGTTTGTAAGTGTGTCTCTTTCTCTGTGTGTTGCTTTTCTTCGTTTGTGAACTGATATATATATATATATAGGTGTATAATGTAATCGGGATTCGGTCAATTTTCCAGGATCAAAATCAAACTCTCAATGCCAACGTTTCGGTTTTATTTAAAACCTTTTTCATAGGCCTACAAACAAAGGATGATAAGAAATCATATATAAACATCAACATATAACTAACATCAAAATGGAACATTACAGTTGTGAAAAAACAAAAATATATATACAAGTAGAAGTAATAGAAGAACAATAAACATTTTTATGAACTTACAGAAGTCAGAATTTTTGAATTAGAAAAATGATGAAATTTACATTATATAAAATGAAGTAACAATAGATAGTTAGTGAACTAACATCTTAATGGTCAAAAACTTGGACCAGACTAACTGATTACAATTACATGTAAACCGAAACACTGTTCACTTAAAGAACACAAAAAGGAACTAAGGAAATTAAATTTCACTAAAATCAACTTAACACTCCTGAATAAATAGTGTTCAAATTGGTAATGTCACTTCTATGATTAACTGAACTTAGATCTTTTTTAATATATAGCATTTCGAGGGTCTTTCTTCTTTGCTCATCTTGTTCTTTATCTACTATAATTGCTCCTTCAAAATCGAACATGTGACCTTCGTTTAAGGCATGGAATGCTAAAGCAGTGGCGTTACTTTTATTAGTTCTTATTGAATAAGAATGTTGATAAAGTCTTTCTTTTAAAAAACGACTTGTTTCTCCGTAATAACGCTTGTCGCAGTCTTTACATTTGATCGCATAAATGAGGTTACTTTGTAACTCCTTTGGTATTTTTTGTTTCAAATTTGAAAATAAAGACTTGACTTTTCTTTTGTTATAAAATGCCAATGTAACTTCAGGTACATTTCGTTTGAAAACTTTTCTAATTGATTGTGATAAGCCCTCAACATACGGAAAATTGATCCTGGAAAATTGACCGAATCCCGATTACATTATACACCTATTCTATCCAACGGTTGATATATTATTGATTGATCCTGGAAAATTGACCGAATCCCGATTACATTATACACCTATTCTATCCAACGGTTGATATATTATTGAATTTGTTATATATATATATATATATATATATATATATATAATATATAATATAAACGTACAACGTATACAGCAAAATAACATTTATAAATCCACATTTATAAGTCGACAGTACTGTCTACAGAGACAGTATAATTACAGTAAAAGATAATAAAAAAATCTCTAAAGATTAATGAAGATTTATAAAAGTGGTTCCAATATCACCATTAGTTTGCTGTTCCCGTCCAGAAATTTTCTTATTAATTCAGTATTTATAATGAAATAAAGCTTTAACAAATGATCCCTTAAGACATTCTTTAAACCTTTGAATGATTACATTTCTAAATAACTCGTTTGGGGAAAAAAAAATTTTTTTTAAATGTACGAACCAGCATACGTAATAGATTTAAATCTAATGATGAAGTTGCTAAATGGAAGTCTGAGATTAGACTAAGGACAGCGGGAGAGTTGATGGCAAGGTGGGCGTAATACCAGAGTTGTATGCAAATAGGCCGAAGGTCTCACTGACACTTCCTCCTAAACGCTTGAGTAGTTCCAACAATAAACACTGACCCACACAGTATTGCACAATATTTAACTTAAATAATCCAAATAGATGTCAACAAAACACACAAAATCAAAATTATTAGCATTTCATCATTGAAATTTGCCCGGAAGTTTAAATGAACAGAAATGCATGCCATGTATTTATCAATCAACTTAAACCGTATACATAAATAATCTATAAGCTAGCAGAAAAGAAACAAAACACACAAAAAACAATACATTTTAGCAAAATTTTTATAATAATTTATAAAAACATCAAATAAATCTTGAGAGATTTCTAATGTAAGATTTTGCTAGACATTTTTATACAAATCTATTAATCATAAAAGAGAGTGAACATTTTAGTAAGATTTCCACAAAATTTAACAAAACAATTCAACAAGAATAATAGTATTATTCACAATAAATAGTTTTAATAAAAAAAAATGAAACATATTACTATATTTGTATTGAAATTACATATTCACTTACATTTTCCCTTATCACACAGTTCGAAATAATAAAACATATATTTGAATACCGCAGTGTTTATATTTTAATTAATTTTATTGTAAATTATTTTCAAGTTTTTGAAATACAGCAATTATGTTGAAAACCACCTGCAATCTGTAGCATACAGTGTACGTATCCGACTCTGATGGTTATTCAACCATCTTGTTGAACATCAAGAAGTTACTCCCGTGATTTGAGTCCAACTTTGATTGTCCGAATTTTAGAGCACAGTTGAGTTTGTATTAGTTTGGGTCACTGAATACTGTGATATTTGTGGGAAAGAGCAAGCAGACCATATGATATGCAAGGAATGTAACTGCCACTGCGGTCCGCTCTGTTCACTACTTCTGTGAATTTACAAAATTTTCCGATGCAGAAAAAAATGTAAAATATCACTATTTTAAAGTATCAGAAAATCAATTGGATTGATTGACAAAACAGGCCTACAGAAATCTATTTCATCTTATCCGATGAGTAGCAAGAACTGTATTTTGTATGAACACTGGAATTTAATTCTTGCGGAATCACCTAAAAATAATAAGTGTTTCCAATGTTCTGTGCGTCATAGAGGCGAAGATGGGAGAGAAATGACTCCTCATCATGTGACATTCTGTACCATGGTGGAGTGAATGGCATTCAGCCACAATCTCAAAAAAAGACAAGACAAACCCCATTCTACAGGATGAAAGGGCACCCAAGGACCTAACAACAACTATCCACACATATCTAAACCTCGCAAAAGCCGTTACTCATTGGCTGGTTTAACGTTTCTCTATAATTCTTTTCCATCTTTTTTTTCATTCATTTCAGTAATGTAACAATTCCTATTGCCTTATAACATTAATTAACCTTTTTCATACCCTTATTTTCCTCTTCTATTTTTATTATTGTCTTTTATGGCTAATAAATTTATTTAATCTTCCCTCACAATAATGTTGCACTGTTTCTTTTGATACACTAAAGATGACCTCTTCTTGGATTTACTATTCGCTTTCACACATCTACTTTTATTTATTTCTATGATCTCTTTACCCTTTATTCATTGTATGTATGCATTATATCCTTTTATGTTCCTTATGAAACATGTTACTTGGCCAACTCCTATTGATATGACTATTATTATTATGACTATCTCTTTGATAACAGAAAATTACTTCGTAAGATTGAAAATATATGTACAATATATATTGTAATATAGACATAAAATCAATAGAATAATATAGATGATTTCATTTAAGATTACAAAATTATATTGAGAATGACTAACCCTTCAAAAGAGTTGCTGTCCAGGACAGCTATAAATCCGGTTTATGAAGACAAGCCAAGTCGACACACATTTGAGTTCTTTAGCTTAAGAATTTTCGACAAAATACGTTAGCTGAGACTGTACCCCCATGAATTGATGTTAGTTATTTGATGAAACTAAAATTGTTACAAATAATTTGGTTCCAAAATATCAATAAGCAATTATTTTCAACCTAAAGGTAATATTAAAAAGTTAATATAATAATTTTTGTTATATATTACATCATTATGAGATCCATTAACTCTTTTTAATGTATTATCAACATTAAAGTAGAGAAATTGAAACGTTGGAGACAATTATTCATCTAAATCAAGCTATTTCATTTTGGTATCAGGTAAATACCTTTTTATTGATACACATCAACAAAGTAAAACTAATGAGTTATTCAATATAAGAATACAATAGTATCGTAAATAAAATATAATTGTGACAACTTTTTATAATACGTAAACTGTGTAATAACTATTATTCAACCCTTTCCAATACAATTTTTATTCCTAGAGCAACTTCAATCAAACTTCTGGAATGATAAAAAAATTGAGAACATTTTCAACATAGATCTAACTTAGTTAGAAGTGTTATATCCATTTATTTATCTGTCAAGTACATCAATTACTTACAAGTATAAAATTATACTCTTATGTATAAAGTTAGTTGACTCGAAGTAAACAACAATTTAAATTTGGTTCCTTGCTAAAGAATTTTTTTAGAACATTGAAAAAGGCAACTAATTGCTTTTTTTTTAGAAGTATGTTTCTTTTGTTATTTTGCAATAACTTTTCAGATATATTAGCATGATAAGTTATTGGAATATTATTGAATAAGAGTCAATTAGGCCAGGTAATGAAAAACAGTTAATTTTTAAACATAATTACAATTTGAATATTATTTAGATTATCTTTTGAACTATCAACATTCTTGATACAGGTGTGATTAGTATTTTGTTGTCATAAGTTATAACCATTCTTTTTGTATAACGACACATATAATTCAATTATAAAATTGTATAGGTTAATCTTGTTATGTAAATGGACTCAAAAAAAAAACATGCAATGACTTCTTTCACATAAAGTGTATACGTAAGTGAACAGGAAGTAGTCCCCTCACTATCGAAACTCGATGAAATCTAAATCAACTCCTTGAGACACTAATGTTCAGTTCACGAAATATATTAAATTAAATTGATGGTTTGGTTCATAGGTAAGCTACTAGTTAATCTAAGAGTTGTAAATGCCTGAGTTACATATCTGTTGATAGAAGAGTAATGAACAACGCAAGGATGATTTACGAGGCCGTAATGGTCTCCGAGAAGTTGAACTACATTGCCTCGGGTGCTATTTCAATGACCTTACTAAATTCCTATTACACGCACTACAAATGCCATTTACACATTTGTTCATTATCCTTCTACTTTTACACAGTTCAATACAAAACCAATAGCTTACTCGATGTTTCTAAGGAATGAAAAAATGGACTTTATCCACATTTAATCAAAAAGGATATCCCTAAATGAAACTTTTCGCTCAGAACCCTCTGATAGATGTAGTTGAACTTTCTCTAAAAGTAAATATTTTTCTGACGATAGTATATCCAAATTTATTACTAACACAGATATTTCGTGCATTATGAAACTATCTTATACTAATTAAAACATAAAAGTGTATTAAATTTGTTTTTATAAACTTATATTAATTTTTAATATTGCATACCGCAATTAAGACAATTATACATTTACAATTTATTAATATTAACTTTTGTGGGTTACGGTGATATTACCTTACTGTTGTGTGTGTTTGTATAATCAGTGACTAATGACTTTACACCTGCTTTCGAAGAGTGGATATCATTAGTCATCTCTATCATTCTTTAGGTTCAGGAAAGTTTTTAATAACATGCACAAAGGCATGTTGTCAACAACCTTTTGCTTTTCAATGTACATTCAGTTCTGTTACAAAACAACTAAAAAGTTGTTAGACATATATGGATCCTATATTGCGACTCACACCATAAAATCCTCATTCTATAACGAATAAGGATTAATCAGAAAGGTAATTAAATTAGAAATAACTATAAAATTTAGAACTGTAAAAAGTAATATTTAGTTCTAATTGAATTTGAGTGTGTTGAAGCAAAGGTGTCGTGGCGAATGACACAGTAAAGACTGTTGCATCAGTTCAGTGGAGAGAAAGAAAAAGCCGACTAAACGTCCTTACACGATATGAACGACTTATCGAATGTCTCCGAAGCACTGCAGTTATAGCCAAGGATAGATCGGAAGATATCACGTATTTGACGGAAGCGTGTCATGTCACGCCCTCAAATGTGCAAGCACATTCACTTGTGTATGCCTTCCAGCCTGCAAGGCCTTGATAAGTCCATAATATTCTCACTATAAATATTTATATCTAAGTAATTACCCCATTTATGTGGTATTATTATGTTTAGAAAACTTGATCTATAAACAAAAGTTATTTCAAGGAGATTATTTTTCTTCAAAATACACAAACAGTGAATAGTCATAATACATTTTGAAATATATTAGAATCAATTACTTTTAAAAACAGGAACATTTGAATATTTCAGAACGTATAGTGGCAGACAGTTTGGTTAAACATGAACAGAGGAGTGTTTATGTAACATTCAAGTTGGGTTCTCACCCATGACCATAACATCTTTGTTGACTTTACAGACCATAACCATCAGATAGCTACAAGTTCAGTAGATTAACAGCTGAAACACAGGAACTGAATTTTCATTTCACTTTAGCCAAACATCAATGACTCCTAAGCTAAAGATTATGCAAACAATTTACTTACTGATTGTTTTGGTAATAATACATGTATACAAATAAGCTGCGTTTAACCATTCTTTAAATAAGTTAAATAAGCCTACATTCCGAGGCAATGTAGTTCAACTTCTCGGAGACCATTACGGCCTCGTAAATCATCCTTGCGCTGTTTATTACTCTTCTATCAACAGATATGTAACTCAGGCATTTACAACTGTTAGGCATTTGGTCCAAGAATTACAATATTGTTGGAATATAAACATTTACACAATCTCATTAAATATTATTTATTCAAAACAATATTTTCTAAAGTCCTGTCTTTAAAACAAACCATTGACAAGAGGTTAGTATGAGTAGGAAGTAGTTTATATAAATTGAGGTCTGAGTTATTATAACAGGTAAACAAGTTTATTATCAAATAAACAGTTACATTGTACTATTTTGTGTTTTTTAAATATATGAAATCACTTATATCAAATAAAAGAAAAACAGCCAGTAAACACCCATAAAGTCTCACTTCAAATTCGACATGCGATGTCATCAGGAGATTATTATTATGGCTTAAAAGGCAAACCAAGATTTCATCTCCAAAACTCTCAATTTTTATTCAACAACTTTGAGTAATGTTTTGTTATTAAAGATAGAAACATATCCTGATGGCCGAAAATATTAAAGTTAGTCTCCATTTGGGTATACCTCTGTGTTTTTATTGTACAAGTTCTTACTGTTACGGAGCGTTTCATTTTGTTGATCAATATACATACATAGATTAATACAATTTTGAATTTCATATCAATACAGATTTGATAAAACATAACTTTTAAATTGACACATCTGGTTCACATTTTTATAAACGTAGATTGTTTCAAAAGTAGTAGTACTATTATAATAAAAATCCAGTGTACACGAAACTTTTGAATTTTAAAATCTAATTTTTGTTCACATCTGAACTCTACTGTTTGGGAGGCCTTTATTAAATAAATGTTTCACCCATATTGTATAGAGCTATACAATAGTATAATCTAATATAAAATATTGGATTCTATCCACTCGTTTCATTTCTTTCGTCTTCAAGCACACAACATTTCATGTCTGTGACGCGATCAAGACCAAAAAAATAGATGGTTTCCCAACTATTAGTCTCCCAATTTGATCAATTTGGTCTCCCTCCCATACTTTTTTACATATTTTTCTTAAGAAGGATTGTGTAAATAGCATTGATTTTAAAAAAAAGAAAAAATAAATAATTTCCTTAATATTATCTTTTTAAAGAGCCTGAACATTGTTGTTTGCTTTAGAATAGTAAGCATATCTGCTGGAATAAATTTTCTGTTTTTTTTTTTTTTGACCAAACGTAGCTTGGTCGTCTGTTCTACATTGTTCTTTTTTACTGCTTAGATTCCAGTATCATTTTTGTAGATAATTTTTGGAAGGCGTAATGGCATTTGAAAGTTGGTTACCGACAAGTGTGTGGGATGCCAAAGAGCTTCCTGTGGGATGAACTTCCTGCTTTGTAAGTTCCACTTATGTACACCCGTTTTAATTACGCATACCGTTCGATTCCCAATTTTGCATTCATGTGGGATGAAGAGGGCAGGCTGATGACCTAACATAAACGATAACATAAGATAAAAACAAACACAGGCTTCTTCTATTAAGGATAATCCAAGCAATTTTGCCTATATTTGCAAACTGTAATATGACCGAGGTCATATATATCATTCTTGTTAAAATTATTCACCGATCATACTAAATATCCCCACTGTAATGTAACTACTAAACGTAAAGTCCATGTTTAAGGAATTAAGTAGTAAAAGCCATTTTTCCTACTTAAAAATACCAGGCCTTTAAAACTGTTGATTTCTGAGTCTCACTTTTAGTGAAAATTATTACCTTCCTTGCTTAGGAATTCACATCTACTCTTCTGGATGTGTAAGTAACTACAAATAAACAAAGTACTTGAAAAGGAAGGAAACAAATACAATTTGTGTAATTTCAATCCTTTCGTTTATAACTATCGCCAAGTTTGATATTTCAAAATTAAATATTGAACCAAGTGATTATTATGTGTGAAATATTTAAAATATCAATTTTGCTTAATTAATTTATGTTCATTATAAATGGAATATAATTTATAATACTAATGAATGCATTATTACTTAATAAGACAAATAAAAAAATAATATTTGTAAACTAGAAGAATATATAATGAAAGGAATAATTAGATTTAAAAAAGTACACAGAGGTAAAAGTTCAGGTATATGTGAGGTGTTAATGAGGAAGATGATCTACTAAACAATTTGGAATTTACCTTGGGAAGGAATAGAAAAGAGTTTTGTATACCATCTGATATCAATACCACAATCCTAAACCACCGTTGGATTGGGTATATTCTACTAATCAGAGTTTTTTGCACGTTTTAAAATAGTTACCATTTTAAATGGAAGTGCGTTGGCTTCAACCAATAGAGATGATCATTCTGTTGGAATCCGATCAAAATAGCAGAGAAATCTTAGCATTCAATACACACTGTCAATCTAATCAATACTTAAGGCATTTCTTGAAGCTGTCTTGAGTACACAAAGGAATAGTGGCACTTTTATAGATATCTGACGTAGACACTCCTACCAGAGGAGGTCTCACGTGTTATTAGGCCTTGGCAACGAATCATTAAACAGTTACCTTTGGTTATCTTTGTTCATAAATTTTATTTAGGTGAAACATTAGTCATGAATTTCAGAATATAGAATGGCATGCCTACCCACAGCACGAGAGTACGTTATTTTTCTGTGCCACCTGATTATTAATTATAGCTGGTGTAACCAGGATACCGGAAAACAATATTAGATTCAAATTTTTAAAAGTAAGTTATTTATTAAAATAATTTTTATTGACTAAGTTAATAAATAATGAATATGAGATGGGGTAAGTAGAAGGTGAGAGAGGTAAACATCTCATGGTTCAACATTTACATTAGCAATAAGATTTGCTATGTGTATGTGAAGAGTGGCTTTTCGTAGCTGTTTCCAAACAGGATTACAGTTGTTTTCAATGAGCTGTTATTCTTTCGCAGTTAATCTGAGACAGAGTTGTTCTTTCAATCCTTATTGTTGCTACTATTTATTGATTATGTTGAGGGTGAAATTTAATTTTATTGTCAACCCTCTTTCTGGCACTTGCTGTATGTCACAGTTAAACTAATACACTTAAAGTTCCGAAGAGATATATACTATTTCTAAACTCTAGATATATGATTGATGAAGTACAATGTCTATTCCTACTGTTCTTTTATCGAATTTATTTTCTCGGATATAGTAAATAAACATATTATTTTGAATGGAATATTTTTACAAATATCTGTAAAAAACATGTTAATAAATAATAAAAAAAAACGATGAAATGGAAAGAATCAAATTCGAAACAAAAAAATGAAGTACTCACAGGGTGACAAGTAACACACATACAAATTAAAACAAGAACACCTGCAGTCTTTGACAGGTGACTGTAACAATGTAAACAAAGGCAAGTTTAACTAGAATTCAAGAAGGGGGATTTTGCGACAAAGCTCACTATGACGAATTTCGTCTTACATATAGATTCGTGACGACCTCCATTGACTTCTTTGGAGAATTTTACATATGAAAATATTTTTAAATTTCATTCAGACTCGGCGTCCTTTTTTTCTATAGATAAAAAACAAACACACAGTTATTGACTTTCATATAGATAATTAAGACATTTTTAGAAGTAAATCAGAGAGTAAAGTAGCACTTATGTCTGTAACTTGAAGCAAAAGAACAATACACTTAAAGTTCCAAGAGATAAATACTATTTCTAAACTCTAAATATATGATTAATGCAGTACAATGAACACTGAGATATTGATTCACAAAAGAAAATGGTAAAGATTTATTTGAAAATGGTAAAGGAATTTTCCACTAATCAGTTGTTCTGACTAAAAAAAAACATGAATTCAGCAATCATGGATCATGTTTGAAACTGCTAATGAAATCTAGAATTATAGAACATTATAAGAGTAAAACTACTGAAACTATATCTAAATAAAGTAAAATAACGCTTTGAGTGATTGTAAATTGTAACATTACGAAAGATACTGGCAAATGTCATTCTAAGAGTACTGCTCACGCCCTGGCTGTTCTCTCTTATGTATATTCATAACATGGAAGCCTGTCACTCACATCCTTAATACAATTAGTCATGATTTCCACAGATCAGAGGAAGTCAGATTTCCCTGTAACTCGGCAAGGTTCACTCAGTGAATCGCCGCCTCTCCCCTCAGCTGCAGTCCAATTCAACTAATTAATACCATTCATCTTAGCTACCATTATTATAATTACTCTTTATGAAATTAACAAAAGTAGCTACAAATTAATTATTATTTTCGATGGTATTGTAGTAAAGTAAATTATAACGTAGTGCAATCAGTTATTATGTGGTATTTACTCATTGTAGGGTAAAAAGCTAATGAAATGGTCTTCACATATAAAAATTTAATCGTTGTACCACAGTTGTACCACAGAAAGTCACCCTTAGTTAATGCCTGAGGAAGAACACTACGTGTTCGAAACGCATTCTTTAGACCAGTGCTTCTCAAACGGTGCGCCCTTGAAGGTAGCCAGGTGCGCCCCAAGATAATGGAAGATTAAGTTTATATAACAGATTTATATTTTAGTTTTTGCACCATTTTAATTTATTTGAGAAACACCAAGTATGGGGTTTTCAAGTCTGAGTCAAGTCTCGGCTACTTCATATTTTGAACTGGAAGGTAAATTTCTTTAATCTTTAAGCATGAATGGATAATACTTCATCTGTGCCTTTACTCGGGGATTTAAATCATTTTTACTAGCCCTCCCTCTCTCTCTCACTCTCTCTGTCTCTCTCTCTCTCTTTCTTTCTTTTTCTTAAAAAAAACTATACATTTTAATTTCCAATCATTTTCCTGTTATCAAATCACAGGACTAAATTTTCTATATTAAAATCAGTGATGCGCCCCAACGTTTTGGTTTGGTTTCATAGGTGCGCTCCAAAGTTTTGGTTTGGTTTCATAGGTGCGCCCCAAAGTTTTGGTTTGGTTTCATAGGTGTGCCCCAAAGTTTTGGTTTGGTTTCATAGGTGCGCCCTGAAGTAAAAAAGTTTAAGAAGCGCTGCTTTAGACGATTAAATTTTTAAATGTGGAGACCATTTCATTAGCTTTTTACCCTACAATAGTAAAGTAAATATATAAACAGTTAAATCTATTATTTAAGGAGTGGAGTAAAAACTATTTCAGAGATTTCAACCGGTCTAGCATTCAGGTTTATCGAAAGTAAAGATACATACAGCAATATCAGTTTTAATCAATGGATTATATTGAATAAATTCCCCAATTTTTCATGCAATGGTGCAAATAAACGCACTATTTATGCATGTAGGAATCGTTTACATATGAAAATATGTAAAAACAAATATAATTTATTTTTATATCGCAGACAATGGCATTCTCCATAGTCGACTCTTCACTCTCCAAAATTGCTCCAAACAGGCGAATTTTTTTTTATTAATGGTAAAAAAAGTGCACCTGTTACGGCCAACATTGACAACTTATATTAGTCGACGACCTATGATGTCCACTTTACATGTTTATCAAACTTGTGGACATCATAACATACAAGAGTATACATTTATATTTAATAATTTAATTTAGACTAAAGTGAACTTTTTTTTATATAAGAACATTTTTTAAATAAATCTTAGGTTATTTTTTTGTAAAAAAAATTGCCCCTATAATTTTGGATACTACATAAACAATAAAACAATTAAGGTGTCATTCATGTTGATTGTTCTCCGTATAATGTTGTATAGAAGTAATTAATAAAAATTAAATAATCTCTATCATAGAAACTGTTAAATATATTTTAAAATAGACATTACAGCAACGGACTGCAATCGGCACTAATGGTAACTAAATAGATTGAATGAGAAAAAACCAGTTCAAATCTATGTTGAGTAGTGTTTTTTATGGTCCAGATTAATGAGTTCTAATTAGAGAGGCAAATGGTCAGTTATTCGGAATGAGGTTGTGTGGAGGAGAAAGGCGATAGTGGTTGACGTAAGTGGTGTGTTTATGTTTCGACTGGTCCAGACAAATGCGTGCTTTAGAGAAGTGAAGAGGACCAAATCAACGCTTGGCCTCTTACCGTTTGCGCAAGTTGGCAGAAAGCAAAGTCTCCCACAGGACTAATGACCATCTTCCTCGCTTCTCTGGCTGGCGGAAAAAAGTGCACCTGTTACGGCCAACTCTGACGCAATCCACTCCTCCATCAACGACAAATTTATTCCCTCCCTCTACCATTCTACTACTTGCGCATTCCAACCAATATTATTATGATTTTATTCAAATTTTCATGCTACTTGCAACATTTCTACAGGCTGTTAGGACATTTCTTTCGATTGTTCTAGAATATTTGTGAGGAAACAATATTTGCCATTTACCAAATAAGATACAAATAAAAATAAGAATAATATTTAAAGAAAACTAACATTAATTTAAAATTTATATTTATTCTACTAAATAGGCAACATACCTTTAGCATTGATACTAACTTATTAACACAGATTCAAGTATTAACCCAAGCAACAGTCTTGTCCTAAGATGTTCACACATTTAGGATACACTGTTTCGTCTGATCTTTTTCTTCGTTAATGTAGCCCTGTACATCTTCTTTTAATTTTTAATACCTTTTTAAAAACCTCGTTTTACACACCTGTTTACTTTAAACCACCAAACTGGCTTTAATGTTCTTTTAATCTAACGAGGACCGGTAACAAACGAACATTGTTCTTCTTATCTGGGAATTTCATTTTGTAATTTATACACTGATGTTTACTGAAGTCTTTACAGTGAAACCTTTGTGTATATACATAAGCCCAAGATGGGCTGAAGGGATTCATTCTTTTACATTACTACTGTAGATATCCACGAGCTTTGTTACTATTAGAGAGTATCTTTCTATTCTACATTCTTCTTCCACTTGACCTATCATTAATATATTTTTAAAATATGAAAATAATAGAACATTTTAACTTTATTATGAATCTTATAATTGAGTAGTTGTGTTTTTCTGTAATATATCCTAATTTAATATCTAGTTTATATTACATATATCAATGATCAAACCACAATATGAAATGGGGGAAAAAAAAGACTAAGATCTTTTAACCGTACAATCGGTCTCACTAAGGTTGAATGATCTTAGTTTTTTTTCCCACTTCATATTGTGGTTTGATCATTGATTGTATTTCACGTGTTTATGTAAAGTTTGTATATATATATATATATCACTTAACATTCGAAAAAAACGATCCAAACTGGACGCAAATCAGCTCAAAAATGAAGAAAAGCAACACACAGAGAAAGAGACACACTTATAAACTCAAATTTTCGGATAATCCGTCTTCAGGAGAAAATAAAGTGGGCGACCAAGCACGCCGGAAACACAACGGCAGGAAACCCGTTGTTGGGTTGGGTTATATATATATATAATATATATATATTTCGATGCGATGTGGACCAATGTGAGTGGAGTTTGCAGGTCCATGCGTAATATGAATATATAATGCATATGCGTAATACTCATAGGAAAACTGTATATAAGGACCACGTCTGGGCCATTTCCTTAACTGAAGATAACCAGAGAATGGTTGAAACATGTCGCAAATACCACCACCAGGTCAACAGTGCAGAAATTTTCATCACCTACCAGCCACCCATCAATAGCAGCAATAACATTCAACTGAAGAAAAAACATGAACATAAGAAACCGAAGAGAACAATAAACAAAACCTACAACTTGAAGATGTTTCTACGAGAAGAAGTTGGAATCCAGTGTCAACATCTTTTAATAATCAAGAGGGACTGTGCAACCTCTACCCCTGTTGGCATGAAGATGAAGGCTGCTTTTCGCAGTAAACAACCAAAAGTATCAATTAAAAATCTAGCAATTTCCGTAACAGAAAATAGTAAACAACAACACCCAACCACCACAAAAATCAGAAATAGAAAGGGAACAGGAGTTCACTGTAAAGTGAGGCTGATGTTTTCTGCCAAACATCATTTAACACAGAGGGACTGTTCAACCTCTATACCTATTGGCAGAAAGACAGAGGCTTTTTGCTGAGCAGCGGGCAACTGGGACCTTACGCATGGACCTGCAAACTCCATTCCCATTGGTCCACATCGCATCGAATCATATTCCTTTCCCCAGACAACTCATAGGAAAATATATATATATATATATATAGATGCAATTAAAAGAAATTCTCCAGCGGACTTTTTTAAAATAAAATAAATTCAAAACGAAGGAAACACACAGAAAGACACAGACATAACTCACATCGATATTTCGACCATCGTCGTCATCAGGAGGTGTGAAGAGCGAAGAGCGAAGAGTCCCGCAGGAAGACAGGGCGGTACATATTATATATATATATATATATATATATATATATATATATAACCAATTAAATGAAACGATTCGACGAAACTAAATAAACTATATTGACACAAAGAACACACAGAAATGAAACAGAAACTCACTACTATCTTCCTGATGACGAGGACATCGAAATATAGTAGTGAGTTTCTGTTTCATTTCTGAGTGTTCTTTGTGTCACTATAGTTTATATATATATATATATATATTCACTTAATATATGGAAAGATATATGATATATGATATATATATATGTATGATATATATGATATATATATATATATATATGATATATGAAAGATATATATCATCCAAACTGGACACAAGGGTTACATTGTATTACTTGTCGTTGCATTTACAACGTGTGTTTCTTTACAGTCTGCGTTACTCTTCTTCGATTTTGAACTCGTATACATATAACAAGATTTTATAAACATATTAGCTAGAACTAATATCTTTCAACCAAATTACGGGAACATAGTTAGGATTTTATAATTAATGTAATTTATAATGTATATATACAACTTTATAACAGGAATCATTCATGAATGAAATTCAATTATTTTCTACTATCGAAATTGAATATGTGAATTTAGCAAGTTCAGTTTAGAAACATATCTAGTTTGATGTTGTTGTTTAGGGAGTAGGATGAATTTATCTTTATCTTAATGACCTGTGTTATTGAAAGTTAGGGAATTGACTATTATTACATGAGTGACATTTACGAGTAGTGTGATTTATGAATCTTAAAGAATGAACCCCCACTCTTGAGAGCTATATTACCATCTGTAGCACTCCCCTAATAGTGAAAATACGAAAATCTTTTTAAAACAACACAATATTCCTTTCTAACATTTTATACAGTATGCTGAAATAAATTGTAAAAGAACCAGTTTTGAATATATAAAAAAAAATTTAATAGCAATTTTAAAGCATTGCTATTCATACATAGTAAATTCTCATAATTTACCTGTTTACACTCAAGCAAACTTTTTTCTGGTTTAATGGATTATTTTTAATTTAGTTGATTGTTTTAAATATTATTTGCTGCTCTAATTAATAAGAAAGTAATTTTGAATTATCATAAAAGGATTGATAGATTATGCAGAGTAGAATAGGAAAGTATCAAGAATCTGGTGTGACTTGCGGAAGTAACGGCCTGGGAGAGATGCCGAGGCGGCACCTTTATGTAAGCAGTTAGTCCAGCTGTGGATGCGACGCTCGTGTGATCATACTCTCCTCCGCCGATACCCAACTAATTAGACCACCATAACGCCGACGGAAATATTATATTCTCTTACCGATCAAAATCCAAGATACATTCCACTACCCTCTAAAGGTCATTTGAAAGCATTAGCATTTTGTGATTATGTTTCAATTAAAACTGAACTGAGCAGAATTAAATCATGTTACATAACAAAACCAGTAACGATCTTTAGTTATAACAAAGAAATATATTTCAATTTAAAAAATCAAAATGATTTTTACAAAAGTAGAAGAATTTGGTATGAATTCTAATAAACAGTGCCTCATGTATAGTGGTATAATGCCCTGTATAAAAGCAAGAACCTTAACTATTTCGAACACGGTTCCTTATTATTTTTGAAAAATTATTCAGCCTATTTTGCAATGCTGACGCAAGACTGTCAATAGAGACAACAGCACAAGCAGTCATAAAAAGGTGAGGATCAGGTTGACATATAGGAAGCATGACTCAGAAACAAAATAGCTGCCTTGTAATAATAACGGAGTTAAGCCAACCATTCGAGTCACCCTAATGCAAAAAATATGAATACAAAAAAGAATACATGTTTCAGCAGGATGCTAAGGTCCTTTACCGACAGATTACCTACTTCATATCGCTGTATTTCTTTATAAGAAAATACGTCATACATAGGCCACTTACATGGGTGACTTCAATGACACTAAATTCTAATCAATAACAATTAAATTAGAGATTTATCAATTTTATATAAAATTAATCCTAAATTTACTCAATTAATGTTAAAGTAAATAATTTTGCAATAAAATTAAATGACTAAAGAAAAATAATTTTCTTTTCATTACAAGGAGTATATTCCAATTTCCGGAAAACTACTGTTGCACTTATTATTTACAATACTATTAACGTGATTTGAATTCGTAACTAAAACTTATTATTAAAAGATAAAATATTAAAACAAATCGATGATACGATGATTGGGAAACAGAGTAGCATGAATTTGAATTTAAATATACATATTGTGCAAAACAGACTAAATGCAACCACTAGAGCTAATGGTTTGATACGAGAATAAAAGAAGTGTTATATATTATCAAGTTAATTCCATAGAATTGAGAGGTTGAAATAAGGAAATCTCTCAGGCAAATGTCGTCCAATCAGAATCCCTGTTATAATAATCTTGTAATGGTAGCACTCTTAAATTTGAGAACTCCAAGTTCATTCATTCTAGATGAAAGCTCTATATTCTGATACACTCAGAAACTTCTTGAGGCACTGAAATCGTTTATTCACCTTCATCCCAATTATAACTCCAACTATGGCTATGATGACCTGTATTAGGGCTATAAATAATTCTTACTACCATAAAAACAAAGATGCTTTTATGGTAGTATCCTAGGAATACTTATCTCATGCAGTAATGAGAATAATAAAATTCGTATTCCATTTTCGAAAATTATCATGCATAAAAAATGATATCGATAGTTTGTTCAAAACGGAGAAGATATATTATTTTATATATATAGGGAGAAAGTATCATTTTCAATTTGAACATCTAAAATTAACTTATAATGAAGAGTGGAAAATATTATTTATTATCGTATTGTTAAATAAAACAAAAATAATAATAAAAATTGCCATTATGAGTCAGCTACAAACCTGTGAGAAAATTAATTATAAATGAACAAAAAAAGTTCAATGTAACTACATAAAAAAATCTGGAGTGGCCTACACTCTACTTTACTATAAGTAACTTAATGTCAAATTTCTTGAGTATATAAAACATAACGTCTCATTTAAGCATAACGTAAACATCTAAATGGGATATAATTATTAGCCTGTCATTCCTGAGGTAGTACAGATAGTGATTGAAGGACATATCAATTTATAAGCTTATTTTTGTACATCACAAATAATTTATTATTTGCAAATAATTTCATTAATATAACTACAGCAGTAATAACATTTTTGAAAAACCAAAGTGAACATTTCTTGAAACGAAATAGTATCCTACAAGAGAACATGGCTATTTTTCAAATAGCCAGTAGATTTCTTACATCGTTTACTTGACATCCTTCTACATTGAATATTAATATAAAATTTTCAAATTTGAAACAGTAAAATACTCATTTTTTCTCTGAAAAACTTCTTAAACAGCGAAGAAAATGTTGTTTTAAGGTGATTTGTTAATTAAAGATGTACGATAATTACAGTTATTAATCTCTAAACGAAAGATTTATATTTTGAATTATCTTTTACATTTTTGGTTTTTAACAGAATTATTATACTGGGAATTTTATGGCTTCTTAGTATTTAATAAGATCATTTTCCTTCCCCTTTGTCAAATAACATATATACGAATTTTTTTTTAATGAGTGTTATCATTTACCTGCACAATATTATTCCTCTTACATCTCTTATAAGTCAATAATATATTTTCATTTTTCCATTAGAAACATCAATTTTATATCAGTGGATTCGCTCAAAAAATTTCTAAGTCAATGTAAACAATGTAAAAAAATACAAAAAATTCGACAAGTATAGCAGGTGATCTCTTAGTCTAGAATAAACAAACAGTTTTTATATCGTTATTGCTCTTTCCGTAATTGAAACTTCATGAATTTTTTTTATGAATTGCTAATTTTTGTTCCATTTTTGGTCAAATTTTCATTATTTTTTAACGAGCCGTTTAGCGTCAAAAAATCATTTTCTGAAAACACAAATCGTACTGTAACGCCCCTTTAGCGAAAGTAATTTCAAAAAAAAATATCTCAACTCATTCGCCATATATTGTTCTATTTGTAGGCATAGTTTCATTCTTGTCCGTCAAACAGTATGGCTTGTATCGCTCTCACAAGGTTTGAGATTGAATTATAAGTCAAAATTTTTACATTTTATTGAAAAAAAATATTTCCTGTTGTCTTAAAATTCTGAATATATTTTTCGTTTGTTGCATTTGTAACTTCAAAGATAATGTCAAAATTTCAAAACTCTAGGGTTATCAGTTTAGGAGAAATAAATGTTTTAAAAAAAACGGTTTTTGGCAAAAAAAGTGACTTTCCCATCATGCATAATTCTTCCCAAACAATAGGGATCTTCGTCTAAATGGGGCCCATTTTTGTGTAAAATATCAACTTGATCCATCAAAGATTCTGGACCGTAGCGTGGTAACAAGCAATGCTAACACACGCACCCACCCACCCACCACCCACCCACCCACCCACCCACCCACACACACACAGACATCATCGTAAAAACGTCATAAAACGACTTCTGGTACCTCTAAACATGTAATTCCGTCAAAATCTCGAGATCGAATTTTTTCACGATCACTATACTTTACTTATAGTAAAGTAAAAAGGGGGAGCCAGGTTAACTCAGTGGTTAACGTACTCGCCTCTGGGCTGGTAGTCCGGGGTTCGATCCCCACCTGGCCCTCGATTTATTCAAGCAGGAGGCGAATAAATCTGAGTACGTCATCCCTCGGAGAAGGATGTTAAGCCGTCGGTCCCGAGCCCATACGATATCAGGTACTCGTTAAAGATCCCTACTCGAAATGCACTTGAGTTGGGCAAAATTTAGGACTTAGAATGTAGAACCTGTAGAATCACCAATGAAACAAAAAGCCGGAAAACGGCTGCGTTCCAACCCAGTAGGGAATCTTTTTAAACAATAAAAAAAACATAAAGGACACAACATTTCTGAAAGACATCTAAAAACAGAATAATTCTGTAGTTCACAAAACTAACATTTGGCAAAATGTGGTTCTGAAAGAGATGTTCTCTTCACGAGAATTTCAACCTAAGATTATCTTTAGAAGGCATATTATAAGCAACCACTGGCACGTCCTTCTTACAAGTGTTTCATTAGTATATGATGTGAAATAAAAAAAAGTGTGCACGGTTTTTACTTTTTCCTTCGCGAAAAAACCTTGAGAATGCATTATACGTACAACGTCATTAAACTATAGCAGTAATCACATGTTTCTAATCCAACTATTATGAAATTAAAGTCATTTAAAACGATGTATTTTAAAAAAAAATGATATAATAAAAAAAGGAAATAATAGCTAGAACAATTTTATACACGATAAGAAAGAAAACTAGGTTAGCAAACAAATGCGCATCACATATTTACTTTTTTTTGTGAAACATTAATATCATTTAGCAGAATCTCAAAAGTATTAAATTTAACAATAAAAGTCTACTTAAAATTGTATGTCACAATTTAAATTTTAATATTGAGGCCTATAAATAAATAATACTACAGATAGTTATCTGAGACTGATGTTGATACCTTTGTTTAAAAAGAACATTTCCAAAAATGGGTCTACAAATTTCTAAAACATTTACAGTTACCTCGTATGGAAATATAAATAAAACTTAAAATGTATTATTTTAAATTATTAATTCAAATATATTTACATGTCGGAAGAAACAGCTGCCTGGCAGTTTAAGCATGAATAAACACGTTTAGAATACAGAAACTCTAAAAATAAAAGTTTGTTTGTTGTATTTGTAAACTAATTTAATTTAAAAAAACATACATAGTATTAGTGTACCTAGTAGTAATAGAAATCATAAAAAAAATGTTTAGCTACTTTCTGGTTGTTTAGGTTTTACTTATGTGCATCGATTTCCTAAAAGAACTATGATGTATCCATCATTTATATTGAAATTACTTTGACGGCGTGGCCTGTTCTAGTGAGTGGAGCACTCGTGTGCTATATATAACTGAAAGCCCAAAGAGCTTTCACTTTTGATTAATGCACATGTGTGTTCTAGGCGCTCTTCCTTGAAGGGCAGTCCACAGTATTCAGTCACCAGATCGCTCTTCTCTCTTCAGATTTATCCTACTTTGAAACTCTCTCGTGTCCTATATCACTATTTATGGATCTACCCCATTGTTAAACTTGCCAACTAAATTTACATTGTAATGCTAATTCTCTGACAAATACCGCTCTCTCTTCATGAAATCTACTCGTTCTATGACTGTATTCCTTTCTAAACAAGACAGAATTTAATTTATTTCAAACTTAAAGTAAGCAGTCATTTGAATCCAAACATAATAACAAAGAGGATGATTTTTTCTTTTCCCTCATTATTTTCATCCCAGTTCTTTTCGGATATTTAACTTCTTAATGTTAATTAATCTCACTGTTAACACACATGTAACTTTTAGTGTTTCTTCTAACATCAGACTATTCGTTCAGTCGACCTCTTTTTAATTTTGCAAGAAATAATTTAATAATATAGAGATTTTTAATTTGTTTTGGAAAAAATACAGGGTCTGTGTATGGTTTACATCCATTTTCTCAAAAAATTATCTTTACTTCTTGAATGTTCCGGTATGATTCTTGAAGTTATTGACCGAGTTTTGTAAAAACCTATGAACTCACAGCAATCGCTGGCGTTCGTCCCTAAAGCCCAAAAATAGGATTTGGGGGATTTGAAAATGTCTATGAAACAATAGTGGCACACTTATTTTCAAGTAGATTTTTATTACCAAATTTAATTTTTCTATAATTCACCGCTCAGCCAATAAAAAAAATTTTCTGAAATAACAAAATGTACCAACATAATGCGCCTTTATGTTTATGTAAGAAATGAACATTTCAGATTTTATATCTTAACTGACTTTTTTTATTAATGACAAATTCTAAAAATGTTTTCAGTTAATGCTGCTTTCACTTTCTTAATTTCAACACTCTAGAATAAGTAGTATAAGAGAAAACAAAAAATGTGTAAAATTACATTATGGCCAAAAAAGTGACTTTTCTGTGATGTGATAACCCGAAGAACAATAGTACACATATACACTACAAAGATTATTTTTATGTGAAATATGTTTTGATTCATCAAACTGTGTGGCATGTAGCACAAACAAAACTTTTGAAAACACTCACATCATTAAAAAAACATCAAAAATAGGCTTTGGGGACTTTAAAATATGTAAATCAGTCACAATCTAAAATTTTCAATCATGAATAAACTTTACTTATAGTGAATTAAAAAATATACTCTTATATTTAAATACAATTTTTCGTTTCTTATTGACTCTTTAGAACAAAATTAATTAATTATATAAAATGTTTTAATGTTATTAAAAAATTGCAACATTTTGTTTAAACAAGTCCACTAGTTAACATTGTTGCAAGTATTTGTAAGAATGTGTTGAAATTCTTTGCTGGAGATATTGTTGAGGTCTTGCACTCTAAACTTTGGCACAGATTCCTTTCGCTTTAATATTCCAAGACGTGTTGAGTTCAAGAGAAGGGACATCTTCGCAAACGGAATCGCAAGGAAAGGTCTTCCCCTGACCTTTTCCCGACACATCTTGGCCACATAGACTTCTGACATACAATTTCCATTGATTATCGTTTCACTAAGATGTCTGGTTTATAAGCAGAATCACACTTTTACCTGTCACACGTACACACTCTCTTTTCAGTCAACACTGAAGAGGACAATCAGCCAGAGAATCATTTTCATACAGGAAGTACTTTATGATCACTTTATTTACTTCTGACAGTTGTTAATAACTGGAAATTAAAATAATATTGCTATATTTCATTTAAATTTCTTACAACTATTTTATTATAGAACTGAAGGTAGTGTTGTTTACTGACTGTATTAACTATTTGCACCAGTACCGCATTATACAAATTCATTGAAAAACAATTTAAAAATGAACTAAAAATTATAAGAGTTGTGGCAAGGATTCGAAAACTGTGTAGCACCCACAAAACTTTGTAATTAGCACATTCTAATGTGCTAATTTGATGTGAATTTCCCTGACTCTTCTCATATTTTACTTTAAGAACCATCACTGAATTATATTTACTTATTTCACAATTAAAAAGGTGCCTTCAAAATCATGTAAACTGATGTAAACTTCAAAAGCCTGTGCCAGGTAAACTGATGGGTAGACAATTTAATGATCAGTAGTTATTAAACAGAATGGAATTTTGTTGCAAAATGGTTAATGATTTAATATTGCTATAGAGATATTTTAGAAACTTACTTGGTAACAGAAGTTTTTAAAAGTTTCCACACTTACCTGAAACAAAAAAATCAACTTATAAAACATTGTTAATAGAGAAAATTAAATAGGGCGGAGGCTATTTCTGTTCTATTTCCTTATGAGTTCTGTGACAGTTAGCGGTTTTAACCGCTGCCCTTAGGGATTGTCGTGATGACGCTGGGAGGTTGATTGGCAAAGAAGCTGGAAAGGCATTTAGGGGAGCGTTGTCAAAAGCTTGTTTGTTAGGGGGTTGGGAAATAAGTCTAAAACGAAGTAATGCAAGATTGAAGAATTGCAAATAGATGAGGCAATGTGCGAAGTCCCTTGAAGGCAGAAGACAATCAGAGCAGGGTCTGCGCAGTAAGAGGTAGGATTGCGAAAGAAAGGCGTTTATCTCTGTTAATAAGAATGATTGGTTCACCATGGTGATTAGATAGGAACGCATTGTAGAGCCCCATTCGTCCTGGCAGCTTCGCAAAAATCCATTATCTATTCCCTAATTGAAACTTCTTATTACAAATGAAAAGTCTCTGGATAAACCATTTATCATCTGATACAAGGCCTTCATTTGAGTCTACATACCACAGCAACAAATTTATAGTGAAAAGAAAAATAATCCATTATACTCACAAAAGAGGACAAGTCCAACTTGATTTTTTGCTATCATGTAAGTGGCTCCACTTCGATAATTGTTTAAAAAAATATGTGTAAGTGTTTAGACCATCTCAAAAACTGTGAGTTTTTATAATTGTGGGAAAGCATCGTCAACAGCAATAAACAAAACAAACAGAAACGACTTTATCAAGAACTTTGATCCTTTAAAATTCTTTTTCTTCCAGCAAGAGATCCTTCCTGGGAATTATAATGTTTTCTCACAATTGAAATTATAACATTGTTTTAAATTGCAAAGGAAATGTATTCGTTAGTAAATGTTTTGATTCCTTGCTAACACAGGTGAAAGTACGATAAGTAATCCTGTTATTACTTGACCTCTGAGTATGTTCAAACAGAGCAAGTAAGCCTTCTAAAAGATAATAATATACATGTCATGAGCTTTTCTCATTAGAACAATAAGAAAACTAGACTAGCACGCTTTGCATTAGCCAAGAAAAAGTTCTTGAGTCTCTTCCACAATATCAACTTTTAAAATCGAAACATTTGTAACCATATTTTGGAATAAGAATTTTTACTTCATTTCAACTAAATTGTTTTTCAAATTAACAATTAAAAACATATAAAACCATTTAAAGTCTAAGAACAATTTTTTTCTCTTTTAATTAATTAACAATAATAAATAAGCACCCTTTGAATTTTAAAAGTAACATTTATTTATAAAAGCACTAAATATTTAAAAAAAAAAAACTTAAACGATATTTAAATGAAATCATGATATTGATCTATGAAGAGTGATATTTCTTGTTTCCTGATAAGGAAGTGTAAAGATCTCTGACGTCGCCCTATGACTCATTAAAGAAAAACTCATAAGTGAACTTAAAGAAAAATCGTTGGTCTTCTCCACGTTGATACAATTCAGCCGTCCAGGTATAGAGAAGTTGCCAAAAATCATTCACTCACGAATATTGGAATACTTTTTTTTACAGCAGTATCATTAATACTGCTTATGTATTAGAACTTAAATATTTATATATATATATATATATATATATATATATATATATGCAATTAAATAAACGATTACACGAACTAAACAAAAAAATCAGAAAGAATACATATAAAAAAGATCACAAAAAGCACTACCATATTTTGACTACCACCTCATCAGGCAGAAATATGTGAATCGCTAGACAAGTAATGACTGAAGTGAAGTTCATAGTGGGAATTTCAAAAATTACGTTTTCATACAAAATAGCTTTATGCCAAAACTAACAACGCGTTCGAACACTTAGAGTTAGAGATTCTTCAAGTTTTCATCTGTACTGTTAAGGAAGTTGTGGCTACAGGGACCTAAGAGTCATTCCTAGACTCAAAAATTTGCTAGATTAAACTGTGCTACTGACAAGAGAAGAAGAAGAAAAAGGAATAGCAAGGAAGATAAGAGGTAAGGGAAAAAATTACAATACCAATAATAAATACTAAAATAAATGAAAAGTTTTTGTGTCTCCTTTGTTACTCTTAAGGTAACATGAGGAGATCTGATAAAGTTTAGGTAATAAGTTGGATAAGGTATATATTATGGATAAGGTAATAGTTGGAGATTTGAATGAGGATTTGAACATCGAAACAATTATTAGAACTAAGGATGAAATTTAGTTACATTAGCAGTAGGAAGGTAGATGAATATACTGTCAAAGTCCATATGGCTAGGGAAGCTCAACTTATCTGAAGCAAAGCAGATTTAATGACTTAATGAACTAAATAGTACACTGCACTCTATAGACGCAGTTGTGGGAAATACAAGAGGTAATAATATGGATGGGACAAAAGTCAAGGTTGAAGTTAATAAAAGGCTGGGGTTAATAATGGGAAAGGTTTGACAGCTGCGACATCCCTTGCTTGAGATAGATATGGAAATACATATGTATGGCATGATTTCACAAGTCAAATAAAAATCACTGTCTAAACCGAAGTAACCAAATCGGAAACGGGACAAACATCATTCAAACAAAACACAACCTAGAAGATATTAGTCCTAGTTTTGATTTTCTTACTAAGGTATAGATTGACATATAGAGATAGAGAAAGTTAACGCAGGACATGTAAGCCAAAGATACTCACTTTACTATAGTATGTGCCTGAGACGTCTTATTAAGTATACTCTTTTACCATCATCTTTTGATTTAAAAGAATTTAACACGTCAGTCCATCTTTGAGCAAAGTGTGCAAAACTAACATACAGTAGCGATGATTTTAAAATAAAGTGCTAAATTACAGATTTATATTTTTCCTTGGATACTGTATGAATAAAAATTAATTCATTTAAATTTCCATTTTTTATTGTAATAAGAAAATTGAATTAATAAGATTTAAAATAAGGTAAGAGTTCAGGAATCTAGAAAAATCCTAACACATGCAACCAGAAGAAGAACACTATAGTTCTTACATCAACCAATAGAATTCCTATCAAAACGTGTGCTCTTTCCCTTAAATACTTTTTTAATTCTACAGTTGGATTAATCTAATAGCTAAAAAAAATAAGGTTCTGTCACGCTGAGGGTTAGAGAGTGAAACTAGTAAACTGGAAAAATTGAGATTATTTCCCGGAACCTTACCACGGAACCAGAGAGGCTGATGCACTGAATGGGTGAGCAAGCAAATCCTGAACGGAATGAATTCTCTTGAGAATTCTCGAAGGCTATGATTTTCAGCATGTAGTCCACAAGCATGTCTTAGAAATCTTTTATTACATGCTTTTAAAGATATATATATAGCAGAATATAGAGTCCATATAACATCGGCGAATTAACACGAAGAATTTGTCTAGCTTACTCTGCATGTGTCTTAAAAATTCCAGGCTAAACTCAACCCTACTGTAAGTAATCCCAATATCAGAAATAATGAATATTTCAATTTAATTACTTGATTTACTTTAATGTAGCTGTTACATATTGCGAATTATGATGAACATGCAATTGAGATTATTCTTAAGACGATTGGTGGATGCCCTGGAGGGATACTGCTACTGAATGACATCCAATAACGAAACGGAACGAATTTATTTAGCCAATAAAACTGTCAACAACAAGATTAGGTAGAAACCATTAATACATATTATATTTATAACATTCACTGAAAGGCACAATTAATCAAATCACTAAATTTAATAAAAGTTATAACAATGTCATCCGATGGGCGATCAATAGTAAAGCAAGTTTCAGGTGGTTAGATTTTTTTTTTCATAAAAATAAAAAATCGCATTTATTAATACCTAAACTGTTACAGTTCAAGACTGATTAGCCAAAACTAAACAAGTTTAGTTTTTACTATTTTAATTTATGACAAAAAGGTTAATTGTAGGGATTCGGTGATGGTGGAAAATAAAAATTCCATGAAGGAACTACGAGTATATTCAAAAGAATATCCTGTCAGTACAAAGATGAAATAAAAAAAGCTGATAGATACAAAGAATAGATAAAGTGAAGCGAAAAAACTGTGAAGTCTTAGTCATACCTAAGGGTTCTGGTTTTTTTTTTTTGTAAAGTATGGTAGAGCAAGCGTCTGTAGTCCTCGGGTTCTTTCATCTAAACTTTGCCAATCTTTCATCAACCCAAACTTACCTAATTTTTAAGCTTATTGAACCCTTACTGTATTAATATTTTAATAACAATAAATAATAATAATTATTGTTATTTTATTTTATTTATAAAATAAATAATAGAGTTTTAGATTCTTAAATTTATTTAAAGATTAAAATATTTAAAAATTCTTTTAAAGAATTTAACTAATTTAAATTTATTTAGAATTCATTTAATTTTTAAATGAAATTCTAAAATATCATTTAGAAAGATAGATATTTTATACAAAAAAATTTTGTTTAATAGTATGAGCTAAACGGAATGTAGTTGTGTTGAACTGAAATAGGTAGGTAAAGAGCCCTTTTTTGATTAAACACAGTACTTTCGACAGTTCTCTTAGAAGTTCAAAACAACCCTAGCCATCATACATGCTGAAATACATACGAAATTTCAAAAGAGAAAGAGAAATGTATGTAGTTTATAATAAAAACACATGAGTAACGAGCGGTTACTGTTGTTTAATGACAAATTAAAATGATACACAAAAGAAAAAAAAAAATTTTTAGAAGGTATCCATCTTCAGGATCAATATGATTAATTAAATTTAGTTCTGGAGAGTTCTAAATTGTGTGATTTTTAATGCATTTATTGGAAATTGTACAAGATTTTTCCAGATTACATGGTTTTGTTACTAAAACAAAAAACTACTTTAAGTTGAGACTTTTACAATAATTTCGATAATGAGCAGGGACCACATAGTGACTGAATGCAAAGTAACTAATTCATAGTGTGGCAAGCTTCCTTTTACATGCAAATAAGTTTTTATGAACACATGGAACCTTTAATTTGTAAGTCTGTTTAATTCTGCTTTAGATATCATTCTTTGAGTGGTTCTATGATTGAAACAATGACATTGAAGAGTTACGTAATAAATGGTTATATTTACTGAAATTTTATTAAATATATTAAAACATTAAAAAATATTAAAGTCTAATTTATGAAATATGAATTCTATTTTTGTTGTAACTTATTAACAAATATAAATAACACATATACCTGTATAAAGTAGAATTCAAGTAATGCTAACACATTTGTGTAACTTCTTTCTAAATCGAATACTTGTAAAGAATGGCGTTTAAATTAATTTTTTATTCAGCCTCTCTGAAATGATTGTAACCTAATCTAACTCACCCAATGAGCCAGTGGCTGTAAGTCCGTTTTGCAATGATAAGACGTAAAATTACACATTTGCGGTTTAGACCTCGGCAATCAGTGTCAAGAATATTTGATTTCATCTTTCATTTCATAAAGACGATGACGTCACGTATTATAGTAATCAACCGTCACGCACTATACTCTCATTTTCTTTTCAATTTAAACAAGATGACATTGAGAAGTCGAGTGGATCAATCAGTAAAACATTGCCCTTGCCTCCGTGACACTTGTCTAGCTCCTCAGTGGAATCGTTATGCTTCAAAACGGCCATCAATAAACATGTGTTAATTCTTTCGTTCTTTTAATCAAATATCATGAAAAATACCATTGGAAACTTAATAATTAAAAACCAAATTATCTGTTTAAAGTTGTCGATGTACTAATAGTCATATTAAAAAAAAATCTATGACATTATTTAAAATGAATAAGATTTTTAAAAAAAAATTGAATTTATGAAGAAATATTAACTGTAAAAATCATCGTTTAAATATAAAATTATATCGTTAAAAGAGTCCTGATATATGTTAGGAAAATACAATAGCATTACAAATCTTTTATGTAAATAAAACGTTTAGAACCACTGTGTTCTTCCTCAGGTTACATCTAGAATATAAAACAAAGAGGAGATGCGTGTTATATCAATTTTTGTAGTTTGTAAATTATTTAAAATCTCAGCGATTTTGGGTCTGTTTTACATTGTAGATATTGTCTGAAGAAGAAGACTATGTGTTTATTATAGAAAACGCCAGCATGTAGAGACTTTTATGTACTATTTAGAATATTATTAAATACTATTGTCTCAAAAAATGCTTTTTACACTTTATGCTTTAAAGTCAAGTTCTGTATTAATTGAATATCCTAACTACTCCAGTACATCTGGTCTAACAATAAACAAAAAATATATATGTGTTTAATATAAACAGCAATCGTGTTTATAAACTCACATGTGCTTTCTTCGAATTGAGTTTGTCTTATTCAATAAATTTATTTTATGTCATTTATTCTGTTAATCGTTGCAAAATAATATATATAGGCATTGTGAAGCAAAATAGTTATATATTATGAAGAAGTATCAATCACATGCAAAACTTCAAGGGTTTCAGATAAAAATTGTTAGTGGAAAGCCTTTCTTTTTGTAAGTTATATTTTGCTTGTAAAAATTACTTTTGCACCAACTGATCACATGATTAATCTGTAAGACTGTCATGTAAGTGCCTTAAGCAGACCTTACATCTCAAGGTTTTAAAGACAATATTCTTCAAAGAAGACGAATAATGAATTAAACATAGATACGAGGAGGTGTTTTGAGCTGACAGGCGGCTGGAAGAGAAAATAATTTTCTGATAGTTATTGATGATTTGCTGAGGAGGTGTGGAATTGGGGTCGGGAAGTCAACAGAATGACTCATTGTGATTAATGATATCAGTGAGGTAGTCAGCTTTATAAGGGGACTGTTTACATTTTAAGTTAAAATAAATATAGCTGCGAGTTTGATGGGTAAGGGACGGCCTTGTGGGCAGACAATGGACGCATCCAGGTCATGGTTGAGGCATGACACGCACTGTGGTCCTCAGCATCATTAAGGGTCTCCGGCACCGTCTTCCTTTTCGGGCACACCGTGCCATCATGCCAACAGATTTTTGAAGGCAAAACATGATTACGTCAGACCAAGTATAATATGATCAAAGCTGGATTAATCATTAAAGAAAATAATCACTTGCTTAGGACAACAAGAGAAGAAATGAACATAGATTTGTGAAAAATGTGTAATCTATAAGGGAACATATTGTAAATATACGGTCCCGATGCAAGGTTACTTTGTTGGAGGAAAAAAACAGATTTATCATGCATACGGTATAAGGGTATAAGGTATTATCTTTTTACTGGCATCGAAACTTATATACAGCCAGTGTTCACGGGGACCATCACAAGTAGGTGTATAACGCCACTCTATTCTATTCCCCGATTAGTTTGTTCATTTTCTCAGTTCAAACTCAAAACAACTATGCAGCAAGTTGTTTTGCTGCACCCTATCCCTATAAAGTGGAGAGAAAAATGTGTTAACGTAATATCAATCTGGAGGCTCTCAGAAATAATTTTGTTGTTTAAAAAAGCAGGAGAAAACATTTCAAATGTGAGTGAAAAATATACAATAATCAACATAGTTTACATTTTTACTATAATGTTGTTTAATTTTGATGGGGAAATTGCATGCGTTTCATTATATTTATATTTTGATTTATAAATAATAAATCACGCAAGTCTTAAGTGCTTAGTGCCTTTGAACAGCTTATATAACCCTGAGTATAACAACGGCTTCATAATTTACAACTTATAATAGTGAATATAATTACAGCTACAATTATATTTATTTACAATTATAATAAATAAATTTTGTAATATAAATTTATATTACAATGAAATTTACAATTTACATCTCATTTAACTATGGTACTACAAGAAATATAAATTTTCAGAATGATCTTCAAACAATTCACCATTAATCATGATACATTCTTACAAAGTCAAAACAAGTTATTTAAGTTAATACAAGAACCACTAAAACTTAATTATCTAAGAAATTAAGAAACACTCATTTAGTAGAATAGGATTCGGGAATAATTACAGCACAAATAGCAGTTACTTGTGACTATATAAAACTAGTCAACCATAGGATTGTTTAGTTTAAGCATAATTAAAATTGGGAACATCTGTTTAACAAAATAATTTTATACAATATTAATTGAAATATTACTCTAATGTCTTAGTTATATTTAAAAATAATAAAGTAGTTATATATCCATTTTATAAGTTTTACTATAGAATAAGAAAATGAACCATTTGAAGATTTTATAAATCATTAGTTGTGCAATACGCAATTGTGTGGTATTTACTCATTCTGACGTAAAATGGATAAACAAACAAAAGTCTCCACACAAATGAAGTTTTATTCAACGCGTTTCGAAACACTTTGTGTTCATCATCAGGAAGACACCATGGATATGGTGCTGACGGGTTGGTCCAGTGAAAACAACCAAAATCACTTATTAAGTTATTTTTGGATATTAAGTTGTTTTCACTGGACCAACCCGTCAGAACCACATCCTTGGTGTCTTCCTGATGTTGAATACAAAGTGTTCGAAACGAGTTGAATATAATGAAGATTTCATGTATTTAGACGGTTCACGTTTTCTAAACCCCTTTTTTGATTATATATATACGAGTATATAAGTAGTGGATGAGTCTGTATCTAAAAAGTTTTGTGAGACGCTACAGATAACAGCGTTCAACAGATAATTGTGACATTTGTTTCATAAGACATGATAATAGTATGGTTTTTGGGTAATACTAACCCAGAAAATGGCACCTTACTGAACATTATATTATGCCTATAATTTTTACTGTCTTTAGTGATCATATACATGGACATTCTGTTTCACAGCACATAACTTGACCACTAAAATTAGTCTTTTTTTTACTATAAAATATATATATAATTATTGGATATTAAAGCTGAAAAAGAAAGTTCTAAACTGGATTTATTCATTCATATTATTTACTTTTAATTCATGAAAATACTACATTTGTCAAGACATTTCATTTAATAAATTATTGAAAAAAAAAAATGTTTTCATCAGATAATCTGTCATAGACAGTAATAAGTATTTATTAACTCTTAATAAGCGATTGATAGTAAAAATATAGGAAAATATTATTTTCCCTTTAATAAGTTCCCTGCAAAACTTTTTTAGATCTCTACAGTGCCATTTTTATTAATTTTAAATTTAATATTCTATTTAATTTAGAAAACATAACATTCATTCAATTAACACTTCGGAATGTTTCTTAAATTTTTCTATAATCATGATTTAGTTTTTGCTAAAGCATATTTTGTACAATAATAATTTTATATTGTTTTTTTATACATTATATATTATAAGTGAATGATTTGGCAGTAATCACACCTTAAAGTTGCTATTTTCGTATCTTAAAAATTCATGATTGTTTTCTTAACAATAGTGTTAAGAAGGTGATAGCATAAGCAAAATTTCAAATGTTTAAGATTACCAGAAGAGGGAAAAAAAATTTTACTTTTTTTTATAAAAAAAGTAAAATACATTCCCCATAATCAGACATTGCCCAAAATCATCCAGTCCTTACGATAAACAAGGATAATTTATTTCCTGAATGGCAATATTGTTGTTAAACATTACGAACTACTGAATGACTACGGTGTCAAAACACAGCAATCGTTGAAAAAATGCCCAACTATGAGCTCTGATTGCCTGAGACAGCATAACAAACCAGTCACAAGTTCAAGCTAATTTTCTTCTATGATTACTGTATTTTACTTCTAGTAAAGCCGCAAACAACTTGAACTAAATGATTTGCAGATATGCTATTATGCAAAAAGAAATTCATTTCTTCTTTGGAATTAGGATGTTCACTTCAGTTTGAACTGAACATTTATCGGCTATTTATATTTTATAAAATTATTTATCAATAAATAATCTAAGTTTACCGCTTAAAAATTTAATATAAATACTGAAAGGAATCAATCTGTGACTGAGTTTTTGGTATACAATTATTTCACAACTTCTTCAAATAGTTAGATTATTTTATTTGTACAAATCGTTATAAACATCACCAATAGGAAAATGGGTTTTTTATTTTTACACTCAAATTCACTGTAAAATTATAAATAATAATATTTATTTTATTATATGAATTATAATATTCCTCCTCACAAAATCGAGGAAGTTATAACTTTATCCAATCATCAGTTGTGTAAAGATAATAAAAGACTTTATTACTGAAAATGCTCATTTCAAAAAGGTTATATGAATATGTATTGCTGGACGGAATTAGAAAAAGAAGATAAGTGTTAGTTTCTTGATTGAACCGGAGATGAATATTATTTTAAAGGCGTTAAAGAACATTGCATTAATTTGCTATGTCTTTTAATATATTCCAATTGCGTTTACAATGTATTTTTTTTTAAAATCTTTATTTAAAAATATACAACTGCGTATATTTTGCTTAACAAATATATGTGGTAAGAGATTACAAAATAACTTCGATGCATATGAGTAAAGAATGAAACCACTGGTTCAATTTTTCACTTTGTTTTATAGTATATTATCGTAGAAGTAGATCCCTCGGCTATTTTCTCTTGAGTCGTCTTGGGGGATTCTGGGAAGGTGAGGGAGGTAAGGATTCGTAAAAATGGATTTGGATGAGAGGAAAGGTTGTTGTGAAATGATTTATAACGATCGGAGGCTAGATTTTGAATCAATGGAATTTTTATGTCTTTATGAAGAGACAATGTATTTTGAAGACGTAAACTTGGGAGATCCAGAGCATGTAACAAAATCACCTTCCTCAGGTAACCAAAGAATATAACGACCAGTGATCTATGGTGTTTGTATTATGTTTAACTGCACTAGTGTTATTGCAATTAATTTTTGCAGTTATATGAAGGGTGATTCATGTGATGTAATTTTAACTGCACATAGGACAACTTTACATTTGACAGAAAAAAGGCAATATAGAACAAAGCAGAGCATCAGGTTACTCCAATAACCATTAGTGTCAGATTTCATTCATTATTTCAATCTCTGCTGCTAGTGATTGCAGTTTAATTAGAATTGACGATATGATACTAACATCATTAAAACAATCAGTTAATTCATTTGATTGTCTATCAACTTCGATAATACGTTTACTCCTCATACAAATTATAACAATTTCGACATATTACATAGAATTTAATTTTTGTCTGCTAACATGTTGCGACACTTACGAGATCAGTACATACACAGGACTTTTTCAATTAATCAGCATTAACGTGTTTTGGCATTATTTCGCGCTCCCAGCTAATACAGCCATATCGCAGATAATAACAACAAAACAGACTGATGCCTTTTTTCTTACGTGAAAGCTCTTTCGCCGCATCTCAGGAGCACAAGCTATAGCCGAAGGTAAAGACAAACAAAACCTCTATCTTATTAGCATTAACCACCTCTAACCACCTATTTTTGTTTATTTTAAGTTATTTCAACTATTCATGTAAAACAAAATGATTGATTATAAAATTTTATTCTTTCCTTCACAAATTTTTAATTATAATCCAAATCCAAAACTATTTCATTTTGATTATCTGCATCTGTGAATTGTAAACATCATCGATTCATCCGACATTTTTCTACTTGAAATCGTCACATCCTAGTACTCATTCCCGTTTCTAGCTTCTCACTTCAAGCAAGCATGTCTCATTGAACTCTTGTATTTCAATTTATAATTTTATTTTTAATGCTTTATCACCATGTTAGGGGTCAGGTTAGCTCAGTGGTTACGTGCTCGCCTCTGAACTGAAAGGACCGGGGTTCGATCCCCACCTGGCCCTCGATTTATTCATGCGGGAGGTGAATAAATCTGAGCACGTTATCCCTCGGAGAAGGACGTTAAACTGTCGGTCCCGAGCCTGTACGATGTCAGGTACTCGTTAAAGATCCCTACTCTAAATACACTTGAGTTAGGCAAAATTTAAGACTCCCAGTGTAGAATCAATCTTCATTGTGTGGTATCACAAAGGGCCAATGGTCGGCCTAAGTGGGTTCCCTTGTGGGACTGCCCCTGCAACCCAACGTAACCTAACCTTTAACCATGTTATCATTTATAACATGACATAATATACAATATTGTATATTAACCAAAGGACAATATTACGTGTTTGAAACACATTTTTTTTTTTATTAAGAACTGCATTAGATGAAAGCTTGTTCAATGATTGGCAAATATAAGTAAATGAAACATAGTGATAAAATGTACAACTAGTAGTTGTTTAGCTTTACTGAAGTTGGCTTATTGTCACTCCAAAAATGAATTTATAAAACTTAGTGAAAGAAACATTGCAAAAGAGCAAACATTTTAATCGAAAGGACAAGGTATCTGTAGTAAAGAATATATTGCAAAGAAATTGAAATGTTCACTGGCGTTTAAAAGGAAGGTGTTCAAGATTAATTTAAGCTTGAACAAGTGACGAAAGAGAGTTGCGAGAATCTTTTAGAATTCAATCTGAATCTTTACTTCAATATAGAATAATTTCAGGAGTGGGCACTTGTTGAAACACGTTTCCTATTTTTTTTTCATGATAGCAGAGTGGACGTAACATCTGCAGATACAAAAGCCGTGTCCACCACCTTAAAGCCTTGACAAACTGATTTCTGGAGTCCATATGGAGCGCGGAGATAGTGTGCCAACTCCTAAGTGTCAAACGATCGCGGTTAAGAAATGAAAACAGTCATTCTTTCTAAAGTAAATGAGCCATACGAAAGAAATAGCTAATTACTTTGACTTTAGAGTCACAGTCGATTTAGTCACGTGATATGAATTTATTAATCTATAATTTTACTTTTGTGCAATATGATTGGAAATTTAACATAAAATACAGAAAGAGAATATGTTTCTAAGGTTTTTGTTTTAAATTATTTTACAATTCCCTCACTTTTAAATTAGTTGATTTGCAAATTCACCAAAAGAGCACAATAGGGAATATTACAAACAAACTACCCTGAGACAAGTAAGATATTTCAACAACACAACCTAATTTGGAACAACACGTGCTTTATCATTGGAGAAATGGCTGATGACATGGTTATGTTGCTGTTAATATTTTATATTTTTATCACTGATACCGTTATAGATTTACAATTCAAAGAGCCACGTAATTAGGGATATCAATTTGGTTCAATGGTAGCATGTACACTGGGAGTATGAAACGTTAAATTAACGGCCACTAGAATGAATGGGTGAGCAAGACTCTACTCCCAAGGCAGTCATCGTTATGTAGGTTTTAGGTCACAATGTAACATCTACAGTTTAAAAGTTCAAAATGTTTTAACATGTATGACGGCTGACTTAATCATCAGTACTCTGACTCATTAACATTCAAATAGTTTAATCACACGAAGTCAGTTGCAACATCAATTGTGATTTACCTCACCATTGTGTACATTGTGAAACTTGTTACTATTATAAATCTCAACGCAAAATATTCTTGCTGCTTCATTTTAAAAAAAAAATTAAATATCTTTGATTTCATAAATCCATAAATATGTATCAAATTACGGCAACCTAAATATTGAATATTCATTAACTAATGTTATGAATTTTCGAAGAAGATATAACATTTCAGTAGATTTCCAAGTCGGAATGATTCTACATTACCTATATAATATTACAAATAACCTAAATTTTAAAGTAGTTATGTAGGTACATTAAAACAATATATTTTAGTTATTGTAAAATATGTTTTAGTGGTACCCAACTATCTGGAAGTTTGTTAAATTCAGTATAATTTTGGATTTAATTTGCCACGAATGCAGCAGATCTACTGAATGCTATTTATGCTCATTATAGTATACGTGATTTGTGAGCAACACTTTTTTTTTAATTTATCTACTATCAGTGTATTAAGCGCTGCTTGAATTTCCATTTTCAGTAATTCAAGAGTCCCTAGCCCCAAGCACAACAAGGTGCATGCTAAAATAGTGGACAGACATCTAGGCCTTTTAACACTTTAAAAATATTCAAGACTTTATGGGAATTGAACCCACGATCTACCAGTTTCATTGACGAACTTGTTGAAATCCTCCTTTATCCTGAAGAAGACATTTGAATACCGAGGGTATTCAAATTCTTCGGAATGCTGAATGAAGAATGCCGGTATTTTAATAAACCGGCTGGATAATTTAGAATTTAGTCTAATTAGTAGAACAACATAAATTTGAGCTCACTCTTGAATTCTCTTAACATCACAACCTTCAGTCCATATACACCTGACAGTGGTATATACTCGTTAACTGAGTACTGATTCCATCCTCTTAAACGAAATGGGTATTCATTCAATATTTTTGAAGTCTTAGTAGTACGAGTGACTCTGCTTTCTCTTCTTATGCATGTAGTGGTCACAGTGAGTATTTTTTCCAATATTGAATATTGAGAATGATTAAATCTAACTGTCCAAATGAAGATTTTCTAATAAACACGTGAAATAAAAATAAATGTCTACACAGTAAGGACTAAGTACGAAGATCTTTCAACCAAAACATGTTTTGGTTTTCTTCTCCAGAGTCAAACATGAACTGAAACATATGAAATCGGACATCTGGTGTCGTATAGAAAAATGATCTAGTCAAGAGAGGTAATTTAAACAGCGTAAAAGGATAGGAAAGGGAACAAAAGACGGATTAAGTAATTTTAAACAAAGTTCAACTTACTGTCCCCATCTGTCTTATTATGATTACTAGATTAGTTTTAAATTTAAAAATAATGTTTTTTTAAATTTATTTTTTTCATTTAAATAAGTTAATTTAGTTGACGTGTATTTTAATATAGAAGTAATTAACTTATAAATAGTTTTTTTAAATACTCAGTAAACGTACAATAAAATTAAATGATAGGTGGCACTATACGATTTATTATTATTCAATTTAAGAAGAAAATTTTTGATTTCCAAGAAAAAACTTCGTATCTGAACAGCGACTGCATCCCGCTATGATTCGAGTTCATCCCACCGCTATTCAAAAAGCTCTGGGGTAAACAATGAAGAATGCTGAAGAATTTATCCTGAAGAATCAGTTATTTTAGCACAGGACGTTATAGAGAGAAAAATTCAAGTTCCTAACTGAAACATGGAGATAAACTGAAACTGAAGATATGGAGTGTAGAAGGGGCCATAAAACAGTCCTTGTGATAAAAATTATGACTGAAAATGAAAAAAAAGTGTTCTATGACTTCTTGAATATTTCACATCTTCTTTGTAAGGCACATGCAACCTGAAGATGAACACTAACTTGAAACGCATCAACATTGTTAAAAAAATCTTTTTTGCAGGGATCTGGTGGTTCTTTTTCTCATTCTAATCATGAGTAAATACTACAAAATAAATTATTGCAAAGGTCATGACTTATTGAAAGTTATTATTAATGATATCACTAAATTTAATGTAAAACATTAGAAATATTGTATTATTACTTTAGACTTTAGTATTAAATAAGGTCATATAAGTTTTGGTAATAATTTGAAATGTTATAATAACAGAAATGTTTTAAATAAATATTTCATTTGAAGTAAAATTTGCATATGTATGTTTCAGCTTAAATGATGTCATCAATCATTATGTAATTACTTCAATTAATTTAAAAATACGAATTCAATACAATTTGTAGCAAATTGTTTATCATTTTTTTCATCTTAACAATAATTTATTTACAATTAATTACTAACATTTAACTCTAAAATTTTAATAAGTTCAAGTTAGACATATGCGATAAGTGAATAGAAGTATAACTTCACAGTTGACCACTTTGTTGTTGTAATGATTTCAATAATTCAAATTCATGCAAAGGTATAAAATGCATTTGACAAGTATGCACTTACAATAGTATTAAGTTTAAACCACAATGGAAAAAGGAAAACAATAGAAATAAATGCTATAAGACCTTTCAATTTATATCATCAGAGAGCAAAGTAACAACTGTGTAATATAAAAGTAATCATTACTTTCATATTAACTCAGTTTTTACTTTGTTTACTCTCTGATGACATATATTGAAAGGCCTCAGAGCATTTATTTCTATTGTTTTCCTTTTTCCATTGTGGTTTAAACTTCATTGATTGCATCACGTATTTATTTATGTATTGTGAGTTTTCAGCTTACAATGGTATGTTTTTATAGTGACGAGAAGAATGAGTAAATAGGAATGTCTATGTGGGATAATCTTAGCCCGCCATATCTTAAAAAACTGAAGTTTAAGCCAACGTTTGCAGTTTGTTTACATTTTGGCATTCATATCATAGTGATCGGGATATCACTATGGAGCAGATATGTATACAGATAAGAAAAATGGAGCATCTCTTAAACAATTTTCTTAGTGCAATAGCTGAACATGTTTGTTACAAATTATTATTTTCTTACTTCATGTCAAACATTTCTTGAACATAAATAACCTCTTATATATTGGTCGTCTGAAATATATTCTTTTATATGTGATAGTTTAATTCTAATTAATTTCTGTTTATTTGAAATTTATGGAAGATACTGTACACTGTAGGAATGATGAGATCTCTACAAATGTTTTACACATTTATGTACCTATTTATTTTTACATTACAATGTTTGTTCACCAGAGATTTAGATGTTATCTGATGAATGTTAAGCATCATTTATTGTTTCCACCACCAAACCAAAAGTTGATTTAAAAAATAAATTCATCTAACTTTCTAGTAGAAATATTTAGAAAATAGGTTTCATCATATGTACTAATCTCTGAACCTATTCAATAGAATTAAAGTCAATAAATATACCTAAAACTTGTGATTTACGATATGTTTGAGGGCTTAATCACAAATTAGTCGATTAGAATAGGATTATTTTCTTTTCGTTAAAGGCGTCAAAGGAGAATTGAAGGCCATCTCCTGGAGATAACACATCCATAAGCCTCTTGGCCATGTATGGGAATCTACGTCTTCGATCCTAGATAATAAATCTTAAGTGTTATAGTTAATGCATATCATATATTGCTAACATGCTATTATAGTTGTAGAAATATATCTTCATTAATGTACCACTAAAAGAAATCGTGACACTAATTATTAACAGAGATGACAGTCAATATTTAAAGGATTCAAAAACTAAATCATAACCCCTTGACATCATCCCACTCGGCATATCATAGTGGAGCAGTGCTATGCGGAAGCAGGTGTCTGATCATATTTAGCGCATGTTATCGTCACACGATTGAAACTCAAATGTGAGACTCATAAACATGTCAGAGGAAGCAAAGGCACAGCCAATGCTTCAAAATCACTAGCAAGACCTTGTCGCAAAATAACACCACTTAATAAATCACATTCAACAATCTAATGGTTTAAATTATAATAAATTCATAACCAACATATTCTATAAAATTTCCTTAATTACGGCTGTCATTATTTCCTATTTATACGAAGACGACGTAATAATTAATACTATTAAGCTAATTGGTAAGCTAATTCTTTCTCTTTATTGAGGACATTCATGTAGTAACAATGAGCACGTAAAAGGGAAGAATATTTGTGCGCTTCTCTTGAAATATAAGTACTTGTTCTGACTATTTCACATTTATTAATAAATTTGTTAAATAACAAAAATATATTATAATACTATTCTTTGACTACTTTGTAGCCAGTTTTTACTGATTATTCCGCTTTAGTATGTCGTAAGTACTCTATGGACGAACAGACACTTACTTCTTACTGCCTCCTGATTCTTAATTTTATAAAGCTACAAATAACATTTATTTATTGCATGAGCAGTAGTATTATTGTTTTTCTCAAACTATTTTGAAACAATATAGTTTGATGATTAAAAATGTACAGCATACCTCATAAATGTTTAGTGTTTTAAAGCAACAACTCCTGTAAGTAACTGAGAGGATCTGCCGAACTAACGATAATAATATTTTTAATACATTCATTACTTGGTGCAATATGTTAAAGCGTGGTATTTACTCACATTGGGAAATCTAAAAAATTACGACTCCAGAAAAAAAAAGTTTGCTATGAAAACTAACAACGCGTTTCGAACACTTAGTGTTCTTCAAAAGTGTTCAAAATGTCATTAAACATTTTTTGTGTGGAGAGTAATTTTTTAAAATTCCCCAAAATGTTTAATACATGTTCATTAATGCTATTCCAGTTAAAATGTTGGTCAAAAATTCTAATTACCTTTAAAATTAACAAATTTGTAACGTCATTATAATTATTGGGTTAACATGAAGTTGAAATTAAAAGTATATTCAATTATTAATGAAATTTCTACTAGATTTAGAAAGAAAATATTGCTGTTATGAAAGATCATTTTTCTTACAGTTGTAGTCCCCAATCATCTTGATGTTCTTGTGTTTGATACAAAATTGCAAAAAGATGAAGTGTTGCAGATTTTACAAAATCCTGTGGATTATTTTTTTTATGTTATTACAGATCGTTAGGTTTGCTTCGCGCAAGTTCGGCTTGTTACAATGTCGCAAAAGACATCTGATGTGGGTGGTTGTGCAAGGAGGGTCCTTCCTCGCAAGATGGTCCCTATCTGTTTCTCATCTCTGAAGCAGGCCTTATGTAATACACAGTCTACAAACAAGTCGTGTGCAAATGTTTATCACACTTACGAAATATTATAGATTTCAAATTATTGCAAGTTGGTGGTCTGAGAGAGATGTTGAGTTGTACATGCGTCAGAGTCAATTAGTAGTGTCATTAATCATTCAGTCAACTCGACATATGTCCTTCCATATTAGAAGCACGCAAAGTGTAAAATCCAATTGCATTTAAAAAAAAAAAAGGTTACCTGCAAAGAATTATACAAAAACAAAATAGATTTGTAGCATACAAATAATACTGATTCAATCTGTGATATAGGGAAGTACAACATTACGATACAATTAAGTTGTTTATCATTGTGTGTCACGCTCGGCACTGGATCTCTACTTGAACCTCTTAAGTGGAGTTTCATTCTGGTGTCAGAGAATCACCCAATAGAAGACAGTTTGCGCCATGTCTTCTATTGATACCCTTGGTATGTGACCAATCAACTTTATGACTAGTAAACACAATAAATGCAAATATTTTTACTCTTTGATGATTTAATTGTGCCGCCATTGCACAGAAAGAGGTCAATTTGCTCCCATCAAATTCTGAAATATACATATTTTTTATTCAATTATTTTTAAGGTATGATATTACGTAAGAGACAGATTTTTCTTAAAATATATGGTTTTCAATAATTACTACTCCTCACAAAGATGTCCTTTCTTAACTGCTAACTAGGGACCAGGGAACACGAATCCGTCTGATCTAACAAGCATGAGAGATAACCTTGCAAGCTGCTACTGATATAAAGAGGTAGATTAATATCTTTAACAGCAGAATGTGTTATAATTGTAACTGTAATTACAAAAGAGGATGTTTCACTTGTTCACCTTACTAATAAATAACATTCTCACAACATACTGGAGTATCTTCTCATCTTATTAGTAAGATATACTGGTAATGGATAAAAGTGAATGGCGAGGCAGAATGGCTGCCACCTACGCTGTTACTCATCAGATCGGCCTGCTGTCATGTGGGCAAGCCTCCATCAACAGACAGCTAATTAAATGAGTAATTACCCATTGAGGTCAGGTGATCTATCTGTCAGCCCACACCCCTATGACAAAGCCCCATTGGGTAGTAAACAACCATGCATTCTCTCAGTCTACTGAACTCTGTCCTCCTTTGCAATCAACTTAATTATCAATAGCAATTGGTTAGAAAAAACATTTTACGTTAAACGCATCAGTAATAATTCCAGAAAACACTGAACATTTTCACTTCATAAAATCGAACTATTTGGTTATATTGTCTCAAAACAACTCTGATCTTCCCCAAATTTAACAGATTTATAGTACTCATCTGAAAGCCCGATTATTTTTGAATCTTCAGGAACTCACAAATCTACCTTTCTCAAAGCAGAATTTCCTATCAATTTTTCAGTACAGACATGACTATAAATGTTTCAATTACCAATTTTTAACCCTTTCAGAATCATATAGGAACCTTAAAAAAGTTATTAATTAAAAATAAAATTTTGTTTTATCCAGTGACCATATTTTGGTATTATACCAATTGAAAATTTAAAACCAGCTAAAATAAATTTACATAGGAATACGCAATTAAATCTTAGTTACTCAATGACTCAAATAAAAGAGATAGTTTTTTATTCAATATAAGTTATATTTATTAACATCACAAAACCTGTAAATTTTATCCTTTCAATTCTCTTTAAGGTAATTTAACTAAGGCACTTATAAACACTAGGTATACACAACACCTGTGACATCCTGAATGATTCATAGAAATTAGCCTGATCTAAGTTGTTTTAGATGCAATTGGAGTTCAATAAAAAAGTGTGGAACAAATAAGTATCCTTATAACCGAAGGTTACGGAGTCAGTGATTATTTCAGTTGATACTTAAAAAGAGTTGATAATAATGGTTTAGTTTTATTTAGATGAGTTTTTTAGCTTTCAAAACTTATACCTTATATATCTTGAATTTATTGTTAACTTCCAAAAGTGAAATGTAAAAACTGAATTATTATATCAGGAATAGCTTTATCAACATTTCACTGATGTAAAAGTTTTTACAGCAATGTGTTTTTAATATTTAAGTTGGAATTAAATGCTACTGAATCCTCCCGTTGGCATAATGATGATCCTGTGTGTAAAATTAGCCCTCCACTTGTTCATAGATGGCTGGGACCAATGAGTAGGATCCAACAAAGTGGAGTCCAAGAAGCGACCGGATAGAACCGAGGAGGGGTCGTTGCGCAAAAGGAAAATCTGTTGCAACCAGGGGCACCGGGCGGCATTGGCCCACATGGGCTGAGTGGGCAATGCTTCGACCGACGCCCATCAACTCTAACTCTAGCCTCTTCTATTGGAAAGATTTCAATACCGTGAAACCTGTTTTAGATTGACCAGTTTCTAAAGGAGATATATTTTCTAAACCAACTTTCAGGGTATTTAGTGATAATAAAGTAAGCATTAGTAGTCATGGTTTGCATAATAACTTCTTTTTAAAAGAATAAATGCCTAAAAGTCTTTATATAGCTACAATAACCAAATTAAGGAGACTGTCAAATACCCAAATGACAGTTTTTTCTTTGTTCCGACTTAAGCAGATAGGTATTCCCTTGCTTATCGAAACTCTTTCACAAATAAGTAGAATAACCTTAAGTAAGAAATTGTATTTATGTTTTCAATGATTTTCTATGTAGAATTCATAATCCATTGAATCACAAATGCTTAATTAGAATTGACAAGTACTTTTTATATTGAAATTCCGATGACAGCATATCTTTAAGGTATATAAATTTTGTTTCATGTCATGACTAAAAACCAACTAATGAATCGAGACATTCAGAGTCAAACTTGGACTAACAAAAGGAGGCGGGCATTTGGTGTGGTATTGACTGAGGAGTCAGGCAAAATAGACATATTAAATAGTTTAAAAGGCAAAGAAAAATGGTAAAAAAACTGCGAAAGTCAGTGTAAACAAAGGAGTTCAGGAAGAAATAAGGAAAACATGACCTACTAGTTGCTAGTAGTTATAGCTTTCGTTAATAATCTAATTTATGTAGGATTACTTCAAACATTACCTCAAACTGTTGCTAATGCTCATTTTTTTACTCTAATTAATGAAGACTCGATAATATTTCTTAATAACATATATATTCATGAGTGATCATTATGACAACTTATATCATTATTCTAATTACTTATTCAGAATATCTAACTACTGAGTCCTGGTGCTCTTTGACAAGACATTTTAATGTTTTAGAAGGAATTTTTGAAAATACTCTAGTTCAGAAAAGGAGTTTTGATAATAAACGGGTCTGTTAATACATTGGAGAATGCTTTATTTTATTTGTTAATTTCATTAAGAATACTTAGTAGGAAACTATAAACGCCCTATAATATATAGAAACCATATCTAAAAGCAAATATTTTACAATTTCTCAGAAGAACAGGAAAAAAGTGTACATAAACAAGTGCATTGATGAATTTCCTAAGCGCACTCAAAAGTAAATCTTTATGAAATCTATGGAAATGAAATTCATGAAGGGCAATTTACAATTTATTTCTTCATGTATTGTGAATATATTGCTAGAACTAATGATCTGAATGTTGTTAGAAAAGTACATTTATTATTAAACTTTTAACGAACAAAACACTAAGGAATAATATTTGTTATATTTGGAAGGCATGATTCCGATGACAGAGTCCCATTTCTGTTACCTCTTCTCTTTTTGTTCCAAAAAAAAAAAACAAAAACAAGTGATTCCCAAGTTTAGTGAAGCCTAAAGTAAAGTTACACTTTTTAAATCATTGTTTTCAAGAAAAAGTTGTTCCTGAATCATTAATTTCCCTATTTGTATGCTCATTTCCTGTGAATCCTTTTTCTATAAGTTTTTGTAATTTTTACTAAAGAAACACATTTGCACTAGTTGCAATGAAATGAAATTAGCATTTAGCAATTTTGTAGCACATAAATTACCTGATTGTAGGATATTAGTATTTCATTATATTAATTTCTGCAATGTTAGAAATGTTCTTTTATAGAATTGTTAAAAATAACTAGTAATGTAACAAACAATTAATTACTGCTAAAGTACTTGTTTTAACAAACTAATATTACCAGCTAAATTCAATCTTGAAATTTATGTTAACAATAAACTTTATTTTATTGTTAATCTATTACTTTTACGAGAATTGTAACGTTGTTTGATATACAGAAGCAATAAAAATAAGATTAAAACTAGTTAAATGAATTCATATTTGCAGATGTAATGATTACAGCACAGTCTATATTACCAGATTTACTTTTTATATTTTATAATAAATAGCTCATGTAAGAGTTAAATTTAAACTATTGTGAAACAGTTTACATTGGTAATGTCTGACACATTACAATTGCTAAAATAAATAAAAAACTGAAAATATGTAGATTTTATAAACTTATTACAATGTAAAGTTAATCTTATTGCTTAAAACACTATTATACTCGTACACCTATAAAAATGATAATTTGAGAAGATATAGAAGGTTACGATTTAATACGATCTGAAATCTATAAAATGTGCCTGTTTACTTTCCCGTCTAGACAGATTCCTTTAGTATTTGTATATGAATTTTTATTTTCAATCAACTCTTCTATAGAGCACAAAGAAACCTTGTTTAATTAAACCATCTGTTAAACCATTGCTTTACAACCAGACTTCATAACCGAATTGGTACACCACTGCTCTACAATGACACGGCTGGGGATGTCAAACAGTAAATGTAAGATGTGTGTTGACAGAATGTGTTGTGTTTTGCCCTTGTAGTAATAAAAAGCCTACCTGTAACCCAGAAAGTATTTAAACCGATAGAACGCTTTCATAGGCAAGAGTAACTAGGTCCAAGCATCACACTTACGAAGTTCTAGCCAGCAGAGAAAATGATTTTTTAATGACCAGGTTACGTCGCGCTTCATAAACAAAATATATTAAAGAAGTAGTCACATTTTTTTAGATTGATGAATCACCAAAAAAAAAAAAAATCCAGAAGAAATCCAAATGAGACTTGACTATTAGATTATGATCTATAATTTACATCAAAGTATTTAATTTCAAGCAATATTCATGTAAAGAGTTACATTTTAACTTGACCTTTATTTTTTTTTTGTTTAATGTTAAAGCAATTTTCATCCAACTAAAAGGTAAAACAATAAAAGATTCTATGATTCGGTATACAGAAAAATTTAATTGCGATTGCTTACATTAAAGAAGAACATTTCTTTAGTTCAAATAGGAGTCCAAAAATTGATTTAGTTAGAAAACTAAGAATCGTCACCGAATTTGCAGTAATGACACTGATTTGAATAGTTAACTCTGGCTTTTAGTATGATGAACGTGGCAGAGAAGGAAGACAGTTACTAACTTATAAAGGGACCAGGCTAGCTCAGTGGTTTCAACGTACTCGCCTCTGAACTGATAGAACCGGGGTTCGATCCCCACCTGGCCCTAGATTTATTCATGCGGGAGGTGGTTTAACGGAGAAGGGCGTTAAACCTTCGGTCCCGAGCCAGTACGATGTCAGGTACTCGTTAAAGATCCCTACTCTAAATAGACTTGAGTTAGGCAAAATTAGTTAGACTCCCACTGTAGAATCAATCTTCATTGTGCGATATCACAAAGGGCCAATACTCGACCTACGTGTGTTCCCTTGTGGGGCTACCACGGCAACCTAGCCTAACTTACTAACTTATAAACCTGTCGCAGTCATGTGGCCACTGCTCATTGAGGGTTCCTGCGGCATTGAAATTTCTACTTAAAGTATGAAGAAGGTGAGCAATATATGAAAAATCAAAACAATGTTCATACCAAGCCAAATTAAATAAACATTTACTACATGAAACCTTCGAGAGAAATAATGAAACTCTCTTCTTTGTTGACTTTGAATATGCCAATTAAAATAATGTAATGTTATTATGGTGGAACGAACATTGTGTACGTAATGTCCCTAATTACTTGGTTTGTATTATGACTTTACTAAGTCAAGCTATTAAATGTGGGAAAATATTAGTTTGTCTATTCATTAGTAAACAACAAAACAATGTTAAATAATAGGGTATTATTGTCTGACTATTGGAATCTTTTACAAATCATTTCTATAAGATTTTTAACTGAAGGTGTTGAACCTTATTATTCAATAAGAGAAATCATAATTGTATGAGTAGAATCAAAACGATAATTTTTGCCAATATTTTAATATTAGACTACTTTCGAACAAATTGTTAATTAGTATATGTATAATATTTACTAACATTAACTTTTTCACTATATCCAAATGATGATAATGAAAGTGAAAAATGAAAAAAAAATAGTAGTATTTTCTGGTTTAACTAAACCTGAAATATTATTACTTAATATATTTCTGACAGACAACTGGTACTAGTGAAAATTTATGAAAGGAAAAATACCCATCGGCATTGATAAGTTGTCGAATTCATGGCCACAAGATAACTTCCAGGGAGTCATTAGTTGCAGACTCTTATTTTCTGCCATTGGCATAAAATGCTATAGCAGAGTAGCCTTTAAACGAACTTAGTTTGCAGATAAGTTCAGAACTACTGATAACATATAATTTTAGTAATGAGGAAACTGCACTTGTCATAAAACAAAATTCAAAATATTTGTTATTTTGGGCAGAAAATTATTTATTGTAAATAATTAGGTTATTTTTTATCACAACTGATTAGTGAATGTTAAATTTTGAACCATCAGAAGAGTGTTTATGGTAAAGGCTTCAAAGTGAGTGAAAGTACTCTCTCATGTGCTTGGTAAAGAGTGGGACCTGGTTACGAAAGGTCGTATGAAGCAGACATTATTCAAGCAGTCGTTTCAGCTCCCCCTGCTTCCCGTTTACCCACTGAGAACAAAACTTAACAACTATATTGTAGTAGAATTGACTTTCCTTTCTCGTTTTTTAAATACTGAACAACTCTTTTTAAAAATCAAGAATGCTTTACATTCTACTGTCTTAAACCCATAATCAAAATAATGAACAACAATTACTGATTTACTTTAATTTATCATTAAAATGCCACATGTACTAAAAATATAGTCCAGACGATTATTTTGAACAATTGATGAAATTTGGAAGTCATGAAACTGATGAATTAACATATTTAAATGACGAAATTTATATAAATAAATATATGACTGAATTCTACATTTAAACAAAATTCAGAACTTAAAATAATTTATTTTTAATTTTCGAAAAAAGAAGAAGGTAATATTACCATCAGTTTAAAACTTAAAATTTGGTAAATAAAGTTTCCAATCATAGAAATATTATAAATAATTATTTTATTTTAATTCAATTTATAGAGGACTTTATTTTAAATGACAAGAACGGTTATCTGATTTTTTGGAATAAATATTTTCAGAAATGAATTATTGATTATTCGTGAGTAATGTAGTAATAACTAAGAATTTCTGTGTATTAAATTACTCATATTGCAAACTAAATTTTATTAACATTAAGAGCTTATCCGATTAACATAATTAACATAACGATTAACATGAATATAAATCTGATGTGTGATTATAGATAAAACTTAAATAATTTCCATTTTACTGCACCTTGAAGTAGTCCCGATTTGACGATATTTGTTTCATGTTAAACATAAAACTGAATATATTTCGAGACTCTATCAAACTTTTTTGGCATAATATATGGTCAACTGATTGTCAAAAAAGATTTCCACACGAAAGAATATATATAAGGTTCTTTCATAAAATTGTATGCCATTTTATATTTCATTATAAAATGAGGATTTGCAATACAATTTTCCAAACAGTATAAGACTTCTATAGTTATTAAAAATCTGTAAGTGGTACACAGCATCCACCAATCATACCTATGTAGGATACAAACAAATCCAGATATCACACTATAAATAACAATAGAAATTTTTACTAAAATACGTGTAAATTTGTCAAAATTTTAAAAAAATTTTGTTCATGATCACTATGCTTTACTTACAGTTAATACATAAGCCTATCAAACCAATGGAAAATGTGTAGACATTTAAAGAAGAGTTTATATTTGAATGTTTCAAGGTTTATCATGAAGACCGCTTTGTAATACTGATTCCAGTCCTGAAAGCAAATTTCTCAACAAATCCCTTCATCAGGACTATCATGTTATCTATGTCGTGACAAAGACCTTCCGTCAATTACTTTTCAATACGTCTAAGTGTTTCTTTAATTGGTCATTATTTTTTCAATTTATGAGTCATGGGGTAAAATATTCTGTAATATTAATAAATATTAATATTTCATTTATTAACAGATATAGAGTATCAGTATTTAATATCCATGAATAAACATGTGTGTTACGATTTCCTCATAAATGTACTGTAAACTTACAGCTTTCTAAACAAAATTCATTTAGAACTGAATTAATTATTGAATCATTGAAATATTCTTTTTTAAACATAATATGAATACAATGAATGCAGAAGTTTTAATAAAAAAAAAATCAAAAGATTTAGATTTTTTCAGAGAGGGAGGAGGAAGATGAAAAAAAAGGAAGAAATTTACGAGGAGATATATTTCAATCTGCTTTAATTACTAAATTAATATTCCACACGAAAGAATAGATATGAGGTTCTTTCACAAAATTTTATGCCATTTTATATTTCATTATAAAATGAGGAATTGCAATACAATTTTCCAAACAGTATAAGACTTCTATAGTTATTAAAAATCTATAAGTGGTACACAGCATCCACCAATCATATCTATGTAGGATACAAACAAATCCAGATATTATTTTTATTCAATTCTGTAATCCGTAAAATTTATGGCTGGTAAAAATTACCAAGACTCATTCAAAATCACTACTGAAAGGATATAAGTTCAAGTTCAATAAAAACATTTATAGAATTTACTTATTTTGGGGTACTGATATAAAATAATCGTTAGAAACTAAAAAAGTAGTATATGTTCCCTTCATATTTTTCAGATGATGCATGATGTTTCAATACAATATGACAGCGGACTTAGGATGGGTTTAAATTACATACTCTGATTATGTTATTATTTGTGGTATTTAGAATACTTTTGTAAAAATTAGAATAGGTACTGAAGAAGATCATAAAGGTCGTTTAAATTAATATATATTTTGTTGAAATACCGTGTTATAAATTTTTGTTGAATTTATAAACAATCCCAGATTAACACCCAGTCATCAGATGTTAAATGAACTATCAGGGAGTCACTAGTCACCAGATATTATTTTAACAACATAGGGTTGTTAACATGTGTGTTTAAAATGGGCATACATGCTTCCAAAAGTTTATAGGTTCTATTTGGAGGAAATTATATGCAATTAGGATCGTTTTCATCTATTTCAAACATTGTTTATATATAATATACTTGTACATTTGTTGCAAAACGTTTATCCAATCTTTTTCGTTAAGTGCAGTTGATTAAAGAGTGTGGGTTCATAAGAATGTCAAATGATATGTGAGTTGAATGTTGGAAAAAAAAAACAATAACGGTTATTTCAATGTTCAAAAAGGTCACCAGACCAGAGAAAGTGGCTCAACCAACTGTGCGGTATTTGAAATGGGTGGAGTTCCCTATAAGAGGGATTGCAAGTGACCTTTTTAAAAAGAGAAAATTCCCTGTTGTTCATGCGAGTGGGCTACCTAATGGGACACAATTTGAAGGATATTGAGTAACGATGGACCAATTAAGACTTGATAGATCTCGGGCAGACGTCGACATCGGAGGTCAAATCAATTGTCCAAAGCACCGTCTTGTTAATCATCATTTCATACCGTCATCAGAACAAAGAGCGCTACTGCAGGTAATCAGACTTTAAATATATGACAAATGATAAAAGAATAAAAAGTATCAGAATGCTTCAATTTCTTATTACAGAATATTAAAAATAATATATTCTTTATTTAACGTACAGAATAACATACATTTACAATTATTAAATATACGAATAGCCACTGCAATTTCTCAAAAACCCTACATTACTTTGAGTTATATCAAAATTCTAATTAATTAGTAGTATTATTATATTATTACTGGTTTTGTGTGATAAATTATAATATATATAAATATATCAATTTTCAAACCACAGTAAGAAATGAGAAAAAATACTAAGATCTTTCAACCGTAACAAGCGGTCTTCGTCAGAGTTAAATCTCAACTGACTTTGTTTCGGTCTTAGTCATTAAGATCAACTTAAGTTGATCTTAGTCATTTTTTCTTACTTCATATTGTGGTTTCATTGATTGTTCAATGTTATGTTATTCATAAATATATATAAAACAAGATTTCACAATAAATACGTGACATACAAATAACGTCCAAAACACAATTTAAAATGAGAAAAAATTCTAAGATCTTCAACCCTAACAAGCCGTCTTTATCGGAGTTAAATACCAACTGTATCATAACTCTGACTTCTCATTTCTTTTTGAGGTTTGGACGTTGATATATATATATATATATATATCAATGATCAAACCACACTATGAAATGGGACAACTAGACTAAGATCTTTCAACCGTAACAAGCGGTCTTCGTCAGTTCTGTTTTTGACTCTGACGAAGACCACTTGTTACGGTTGAAAGATCTTAGTCTTGTTTTCCCATTTCACATTGTGGTTTGATCATTGATTGTTATTTCACGTGTTTATGTGAAATCTTCATATATACATACATATATTTTATACAGACATATATATATATATATATATATATATATATATATATATATATATATATATTATATTGTAACTAAATTATGAAACGGTACAAAAGGGCAACGTCAAATAAGAATGGAAACCATATAGAAAGAAACACCTATCAGAAACAAAGAAAAAGAACTGATATAACTCACATTAATGTTTCAATATCTGTAGTCAATAGGAGAAGCAGGGTTGGTACGTAGCTACTTACAGATTCCCATATACTGAAATAATCTATACATAAACACCTAAATCACTGTAAGTAAATTCAGACATGTTACTAAGACCTTTCAGGCAAATCAACTGGTCGTAATCAGGGATCCACTCATACTAAAACTAGGTATATAGGACATCTGGTATTGTATTAAGAAAGAAGGAAGGTCATAGAGCTATTTTAAAGTTATTAAAATGGAAGGAAAGAGAACAAAGGATTGGGAAAAGCAAGTATTGCTGTAGTCTAGATGTATGTTTGTATTTTACATTCTTACTGTGAAATCTATCTATGTTTTCTCAAATAAATTGATTATAGGTGCAAAATGGACAACGAAAGTTCTACAAAAGGGAACTAAATAAACACACAGAATATTTTACATACTTGCATTAACAATTTTTTTACAAACGACGGTGAAAAACCCGTCGTTGTACCGGATCGCTGTAACATCCCCCTTTTCATCCTCCTGATGAAGGTTAAACGAAACATTTCAGAATGTAAGTGTGTGGACATATTGTGTGTTTATTTAGATTGGTTTTCAGAATATACATACACTCTTTTAGGATGGCAGCAATTCTTCACGTAGGCACATTTCTTTAAAGTACAAAGTAGCTCTGCCATGACGACTTTTAAGCTGGTGCGCCCTAGGACAGATGATTTAAGAGCCAACCAGTTTAACAGCCCACCGGAAAGTCGTCAGAATTCTTGAGCAGAATTTACGTACCTCTTCTTCTTCTCTTCTTCTCTCTTCCTGAAGACGAACTTCGGTTCGAAATATTGATTCCAGTAAGTGTTTTCGTTCTTTATTTGTTGTTTTTCTCAGTAAATATATATATATATATATATATATATTAAAATAAAATAGTAGATCAATACACGCAGATATAACAGAGAAAACTCACCATAATCTTTGTATATTCGCAATTTTCAGAAAAAAAACTGCTTATGAGAAAAAAGCAACTCCGTAGATACTTTCATGGTTTTAAATATCAAGTAAGTTTGTATTCCTTGAAGTATTACTTACTTAACAGTGTTTCATTGCTGAACCAGTACTCTCATGGCTTTGGCTTACTTGAACAGTCTCAGTGTTAAAGAGTTCAGTCCTCGAAATTGTTTCGACTATCAACATGAAATTGTTGTGAATCACCTTTATATATTCTTTAAACTAATTAACAGTTTTTTTATTTTAATCTAGAATGTAAATTAAATAAGAATTTATAATATTTTAGAGCAATGTGTTTAAATCAGAATTAATTTATAATTTTAATAATTAACCCAAAAGTTAATGAAATGGTCTCCACATATAAAAATTTAATGATATAAACAACGCGTTTCGAAAACGTAGTGTTCTTCCTCAGGCTTTAACTAAGGGTGGTAATGTTTAGTCACCAATAACCACCAATTTTTATACTTTCAATATGTTTCCTACCCTTAGTTCTATAGCAAATGTAAAGGCTCAGCCTAACATTTAGGAAAAAAAAATAAGAATGAAATGTACCTGCTTTCTAATATGAAACAGATGTACCCCATACCCTCACCCACATCCATCCTATTCCCAGTCAGTTGTACCGCAGACACTCACCCTTAGTTAATGCTTGAGGAAGAACACTACGTGTTCGAAACGCGTTGTTTATACCATTAAATTTTTATATGTGGAGACCATTTCATTAACTTTTTACCCTACAATCAGTAAATACCACATAATAAGTGATTGAACTACGTTAGAATTTTAATAATTTATCAAATATTTAAAATATAGAAAATTAAGACCAGTAACTTAATTATACAGGAATTGTTAAATGCGATAAAACATTGATATAATATTGACAATTGTTTTGAAAATAACATTTTAATATTCCATGTTGTTTTATGATGAAAAGAATAATGAAAATTGACAATAGTATTATTTTTAACACTTACTGAATCATATTTCAATAAATCCAACAGTAATGTTGTATTTACACGATTTTGGATGATTTTGTGATTTATAGATAATGCATTGTCTACAATAAATAAGGGTCAATAAACGTGGCTCATTTCTGTTGGGCGTATGCCCACATCAAGTAATTTTTTGTTAGATGAAAGAGGAATAGAGTGAAATCACAGAAAAGAGCTTTCGAAAGATTATTCCGTAATGACGTTCAAAACAAAGAGCACAGAAAACATGAGGAGGAAAAGTAAGAGAGAATGAGAGCAATTCACGAAATCAAAACAAGTGATAATAGAGTGATTCTGTGTTGCAAAGCGTTTAAGAGATTGAACAAAGAAACAATCAGATAAATGTTAGCTGAAAGAGAGGGTGCAGTATGACGGGGATAAAGGAACAATTAAAAACTGTAGCGGGGAATGAGGCAAGGGAATTGAAAATGAAAGTTGTGAGAACTTTGCTTGGTTCTCGCGAGAAACGCAAGTGGGCTAACAATAACAGGTAACGGCCAGGCTAGAATCAGACGCGCAGTCGCCTAGGCCAATTCACACAATTGATTGCCCATACCATTCCTTTCTTAACTCACTTTCTAATGGAATTTAATATCGGTTTTCCAATTAAATATTCATTTCTTTTAAAGAAACAGCGTGTTTTTTAATAAATTGTATGAGGTTTCTTAGCCAACGAAAAAAAATTCCCATCCGAAGACAAGATTTGTTATATTCTGTCACTGTTCTCAATTCAAGTAAACTTTAAGAAATTCTTCGCTTAAACAATTATTAAATACCTTATAATTGTGGTCATCACAATTTACTGGAAACTACGGAGCCATAATTTAAAAAACAGGTTCTGTGTTTCCTTTTCAAAATAAAAGATCTGTTTTTTTTTTAACAGCCAAAGAAACATTGTAATTTATGATAGGGTCCTTTTATAATAATTATCAAAGCGATAGCAAATGAAGTCAATTTTCCAACTAAGGGGCCAGGGTAGCCCATTGGCAACGTGTTAGCCTCTGGACTGGTAGATCCGGGGTTCAATACCCACTATGGAGCTCAATTTATTCACACTGTTGGTGAACAAATATGACCACTTTATTCCAAGCTTGTATAATGAAAGATACTTCTAAAAGATCCCTACTCTAAATACACTTCATTGTGTATTTAGGCAAAATTTATGACTCCCAGTTTAGATTGTTCATTATGTGGTATCACAAAGGTCCATTGTTCGCCCTATTTGCGTTTTCTCAAGCAATTGCCACTGCAATCTAACCTAAACTATTTGTTAGGAAATTATAAGTATCATACTTGTTCTGAAATGCCACAAAAAATTGGTGGACTTTGGATATTCGAAATTTTGTTAATTCCATTCAAACTTATCAAGGAAAACTTCTATGAATGTTGTTGCGACGAAAATATGAAGTGAGTACTCTTAGATTATGGTAAAAGAGGTACTATCAACTACTAGAAAAATCATTATGCATAGTGACGCAGATAAGAAATATAAATGACATCAAGAACTGGAACCTCCACAAGCAAAATAAGTTCTGCTGCCCAATAGTCATACTAATATAGCATCTGTTACTAGGAACGATTAACATACTGCTTATATATGTTATCTTTATACAATTAATAATTTCCAGATCAAACTTAGAAAACAAGGAACTAAGTCTTCTAAACAATTCCACCTTGACAGAGATACATGAATTAGAAAAGTTCTTGCAATTCTTTCCTTGACCAGTGAAAATTATAACTTTTTATTCAAACTGGTAAAGCAGTCCATCCTGGTTTTCAAAATTCTGACAAAATAAAGATGCACAGAGTTTTACGAAAAACAAAAAAAAAATGCCAATGGTAACCTTGCGATTTTAAATAGTGTAACCAAACTTCGATGCAAGCTGAAAAAGATATTATACGGAGATAATAAATAATGAAATAAATTAATTTTAAACATTACTTAATCAATCATTAAGTAACATGATGGGTTATTTAGATACTATCAGTTATTATTCCCTTTGTTCTATTTAGAATGCAAGGAGTTCTAGGCGGAGGTTATTGACTGGTGAAAGGACCAACCTGGAGAAATTTTAGTTTTTCTCCATAAGACCACTATAGAGTGAAAATGTTAAAAATGTTCAGTTACCTATTCACTTTTTCAACAATGGAATGAAAGTGAGGATATATATTAGTCAGATACATTTCATTACAGCCCCATTTATTAAAACACGTTTCTCATAAATTTATTGATAGTTTTAATAAGAATGTAAATTTAGAGTGATTTTATTAGTTAAGCGTTTAAAATATCTAATTAATCAAGTTTGATACAAATGGTGAGGGATTTAGAATTACATTATTTAATTACCTAATCAGAACTTATTAAATGCGAATATTTGTGGAATCCTTACTGATTTGTTAAAAGCCTTATTTGAGATGGTATGGAAGTTAATTAGAGAAATCCCTTTAGGAAGACGAGGTTTAGACAGGCGTGGGAAGGAAGATGCAAGAATAGGGAGAGTTCATCACTGGAGTCATTGATTGACATCTGCTAGAGTCACACTCAGTGTCAGTATCGTAACTCTCTCCTTGTCTATGTCGCAGAAAATCCTTCTTCAATCTCTCTCACACACGCCATTTTTACCAATTACAAAAAAAAATCCAAATGAACTAATATATATTCTTTAAGTAGCCGGTTTATTTCAAAAATTAACTCTAGAACAACAATGATGTTTTATCCAATTATCTATTAAGCTTTTCTATTTCAATATAATAATTTAGAGGAAGAAAAAAAGAAATCGTCAATTTCAACAGGAAAAACAAAGATGTTACAAATAAATTAAATCAATTTAATTTACCAATCTTCATCAAGTTCATTAATCAAGGTCAACTTTACAGCTAAAAGGTTGGCTGTGAATTTGACTTTTTTCATCATTCTTAAATCGGTAATATCAAATTTTAAAAAAAGAGCAGTTCTTTAATTTTGTTTATTTGGGTTATGTAGAAAAATGTAGTTTGTTTTTTATATTGTTCGGACTCATAAATAATCAATTGAATTTATTACAACGTGACATCATCATAATGTTTTCATCATTACAATAGTCTTGAACTTTAAATAACGTCTGAAATTTGTAACCAGAAACCCAAGAGAGCTTAAAATTCTTTAAACTAGGTAAGAAGCATGACAAAGGCTTAATTTTATTTACCATCCAAATAGTAAGTCTGTCAAGTTTTATAGAGAACCCTATTTTGTGAATTCATAGGTAACATCAATAATTGTGAATTGTAATTACAAGAAGGGCTAATATGGTTCATGAGTTACTATATATGAATTAAACGACGGTTTTAAGGCAATTAATTGAGAAGTGTGGCATTGGCAAGGTGAAGTACATCAGTTTAATAATTACATTAGTGGGTGAGTGTAACTAAGCACATACAGATACATTCGAAAAATCAATTAGATGAACTCAAAACAATTAAATCTTTCAATATTTTAGAATACATGACTTCATGACTGCTACAGTTAAATGATTGTTAAGTAAAGCAATATCTCAGACAAGAAAACCCAAACAATTCCCTTCCTTAAATTATTAATAAACAAAAGCCCACAAAGACCGGCGCTTCTTGCAGTTTGCTGATTTTTTTTTTTAAAATTTAAATCTTAATTAAAAAAAAACCTCTGTGATTTTCATATACATATATAAATTTTCATAATTCTATGTTATTTGCTATTGCCTTACGATGACTGGGACTGAATGTTTATTCATTGGGTTCAGATTTAATAAAACAAAATTTTGAGTTTTACAAATTTAGATTAAAAACTAAGATTAATTGAAAAAGGTTCAAACTTATTTGGATCATACAAATATAATTTATCCCAAAGGAAAATTTAATAGGTTTTTTTTAGACCAAACCTCTTTGATTTGATGTGTATTTCCAAGGATTATTGAAAGATGAAGTTAAAGCCTCTAAAGAAATCGCTTGTGATGAAAGCAGGGTGGGGTTTAGGCTTGGAAGTTCTTGTACCAAAAGAATTGTGGGGTGCAAAATACATGCATTTAGTTACCTGTCCGTACAAGTACTTATTTATTTATTGAACGTTTTAGAGTTTTTAGCATTATTTTTTATAGATGAATATTTTTTAGCATTTTTTTGGAATATAAGGAGCATTCAAACAAATATTTCTATCGAGAATAATAAGGAGTAATAAAGCTTAATGGTCAAGCCAACAGGAATTATAGTCTTTCCTGTTCATAATTTTTTATTCTATCTTGAAGTATTTCGGAAACAAAGGGAGTGACAAATAAATGTTGATGTCCTTGTAAGATAAAGTAATTTGAGCTTTTGGATTTTACGATAGGAAAAAATGCTTATAAAAGAGAAATAAATAAGGTGTACGATCTGAGGAGGAAGAAATCAGTTTAAAATTATAGCAAAACTAAATATTAGTCAAAGCTGTAATAGAAACATGTTATTGCAATCTGTTAGAGTTAGAATTTGAAATCCTTGGCACTGTTCCAAGTAACTCTTGATTATTGTTTTCAACTATTCTGCAAGGGTAGGGTCGCAAAGACTTTAATCAAGCCGCAAGCGACCATGTCCACCACGCTAATAGTCGCAGACCGGAATGTCTATTATTACTTCCCCAACTTGACCAAGGCTTCTGTCTACAACTTATGACCAAGCTTAAGCAATTTTGCTATTCTTAGTTTGATATTTTCATACAACAGACACGATAAAGTGTATAAAGTCAAATAAATTTTAGTACGGTAGTTTTCAATTCTTAAACATATTAATTTTAAACTTATAGTGTTATAGTAATATTATACCTCTAAAATAAAATTATTCGTTCTTTTTAATTTAAAAATAAATCATAATTCTGCGTAGGAAAAATTTTTAAGGGTACATAAAAATGAATGAATGATACTCGTAAGTAAAAACAAAATAATTATTTCCAACTCTATACTCCTCAAAAATTGGCGGATAAATAAAACAAAACTCAGATTTTCTTACAAATTCTGCAATATCACGCTATAGAGGACAGTCCTCGTAAGAATGTGGAATAATAAAACAAAAAAGAAAGTAGCTTTCCAGAATTATCGCTTTATTTATACCATCATCAGGAATTAGTCACATCTTCAGTCCTGGCTGGTTATATATATATGATGAAACCACAATATGAAATTAGAAAAAAAGACTATGATCTTTCAACCATAACAAGCGGTTTTCGTCAAAGTTTCATATTGCGGTTTGATCATTGATTCTTATTTCACGTGTTTATGTGGCATCTTGTATATATATAAATAGTAATAGTTAATTTTTTTTGGTTAAAATCAAATAAAAAAAAATCATAAAAACAAAGCTGAGGTTTTGATTTTAATAATTTAATTTAAAACATTTCTCCTATGCAGAATTATGATTAACTTTATACTAGATGTTTAATATTACTATTACATTAGAGATTTAAAATTAATATGTTTAACAATTGAAAACTACCTCACAAAACTTTATCTAACTTTATACACTTGTATCCTGTCTGTTCAAATATCTTTAGAATTTTTATCCCTAATCACATCTAAATAATAAATAGTTCATTGTTTTCCTCTTCAAAATTCATGGTACAATGTTTTCAAAAAAGTAAGAACGTCGGCTTTGAAATTATTATTTAAACCAACGAAACTGACTTAATCCAGATAAAATTTGACATTTTTGTTTGGTATTGTCGATTTCTTTGCATGGAAAAATGTGGGCATCCTACTTGTATTACCTGACCTCTCACAACCATTAGAGCATGTGATCTCTTCTTCCTATATAACAGTTCCTGCATACTAATTCTGCCTACGACTCGACTGACGGTATTTAACGCCTTGACAGTTCCTTGTGCGAAGTCTTTTATGTGGGTTTAACAGCTACTATTTGAAGGTACCACATGAACAACCGAATATCCTCGGTTAGTCAACAAAGCAATTCTTTTGTCTCCTACCACGAAGATTTTGATAACACAGTTTTAACATTAAGATTAAGAGTTCATGTTTTAAACAGCTCCTTGTACAATGAATATGTAAATTTAAGAGGTTTTGATTAAAATATTTTATCACTTTTCATGAGGATTAATGCAAGCAATTAATTATAATGATAATATCTTTAATTAATATCAATAAATCTTTCTCTTTTCCTCTCCATTACTTCTTCTATCTATGAAATTCTCTTGCTACTTGTCGTTATTATTAATATTTCTTCACATTCTTCTTTCAACTCATATTATTTCTTCTTACCATTTCGTTTTGTCTTTCGGGAAACTGTCTTCTGCCAAATGAGAATAACCTTATTAGCTTTGTATGTCATGTTACTCACATTTCAATATGTTCGGCATATATATATATATATATATATATATATATATATATAAAAAAACTTTAAATAACACAATGCACGACACAGAAAAAAGAATAAAAAGAACAATTACAGAATTCAATATTTCGAACTGTTGTTCGTCATCAGGAGTAGACTAGAAGAGAGGACGAACAACAGTTCGAAATATTGAATTCTGTAAGTGTTCTTTTTATTATTTTTTCTGTGTCGTGCTGTGTAATTTAAAGTTTTATAGTCCTTGTGGACCGTTTCTTATATTTAGTAGTATATATATATATATACAAGATTTCATATAAACACGTGAAATAACAATTAATGATCAAACCGAAATATGAAACTGGGAAAAAAGACTAAAATCTTTCAATAGTAACAAGCGGTCTTCGTCAGAGTCAAAAACCCAACTGAGGTTTTTGAAAATCAAGGTTTCAAAAGGTTGAAGGATCTTGGTCTTTTTTCCCCATTTCATATTGTGTTTTGATCATTGATATATATATGATCAAACCACAATAAGAAATGGGAAAACAAGACTAAGATCTTTCAACCGTAACAAGCGGTCTTCGTCAGAGTCAAAAACCCAACTGAACACTGATGAATTCGATAAATCGATGAATTTAATTCGATATATATATATGATCAAACCATAATATGGAATGAAAAAAAAAAAGAAAAGTCTTCGTCAGAGTCAAAAACCCAACTGAACACTGATGAATTCGATAAATCGATGAATTCAATTCGATATATATATATATATATATATATATATGATCAAACCATAATATGGAATGAAAAAAAAAAAGAAAAGTCTTCGTCAGAGTCAAAAACCCAACTGAGTTGTGGTCGAAAGATCTTAGTCTATTGTTTCCGTTTCATATTGTGGTTTGATAATTAATTGTTATATCACGTATTTATTGTGAAATCTTGTTGAATTTGGTATGGTTTTTGTAAAATCGTCATCATCGAGAATTTCGGCAAAAAGGAGAAAATTGGCGCACTCACGAGCGCTAATACTGTAAAAACAGCTCAATGAATAAATATGTAAATCAAAATTAAACAAAACAAATTCTGATGTGAAACAAGTATATTTTTAATTTTTTCTTAACTTTAGCTTACTTTTGAGTTGTTTGGACTAAACGGCAATACTGTTATTCGAAGAATGATGCAGCCGCTAAAATTTTACATCCTTCACGTGTCAAGAAGCATAGTGCGTAGTTACTGTATACCATAAGGATACAAAGCCAATAAATTGAATGTGAGTGTTTATCCCAATAGTACCTTTAAAATAGCATTGGATGTTTAGAATATAAGTAGGTACGTATTGTCTCATAAATTATTAATTGTACATTAAGACGTGAAAAATGTAGAAGTATTGTTTTGTTTATATTTTATGAATATCTAGATGGGTAAGTATTAAATCTAGCAATAATAATAAAAGCTTGGTTTTAACTAATCTTGACTGTCTATAAGCTGGTGTTGGTTCTTTACATGTGGATCAGAATACAAGGGTGACAGGAATGTGTCCACTGTTTGAACAGGATTTTTTTTCGTTTATTCCTGGAGGGGTTTTCTTTATTCAGCGGTGGAACACAATAGGTTGCAGTCGCCGGGAATCACTATTCAACCTGGGGCTTGCGAGAACAATAGGCGGTCATTTACTGCAGTGACCGGCGTCTGTTCAGACGCCATGTTTCTTGACAACAGCTCACACAACACTCACTCTCTTCATTTAATTGACTACAAGGATTAACCTTTCGGAAACTTTCTCTAGTCCATGAATTAAAGGAGATGTTATCTTTACAATTAAGTATACAATACGACAATGTCAAGATACAACTCTAATAGCTACATATAACAATTAGTTGTTATACAGGGATGTAAAACAAGATTTTAAAGGAAGCAACTCGTTGATGAAACTAAGTACTTTTTAAATTAAATTTAAATTTAATTCAACTCATACCTCTCGCTGAGGGAGGAAAATGATAACACTCCCTCAAAGTAAATTATATTCTTAAGATTTTTGACAAGGGAAATAAAAGGCATTTTTTAAAAACCACTAGCATGCCGTAACGTTCCCAGTATAATGATATTATAAAAGACCAAAAATGTAAAACAATTCAAAATTGAAAACATTCTATGAAAAATAGAATACATAGAAAATAATAATTCGCTATAAAATAGAATAGGGAAACTTGTTAAACTATGTAAGAGGTCCACTGACTATTGGAACAAAATCAATGTTTTCTTGTGAGAGATTATTTCATAACATGAAATTTACACTTTTGCTTCACTAAAATCTTATTACTGCTGTATTTATACTAGTGATATTATATGCATCAGTGGTGTACAAAAATAAGTATATATATTGATAAATGGATCAATCACCATCTGAACTACCTCTAGGAACGAAACACTAATAAACATCTCGCATTTAGACATTTATACCTAAATGGGACATTATATATTATATACCCAAGATGTATGCTATTATGTTTACTTATAGAAAAGTTGAGTGTGTGCCACTCCAGGTTGTTTTTATTCAATTTGAAAATTTCAACATTTTTTTAAATTACTAACTGTTATATAAAAAAAAAACAATAACGAAATAGAAATTTCCATGATCTAATGAAAGAGTTAGTAAAACACGATGTTTGAAGCCACAGATCAAACTATTGGTAGGCTGCCGCTATTTTTATTTATTACTTTTTGTTAATGGATACTTGTTTATTGCACAAACTTAATAAGTGGGAGGGAGGGACAGAAGTCGTGGGTCAATGGTGGTGTAGCAATACTTCTTCACGACTGTTTTTATCCAGTACATTCATTATTTCTGTCAAGAGATAGAGTGCCAAAATGTAAATAACAGTGGTTTTTGATCTATCTTTAATTGTTAGTGGAATGTTGCGTACAGGTGAAACAAAAATCACTAAAGGTCAAAAACTGAAAAGACTCCTCTTCATCTGCCAGTGTCTGTTTAATATAGTAAAAAGATAATTTCATTTTAAGGCAATTTTCCTTACATTTTTTCTTAATTGGTTAACATGAATAGTCCTTTAAATTATTCTGTTTTAAATTTACGTGTTTTCCTCGACTATTTTTTGCTGATTTCGATTGTCTTAAGCCTAAAAAGAACCAGAAGACAGTTGGAAATAATGGATCTGTAGATCAAATAAAGAAAATAAAATGGAGAACAAATGTCACGACCTTAAAAACAAACCAATCACTGAAATTTAATATCTTCTGTTTCCCTATTGTTGAAATAGTTTACTGCAACCTGAAAGTATTGTTACAGTTTTAAATAAATGGTTGCAAAAGTAATTTCTCCCTCATGAAGATAAATTTCATGAGCTGTAATTATAAGTTAGGATAATAATAAAATAAGATCTCATGGGTCATGGCTAGGCATAATGGGAAACAGCAATTTTTTTTTTTTAAATTGCCCCGGGAGCTAAATCCCTCTACACCTCTACTTATTGCTACAAGTGAATTTGAAAATTTAATGAAGTAGAAGTTTTTTTTAAAGGAGTGGGGGGTCGTTTTGATGTAATCTTGCTTGAGAAATTTCCTTTTACTGCAGTTCGGTAAAATTGATAACATCATTTACATTTCTGTGGTACGAGTTACAAACATCCAGAGAGAAACAAGAAATCCACCATAGAGAGGTTGCTCTAATATCTCTGTATGTTTTTTGATACGATTACTTCATTTTTCGGTTTCTGCTATGACGTCTACTTCTAAATCTAAACCTCAAACGCTGTGTTCAGCAAGGTTTAAACTAAATTATAAAGAATTAATTTCCTCTGATTTTATTTAACTATATTACAACTTTGAATAAATAATTAGATTCAGATTGAGTACTTTAACAGGATGAGAAATATTTGTATGAGTTCACTTGTTTTGAATAATTAAATAATGCAAACATTCCCATGAAATTATTCAGTTTCCACGCTTTTGATTAAAAAATATATACACAAATTGACAATTATGGTAACTACTTTTAAATTTAAAGAAGAAGTCTCAAACTCTCTGGGAATATTAATAGCAAAAATTAAAAATACTAATAAGGAATTCACTAAACATTGGGAGAATTAGGATTCGCGTTCAGGATAATTAAACCACTAAACTTGTAAGTTATGGTTTCAAAATATAAATTAAAATGAAATATTTTTGTAAATTTACAGGTATAAATATACTTTCCATTTAAATATAGAGTTCTTAACAGTTTAAAACAGTTTTTTTTCTTTAGTAATTGTTTTCTCAAGGATTGAGTCTTTCATTACACTATAATTTATGTTTAACAGACTACACGTCTTTGAACTTACAGAGCGTTTTTTAAGTTTTGTTTTATAAGGAATACATATCATCCCATGATATCAGCTGCTTGAAGCATAACAATGCATACAGTCTGCAAGACAAACTTATTATTCCCAATATAAACCCAAAATTGTGGCTGCCGAATTGTTAAATGTACGTCACATATTTTATCAACATAAACATAATCACCGGTTACAAAATGACAAATGCAGATCAAACCTTACATAGAATATAATATTGTTTATTTTTTTTTGTATATTACAACTTCTTGTAGAGGCAAAAAGTTATAAGCTATAAAAAAAAATAGAGCATACAATTATTCTGAAGATGTAAAATGTAGTAAATACATAAATATATACTTTTGTTATATATGTTTGATATTAAATTTTTGTTGTTACTTAAATAGTAAGAGTTTAACTCCAAATTTAATTGATGACACATTTCAGCTCTTTACGGGCCTCTTCAGGCAATATACATTTTCATAATTTACATCCAATCGAAACGTTACTTTATAAAATCGAAGTATGTGACTTTTATCTAACTTGAGTTTTATCCAAAAAAATTATCAATTGGTAAATGTGGATCATAGTTACAAATCTAATTTATATCCATCATTTTGAATTCTCGTCTTCCTCTAACCCGCCTTCTAGTAGAAAGGGAAGAGGGTTTACCAAGTACAGTGGTACCTCAGTTTTCAAACAACTTTGAACTCGAACAAATCGTAGTTTTAACAGAGTTGTTGAGAAAACTATGCCCCCTAAATTCCAAGGGTAATAATGTACTCGTCCATATATTCGTTTTTATATACAGAAACCTACAATATTTAAAGAATCCGATCTGAGCGAACGGATTATTCCATTTTGGAAAATTATTTTGGTTTTTGACCGAATCGGTTGCCAACCAAAATTCTGGAACGAATTTTCGTCGTGAACCAAGGCACCACTGTAATCGGTTCATGCAGAGTAATTGTGTTCCATATCATTGATAAATATATATCCATACAACTTTTTTTTTATATTACTAATATATCCTCTTCGTTTTCTATCATATCCTTTTATATCATATCTATAATAATATCTATCATATCTATAATAATATCTATCATATCTATAATAATATTGTTATTATTATTACCATCATATTCTATACTAATAATGAATTAATGAAAGATAAGTTTTGTATGCACCTTTGAATAAAATTAATCTGTTTAAGTCCAAAACTAAAAATATTTATTATTTTGAAAAGTTTATTATGAAAAGTTTATATTAAACGGTACAGGTAAAGATAAGGGAGAAAATTTATTTTATGAAATAGTGTTTAATAATTTTATAAATTGTGAAAGTGTTTAACATGAAGATTGAATTGAAGATTTCCGAAATATTTCAAAAGTAAGCTAAGCGTAAGCAAAGTCGTTCCTTTTATCTTTAATATAGAATACCTCATATCAAATAATGCTACTAAAACACAAGTATTATAAGGATATTTCTAAAAATATATGTTAACTTAGAATCCTCTCGGATAATGTTTAATCCCCAGCCCAGACGTGTGTAAAAATCAAACAACCTTTAAACATCATCTCGTGTTACCAATCCTGAATTTAATAAAGGCTTTTAGGACTCGAGAGCCAGCTTTAACATTATTACTCCATCCTTAAGAGTGATTTGCATCTTTCAGAGAACTTTTTTTCTTTTTTTGACAAAACTCCATTTGCACGAACAACTAATTACCATTTTTATTTATGCTAAGAAAATTACATATAAAATTATATGATTTTCGTTTTTTTGCTCATATTTCACCATTTTCTTATAAGTAATCTGACGATTATTTTCCATTTTCAAAGCACAAACGTATCTGGTTATTTGTGAAAGTTTTCTCTTATCATTGAATAAATTACAGGACCCTAAAGCATCTAAATAGTAGTGATAAATTTTAATGAAATAAAATTTTATATAGTTAAAATTACCTATTATGTAACTATTTTCCTATAGGGAATGACCAATAGATTATGAAAGTTCTTTAATCATGAATAAATCAATGAAAAAATTACCAATAAAATATCCCATAATGTTTTCTAAACTCAAATTTATGTTAAGTAAACTCATTATCAGAAATAATGATGATCAATATAATTAACTGCTTTATTGTTAACTCGTTAATCACTTTGCCAATTATGTTGGAAGGATGATTGAAATGTATGTTTAAAATAACTGGTGAAAGCTTGGAGGGCCTGATGATTATGCGTAACGGTGATTCAGTAACATTGGTAGAAATCAAAATCTTATGATTTAGCAGTTAAAATTGACAATAGTCTTAACAGATAAGAAACAATAAACAACAGTTTAGTACAAATGTATTAGTAGTCCAATCAAAAAATGTAATAAAAAAGACTAGGAATGCAATTTGTCATATAGTCAATTAGGTGCATAAGAAATTTAAATAACTGATTACAGATACTATACGTGTCATTTTTTTTTGTACTTCCTAAGAGAAACTACAAAAAATAAATTAACTGCAAATATTCTAAATAACTATTTCATATGACTGAAATGGTTATTTAGTTAGAATGGTTTTCTAATATTTTGTAATTAATTATTTTTAAAAAGAATATTTAAATTGGCAATATATGATTGATTATTAACCAATTTTTTTTTAGAAAAAATTACTTCTTATAAATTATTTGTAATAGTTTACCTGGTTTTTGTCTGGATAGATAAGATTATAACTTGCAAAATTAAATTTATAACACGTTTATACAGAGAATGCTCCCATATTGAGTTTCAGGTAAAATGCCTGTGCTTCAATTTTCGACGCTTAATGAAAACGCAATCGGTTGTTTTTGAAATCTTATTATCTAATAAGAGAGTCCTTCCGAAGAGTTTCAGAAACTCTTTGACTTCATATCCTGTCCTTATTAATTGCTAGTCTCAGTTCTTTATCTTTAGAGTTCCATTCTAAATATACATTTTCTTCTTAATAAACTTAGAAAACAATGACTTAATAAGAACTGTTGGGGTCTTAGAAGATAAAGGCAATGCATATATTAATCTGAAATACTCTTTCATAATCAAATTTGTTAAGAAACTTCAATTCAATTGACAGACAGGTGAGTATCAAAACATAAACAAAAGAAAGTTTGAAAGGTGAGTTTCAAAAGAAAAGGTAAAAACATATTCGCAGTGACATTGCTCTTTGATCTATATAATATCTTAGTGTCAACCTCAATTAGCATGTAAAATTTCATAAACAATAATTAAGCCGTTTAAAAATGCATAGTAAACAGCCAAACATATATACAAAATAAATTATATATATATATATATATATATATATATATATATATATATATGATCAAACCACAATAAGAAATGGGAAAACAAGACTAAGATCTTTCAACCGTAACAAGCGGTCTTCGTCAGAGTCAAAAACCCAACTGACAGTCAGTTGGGTTTTTGACTCTGACGAAGACCGCTTGTTACGGTTGAAAGATCTTAGTCTTGTTTTCCCATTTCTTATTGTGGTTTGATCATTGATTGTTGTTTCACGTGTTTATGTGAAATCTTTTTATATATATATATATATATATATATATATATATATATATATATTGATAAAAGAATCGACCGTGGAATATAAAAGGTTAATTTAACATTTCTGTCAAAGATAGCCAAAACACAATAAAAAATAAATGGAAAACTAATTCAATAAATAAGATAAATAATGATATACAGAAGTCAGTCACTTGTAAAATACATCATCCATTACACTTGTCGAGACCTACTGAGCAGAATATAGAGTTGAAACATCTGAGTAGAGTAGAAATAAGTAACAATAGATTATCAGAGTGTATCCAATGAAAAATATTGCTCAAACTTTAAATTTTTTGTCTTGAATTTAAAAACATTGGATATAAATGTAAGGAGTAAGCAAGATTGATGAAAGTGTTGTTTTGCTCTGGAGCAGCTGGCTTTATAAACGAAATAACAATAAGAGTTGTGTGATAGAGTGGGCTTGATGGACGACCGTGAGTGTAAGGGCATCGGCCAGGAGAGGTCTACGCTGAAGGGGAAAGGAAGCATAACCACTTGTGTCATGAAATATTAATGACAGCGACGAGAAGAATAGAAGGCGTGCGTCTGAGGCATTTAGATTCAGAGGAGGCACACAGTGCGCGCCTGACTCACATCGCAAAACTGCCTTCGCGCCAAACATTTTGTAATACCGGTGAAACTTGAGGATAATAACAGGAAAACAACTGACAGCCCAAGGCAGCCATCCTTTAGTAACTTCACAAAACTTCTCTATTAGTAATTGAACCTACATCTTTAGTTAATGTCTCCTTTACTAAATAAAATATTAAGTCTAAAGGTGACTAAAGTTCAATTCTAGTATTTTAAAGATTCCTAAAAATTTAAAAAAAAAAGCTAACATCACAGACTAGTGATAAGTGAGTAAACGACGCAGAAAATGAAGAAAATCAACAACTGTAAAGTTTTATAATCCTACAAATATGAATTATTAATTAGAATAAAATAATGTATTTTATATATAAAAGTATATAATTGATAAAAAATGTGATACAAAATTTGACAAAATATCTCAAAGTAGTGCAATCATAGAACTGGTTAATCTAGGAAAACATATAAATAAAAATATTATATAAAGTTGTTATTTATAATGAATTATATAATAAATAATAAACCATAACGATGTTATTATAGAAATGCTAGCTTACATGAATTAGTCCATAACTCTTCTAAGAACTCTTGAAACCTTTCATGAACTTAAATTAGCAGGGAAATAAAACAATAGATAAATAATATTAAAAAAGTGTATTACTGTTTTTAGATTAATTAGTAATATCTAAAATGAAATTACATTTTTTTGCAATCCCAAAGACATTATGGAAAATTACAATAATATTTGTTTGTTTTAAGTGTAAACTTCATTTATTAACTATTTCATATGATTTAACAAAACATTTGAGGTAACATAAACAAAAAGGAAAAAGAAGAGCAAAAGAAATAAATGCTCTGGGGCCTTTCACTTTATGTCATCAGAGAGCAAAGAAAGAAAGAGAAAAAAGAATTAGTTATCTTTTTTATTTAAATTACTTATTTTTTTCTTACTTTGTTTGCTCTCTGATGACATAAAGTGTCAGAGTATTTATTTCTTTTGTTTTTCTTTTTCCTTGTGGTTTGGTATATATATATTAACAAATAGCAAAGAAACAGAGAAAGTCACTACAGAAACTCACTTCGATATTTCGACATCCGTCATCATCAGGAAGGAAAGTACGAAGTACTGGCGTTGAGAAGCAAACCGCAACTGGATAAGAGTTTCCGTTTGTTTCTCATCGCCAGTACTTCGTTCTCTTGTTCCTTATGACGACGGATGTCAAAATATCGAAGCGAGTTTCTGTAGTGAATTTCTCTGTTTCTTTCATATTTGCTAAAGTGTTTATTGTCCACACGGACCTTTCATTTTATTCGAAGTAATTTATATATATATATATATATATATATATATATATATATTCAGGTAACTCACCACAAATTAAAGAAGATAGTCGCTCTAAGGCCTTTCACTTTCACGTCGTCAGAGAGCAAGTGAATACAAGTTGTAAGCAGGTTATGAATTTTGATTTAAAGAAGGAGTAAGATTGGCATCATTGACAGTATTTTTCCCTATAACTGTTGAAATAGTCTTGATTTGTTTGATAATTCCTTCAATTAGAAATTCATCTAATTTAAAAAGGCCTGGACTAGTGTTGACCAAGCTCTTAGAAAAGTCTTTTATGAGGGCGCTTTCAACAATGTTTCTTCTTCTTTCACATGACATAAAAACCAACTCCTTTGCTTCTTCCCAGTTAATTATGTGATTTTTGTCTCCAATGTGTAGGAACAAGGCACTTTTATCATCTTGTCTTCTAACTGAATACTGATGTTGCTTAATCCTTGTATCCATTCCTTTTCCCGTCTGTCCAATATCTTCTTTAATTTGTGGTGAGTTACCTGAATATTTATATCACGTGTTATTGTGACAATTTTCTATATATATATAAATACAAAACACTCACTACTATATTTCGACTGGCGTCGTCTCAGGAGTACTTCTACCTGTCGAAATATAATTGTATGCCTTTATTTATTGGTTTCTCTTTCTGTATTGAGTTATATATATATATCCATATTCTGATAGTCAAATAATGAATAATGTTTTCTTATAACTTGCTGATTGTAGGCTCAGGACCGTCACTACCATGGTGACTTTTCAAATATTAAACAACTATTTGTACTGTTTTAAACACCATAAAAAAAACCAACATCAACACATTAATTTAACACTTTAAACAATAAACAACAAATATAAACATGCAGAAACAATTAAAATAACTAACTATGATTTTCTTATTTTATTAATACTGATTATCAATTTTTAATAATTTCAGGTTTTTAAGACTGACTTTTTGAAACAGCATGGCTATTAGGCTAGTTTTTTTTTTCAAATTTAAATATTAAAACTAATCAGTTTCTACCTCAAATAATGATAGCCACAGTTACAACCATACATATTACAAGTAATTTAATACGTAATTCTTATTAAATAATAGAGTAATTTTTCCCCCCATCATAATACAGCGAGAAGATGACCTGAAAAGATTGTTAACCCAGAACAGGTTATCTTCTTTATTAGACCGCTCTCTCTCATTTGAAATTATAAAATCACACTAATTACAGTCTCTTATCTAATTAATCTTACCTGCAGCTTTATTTAAAATAAAAATAGTTAACATATTTTTTTTACTGCAATAATAATACTGCAGAACGTTTAACACATATATTTTTTTTATTTTTCAGGAATAATTATAATTTTTAAATGATAGTTAATTTAAAAATAACAAATAAAAATAAAAAATAAACTACAAAACCTTAAAATAATTATTTTATAACTTATTCACTGTTTTAATTTTCAACTTTTTTGTTTGTAATTAGAATAAGGTGATGCGAATATGTGCACCACAATATTTCTATATTTAATGTATAATGAATTCTTCAATCGTACGTAATTCGCTGTAATTAATTTTATAGAAAAATTTATATTCACTAAAATATTTCTGGTTCAAAAAATTTTATCAGGTAATTTAATATGTTTGATAATAAAAACAATTTCCCAAACATATATTTTTATACATAGAATAAATTCTTTTTTCTTTGTAATTTGGGGATTGTAGCCTCAGACTCACAACTACCAAAATTACTTTTCAACTATTTAAAAAATTAAACAATTATTTTATAAAAACTAAACAACTATTTGTAATGTTTTAAATGCCATCCAATAAAAAACGTAAAATAACATTAATATTAATAAATAACATTATATATATATATATATATATATATATATATTAATGTTTAGTTTATGTATTGACTAGTAATAATAAAGAACTTTGTGTTACTGATTAACCCTATTCGAGAGGACGGGTGCGTTGTCTATACCAGCATCGTTTGGGGTGAAGTAATTAAGTTCAAATCCTATTACTAATAGTACAGATTACAAATAGTATTAATAAGCAATCTATTATCAAGAAGTAACAGTGAAAGTCAAGTGTTCAAAGATAAAACATCTTCTACAACAGTGCTTCTTATTTACCTTACTCTATAAAGATAATTCTGAATCTTTCAATTTTAGCACAAAGAATCTGGTTAATGTTAACCACAATGTTGAACAATCTGTCCAAAACCAAGTTCAAGAAATAGTGGATTATATTTATGGAATATCTGTATTCTTCATGATCACATATTTTATAGTACTTCCTACAAATCTTTAGGAAACAAGACATAAAAATATCCATACAACTTCGATATAGACAAAGAAATATATGTAAAACACAATGACATATTCATAGGTTAGGTTGGTAATACTGTGCAGGAGACTTAAAGTGCTTAATTCGTGGTCAATTAATATAGATTCAATTTTTAAATTCCTTCGTTAACTTTTATCTACAATGGTAGATTGACACAAAACAAATGCTAAAAATCAGAATGGAATCTGTGTCAATTGACCACGAATTAAACACTTTAAGTCACCTGCACAGTATAACCAAACTCATCCATAAAACAAAACCAATGAATATGACATTGTTCATATTTATGTTTATCTATATGTATAAATTAAAAATACAAAAATTTCATAAATAATTGTAAAGACAATGAACTAATTAAATCAATATCTTTTTTTATTAAGACCAGGTGCAGAACGTGCACTGAATAAGCAAATAAGAGCTTCTTCGGAGAGTCGTATAGTAACAACTTTGAATCAGAGGCTATTTGTCGCAGAACCTGTAGCACTAATTCAAGGGGAGTTCTTGACTATTCGTATGAATGGCGATGGGAAGAATAGAGTGGTTGTTCACGGACAATCAATGTTAAAGTATATATATATTTAAAAAGGATATGCCAGAGGAATAATAACTTCTAAAACATTTTTTCCACTCAGACTTTTTTAACTCAAAGATTAACTCATCACACTTTTTAAGATTGAATATATTTTCCGACATGTCTCGGTGAATACAATTCATGACCTTCAGGAATTAAATCAGATATGACAAAAAACTTAGCATTAATTAACAACCAATTTAATTGAACATAATATTAAATTACAACTAAATAGGACAAAAATAGTAAACATTATAACACTATGGAGGTTGTAAGCCATGGTTTTGAGTTTACAATGTTTGTTTCAGGTTGTGTTGATCTTCATATCCCTTGAAAAGGCTCTATGGTATTTGTTTCTTTCACTGGTGTACCTGATTACGGTTGACTACAACTTGGTTTTGATTCGCTATCTTGCCTCCTATTTACTTACATGAGGTTTCCATAACAAGCGCAGCTGGTTGCTAAAGTTATCCTTTTGTTCGTTCATTCTTAGAGATTTCTCCAGGATTTATAGTTTTGAGCCTTTCGGCTCCATTCGGGGAGCTTCTACTGTTTGAGTCTTTTTTCGTTCATATTTGTTACTATTGTTCTGGTATTATTAACAAGGATTTCTCTAGTAATTTTTCTTTTATGCACCTTTCACATGTATATATGTACTATTTGAATCAGTACTACGCATTGATCAATAGATTACAAATTTCTATAACTCTTATTGTAAGTACTGTTAATTAAACAGTCAATTATTGCTAAACATCGTCACATAAGGAGATCAGAGTGACTATTTTTTTTTTTAGGTGGGAAAGTTTATCAAATATTACTCACACATCTGTTATTTCCTTTGTTATTATTTAATCAGTATATTGTATTTACATAATGACAAAAAAAATGTAAATGTGGTTTAAGGATGTGTTCATACCATATGATCAAAACTATTTGAAGGTTACAGATATATAGTTTCATAGAAATCTTGGAGTAATTAGAAATTGAGAGTGAAAGTGTTATCAGTTTGCCGTAAGTTGACTTAATTAGACGAGCAGACAAGTAAGTTTGGTGGTTGGTGGGAGAAAGTGGTGACAGAGCCAGATGCATATCTGCTACGCTCTGGTTAGACTCGTTGACGTTTCTATTCAGGCTTCCATCAAGAACACAGAGTCACGTGGCTGAGAAACATTTCGCCAGAAAGGATTCACCTCGTTCAAGCGGAAAAGCGTCGGCAATGTAAAGCAATTAGCAGACATGTTTGGTAATACCAGACCCCAGGCCAACTTTCGCGATCAGTTAGCAAACACAGCCATCATTTGTCACTTCCTTACATAGGGTCTCGCTTTCTCTCTTCAAATTTAAATCTTATCAACTCTAAATTTCATTAGAACTCAAAGTTCATTTGAATAAGAACTTTAATATAACTTTCCCATTTTTTTTAATGAACATAAATCAATTTTACATTCCTTATTAATATATTACCCCTCCTGTTAATTGCAAGAAAAATGCATTAATAAATATATATTCTAATTAAAATACACTTTGAGCCCAAACAACTCTGCTCACAAGAAGATCATAAGAGTTGGCCATTAATCTATCAATTGTAGAAAGAACATGTCAAGAAACCTGAATATTTTTGAATCCGTTCAGTATAGTAACTAACAAACTTCATATTATAACTTTATTATAGTTATCACAACAATTAAATTGTATTTATATTTTTCATTTTTTTGTTAATTTTTATTATTTTTTTCACTATTGATTCCTGCTGCATACCTCCATAATATGTCATAATGATGAAACAAGAAGCACGACTTTTATAATGACAGGACATTATGATGCCAGGATAACAATTATCAATAAAGTTATGGATAATATTGATTCAGCCATAAAATATTGTTGTAAATACAATCGTAAATCTCAGGAAAATAATGCTAAAACTAGTTCAGCTCTTTTAAAAAACATTTTTTTTCACCAAGCGAATTTTCGTTAAAATATAACAAATTATAAACAGAATGTGTCAACTGAGGACTAAGAAAGTGACCGTTATATAAATTAAGTAGACTTAAATTGGAAACTTGTCAGTGGAATTTGAGGAAGGGAAATGGAGGCAATGAGGTCGGAGGAAGGATGCTGAAAGAAGGTCAGTAGTGCAGGTCTAGCGTCCGTCTAAATCAGCCAGGGAGTGCTTCGCACCGCCAGCTCGAACTTAAAAAAAAAAAAAAAAAACGGCTTGCGCATATGTGCAGCGACGTTTGGAAAAGTAGACCCGCATGACTTCAACCTGTTCTTGTTGTCCACTCTGGATTACTTGTAACTCTGGTATCACAAAATTATCTAAATGTAACTATTAACTATGTTGCCGATGAAGCAGCAATACAACATACACTACGCTTACTAATAGTGTTTGGAATTCACTGAATACACATACAGGATAATAGAGCCCAAAACCAGTGGTAATGATGGGGATTTTTTTAACCAATATACCACAGATGTTTCTCATAGTTAAACCTATGACATAAAACCACTTCAGGATTAATTTTGAGCCAGTCACTCGGGCAGTGTGACACTCTTCCATTTCTACAACTATTTATCTGTTAACTAACATGATTAGCTACCATACAACTAGTAAATCGTATAAGCAAAAATATTTTTTATTATACCTGCTGGATGTACAGTTTTAAAATCACTTATTCGATTTAATTTGTCTTTATTCTAATGATTGTTACAGAAGGGCAAACGTTCGTTTATCTTTAAAAAAAAACCCCCTGATATCAATTTGGAGGCACAAAATTTTTAATAATACCTCCAAAAAAAGAGGTTGAATCGTAAATTTTAAGTCTTTTATAACTTCCTTCTATTTTTTCTATAATTTATATAACTGAACGCTTTATCCCACTGCAGTTACTAAAATAACTTCTCATTAATTAAATTGCAAATGGTGAATAATGTTTCATGTTTTTTTTTAATTAGTCATCAACACAATAAAAATTTATTTTCTTCTGCAATTTTAAAAATATTTTACTGGATCTGAATCATGAAGGTCGTAATATGCTTCACACTCATATTATAATTTTTTTTTTATAATGTTAATTTTTATAATATATTACAATAAAGCATATTATAATATTTTCTGATATAATAAGATTTTACTTATAACTAGTGATTTACTATAAGTTTGCAGTCCTGTGTGTCTATAAAGTGCATAACATAATATATATCACTCTAAAATATAATATAAGGTGAATTATTTAAAGTGACTCTATTGTTTATTGGAAAGCTAATATGACAAAAGTATATGCCAAGCATACATTTTGAAAATATATATCCTAACTGCATTTCAATAATACCAGTTATACAGTCTTACTGAAATTGTTTGCAGATATTTTGCGGGATAAATGTGTTGTATGAAAGTTTTTACGAGTGTAATATGCAATAAAATCTATTATAATTTTAATCAGTATTGTTTGAGACTTCGTTTCTCTTTACGATTGAGTGAAATAATTTGGTTCTAAATTGAAAATGAGTTCTCAACTCCAGCAGACAGTAGTCATTAGTAACGTAACAAACAGAAATAAACTGCAAATTTCTCACATACATCAATACTAGCACATTTTCCCACTTACATGGAACCACGTTAAACAATAAAGTTGATTTCTCTGTTGTTATAAGTGTGATTAGGTTGAGAGAGGATTGCACTGGGTCAAAACTAGCAATGTGAAAGTACTTGAAATTTCACGTACCAATCGAATTTCACTTACAAAATGACTGGATACTTTCAATAAAGCGAAGGAAACCGACCTCTAATAGCCGTAACCAAAACAAGTTGTTAATCAAACTTCATATAGAAAAAAATTATTTAATCAGTTCTGATTTTGAATGAGATTTTAATTTATAACCATCATAATAAAAAGTAGGTGAAAGGCGGGCTGATGCGATCAAAAGAGAACTTTCACTGAGGACGACTGCTTTGAGTGGGCTCGAATCACGTAGTCTGGCGTCACTGTGGCCCGCAGAACGATCACTTGACATTTACCACCAGCTTCTAAAGCAACCTTCAAACCAACAATTATAGCTCTGGTCATTACTTAATACAAATAATTCCCCAGAAACTAATATAATAAAATTCTGATTGTTTTTATCTATTTAATCAGTAAACTTATAGACAAAATAAAGAAAAATGAACCCTATTGGTCGCTAACAACACAACTCTTATGTTTTATTTGTGTTTTGCTGTAGCTAATATATTACCCAACAATATACTACTACTCTTCAAGAAAGAAATATCATTAATAATAGAAAACAAAATGTCAAAGAACACAACTAATTATGAAAACATTGAATATGAGTTTGTATTGGATAATCAAAGAAAAAGTCTCTACATAAGAGAGGTTGTTATGAAAACAAGTTTCAAACACGTAGTGCTCTTCTCTGGCTGCAAGAGTAATTGAACAGTTTAAAAAATAATTGAAAACATACGAAATGGAATTAAGAAAGATTGTATTTTCTTAATTATTTTTAAACACATACGTTGTTCTGCTGTTTCAATTCGTACTGAATATGAAGCCCAAGGAAAACCATACATAATTTTTTATGTGAAGTTTTTTTTTGGTTATTCAATAAGAGAATACCAAATATTAACTAACGGTATATCTGTGGAGTGATTATAAATTGTACTGAATGGCTTTTTTCATATTACTTTCTTTTTTTGTTGTATGTATTTATTAACCCAAACCAATATCTGAAAAACTAAACAGAATTATAGCCCATAACTTATGACTGTAAAAAGAATTACAGTCTCTAGTTGTTCAGTCAATTATTATGTCGAAATTATGGACCAAGTCTCCGGATACACAAAGTGTTATTACACATACAATGCATACCGAACACGTAGTGTTCTTCTTCAAGTTTTTCCATAAACATGGCACTAACATTAAGAATAATAACAATAAACATGACATAACAAAGCAATAATAAAGTACAAAAAAAGTCGAAGAACGAAGAAATATTGCTGCATTAGTCTTTCTACTAACTCTCTTTAATGCCTTTTCACTTAAAGCTGAGATGTATTATCAAAATAACTATTTGAATTCAATATTTATTAAATTGTTTCAAAATAATAAATAAAAAAATTACAAAAGTATAATTACTTCTGTTGTAAAACCAATGAGATGATATGCATCAGTTGTGTGGTATACAAAAACAAGAGCATATAGGGATAACTGGATCAATCGCTTTCTATACTACAACCGGATTAAAAGACTAATAAACGTCTACCAGTTAGACACTACCATTACAAATGATTAATTTTCTGTTTTTTTTTACGAAATCAAAAGACATCTTTGGGAGATGAAAAAAATTAATGGAATGAAACATTAATAATTTGATCTATACGTTGGTTAGATAGAACGCTCTTTGTAGAATATTTTACCGGGGGCGTGGGAGTGATCACATATAATCACTTAGACCGAATGCTTTCCGATTTCAATCAATGGGTATTAGTCTTATATACTGATGCGTTATAAGTTCAATAAGAAAACACTGTAGAAATTTGATTTTCTTGTGAATACCTGAAAACAGTTGAATATCTGGGAATAAATTATTAAACAATTTAGAAATGTTTGGTATAATAGAAATATCCTGTAGCCAAGAATTTTTGCACTACATACTTCACCATTCAGAGGAGAGGAGCTAAAAATATATCAAGAAGAAAGTAGTTAATAGGTGGTAAGAACAACGGGGACCAATTTGGTTTATAAAGCTCATTCTACCTGAACTTATATTTGTAGAGTATACTTCCTTAGAATACACTATATCTTCAAACAGTATTTAAAAATATATATTAAACAACTATTAGGAATTTGTCTACTTATGTTAACTACTATGAATGGAAGCTTTATTTGATATTATACGAAGAATGCAGACTCTCTGTCTAATAGAGGTAGAAACCTCAGATCACATTATATCTCTATTCGAGGCAATCACCTTGGGATGAATAAAGATTTCTACCAAATCATGCCTAAAACTATAGAAAAGAGGAATACTTTTCTATGTACATTTATGAAGGTCGTCAAATATTAAAAGCATAAAATGTGAAGTTGAATTTAGTTATAACAATGAGATGTACAATATGACAGGTATGGCCGCGAGCAGACAAGTACGAGGAGATTGAGACACTCAGTTTAATAATTTTAATAACGTGTCAGATTGATCAATGATTTTATGTTTCTTATAACTAATAAAATGATTATAGCGACATGAAAACAAATCATACCCATTTAGTATCGATAGCCATACTAAATAAAATTGGTTACTAACGAGTTGGATATTACATTTACTTATACTAAAATTGAGTGTAGGCCAATTAAGATATTTTTTAAATTTTCATTTGATTCTAATTTATAAATACATATATAATGATGCTATGGTTTATTAGTGCGTAAAAAAAAACAAATATTTGAGATTACACCAATGACAGTCATAGTCTTAGTGACCTTGGATTCTACTTTTAAATTGCCTTACGTAGAACAGATATGTGATTAGAAATAGTAATATAAATCTAATAACAAAATATAACTATTCTCTAAACTATATACAGTACATTCTTTCTGGAGTAGAGGACTATATAGACTGAAACTTAAGTAATTTTTATTGAAATGAAGCAAGTAAACAGATTACTATGTCTACCAGTTACAATCCAAAGTTTTATGTCAGATCAAAGTTAATGTCAAAATCTCAGAGATTTTATTCTTTACATAGAAAAGCAAATTCAAAATGAAGAGTGAAACTATGGCTCGAAACTATGGATATAGTGAAACTATGGAAGAGTGAAACTATGAGTGTCAGATAATTCTCCTTTGAAACCTTACGATGGCTGTAAAAGCCAAGGGTTTTCATTCCTTTTTACATAATTACATGTGTGGTATCCTTTAAAAAATACACATTCTGTACATATTAAAAAATAATTTAAATCAAAAGTTTATTCTACGTATACTATACAAAATAACATATATTTTGTAAAAGCTAAAAGCTTCTCTTCGAGCTGCCGTCTGGTTTATTGCATAAACTTATTTATAATTTAGATAATTTATTAATTAGATTAAATTTTTATAATTGATTAATTAAATTCAATTAATTAAACTATTACAGACCTTATTTAATAATCACTATTATAGTTTAATGAAACTATAGTGCACAAACCATGTAATATTACTATAACAATGCTAATAGCCCAGACAACAAGCACACAGTTTAACATTTAGTGTCTGCGTAAATTACAATTGTGCGGAAACAATCAGCAAATACAATTGTATTCCTAACTAATACATTATTTCCTTAGGTGCTGTGAAACACCTCATGAATGAAAAATTTTATTATCTAATATTAGCCACATTTCATACAATTAAGTGAAAGTAATAGATATGATGTATAAAAGAATAAACTGAGTTGTAACTTTGAGCATATATATCTAAATGAGTTGAAGTTTGTCTGATAATATGATTGACCCGATAAAAATTTCATTGTGACTCAAAAATGTTTAGAAAAAATTCTTACACAATTTTGTACAAAGAAATCTGATTCTTTTATGAATATTTGAATAGATGATTCAGGTAAATTGTCAACGCCTGATAATATGTTTGTATAGTAAAGAAAAGGTTTTCAAATATCACTACACTATCGTGTCTTTATCATTGATCAAAGAAAGGCTACAGAAAGAGATTGCAATTATTGAATAAGATTAAATCAAATATTCAATAACAAAGAAATATATAGTGAAATAGATTTAACTTCCAAGTGAAATTAAATAAAAAGATTAGACACTAATGAATGAGCTCCGAATAAAAGCATCTTGATATCACTTGAAGTAAAACATTAAGAAGGTTCGTAGGAAGATTAGATTGAAATGGTAGATTAAATGATTAACCTATCATTAAATTTCACCAACAAATTTCTTTCAAGCTAACTCTTGTTAGAAATTTAAAAAAAAAAAGAAAAGTATGAAATGTAGAATTCAAGAAAAAATGGAGATGCAGGAGGGGCCGGTTCAGTTAAATGGAAGATTAGGTTAGGTTGCAGTGGTAGTCCCACAAGGGATTACGTGTGCCTACTGCACACGTAGGCCAAGCATTGGCCCTTTGTGATACCACACAATTAAGATTGATTCTACAGTGGGAGTCCTAAATTTTGCCTAACTCAATTGTATTTACAGTAGGGATCTTTAACGAGTACCTGACATCGTACAGGCTCGAGACCGACGGCTTAACTCTATCTCCGAGGGACGACGTACTCAGATTATTCACCTCTCGTGTGAATAAATCGAGGGCCAGGGGGGGGGGGGGATCGAACCCCAGTCCTTTCAGTTCAGAGGCGAATACGTTAACCACTGAGCTAACCAATGGAAACTACTAAGCAGAATGGGAGGCCTTTCAGACAGTTGTACCAGGTTATCTAATTATTTAATATTATTTAATTGTCTATTTATCTTTTCTAGTTGGTTATCTAGCTGTACTAGATACAGAAGGCGATAGGAATGACAGGCTCCTTTCGGGCATCATTTTCCCTTTATTCTTAATGATGAAGGTGTTAATGACTTTGATGTTGCCAATGATTTCTATAATTCCCTTAGACATTCCAAATTTTCTTAGACAGTTTCCTTGAAAAGAAAAAGAAGATATTCAATATACCTATGCATAAAACAACGTCCGACAATTTAAAGGGAAAATAAATAGTTGACGACAGTATTTTTATTTTTTTTTATTGTTTAAACCGATCCCCTAGCGGGTGAGTGATAACGTCAGCCGTTTACCGGCTTTTTGTTTTTGTAGATCGGTGATTCTACAGTGGGAGTCCTAAAGTTTGCCTAACTCAAGCGCATTTCGAGAAGGCATTTTTAACGAGTTTTTTTTTTTAAATCGACGGACAGGTGGGGATCGAACCCCGAACTACCAGCCCAGAGGTGAGTACGTTAACCACTGAGCTAACCTCTACGTCTATTAATGTCAGTAACTCTCATAATAATTTAAGGAAAAGTGAGTAATTAAAGCATCCATATAAGTAAGAAATATTTTTTAAATAATGTTTGAAATATGAGGTGCTAATTGTATCTTAGCTAATTATTAAGATTTGACGTAACAAATTTTACAGATTTCATAGTATGTTAGTCTCAAGCATTAAAAGACGACCTTTTTCTGAGAAAAAAATACGATAGGAAGAAAGAAAACAATATAGCGTGGTGAAGTAAACGAATATAGTGTATCAATCTCATAAAGAATTATAGAAGAGAACACAGAATTGGAGCCGTACGTCAAACATTCATTTGTAGTCATCCTTATTGACTTTGTACATGTATTCAATTAACTTCTTCCTCTATTTTTACAAATAATAAATAATATTCTTTTCTCAAATTAAACATTTTGAAATTTCTGCAAATATATATACTTGATAGCAATACAATGTTAGTAGATTTATGATCACATATCATTAGAACAGAGTTAATGACATAAAACGAAAGACCAATTTGCATTTGTAATCTTTGTAATTTGTATTCATTTTAGCATCCACTACTCAACTCTTGCAAGTAAGTTTTTTGCAAGTATTTTGAAACCATGTTCAAAACTGTTATAATTTTATATGATTGACTTAATATATACAAATCAATATTATATATTGAATTTCCAAATCTCTTTCGAAGAATATTTATTTTTTAAAAATCTTATTAAGTAATAAATCGTTATAATTTTAAATCAATGAATAATGATTAATATATACTAAAATAAACAAAAGATAAACATTCTTACAGAAAATTATTACTACTAAAAATTAAAAAAAATTCTATTTCACTACTGACTATGGCAATACAAAAAAAATAATAAATGGAAACATACAAAGTCATATCTGGGTACTTGAACAAATCGTAGTTCGAACAGAGATGTCGAGAAAATTATACCCCCAGAATTCGAGCATAATTTTGGAACTCGAACAGCCGTCCAAACTTTTAGTACTTTATATAGACGTTTTTATATAGAGAAACATACAATATTTAAAAAAATAACACTTGTATGTGATCTGATTGACACGATTATTTCACTTCTCATTATGTATTTCTTATATGAAAATTAGTTTTGGTTTTCGACGAAATCTGTTGTCGACCAAAATTCTGTAACGAATTATAGTCGAGAACCAAGGTACCACCGTATGTTTAATTTTCAAACTTTTGGAAAAGAGTATCAAACATTTATAACTTATTAAATATATTTTAAATATTTTAAGTATCCAAAATACTAACACTTGAACGTTCACAGCTTAGTCAGATTTTTTAAGTTAATTTAAGCTAAACAAAATTATATTTCATTATCTCTTTCACTTCTGAAGACTGCACATTTTACCGTGAAATCATTCTTTACTTGTGGTTTATACTTTATTTTGAAAGAACTTATGCAGAAAGTTCACAAATATTTTAAAAAAATGCGTGCAACAAATGTGTAAAAAATTAATCTAATATTTATATAATTATACATTTTCCAAAAATACTAGTTATAAATATTAATCAAAAAATATTTATTTTATAATTAAGTATATTCTAGTTTTCAGTTTGAAATAAGTATTTTCACAGGAATAATTGTTTAATTCCAAATAAATGCTGTGTAAGTACATCATTAATCTTACCGTTTTCTGGACTGATTTTTATAAATCCTACATATGGTCTGCTTGAATAGTGTCTATAATAACCTAGGTTTTTGATAATTATCTTTTTTTTGAAAAACAAGACGTACATTTTAATATTAGTAAATATAGGTTATTCAATTATATTAATAAAAAAAAATAAAAAGAGCGGAATGTTTACAATTAACATGTAAAAAATAAATAATTCCGTTTTGACAAATGAAGATGTTTAGGGAACTATAAAGAGTGGACTAATAAACTTTTTGTTAGCCTTGTGTATTTCCCTCAAAAAAAAGCTTTCTGTTTATTTTACTTAAAATAAGTCTGAGTTGATACAATTATGAATGACTTGTTTCTCTACGGTTGCTTAAGTATATTCTTATCCTTATTGAACGCAGCCCGAGAACAAAGGTTTTGAAATCTGTTACAGTGTCCCTTTTCATGGAAAAGTCGCGAAACCAGGGTGACAATCGCTGCAGGTTCGTAACATCTAAACGCGAGGGATTTTGAAAGAGGAAAGGAATTGTTTGGTAGAGACCGACTTCTTCCTGTTTGATTTTTTCGATGTTCTGTCCAGTCGTCACGCCTGCTTCGTAATGACCATCCAATGTTTCATTGTTACTCACCAATACTGTTCATCTAGAGTACGTGAGAGGCCAAAACGCTTTCACGACCATTTCCTTAATGGAATCGAAACCAATCCTAACATTTTTGGTTTATAATTTTTATATAACATGATAGTTATATATTTTCCACTTCTAACTGGTCATGATTATTTATAGAAGAACCTGAATTGCATTAGAGTTGCACATGAAATTACTTACGTACGTGACGGCTCTTCATGTTGACACTTACTCCAATCACATTATGTCAGAATAAATCTAACTGGTCAAGGCAATGACACCAGGGAGTTTGCTCTACATTGGACTTCCAGAACACAAATGGCCGAACTTTCCAGTAAATTACTAATTAAGAACATCCTACACTTCTTACAACTTTCTAGGCTCAGGGAAGATCCAAATAATTCTTCCTTTTTTATTACTACTTTCTTCCTAGTACCTATAGGATGGCATAGTTGTTAAGGATCATTTTTCTATTTTACCCTCGACATCATCTATTTTTAAAAAGTTTCCATAATTTTTTTACCAAAAACCTTCCTACATGGAGAGCATCTTAATTAAATTAACCAAGTATTGTCAACTTGAAGGAGTTTCTCAACATTAACGGTTGTGAAAATGATGTAACAAACATTAATTGAGAACTTAATGATAAATAAAAATTTCAATTTGACAAAGATCAGAGGTCAGAAGTAAACTAATCGTGTACACTAAGTAGAAAGTCAGCAGGTACTTGCATAACAGATAACAGTTTATGACACTGAAATATTTCAAATCATATATTATTTAGACTTCCTGGTATAAACAAATGAAAATAGACTAATGACCAAAATAAATTACATTTTATTAAAAAAGCAAATTTTCTGTAAAGATACGTTGTTTAATTAATAATTTACTATACTTGTAACCTTCATCGACTCAAGGGAAGTAATTAATAAAGAATAACGCAGTTTATTATTCAGTTTGTCTTTGACAAATACCAGTCGAGTTATGAAGACAGCCTAATAGAAGTTAGGCGATGTACTCTCTAGTAACATTAATTGCAATCTCTGTGGCACTAAGGATAATATAGTGTAATACAGTAAATTATTTGAAAGTAAAAAAGAATCTCTGTCAGATACTACAATATTTTCATTTAGCAAGTTACTAACACACATTTTATTAAAAATCACGCTAAATTCCTTAAAAAAGAACAAATTCTTTTTAATAATCTTGACATATAGCATATAGAATATAACATGTAGAATAGTAACATATACATCATATAAAAAATCATAAAATTTAGTAAAATGAAATATGTACTTTTATTTAGACTAAGGAAATGCTAGGAAACAGAAAAGACAGTAATGCACCACCAAAAACAGTACAGCCTCCCTAACAAACTTTTCATAAATAGAAAAACGTCTGCGCAAAACCATCTAAAGCTGTAAGTCGTAATATTGGGAGTTAACTTTGCTATATCTCACCTCCAATTTATTTATTTAAATAGCACCTCAATTATATATATATTATATATATATATATATATATATATATAACCTGAAGCAGATATTTTATTTAAAAATAAATTATTAAAAACCTTTCATTTCAAGTCGGATAAAATAACCTACAATTACTAATTTAAGACAATATTTCAATAAATGCAATGCTCTATAACTATGCTCATACTTAGAGACAGAAGTCATTAAATACTCGTACCATTTCTGTAAAAAAATACCTCTCGTATTTACTTACCTTTTACAAGAATACGATTTTATTTGAACAATTCAGAAAGAAAACACTATATACATGTTCCAAAAATGAAGAATGTGTGGAGATAATATAAGTTAATGCTATTGATATATAATTGTAGTTATGTATTCATTATAAACTAAATAAGATAATATATAATGTACAACAATCCGGTAATTAGTTGATCAACAATTAGCAATCAGTTAATTAGCAACTGCCTCATCACGTCGCACTATACTGGATAATTTTATTACAGTGAAGTGCTTAGCTTACATGCTACTCATTAAGGGAAAACTTATAATAACATCATAACCCTGGCCAGAGATTTGTTTCCGTTGACAACAACTGGGAAATTATACATATACATATATATATATATATATATATATATATAATATATATATATATATATATATATAAAGATTTCACATAAACACGTCAAACAACAATCAATGATCAAACCACAATAAGAAAATGGGAAAACAAGACTAAGATCTTTCAACCGTAACAAGCAGTCTTCGTCTGAGTCAAAAACCCAACTGAGTTAGTTGGGTTTTTGACTCTGACGAAGACCGCTTGTTACGGTTGAAAGATCTTAGTCTTGTTTTCCCATTTTCTTATTGTGGTTTGATCATATATTATATATATATATATATATATATATATATATATATATATATATATATATATTAGTATATTTAGGAAGCAGTCCTTCATTTATACAGGTTTGATTAAATAATACGCCATATTTACGGTTGATTAGTTTCCTTGTGTATTTCTCAAGGGATCTGAATAATCTTCTTGTACAAACATCTAAATTGAATAGAACATTTCCAATGGTTTCATTGTATTTACATCTTGCATTTACACTAATTTTACTATTGTCACAACAGTCACAACTAGTACTATTACTATTACTACTAGTACTATTATCACTACTACTATTTTCACGACTAGACTGTTTTTATCCTGGAAAATTGACCGAACCCCGATTAGAGAACACACCTATTCTATCAAACGGTCGATATATTATTGAATCTGTTATATATACATATATATACAAACTAGAATTTTTAAAAGAACACATAGAAAAGAAATCACTGAACTGACTACTATATTTCGATGTCCTCGTCTTCAGGAAAAGATGTGAATCTTTTATATAGATGTGAATATATATATATATATATAATATATATATATATATATATATAACTGAAACCAGTTAGGTTATATCTTAACACATTTAGTATTCTATATATTCAACTTTTAAAAAAAAAACACGGGAATCAGCGGTGGTGAATGCAGCGTGTGGATGCAGATGAAATCAGTGACTGTGATTTCTCTAAATATGCGCAAACATACAGAGCCCTGAAAATCATTCATAAATAGAAATGTACAGAAACCTTTTATTACTATGGATACATATTATTTTCTACTTATTATTTTCATGAATGTTTATTATTATTAATATGATGCCTTTTTTTTTTAAAAAAAATTAAAAAACGTGATTCCAGCAAAAATGCCATTAATCACAAAACTGGAATATTTAAATCATATTAAACTTAATTTACTTGTTTACAAGATGCATAATATATTTATAAGCAAATTAAATTGATTCAGAAAGAGTTCTAATAAAAACGAAAGAACAAAGTTAACGCAATAGGTCAAGACGTGGGTCCTTCATATAACCTCTATACACCCTCAATCCCTGTTGCACTCAGCCTGGCTATTGTTCTTGAAATATCATATTGAATCTTCATTTAAACTTTCCTGATAACATTTAAAAGGAAATGGAACCGTCATCGATGCACGCAACGAATATTGTAATGTGATTTTCAATATAAATTGAAGATAATAAATTTACCAGTTATTCAATAGAGAATGCAAGTTATTTACTAAAATGAAGATGAAATGATTTTACATAGCACAAACAAGGAAAGAAAGAAAAAAAAAAGATAAATGCAAATTATTAATTTAGGTTACTTTAAAAATTACTTTTGTTGGAAAGTTTTGATTAAATCATATATTTATTATGTTGTTATTAACAGTTGAAATTTAATTGCTAAACAAAGTTTTCAAGTTTTTGTGAAAAGCATAAGTTATAATTAAAGAATTATATATCAATTAATTTGCATTGCCAAAATATTAAAAGCCATATATATAATAAAACTAATACATTTTTAAAAGTAGTTCTGCAAGAAGTGAATGAAATAAAAGTTTACACTGATTAGAGTCTATGTCATAACACTTGAAGAAAGGAAGTTAAGAAAGTGAGTTGAGCCTCCATCGTATACAGGTCTCATCTCTTACGATTCTTGGTCATTTATCGCAAAGCCTTTATCATATATGTTAGATTATTAGAAAGTCCTTCTCTTTTTTGGAAATTGCACGACCAAAAATACTACAACTAAGTCCAGAAACTATTACATTATTCCCAGCAGTGCAGATATTAATTGTTAAATAGCAGAGCGGATTCTGCATTCACGATGTTTTTCAGCAATTGTTATTTTTTTTCTAATCACTTTTCTATGCTGCAAAGGTAATGAAAATAACAAATTTCCCAGGGACATACTGGAGGCAATAGCAGAGTCCAATAACTGATAACATATATGCATTAAGGACTAACCATAACTAAATTTTAGAAGAAAACACAAGCTTTCAAACTCGTAGGTCATCTTCAGGCAGAAGAAAGTAAATCAGATATTTCTTCTGCCTAAAGATGACCAACGAGTTTGAAAGCTTGTGTTTTTTTCTATAATTTAGTTATGGTTAGTCGTTAATATATGTTATCAGTTAGTGGACTGTGTTATTGCCTCCAGTATGTCCCTGAGAAATTTGTTATTTTCATTGCCTTTGCAGCATAGAAAAGTGATTAGAAAAAAAGAACAATTGCTGAAAAACATCGTGAATGCAGAATCCGCTCTGCTATTTAACAATATATGCTTAGATGAAGACCTGCTGTCAGTTTATACAATTATTAATTTTTATATATATTTCAAGATAAAGCTGAACTTATACACGATCAGAAATTTTATGGATAATAAATGTTGAACCATTTAGTTGGACATTATTCTATCTAATTAATGTTTCATTTAAATATTGTTTGTCACCCTTTAGAAAAGTCATTGAACATTTTAAAACTCGTGTAATTTTCTATTATATCAAAATGTTATAAAAACATTTTATGGAATGCAAATTAAATTCTTGAATTATAAGTTTATTTGACGAACCAAGGAGTACCACAATTAAAAATACTAAATATATAATAGGCCTGAAGAAATCTTTATTAGTAGTACAACCTTGGGAAGATTGGAGGATTAGATCGGATTGACAAAGAAGAAAGGGTAATAAAATCAAGCAAATTATATTCTTTGCAACAAAAAAAAGTTCATTTTTTTAATGATTTCTCATAAAAAATAGAAATAACTCTTCTCTTACCGTATATTATTATTTGTTATTGACTAATCAACAATATAAATGATATCTTCTTCATCAGCTGTAATTGGAATCCTATAAAATCCATTTGTCCTTCAGTTTTTTAATGTATTAATTTTGATTTAGTGAAACACAGGTCCATAATAGCATTCTTTTTTCCTTTAGTTAGAGCACTGCTTGGTGTACAGAGGAAACGATGGTTTGGATGTTCCCGATTATTTTTATTCTAAGGGCACTACTATAAAAGTTATTATAGAATTACATGGCAGGAGTGTTGACCTTCCTCATTTCATTCAGTAATCATATTAATGCATGAATACTCATATTAAAGCAGCAATCTATTTGTGACTTATTAATTTCCTTTTTATGCTGGTAATGATGGATTACCTTGAAGGTTATGTTGAAACGCAATAATTATGAGGTATTCCAATTACATTAAATAAGCCTCCTCTTTTTATTGATTTTGATAATATTGCTTCAATCATAAAGATGAAACAAACGTGATTTTTACAGACTGTGACTCAAGAATAGCAAAATATAAGGCAAAACTAATTAAAAAATTTAGTTGTAAAAAAAAATTAAGGAATGAAAAGTCAACCTAAGCTGGTCAAGGGGAGACAAAAAGTAAGCAAAAGCAACAGAAAATAAATAACCAGAGTTGCAATTCTAAATTTTGCGAATAATCGTGTTCAGAAGGAAAAAAGGGAAGAAGCCTCCGATACCTTGTCAAAATGACAGTTGGAAACCCGTTACTGAAGTGTGCTTCTTTATTGCTTCATTAGTTTATTATTGAACTTTTATCAATATAAAAGTTCACAATATACTTCTAAAAGTTTTATCAATATACTTCTCAGCGCGAGTTCACGTACAGGATAAAACCTCCCATGAACTAAATACACTAAATAAGTACTACTCGTATTTGAGAAATAATTCTTTAAGTATTAATCCGAATTATGAAGTATATTTCTAGATAATGGATATCTTCCTACAGACAAATCAAATCATTTGTAACCAACGACCAACGAGATTTTCGGTGCATTGCTGCACATTGGGGTCAGGCAGTTCCAAGCCAGAGGTTTTCACCTGCTTGTCTGTTTGTACTACTTTAATTATTCAAGCCCGTCGGGTAGGTCGGTATGTTAGTTTCTGTCCTATCTATGGTGAGTATGTTTCGTGGTCGTATAGTCTTAGAGTCAAAAATCGTTAGCTATCGTGAATTTGGTGATCTGATTAGTCGGAGGAGGATTGGATTTAGGGAATTTGAGGTAAAAGTGCTCTTACTAGCAGGTTAGAGTGTACGGAAAGTTTTCTGTCTTCATTGATAGTCAGACACCTAATGTAAGTTTTTATTGATTTCACCCTTAGATCACGCTGGATATCGATATTTCACCCATAAAAAGGAGCATTGGCTATAAGGCGAGCACACTTGTTTTGGACAATCTGGAGTCGGTTTTTGTCAGTTATCGCAGAGTTGTACCAGTTGTACCATGACATTCATAGGTCATGGTAGTTCATATAACCGCCTTATAAACAACCTCCTTTACTGCATGAGGAGTGTCCCTTGATTTAAGGATGGAGTATAAATGACACAGCAGCGATGTACCTAGTTTGAGCTTCATTGCTAAATGGCATTTAAATGTTAGTCTGCTATCCATAATAACTCCCATATAGCGCACTTCTATTGTAAATAGGATCCTAATTCCACTAATGAAGACAGAAGGAGGATGGCGGTTTGAACCTTTGCTAAATCTGATATATCGGCTTTTATCCGGGTTGACCCACAGCCGCCAGTCAGAATACCATTCAGTTAGCCTATCTACGTAGCTTTGCAGCTTCACAACAGCGTGACCAAGGCATGTAGACTTAAAGGCTATCGCAGTATGATCTGCATAAAAGCAAACAAAAGTATGGATATTTTTCGATAATTGGGGAGTAGAACTGGAGGAGGTTATTGAAGATCAAAGGTGTAAAGGTTGTATAATAGGACTCGTAGAACACTTCCCTGAGGTATCGTTTGTAACATTTCCATAAATAGTTATGGTACGAGTAGAAATAGGTGAGAGTTTGTTTAGAAGACGAGGAGCAGGTAATGGTGGCAGAGGGCTAAGCGTGGAGGGCGGAAGGGCAAGGCCTAGGAGCTGAAGGCGGCCACGCACAGTGACGACACTACCCCATCGCGCCAGCCTTGCCAAACCCCGCCAAGGCCTTATTAGCACGAAGAGGCCTCCTCCAAGACCCCACTTACTTCACGTCTTAGCTAATAAACTTCAAATCAACTTATATCAAATTAACATTTTACCTTGCAGATTTGCTTACAATACAACAAACGCTTAATCTTTATTGAAATTACCTATTTTCACGAAATCAACAAGAACCTTTTATCAGTTTTACCACAGCTGTAATCATAAGTACTTAAAATAAATGTGTTTTCAGTGATTTCAAGCCTTTTTGGGTTCAAGGATGTAGTATACACTGATATTACAATACGCGTGGCATACAATAGTTCATATCTTTGTTAGAAACTTCAAATTACTTATACAGGATGGTTGGACAAAATTAAAACTGCTTCAAACAAAAAATCGTTTGTCACAAATACGATATCAATTTTTATATTTAACTATTCTATTAGTAGGAAACAACTATGAATATCAAAACAATGTCGCCAGAAATATCAAAAGGACATTTAATGAAAATACACATAACTACAATTGCTTTAAAAGAAAAAGTCTGCTTCATAGTACCAAATAAATTATTTGTTTTATATATTGTACGATATATTAATTGTATATATTATACATTAATATAATATTATTAATTATATATGTAATATATAATATTATATAATTAATTATATATTATTAATTGTATATTATTGTACTATATCTTAACTACCAGACCACAATCTCAAATATGAGAGAAGAAAGCGATTCTTACTTTGAACACTTTAACAAAATGCACGATGAGTAATTTTGAAATTATATTATCCCACCTCTTTGTCATGTATCAATGCTTCTGTAATGCTGCTGTTTGTTTAATGCAGGTCTTGTTTTTGGGCAGATGTCCTTTTGTTTGCCATAGTTAGGAAGTAGACGATTTTTCCCGTTTAGATTGACTTTCTCTTGTTTAAGTGACTCTCCAATGGCATTGTGAATTCCTCTGCGGTTTTCTCAATTGTTTTTATATTTCAGTGATTAATGAAATAGCATAGCTGTGATTAGTAATTTTTTTTGCTCATGCAATCCCTTCATTTAAGCTTAAATAATACAACTATCTATTCTTGCTATTTCTATAACTTGATCAGCTAATTTTGTTAAGCAGAATAGGATGGACATTCCAGTAACACGTTTTCTTACTAAAATATTTTAAACAGTCACAAACAATTTTTGCACGATTTTAATTTTGTTTACTTAATCTATATTTAAAAAAAAATAATTCTCTATTTGTCTATGGACAAATGGACAATTGAGTAGGGATATCATTATTCAATTTCTTTACACATTTTCCTGATCTAGTTTTAGAGTAACAAAATTTTGAAAATTTATTTAATATATAATTAAAAAAAAGAATTGAATTGAGTACTATTTCTGATTACTAATTAACAAAAATGATATTTTTAATTAAATTTCCAAACGTTATATATGGATGGAATTTCTAGATCGTGAGTACTAATAAATCTGTAAAAGAAAATTTGTAACAAAATATTACAAATATCATTTTCAACAATTTTGATTCCAAATATTGTTGATGATCTAAGAAATCAAAATTATACAAAAAAAACAATAAATATGTAAAATTATTTTTGCCATGGTTTATATGCTGACATTCATCCAGCAGTTCTCCAGGTGTTAATAACAAAACAAGTTTTATATTCATTTATTTTCGAATATAAGATTTGATAAAGTTTCATTCGTTTTCACTTTATTCTGTCAGTGAAATTAAGAATTGTAAATTAATGAATGGTAATTGCTTTCAACTTCCAAACTTTTACACTTTCAACTGAAGTGCTGTTCAGGAGTTGAAAGCTTGGTTCATTTTTTATTACGCACCCATTACGGTAATGAGTCAAAACTAAACCACTATTATAGTATCTATTACCAGATTAATGGTAATTGCTAACAACTATTACTTTTAAGTACGATTATTCAAACTTATAATCGTAAATTCATAGATAGCCTTTTATCTATTTCTACCAGTAATATTTCAAAGTATAAATTAAATTCTTAAATTTTAATGAAATCTCATTTTTCTGAAATTCAAATTTGATGTTCTATAATATTTATATAGTAAAACATGTATACCAGTGTTATAAAAAAAATCTGAAAATTTAATTATATTATTATTTTTCACCCTAGCGAAGGAAGTAATGTACAATATAAAAATTTCAACGACTTATATAGTGCACTCTTTTTTAGCCAATACTTTGATGGTTTCGGAAAAGATGTTACGTATAAAGTACCAGCGGGCTAATGGTTGTTTAGATGAAAGCTAGAAATTGGCAAGGCTTGGGGACGCTGGCACTCGACTTGAAAGGCGAACAATAGCCTGGCTAGGAGTTTCTTCGACATCTCTTTGACAATATCCTGTTTGTGTGATACCCCTTGTGCAATCAACTGTGTCACATAACCACACGCCAGTGTACATCATTTGCAAAATGACAACACTGAAAACAATCTATTCTCTGTTATATGACTCAAAAGAGGGAGTTCACAAAATTTATTGTATCCAACATACTTTTGCAAAACAAATAATTTGTTTGTTGTACATTGGAACAAAAATTATGATTGTAGTTAATGTGTATTTTGAAAATCAACCAACAACAATTTATATAGTCAAAAATATAAATCTATGAAGCGCATAGGAATCATATGAACAAATACACACACACACACGCACACACACCACACACACACAAATATATATAAAAAGATTTCACATAAACACGTGAAACAACAATCAATGATCAAACCACAATAAGAAATGGGAAAACAAGACTAAGATCTTTCAACCGTAACAAGCGGTCTTCGTCAGAACCCCAAATCAGAAACCCAAAACCAGAGTTGGGTTTTTGACTCTGACGAAGACCGCTTGTTACGGTTGAAAGATCTTAGTCTTGTTTTCCCATTTCTTATTGTGGTTTGATCACAAATATATATATACAGGCAATTAAACAAAACGGTTTCACAAACTACAAAGACTGAAAAAGAGAGAATAAACACAAAAGATCACCAAAAAAAACAATATTTCAACTGCCTGGTCATCAGGTAGAAAAGTGTGAGTCGCACCGCAGACTACAGGCACTTGTCGTCACCCGTCAGTTGTCTGCGGAGCGACTCACATCTTTCTCCCTAATGACCAATCAATTGAAATATGGCAAAAATATATATTATTTACATTATCTAACCTTGTCTCCCCTCTCTTCCAAGACTAGAATGTCTCTTCAAGTAGACCACCTCAGTCATTTCTATGATTTCTTTTCTGTTTGTTCCTTTTGTGAATATAGTTTTTATATATATATATATATATATATATATTATATATATATATTAGCATCATCATTTTCTTTTCTAAGTTTGTGTAGCTTTTCTATCTGTGTTGTGGTTGTGTGTGTGTGTGTGTTGTGTTATGTTTAACAAATTTAATTACTGTATGTTTTAATTATTGTAAATTACTATATTTAATAATAAATATTACAACTATAAATAATAAGAACATAATTCTATAATAAACAACACAGCAAACTAGAATACATTATATACATAATCCTGTATACACAATTTTTTTAATAAGAGAATACTTTCACAATGCATTCTATATACATTATATAGATACGTATAAAATATAAATAAGACAAAAAAAATAAACTTCTCTATTATTAGAAATAGCAAGATAAAGGTATATTTTTTTAATAATACTGTTATAAATGTATGAAGGTTACCTTCCAAAATTTAAACTTGAAAACTAAATACAGAAACAAAACTTAAAATAAAACAACTAGAGTATTCTCTGATTACGAATCTATACTCTCATCAGAACAATAGTAGAATATAAATGAGAGGAATGGCACAGGCTGATTTTAATCTTATACTGGACTACTCCTGACACCTTGAGCCAACTTTCCTGGATTACACATCATGGTATTTTGTATTTGTAAGATAAACTTATTTATTTTATTCGTCTGTTTTTACTTTCCTATAAGTAAAGTATTGTGATTGTGAAAAAATAGAACTGTTTTAAATTCTAGTCTAATAGTTCATATCTGCTATTTTCAAAAATTTCAATCTTCCAGTTATAAAAGTTTTAAATTATACGGAAAAGCTGGCTTTGAATTTGATTTGAGTATGCAAATCTAGTTAATTACTATTGTAATATTTTTCCTCAATATACATCTGCAGTAACCTTATGACAGATTACAGCAGGCAGGAGAAAGATAGCACTCGCTCAGAGTAAATTGGATTTTCAACAAAGGGTAAGAAAATAATTTTTTAAAAAACACTATCATGCCATAAAATTCCGAGTATAATAATTTTATAAAAAACCAAAAATGTAAAACATAATTCAAAACTGTAAACATTCATTGAAAAACAACGAAATTATCCTACATCTTAAATTGAAAATTACCTTAAAATCACATTTTTTATTATATTTTTCTGACATTTTTCAGACAAAATAGGAATATATTCAAGTTTTAAGTGGGAATCTTTCTCTTAAATGTTTATTGTAGAAGGAGGTCAGATAAAGTATGTAAGAGATTCACTGGCTCTTGGAACAAAAGCCATGTTCTCCAATAAGAGGTTATTCCCAGCACAAAATCTACACTTTCACTTTTCTAAAATTTTATTACTGCTGTAGTTATACTAATGATATGACATACATCAGTGGTTGTGATTTAGAAAAATAAGCATATTTATTGCTTAGTGAATCAGTCACTATTTGTACTTCTTTCAGGAATGAAAAACAAACAAACACATCCCTTTTAGACATTTATATTATACCTAAATGGGGTATTATATATTACATACCCAATAAGTTTGATATTAAGTTTACTTGTATTAAAGTTGAGTGTAGGACAGTCTAGATTTTTTATCTTTAAGTTAATAACACTGAACTATGTAAACAAATATTTTCATTAACTTAGTGCAATCGATTACGATATTTTTCATACAAGATAAATTTTAAATATTTAATTATTTTATTTGATTTCTGAGTTGGTATAACAACAATATGTTGAGAATTTTATATCTATTTGATGAAAATTGATTAGTGTAATTTTCTTACAAGTTAACATTTCAATATATAATATAAAATTTTGTTGAGTATCTTTTTTTTTGCTGCATGTTGCTGACACTGTGTTAAGAATGCAGTTCTTTTCTAATTTGAGTAAGGTGATTATTGTCTTTTCGTAAATAATTTTTGTGTATCGAAATATTTAATGTAGTATATTCCTATGTCTACTTTGTTAATTAGTATTATCTAAAAAATATTTTTTTTCTCGTTTGTGCAATTCGTTCTTATATTTGATGTCAGATGAATTTTCAATATGCACGGTAAAATTATTTTTTTAGCTGTTTCTTCCAGTGTTTTGGTAGAACTACATAATATAAAAAGTTTCTATCTCTTATTTCTGAAAATATAATACTGTAACATTCTTATAAGATACATTTTCCTTATTTAATATAATATTTTTATTTTCTTTTAAATATTCTCTCTTTGTTTTGACTGAAAGAAAAATATCTGTTTGACTAATACTCCAAAAATTGAATTTCCACTTTTTCATTTGGTTTTGCAAAAATATATTATTTAATGTGATAATTTCTTAAGTTACCCAACAGACTAAATAGAGGTAATTATTCCCAAACCACTGAAGGTTTTATGATTAATAGAACATAGAACACCCAATATTAAATGAATTCTGTTCATAATAGGACAACCACTTGATAAAATGTTGTCAAATTAGATCCTTTGTGTAAAGAAAACATATTAGTTCTTGAGCAAGAAGATGTCATCGAAGGATAGAATTGGAAGCTGACAACAGAACTCGTTTGTTATGTGACCCATGTACCAAGCACCTGTTTTCGCATCTTTTATACATCCAACGATTTATCACGTATTTTCACCTGACATATTGCGTAAGGAAAACAACCGGATCGTTGGGCTATTTACTCAATTATTCGAACACTTGTTACATAAGGAAAACACGGTAGCCTTAGGGTCGTACTCTAGAAATACTTCAACTAAAATTATAAATGAGTGACAGAATAATAGTGTAATGATAGAGGTGATACTAGATATGAGCCTGTTTCCTACCGAGAGTGGACTTCCATTGCCGATAAATATCTTTTTATTACATTAAATCGTAGAGGGATATTTCACCTTACATAATCGTAAACCAAAAAATCAATTATTAGCAAATATGTAGTATTTTATAACTGTAAAAACTACTAACATGTATAATATAGAAGTTAAGTTGTTTAAAGGCAAATGGGAAAATTTATTTACAAAGAACAAAATTGAACTTCCTATCACATAATATTCGCTGGAAATTCCTAAAAATGCGTCGCTTATGTTATATTTTATTGAAACATAAACTAAAAATCATAATAGCATTATGATGCTATACAACTTTTGTGATATGTTTTCAAAGTGTTCAGTTCTTTGATTAATTTTACAAAGTATTGTTCAGTTTCTTTGATAAAATTAAGAAACTTGCACTGTTAATGAAACAGCCAAATGAGTTGTTTTTACTGTTAATTATGTCCTAACAAACTTAACCTAAAATAGTAAAAATAATTAATAAAATAAAATAATTAATTTTTCTTTAGCACATGACTAATGTATCAGTCAGCACTGCTATACATTAGATAATATACTGCCGTTGATTACGGCAGCCTGATGGCATTCAACCTACACTGAGGACTCAGTAGTCTTCTACTGCAAAGATGACACCAGAGCTCTTATCTCAATCACAGCGAGCGATTGAGATCATTAACAGCTGCAGCCAAACAATGCACTCCACCAAACAAGAACCCACCGTCAAGATTTAAGATGAAGGATTAGATTTAGCATATCCTCCAATGAATTACCAATAGGCTGACCAATAGACTGGTTTATCGAGAAACTATTTTACTACAGCCTTGCACACTACAATTACACCAGTCTGCTAAATCATGTACCTCTTAAGCACTTAAGTTTCAAATCAGAGCACAAGCACCGCTATTTCGAATAGGTAGGCAGGATTAATTTATAACGTTGCTTGATACAGTAACTCATAGCTGGAGATCTTGCCAGATATGTCAGAGTGGTTGTATTCAGGTCACAAACTGGACTTGATTACCTAGCAGTTCGTCTGCACAGGATCGTGGTTGCAAAATCTCTCCAATGTCCGTTATGTGGTTTCCAAAGGATGGACGCTAGCCACCCGATACAATGTCTGGCAATCAGCCAGAACCACGGGGATGAGAACAGGGACTAATGCCACAGGAACTCATAACTTGACTAGTCAGCACGACTGCACTGGCATCAGTGCACTTGCGCTGGCTAATAAATAAAACATACCTGTACATGAACGACATTTAAAAATACATCTGTGTGGTTTTGTATTTTAAAGGTGTTCTCTGAAGCATCAATTAGTATTATTGCTATAGTTTTTAATTGGTCATCATCCTACTATATCCTGTTATACGGAAGCAGTACCCGTTATGATATTATACATTTTACAGTTTAATTTACTTAAATTCAATTAAAAATAAAAAATTCAAGTTTTCTTAAATGTAAAACTATAAAGTTTGAATTTGTCTAGTTTTGAAAAATAAATGCAAGATAATTTTGGAGTAACTGATCTTTCTATAATGTCCCTTTTTTTATGATATCTAATAATAACTCAACTTATAAAATAACAGGGAAAATATGGCTCCCGGAACTAATAGCGAATAAACATTTTTTAAGAAGTTAATTTATACTTAATTTTAAAAAAAATTAAATAAGACTGGATCTCATAAAACATCTTTCTAGATTTTTAATGAAATATCGCTTTTGGGTGAGAGGAGGTGGCTGTCCGAATGCTAGAAGGCTACGTCTCTGACGTTGATTTCTTAAGGGAATATTGTGTCTCTATAATGATTTTATATCGGGAGCTCTAAATTCTGCCTAACCCAACCGTATTTAGGAATTTTAACGAGCACTTGACATCGTTCCCAGATTTTTTCACCTCCTGGTTGAAAAAATACAGGGTCTATTGAACCCGGATGTACCGGTTCAGAGGCGAGCACGCGAGCCATTAGCCTACTCTGGACTCTTAACACACATTTAGACTAATTGGTTTGTTTTCTATGGTTCTTTATTAAATCATGATTTAAATTCGCAAGCAAGAGGTGACTGTTATTTCACTACTGGTCTTATTGATTTCTAATGTAGTGCAATCAGTTATTAATGTGGTATTTACTCATTGTAGGGTAAAAATCTAATGAAATGGTCTCCACATATAAAACTTTTAATGATATAAACAACGCGTTTTGAACACGTAGTGTTCTTCCTCAGGCATTAACTAAAAAATACAATGACACCAGAGAGTTATCTATAGTACAAAGTAAATAAGTACAAAAATTAATATAAAATAAAATAAGGCAGAAAGTACGAACCTAAAGATGAGTGCTTCTGAAGAAGACTGACTGGAAATGGAATGGACATGGGCGGGGGTATAGGGCACATCTGTTTCTTATTAGAGCAGGTACATATTTCTCTTAAAGTTAGGCTGAGCCTTTACATTTTCTTTTAGACTAAGTGTAGGAAACATATTGAAAAAATAACACACAGAGCTATAACGAAATATACACTAAATATATGTATAAGGAGAAAGTAGAACATTTTTTTTTTTATTTTATTTTTATAAAAATAAATTAAGAAACGTTGTACATTTGGGAATTTGCTCATTGAGGCAAGTAGAAGAATTATCGCGCACTAGTTTGTTGATTCCATAGCCTTCTAAAATAGTTATTTCCCAGAATTTATTGTTTCTGTGTAGTATGTGTTCTCTGGTTTGTGAAGTTTTTATAGGATTTCATAGAAGTTTTAAGCTTTAAAAGCCAAATTAAAGTATTTCACTATAACTTTATATAGCTCATCCAAACTTAAACATTAGAGAGGAGAAAAACATACCCTGATATAATTCCCCATCAAATTAAAGTGATTTCAGGAACATACGTAAAAGAGGATCACCAAGTAGAATAACTTTCTCGAAACATACCTGCAAATAAACGAACTGAATTAGAAATGCATTAAAAGTATTAATACTCAGAAAAAAATATTCCAATCGAATGTTATTATACAGAATTTCAAGCAATTAGCATATGTCTTACCTTTAAGTAAATATATTTTATGTCATATGAAAAAAAAGAAATCAGTAAGCAATCTAATGGTTTAGACAATTGTTAACTAAATTTATACGTGACGAGTGTGGTCATAAGATACAATGTACAGGAGACGACCATACATGCCCCATTCAAGAATTTCATTTTTTAATCGGCTATTTCTTTCAGCATGCCATATAATTATTTGAACGTTATGAAAGTTTAAAGATGGTATTGAATAGTAGTTCATTTAAGTGTAGAGTTTCCTTTTCCAATATTTTAAAAACAGAAAATTTTGATCATGTAATACTCATATTAAAACAACACTTAATATAAAATTTCATGATTTCGAAGACTTAGAAGAGCACTCTACTTGTACAATTTACATATGTTTCGGTAATTTTTTTTTTACAGTATGTTATGACGATTAGACCAAGATGTCTGGGGTAGAAACGGTGCTTTCTGTTTTTTAAGTTACTCTGTTGAGGATAACATTAAAGTTTCATATTCTAGGTTCTATGTCATTTCTTATTTCACTATATTATATTGGAATCTTTATATATATATTTGTATAAACTGGCAGCAGGTCTTCATCTGAGCATATAATCTAAGGTTATTTATTTATCTTTGCTAATTTAGATCCTGTTGACGGTTACAACAAAGCATTTGAGGATGTAGGTGTTAGTATTTCCATATTAGTAGATCTGTACACATACTGAACCATTGATATCAGTTTCAGTCAGTTTTCTAAATGTCCAGAGTATATATATATATATATATATATATATATATATATATATATATATATACAAGTTTTAAAAAGAAACTAAATAAACCCAAACACACACAAAATATGTTACAGACTTCTAGACTCAAAGTATATTTTATTATTTATTTTTTTTTACCGTCATTCTTCCCTCTTTTCATCCTCCTTGTGACGGTTAAATCAAAAATTTTAGTCCTTCAGTGTGTAAGCCTATTTTGAATCATTACTTAGTTTCTTTTTTAAAATGTTTGCTGTATATTATATAATGACAAACACAAGTCAAGAACACACTCAATTTTATATATTGATATCCATCACAGTCAGAGGAAGCAATACATTTTTGTGGTAATTTTTCTTTTTAAAGTATCTTGTCGCGTTTAGACTAAGATGTCTGGGGTAGAAACAGTGCTTTCTGTTTTTTTAGTAACTCTGTTGAGGATAACATAAAAGTTTCACATTGTGGTTTCTACGTCATTTCTTATTTCACTTGCTAATATTGGAATCTTTATATATATATATGATCAAACCCCAATAAGAAATGGGAAAACAAGACTAAGATCTTTCAACCGTAACAAGCGGTCTTCGTTAGAGTCAAAAGCCCAACTTCGTCTTGTTTTCCCATTTCTTATTGTGGTTTGATCATTGATTGTTACTTCACGTGTTTATGTGAAATCTTTTTATATATACATATATATATAACAAGATTTCACATAAACACATGGATTAACAATCGATCTCTCTCACTTCGTCCTCTCTTCTAGTCGACTCCTGATGAATGACGAACAACTGTTCAAAATATTGACAATTCAGTATGTGTGCTTTTTATTCCTTTTCCTGTGTCGTGCTTTGAGTAATTTAAAGTTATACATATATATAACTCACTACAAATGATTGAAGATAATTGCTCTGAGGTCTTTTGTTTATCACGTCGTCAAAGAGCAAGTGAATTCAAGTTGTGTACAGGCTATGTATTTTGATTTAAAGTAGGATGAAGATTGGCATCATTGACAGTATTTCTCCCTATTACATTAGAAAAAGTCTTAATTTGTTTAACGATTCCTTCAATTAGAAATAATTGAAGTTTATTATTTTCAATCATTTGTGGTGAGTTACCTGAATATTTATATCATGTGTTACTGTGACAATTTTATATATATATATATACAAATCACACGGAGAAAGAAAGAGTAAGAACGAGAGAAGGGGAGTGGAAGAGAATGCATTGAGAACAAACACTAACATAATTTTAAATGTGAAAGAAAATGCAATTTAAAAACTTGGTTCTTTAACTAAAATAACCTTCTGACCTATTCGCAGATCTGAAACCCACGGCAAATGGCTTAGCTGATATGAAGCCAGCAGTTCTGAGTAGGAAACAATGTTTCGTAACAGATGCGCTGGCAGATGACAAACGACTCTAAGAGAAAGTCTTTAAGTCCGACGTAACAAGTCTGCACTTTCACCTTCGACCACAGTTCACAAAGAATCGATATTACTTGGAGGTCAGGGGTCACGGTGCGTCATGGCTGTACATCAATTGTTCTAAATAGGAGAAAACCAATAGACAACTCTAGAAAGACTGGAATTGCATTCTGGACTGCAACCAACTTGCTTAAAAATGTAAAATATACTGAAGCTATTACAAGCTTCACTTAATTGCGCCTTTCCTTGGTTTGTACTTATTTTTCTAAAACAAATTACTCTTCATCAGGATAAGACCTTGTTCTGTTACGTGAGAGCGACGACAAATAGCCTTCGAAGCCACACCTAAAATCAACTATAAAAACATGTACTGAATAAATAATAAGATTATAGTTGATGATATACTTGTAAACATGAATTGATGAACATAACATTCAATTCATTTCACTAGAGTCACAGACATCCATTGGGCTTTTCGTACGTATATTCATTGAGTAAATTACTGCAATATTACTGAAGAACTCCAAGCAATAGAAACCATTAGGGGTCTACATGTAATGAATTTTTCTTTTCACGTTTTCCTTTTACTCTATTTGAACCCAAGGTCATTCTAAATGGCCTTGTCCATAACCCATCTCCTTTATTCTTCATGTCTCCTGAAAACATTGTGTCTCGCTGAAATCATTGATAAATCTGTATGTTTCTCCCCTTTCTGTCTCTCTGACTTTGAGGTTTTAGAGAATTACCAAAAGCCCAACGAAAAATAGAAAGAAACTTCCAGGAAATCAGCAGAAATGCCATAAATGCAGAGGCTGGTGCATATTTAAATTCAATATATATATAATTCAATGTAGAAAAAGAAACATAGAGAAATCAAAAGCACACACCTACAGTCTCTAATTTTCGGTTTGAACCGTCTTCAGGAGAGATAAGAGAGGGAAACCAAGCGCACTGGTTGAGAGACGGTTTGAGACCCAATTAAATTGTTTTAAATTGTTTTTTAAAAAAACAATTATTTTTAAAAAATTGTTTATTTTTTTAAAAGCAAACGATAAGAAATCAGCACAAATTCAATGGAAACGTGAAAAGTCTTAGAAAATGTTTATTTCCCTATTGTTGATTTTTTGAATTGTAGAGTCACTTGCTATTATTTTGATTTGTGAAATTAATTGATTTGTGTATATATATATACATAAATTAAAGTTTGTAAAGAACTATGTAACGGGATGTAAATTCCTTTGCTTCTTCAACCTTCTCTATTCTTCATGTCTCCTGAAAACGTCGTGTTGCTGAGATCATTGAGTATCCTGTGTGTTTTTCCCCTTTCTGTCTCTCTGACTTTGAGGTTTTAGTTATACATATAAACATTGAAGAAAAAATTCAGACATCTTTTACCAGTTCTAACATGAATTTAAAATGACAGAAGTGCTAATTACATATAATTATAAAAATATTAAACACAATTATTTATGCTAGGCCTGAAAATGCTAGAAGGATGATCATCAATGAAAGCTTTATTCAAATTATTCATAACTTGTTGATAGCACAAGAACTGAACTAATTTTAAAATGTCGCTAAGGATTATTAATTCAAAATCACTGTGTTTGAATCACCCACTTAGGCAGGAAACTGGTACTTTAACAGTAACTAATGATTAAAATAATTGTGGTTTCACAATACCTACTTCCGCAAGAGAAGATTGACAAAACCTGTTTCACTACAAGCATGATGTACGTCTGCTGTTAAATTTATTAATTGTGCTTGTGTCTTTAAAAAAATTGTTTTTTTTTTTTAAATTAAACTTCCTTCTTGGATTAAAGAAAAAAATATACAGTTACGAGTTTGATAAATAGAGATGACTCTCTATACAGTTTTACATAGTTCTGAGAAGAATGTGTATTCCTCGAGTGGTTTAAGTAATTAAATCATTCATATTACATCCACTTCCTAATAATAAAGTCATTAAGATCAAAAAATTCAACTCGTCTAACCCACTACGAAATAGAGATGTACGTCTGAATTCAGGTATTAGGCAAAACGACTAAACAGCTTTCTTCGACTCTGTTAGTATACGATTTAAATTTGTCCTAGCCTTTCTTACTCAAGCTTCTAAACCATATCTTGTTGTCGAAGCACTCTCCGAAATCGAATTATTTGAAAATTATAACATTATTTTAAATGAATTAGATTATTACAAAATATGATAAATTAATCTGAGGAACCATTTACCATTCCAAAAAGTTATTTTTTAAATGTTACGACCTAATAAAACACCAGATGGTTAAATAAGGCCAGATACACCGTACATTTCTATTCCATTTAAGGGTCTGACATAAGTTAGGTTAGGTTGCAGTGGCAGTCCCACAAGGAAACACACATGGGCCGAGTATTGTCCCTTTGTGATACCACCCAATGGAGATTGATTCTACAGTGGGAGTCCTAAATTTTGCCTAACTCAAGTGTATTTAGAGTAGCTTTAACGAGTACCTGACATCGTTCAGGCTCGGGACCGTCGGTTTAACGTCCTCTCCGAGGGACGACGTGCTCATATTTATTCACCTCTCGCATGAATAAAAAGAGGGCCAGGTGGGGATCTAACCCTGGTCCTATCAGTTCAGAGGCGAGTACGTTAACCACTGAGCTAACCTGGCGACCTAGCGGTTTGACATAACAAAGATCTTAAAATAGTCCTGTATGGTTGACGAAAGGAGTTCTGTATTGAAAACAATTTTAGTACGCAGTCAGCTGTATACATATTCCAAATTTTATAAATATTTCCTGTAGTGCCATTTAGATCTAAAGTGAATTGTGGGTGAAGATATTCTGGATCACGTTTCGTATTATATGTCATTGAAAATTTTCTCAATTTAAGTCTTTTTTTGTACATTATTATATTTTTTGGAAGGAAATCTGATAGCTATCAAGATTAGTATTTAGGTAATTAGAACTCCCTTAACCAGAGAAATTTTGGTTTTCATTTACCTGAACGTTTAACTCTCTCACTGATATTACATCATTGCATAAGGATACCGTTTTTGCCAGTATCTTATTTCACCTGAGCATTACTAACTAGACAGTCATGTGCTAGTGATATATTCAACTCTTCCATGGATTAATTACTAAACTATTACTACCTGTATCAATTAATAATGCAACTGGGGTGAACAAAGCAAGGTTTGTATTAACCGCGAAGGATAATAGATCATTTCATTTCCAGTATGAATTGTAAAGCAAATATCAAACCAGTTGGAACTCTAGCACAACAATCTCATTATTTTACATTCAGTAGAATCATTTGAATAGTTTTAATAAGCAGAAAAAAACTCAAAATAACTGAACTTCTGTACGAGGAGAACATGTAAATGATATTATACAAAAATCTTTCTAAATCCCCAGTACATTCTCCTTAACTATCACTTTATGAATGTTCGGCCTATGTGTGTTTTCTAGTGGGACTGCCACTGCAACTTATCTCTTTGTCTTAATTCTATGTCCCTGAATTCTTCTAATTCATGGCTTTGATGAATATACAATAGCTTCAGCAAAGACATGATAAAATCAAAATTTCTTTTTGTAATAATACTTATTGTAAAATTTTTATTTTATTTTTATTTTTTATTCTTTTAAACCGATCACCCCAGCGGGTGATAACGTCGGCCGTTTACCGGCTTTTTGTTTTATGATTCTACAGACTTTTTATTGGGAAGTCATAAATTTTTATTTATGCACTAACTCAAGTGCATATCGAGTAGGAATCTTTAACGAGTACCTGACATCGCACAGGCTCGGGACCGACCACTTAACGTTCTCTCCGAGGAGCGACATACTCAGATTTTTTCACTTCCCACGTGAATAAATCAAGGGTCAGGTGGGGAAGGAACTCCGGACTACCAACCCAGAGGCGAGTACGTTAACCACTGAGCTAACCTGACCCCTTTAAAGAATATTAATAATTCTTAATTAATAGTATGAATATTTTATTCTACGATTAATTTCCAGTTTATTAAACTTAGAGAAATAAATTTAAAGTATTTCAATTCAAACTAACCTTAATCCATACATTTTGATTCCTAATGCAATATTTTGTAATCGTTTTGGAAAAACCCCACCTTTAGCCTACTATTATAATATTTTTTGGATAGTGATAATCTACTTAGAAGGTTTCATGTCTATTCACCTGAAGATATTTTAGGATCTAAAAAATGAAATGTTTTCCTTAAAGCAGTTTTACCAAACAATGATAATTTCCATCTATTTTGTTGAGAACTAAAACTGAGAGTTTAGATTTGCGAAATTGAACACTTTGAATGTTAATTGAAACCACTATTTCATTTAATGTTACTAGCATAATCACTTCCGTAAGTTGGGATCACGGAATCATTTATTTAGGATCATGGAATCACGGCACAGTGATAGTTACTGTCATCAATTAATGATTAATTATTATCATTAGTAAGTAAGAAAGGAAATTTATTACTTAATTGACTTATATAATAAATTAAAATAATCATATACAAACTATACATGCTACTGCACTGTAAGCAATAATAAAGTCACATCCAGAACAAATCACTTTTAATAGAAATGGTTTTCGAGGCAAAATAAAGGGTGAAAGAATAAACGTTGATATAAATTTGCCAAAAGCAACTGCTCTGTAGGAAAGTGAAAGTAAATCATTTAGAGGAACAGCACTGTATCGACCAACAATAAATAAGCGAGTTTCATTTACATATTATAACCTTTCCAAACCGGTTGTACACACAGATATTATCTGATAATGAGTCCATTGAAGACAAGGTGTATGCCTGAAGAAACGCTGTTTTGATCAAGATTCAAGTCTCGTACAATGTTCCAGTAAAACATCTTTAAGCAAATTACCAGACTGATAATGAACGATTACAGATGACTTTCTTTGTCTTAATAACAGACCAGATAACGGAGACTTGCAAATATACTATATTCTATTGTTCTAAACCTGTTGAAACCTTAGTTATTTGATTTCATTTATTATATAATCACTCAATTTTAAACAAATCCTGAACCAGCAAAAGGTGGTAAATATGAAATCAGGTTTTTTTCAGTTAAGTGGTTTACATCTGACTTTCAAATTCAACGTTTCTGCTTTCTAGCAGATGTAATATATATACATGTATATAGTATTGCACATATATTCACTATGAAACAATTCTCCAATCTCCTCAGGAAAACGTTTGGTATATATTTTTTAATATCTTCATGGCTACATCAGCAACAGAATTAATCACCATAACATAAAAAAAGTGAAATACTCATTATAAGTAAAATATATTTGGGATATATAAGATAACTAAATATATATACATACGAGTTCAAAATCGTAGAAGAGTAACACACAGAGTAAAGAAACACACTTAAAACTCAAATTATCTGACAATCCGTCTTCAGGAGTAAAGAGAAAGGGAGACCAAGAACGTTGTAGACGCAACTGCAAGTAACCCGTTGGGTATACAACCTGCTTGGTCTCTCTGTCTTTCTCCTGAAGACTTTTGTTTTCATGAAAATTTAAATAAATAAGTAGAAGAAAATAAAAATGTGCTATACTATCATTTTAGAATTACAGTTCTCAAATATTCTTAGTTATTTTTTTTGTATGTGCAGAGTTGTTTCGCGAGTTATAGTGTAATATTTATTTTGCTCATTTTCAACTTATTTATGAACATCACTACTACTCTTACGGTCGAGGAAGAGGGTGGTCTATTTCAAAGTCATATTGATTTGAACTGTAACATTGTGTATATGCAGCCACTATAATTATTGAAAAGGTAATTATAACAGAATTATTCAATAAAAAATAAACGATGAATAGTTTAGAAACACTTCATTTTGGATTTTGAAGAATAAACTCTTCCTATATGTTTGTTTTATTTTAGAAGTTAAAAAATGCAAATACAAAATGCAGACATGTAGAAAAAAAAATAGTAATTTCAACCAAGGAAGGTCTATAAAATTCATATTATGGATGTCATCGTGAGAACAAAATATAAAAAAAAGGTGCATGAGAAAACTAGGTTCATTGAAAATCACCTTCTCTTGATTAATATTAAGGAAATTTCCACGTGGTTTTATTTTTTTCAGAAGAGACAAAAAGACGGAAGTTAATATGCAGAAGATGTCGCTGTCACCGATTATATGTTACTAGAAACAGAAGTCTCCCGGGTATAAAGAGCATTGTCCTCCAGTAAAAGTGAAAGTTACTCTTCGGAAAGGCCCAGAGAATTACCATCATTCTGTGTTACTTAGAGTCAGCTGCAGGCATCTCGAATGTCGAGAGGGGAAAAGATAAGCCTCAAATAACCGCTTCGCCGGAGCAATCCTCACCTCTCAATCACTGTAATTGGTAATGTAATGGCCAAATCGATGTTACCCAATCTCAGGAAGTGTTCCACTTTCATGCGTCTAAAATACCTGCATCACGTTTAATTTCTTATAAATACATTACAGGGAATATAAGCCATTATAAGTTACGTCCTTCGAAGGTTCAATTATAAATAATATTTTTTTAATAACTTAATGGCACATCTAAATGGACTGCAATACTGTACTAAATGTGCAGCTAAACCATACAGTAATAGCATAGGGAAGAGAAAGCACATCTAAATTATTTTTTGTGTAAAGCTTTAGCCATTACCAGTTTAATATTAATTATTAATTTCTCTATACGATTATATTTAAATAAGGACCCATTTACACTTTTTAAAGTAATGTAATCACAAAACATAACTACAAACATGATAAAGAAAAAATAACCAAAGGAAAATACAAAAAAGGTAAACTTTAAAACAAGTAAACATAATATCAAACTCGTTGACAATCAATTGAGTTTTGTTTTTATTTTATTGTGGTTATTTATAAATGTAACTTTGTAATATCAAACTCATTGAAACAAAATTATAACTTTATAGATTATGAAATTAATAATTTCATTTGTTTTATTACGATTATACCTATTTCATCAGTTAATATAAACTTGAAATTATAGTTATAAGAAATTTGTCATGCTATTATTATTAAACTGATTACCGCAGTTTCATTGGACTCATGCACACTGCGTCCAAATGTGGTCCCTTCTTTTGTGATTTTTAAATACAGTTCAGGTTTTAAACTCTTCAATGAATTTCATAGTTGCCCTGAGACAAGTATCTATCACTATTATTTGTTTTAGGTGTAATTTGCCGAACACTGTTAACCTCTTAAAAGCAATTACAATGAAGCAATGATAAAGAAGTCTTTGGGGCCTACTTTTTTTTTCTTGTTAAAAGAATAAGGACAGTTTCAGCTGGGTTTATACGTAACTAAACCTTTCTATTTTACTCATCTTTGAACAAGTGTGGAGCATGCTGCGTAAGCTCCAAGTTAGTACCATCAATAATTTGATTTCTTATAATCATAAAGTTATTTGAATAGCACTGATATTTTCGACTATCAAGCAGGTCTTTCTCAACTAATCACCGCAATTATGCCAGTACCATACCTTCCTGAAGACTGTCTTTAATTGAACAATTTTATCTGTCATAGATCCTATGCTTACACAAATTAATCTTGATTTAGATTTTCTACAGTTTCTCAATTATTATATCTGTATATTCGTGGTGATTCAATGGATTCGAATACATGGTATCAAAAGCACCTTCTATACCCAAGAAGCAGCCTAAAGTGGTTTCTTGAAGACTGCTTCACTATTCTGTTAACCAACATTTTTAGAACTGATCTTGTTCAAGTTGTCCTTGTGTTAGGTATGCCATCTCTTATGAAAATTCTAATTTACTAAAATACTCACTTGTTACTACAAATAGAACTGAATAGTTGTCAGTTTTAGTGCAATAACAGACTTAAATTATTGTGTCATGAATTATTTGTATTAAGCATTGATTCGATGATTAAGTTAGTACAATCATTATTATGGTACTAATCCTAGGAAGGAAAAACATTCTATCGTGATTTAAATTATAGATATCAAATTAATAATTTCATTTGTTTTATTGTGATTATGTTACTAGAATAAATTTCCAGTATTTATTCCTAAATCACCAGAGAAGTAGTTAAACATTAGCAGTTATTTTGTCATAAATAACGAAAGAAACTTCCAATTCAGTTTCTTCTATATACACTGTGCTAGTCAGTTGACATAAATTCTGTTTGAATCTTAAAATTACAAACTTTATGAGGTTTGGTTTTAAAAGTAAAATTTTAAAATACTGAAAAATAAATGTAACCATGCAAAAAAAAAACATAAATGCATAATATTTTGTTACCCGTACACTGATATGTTTTTAACATAATATTTTCTATTAACATAATAAATATATATTTTAATAAGTTATAATGTATATCACAATGTATTATTAGATACATTGTGTATTGAAAACTAAGAACATTAACTGGTTCTTAAAAAAAGTTCATCTTAGAGACCTGCATATGTGATATAATAACGAGTTGTTTGTATTCTTTCAATTCTTTTAGATTTAAGTTGAATAAACTTAATTTTCAATCGGGTACAGTTCATAGGATTAACGTAAGAGTTTAATTAGAGAACTATGTTTAATAGAAAAAATTAAGTAATAGAACAATTAATTGACACTCATTTTTAAATATTTAAAAAAATGTAATTTCAAAGATTATCTTTAGTCATTTAAGTACAAGCAATTAGTGACAAGACTGATTTGAAGGTGACATCTTTTTGTGATATTAGTTTTTACTCGATGATTACAACATTTGTTGTTTAGTGACAATGACCTGTTTCATTTCTAGTAATTGTGACAAATAAAGAATGAGCAAGGTCGGTGTTGGAGGTACTCAGAAAACGATTAAGAACTACGTCAAACGGGTGCCACTTCTTCTATGTAAATGGTGAATTGTGATTTGAGGTCAGGATGGTATAAACTCAGCTAATGAGCGACTCAAGTCATGTCTTGTCAGCTGATTTTAACAGATATGACTTTTCAGTATTCATCACAAACATCTCAGCCAGAATAACCCATTAGCAAAAAAAAAAAGAAAAAAAAAAAGGAAAATTCAACGCTTTTTTAAATTCTTTAGAGCAGTAAATGTCAATCTGAAAAAGAAACACATTTACTAAATAGAAATGTAAATAACATATTCGTTTGGTAAAAATGCTGAATGATGGAGAATGAAAAACATAAGCATCCATAGTTCCAATAACACATAAAATATCATCAGTGATTCACGCTATTATTAAGTTAACATAAAAGTACCAACATTCTAATATAACTCCACTAATAATGTTCATGATAACTATAAAAGAGATAAGGAATAGTCAGGAGAAGTGTTGAAATTATGTTTTTTGGAGAGATCAAACAATGATGAAGGAAGACATTTACAACAAATGCAATGAAAAGATTCCTAATTATTATTATTAAAAATTTTACATAGAATCTATCACTCAACTGAAATAAAATATCTTTGTTGTAGATCTACAGCTTATTAAGAGGATTATCATCCACCACCAACTCTGGCCTTGTTCCTGCCTGACAAATGCCCATCTTCTGGAAGTCCACCTCCATGTTCTATAGCAAGCGCAAATGTGAAAGGCCTCTCCTCCTCATGTCTCCTGGATTGCTTTACAACAACAATATCTGCTTCTCCTTGCGACTAAATCCCCTATCCAATCTATTTATTTTAACTCTATCAGTCTCCTAATTAATCATTCAATTAAGCTCGGTATTTTTATGAAACCTTCAAACATCTCCAACGAACTGGGCCATAAATGGACCAACACGATCCTTTCTATCCCTGCAACATAATCTAGCTTCTGTTGCAGCTGTCAGTGTTCAGAGCTCCGAACTGCGGATGAACACAGGGATATTAACCGTCTAGTGCATGATAATTTTAACGTTCCTAGGGATATACCATATATAAATTTCTTGGAGTGTTTGTCACAATGCCGGAAGTCACAATTAGCTTTGCGGCATTCGTTCTTCATACCTCGACTCATGGGTGAAAATGAGAGGGGTTTGTAAGTGCATTATTCTCTCACTCCTCCAAACGGTGTGGTCTCCTTCCAACTCACAGTCTTGTTAGTTTAACACATATTGATGTACAATAAATCAACAGTTACCCAACAATAACAACAGATATCAATGATATTTTGCAAACAATTTACTTTTTTAAATACTTTACTTCTTTGACTAACAAAATGTTTATAGAAGGTAAAATGACCTATAGAGAAAAACAAGTTGAACGGTTCTGCTCAAACCATAAATCCTTAGAATTCTAATCATTTTGTTATTGTACATAAATCTTAGGAATGCTAATGCATTGATTATCCTTCAATATGTATCTAACACTCATTGTGTAATTTAAAACCCATAAACCAGACACAGTTGCAAAACTTGTACTAGGTGGCACATTTATGATATTTCTAAATTTTCAATTAACGAACAATGAAGGCATTGTATGCAAATTATAATTGGCAGATAATAAAAAAAATAAGAAAATGTAGATTTGTCAAATGAAGAGGGTAAGAAAGAGACAGACACTGACGTGGGACACTAAAAGATTTTTTAGTGATAAAAGAATGTTTGTGGGCGAGATAACAGGTGGCAAGGCTGGCTTTGCGATGCCTCCCACGCCTCCGAGCCTCCTCGATACCATCGCCGAGTGAGTCAGCGCTGTGACAACAGCCTGCCTGCACTCTTGCGTCATCCCCTCTGCAACTTCCTCCTTCAAATGCAATAGCGCCTTCTTTGAACTCAAAGTAAACATTTCTGTCGTATTTCTGATTGCTGGATAATTAAATAGATCAGTTCTCAGGGAATAATTAAGCTTATGACGTCATAAATCTAGTATAGTTGAGGTGAACTGCCAACAGCTGCATCATAAGAAATTATAATTAGATCTATCATGTTCACCTAAAACTAGTTTCAACCGTTTCATGGATATAATACCTAAAAAAAAATGCTTTTCATAAAAATTTTAAAAATTTTTTATGAAAATTTTGGTTTCATAAATTTTCAAACCAGCAGCAAGATCTCAGCTTTCATTCTTCAGATTTCATTCTGAGGATCCTAGTTATGAAGCAAAAGAAAGCAATCTGAATTAGCGCAAAGAGACCAAACCTGGACAACTATTTTACAATGTTGTGCATTACGGAAATCACATTCAATTAAAATAATAAAAATAAATTAATTATTTATGAATAAAATAAATTAATTATTTATGAATAAAATTACTATATTAACAGTGTATATAAATAAAACACGTTATATTAAGTAAATAAAAAACTCAATGGATTCATGAATATAGCACTGATTTAATTAAATTAGGGAATGATAGTATTAGTATGATGAGTACTAAAGGATTAATTTCTGAAGCATGAACATCCCGTGATGACTACCATTGTATCCTGTTTACTCGAATCCAACTTATTTCATTTAGTACTCATTCAAAAGCTTTAGTAATTAATATTGTGTACCACATTTTACCATGAATACATAACAGATACTATCAGAAAAACTATAAAATTGAAATAAGAGTTGTTGCAGTAAAATAAACTCAAGGTTAACAGTAAGAATATTACATGTTTTATAGATGCTTGCAATTGGCTACAGTGGGAAGATGAGTGTTGGTATGTCGTGAGAAAGGAGATGATACAGGAAGGGAAAGACATGCACACTGCAAGACAAGTAACTTTATGGCAATTGTTACGTATGACTGACGGTTACATTGGTGTGAATAACTACGCTTCATCTGCTGCCCTCGCCAAATAGTCGCGTAACAGATCTTCTTGTGCAATACAACCTTTCTCTATCAATTAAATTATCCAGTGCATATAAAAAGTTTTGTTGCATAGTTTCTTATAAGACTGTAATAATCATCCCACTTCAAGTGTTTTTATTTAAACATTAGCATTCCTGCTTCTGTTTCAAAATCATTTCACATAAATATAAGGAAGAAGCTTAAGCTGTTCAAGTTTTTTTTTTTCATGGTGAGTTCAGATAAAGCATCAATATTGATCTAGCCACAAAAAGCTGTTCCAGTCCAACTCATATCTGATTCATTCTCATTGCATACTTTAACATTTCTGTTAATTTTCAAAAAGTATCACATTCCTTCATGAACTATTGTTCTAGTTACAAGTACTTACTGGAGTAATAGTCCATTGAATCTCCACAATTTTATTAAAACTGACCCTAAGATAGGACTCAAGATAGTGGCGATTGACTTCTCAATCGCAGTAGTTATGTAGTTGTAGCGATCATAATACAGTAAATATAACAATACCGAAAACTTTTCACAGTCAAGCAGCACGACTTCATCACCTTACACTTTTTAATTACAAGCCCAGTTTTAATCAAATCAATTCGACCCACATTTTTTGCATATCTTATTATATAATATTAGTTAGATATTAAATAACATAATATAATAATATCATATCAATCTGATTACTAATATGATACTGAATTATATTAATATGATTTATGAAAGGAAAAAAAATACCAATCTTTCACTGAAATTACTACTATGGACAACTTTTTACTTAATAATAAATGTTTACGTATTTGACTTAATATACTGGCTTAACTCTGCAAAATACATAAAATATACATTCTGGAGAATTTTTTGTTGTTTCTAAGTGTTTGCTTGTTCCCAACAATTACTTTTATAGGCTTTCGCTTGTCGTGCTCTACTACCAAAGATATCTAGGGCAGAACTGGTGCTGGCTTCTATTAACGCCTCTTTGAGGGCTATAAGGAGTCGTGCACAACTCAGTAACTTCGACAGTGAAGCAGTAGTGGTAGAGGAAGTATCACTTAAAGGAGATTAGAGGTAACTCAAAAGCGCTGTTTTTGGTAGATTTACGAGCTTACATTCACATTCTCACTTTCCATTCATATAAAAATTGCATATTTAACTTAAATGGAGATAGATATTGTTCGGATTGTACCTACCAGGGTAAATGATGGTAATGCAGTCGATACTATTATCCAAAGACAGAGAAAATTGCCAGACAAAATGAGCAGCTGGCACTATTTTTCCAGCGCAAAAGCAACCGTCAAGAGTAGAATCAAGTTGTCTATTTCGAAAGCAGTGCTAACACATTCCAGGTGGAATCGGAGGGAAAGCGATGAAGCCTGTTGGTCACTAAGCAGTGGACAGTAACCCCCGTCTCCCATGCGTTCCGTCTTCCGAGCAACCACTGGACACGACTTATTGGGTTTCCAACTGCAAATAATAAGTATTCTGGGCTCTCGAGTGAGCACATGGTATGGTGATATTCCAATGGGCACAACCGACACATACAGAAGCTGTGTTTACAATGGGAGGTGCAGGACGCCATGGACTGCTATGGATGCACATCTATGTGGTACAAATATCATAAATGCCAAGGCGTTGGCTGTGTAATCATAAATGTAAATTATTTTATTTCATTAAAAAAATGAACTATTCATAAGCAATGCAAATTACCCCTCGGACCATTGTTATCCAAGACTCGTGGTCATGAATTATAATGAATAAAAACAGTTAAAAAACTCTCAGTCAATTTTAATTTATTCACTATCTTGTAAGTAAACTATAACAATGTTAAAAACCTTTATTCTAAAAAAATTTATACCTAACTGAATTAAGATATAGAGTATTAATTAAAATAAAAATAAAAGTTCAGTTTCAGTTTAGATTATTATTTATATCCATATTGGACATGGCATACTTATATTAACTGGAACATAATGCTCACACATGGTGTTTACATTAAAAACAGTTTGTAATTTTAATAGTCCGTATTAAAACCACATTGCCAATATTCTCTTGTATAAATATATCATATTTATGAACCCTATATTATTTCAATAAATCCTTACATACAATCACGACTAAAATGAAGTGTTTACAAAAAATAACTAATTAATAACAATGAATACTAATAACTATCACATCAATAATTATAAATTTCACCAAAATGGAAAAATGAATCAGAGTTCAATGAACTCAATAAGCATGCTAAATAAAGTAATCTGAACATACTGAAAGGCAAAAGCTCTCTTTTTTTCTCAACAAGAACGCTGACATAAAGTTGAATATAATTTTTTTTCTTGGTAGCTATTTTTAACAAAAGCAGAACTCCTTCATTTCTATAAAATTAATTAATTCGTTTATAATTCAATGTTTATGTTTTATATATTTTTCTACCTTTTGTTTAATGTTTGTATTAAGTTAATCGACGCATTTAAAAAGTAAAGTCATAATTAACTTTTTTAACGCTTTTAAAAGTAATAATGAAAGTCTTATTAAATTATTCAATATAATAAGATTTTTAATTTACAGATATCTAAACTGCTGAACTTGAAGGACAATTTCTACGCATATACCACCCTATTTATATTAAATTTAAAATATATCTGGAACTACTAGGATTATAATCTAAATCATTTGAACAGATCTCTAACTAATCAGAAAAACGATTTTTTGTAATAAAGTACACCCCCTCCCATCCGCACTCTAAAATGGATATTATTGTGGTGTTTTTTTTCTGTTTCAGGGGTAAGATGAATTTTTTATAAAATTTCGTCTTTGTTTTCAAGGATAATCCAAGTTTATTCTCATTTTCTTGCTCTCTCACTCTCATCTCTCTCACACACATTACTCATCATATATATATATATATATATATATATATACACACAAAGAAACGCCAATAATGACTGATCATGGAAAGATACGAGAATAGTTACAAAAAATGCAAGTGATCAATTCATCAAGGTGTCCTTGCGACGAAGAAGTTCACTATAATTCATAAGTGCCACATTATAGACAGTAATAGACTTCAATTAAGAAGACGAGTTGCAACAATGGGCAAAACATGGTCATCTTCAAAAGAAGTGCTTATGAAAAAAGACTTCAGAAACACATTCCTCAAATTCATTAAATTTATAAATATCACAGATTTCAATAAATTGAGAAGTTTAGTAATAATTATTTATTATAAACGTATTATTATAATATAATTTGTTATTATTAATTTAGTAATTAATATTAAACTGTGTATAGTATAATTAATATTATTTCTAATGTATATGTTATATAATTACGTAAGTATTTACATAAACTGAGATTGTATAAATTGCATGTAATACAATATAGTAGAATATGTTGAGAAGAAACTACACACACACACACACACACACTACGTCATATATATACATAGTTCTAAAAAAATTGAAATTCAACTTGGCATAATGATAACCTGCTGTATTTCTTTACATTTATTGTATTTATAATTTATTGCACTGTATTTATTGCATTTCTTTACATGTATTTAGACATGTTTTTTAGGGAATGAAGTCATACAGAATTCTTATTCAAAGCTATAGTAAAAAAAATTGCAAATCTTTTAAAGACTTCATATGATATATAAGAAGCATACAATTCTTAAAACAACACAAAGCAAGAAATAAATCAACTGTATAATTTATTTTGTTTTGCAGCGTGTGATCAATGGTTGTCTAAGGTAAGTGTTAAAGTCAAAGTAATCAATCTACAAGTCACACCTCTAACAAATGTTAATGTCGGACATATAGTTCTTGGTGTGTTTCAAAACCCAATCTTTTATGAGTACATACGAGTATTTAAGCTAGGAAAGGTACCTCTTCCTACTTTATAGATAAATGGTCACTAGTTTTTAGACATTTCTCTTATGATTCAAGAAACTTTTGTGTTAGGTATTGTCTACTATGAATATTTCATGAACTTAAAAATACTAGGACAGTAATATTACCCTAAAAATAAAAGCTATTATGTTCCATCTGCAGTACCATGTCAGAGTGTTTTACAACATAATTAATTTATTTAATAACTGATAAAATGGATATAGACTCATTAGAAAAGATGAAATCATTAAACTGATTATTTAAGAGTTTAATAATTCTTTATTACAAAGTTTGATAATACGATAACTACACAATAGTCACATTGGAAAACACCAAAACTATCCTGATTATCAATGAGTTTGATATTATCTTTACATAATTTAATTAAAATAAACATCTAGTCAGTTTATTTGAGAGTCAAATTAAGTGTACGGCACTCAAGGCTATACTACTAAAAGACAAAAAAAAAAGCTATATGTTTATATTCTGAATTTGATACCTTAAGTTACATTTTAACTCTTATGGTGCTGTTGATGTCATCATATGCTTGCTATAACACGCCATAAATATTTATGGTTGCATCTCAAATCATTGCTTTTGTAATGGAACAGAGTGCCTACCCAATGCTCCAAAAGTATAAAAAACTAATTATTAACAAACGATTTTCATCATTTAGAATTTGTCTCTATTACATCATCATACTTAGTTACAATATAATTTTTTAATTGTATTGAAATTTGAGAATTTCAATCTTTTTTCTCAAGAAATTCAATCTATATGTCACACCTCTCACAAATGTTAGAACACCTATAACAAATATATCTGGAACTACTTGAATTATAATCTAAATCATGTGAACAGATCTCCAACTAAACAATGAATAAATTTCACCAAAATGAAAAAATTAATCAGAGTACAATGAATTCAATAAGCATACTAAATAAAATAACTTGAAATTTTAACACACTATAAGTGTGTTAAACTAGGAAATAGATATAGCGTCCTTAGTATCCTTTTATGTTTTCTTTAGAAACACCTATATGTTTCTAAATCGCATGCATCCCAAAAAAAATTTTTTTGGGAACAACATATTCACCCCATATTTCTTCATTTTTATCAACCTCATAAAGTTAAACAGACACTAATCGGAAATGTTAACTCCTCCTAGCCTAAATCTATGTAAATATCTCCCTCAGTTTTGACTATTTCAAAAGTGAAGCTTCAATAAGATTAATTACCTTCTGTTAGAACTGCTGCTGCTGTGGAGTCATTTCATACTGAATGTCTATAAAGTCACGTATGTGCTCCAAAATGTTTTAGACAACAATACAAACAATTAAAACAACATTTAAAACAACTTTTGTGGACAAAACGACTTAGTTTCTTTTTAAAACTTCTGAATTAAACGATACATATTTTTACATTTATTTACAATAAACATATAAATAAATCATAAAAAAAAAGATAGGAAATTAATATTACCTTTGAGATTAGTATTCTATATATTGACCACAATAAATGTAAGAAACAAATAATTGACTCAAGTGAAAACTTTGGTGAAAAAAGGAAACAATCACTTAGTTTGCATCACGTTCCAAATTGTCTTCGTCAGTCACGATGTTGAGATGAAGATCCCAAGGGAAGGTCATCGGCTACATGGCAGGTCCAATGACTCTCTCACCCATTGTAATTGGTCACGTGGTATTTAAATATCACGTGCAGATATACAACATCTTGATGATTTTCATTAATTGTTAGTAAACGATATTTTTCCATACATATCCCAATATTATATATATATATATATATATATATATCAATGATCAAACCACAATAAGAAATGGGAAAACAAGACTAAGATCTTTCAACCGTAACAAGCGGTCTTCGTTAGAGTCAAAAACCCAACTGAACACTAGATGCAGAAAACATCTGGTGAGGAGTTGAGAAGAGTGGGAGGGAAGAGTGGTATTTTAAAAGGGCGAAAGCACAGGAAAGGACTAATGTCCAGAAAGGGATGTTTGGGGAAACAAAAGAGTACAGTAAGAAAAAGTAAAAAACTGTCTGCTAGCTGTCAACCCTCTTTGAAGAGGCTATTGCCCTCGTGACGAAAGTATCAAGTTTGAAGAGACCGTTACTAATGTTAATAATATTAGATCTATTAAATTTAATTAGAGACGATTCAATAATATTTCTTAACAACATTGATTTTTCATAGGTAATAAATTTAGCTCCTGTCCAATCAATATGATGATTTTCATTTTTTATATGCAAGAATAAGGCACTACTTTTTTCCTGTCTACTTACGTTATATTGGTGTTGTTTTACACGTGTCTTTAATGATTTACCAGTTTGACCAATATAAATTTTATGACAATTTTTGCACGGAATCATAAAATTGTCATAAAATTTATATTGGTCAAACTGGTAAATCATTAAAGACACGTGTAAAACAACACCAATATAACGTAAGTAGACAGGAAAAAAGTAGTGCCTTATTCTTGCATATAAAAAATGAAAATCATCATATTGATTGGACAGGAGCTAAATTTATTACCTATGAAAAATCAATGTTGTTAAGAAATATTATTGAATCGTCTCTAATTAAATTTAATAGATCTAATATTATAAACATTAGTAACGGTCTCTTCAAACTTGATACTTTCGTCACGAGGGCAATAGCCTCTTCAAAGAGGGTTGACAGCTAGCAGACAGTTTTTTACTTTTTCTTACTGTACTCCTTTGTTTCCCCAAACATCCCTTTCTGGACATTAGTCCTTCCCTGTGCTTTCACCCTTTTAAAATACCACTCTTCCCTCCCACTCTTCTCAACTCCTCACCAGATGTTTTCTGCATCTAGTGTTCAGTTGGGTTTTTGACTCTGACGAAGACCGCTTGTTACGGTTGAATGATCTTAGTCTTGTTTTCCTATTTCTTATTGTGGTTTGATCATTGATTGTTGTTTCACGTGTTTATGTGAAATCTTTATATATATATATATTATTAGTATATTTTGGGAGCAGACCTTCATTTAGACATGTTCTATTAAAAAGTATGCCAATTTTCATTTTCGTTCGTTTTCTATTTAATTTCTCAAGTTTTCTAAACTTGTTTTTCAACACTTCAGGTAAATTGAACACTAACTCTCCAAATGTTTTATTCTTGAATTCCATACTGATAATCCAAAATATACTATAAATCTAACAAAAAAAACTACACTATAAATTATTCCTACGTTTCAGTCATCCTAGACCATCTTCAGGGATTTAGAATAATGACGATTAAAAATTAACTTAAGAAAAACATTAACAATAATTATTATAAATATTCTAGTACTAATTATTACATTGCTATACTAATGAATTGACAACATTAAGAGAATGAGGAGGTTACGCCATCGTGGAGGTTCCAAAATCCAGAAAATTCGGAAAACCAAGTTCAGAAAACTTGAGAAATCAAATAGAAAACGAACGACATACTTTTTAATAGAATATATATATATTTTCTATTATTATATTATTATTATTATTATTATTATTATTATTATATTTTGTTATTACGTATTGTATCTTATTAGATTTTGTTCTTTCTTTTTGTACTATGGTTAATCCTGTTCGATGACGACGAATGTCGAAATATCGTTGTGAGTCTTTTTTGTGTGTGTTTTGTCTTTCCTGTGTGAACTATATATATATATATATATATATATATATATATATATATATATATATATATATATATATTGTCACAATAACATGTGATATAAATATTCAGATAACTCACTACAAATGATTGAAGATAATCGCTCTGCCCTTCGAGCTCTAAGAGCTTAGTCAACACTGGTACAGGCCTTTTTAAATTGGATGAGTTTGAAAAATTGAAGGAATTGTTAAACAAATTAATACTCTTTCTAATGTAATAGAGAAAAATACTGTCAATGATGCCAATCTTCATTCAACTTTAAAACAAAATCCATAAACTCCCCACAAATTCTATTGACTTGCTTCCTGACGACGTGATAAACAAAGGCCTCACAGCGATTATCTTCAATCATTTGTGGTGTCACCTGATATATATATTCCATTTTTAATATTATTAATAAGGCTAAAATGGTTTATACCTGTTTTTAGTAAATTCGGTTACTTCTTTAGCCGTTGGGTTACTTGCAGCTGTGTTTACAACGTGCTTGGTATTCCTTTCTCTTTTCTTCTGAAGACGGACTGCCCAAAAATTTGAGGTTGTAAGTGTGTTTTTTTTACTCTGTGTGTTACTCTTTTCAATTTTGAAATCGCATTGTCTCCAGTTTGGATCGTCTTTCAGTTTATTAAGTGGTGTATATATATATATATATATATATATATATATAAGTACATAAGATCAAAATACAATATGAAATGGGAAAAAAAGGTCTAAGATCTTTCAACCGTAACAAGCAGTCTTCGTCAGAGTCAAAAACCCAACTGTTGGGTTGTAGACTCTCACGAAGACCGCTTGTTACGGTTAAAAGATCATAGTCCTTTTTTTTTCATTTCATATTGTGGTTTGATCATTGATTGTTATTTTATGTTTTAATGTAAAATCTTGTTAAACTATAAGTGCATATCTAGCAGAAAAATGATGAAAATGTAGAATGGATCAAATCTCTGAGGCACAAGATGAATTCCCGAAAGTCGTTAAATCAACAACTCTGTCGGAGTGTTTCTCTAAAGAAAGCAAGTGATTTTATCAAATCCCAAACTATCTTCGTGAAAGATGAAATACACAAGTCAGAACTCTCACAGCTCAATGTTTCGCTTGTTTCCTCTCCCCTTTACCTTTCTTCTTCCCCCCCAGACCCCACGCAAGAAATTCATTTCTATGTTATTATCACGCAAATTCTGAGTGTGTTTATATTTTGGTACACGGAAGAGTTTAATATTAATTTAAATCTAAGCTGATTCACTGTTATGTTAAAGCATAAAAATATTTGCATCTATAAATATTGAAAGAATTCTTTCAAGGAGCTATTGTCAATTTTTTCTAATTAATCTACAAATGGGAAAAACGAGAAAGAGATCTTAGAAAGGAAATATCCTATTGAGGAAATGAAATATATAAAATGGAATGCCTACTACCAAAATATTGGAAATATTTTTTGTAATTACAAATTGAGGCTGAAGAAAACAGTAACAAAGGTTGAATCAAATCCTCGAGTAATAGCTGTGGAAGAATCAGGCGTGGTACTTCTTTCGTAGAGTATTCCTAAGGAACAAACTATAATTCATGACAGCCTTGATTTCCAATGATTAGCACCATCCGTGATGGGATGGCAGCTAAATCGCATTCGCTATGCATGGACCTTGATTAGCAGCATGGTCAAGGTACGTTCCGTCTATCATGGATCATCGAGCACAGAGTTCTTATTGCTTACAAACATTCTTCTTCCCATTGTTAGTTTTTTATGCAACATCACGCTTGCTATATATTTAACATTTTTCACACTTTCTTAAATAAATGTCTTTTAAAACTGATGGCGTAGTACTGTTTTTAATAAAGGCAATTTTTTTAATGTAATTTTTGGTACAAATTGTGACTTTTATATCTGGTACCAGGATTAACAAATAAATTTCAAATAATATAAAAGATGGGCAGTTTGTAGGGCTTTTATTTGAGATGCGAATTTTCTCAATGAACAATATAACAACTCGTTGCTTTCACTCACTGGGATTGCAGGTGTAATTTTACAATGCCAGCTTTAAATCTGGTCTGCCTCCATTTACTCCTAACTATTCCAGTCGCATTATGTTTAAATTAGGGTTCCAATGTTCCTCAAATCAATGGAAACTACAACTCCCTATGGATAAAAGACTTATGATTTAACAAGCTGATCCACCCGGCGTTTCCCGGGTGGTAGATTATACCCCGGCGTTTTGGTTATGCATGGGAGATCCCAAAAAAGGAACCTCTTCAAAATAAAAATACTATAGTTAGTTCCTCCAAAAAAAGTTATATAAGATCCATATGTTTCTTTGTATCTAAATGTCTCCAGTTATATTTCTATAGAGGACAGACAGACGAACTTTGTATTTTATATATAAAGATATAACTTATAAAAACCTAGAAAAATATAAAGTATTTTATATTTTTTTTACATATAATATAATTAAATTCATATGACTTTATCATTAATATATCTTAATTTAAGCAAAAATAGTTAACATACACTACAGTGGATTCGAATTACAGGTACTGGTTCTGCGTACATACCTGAAACAAGAACAAACAATTAAAAATACTTATATAACCATGTTTCACATTTTATCACATTAATATAATTTTCAAGAAATGACAGAGTTATTTTTGTAACTGTTATAGGCTAATTTGAAGTTGTGATTAAGTAAACCAAAAAGCATAATTCCTGCATCAATAATTGATGTACGAACACATTTTAAAAATAAGTGTACCAAATATTATCAATTGATTCTAACATTATTATGAATATTTTAATTTACAGAATAAATAAAAACAATAATTAACTTAATAGAGGCATTAAAAATATGCTTTTCTTGCATTTCTGATTTTAAAAACCTTACAATGCCTTCCCAGATAATTTACACAAGTCCAAAGTTATGCGTATATCACCATAGAAAAAAATTATATTCATTTTCTTGAAATACATCAATACAAAAATTTATTATCATATTTGAAATCACAGAAATGATATCTGATAAGTGATATTTAGGTTTGTAAAAATAATGGAGGTCATGATAGTTTATGGGATATAAGGAATACGATAAAAGTCACGACTTCTCTACTCACGACCAGAGTGCCACTTGATTCTTGCAAGTAGGGCAGAGTCACTTGTTTTTATGCATGCTGAGTTGCGAATTCATTTCAAGAATATCGAAATAATTATTTGAAATTTGCAGTTAGTGACAAGCCATTGAGAACATTTGAACGCAGTAGATAATCATATCCTAGTTAGAAGAACTATGACGAAATCACAAGAACATCTCTGTACAAAGTTGATGAATTTTTTTATTTTACTTTTTTAAGTAAAGTATAGTGATAGTGAAAAAATTTGATCTCCAGATTTTGATGTAATTATATGTTTTGAGGTCCCAAAAGTCGTTTTATGATGTTTTTTCGATGATGTCTGTGAGTGGGCGGATGTGTCAGTGTGTTAGCATTGTTTGTTACCACGCTACGGTCCAGAATCTTTTATGGATCAAGTTGATATTTTACTCAAAAATTGAGCCTCATAGTATAGATGATCCCTATTGTTTGGGGAGAACTATGCATGACGGGAAAGTCACTTTTTTTTGCCAAAAACCGGTTTTAAGAAAACATTTTTTTTTCCTAAACTGCTAACTCTAGTTTACAAATTTTGGCATGATCTTTGTAGTTACAAATACAATAAACGAAAAATATATTCAGAATTTTAAAACAATGGGAAACATTTTTTTTATTGACTTATAATTCAATCTCAAAGCTTGTGAGAGCGATACAAGTCGTACCATTTGACGGATCAAAATGAAACTATGCCTAAAAATAGTACATTACATGGAGAATGAGTTGAGATAATTTTCTTAACAATTACATTCACCAAAGAGGCGTTAAAGCACGATTTCTATTTTTAGAAAATTTTTATTGAAGCTAAACGGCTCATTAAAAAATCATGAAAATTTGACCAAAAATGGAACAATAAATTAGCAATTTATAAAAAAAAATCATGAAATTTTGATCACAGTAAAGGGCAATAAAGTTATAAAACTTTTGTTTATCTTTTACTAAGGGATCACCTGCTATACTTGTCGAATTTTTGATATTTTTTTACATTGTTTACATTGACTTAGAAATTTTTTGAGTGAATCCGTCGAGATAAAATTGATGTTTATGATGGAAAAATTTAAAAACTCATTGAGTTATATGAGCTATAAGAGGAATAATATTTTTATATGTAATAAATCATTGTCAATAAACATAAATTTCCTTTGTCTGCCATGGTATGATGGCAGGAAAAAATAACACACACTCAGAGTGAACTAGGTATATATGATTTTTGACAAATGAAAAGAAATGTGGTTTTTATTAAATACTAGCAATTCATGAAACTCCCAGTATAGTAATTATATAAAAGACCAAAATATAAAACATCATTCAAAATTGAAAACATCTTTGAAGAAAAATAAATTGAATTATACGACGTCTTAAATTAAGAATTATCTTAAACGACATTTTTTCTTAGATGTTTAAGACATTTGTCAGACAAAATAAGAATATTTTCAAGTTTTAAATGGGAAAATTTGTCTTAAATATTCAATGTAGAAGTAGGTCAGATTATACTAATGATATTATATGCATCAGTGGTGTGATATTTAAAAATAAGCATATATATTGATAAGTGTATCAATCACTATCTGTACTACCTCCAGGAATGAAAGACTAATAAACATCTCCCATTTAGACATTTATAATATACCTAAATGAAACATTATTATTATATACCCAAGCAGTATGATATTATGTTTACTTATGGTAAAGTAGAGTGTAGACCAATCCAGATTTTTATATATTAACAATAAATAATAATAATAGAATAAATGTTTAGTTTAGAGCAAGTAACTCAATAAATTAACCATAACATATACATTTCAATATTATACATGTTGTAAGTAAAACATTTTGATTATTACTTAAACATAAACTTTAAAACTTTTCCTAACCCCACAATGTTCCCTTTTTGACATATTTAATACAAACATGGTAGAACTGTTGTACACCTACCTCTAGGTACATCACCCATAATATAATAAAATTTATTATTGGAACATAAACTAGTATTACGATGGAAAATATATATATACTCATAATAACGATATAAAACAGGTAGAAAGTACATTAATATTTATATCTGGCTTTAATCAATAATAATAATAGAATAAACAATAATAGAAGAATAAATAGATAAACAAATTTTAAAAAAAAGTAAAGGTTTTTAACACCACACTCGAGCATAGAAAGCAATCTTTTCTTCCATTCTACAAAAAAAAGAAAGCAAAAACGCTTTAAAAATATGAATGATAGTTCACATTGCAAGACTTTTTATAATAAAGACAAAGCTTAGTTTGCGATAATTCATAGTTTAGTGTTTTATTGTTAAAAAGCTGTTAGGAGAAAGTTCAAAAACTTCATTTCTTGTACTAGTAGTTAAAATGTCCGAATTTGTAAATCACAACTAAAAGATTAAATTAATTTTTTTTCGAATTAAGTTTCAAATTTAATGAAAAGTAAATCGAATTAAAAGTTTCTTAAAAAAATAAATAAATAGAAATTAATAAATATTATTGTTACAAAACTTATAACAGGAGAGAGTAGTGACTGAACGTTGTCGATTCCTATCGACGTGGCATCTCCATCTTGTTCTACATTCTTGCTGTTTATTCCATATATTAAGCAGATCGTGAGAAACAACAAAAGGTTAGAATTTTGATTGACAGTTAAAAATTCATTAATTTCAAATTAGCTACTAAGGTCGAAAATTGGCTGTGTTCTAATAAAGGAGTTTACACAAGGCCACTCCTCATTGTTTCAAAGGTATATTAAGCTTCCCTGCTGATCCACATTAAGGATGGAAATCGTATTAATATATACAGTGCTATACAAATGGCCTACTTACATTTAAAATACATAACCCAGAATCATTTCAAAGATAACTAAATTATTGACATGCACAGCATTTGTAACATTTAGGTTAAGTTATTTATTTTATTTATCAATCTGTATTTCTTTAATTTATGAATTTAATACTCACTATCTTAAATACTTCAAACATTCAAAAATTTAAAGAAATTTGCTAAATTCATTTGAATTGATTCTTTTCATTTGAAAATGAATTTTCACTACACAATTTCTATAAAGTAGGAAATTTTATTTAATACTTTTTATTTTCATACATTTTATTTCTTTTACCTAAACAAAAAAAAATAAGTTTTAAAGTATACATAATCAAATGAAATATAATTAAACATTTTTGGAATAAGTTATCGGAAGTTGGATAACAGAATTCAATTTAAAGATCAAATTATGTTGACTAACATATAAATTTCATCCCAACTACAGGGGTCATTATTAGATGTTTAACTTTTAAAACATTATACGCTTTTCAAAATAGAGTAATAATAGTGTTATTCTAGATTAATAGTAAATAATAGGTTTCGCAAAGCAGGTTTATATAATTTTGTGAGACAAATCCATCATACGACGGAAACCAACAGAAATTTATGTTTACTGGTGGTGAGTTTTTTTTATTCGAAAATATTATTCTTCTTATATCACAAATAAGTCGATACATTTTTTTTTCATTATACATTTAAACATTTTATTTCTAACAAAAAATTTCTAAGTTATTGTAGACAATGTAAATAAATATCAATAAATTCGACAAATAGAGCACGTGATCCGTTAGTCCAGGATAAAAAAGCACTTTTTATAGCGTTATTGTTCTATACTGTAATTGAAATTACGTGAATTTTGTTTATGAATCGGTAATTTTTTTTTTTCAATTCTTTGGAAAATTGTCATGATTTTTTAATGAGCCGTTTGGTCTCAAAAAAACATTTTCTGAAAAGAGAAGATGTTCGGTAACGCTCCTTTGGTGAACGTAATTTTGAAAAAAATTACCTCAACTCTTCCTCCACAGAATGCTTTATTTTTAGGCGTAGTTTCATTTTAAGCCGTTAAACTTTCAGATTGAATTCAACAAGAGAGGAAGTAAATAAAAAGAAGATGGAAACAAGAATTAAAAAAATAATTCAAGAAGATAAAGAAGAAAACAAAACAGTTGAATATCAGTGTTTTGATAATTTAATTATTTTGATAATGTTTAAAGTTAATTTAAACAAAACAATTTTTAAATTATATATCAATGAATATAATATTATGAATATAAATATATTATCAATGAATATCAATGAATAAAATGTAAACTAATAATATCTAAATAATAATATCTAAAAACTTCATAAAACGACATCTGGGACCTCAAAACATGTAATTCCATCAAAATCTCGAGATCAAATTTTTTCACGAACACTATACTTTATTTATAGTAAAGTAAATCATTAATTGAAAATGATAATAAATTCTCCCAGTTTCTGAATATCTGATGTCAATATTGTAGCTTGTAATGATTATTTTTCCTTTAAATCTGACTCTCAAATAAGAAACATGATCTGTTGGTGATTTTTGAGGGTTTCACGGAAGTAAATTTTGTAGAGGTTACGTTATGCGGTTAACCGCAAAAGTTGAAGTGACCAAGAAACACTTTCCCAAAACAACTACTTATACATATCATTCGTCTTCATACCGCACATGTGAAAAGAGACTAGTCAGCAAAGGAAGAGAGTGGTCCATACTAATCATGGAGAATTCAGCGCTTATAACCTTGAGGCGTTGACAAATATTTAAAACAAATGATAGACATCATTTTACTGGACCTTGAAGGTATTCATTCATAGAGATGTAAGTAAATAATTTGTTTATCATATAACTTATTTATGAAACAACAACAGTATCAGAAATCAATTAATAAGTCCTTGAGATTGTTTATTTAGCGTTAATTTAAACAAAACTATTTTTAAAATTAAATAAAATAGAATATTAAACATTAAATAGTCACACAATTGGAATTGGTTCAATATAAATCTTTCAAAATGTTTTAGATTTGTTTTTTAATTTTTTTTTGTGGTTTTGCTGAAGAAAACATTCAAATCATTTAACTTAATTATTTTGTATACAATATTAGCTATTAAATTGTATAGAATGCATACAATATATCCATTAAACATTTTTATTAACTATTAATTTAATCAGATATTACAAAATAAAATTATATATTTTTTATTTTATTTTATTTTTTGACCATAAATTGATCTCATATTCGTATAGATTGGTGCGAATCTATATGAGTAGTATTATTAATACGTTTAAGTAAAAATACATGAATTTTAAATAATTACAAGTATTTGTAATATGTTTAATAATATTCTAAAATGAACAGTAAAAGTTTAATAAACAAAGGTTCAAAGTTATTTAGATCAGCAGGTTTGAGTAGTAGATTCAGTAGATCAGTAGAGACAAGATTCAAGGAATTCAGTCAAACTATGGAAAGTTGTCAGAAAGTTTACTCAGCACAGTTAGGTCTGTCTGATGAAAATCAAGGGAAAATTTTGAAATTTAACTAATGAGTGCTTTTGAAATGACTCAAATATAGAGCGCAGATTAGTTCCACTTAAGCAATTAAATTCTAGTGGTCATAACTCCTCGTAATAAGGAATTTGATAATTAAATGTTAAATAGATAAAATTCATAAGTAATTTTAAAAATAATTGATAATAAAATGATTAAAGAACTGGTTTAATTCAGTTTTAAATTAAAAAGCACAACACCTTCCAAACATTTTCAACATATTTTTACGTCATCTAATTAACATGTTGGTTTTCTACTACCTCTGACTGGTAGAATTCCGGTATATTGCTGATAATATATAGGAATCATATTTGGTATATTATCATATCATATTAATAATCCTTACAAATGATTAATTTGTATTTTGAAAAAATATATTCCAATACCAAACTATGTAAAAAGTTCATGAAAGAAATATTTTGAATAACTAGATTCACAATTTTAAGTAGAAAATTTCCACTTTTGCAAGTGTGTAACTGTTTCTGCATATTTATTATTTTTTTTTCAATATTAAATTTTTTAGTATTAAATAGCTTAGTTTGAATTATATAGTCAGTATTTATTCAACTGAATAAAACTTATATATCCATCACAAGAAACAAAGATATTGCCATAGAGATGCTATTTCCTGAATTGTTTGAAGATATCCCATACAACAGGATACGTCTGGATGGGTTCATTGCCCAGGATGTCTAATGTTTCCCTATCTGTGCAGAGAACTTCCCATGGTATACTTTAACCTTAGTCACTGTTAGTGCACCATCATTGTTAGGAGAATTGAGAATTGGAAATATATAATGAATCTGTTTATAATTTATAGTTAAAGTAAGAGATAAACCATACTCAATCCTGACGTACTCTAATAATAATATACAAAAAAAGTTGTAACTTATTTAAAAGTTACTAACTACTCTCGGGAAAGAACTGCTCTTGATTGATAAGGACAAGGTGGTATTTAAGTGTTTCTATACAGTGATAGCCAGTCGCTGCACTGGTGTGGAATCGCGTGATGGAGTACATGCTTAAATGAACGGAGAGGACACACCGCTAGGAGCCATCCGGTCGCAGAGACATAAAGCTTTATATCTCGCCTAAATATCCAATGTTTGTTACAATCATTTTTAAACTACATCTGCATGCCTTTTTTTTATTTCTATCATATTTGTATCTTGGTTATTTTAAATTCAATTACTGGAACAAATTAAGAAAATATTCCCCTATTCAGTAGTTATGGCCTTTAATGTTTGTTCGATGTCGCTTCAAATGACCCCATTGGATAAGAGTACCTAAAAGATACGAGCAATTTCAAAAGTAATATCAAAGTAAAAATAGGAGTTTGACAACCAAGTTGGCAATTTGAAGTGCTTAACAGGAAAGAAGAAATTGTACTACCTTATGAAATAGGTGGTAATGAGGGCGAACTAGTTGAGAAAGTGAGGTGGCGAACGATAACTGACCAGTACATGACGCCAGAGAGCCAACTCATATAATATTTGAAGTTTCTCTTTAATTAAGCAGGGTCAGTGGAGAGTCGTAACGCCATGTTACGTGTCCGGATCTAACAGAGATCTCTTTCTCAACCCCGTCAGAATACATTACCCTGCTCGGAAATCGGCTACACCTTACCACCTTCGACCCCAATCCCTCGATAGCATTCAGACAATTGCCATTCTTTACTCTTAAGCAATTTCCAAAGTCTTTTTACTAATCCTCTTTCATTGTTGGAGGCTTCCTTTTTTTCGAAATTAATCCATTGCGTAGGACCTTTCCCTCAACCCATCCATTAATCTTTGCTTCGAACTCTTTTTCATGCTCAGGTAACTCTTTCATTCTAGGCACAACTTGTTTCTACCATTTAAGTTATTTAACTCTCCTCAAATTACTTCAATCCTCCTCACTCTATTTTCACAGCTAGAATTTCCTAATAGAGTTGAACTAATTCGAACACTATAGAAACTCTGATGAACTCAAGCTCTTTGACCAACATCATTTACACCAGATCAATGAGCCACAGCAGCCCGCAGTCCCTTTATAATAAAAGCCTATTCGTTCCTGAATAGGTGTTACATTAATTAACAAAAACACTTGACATTACATCATTAAATTAAAGCTACAATTTAGATCGTCTTTCAATGTTTTACTTTCAATGAACTCAGAATTAAGCATTAGAGGTTTTGAAATGACTAATTTATAAAGTATTTTGTTTAACTTAAGAATTTACGAAATACCATTAATGGAAAGAGTACATTAAAAAATGTAATTTTTCTTAGTAGACGGACCACGTCTTAAGTAAATAAATTAAGGAAAACGTCCTGAAATAAATAACTCATAAACAAGCAAACAAAAAAATAATATGGAAAGTAACACCAAAATCAATTATGAAATGTAATTATGGTTTGTATGGCAGGAAGTGGCATACTTCATAAGTTAGGGAATTCAAGGATAGTAATCTATTAACAGGATAACTTCACTGGAGGCCAAATGAGATCTTCCATGGGCACTTGATTCTAGTCTTTATACAATATCAATTTACGTCAATTGACGGCCGATAATCTCTTATGAGGCCTATGTCACTTTCGCATTATTCGTAGGATCTCCTCCATAAGTGTCTAGATAATCAGAGGGTTTCTTATTTAACATTATTCACACTCCTCCAATAGTTCAAATCCCATCGCTGTCTTCTTATTTAATAATTGGGGTGGCTGTTAAACTAGGATTATGTAACAAGCTCAGGAGATAAGAATTCGTGTTTTATAGTCACTAGGCAGTTTCATTAATGTGCTCTAGTTCACTTCAGCTTTCTACTTCTCGCGTGCTTTGATCTTAGTACATGCCTGATGCCACTTTTAATTCATACTTAACTGAGGAAACAATAATCACGACAAAATAACAATATTTCGTCATATTGCCTGAGATATTCCAGTGACATGATCAGTTCAAATAAGAGTATTAATCAGAAGTAAACAAACTGTTTTGTAGAAAAAAATAGAACAACAAATATTTGATTTGGTTACGAACGAAATTGAAGCTTTCCATTTTTGCCATATCTTCATATGGATTTCAATGTGTAATACATATTTTCATAAAATCGTTGAATCAACAAATGTGTCTGGAGCAGACAATATAAACATAACATGTTCGTATTTGTTCAAATAAAATCGTAAAAGTGAAAGTCACGGGTGCCAAAACGTTTTCACTGAGAGTTACTTGCAGAAAAACATGCCAAAAACCAGGGTCCATTGCTCCTTTTAAACTTAAAAGAAATTATGTATTAAAGTAATCAAAGCCATGGAGGCCAGTGTAACCCAATAGCTTACGTGCTCGCCTCTGAATTGGTTTATCCTGGGTTCGATACCCAATCTGGCATTTCATTTATTCACTCAGGAGGTGAAAAAAATCAGAGCACGCGTTTCCCCTCGGAGAGGACTTTAAGATCCTGAGCCTGCAGAATATCAGGTACTCGTGAAAAATTCTTACTCTAGTTACCATTGAGTTGAGTAAACTTTAGGACTACCAATAGCCATGTGTCTTCTCTCGTGAGACGGCCACTAAACCAAACCTAGCCTAGTCTATAACTATAAATAGACTACAGTTGGCAACTGAATATGCCTTACGAGGGAAAAGTGTATTCAACATTGAAGATATTTATTAATTCCGGTATTCACTGCCCATCAGAACTGATTATTATTTATAATAATATAAAGTATAAGCTTAGTACGATATAATACGTGCATACTACTGTTTTGCATTCATATTGTTTCGAATAAAACAGGTCACTTGCTCCTCATGTAAATATAAATTTGAAAATAAGAAATTTAATTTGAGTTTTCATCTATATCTCGATCTAAATCATAATAAATAAGTTAATAATTCTAAATTAAAGTGAGAGCGGTTTTTTTTTTTTTTTGATATGGTATTGTTTTCAGTTACTCAGAATTCTTTCCCAACAAAAGACTGTTCTAATGATCATATTAACTTCCAATTAATATTCACTTCTTACAAGCTTTAGAATTAGGACTTTAGATTTTAATCAATGGATTTCAAGAGAATGGCCCCTAAATTAAAATAAGGGGGACAACCTTGAAATAAGCGATTGTTGGCGCAGCTAATGTGCTATTGTGGAAACCAGTGATTAGATTACTTGGGAGCACATTTTCAAAGCACTTCCTCTCTTAATCTCTTCTTTAGTTCAAATTTATCTTTCCCAAGAAGATTTTCACATATTCTTGTATGTGTTACCATTTGCAATTTCTTAAAAATACAAGCTTTTAACTTTTAAGTAGAGCAATTATTATTATTATATCCCAATTGGGTATATTAACCATATGAAACACACATTTGCAAGAAAATATGGAAAGTTGTTGTCAAATTCATAGAAAGATTGTAAATAATTAATATAACAAGGGCCATAATTACTGAAGGGTCATTATTTCTTCGAAAAAAGAAAGTTGTTTGTTCTCATATATATATATAATATATATATATATATATATATATATATATATCAATGATCAAACCACAATATGAAATGGGAAAACTTGACTCTGACGAAGACCACTTGTTAAGGTTGAAAGATCTTAGTCTTGTTTTTCCATTTCATATTGTGGTTTGATCATTGATTGTAATTTTACGTATTTATGAGAAACCTTTATATATATATATAATTTTTTTTATATATATTATATATTATATTTATATATATTATTTTTTTATAATAATATAATAAGATATTATTACTCCCTCTATTATCCTACAGTCTTCATATAAAATATCTGCAGATCATTACGTGCACAAATCGTATTTATTTCTTGCTATAAATAACATCAGAATATCTTTTCATTGTATTTTTGTATATTGTAGTACATATGAATAAATAAAAAAGTAAAATAACAAAAGAAAAATAAAAAACAATATGTTGTTATAATTTTTATTTTATAAAATTATTTATGAAATATATTAGTAATTAGATTTGTTTATATAACGCTGATTACACAAGATCTTAAGTTATATACACTTTCACGACTATCTCGTTGCGCCAAGCTCACGATCGACGTTTAAGGTTCATGTTACTGAAAAATATGCTCAAAATAATATGTTTATGCAAAAATTGGCAATATTTCAACAAAATTTGATCTTATTTTTGATAAATATAAATGTTCATAAATGACGATTTTTTGATAAATATCTTTAGTTTAAAAATAAAATGCCAACAGTGTTTTATTAATAAAGATCAACTAGATAAAGATCTACATGCGAAATTCAAGCTGCTGTTTGTCGACCCCAGGAGTGTACTGTGTTGAACTGTCTGTTTCATGCACTATTCCAGCAGCAAATCAACGCTTCCTTGTTTAGTATAAAAAGCAGACATTCCAACTGTTTCACCTTATAGGGGTTCATTAAGTCTGTAGAAAAGTTAGAATATTTAAATTCATTGAGGCGTTAAACAGAATAGATTTTCATACTATAATATATAAAATGTACTTACAGTTAATGTTTTAATTAATAGATAATCAATCAAGATCAATGAAAAGCATGCAATAAAAAAAGTGTATATAAGTAGTAAACAAATATAAATGAAATACTACAAATAATTTATACAATAAAGATTTTTTACTGTTATAAAATTCTATGTCCAAAATAGTTTTAATCTTGAAGATTATTTCTCCTCAAGATCTGACGACCTGTCAACCATTATTGACAGGATTTAGCAGAAATGAATGCAATGCGAGCAGGGAAGAAGTAAAAGCTCTGACCTTTGTCAGCCAGAATGATTAGCGACACTGGAACAGGTTTCTCGACTGATCTTTCTAAAACCACCAATGTGTTACTTTCCAATAATGATAATAGAAATCAAAGGCTTCTCAAACACTTTTAAGCGGTTATCGAAGGGATATGATTGACCTATAACTTCAGAGGTTTACTTGTGATGTTCATATATTTTCATAAAAAATATATTTCCATATACAACAATTTAGTACAAAAAAAAGTATATTAGAGATACGTCTAGATTCTGTACGACAGGTTCAAAAGAGAAAACAGAATGAATTGAAAAACATATGGCACATTAAAAAATAGATAAATCCATTAATGTTTAATTGAATAACAAAAAAGTTGAGATAAATGTCTTTTAAATCATGAAAACTTAACATAATATATTTATTATGTAAAATATTAATCAGATAATAACGCATACGCACACACATACACTTGTAATGATCGAGTTAAGTGTCAGAAAAGGAGATTATTGAAGTGAAGAAAATTTGTTGTACACTCCTCCGACTGGAGGAACTTTTCCTGGTTTTCTGCTAATTGTCATCATATCTATGGAACCTAATTAGTAATTCTAAGAAAAACAACTTATTGGTCCTTCTCAGCCTAGCATAATTAAATAATGTTTAGTGGGCTGCAAGCAGATGGCTTGGACCATTACGTCCAAATATATATATTAAATATATTATATATTGCAATATATATTAAAAGATGACTAAATGGTCTATCTTTTAACATCTTTCTTGTAACTGGTTGACACAATCTACAACTAAGACTCCGTCAGCCTCCTTGTTACTGAATAACAACACTAAGTAGTAATCTGATTGAAATTTCTAAATTGCACCTCATTGTTAACAAACTTTAATCCGTAAATAATCATTTTTAATTACCATTATACAAGCTCATTGGAATGGTAAATATGTTAGAATTTTTTCATTCTTTAATCGCAGATTATTACAAATATATATTTAAAATGAAATCAAATTAATATAAAATATATAAAATGTATACAAAAAACCTTTTTTTTATGATGAAATCGAGATAAAATATTCAATTTATACTACTTTTCTTGAAGTTCAAAAACATTTATTTTTACCATTAAAAAATTCCAAATTTTGTTTTCATGAACCGAAATAGTTTTATTTTTTTCTTTTTTTTTTGTATTCACCCAACTTATAGAAGGTTAAAATCAATTAAAAGTATTACACAGCAGGACGATGTAGTTAAGAAGATGCGAAATTCAATTTTTCTCAAGTGTAATACAACATAGGGTTGTAGGGGACCAACATACACACTGACGTACGACTTCATTAGGACTTACACATTGCCGTGGTAACGTTGACAAAATGTGTGTCTGTGGTGTGCGTGTGTGGGAGTGTGTGTGTGTGTGTCTTCTCTCTTATTTATCTTCTATATGGTGCCTTCTCATTAAATGATCTCTACATGATATATTGTATGCTTTGGTAATGACAAAATGTGGTGTGCGCGCGTGCGTGCGTGCGTGTGTGTGTCTTCTCTCTTATTTATCTTTCATATGGCAAATTTATCTATTAGAAATAAAGTTAAAATAAGAACTCTTCAATTCCTCAAATACTCAGTTTTCATTTCTAAGTGTATACTTCAACCAACTTTGTGGCCCTTATCAGCTTACAAACTTAACAAAGAGAACAAAAAAATTAAACTAACTTTATATAATCTGATTTAATACTTAAATGTTAAAAAGTTAATTTAATTTTGTCTATATTCCTTTTTAGTCAATTGTCTGAAGATGACCATATCAAAGGGTCAAGTACATATCTAAAAATAAAACTGGTACATGAAGAATTAAATCTTATTTTCTCTTCATTCTCCAATATGGAGTTCTCCATGTTAAACGCATAGTTAGTTAATAATGTCTTTATATCAACACAAAACTTTGCATTATATTCCGACCATTTCTTATACCTTTTAGATGTTTCAATATTTTTTAGGTGCACTCATGTATACTTTTTTAGGCATATAATACATATATGCCTAATAAATATCTGAGCGTATATGTATGAGCCTTAAAATATATGAGAGCTTATATATTTAAAGCTTCATAAAACATGAAGTCCACCAATTATTATAATTCTTATAATAAAATGTATAAATTTTTAAGAAGGACATAAATATTGGACATAATTTACGTAAATTTTATCTGAATTGTTAGGTTAATTTCAAGAAACAAAGTACAACAGCAGTGGCTGTTCGGTACTATAAGTAGCTCAAGTGATATCGGGGAGTAAGATACGTAAGTAAGATCTTAATTTTACTAGTATTAATTTATTTTAAATTTAAGTAACATTTAATCTTAATTAGTAAATGTGACACTGGGTTAGATAACTGATTTTTCATTACTCGGCGCAATACTCCACATTCTGCTAGTGTTTAGACTCTAAACTTTAGAGCAATATATATTGCATGCTGAGAAGATTTCAGTCATCGAAGATTTGAATTCAATTTGAAATATAAAAAAAAAAATGGGACGTGAAACTTCATTGAATGTCTAACTGAATTATGAAACGAATTTTGCACGTACCAAATCAGAGCACAGAATTTCAGATTATTTCACAACAGACACTTTTGCATACCCTTGAGACGCTTCAAACAATTTTTTTTTTCTTTCCCTTTCTCGTGTCGAATTTCAAAATAATCAATGTCATGGGTAATATTTTGGCTGTCACTAAAGGAGGGATGGTCATTCAGTTTCAACATTTGAGTGAAATCCCTAGAGAGCGTGAATAACTACGTAAACAGATCTGTTTTCCCTTAACACTTGAGATAAGTAACTAGCTATACATTCCCGAGAAAACTAGTCATTTTTTGATACATTTTTATCAATGAAAATATGATTTTCTTCTATTTTTACACAAAACATTTTTAAATTGAAAATATTATTAATATTGTTACAATTAAGAGATTATTCTTTATGACAATACTTATTTTTTTGTAAATAATTTTTGATTTTCATAAATTGCATTATGAAAATCTAACATATACTTATTTATATATGTTAGATATGGCGGCATATATTTATGCTGTTCAATTGATTTAATTAATTAAGGTTTATATTCGTAGCAGAGATTCCAAGGTTATAGAATATCTTTCAGAATCTGTCCAAACTTGTCTTTCAAGAATCTCAGCCCATGAAATAAGACGAATTCCTATCCAACATCAGACAGAATAACCACTGCTTGATGGGCGCTTATTTTCAATCCCAATACAAGTCAAATATAAGGCGTTATGTATTATGAAATAATCTAATACCACATATAATCACTTCCAGTATAAATATAAAATGATATAACCGTTTAGGTATGATTAATATTACTATTTATGCTGTTAGCTGTTAGTCATGATTTAATAAATTCTAAAAATACCAATAAGTTATACTGTATAAAACAGAAAAACAAGATGATCAATTGTTTCTTTAAAAGTTAGTAACTTAATGTTAATGTAATGCTAAAAGTGCTTACCTACAAATTTATTACCGAGTGACTAAAGTTACTACTTTATATAAATATAAAGTACGACTTGATCGTGCTATCATTCATAAGTTATTTATTTTTCTGTCTTCAAAGAAGAATACTCGATAGCCATACCATTGACCTTGTAGTTATTCAATGGCCCTAAAGAAATCATAGTCCTAAAATTTTCCACCTGTTTTTATTGTTGCTATGGAATAAACATTCATACTTTACTAAAATACTTTTAAGTACAAATAGTAAAAAAGTATTAAGTTCATGTATAAATTTCGATATCACAGTTTTAACGGAAATACACGTTTAAAGTACTGTGAGACTGATAGAATAGGTTTCACGAAATTATTCATCTTTATGTATGTGTGTGTATGTGATTGAATGGAATACTTAAAAAAAAGTACAATCACCAAACTTTACATTTAAGTTACCTACTGTTTGCCTAAGAGAAACAGCAATTTCAACACAAACATTGAACTTTTTTAGAGCATTACTCTATAGGAAAAAAATGTTTTTTTTTTTTGCGCATTGGTCGAAATTCGTTCACAGGACTGGGATTGTCTATCTACTAACGCTTCCAGTTAGGAAGAAAATAAGTATTGTTCTAGCAGTCTAAAGGTTGTCAGTCCGTTATGCTAATTTAGTTTATTTTAATGACACATATAATTTTTAGAATTCTTACTTCTTGATAAGGTCAGATTTTTTTTCTAAACTACATTATATATATATATTACAGATTTTTATGAAAAATTTCTATTTTTTCAAATAAAACGATGAAATAAGAAAGAAGAAATGTTTAAAATAGAAAAAAATTGCTCTCTCATTATCATCTGCAAAAGATATATGAAAAATTTCTAAATATTATTCAATTTAAAAAACTTTCCTTTTCATATACAGGATTTATCCTATTAACATTGTTAGACATACAGGTAATACGTATATAACGCTCCTATGATACGCTACAATAAGTGTGATCAACCATTATTTTACAGATTTCACCATCAATTTCATCTTCAGCTAACTATAAAATAATATGCTCACTTATCAAATGAGTATAATAACACCAATTACTTAGATATTAACCAATTAATTAGAAGTATTAGTGTTAATACATGGTGACTAATGAGTTTTCAACGGTCCATCCCTTTGACTATAGAAGATGGAGTTTTATCAACAGTTGAGTGACAGTTATTGTCAAGTGAAAGTAATTCACTTTTATAAGGTGATCAATTTACAAGTAATTCCTTTTATCTCATTGGTAAACCAAAGTCCTTAAAAAGTTACTTTAATAAATCTATTTAATAATAACGATAAGCTGTAAAAATAATAATACAATAGTTAATGCTATTTTATGTTACTCACAGCAACATATATTAAAGTTTAAAAACTTAAATTATACTGATAATGCTGCTTTAAATTTGATTTGAGTATGCAAAACTATTTTATTGCCAATATATTTTTCCCAAGATACATTTACGGTAACCTTATAACAGACTACAGCACGCAGGAAAAGATAACACTCGCTCAGAGTAAATTGGATTTTTATGATTTTTAAAAAAGGGAAAGAAAAGTGATTTTTTAAAAAACACTAACATGCCATAAAATTTCTAGTAACATAATTTTATAAAAAACCAAAAAAGTAAAGCATAATTCAAACTTGAGAACTTCTTTGAAAAATAATAAATGGAATTATCCTACATCTTAAATTAAAAATTATCTTAAAACGACATTTGTTCTTACATGTTTCTGACATTCCTCAGATAAAATAGGAATATTTTTAAGTTTTAAATGAGAAACTTTGTCTTAAGTCTTCAATGTTGAAGGAGATCAGATAAACTATAAGTGAGATCCAATGGCTATTGGAACAAAAGTCATGTTCTCCTGTAAGAGATTACTTCATATCATAAAATCTACACTTTCGCTTTTTAAAAATGTTATTACTGCAGTAGTTATACTAATGATATTTTATGCATCAGTGATGTGATTTACAAAAATAAGCATATATATTGCTTAGTGGATCAGTCACTATCTGTAATACTTTTAGAAATGAAAGACTAATAAACCTCTTCCATTTAGACATTCATATTATGCCTAAATAGAACATGATATATTAGATACCCAAGAAATTTGATATTACGTTTACTTATAGTAAGTTGATTGAAGGCCGCTCCACATTTTTTGTCATACTCTCCATGTAGGATAAGTAATATCAATATTATTGAAGTCAGAATTGCAGTTTAGTTCTTTGTATGTGCTGTTTTCAACCAGTTCTTTTTATATTGTGATATCCAAATCTTCAATTGTACAATATGGATCAATAAGTTTATTCATTGTTGACAGATCAAGAAATCTTATTTGAAATTTTTTTCAAGCCATTTTTTGAAAAAGACATAAAATGATATTCAAATATTAAATATTGTCAAAATATCGTCATTCTATCATTTGTCACTGATAAATTGTGAGAAAATCTGCTTCTCAATAAATGTTTTGATTGAATTATTTTTCTGGTAATGGACTTCATTTTTATTCAATTCGTCCTTCGACATCGTAACTATTACTATTTAGGGATCTGTCACATTAAACTCTACAATTAGTTCTGTTTAACAAACTACATCTAGTTTTCATGTTATTAAATTTCTTTCGAAATTAGATCTTTATTACATAGGAATTCAAACATAGGATCAAAAAAAGTAAAATAATTTAGTTTTAGATAGCTGTGTGTTTCGAGAATCAGCTTAGTTCATCTAATCAAAATTCCTTAAACAAACTGTGATTTAATTCATCGCTACAAATCTCGTTTACTGCTGTACCATGATCTCGAAATGATGTAATGTGATATTTAGATTTCAGCTCCTAAATTATATCAGTGATTGGCACTGTATTTAAAATTCACTAAGTTCATTTGTTTTAAATGGTTTATACAATCGCGATAATGCAAAAAATGGCAATTGTTCCATTTACTGATAGCGATATCATTTTTGTTAAGGCTATCGCTTTCCCTGCTTTTTTTTTTTTTTAGAACATTAAATGTTGATTCACCTTTTACTATTGGCTATACTTCTATACAAAGGAACTCTTGATGAATCCCTAGGACCAGACAAAACGGGAAGTTGTTATGAATAACGTTTCATTACTAGATAAAATTGACTCGTCGACTTGAGGAGATAAATGGTTTATTTTTAGATAATTACTCTAGAAGCTCTAATTCATTTCGTCCACACACTTTTCAATAGTGGCTCCGCAATAATTACGGAATTGGATAGAAACATAACATCCAAATGATTCTTCAGCTAACACAATTTTTTGCAGAGTAATTGTTTAAAACTTTGTCACACAACAGACAATAGTGCAAATGTTTGCTTATCAGCTAAACTCGCTAATTTAATGGAAATTATGTTGATTATTGTAATGTTTTGATTATTTCTTGTTTTTCTTTTGGGTATTTGCCTTTTCCTTCAATCATGCATTGTTAGTTATTCAGCTATATGTATAAAGAGGTGTTATTTAAAATATCTAACTATAAAGTGAGAACGATAGGCATCACCCCTTGACTTTGGGGAGTTACTCACTTTCTTACTGACAATCCAAAACAGGTTTTCGATATACATTCATTTATTTATATATGTATTGTGATCTAGGTAAAGTTATTTTTTAAACCTTTTCTTCCAAAAATTCTGATTAGGTATAATGAATATTTGATATGAACACATTTATTTAAAACCACCTCAGAACACCAGCATCATTCACTGAGTGAAGGTGCTCAGGGAAATTCAATTATGAACACAACAAACAGAGCAAATATACTGAGGCAAAGAAATAGTTTTAAACAGGTTAAAAGTTTAGTAGTAACATCAAGTGAAAGCACATATTTTAAATTTCGTTTTTAACACTTTCTCACTTCGATATAAACTACACCCATACTTCCGTAGCTTCATCCAATTGTTTCTTCATCTTGCTAAGGACAACGCGACATCTTCTGTCAACACTTCTCAATCAATCCACCGGTTTTACAAAAGTAGCACTATTTCCACCTTCCATCAGAGCCCGTTACCTCCACATAACTTGTTCAATAAAATACAATAAAATCCACTCTACATAACACTTTTATTTTACTTAGACTTCTCATAGGCCCATGACCAATTAAAACAATTAAAGTCAGTAAATATTTACTGAAAGTAAAAAAATATTTTCAACAAATACTTTGATAATTTTAAATAATTAAAATTTCAATTAAAACGTTGTAGAAACTAATCTCTTTATTTCAAGAAGATATAATGTAATTTTTGTGATTTACACAGACAATATCAGTTAAGTCCCAAATGTTTTACTAAACCCTAGGAAAATAACTTTTTACTGATTTTTTTAAGAATGGACCTCCATTTACACTAATGACTCCATATTTTTTTTGCTTTGATACGAGCTCGATGGATGTATAAATTAATCTCTGGTAGTGAATAGCGAACACTCCAAAAATAAGTAATTAGCTTCAATCATTTTTGTTTTTGTCTTTCTTTGTCTTTTCCTTATGACTAACTATTATTTGAAATATTGATTTTAGTGAAATTTTTTTAAATATTACATGACTTGTTTTTTTCAGTACATATATTAAAATATTATATATTAAATAAGTCCAGTAATAATTTAAATAGTTAAACTTTTCATGTAATAATAATAAGAACAAAATACATATTATAACAACTTAGAGATTAGTTGTTGCAAATATAAAATAACTGCACAGTCATTAGGAAGTACTTTGAAATGTATAACATTTGTCATATTATGACTGTTTGCAAAAGGGTATTTCGCTAACAAATGGATTGGCCGTCCTAGTTCCCATGAGCACCCAACCAGTGACTTAATTAACAGCTCGCGCAAATTTTCTTTAAAGTTTGTAAAAAAAAATTAATTCTATATATATATGTTTGATTTCATTATTTATATTAATTAAAGTTAATTATATAACTTTATCATATTCCATGAAAACAGGCTAAATACTCTAAAGTTTAGGAATAAAGATAGACAAAATAAAACGAGGATTTGTTCAGAAGAGAGAAGGACGAGAGAAGAGGTTTTATTGGCACACTAGTTTGGAGGGGGTGTCCTTGGTGGACGCTGGGAATCAGCTTTGCGTCGTGGGAAATGGCAACAATAGTCTAGTTTCTGCGGTTGCCTTGGTGCCAGGAAGTCGTCACTAGAAGTCATCGATAATAGACCATTCACTGACTGTAGCTGACGAGACACAAGTGTCCTCCGAATTACTTTCCAAGGCTGAAACGGAACAATGACCAAATCTAATATATTTTAAAGGATAATTTGAGAACTATCTTTAAAATAAAGAAAAAAAAAATAGCGATTGGATCAAAGTAATCCAGTTACTGTGTATGAAGCGGACACTTTCAAAATCCGTAAGGAAAAGTAGGATAACATAGACTGTATAAACTGCCTCGTATTTTTATCAATGACTTGGTGAAAACCGATAATTATTGAAGAATGCCGAACTATGAATATGCCCTTTGAAGCTCATTAAATTTAAATACTATTGCAATCATTAATTGAAGCTGAACACTAGGACTCACTTTCAATATATCGGCCCTTTTAATTGTCATTCTCAGGACAAACTGTTAATTTAGTTTAGTTAATTGCCCCTTCTAGACACTATAACAGAAAGCCTGGGTCCCTTTCGAAATATGTAATTTATATTTATTATCGTATCGGTTTTAGATTTATAGTTTCTATTTTGTTTTATATGTATTACCTTATTAAGTACAGTATGAAGATGGTCATTGTTGATCAAACATGTGGAAATCTTTGAAATTTATTGAAAAGAATGTCGTAAATTAGAAATATAAGCATTAAAAACAATCCTTTAGTAAATTAGTCTATTTAGTATCTGAAATATAGAAAAAATTGATATGAAGATTCAAAAAACTAATCAGAAAATGGATTTAAATAAAAAATGATATGTTATTTAACCATAAATATGTGTATTCGTGTTTGTGTGTGTGTTTGTGTGTGTGTGTGTGTGTGTGTGTGTGTGTGTGTGTGTGTGTGTGCGTGTGTGTGTGTGTTCACTTCTCAAGTGGATTCACTTGATACACTTCTTAAGAATATTCACTTCTCAAGTGGATACTATCTTCTTTTTCTGATGATGATAATTCATTAAATTTTCTAAGTTCCTGTAATATTGTTTTAAATATTTTCTCTGAGTTGAAATTAGTCTGTTTTTCGAGCCGATTGAGAGTTATATTATGCACATATATTCAATGAAAAATATCCTATAAATACTTAAGCTGTAGCCTTTAACTATGTATTCATATTACCACAAGTATTAGATTATCATGAACATAAACACATACTATTTCTATGAATTTTAGAAAACGTAATTAAAACTGATATTTTAAATAAATTAATGATTGAAATATCCCAATCAATATTGGTAAATATGTGATTTCAAAAATGACTGAAGTTGAAATGAAAAAATAAGTTTCTTGATGTAGTTCTGTTTTGAAAAGATTTCATCATAAAATCTCTAAAAGAGTTTCAGTGAATTTTCTTTTTATATGAAACTAAATGTTAGATCAGTGTTTCTGTTTATATTATTGTCAGTACTACCAGAAGAAACTAGAGTAAACCAGTGGTTGGCGTACTCGTGTCTGGACTGGTAGATCTGGGTTCGATTCTAACTCTGGCCCTCGATTTTTCGTGTTAGATAAAAGATTTGAGCTGTCATGTCTCGGAGAGGATGTTAAGCTGTTGTTCCCGAGCCTGTACGATTACAGATATTTATTTAAGAATCCTACTTTAAAAACTCATAGTTGCGCGAAATTCATGGCTTTTCGTGATTTCATGATACTAAATGTAGTATCATTAGGGAGATGCAATGATTTCTTGAGGAATCAGCGACAGAAATGTAGCTTTCTAGCAGACCATAAAACCTAATAAAAAACGTATAAGCGATATATGACCCAATGTCTAACCTTAGACTTATAAAACTACAGCAAATAGAAAATATTCAAGCTTTTTAATAAATGTTTTCTCTTCTTGCTGGAACACATTCTTAAGAACAGTTGTTATTAACTAGATGTCACAAATAGTTTTTGGTGCTTCTAGTTACCCTTCATACTTTTTAAGTATGAATGATTTTAAGGAATTTACTTGTAAATATTGAATGCAGCAAAATGTAGTAGTTTACATAGGCTAACGAATAATCCAAGATAGTAACCAACATCACTGAAGAATTATAATTATTTTGGCGTTTACAGTCCTGAATGCCAGCTCAGTGAAGTATTACACGATCATTATTAAAAATAGTTTTATCTAGCTTAAAATGTACTTAGTTGATATTAGTGCATTAGCAGCAAATGAGATGTGAAGTGATATTTCTTTTCAAGATTTTCCCTTTTGTCGTTTACTGATTTTTGCCAATGAGAACTTTGATAACCTTTTTCAGGTAATCTAATGACTAATACATAAAAACCTATTCTGAAGGGCTTAACTTTTTTTGATTGCTGCGTTTTGAACGTTGCGATTTAACCATAGAAAAGAGGCAAGTATTTAGAGTATTTTAACAGTGTGATTCCATTTAAATGATTATCAGTAATGTTGGGAAGACGATGCACGTTATATCTATGCAATTACAGATTAAAGCAACATGAATGTCAGAAAAGAATGGAATTTCTCTAAAAAGATTGGAAAATACTACTCTAGAACAAAACCACCATAAATATGACACTAAATGAACAGAAATTACTGTTAAAGGTAAGTTGTTATTCAAAAATCTATTCGTTCACATAATACAGAGTGACCATGTGATAACCCAAGGGAATGAATGAGATTTGAGCTAAATAAAGTTATAAAATTGTTAAAATTGTGATATGAAAATTCTTAAACAAAACACATAACGAAAAATGACAATCAGTTAAGCAACACCTTTAGTGGAAGGGTGGAGGGATGACAACACTTAACCACGACATTGTTTACTATTTTATTTTTCTATTTTTGGTGTTAGTGTGAATTGTTGACATGAGAGTACGATAAACGTGTTTTAACTAGATACTGTTACTGTGAATTGTATTTTTTTACATTGTTTACATTATTAGAAATTTTTTGAGCAATCCATGAGATAAATTGATGTTCTAATGGAAAAATAAAATTATTTGACTTATAAAGATGTAGAGGATAATATTGTCGGTAAATGAACATTAAAAAAAAATTGTATATATGTTATTTGACAAAGGGGAAGGAAAATGATCTTATTAAATCTAAGAAGCCAAAAATTCATATAATAATTCTGTAAAACCAATGTAAGATAATTCAAAATTAAATTTTCGTTTAGTATAACTGTAATTCTACATCTTTAATTAACAAATCCTTAAAAAAATTTTCTTCGCTTTTAAGAATTTTTCAGAGAAAAAGTATTTTACTGTTTCAAATTTGAATTTTACTTAATATTCAATGTGAAGGATGTCAAGTAAACGATGTAAGAAATTGGCTATTTGAACAAAGCCTGTTCTCTTGTAGGATATATTTCGTTTAAAATGTTCACTTTGGTTTCAAAAATGTTATTATGCTTAGTTATACTAATGAAATATTTGCAAATAATAAATTATTTGTGATGTACAAAAATAGCTTATAAATTGATATGTCTTCAATCACTATCTGTATACCTCAGGAATGACAGGCTAATAATTATATCCCATTTAGATGTTTACGTTATGCTTAAATGAGACGTTATGTTTTATATACTCAAGAAATTTGACATTAAGTTACTTATAGTAAAGTAGAGTGTAGGCCACTCCAGATTTTTTTACATTGTTTACATTGACTTAGAAATTTTTTGAGCGAATCCACTGAGATAAAATTGATGTTTCTAATGGAAAAATGAAAATGTATTTTTGACTTATAAGAGATGTAAGAGGAATAATATTGTGCAGGTAAATGATAACGCTCATTAAAAAAAAAATCGTATATATGTTATTTGACAAAGGGGAAGGAAAATGATCTTATTAAATACTAAGAAGCCATAAAATTCCCAGTATAATAATTCTGTAAAACACCAAAAATGTAAAAGATAATTCAAAATATAAATCTTTCGTTTAGAGATTAATAACTGTAATTATCGTACATCTTTAATTAACAAATCACCTTAAAACAACATTTTCTTCGCTGTTTAAGATGTTTTTCAGAGAAAAAAAGAGTATTTTACTGTTTAAATCTGAAAATTTTACATTAATATTCAATGTAGAAGGATGTCAAGTAAACGATGTAAGAAATCTACTGGCTATTTGAACAATAGCGATGTTATCTTGTAGGATAATTTTCGTTTCAAGAAATGTTCAACTTTGGTTTTTCAAAAATGATATTACTGCTGTAGTTATACTAATGAAATTATTTGCAAATAATAAATTATTTGTGATGTTACAAAAATATACTTATAAATGTGATATGTCCTTCAATCACTATCTGTACTACTCACGAACTGCAATGCTAATAATTATATCCCGTTTAGATATTTATGTTATGCTTAAATGATACGTTATGTTTTATATACTCAAGAAATTTGACATTGAGTTACTTATAGTAAAGTAGAGTGTAGGCCACTCCAGATTTTCTATATTTTGGTTTAATAATAAATAATAAAAAAAATTATTAACAAATAAAATACCTCAGTTTGTAAATTGTACTTTTTTTTTTAAGTATAAGTGTTCAATAGCTGCTAAGAAATCTTGAATTTGATTGAATTAAATAGAGCAGCAAATTGGAGATCGATCCATATTTTTATCTCTTTCAATTTTCACGTACGAGTATACCACTTATTAAGAGATTTCTTCAGTTACCAAGCAGAGTTTTAAATATACAATTATACATTTCGAAAGGGTTTTAGAACGAATATATCCTACAATATATTTCTCCCAAGTTGTGGATTATTTGTAGGTTAAATAATGTCAAGGATAAAGAGTACAAAAATTCACTAACCCCAGTAATAATCGGAACAAACTACGTATTGCACTGACATTTTTTAAGTTATTCTAAGACTCTTATCTGAATTTAACTCCCATTTTCATAAGCATAAAGCATAGTTGATCTTTTCAACAGATAAAATTAGAAAGGTTGAGGTGTCATTCAGAATTTTAATAACACCAGATAAGATTTCAGAGGAGATAAAAAAAAGAACAAGGTTAATTTTTCTTTATCTGTTGATAATGAGAACAGGTTGATATCACTGGCAGCACAATTGAATGTGAGTGGATAATGTGGGAAATGGGGCGGAGTTGGGGAGGACAGAACGTTATGGAGGTCAAATGAAGAAAGCGAAGAGATGCCGCAGAAAAGGGCCTGCTCCCAGCATGCGTCCACTGTTTTCTCTCATTAAGACCGTCCCACTGCGCAGTCCTCAGACGCTTCACATTCGTCACATTCCACCCAACTAAATAGTTTTTTTTTAAACTTTAATTTTGATAAGTAAAATTACTTTTTTTCTGAATAATACAGAAAAATAAAATGAACTTAAGTTTTCATCAATTACTAAACTTACATCTGTTCATAAGCTACAGCTTTCATAAATTATGTACCATTATTTCTCCATTACTAAGAGCTACTCGAATAAAAATATAAAAACCAATATTAGGCAGAATAATCGCAGAAGAAAGATAAGTCAAATGGTAAAAATCACTAAACGCATAACGTAATTCTGCACTCTAGAATGAGCTTCCACGAAAAACTCATTGTCATTAATATTAACTCTTTCTCTTTTAGAACAGAGAAACACTGCACACAAAATATTTTACCTTTACAACTCTCGATTTCAAATTTCAAAACTATTTGATAGTTCCACTATTATGGGTTTTGATAGCCCAAGCCAAAAAAAAAAAAAAATATTTGTAACAAATGTTCAAACAAATACATCAAAATATTTTGTATTTTTGGTCGCTGAAACCGTATTTAATATTTCTTTCCAATACCCAGAGTTTTCCGACAATATTTTAACATTATATTGTAAAAGGAAAAAATTTAATAAATATGTTTAATAATCTATAACTTTTATTTATCGTTACATATATCACTTCATAGAAATAGCTGTGGTGTTTTGTTTTTTCTGCTTTCTTTCCGTTTTCTCCCTTTCCGTAATGCCCCTTATATATTGTCTTCACTGTTGCAATGACAATACTCATTCAAACCTTCACATACCCAAGTTTTCAAGAAAGAAGTCAAGTGATAGTGCATTAAGAGGGCTTTAACGTTCATCAGATATCCCAGATTTCCTTAACTTTTCTATCGTACTAGACAGGATAATCTCATGGTTCTCTCACATTACAAAAATTTAGCTACAACCAATTGAATAATATCTAGCCTTCTTTTCCTTGCAGTAATTCTTGCTTCAAATTCAAATCCTATATCATTTTACAAATAGTTCCTTCTGGCTCCATACCCCCAAAGCACACCTCCGTACACCAGTTCATTCATATTAATTATATCAATACAATGACGCTTGTTTTATACATGTATGTACCAAACTTTACTGGTGAAAAAAACATTATCTGCATCTTAATGAAGTAATAGAATATCTATCCACTTTAATTTTAGTTTCTATGAGGAACACATTCACTATCTTTATAAAAGGCTTTAACAAATTGTTTCCTTAAGACTTAAGTTGATAAGTAGAGCTGGTAGAAGAACTTTTCTAGACCTACTAAAGTCGATCTCTGCTGATCCGTTGCTCTGCTGCCCCACTCTCATGAAAAGAATGAGATTTTGACCATCAACAATTTTTAAATCTCTACATCCAATTATAAGAGATTCGATAATGATTATTATTTTGGACCAGGACACAAACACACACACACACACACAAACACAACACACACACACAGCTGAACTACTAGCCATGCTGAAAGCCCTAAAATGGATAAATGAATGGGGACAGGAATGTAGAACAACCAATAAAAGAATAAGAATAAATACAGATAGTAAAATAAGCCTAGACATCCTAAGCAATTGCAGGAACCACCACCCAATCAAACATAAAATTGAGCATGTTCTGTCGACTTTAAACAAGGAAAACCAAATAGTATTCACATGGGTAAAGGCTCACTGTGGTATTGAGGGCAACGAAAGAGCGGATGCCCTGGCCAAGGAAGCAGCAACAGATGAACATATCCCCACAGAATACGACTTATACCCCTACACATACTTAAAATACTGGGCAAGAACCAAAAGTCAACTCCAATGGGACACTCAATGGCAAATTTCAACAACAGGACTCATTACAAAAGAATATTTCCTCACAATAGAACACCGGATGAAACACAAAAAACTCAATACAAACTGGCAACTAACACAATTTTTAACAGAACATGGGAAATTTAAAAAGTATTTGCATAGATTTACAATAGAAAATAACGGACATTGTGACTGCACAAGAACACATTTACAAACAGTAGACCACCTGATATACGACTGTCCAACACTGGACCAACCAAGAGCAGAATTGATCAAAACAGTGATGTCCACAGCAAAAGACTGGCCGATGAAAAAGGATAAATTAATAAGTGAAGACATCATAATACACTTCAATAAGTTTATTTTTCGTGTGTACGAAATAATGTTTAAGAACTAATTATATATATATACATAACATGTTATTAGAATAATATACATAGTTACAAAATATGTAAATAATATGTAAGAGAAGTATGTTATGCCAAAAGCGGAGCATACTAATAAAAAAAAAAAAAAAAAAAAAAAAAAAAAAACACACACACACACACACACACACACATACACACACACACACACACACACACACACACACACACACACACACACACACACACACACACACACACACATACACACACACATACACACACACACACACACACACACACACAGACACACCACACACACACACACACACACACACACACACACACACACACACACACACACAACCTAAGAATTAGATATCATTATTAGTACCACACAGTTCTCACAGATAAATGAATCTAATAGAATCAGTTCAGATAATTACTTCATGTAATAAACATGCTTTTTTATTTGTAATATAAAAATGTCCTTGTAAATACAGGTTTTAGTATACGCATTACGCTTGATTGTTCACGTCTATTTATATTGCCTCTCTAAGTACTATTCCAGCAAATATAACGACTAAAACAATAATAATTTAATAAATAATGACCATTTATTTCTTCTCTTGTCCACAATTGAAGTTTTTCCCACATCTAAGGCTTTTTCCTTCTGTTCGCATACCATCATAAAGAAACCAATTCCAAATTTTACTAGCAGTTGTTTTAATTACATTCCAAAAATACATTTCATCCCCCAAAATCATCCCTGATTCAAGGGCGATGCCTAAGTCAACTTTCAAGTACAACTCCACCTTGTATATATAAATTAACCCACTAATGTACTCATTATTGTGCATTTTAAGGTTGGAAATCAATAATGTTTTTAGATAATGATATCATAGTGTTCTTGTTACTAACAGAAACAGTGAGAACATTGTTATTGAATGCACTTGTTTAATGGAAATATGATTTATTATTTTTGGGGCATGTTATCGTAGATCTGATAAGCTGTGGTTTAAGATTTTTCAAAATTAAGATATAAATAAAATAAGTTTCTGAACATATTTAGTCTATTGTGAATCTAATTTTACCAGTATTATTATAACCATTTAATTTTAAAATTATATAAAGGTTAAAGCCTTCTTAAGCCTACTTACAGTACATTCAACATGTTATATCACATATAATTCTCAATAATCTCAGGTATACAAATTTTCAAAAGAAAACCAATTTAACTCGTAATTTAAAAAGAAACCCCTCTAGACATAAGTATTGCAGAATTTTTTTTACTCTTATAATCTGGTTTCAGTTTTACAATATGCAAAAGAAATAATCCTTAAATTACAATATCTTAGTTCGAGTTGAGTTTTTAATTATCTGTTGCATCCAAAAAAGATAGTAAACTACATTGAAGAAGTCTTAGGGTTAATATTTTTCCACAAGTACCGAAGAATCTGACTTCAAATCTACCAATGACCATATTTTTTAAATAGGGGGGGGGGGGGGATCCTGAGATGTCGTCACTCATTGAGGAATAAAAACCGTCGATCCAGAACTAATACGATTTATGGTCTCGTTAAAAACACCTGTTTATAATAAACTTAATTAATCGAAAGTCTAAGACTCATGTTGTAGAATAGAGATTAAAAAACTATTGTAACAAAAGAGCGTAAATAAGAAAAAAATATATTGAAATTTTGAAATTAGAGAACAAATTTAATCAGAGGGAGGCTTTGAAATCATATGAAATAAAGGTTGATTAATCGTGTTCCCATCCTTCAAGAAAACAATGAGACTCCTTGAGATGATCAGACAAGCCTTCAAACGGCTCCTTCTGTCTCTATACCCCCTGCAAACAAAGCACACCTCCGCACACCAGTTCATTCATATTAATTATATCAATACAATGACGCTTGTTTTATACATGTATGTACCAAACTTCACCGGTGAAAAAAACATTATCTGCATCTTAATGCAGCGGTTAGAATAACTATCGACAATTATCAATAAAATAAAAAATTATAATATTATATAAACATTTTCACTACCAATTTTTTGAAAGTGATTTATTAAGGACAAATTTACATTAAATCGATCCATTTAAAAGGAATTTCGTTATAATTCTTGTTATAATTTTGCAGTAAAGTAGGAATTAATCAACTACCGTAACAATTTGGATATAAGTGTAAAAACTGGGAGCAAAATATTTATTCATCATGATCATTCAAAAAAAAAAAAAAAATGCAGGATGATCTCTAAATTTGAATAAGTTGTTTATTTCTTATTGCCTTTAGTGCATGTTTTCATTAATATCGGTAATTTAAACAAACATTTATTTGGAAATATGCGACTTTCCATTTACACTAGCACTGAGGTCTGACATTTGATACCGTGATGTGACCAGTACGCCTGAAGCGATATGGGATCAGATTTCACTGGATAAAATATTTTGATATAATCACCCATTAATGAGAGTATCCTCTCCAAAAAAAAAATATTAAATACATTTGAATATTTCGTTTTATATAAAAAAAAATAACTTCATAACACCCATTTCCACTACTCATATTAATATTAAAAAATATTTAAACATATTCAAGAAAAACCAATTCATTTTTATCATAAAATAGTTGTGGATATCTTTCTTTAAATCGTTTCAATTAGTTCGAAAAATTTGGGAAACGCAGAACTACCAAAAAGTATTTTTTTTTTTATACAATATTTCTCCATGTCTCCCAACGACGAGAAATATACCTTCACATTTCATACCACTTTTTATTCTCCTGGAAATCATTTTATGTACAGCATGCTTATTACAGTAAGTTAAATCTCTTCAGACTATGTATAAAAGATTTACGCTTTTTACAAAAAAAATTAAACATTCGTGCATGTGTACCCATTTATTATGTAATTATAAACATAAATTCTAGGGAGCATACATGACTCATTTCTAAGCAACTTTCAAAATCTTGTAATAACAGAAGGGCTCATGAGCTATTATCTAAGAGTAGAGTATGGTCGCCCATGTCATTTTGGGTGTTACTGGCCAATGGCTGATAGGGAAGCATAACACCAGACTGGGTTTGGAGCCTACAGGGCATGTCAAAGCGAGGAAGAATTATAATTGACTTCTTTTTTTGTCAATGCCCTCAAAGAAGTAAAGCGCATTGACTCATAGAAGAAGTAAAGCGATTCAAAGAATGAAATCGATGCTAGGAGAGTACTTCTTTGACAATCGTAAGAATCTAGCATCCACTGGCATCAGGGATATAGGCAAGTTGATTATTCTCTCGAGATGGATCAATTGGACTAGTTAGGAGGTAGAATTCCCTATTATTTCTTTTTTGGTATCACAGGGGGCCAGTTTATGGTCTATGCGGGTTCTCTTCTGGTACAACCAATGCAACCTAACTTAACTTAATTATGAGCATCCAACTAATGATCGATCAGATCTTAGAGTATTCTTTTTAATAACCGCAGAAATATTTGGTAGGTGTACTTCATCAGTTCTTCTGAAATATCCTCCAAAGAACAGTTCAAAATTACATGAAACTTGCACTTAAGACTGGAATAACTGAAATGAACCTGCAATTTAATACCTAAACAAAGTAAACCTAACATATATTCTGTATGTTTAGTCATCATATTAAACCAAATTTAAGCAAAGAAGCTCCAAACAGAAAATCCAAACGTTTTATTTTTTGAGTGATTATCTAGTTTTTATTTAAATTATATGATGGTGTACTAGGAAAGCTGGACCAATATATAACACACGCTATTTATATTTATCACTTCTCTATATAACTGCAAGGCTGTATTATAAAACTGAAACACTTCTATTAATTTCTGACGAACTCCTTTCTTAAAACAACATGGACAAACCGACCGATACCACAAAAAGGTATTAAAAAAGGGAGATGTGAGTTCACCTGAGGTCATGTGCCTATAATTTGTTCCATTTATGGCGTTCTTAAATATCAGACATTTAAATAATTTACTTTGAAAATCTACAGAACCACCTAAAAAGGATACATATCAGACTGCTGTTTATTCAAGAAGAGATTCTTGAATATATATCGTAACTGTTACATGGAATATGTAACAGAATAAGCACTACCTAGTGCTCATGTTATTGCTCAGTTTTCCTATATGTTTTTATAAAGTAAATTTTTTTTATAATTTACCATATGATAAATTATTCATTAAATTAATCACTTCTGATCTTTTTGAAGGTAGCTATAAGTGATGCCATCACAAGAAAGCAATGGTACCTGGGTAACAGAAAGCTGTGGCATGCCTGCAATCTACTGCAGTTCGTCTATGTATAAACATTAAACTGAAAATTTACATCCTTCATTAGGGACATAAAGCACAGTCAGTTTTGAGGATTCATTGCATTTTTTGTTTGCCGTTTATTTTCGACTCACGAAAAGCCTCAACTGCTTCTAGGAAAACACGTTTATTGATGTTGCGAAATATTCTTAAGTCATTCCTTTAAAAAAAAATAAAAAAAATGTTCTAGTCGTGATTATAGTGTAAGGTAGATATTAGCCATGACGTAAGACGGGGAAGTCATAATGAGAGGCAAACAGGATGAGGATTAATTAGTAATCAGTCCTGCAGTGCTGATATCCCAATGTAATTGGCTGGCTTGAAAGGTGAGTCGACACGGACAAGCCAAGGCCTGGCCCTCCAGCGCAGAAAACTTCCCTGCCCACTGCTTTCTCCTCCGACCTTCCCACCTGTCAGTTCCACTTGTCATCCCTCAGGGACGGACCGTTAATTGTTATACGGCTCCTTACAATACTGACTCCTGACTGCAAGTTAATACCGTATCAAACTTATTACCCGCTGTTTCACGATCGTTTTCTTTTCAAAGCAATACAATAAACGATGCATTTTACAGATACTATCATTGAATAGGATAATTGCTTGTCGCAATACGTTTTCTTCTTGCGTAAGGTCAAATGACAGACAATTTTTGGTGTCAGGCCCACAAGTACATTTATTTTTGTAAACCCCCATTTAACGGAAAAGTTAAATATAATTAATATTGAATTAACTGAAGTCAAACTTGGTCATTATAACTATTAATTTTTATTTTCATTCACCTATATATGAAATATACAATAATAAAATCATTGGGTTTGGGTAAAAATTTCGACATTGAGTTTTCAACGGAAAAATGCTTTTGAGGAATGTCTATGTGTCTGTATACATATACATATCAGTAGGATATATTAAAAGTTAAAAGAGTTATAATCACTAAATTTCATTCTGTGACGGTACACGAAGATCGGTACCAATATTTCACTTTACAGTATAGTTTCTAAAAAAAAATTTTTTTTGCGATTTCATTTAAACCTGTCAACTTGATCCTGATTAAAACATCTGTGGCGCTGGGTTTTTAGTTGATATTTAATATATATTAGGTGAAATCCGCGTACAAATTGTCCTTTTGCTTCACAAGTTCAAAAAAACTGTTCTAGAATAGACATAAACTAACCCTCAAAGAGCTCTGATAAAATAGTAAACAAAAGGCAGTCAATTATAGAAATAATATATATTACTGGTGATTTGGGGGGGGGGGGGGGGGGGGTTTAGCTCAGTATTAACGTTACTTGCCTCTGAACTAACAGAACCGGGGTTCGATCCCCACCTGGCACTCGATTTATTCACGCGGGAGGTAAATAAATCTGAGCACGTCGTCCCTCGGTGAAGGACGTTAAACCGTCTGTCCCGAGCCTATACTATGTCAGGTATTCGTTAAAGATCCCTACTCTAAATACACTTGAGTTAGGCAAAATTTAGGACTCCCACTGTAGAATCAATCTTCATTGTGTAGTATCACAAAGGGCCAATGCTCGGCCTACGTGTGTTCCCTTGTGGGACTGCCACTGCAACCTAACCTAACCTTACTGGTGATTTTCACATGACTAATGCACAGCTGCTTTATATTCACTACAATTATCAATTAATAATTCGACTCTTTGTAAATGAAGTTCACTTGTACTTAAAGTACAACTACCACTGACTCGTTAATATCAAAACTTAAACAAATATATAGAAAGTATTTTTACAGCTTTGTAGCTTGTAGACATTTTACCTATAAATGTCCATAGGGGTTGATCTACGCTTTAGTCCTTATGTCATTATTATATTTTCTTTTTCTTTTTTTTTTTAGCACTCCCTGGAAAGAGTAATTTTGCAGAAATTAAATATGATTAAGATTAGCTAACATAAAAGTTATATGAAATAAGTATTGTTTTTATATTAAAACAGTGCATTTTATCATGAACCATGAGTTTACAAATGTTAAAAATATATTTTGATGTTAATCAAAATTTACACTTGTTTCAAAAAACTAATTTAAAAGCAGTAGCGTGGCAACTATTTTTGCTGCCCGGGGCGGTCGTAAGATTTGCGAAACCCCCCCACCCTCATCGCTAGCCGTTGATGATCCGTTAACATTCTAAACACGTCCTGAAAATATTTATATCTAATTTTATACTGCTGTCTTTGGTCCCAGACTTGATCTTATATTACGTACTCGTATATAACTATACAATCATTATCAGGGAAACCAATAATTTTCAAACCAAAAAGTTCAAATCATAAAAACCATGTTAAATTAAATTAACTCGCTAAGCAAATAAATATAATTTTCAACCAGATTAAAAAACTACTTTTGAAAAACTTAAAATAAATTCATTTTTAATTTATACATATTACATATGAAAATCCGTTTAAAAACATTATTATAAAAAGAAAGATAAAAAAAATTACGACCTTAAAAACTCATTTTCGTATAAAATTTCAGATTTTATGTTAGCTTTTTATTATTTTCATTTTTTTTCTATTTTTACCCCCACGAAATGAAGCCTCCTAGAACGTGCCAACGTTCTTTCTATTCTAGAGGCGGACCAACCCCTCTTCCCACCCTCCTTGCTACGCCACTGTTTAAAAGGGAGTTCTCTTTTAAATGATTGAATTGAAGTAGAATTATACAGATCAGGTCTCACGTAGAGTATGCGAATACAAAAATGAGATATAACTGCTTGAAAATATGTGAGGGTACTTGAAAGAGTTTTAATTTGTAAAACTTTGTCAATTTTCCAAAGCAGCAGCCTATTTATTTAAGCACAACTTAGATCATTTGTGCCCCCAAACATAAAATAATGAAATAATTTATGTATATACAAGTTACAAGCAGGTAAATCAATGAAATAGGTGATATAAAAAACAAAAGGTGATATAATAAGGTGAATTATAAGGTGATATAATTCTTGTATAAAAAATTTGCATGATTAAACTCCTCTGGGTGATTGATTAGGTCCAAGATTGATTGAGCGGAGAACAGACATAAAAGTTGAGAGGTATGAGGGGTCAGGGGTCAAGAAGGTAGCGTGTTTGTCTTTAGTACTAAAATTGGTGGTTTCATCTTGGACGTCACTCTAGATTTTACTTAAGTAGGAAATAAGGAAAAGGAAAGTTCAAATTAACAATGTATTCTAATTATACAAGTTATAGTCAAACAAGGAGGCCAGGTTTGCCCAGTAACAACGTACACGCCTCTGGACTGGTAGGTCCGGGGTTCAACGCCTACTCTAACCTCAATTTATTCACGTGGGATATGGATAAATCTGAGCATGTCTTCCCTCTGAGAGGACGTTAAGCCGTCGGTCCCTAGCTTGTACGATATGAGCTAATCGTTAAAGATCTGTACGCTAAATGAACTTGAGCTGGGCAAAACATAGGACATCCAATGTAAAATTAATCTTCATTATGTGGTATCACAAAGGGCCGATGCACGGCTTATGTGTTCCCGTGTTCCCTTGTGAGACTGCCACCGTACCTAGCCTAACCTATAGTCAAACAATTACTACTGTAGATTCATAATATAATAATAATAACATAAATAATATATATTATTATAATATATTAAATATTATATAACAATAATTATATTAAAATAATAATACTTTAATATTAAGGATTATCATTATTAAACATAATCTTGATGTATAAAAAAGTTAAATTTATGAATTTATAACACAAAATGTTTTAAATTATTGGTTTTGGAAAAAATAAAAAAATTTAAGCTATAGGACATTTAAATAAAAATATAGAATAAATCTAGGTATCCAGTTTCTCTCACTATTTTATTTTAATGTCTATCAATGTGTTTCTAAATGACACATGAAGATTTCACATGGAAAAAAGAAATTTAGCGTTTTATATGAGTTAATGGCAATGCAAATATTTAATTTACATTTTAAATTATAGAAAACATGTATGCACAAAGTCAGTTTAATTAGCAACCAGCGCATTTTGAATAGACAATATTCAATATCTGCTTACGAGTATACTAAAAATATAAACCTGAAGAAGAATATAACGTGGTCCAAACGCGTTGTTTTAACTTCTTATAATGCATATATGCGATACAAGAATTACTCAATGATTACATGCTCAGCTTCAGATTGAATCATCTAAGAAAGCAATGATGCGAGTGAGTGCAAGCCTTTAGCATGGTTCACCAAGCAGGTCAAAGCATCGACTGAAGCTAACAACATAAAATAGACGTTGAACAACTCCTCTTGTTGCCATTAGAAAACTGTGTTGAAATGACGTTTAACAATAACTTTGTTAAAAGTTACAGAACAAGAAGAAAATAGGTGATTAAATGAACAAGCTAACTTACTTAAAGAACAATTTCTGCATTCAATCAGGCAATTCAAATGAATGGATATATCAACGTAAAAACATCAATAACAGAGACATAAAATACAGCTGGATATAGTAAAGATGGATCTACCAATGAATATCTTCTGGGCTGAAAAATGAAAGCTAGTTAACGATTACCACTGGGATCATTAGATTAGACTTTAATCAAAAAAAAAAGTTGAATGAATTCAGGAATTAATGGATGAAATAAAACTCAAGTATCTGAAATACTAACAGAATTAATCTGGCAATACCATTCTTCTGTAATTATTGAATGCAAATGACCAACGTATACTATTTCATTGACATAGTCAGACAGAATGGGCTTAATGAATGGGCGTGATTAAGTCAATAAAACTGTATTGTCGATTCTACGGAAGACGCAAAACCCAATGGAACAATATCACAGTGACGCAGATTATGGCTACTAATACTACCAAGTTGTTCTTAATACGCACTTGTTATACCTGTCACTTTCCCTTACAGGCTTCTACCTGAACAGCTGTTATTCATTTATCATTCTTAACCGAATTGAGATGTAATATTCGTTTTTCATGTAACTAAACGAAGAGTTCAATCAAAGGATACATGAATAACACAGTTCATTTAAACTTTTACTACACGGACCTAACAATATTAAACAAAATATGAGCATAGAATGTTTTAACAAGGATAATCCTTTATTAGTGCCAGAGTAAAAGGAATAACTATTTTTAATCTTTTCCTGCAAATTTCAACATGTGTGAGCTGTAATCCACAGGCCCTTCAAGAAAGAGGGTGTAGCAGCCGCACTAGAGCCGATAAGAGTCTAGGATGCACATGAATATCAAGATTAAAAATTGAAATGGGCAATTATACATGAATTTTTGAATTGTTGAATTGAAGAAGAAATGGAATTAGAGTGCATTGTCACAACCATTATCTTTCTTCTCCAGGGTTACCAAGGTGCCATTTTTCGATCCAACTTCGTCAAATTTTACTTCTTTTCAAGTGGTTGGCATTAAAAGAAATAACTGATTTGTATTTTCCTTTAAGTTGACTCTTTTTTCAGTAATCACTCTGTACTTAAAAGTCGATGAAATTATTAATAATTTATGATTTATAATGTTAATGAAATTTAAACTATCTTTAAGTCTTTTGTTTGACTTTATAAATACAGAGCGCTAAATAATAACATTTTTTTTACTCAGAACATACATTATAGTGGAACTGATTAACCTAAACATGACCAGTGTTGGAAAAGAGCTTGCACCGGCACATGTTTTGCCCCTCAAGGGCCCTGGTAACCTATGGAATGTTATAGGATGTGGTTTCAAATATTGTTGTATTGTTTATAAAGTAAAAATTAATCTTCGAAAAAAATAATAAATAAACTCTACGCTCTATAACTAATCATTTCTTTGCTTACTATTAAGTTTACTGCTGAACTATTTATCAGTTTATCTTTAAATTTCTGCTCTTGTTTTTTTAGAGAAGTTAGATTAACTTCATGGATTTTTGTGGAAATTTTCCATAGTGGAAAAGAACCTCTATTTTCCTTTATTTAAATTAATGATATTTTCCAATATAAGGTTCATTTAATTTGTACAAAACAATACAGTCTTTAGAATTAAGTTCCTTTTTAATGGTACTTTTTTTTTCGATATTCGCAATTTGAAAATTCAGAAAATGGTATTTTCTAAAATGTTGAAAGCATTAAAATAATAGGTTCTATTAAAACTTGTAACTTATTAATATTATTATAATATTTAAACATATTATTAATTTTATTATTATAAAATGTAAATCAAAAGAAATTTCCATTATGATTAACCATGTTCCAGTCATTACAGATCCCATCTGATGATGTTACTAGAGACTTGTTTATGAGTATCTTTCCATGATATTATAGTATCTTAATAGTATTATGATATAGTATCTTAATATTATATTTCAATAATATCTTGTAACTTAGAATTTGGGCAACTCAACATCCTTAGGTGTGATCACACATGTTAGCTACATAAACCGTAAGAGCTTTCCATCTGGGATGGGGGAGGGGAACATGGTCTTACTATGTTTTGCAAACCATGAATTATTAATGGAATAGTGGAACGAATAAAATATCCTAATAAAATAATTTAATACAGGTGAGGTAACTGATTGCTTGATCATTATCATTTATATCTCTCACTGCTTTTATAATGCATTTTTTTTTTACCATTATTCTTTGATTTAAAATACTATTAAAGTAACTTTATTTTGAATAATTCTGAATTATACAACCTAGAAAAGCAGTAGATTAATAATCCAAAATATAATTATTAACAAGAATTGTGCGTTTCGTATTTGTTTAAATGGATATTTTAATCCAGCCCTGGCTAGCAGGAAAAATAACAATGAGGTCATAGATAAAAGAAAGTTTGTCTACCCCTGCTTAATGTAATCATATACAATTTAAAACCACTTCAATTTAATTACTGCTATTCTTAGTCTGCATTCCCTGTCTTGATAAGTATTATGACAGGGTGCTATATATATTTTGCATACCGTTTTACTTAATCAATATTTCCATTGTTTTGCATTATATTGGCAAACAAAAGTTGGCTGCAACTGAAGCGCAAAAACACTCGATACAAACAATAGACTATTCAAAAGACTATTGAATTATCTAGACAAAAACAAAAATGCAACAATTTCATAAGATTATGGCTGAAAGACATTTTGAGATCTGTTAATTTTGAACAAAGAATTACTAGGGTCATATGATATTGCAATTATTCTTCGAGTGAGAAAAGCTAAAATAGTGGAAAGAATTCACAATTATTGTTACATTTCTGTATTACTATAGAAAGCTATAGTATTTAATCTATAGTATAATAGATTAAAATGATTTGAATCTTCATTACACTAAATAATTCCTATTGGTCTTAGGAATGTATGTAAAATTGCAGCCTGATGGGTAATAAAGCACCTTTTTTCTTTGATATATGTTTGTTTACTAATCTACGAGATATTCATCATGGGACATTTTTTTGTCAATTAAATGAAAATACACTATGCAGGGATACCTAGTCTGTTTTAATAATAACAATAACAAACCTTTACAAATAAATAACATTATACATTTATACAAATAAATAACCATTACTGGTTCACTGAAAAAAAAAATATATTTTTAATTATTAACTATAACAACAGAAGTAAGGAACCGTGATAATATTCGTAGTACTGAATTCGATTCATAGAAAATCTCTCCTGTTCTAATTGTTTATTCAATTGTTAAGCTTTTGCTGTACTTCATCAAATAGAAATTATAATAATTTAATAACTTTTGGACACATTATTTTTATAAGAACATACATTAAGGTATCACCAGTTATAAGGAAGCACAATCTGTTAGTTTTTCACTCATTCTAGATTACATATAGTACACAAACTTCTCAGAAAATGACTCTATTGAACTATTATTATTGTTAATTTAATGATGTATTTAAAAGAAATGTGATTATTGTATTCATAATTTTAAGGAAGAGTAACTGCTTGGACTTCGCTGGGTCTAACAAAACCCACCTTAAACAAGAGGGAAGTGTTCTCCGAAAAAAGACGTAGGTCTGACATATTCTGCCCACACATTTTCTGACAATAGACCACAAGCACCTATTCCAATGTTGTAATGTTTGAATGATTATTCTCGAATATTCAATGTTTCTTTCAATCACAAAGTCTTATTTCTTCCTTATGGCATTCAAAAAGAGGCCGAATTTTAACAGCTGTAGAATAACTGTCAAAACTACTTCAGTTTACACTTGTTGTTTAAACAGGTCCAGTATCATTGAATATAAAAATATAAAATGATTTTTATAGCATGAAAATTTCAAATTATTTTGACATTAGAAACGTAAGATGAGAATACAAGTAGAATATAATCCAAATGTTGTTGATACCTTAGCTACATAAGAGAGTACTAGTCTAGCATTTCTAAATAGTTTACAGACCAAACCGCCAAGGAAAGCAGACAAGGACAAAGAACAAGACAAACTAACTAACTGACAACACACTTACCAGCTAATACAGTTATTGGGCTACAGTCAGACAAACAGTAGAAGACCCCAGGTCTGGAACTGTTGCCCTGTACTATGTGCTATAGCACGGATACTCTCGTTGGTCGTTGGAGGAAACTTGGTTTCATATCGGAGCAATCATAGAAATAAACAATAAGTCAGTTTGCTCAGGACGACTGTCCTGTCGTTAGGGAAAGAATTTAATAGACACTTCATCCAATAATCAGTGGTAGGGCTAAAATGTCTCTAGACAACACATCGTTGGATTGTCCAAAGTAAAAAAATTGCCCAGTTTTTTAATTTCGATTGTATTTAATTTTACTAAATTGTCACTAATTTAAGTAAATTTGTAATTCATTGAGCCAGAAAGAACCCATGATCCTTGCTCACGTTTGGCTTAGACACCTTCGTCAATTGCAAGTGAAATCGTCACTTTTACGAAAATATGTAGTGCAATTATTTTAGTAACACATGAGAATGTTTATACATTTCTTTGAAATAATTTATATTTATCTGTTCGTTGTGCTATTTTTCAGATCTGCTAAGCTTTGTAGAACTGAGCTTTCCTCTCTATTCGTGACAGTTAAACTACACGATGTTTAGTCTGCTTTGAATCACGACTGTTTGAAACCCAAGCGCATATCTTTTACATTCCCGTTGTGTCACTGAGAAACTTAGGAAAATAACATAATAGTAAAAATGGTGGCTTAGCCACACGGAATGAATACAGTAATCTTCTGTAGTTACTCGGTTAGCATCAAGAAATGGTTGGAGCATTGCGACTTCAGGAAGCAGACACTTATGGAAAACCCGTGGCAATTACCTTTTGAACCTCAGAGGTAATCAGTGAATGGTTACCACTGATTACAAAGGTAATCAGTAATTTGGTTACCCAATCATTAAATCATTTATTAATGTTTAAAACAAAATATAATAAAAATATTCTACAATATCTTATAAGTAATTTATATAAGTTAAATATCAAATAACTTGACTCAACAAGTATTAACTTGTTTATCACTAAATAATTAAAATATTAATATTAACTTGCTTTGATACCATTCCCTGGGAGTAGAATTTTAAATAAAAATAATGTTTTTATTTACTTTTTTTTTGAAACAATAAGATCTTCCTACAAAACATGCTAGGATAGTTTACTGTTTTTATTAACTTGCTAAAAGCTCCAGATTGTTAAGAAAAAATATCTTTAATGTCCAATATAGTTTACGAGTTAAGAGTATCGCTCTTTTTTTACCCACGCTCTCACTCTATATTATACATATGTATATATTGTAAACAGGAAAACGATCCAAAAGGACAACAAACATTTCACGGTGAATCACAAACACCGTGATTGGAGACCAACCGTCGCTTCATAAGTGCGCTTGGTGTCCCTATCTCAACTCTCCTGATGACGGTTCATCCGAAAATTAGAGACAGTAAGTGTGTTTGTTCCTTAGTTCTGTGTTTGTGATTCACTGTGAAACGTATATATATAAATGTGTGTATGACAAGATTTCAAAATAAACACATGAAATAAAAATCAACTTCTAAACTAGGTACCGTAAAAAATCAAAAGAATTACTAAGATCTTTGAAGCAAAGCAAGCGGTCTGAAACTGATAATTTCATGTTTTAGGAAAAAGCGAGAGTGAGTAAAAGAGAGTCATACATCTAACAGTCAAAATATATTGTAAATTGAAGATATTTTTCTTAAATATCGGGTGCTTTTCAGATAGTCGATTAAACAGTATCAGTTGAACTCTGACGAAGATCGCTTGTTTTGTTTGAAAGATCTTAGTCATTTTCCTCATTTCTTATTGTGACAATAAGAAATATATATACATTTCACCATACACACGTGAAATAAAAATCAACCTCTAACCATATTAAAAAAATGGAGAAATGGGACTGAAAACTTTTGAGTTAGTAATAGTCCCTTCTGCGTAACAGGATGAGTATATACAAACTTATAAAGTTTAGTGTCTCCTAGTAGTTAAAAGTGTATTAAGATGTATACTATTCATTAAGTAGGCATTATCGTATTTAATGCTAATACTAATTTGATTGTTATTACAAATGGTAGTTAAGCATTACTATTTTCAACTAATATTTCATTAATTTAAACATATTTCAGTAGTTAATAGGCCTTTTATTTTTATTATAAGGAAATAGTTTAAAAAATTTAAAATGGTTCTCTTTGTTCTTTTACTGACCCTAAACCATTGCTTTTTTTGCAAAACAAACTAGATTTATTTAACATTTTTTCTACAATAACTAATCAATTTACTCTATTAGGGTGAAAAGCAGGTATTCTTTGAAACAAAACGAAGGTATTTGGAACATAACTAGACTGGACTTTAGACTAGACTTTTGACCAGTTGATTCTCCGTCAGAGTTAATGACTCTATACATTAAGTCATTATTTGAATTTATTTAGAGGACTGTATTTACTCTAGAGTTAATAGAAATTCAAATATAAAAACAAACATATAAGTAATTCACTACAGTAGACATTAGTCGTGTGACAGAAGGTTGTCTTTGGAGTGATAGAACTACGCAATTACCTCTGGTTTTAATACCAAAGTGTACATTTTATTCATAATGATTATTGTTTGACTTACCATAGTTAGGGTAGAAAAGTGAAAAATGTAGAAGTCCGAAGAAAAGAGTACCGACCAAACCTACCCGCATTTTAAACGATAAAAATCTATATTTCACATTTTTATTTTCCACATGGGCTGCGATCACGTAAAAATAGAATTCATTCACAAACTATGCTGGTTTGAAACAATTGTTCCGTCAATTTAAAGTTCTAATGCGTGTTGTACACGCGACAAGGTTGAAAAAGCAATCATAGTATAACCTCACCGAACGTTCAAGTGCAACTGACTAGAGTGAGGTCTGCAAGAGAAAGTGGCGCACAGCGGCCCCTGGTGGCCAGGCGTCATATTCCAGACACCCATCGCGTGCTTCTGCTTTCTTAAGGATGGGCTCGGCTCGACTTCAGCTGTACCAGTAAAAAAAAAAAAACATTGCTCTAATAACTAATATTTTGCATGATGAAGGAAATAGAAAAAAAGAAAAATATTATAATTAACAAAAAGGATTCTTGAGGATTTTGATCATAAACATACAACTCCTGATTATATGCCGACGTTTCGCCAAAAGTTGTTTGGCATTTTCAAGGCAAAAAAAAACAATTTATTAACGACATAAGGAAAGCAAGACAAATACATCCAAGGAATACCAACCAGCAGAAAACAAACCAAACAAACAAAAAATTCAGTTATAAGAGAACCACAAAAGGATCATAAAATACTCAACGTTATTATTCATTATTTAAAAACAGATATTTGTTGTTTAAACCTAATTACTTATTATTAATTATTCAGACAACAAAACCCAATTTGCAGACAGACAAGCACACTATTACAAAACTAATTCTGAGAGGATACCTCTATACAGAGCATTGAAGCAAAATATACAGACAGTAACACACATAGTACGCCAGAAAATTAAAAAAATAAAAAAAGAGTCAAAAAATAAAATAAATTAAGGGAAAACAAAAACCTACAAACATTATTCCTTGTTTTATTATATTATCTAGAAATTATTTATATATTATATAGAGACATATAATATTTGAAACTACAAAGAAAACAATTTAAAATATATTATTAAATTTTAATTTATGTTAATTAATATTAAGTTTAGTAATCATAAAAAAAAAATCCATTTCAATATCTGGGCGCGCTTGTAAATTTTGTGGCCTAAAAATTCATTTATTCGCGGCGTCTATGTCAATGAGGATGGATGCTAGTAGTATATCCAAGGAGGTTGTGCCCACGCTACAGTCCACCATGTGGATAGAAAATTATGAAATTAATTGTATAGATAGTTCTTGTTCCGGTAAAAAAAATAGTTTTTTTTTTTTTGAAGGCAGTATCAAATTATGAACTTCATGAGCAGTCCAAAGGTACTTTGTTATACATAAAGTAATTTTTCCACTCCACTGGTGATGGTAAAAGAACTACGCAATAATATGATCACAATGTTAGTATTATTTGAAACAAATGTTATTACTTTAGCTATCAAGGAGTACCAAAAACTATTACTATATATATCAGCTCAAAAACGAAGAGAAGCAACACACAGAGAAAGAGACACCCTTACAAACTCAAATTTTCGGATGATCCGTCTTCAGGAGAAAATTTGAGTTTGTAAGGGTGTCTCTTTCTCTGTGTGTTCCTTTTCTTCGTTTTTGAGCTGATTTGCGTCCAGTTTGGATCGTTTTTTCGAATTTTGAATGAATATATATATATATATATATGCTATATATTTAATATATATTAATATATAATTAATATATTATATAATTAATTTACTAAAAGTTATTTTAATATTTTATTATTATTATTATGTTATTTTATTATATTGTAATACTATTGTAATAAAATATTATACTGGATAATATTTTCTCTAAATGTATTTACACATATTAATGTAAAGTTTAATAATGAAAAGCTGTTACTAATCAACTGTTTGTTTAAATCCTATAACTCTAAATGAGGAGCAATCTGGAACTGTGTCTTTTGAGGACACTGCTGGTAGTAAGAGAATTCAGAATATTTGAATCATTCGGTGTATTCGTGCATCAGAATAGACCTAGGATCTGGCATCGCAACTATGGAGTAGTCTCCATAAGATACCATCATAAGATGTTGGTATCTGGAAATGAAGGAGATTGGGGCTTTTGTAGATTAGAACTTGGAGATTATAGGAGAATTCATACAGTGGGAGAAATAAGAAGCATTAGGAGGGCAAGGACTAGGAGATTTATTAAGTCCAAGTGAATTCAAACTACAATTTAATTCATATTAAAAGATATTAATGATATCCTTAGTGAAGATCGTTGCATATACCTACCAACTGTGTAGTTTTATTTGGAACCACAACACTCTCTACAAGAACAAATCTAAGGTAGTAACAAGTTTATCCAGTATATTCCCAAACCAGTATTCTTTCTCTTTTCAACTCTATTCTCTAGCAACTTCTCTGATATCTCAACCTTCAAAACAAGTGATAAGGACTGAGCGGTTCGGGTTTCTTCAGTCTTCCTTATCAGTTCTTTCTATGCCAATCAGTCTATGCATCCGTCCAGACTGATTGATGTTTTTTTTGTTTTTGGTACTATTATTCTTTCCCCGTTCTTAACTTTATTTATTATTGTTTCAACTATCCTGAACTTTCAAAAATGGGTCTTTTGATTTTGTGACATTACTTTTTGAAGTGATTTACTTTCCTACATTGGTTGGAGCTTTTTCATAAACAGGAAATCTTCTCCTCCCATGTTTGAAGCAAAATTTACAATGTACTACCATATACCTTGTCGTTAGTTTTGACTATTGTATATTTCTTCTTTCAGTTTTGTCTATGTTGTCATCAATATGTGTTAATGAACAATTCTTCATTATCACCATTCTTGTCTGACTCTTTTTAAATAACCTGCATATCTCCAGTGTCTTCAAGGTTAAAACTTTATTCATAGGAAAACTTCAAACTAAAACAATTTTTTTGTTAATATTTCAATTCGTAATTGACAAATTAATTGTGTCACATATGACAATCTTTTAATGTTTCAAACTAACAACTTTTTGTATTATTTTGTAGTTATAAAATAATGATTTTTATATTTAAATTTCATATTGAAATTGAAAAAAAACCTCACATCTTAAAGTAAATTTTAACTTTAGTTGAAGTTTAGTTATTTTCTAATTTTGTCACTAGTACTTCCATTTTGTCTTTACACTTACTTTAAATTCCCAGTAGCTCAAGATTAATTTTTCTCACACACTAACCGTTTTTTTAACAGTTAACAGTTTTATTCACAGTTACAATCACTGCCAACAAGAGTAGAAATAAGCCAACACATTTCGGCGATTCCTAAACTAGTGAATCGAATTAAATAATTAAGAAGAATCAAAGGTTAAAGTGCGTAACCTATTACATCGTCAATTAGGCATGAGACAGTTTTTAGTTCTATATATTACTAACGTATTTTAGTTATCATTTGAAAAATGCGATAGCAGCAATATAAATGAAATAAGTAATATATATTCACATCAATTGCATTAAAATGTCTAGTTAAATTAAACCAAATTTCTTAAGAAACTGTTTTTTTACTTTACTATAAGTAAAGTATAGAGACCGTGAAAAAATCCGATCTCCAGATTTTGACGGAATGACATGATTTGAGACCCCAGAAGTCGTTTTATGAAGTTTTTTCGATGACGTCTGTGTGTGTGCGGGTGATGTGTATTCAAAGTTTGTTGTTACTACGCTACGGTCCAGAATCTTTGATTGATCAAGTTTATATTTTACACAAAAACGGGCCTTATAGTGTGCATGTGCTGTATTATTTGGGAACAATTATTCATTACGGGAAAGTCACTTTTTTGCAAAAAAAAAAGTTTTTTTACACATTTTTTCTCTTAAACTACTAATTCTAGAGCCTTGAAATTTTGGCATTATCTTTAAAGCTACAAAAGCAATAAACGAAAAATATAATCAGATTTTTAAAAAACAGAAAATATTTCTTTTTCAATGAAATGTAAAAATGTTGACTTATAATTCAATCTGAAAGCTTGTGAGAGCGACATAAGCCATACCGCTTGACGGATCAAAATGAAACTAAACCTAACAATACAACTATAAATGGAGCGTAAGTTGAGATAATTTTTTTTCAAAATTACATTAACCGAAGGGGCGTTAGAACACAATTTCTGTTTTTAGAAAGTGTTTTTTGACCCTAAACGGCTCATTAAAAAACAAACATATTTAGCCCAAAAAATTGAATAAAAAAATTAACAGTTTATAAAAAAAATCATGAAATTTCAATTACAGCAAAGAGGAATAAAGCTATAAAAACTGAATTTTTATCATGGACTAAGGATTTATTTTCTATACTTGTATTTGTTGACATTTATTTACATTGTTTATATTCACTTCAAAAATTTTTTTGACACATCGACTGAAAACTGAAAATTATTACAGACAGTCGAAATTATAAGTTTCATTCCAAGAATAAATCATCTTGGAATGAATTAAGACAAAGAAATATGAATAGTTATGATAACTTATCAGTAAGTATTACAAAATATTCTATTTTCTTGGATTTCATTTAAGCAGATTACTCTTTCGAATCATGTGAACAGAATGTATGTTTTTGGAAAGCATTATTTTAAAATACAATTATTACAATTAATAATTGAATAATAATTCTTATTTTACATATTTAATAAAACATTAATAGTAATAATTTATTTATGTATGTCTGTGAATTCTAATAGTCATAATTTACTTTAATAGTTACTGTTTTACTTTAATGGTAATAATTTATTTATGTCTGTGAAATTTTGATAGAGTAAATTAAATAAATCTGACAAATATATTCAGATGAAACTTAATAGGTGTTGCTATTAAAATGAACGATATTTTCATAACGCAATACTATATTTATCGAAATAATAAATACATTTTTATTTCTAGAATGACTGAAAAAAAGCAGTAATTGTTTGAAATAAAGCATGATGCAGTACCTATTCTACGATGTATCATTGCACAAAAACAATTCGTATTTTATTAAGATTCCCTATCATTCAAATTATTAGAGGGAAAATATATCATTAAGATGTGTCAGATTTTATGGACGGTTGCAAAATTTTCGAAACATAAACCCATTCATCTAACCACATACATATCCAGGTATTATGATAATATAAGAAATATCATCGGGAGAACTAAAAAACGTGAAAATCCTGTATAATGTCGAAAACAGTTTTTCTAACTTGATCTAAATACTTTATTCGTAGAAAAATCAAGACCATTATACGAACGGGCTATATTATAGGTTAATTAAGTTCTACAATGAAATCATTCATAAAGAAATAAAGAGGAATAGCATATGCATGATTTAGCATAAGATTTCCTGCTTATGCAAAAAAGCTGCAAACAATGTGGGAAAGTGCATCACTTCAAAACGAAATGTCACAATATCAGAAGGCACAAAGTTCCCAAAGTTCAAGTTCCTGATAACTTAATGTGTTGAAATAATCACAAACATCATTAAATTAAAAGTAGATATGTATTCTTAATAGATAGTTTTAAAAATTCTGACTTAACAATAAATGAAGTATTTTGAAATCAGAATTACTTCAAAAAAAATTATTTTCCTATTGACGATTATATTATACTGCTCAATTATGAAATTTTATAATTTTGGAAATGTTAATTTCAAACCAAAATGTATCTATTGTTTTAGAAATATTATTTTAATGATGAAAAGCAAAAAAATAAAATCAAAAAAATATGACAATGAATTCTTACATATTTTGAATTTTGCAGAATTTCTGAAATAAAAATAGTACAGCAGGAGAATAGAACGTAGAATTAGGAATCGTTGATAGGTCGTGGAGCCATTCCAATAGCTGAAGTTGATATTACTAAGTTGATAACTAATTGAGTTTATAGACTGATATTAATCTGCAAGCCTTTGGAACCACCGAGACCAATCGTTTTTATACTTAAAAATATACTTTTGTATCAAATTTTACATCGCTTTAAGTTATACAATGCATTCACATGAGTAAATATGGTATAAACAAACAAACCATCATTCTGGTAAGTGTCGTTGGAAATGTCACTAACTAAATCTAAGATTTAGTTTTGGCGTTTACACCCATTATGCGTCTTCTTAGTTTCATTTGTGCGGGGGTCCATTGTAATTCTTTATGAGAGACTTCTTGTATGGATCCAATATTTGAACTCATCTAAACTATTTAGTCTCCAATTAGACATTTAGATTCATATATAACGTATTTTTTTTAGCTCCAGAAATATTTTTATGGTTGTTACAGATTAGTAACAAGGTTTTGCTTTCGTAGTTGATTATTTGCTGAATTCTATATGAGGTCTATTGCATGTAACATTATTGTTAATAATTGTTCTGAGAACTTCATTAACGGTGCTGTAACAATTAGAGAATTGATTTTTATAATATACTAGACTACCCGTGACCCGTTGGATCATCCATCACCACCTTTTTAATGGAATCATGTTCACGTAAATGCAGATAAACTAGAAATGACCCTACTGAGAGCAACATGTAATTGGCCAGGTTGAAATACTGCTTTACCTAAATGAACTGAAACTTTCTGTAGAGTCTCTCCTTGAGACTTATGAATAGTCATGGCAAATGCTAACTAAATTGGAAATTGAATCCTTGAAAAAGAAAAGTTTCCATCTTTAGATAAAATAAATTTCAATCATTGAATTAAAACCATTTCCCCTTTAAACAGTGATACGATAATTTTACAAACAATGACTTTATCGTAAAGCTCCTCAGTTATTAGTCTTGTTTATTTATATAAGCGCGGTGGATCACTATATCTCATACACTTGTCAGGAGCTCCTTTTCTGAATTCATGCTTGTGTTTTGGAAGTGAAGTGCAAAAAGTCTGCTTGGCGCATGGAAAAATGCCAAAAATTAAAAGTAAATATGGACAATAAAGAAAACATCGTCTAAACAACAATAAGATTCCAAAAATGGGGCTAAGATCTTTCCTAGAAAAAGACTGGTTAGGTTTATTCTATAACAGAAATAGATTTACATCTGGAGTCAGTAATTTTACCTGACTTCTGTTGAGAGAATTTATTTTTCATTCTTCTTTCTTTTTAATACCGCTATTTGTAAAGACATATATTACTCACTGTTTTCTTTAAGTTTATTTGAATGATTCAGCATAAACGGAAATTAACAGATATTCCAAGTTTCACCTGTGTGCAACATTCAAGGTTTATATATTATTACTCGACTTATTCACACAATACCTCATTAATATGAGTTTTTTGGAACTGTATTGAAGAAAGTCCCAATAACTCAGAGAGTAGCGCACTGGACTTCAATTACAAAGGTCGTGGGTTCGAATCTCACAAAATGACGTACATTTTGTTATTTTTCAGACAATGCACTGTGGCAAGAGACCAAATAAACAAGACCAGTCATCAAAGTTTTATAAGTTTATAGATAGATTTTATTAACTTGTCTATTTACTTTTAATTATCTTGTTTTTTCTTGTATACATAACTTATTTGGAGGTCAAAAAATTTTTGATAGAATAATTATTGTTGATAAATATTTCATTTCGCATAAAATTAAATAAACAAAAAAAATTTTGTTAAATTTATGGAAATTATTTCATTATAAGTAAATGACTGAACTGATGAATTTTGATTTTGATACAAGTACGAGAGACTTGCATTCAGTTATATTTGCATTTGGTTTTTAGTGTAATACGTGGGAATTACATGATGCATGGTTAATGAACAACTCACTTTGATATAAACAAAGCTAAGCATAATTTGGATGGTTTTTTCTAAGTTTCAATTTTATATCTTTCAAGGAAATTCTTAAAAACCAAAACTCAATTTAAATTTATAACAAATGTCCTTTTTTTTATTTTAAATAATATTTTAATTTATAGCTTTAAAAAGTAATTCAACATTTACTTTATTTTATTAAAGGAATACTTTTAATTAAAGAAAACTTTTAATTTGCCATATTATTTTATTTTACCAAACTTCCAGAAAATATAGACTTTACGCAATTCAGACCGAAGTAAAAACTTTTTAATTCAGCGATGACTTTACCTTTATAGCTTCTAAACTGAAGCAATCATGTAATTGTCAATAACTTTACCATACTTTCATGGCATTAATATTATTTCTTTTTTTTCAGAACTTATTTTAAGAATACTTGTGTGACTTTTTTGATAAGACTATAATGAGTAATATAGCAGAAGTTATAGTTGAGTCAACCTTTCAAGGTGTAGATGTGCTTTTAATGTTACAACTTAATAACTCAGTGATGAAGTAGTTGATGCAATAGACTATTTATCAATAATGGCTGCCGTAATGTCAGTAAAACAACAATTTCAAACTCACGATCACAACTATAAGTGTAATATAAAATAGCAACGATTTGTTTTTTTTTATTATTATTTAGTACTACTTCGAGGTTAATTCTATTTATTTTCTAATATACGCCTAGTTATTTACTAGAATACACTGAAGGAAAATAAGGCATGTTAATAATTTAGATATTGGATAAATTAATTATAAGATATAAGAGAGGCATCTGTAGGAAAAACAGGAAGTCTGGAAATCCTGAAGAACAGAAAAAAGATGGTCAAGATTTCACGTCACGCCCTTGATGTGCTCAATCAATCGTTCAGTAAAATTCAACATCAGCTTTATTGGTTCTATTTATTTGTTTTTCTAGTACATTGAAGTAAATTAAAAGTGGTCTTTTTAAAACTTTACTTCTTTATTGTACATTCCAAACATACTAATGTATCTTCCAGTGTTAATTTCTTGCTGTTAGTATCAATTTTTACTTAGTAAGTAAAAATTTTTTACTTTACTAAAAAAAAATTTTTACTTAGTAAGTATCAATTAATTTGCTTTTTAATAATAATAATAATATGTATTTATTTTAAAAATTACCTTTCTAATGTAAAGATTTAGAATCTATAGAATGGGTTTATTTAATTTTTTTGCTAGAGAAAAAATCTTTAGAAAACACTGGTAATTGCCTGCATTCAAGTTTACTGTAAGTCTATCCACTAGCAGAAACAATGGACAATCAATCTAATTAACTTTTTTTTTTAATGTGGGTACTATATTTTGCCAATTATAATGAGAATTTAATCTCTATGTAGTTAAAACAATTGGTGAAAATGTTTCTTCTTGTTACTTTGGGAGAACAGTGATTCAATGCAAAAAAAAAAACAACTGAAAACAATAGCTTCAATTTAAATCTCATGATGTAGAATATAATATTTCTAATTGTAATATCTGATAAGCAAGCATAATTATAAAGTTAGATTCGTAACATGCACTGAAGTTATTTTTAATTAAATCATTAAATGGAATGAAAGTGATGAGTATTGTAATCTAATGAGTTATTCATTAAGCGCGGAAAGTCTACCTATTTCAATAACTTTCCGCTTTGTTTTATTTTGCCGTTCAGTCAAATTCAACATCAGCTTCATTGGTTCCATTTATTTGTTTTTTTTTTTGTACATTGAAGTAAATTAAAAGTTGTCTTTTTAAAAACAATACTTCTTTATTGCACATTCCAAACATACCAATGTCGGTAGAAGACCGAAAAGGGGCAAAGCGACAAGCCAGAACAATAACCCTGAGGAAATGGAAAGAGAGATGGGAGCAAGAGTTAAGGGGCAGGTGGACTGCAAGGCTCATACAGGACCTAAATGGTTGGGCCGGAAGCATGGGGAGATTGGATTCCACTTAACTCAGATGCTGACTGGCCTTCAGATGGGAATTTTGAGAAATATTTACACAGGATGGCTAAAGTTGATAGCCCCCAATGTAGGCACTGTAGCTCGGGGGAAAACGACGATGCAGAGCATACCTTCTTCTTCTGTGCTAAATGGGGAGTGCTGCGCTAGGAATTAATAGCATCACTGGGTGAGGTCACTCCAGAGACCATAGTTTAAAAGATGCTCCAGAGTGCAAAAAAATTGGTCAAAAGCTGCAAACTTTGTAGAGGCGGTTCTCCATCATAAGAAAAGTGAAAGCACGAGGCAAGGACTCACGATAATTCATAGATGAACGAATGGGGACGAGAAGGTGAATCCTATTCAGGAGGAGTGAGGCACCGGCATGAAGTAATGTGCAAACGGTTTCCGTGTCGGATATTGCCAGGAAATAGGATGTGGTTTTTTAGTGGGTCGGGACCCCCAACCCCAGATACCCTAAGCAAGACGTCTTGCTAAGGGATCTGATTAACAGATTTTTCCACATCCTACGACGAAAAAAAAAATAAAATAAAAAAAACATACCAATGTATCTATCTTCCAGTGTTAATTTCTTTCTGTAAGTATCAATTTTTAGAGTATATAGTATAATTTTAGAGAATTTATAAAAAGTTATTAACAAAATAATGATCAAGATTTTATGAAATGAACAGTTGCAATTTATCTGGCTGGATACAAAAGAAATGGGAAGAAGAGTTGATAGCTCAATAGTGATAAAGTGAGAAAATATAAATTTTATTCTAAGATTTAAAACATCTAAAAAAGTAATTTAAATGATTAATTATAAATAAGTAGACTAATATCAGGAACGGTTTGCTTTATATTCTTAGAGTACATTTATTTTAAGTGATTAGAATGGTAATATTATTTTTCAATTATCTTAAAATATTACAATCTGTTAATTCATATGAATTCGTATTCAAGTTTGCAGTTAATTCTATAAAAAAGAGTCACATGTATACTGGTATTTAAAACTAAAAAGGACATTTTGATGGGTTACACATGTGTTTTCACATTTCAGGAATCCATTATTGATATTTTTGGCGGCCTTTGGCAGTGTGTGCATGAACCCGTATAAACATTTTCCTAACACGCTACTGGTTGATGACCTTAATAAATTGTCAAGATATGTAGTTAGTAGTACTGAAATGAACAATATTGTTTTTGGACAATATTACATCATGGAAAAGATACTTTACATCAACACGGCAACTAGTTTTTTTTTGCATTTTTTGGTAATTTTATAAAGTCGAAATGTACAGGGTGGGCTGTAAGTCGCGCAGTAAAACATTTAAAACAATTTTGATGATACATATGTTATTTTATTCAAAACAAGCTTATCTAAGAAACTATTTTATCTAAGAGACTGTTTTCAACCTTTTCCATGACGTGTATTCCCATTCACCAGACACTCTTGGAAGACCACTTCATGGTTTGTCTAGGACACTACCAGTTTCAAGAAATGTCAGTATCAAACAGCCTACTGTTGTGTGAGAGATGAGCTCACGATCAAGATAAATTTGATTAAATTTCTCAACAACAGATCGATTACAGACATAAGCACTAACTCAACTCGCTCGTTTATTGTTAAAGGTATATCTAAAAATTAAAGGGAAAAAAATTTAAATGCAAATTATAACTAAAAAAACTTTGATTATAATTGAATTTCACGGATATAATGACTGATCATTCAAACAATGATAAATTACTGTATGAAAGAACATTTATTATACATCAGAAGAAAGGAAAAGATATTCTATCCCATTAATTTTACATTGTTTCACATCACACTACACGTAATTTCTTGGTGCGCGACTTCGGCCCACCCGGTACTATTTAGTATTATCTTAATATAGATAAGGAATGACAAATAATTTGGTATTTTTGTACAAACAATATAACACCAGAAAGACTCCCAGCAGTAGTCATTTGTCAGAGTGCTTACGAAATTCTATAAAAATTACAAACTAAAAAGAAGTCATTTATTAGTACAATTTTTTAGAAAGGTAAATAATTATCAATGTTAATTATTATTTTAAATAGTCATATATAATATACAATATACTCGACAACATTGAATATGTTTGTTAATAAATATTTGCAGTTGAATCATTATGAACCTATCAGGGTTCCTTTTTCAGATATTTTATTCTTAGAAATTAACTTTTAAATGTTGAAACAGGAATAGAGTTGAATTTCCCATTTAGTTTCATCTAACCAGAGAATTTAAATAGTTAAATATAAATGAATAAATATATTAAATAAGTATGTATTAAATGTAAGAAAATTCACAGTCATTTATTATTTATGTTACTAAGTATTTATTTATTATGTTTCTACAAACACTCGGAAATGATAAGCAAAACATTGCAATATAATTAACTACGCTAACTAACCACCCCTAATTGCTATGCATCAGATTACGTTTCATATCGTTTTCACTTTGATTTATGATATACTTCAACGCGTAATATAAAACTAACTTTTCAGCTATGGTTACTTGTCCATAATTATATTAGATTTTATTTCCTAAATCATATGATTATTTATTGTTAATATTATTTCTTTATTGGTATATTTCTTTTTTATTTAATCACAACCATAATTTTCATGAAGTAAGTATGTCTAAAGTTCTGAACAAAGTTGGCAATTGCATGCATTTTAATAATAATAATTGGTAAAGATATAACATTATAATAAATCAATTATTTGAATTTATAATAGTAATTTGATTGAATTATCATCATCATCATTTCTGATAATGGGTTTTGTAATGGTAAATTTGAATGTAAGTACAATGAAGCGACAAAAAAGTTCTGTCGTCCCTCTACAAGTCGCACCGTTTGATAAATGTCAAACTGTCAAACAAAAAAATGTCAAAATGTAAATTGTCAAACAAAATTAAACAGATTAATTTTTTTTTAATTAATAAAGTAGTATGGCTTTATGACTCACAAGATTTCAAATTGAATTATAGGTCAAAATTTTTACATTGTAATAAAAAAAAAAATTTCCCTTTGTTATGAAAATTTGCGGATATTTTGCGTTTATTTCTTTTGTAGCCGAAAAGATAATGCCAAAATTTCAAGTCTCTAGAATTAGTAGTTCAGGAGAATAAAAAATGTTGTCTAAAAACAGGTTTTTGGCGAAAAAAGTGATTTTCCCTTCAAGAATTATTGCCCCCAAATCATACAGTACATTACACTATGAGGCCCATTTTTGTGTAAAATATCAATTTGATCCAACAAAGATCAAGTCCTTGTAAGGCCTCGTTAGTAGAGGACTACACTTGAGGTCACAAACTTTGGACACAAACTAAATATCTGACAATAAGTTTTGTTTAAAGGCGGTTCATATAGTTTGAATAGTCGCACACTTGTTCGACAACCATCCATCAAACAATCGAATGGATCAGTAAATATAAGTTTGATATGGGGTTAATTTAACAATTTGACATTTGACAATTTTATTCCTAAACATATCAAACTAACTCATTAAAACATTTCAAGTTTGTTTAATTGCATGAAAATAATTTTATTTTACTTAAAAATTGTCTAAGTCAATATACACAAAGTAAAGAAATGTAGTAAATAACTCCCACAAGTAGAAAAGGTGATCCATTATTCCAAGAGGAATTTTCAGTTTTTGTAGGCATATATTTACAAAAATATTCATATTTTCTTAATTTATTTGTAAATTGATAATTATAAGTTCAAATTATTGAAAAAATTCATTGTTTTATAATTAGGGGTTTAGCAATAAAAAAAAATTTCTGAAGACATAAAATGTACCATAACACCTCTTCTGGTTAATGTAAATTTAAAAGAGAATAAATCAACTCATTTTCCTCATATGCTCTATTTATCGGTAAAATATCGTTTTGATATGTCATACTACAAATATTGTGGTATGGCTTATATCTTTCCCAGAAGCTTTCAGATTCAATCATAAGTCAACAGCTTTATATATTATTCAAGAAAAAAGTCTGTCTAGTTGTCTTAAAAATCTGAATGTTTAATTTTTGGTTATTTTAAATAATTGTAGAACATTATTAGTGAGTAACTAATAATTCCTCTGAAAATTACTTATCTTGACTGACGGGTTGGAAATTTTAGATATACTCTGTAAATGGATCTCCAAAATAAATCCTTTGATGAATTCATTTATATTATACCAGAGAGATAGAGAACCTGTATAAGGAAAGAGTATGTAGGAAACGTACCAACTTGGAAAGAAAAAAGTAATCAATAATATATATGAATAGTCCACTAAGACAACACGTGAAATTAAAAGGTACATAGAAATAAACACAAAAGAAACAGTTTTCACAACTTATTCAATATTTTACGTCATAACCTGGAAAGCAAGTGGTCTAGGTGACTAGGTAACTAGAACCATTAAACAAATTAGTGTCTTGCCACCAAGCGAGGAGGAGGTTAAGAAACAAAAGGGAGATAATGGAAGGAGACGAGACAAGAATAAGAAACATAACTGATAAATAATAAATAAAAAACTGATCGAATAAATTTTTATAGGTATTTTTTTAATTGCTTAATTCATGGGAATTATTTATCAGTTATATTATATATTATCTTTATTATATTGTCGACGTTATTATCTTTAAGTTAGTAATGTCAGTTATTATTTGTTAACGCGTTTCTTTTTTCATGTTTTACTTTGTAATTATGTATATCAACATACATGCAGATTTCATATAACATAGTGTAACGATATTATACACATGTAATATAACAAATGGAGCATGTGGAAATATTACAATAAACTCCCTCCAAGTAGGGGTACTACTTTGGAGAAAAAAAACATGCAGGATACAAAAAAAAAGAAAAAGTCTAACGTCATTCCCGGTTGATGTTTTGTCAAATAATTTCGAGTTTAAATGAAAAGTTTTTCAACAATGAGGCTCAAAATGTCTTATTCTTTATCATTTATTTTGTTCGATATGTGGAGATTTTTTTTACATATAAAATCTGTTCAAGCAGTAAATTAAAAAAATAAACCGAATCAATAAGCCTCCAACAATTCTTGTCAGAATATTTAGATCATTATATAAAATAATGTAGTGATAACACAATTTTATATCTGGATTACAATACAGTAAAGCACCAGTAGCATTTGAGGTCAAATATCATCATTTCAAAAGGAGTCCAAATATTTATGAATTTTACATCCAAAGTATATTTCATTACTGATAATTTTTCTATTCATAATGATTTTATGTACTAGTACTCAAGATTAATATAACTATTTCAATCACAATAGCCATAGTTATTATGAGATGTAGACGTTACAGTATAACATATAGTTATTATATCCTATTTTTATAAGAAATAATTTCATATGGTTGTATTATGTGTTGTCTTATTCATTTGTAGTCTTCCAAAAAACATTGTCGAAGACTATAACAGAACAGTCCACTTTTTTAGACTATACGTTTATAGTCTAGTCCAAAAACACTTTAACTTAACAAAATAGTTATGATAAACAAATAATTTTCTTAACTGCTTTTAAATTTTCAAATTTGATGATGTGGATATGAAAAGATAGTTATATTTTTTGCAAAAATAAATAACTTGTTTTAGAATTTATATAACCGAAATAGTAATTAATCGTTCTTTAGTTAATACATATCAAAAATAATAGGTTTAAAAGTCTATAAAATTAACAAAATTATAGGGACATGATGTTTAAAATTATTATATTTGATATAATAATTTAATTATTATGATATGATGGAGTTTATTATTTGAGGAGAAGAATTTTTACTGCTGCATAGACATAAATTAACCATTTAGGAGAAGTAAAGAATAACCAAGAATTTATATCTATTAATTATTAATTATGATGTTATATAGGAATCATGGCTTCTTTAAATGTCATAAATTCCAATTCAGTTAAGCAAAATATTGAAAACACAATGAACTTAGGTTTAAGGAATTTGAATGTTCAAACATAAAGTGGGAGACTAGTAAAGGAAATCGCAATTTAATTAATCATATCAATACAATTAATCCTTAAAATAATAAATGAATTTAAAATTTTAAAAACAAATGAAATAATTTATTTTTTCTATAAAACTGATATTATTGTGTTCATTTTTAAAAAAAAATTCTGATCTAAATATATCTAAGTATAATATTATTTACTTATACGGTTACAACATTAAGTTGTCTTCAAATTTGAAGTACTTATTCACAATTTTGACATATAGAAAAATTATAAGGCACAAACCAATTTTACTTGTGCATTATAATTTTTTTTTATGGGAAATTAATTATTGTTTGCATATATTTACCATTTAAAAATTAGAAAAGAAAATATAATAAGATAATGTTTTTAATATGAAAAACAAACGATAAAAGTAGGTAAATTATTGTTATTTAGATTTATTGAACAGATGAAATTTAAATTAAATCCATAAATAACTAGCAGGAAATTTAGATACCTCAAGAAACTTGTACATTTCTTCAAGGGAGAAGAATGCATCTATTTTTGATGTAGTCTATCATTAATTATTCTAATTTCAACCTTTAACATGTGATATTATATTACTATAAATTATCATACGAATATAATATATTAGTCACTAAGCATGACTTTTGTTACATTAAGTTCAAATATAATTATTAATGCATATTTCATTTCTTGTGAAATAATTTATTTCATAGTATTTTATTTAAAGTAAATATTTGTGAAACATGTCACAGCATTAATTTCATTAAAATAAATGGATGACCTTTGATAAAAAAAATCTAGAAGAAAACTCATCGTAAAAATAAAATTATTTCACTAAGGAAATGAGTATTACATATATTTTATTGATGTAGAAATATTCAGTAATAATAAATGTCTACAGCTGAAAAATTAGATACCAATAATATAACACATTTCTTATTAACGCACAAATTTGCATAACATCTATGGAATGCAACTTGAAATATTTTGTTTCCATAAGCATTACTAGATCCAATCAAGTTAGTTAGTTAATTCTAAAAATGTTCTAATTATATCTAGGTATACATTCATTTTTAACTATTCTATTATTGTAAATTTAATTAATTTCGAAAAAATGTAATAATAATTGCCGTCACCTGTGTATTTTAGTTCAGAACTAAAGATGAAAGTTTAATTACTTAGGAAATATTTTTGAGCAACCAGGATTTAAGTATAAACTACATTAAGATAATATACATTACTATATTTATTTGTATTAAGATAAATTACTATTTTACAAAATTTTTCATTACGATTCCAAATTAATATCAATTAATTTGTAATATGTACCATAAAATTTGTTTTGATGACTTTTTAAGACAGAACAAAATATTGATGTGGTACCTTGCATAACAAAACGTTGTTTCTGTTTTTGAAAAGACAAGCTGACGGTTTTCTTAAGAAAGTAAAATATATAATTAATCTTTGCTTACATTCAAAATTTTATTTATGAAATAGTTAAACTTGTTGCTGGTGGTCGGGCTGAAATAAAATAATTATCCTGCCACTACCTAACGTATACAAATTAAAAGTATAAAATAATAAGCGAAAATAATATGAAATCTGTTTCAAATATGACAGACAATTATATTTTAACATATGACTACTTTATAGCATGTAGTTCTTTTATAACTCTAGTTCACAGTTCTTGATTTAGCTTAGTTGTTCACCGAATTGTTAGTTGTTGTGTTTGTAATAAACACCCCTTTAAGTTGTTTTCATTTCAAACCTCCCCTTCTCAACTTTGAACTGGAATAACTTTTACCAAAACCTGAACATCAGCTTTTGACCTTTTAAATAAACCAGAGAAGCAAAATAAAAGAATATACTGAAAGAAATTATATACAAATAAATATGATTTCCGTTTGTTCAGAAAATTAATTAATAAATCATACGAAGTCATTTGTTCACTCTATTCATTTTTCTCCTTTTGAATGAAAACAGCTATGTTTGTAATTTTTCCTTTAGTGATTTAAGAAGTGTCTGTTGTACCCGGCTTTGCTAAGTAGTTTAGTTATATAACCAGTTGATATATCAGTCACTCCTTACACATTTGATGGTTTGAAGTACAGAGCTGGGTGTTTCAATTTTCAATGTCCAGTTAAAGTGTGCCAGTTGTCGCTCAGCATTTATTTTCTATTCAGACAGCTATATCATAAAGAATTTCTGTAGTTCTATATCCTCATACGATTTATAATCTTAATTATTACTAGTATTATTTCACCATTCCAAGAGTTTCTTATGAAATATATTTTTTCCTTAATTAACTCAGACTCATGCTATAGAACTTTGGGGTTCTGCCAAACCTTCAAATATTCGTCCTATACAAGCCATCCAATCAAAAATACTCAGAAAACTCTCGCATCTCCCATTTTACGTCCCAAATATAATCATTCACCGAGATCTTAAAAGTCCCCTTCGTTCTCGACTATGCAAAAGACCGCTACAAAAAATTCAACAGTAAACTCTCAATTCATCCAAACCCACTTGCTCAAAATCTTTCCTAACTAGTAATCCCCACAAACCCCCAAAGACGAGTAAAACGGCAATGGCCACGTGACTTTCTGTCGTCATAAAGCTTAAACATAGTTACGGAGTGACACCAATGGGTGTCCACCCGATTTCCGCTACATAATCAAAAAGCTAAAGGAGTATCCCTGAAATCAAAATTACTTCTAAATACATGAAATTGTAGTCGAAGTATCAAAAAAAAAAAAGAAAAAAATTAACTCAGAAGACATTACGCTATTAGCTTTATTTTTGAGTTATCCTTGTTTAAAATGAATAACATACTTTTGGAGGTTTTAAAGTTAAAGAAATACTAACGTAAATGTGTTATTTATGAAATAGATTCATAACTATTTCTGTGACAACACTTCAATTAACCGTCAAGTGAATACCAAAATATAAAGATGAGCAAATAAAGCCTAAAATTATCACAGAATTACAATGACATTCTTACCAGTGGAATCCTGGTTAATGTTTTTATAAAACACAAAAATAATAGAAAAGGGATACAGATCGGCAACTGCTAACTTTTAATATTTTTATGTCAATGTGATAGATAATTAATCATTTCATATGATGGAACACATTTTTAAGGTGATTGCACTCAATTATTTTGTGTCAGTAATTGTAATAAATTAAATTGGAAAAGAGTTCACTTTTGTTCACCTGAACTGTCAACAAAACAGATAAAGTGTCTTATAACCTCGAAGAAGGTTATGGAATAGACCTGAGCTTGGGCAAATGTATACATTACTTATACCTATATTTTTCAATTTTTTTTCAGTTCATTCTAGTCTACTACCTAAATATGTAAGTGGACATAAACATTTTATTTAAGAGTAAAGTTGTCAGAATTAATACTTATTTCTACAAGGTATATGAAAACTACCTTTTCTTTTTTAGATATTTAAACTGATATGGACTAAACAAGAGGGAAATGATAAATATACTAACCAAATAAATGATATTAAAACTCAGATCAGTGCAATTTCCGTGACTGAAGAGATCGGCAAAGTAATTCGATTGGAGAGAGAGATGAACAAACTAATAGATGATCGAAGAAAAGAAGGTATGCTCAATCTTGCAATTATAATATTATCTTTGAGCATTAACTTTAATTTTTCCTTTATTTTCCTTTGTTTTTTTTTTAGCAAGAAATAGACTTATGACTGAAATGAAAAATAAAGCTATATTGTCTGCTGGGTTGCAGTTTATACTTGTGAGTGTTACTTGTATTTTGGTATATATAATTGTAAAGTGTTATGGATAAACTATACGAAAGCCAACCGTAGTCAATTTCCAAAAAAGTAATTATTTAGGCGTTTTTATTTGAAAAACATACCTGATTGATGTGTCAGAGGTAAGCAATAAACAACCTATAAATTTTGTGGTAAAAAAGAAAAGGCAAACAGTTCCTAAGAAGTAATGTAATTGTTAAAGAAGGCTAGATGAAAGTGAACGAGCTCGAAAACAGAATAATTTCTTTACGTGATTACAGGCTCCTTAAATGATTGCTGTACTAATATTTTCTGTTTTCCTAGAAATAAGAATGAACTGCTTTCAATAGCTTTCTTCTTCCAGGCTCTGACTGGAGCCGTAATGCTTTGGTGGATGAGGCACACTGCAGTAGCAGAAATACCATCTCACTGGCTTAATCCTTTTGAGTATATTCTCTCATGGCCTATGGCAAAACCTGGAGTTATAAGCTTTCCAGTTTGGTTCCTCATATGTTATAATACGGCGGGAGTGTATTCAAAATACATGCTAAGACTGACTTAAAAAGGTATATTTAGACATTCTGGAAGTAGAGACGTTATTTTCACACTTCTTGTGCTAATTAATTGAAGTTTATATTTGCTGACGCTTTTTATAAGAATTGTTTAAATCAAAGATCTGTATTAAAACTAAATAAATTTGAGTTGATGTGCCATCATATTTAACTTGAAATAATGTTACTGTTAGTATCACAAAGGTTCTTGTAATATTATGAGAAAAATAAAACATCTTACCTTTTAAACTCTCTTCTCAAACACATCCATCAATGGTCTGATCAAGTCAACTATCGGGTGCTCGTCTGTTTGTGCATTATTGTTTTTACATATTTTACGTTTAACTATTTCGAAAGCTTCTGATATTGTCAGTCTTAATTATTTCTATCTTTTTAATAAATCTATTGAGTTTGAGTATGAAATAATCAATAAATCTATTGAGTTTGAGTATGAAATTCAAGTAAAGAGTTGTATTTCACTTTCTGAAGAAAAGAATTTGAATGAAAGATGATAATTTTTCTTATAATATCATAGTTATGTTTACATTCTAGAAACTAAACTTTTGCTAAGAAGTATCTATTCCTGGGAAAACTGCCTGCTTTATTTATTTCTATTTTGTAAATATTAATTACTGTTAAAATTATTTAGTAATATATCTTGAGAGAACGTTCTTTTCTTCTGTTAAAGTGAGATTTACAATCAGCTTATTTGTGATTATAATTGTTACAGATTATTGTAATACTGTCAAAGATTATATTGTACATTGTAGGGTAAAAAGTTAATGAAACGGTCTCCACATATAAAAATTTAATGGTATAAACACCGCGTTTCGAAAACGCATTTTAGTTAATGCCTCAGGCATTAACTAAAAAATACAATGACACCAGAGAGTTATCTATAGTATACAGTAAATATAGTATAAAATAAAAATAAAATAAGGAAGAGAATACGAACCTAAGGGTGAGTGTCTGTGGTACAACTGACTAGGAATAGGATGGACGTGGGTGAGGGTATGGGGTACATCTATTTCATATTAGAAGGCAGGTACATTTCATTGTTATTTTTTTTCCTAAAGGTTAGGCTGAGCCTTTACATTTGCTCTAGGACTAAGTGTAGGAAATATATTGAAAATATAACACAGAGAACTATAACGAAATATAAAAAAATATAGGAATAAGGAGAAAATAATACTTTTTTTTAAAAAAAATAAATAAATTAAGAAAAGTTGTACACTTGGGAATTTGTTCATTGGGGCAAGTAGAATAATTATCGCGCACTAATTTGTTAACTTCATACCCCTCTAAAATAGTTATTTCACGGAAAAAAATTTTTATATGTGGAGATCATTTCATTAACTTTTTACCCTACAATGAGTAAATACCACATAATAAGTGATTGCACTACGTTAGAGTTATATTATACGTTTGTTTGATATTCGATCTCTACATAATTTAGTTGTAAACAATAATAAATTAAACAAGTTGTTATACATTATAAATTAAACAATTATAACCATGTGAATGGATGATTTTATTTAGCTTTCTTTCCTTCTAAAATAGATTATTAGGATTCCCAACTTATTTTTAAGAATATTTCTCCTGCTCTATGAAGTATTGAAAACAGGCTTACCGGAAGTAACTTGTTCAGAAGATATAATAGAGCAATTCAAATTCTGTCAATACCTATTATAGTAGTAGGATTATTTGAAAAAAAGAACTAGTGAAAGACCATACATAACTTTCAATTTCATTATAAATAATATCCCATCCTGGCTTCTCACGGGTGAACAAATTATATTCATAATAATAAATAATGTGACAGAATTTTTGTTTGAAATACTATTATTCTGTTTTGTCATGTTTGAATCATAGAACAGTGTCTGCGATAAATTTCTAATGAAACGCAATTTATTCTCAGAAGAAAAACGAGTATAATTCATACCAGTAGGTAACAGGTATTTATGAACTTATAATAATACAAGTAGATTTAGAGAAGAATAATTTTGAGCTATCAGTTAACCTACAGTTAATAATTTCACCAGTGGAATGAAGTGCAAACGAGTGAAACATAAAGTAAGAGAAAATAATACAAGGGGCTCTGAAGGAAATCTGCATCACTAACAGGTGAATCATGTCAATACATAGCGAAGGTCAACTTTACAAAGCACAGATTTTTATGATTTTGAGAGGTTAAACGCCGTAACAGAGAATAGTCTTTAGAATAAAATAACAACTGTTCTACGAAAAGTAGAAAATAATTTTGTAATTGGCTATATGTTTAAGATTATTTTTAAAGTCATTTCTTTTTAAAATATGTTGATATAATTTTTTATATATTTGGTTGGTTATAACTTCCAAATGTTTAGTCACAGATATGATCTTTGTGGGTACCCATATGGGGCTCATCAACAAGTAGTTTACGACAGCGATTTAGTTCATTAGTTACATACTGGGAGTACAGTTCGTCAAAATAAAACATTTTAACTTTAATTTGTTTTTTAAATTTTAACAGTTAAAATTTTAAAGTTCGTTAAATAATCAATGATAGTATCAAAAAACGAATTGTTATAAAAAATTATACGCTAACTTCATTGCAATGCACACATGACTCATGAAGTTAGAATATATACAGTTACGACTTTGTAACAATAGGAACTGGCTTTGTCCAGGTGAAATATAATAACAATAACACTTATATTGAAAACTATACGGTATAATATTTGTCATTTCGTAGGTAGTAAGTACATCTTTTTATACACTCTGTTGTCTTAGAAAATATCTGTTCTAGATTGTTATAGCTCTAATTAAAAATTAAAGAAACAAACCAGATGGTACTTTAAAAGTATAACGCAAAAGTATTCGCAATTTCTGAATGACTGGCATACAGTATCAGGTCTTTAAAGAAGATTTAAAGACCTGCTACCTGCTAATATAAGTGTAGTTATACTTGTTTATATAAGCACTTCAGAATTTTCTCCATCAGAGGATAGTTTTTAATCATTATATGTTTAATTTATTCAATTTCTTTACAGAGACATATACAAATTTACTGCAATATATTAGGCCGAAAATCAATATTTAGAATGACATCTATAGGTTGTATTAAAATGTGGTAAGTGATCCACCCATTTCCATAGTAGATTATGCCTGAACCAGCATGTGAGAATAAATCATTTATAATAGTATTCAGTTATAAATGAGTGTATAAAAGGTGGAAAAGTTTATACCATTACGAAAGTAATTGTATCCATCAAAAGCAATTATTTATGAGTTCTTGTAATTCAACTTCGTGCTTTTATAATTGTATATAAACCGAGGCACACAGTTTGATGGATCATATATACAATGTACCCAAAAATAGCGTCTTTAGAGCAAATATGCCCTATTATTTTTGGGCAATATTGCGTCATGGAAGAGTCGTTTTTTTTGGCAAAATGTGATTTCAGAATTTTTTTTCCTATCTACTACATCTAGAGCGTTGAATTATTATGAAACTAAAATAATTTTAATTATTATTATTATTAAAATAACGGGAAAGGCAATTTAATATTTTAACTATTAATTGTGCAAGATATAATAACATCATACAAATAATGCAAATGCTGTGTGCGGAAACTTTTGATCGCATTTCAACTAAATATGAGACAATCGTCTTGACGAGGACAGAGTTGTTTGGCAAACCACATCTATGGCCAATAGAGGTGAAAGTGAATTCTTAAGTAAAGTTTTGACGTTGAATAAAGCATTTAAAATTCAAAACTGATTTTGAAAAGAAATAAGGGAAGCTAGAAAGGTCAATGTGGTAACGCTGCTCACGAGTTGGATGAGTCTCAAGCCCTGACAGTGATCCTAATAAAAAAAACATGTCTAAATACCTTAATAAAATGGACTAAATATTTATAGCTACAATAAAAGATAGGAAATTATTTAATCAACTATCGATAAGTTTAATAGTAGTTTACCAGGGGGTATTCATCACTGGTTATCAAATAGTTTGATATGTTTATTTAAAAAAGTAAAGTTGAGTGTAATTTAAACTATAATGTATCTAGTTGTGTAAAATCTAGACTAATCCAGATTTTTAGCTTTGCTTTAAATAAAGTACTAGCTTCAAACTTTAGTTTAATTTGACAGAATGCATATCATAAAGTTTTCAAACGTTTTTATGATGTCTTTAGATAGATTGTTACCTTCAAAAAGTTGTAATATTATTAACTTATACATATAAATAGTTCATAGTTTTAATAAGTTTTTTTTGTTGAGTAAATTGAACGTGGAAGAGATATTTTATCATACACTAACTGATCTACCCGGCTTTACCCGGGAAAGAATTTAATTCCAACTCTAATAATAAATTACATATAACGAAAACAATTTAAATTGTCTATAGTTCCGTTACACTTAACTTTTTTGAGATAAACGAAATTAATACAGAATTAAAATTATAGATTACACAAAAAAGATATAATCTAACACTGATTATAAATTGCACATATTGTCTAATAATATTGGAAGTTGATAGATTAGATTAAACAAATAATAAAAAGAATATTTTTGGCCGAACAATACATCAAGAAATGTTGAAAGAAGTCTAAGCTCATTAAATGTGATATGTCTTATATGTTAAATATAATGATATGAATTTTAAACTCCCAAATCGTTTCAATTAGGAGCCAGTTAGTTGAAGAGGCTAAGCCATATCACATTACATTTCATTCAATAATTTCAATTTGAAGATTTCACACAGTTTTTAATGTTTAATTAAAATTATATCAGTAAACAGAATTGTCTCTTAAAAGTTTGAATAACAATATTTTGATGAAACATTACTTCTTTATGAAGAAGCATTGTGTCGAAAAGTGACAATTGAGTTCCAAATGTTCTATTGAGTTCTAAAATATATATTGAGTTCTAAATATAGTTTTCATTATGTAATGATAGAGTTATTATGTTAAGAACTGTATTTATACCCACAAATACATACAGTAATTAAATTTTATATATGTACATTTTTATTTGAATATTCTTCATCAATTTTTTATGCTGTATATATTCCCTTATAAGTTTTACTGATTTAGACATTCATAAATCTCTTCTAGTTAGATATCATCGATATATATAATAACGTATCATTTCGCCTATATGGAGTAGGGCCGGATACAAATTACTAATAATTAAATATTTTAAACAAACGAATTAATCAATCTGGAATAAACAAAGAAGCCTTACATCCATTAAACAAAACTAACAAAATACTTCAACTATTCTTTTAGGATTAGAATTAATGGTTCAAATACTATCATTATTATTCGTAATACTATCATGCATACTTAAAGTTAATAAGTTATTATTTAACCCATAACTTGCTTTAATGCTTAAAGCAAGTTAAACCAATTAGATATGAAAAGTTAATGGTAAACTATTACTAATAACTAAAGCTTTGTTAAAGTTATTAAGAAACCCATATAAAATTACAGTAATTGTCTTTGATATCAATCTGACAACAATAATAACATTTCTGGTACCTGGTTATTTCCAATTGAACAAAAATGTAGAAATATTATAAGTTGGCTTATTCATAAAGAATAACCTTCCTGCTGCTGCTATTACCAATTAGAGTCAAAATGTAAACAAACAGGTTATACAGCAGACCTGATCTATTATAATATTTTTGGGATCTTACCTGAACCACAACTCTGATTTTTAAAAACTTTACATAAACCTTCCCGGGGATATACCTAATAATTTCCTAAATTTTCACGGCAATTGGATGTATGGTTTTTGAATCTATCGATTACAAACAAACAGACACATTCATTTTCATATATATAGATTATATCATATGTTAACAAATTTTTCTTCACTTTTCCAACAATAACAGAACATTAAAACAACAAATTTAACATCCATAGAATATTAGTATTATTAGGAATAATTTCAGATTTTAAACAAAAAGAATGTTTGTTCTTAGATCTTATAAAAATTATATCAAAGTGATTTATACTTTTCTCAGTAGGAAACTTTATTTATCAGTATATTTATATTTATATAAGTATATTTATAAAACATCAATTGTGTAACTTTATTCATTTATGTAAATAAAAGTGTTTTTAGTAAAATATAGCCTTCAGAAAATATAGTTACCCATGCCATTTCAGCAACTGTTAAAACTGGATTAGTTTTCTGTACTGTCACTAGAGTGCAGCACATAGTTCTAACTAATTTTACTATCCATATTAACATTATTTTACGGATTACTACATATTTCATTGATTATTTTGTTAGTTTATAAATATGATCAGGTGATATTGTATTTATTTATTTCGTATTTATTATAGACAACAGAAAAATATTAACGGTTGGACTTCATCTTCAGATACCATAGATGATAGTCTATGGTAATTAACATTTATGGTACTATGACTTATTACACTGACATTACAATTGAATTATTAAATCGGAATTATTGTTTAGTCTTTAGTAAGGATTATCAGTACCCTCGTTAACTAAATTCTTTTCTATTAATTAGTTTTCTGATATTAATATTACCCTCGTATCTTCATATTATTTAACAGTTATGGATGACCTCTGATTTATACCACCAACCTTATAAGGAGTCTTGGGAGAAATATGGGAAAAAATAAATCTAAGGCTTGAAGGCTGTCGGTAGGAAATAGATGTGATTCACTGAAGATTGAAGAAGTAGAAGGGAAGAGGAGAGGAGATAGAAAAAAACTCGTTAATAACAGAACACAACCTATGAGCACCAGGAAAAAAGAAGTTATAAAGAAGACCCCTCTTAGGCTTAGAAAGGGAATGGGCTGCAGCAAGGAAGACACAACTATTGATTAAATTAAAATGACAGCATGCTGAGTGAATTTATCTTTAATTGGTTAATATTATGTTGCTGGTAACTAAGTTACTACAGGTTTTATGGAGATGAATTTAAAAAGGATTTTGGAATAGGCTTCTTTACAGGAGATGAATGACAGCTTTAATAGTGGTGATACTGTTGGACGTTGGTAGGTTTTATATATACAGATGAAGGGAAGGAACCATTATTAAAACTGATGTCGACAACAGGGAAAGAGGTGATCCAAACATATGATTAACTTGATAGGAAAAGGTAACAAAGGAACAGAACGGGTAGGGGGCATTAAGGAATATGTCTAATATTACCATAGAGCCAAATGAAAAAAATATCAATATATGAGAGGGGTATAAAGAATCGATAAAGGTGTCGAGAGGCTAGGAAACTTTGCTCCAGCTTGGTCATAAACAAATTGCATAGGACAGTGTCATTATATGTATATATATATACTCATATAATAAATCACATGTATACATTTATAAAGTTTTCAGAAATTATAGATATATATATATATATGATCAAACCGCAATATGAAATGGGAAAACAAGACCAAGATCTTTCAACTGTTACAAGCAGTCTTCGTCAGAGTCAAAAACCCAACTGATCATTGTTTGTTATTTCACGAGTTCATGTGAAATCTTTATACATACATCAATGTTCAAACCAAAATAAGAATTGAAAAAAAAGACTAAGATCTTTCAAACGTAACAAGTGGTCTTCAACAGAGTTAAATCTCAACTGAGATTTCAAATCGTATCTCAAATGTCCCTTCAGCGTCTGTTTTGCAATGACGGTTACTAAGTCGCAAGGAGATAGTTTATCTACTGTAGGAATTCAAGTGAGTGAAACCAAGTTTTTCTCACATGGTCAACTGTAGTTTGCTTTTAAATTTTGAATTTAAAATTTGAATTATATAAGTCAGAGGTTCCAACTCTTTGTTCTTCCATGAACCTGAAAGACAGACAGCAAATGTGGTGTATACAGAGGCATTTGCTCAACATTGTACCAATAATATTTTCTACTATACTATAATTTCTAATGTTATTTTGGGAATACAATGTAGCAGCTCCGATTTTTTGAAAAAGTACGCGGTCAAAGACGGGAACGTTTGCTAATATAGCTATAAAAACTGAAATCTCAACTGGGAGTAATGGATAACTTGCTGTACCTTTGGGATTTATTTACATTGACTTAGACATTTTTTCTTAGTCAAATATGATTGTTCTTTTAAGGTTTAATAGAAGGAATTTGGAGATATTATGATATGTAAAGATAATAATCATAAAAAATATAAAAACAATCATCAAAAGCAGAATAATTTATGTTTTAGCCAGAGTGAAGGATAGTAGTCTGGCGGAGTGTTGTAACCAACCTACATGTTGCACCATTTAGCATGTCCTATTCTCAGACACATAGTCCTCAGCATGTTTAACCACTCCATTGTTTTTGCGTAATATTGGAGCATGGGAAAGGTATCTTTTTATTCCTTAGACAGTACGGTTACTGTTTTCATGCCTCTTTTCCGGTGGTAGAGAAACATAAAATTTTGTATTAGGTTTTATCTTACTACAAACATTTCCAGTATATGCAATATTGGGAAAGTAGTATTGCATTAACAATAACAAAAGCCCTATCTACAGTAAAATGAGAAGTTTTATGTAAATAATTATGTTTAAAGGGGCATCATACCGATCTCAAGGTCAAACAGATAGAACCTGTTCCAACAATTTGGTTAACAAAATAGAAAAATCTTTAAGTCCTAAAACAAATAAGTGCTGTTTCTTGAATATATAAGACTCTTTTAATACGTAATAAGCTTTTAATAATACATAATTATATTCATTGAATAAACTATAATTCACAGATGTAATAATTCAGTCACTGAAGAATAGATTAATACAATGGCAACGCATAAAATAACTCTCAATCATATAGAAAAACTGAAGTTGCTTTTAATAAATGAGTAAACTGGAAAATGTATGTAACAAATACTTTGGTATTAAATTACAAGAATTTAATGCCGTTAACATATTAACATTAAGATAAGAAATCCTTACTCAAAGTAAATTTTGCATTAAAATGACTGTATTAATGATGTTTCATTCAAATAGAAATATAAAATATTGAATATATTTGAATATAATATTTGAATCTGTAAGGTATATAGTTTGATCTGTTATCAAAAAAATCTGGAGTGGCCTACACTCTACTTTACTATAAGTAACTCAATGTCAATTTTCTTGAGTATATAAAACATAACGTATCATTTAAGCATAACATAAATATCTAAATGGGATATAATTATTAGCATTGCATTCGTGAGGTAGTACAGATAGTGATTGAAGGACATATCAATTTATAAGCTTATTTTTGTACATCACAAATAATTTATTATTTGCAAATAATTTCATTAGTATAACTATAGCAGTAATAACATTTTTGAAAAACCAATGTGAACATTTCTTGAAACGAAATATTATCCTACAAGAGAACATGCCTATTGTTCAAATAGCCAGTAGATTTCTTACATCGTTTACTTGACATCCTTCTACATTGAATATTAATGTAAAATTTTCAAATTTGAAACAGTAAAATACCCTTTTTTTCTCTGAAAAACATCTTAAACAGCGAAGAAAATGTTGTTTTAAGCTGATTTGTTAATTAAAGAACTACGATAATTACAGTTAATAATCTCTAAACGAAAGATTTATATTTTGAATTATCTTTTACATTTTTGGTTTTTAACAGAATTATTATACTGGGAATTTTATGGCTTCTTAGTATTTAATAAGATCATTTTCCTTCCCCTTTGTCAAATAACATATATACGAATTTTTTTTTAATGAGTGTTATCATTTACCTGCACAATATTATTCCTCTTACATCTCTTAAAAGTCAATAATATATTTTCATTTTTCCATTAGAAACATCAATTTTATCCCAGTGGATTCGCTCAAAAAATTTCTAAGTCAATGTAAACAATGTAAAAAAATACAAAAAATTCGACAAGTATAGCAGGTGATATCTTAGTCTAGGATAAACAAAGAGTTTTTATATCGTTATTGCTCTTTCCCGTAATTGAAACTTCATGATTTTTTTTTATGAATTGCTAATTTTTTGTTCCATTTTTGGTCAAATTTTCATTATTTTTTAACGAGCCGTTTAGCGTCAAAAAAACATTTTCTGAAAACACAAATCGTACTGTAACGCCCTTTTAGGGAATGAAATTTTAGAAAAAAATATCTCAACTCATTCTCCATATAATGTTCTATTTGTTGGCATAGTTTCATTCTGATCCGTCAAACAGTATGGCTTGTATCGCTCTCACAAGGTTTGAGATTGAGTTATAAGTCAAAATTTTTACATTTTATTGAAAAAAAAATATTTCCTGTTGTTTTAAAATTCTGAATATATTTTTCTTTTGTTGCATTTGAAACCTCAAAGATAATGTCAAAATTTCAAAACTCTAGGGTTATCAGTTTAGGAGAAATAAATGTTTTAAAAAAAACTGTTTTTGGCAAAAAAAGTGACTTTCCCATCATGCATAATTCTTCCCAAACAATAGGGATCTTCGTCTTTATGGGGCCCATTTTTGTGTAAAATATCAACTTGATCCATCAAAGATTCTGGACCGTAGCGTGGTAACAAGCAATGCTAACACACGCACCCACCCACCCACCCACCCACCCACCCACCCACACACACACAGACATCATCGTAAAAACGTCATAAAACGACTTCTGGTACCTCAAAACATGTAATTCCGTCAAAATCTCGAGATCGCATTTTTTCACGATCACTATACTTTACTTATAGTCAAGTAAAAATAGAAAGTGCGTGCAAGAATAATCTAATTCTAATTAATATATATAAATATAAATTAAAAAAAGAAGTGTTGATGCGAAATAAAAGATAACGAAGGTCAAACTCTTTGTATATTCATACTATAAATGGAGGGTTTCAGGTCAAGGAAACCGTGTTCTAATCCCATCAAGTTTCTTTCACTACCTTAGACCTAACCCAATAATATCGATATTGCAAACCTTGTGGACTAAATGTCATTACAGAGAAAAGATTTTTTTTGATAAATGAAATTAGTTTTTCATGATCATCTATTAGTCTATTTAAAAATATCCTTGCCATAAATTATTAAATTATTCTCTTTTATTCCATTAAACCAATGTCACTGAGGAGATTTAATAAAACTAGGTGCTGTATTAAAACTGATAAAGAACTATTAAAATCATAATAATAATAATAAAGAAATAGTAATGTTTTAATACTTATTCAGTTATTCATATATGGAGTTCATTAACCTTATATGAGATGTATTGCTTCAATTTTTGCAATTAACATTACTTAACAATAAATGCCTCAAATTATTAGTTTTAGGAATCATAATGTTTGATTAATATATATTATTTTCTACAATATATAGTAAATCATCTGGTAAAATTTGGGACATTCTTAAGTTATATGATAGCAAA